>CM054113.1:118697142-120029642 GCA_028673005.1 Tanypteryx hageni
AAGTTTGGTGAATCCAATTCAGAAATTAAACAACTTATATAATACTTTGAGCGTAATTTCCATAAATTACTGGAATAAATAAATATGTATTGACGAAATTAATTACCGTTTATTGATTCTTGCGAAGATTTGATCCTGAGTTTTAGTAGTAATTTATTTTTCCTCTCTTGATAAAAAGTCAGTCAAGCTCTCGCGTCCATTTTATTGCGATGTAGCTTCATTCAAATGTTTGAAATAGATTTGTCGTAGAGGACATAAATGAAGACTGTCTCCTGAATCTTAATAACTCGTAAGTACCTGTGACCACCCTTAAGTGCTAATGCAGGTCGTTGAATGATTTTTGCTCGCTCAGATTTCTGGCTTGATTATTGATTGGAAGGCAAAGAGAAAATATCCGTTGTGCTGAGTAATTATTAACAGCGGACTTATCCACGGCGCCTTCCGCTTAAAAATGCTTTGCATTCTGAATAGGAAGCTCCCCAAAGTTTAGGCGAAAGGTTTTCATTAACGCGTCACCTCCTTTGTTAATATTCATAAGCAACTTTTAAAAATGCCGTTTCCGTTAATATTACCCATTACACGGGAGAATCGAGTCATCCGCCTTCCATTATCCAAAGTTGCTTTGATTCATCTAAATTAATTTAACTTTCCTCCTTACAGTTTAGGCGAAAATACGGCAATTCATAGGAATTTACTTAGCTATTAGTTTATTTTAGGTTTCCTCATATTATCTCAATGAGAAACTAGAGATTTATATAACATCCGTAAATAATATTTTTATAACTTCTTTGGAAAATTATACCTAAATATTTAATAGCGACAGATAATAAAAAGCTCTGTGATTCTAAGGTTATGAATTAAAACGTGTTCACTTTTTTAGCCATACGATGTTTTTGTTCAAGATGCGACTGTTGTTATAGCACCCCTTTAAATTCCTTCAAACATGGTTAGACGTTGCTGATTTGTCAAGGAGAATCTTGTTTATTTATAATTTGTCTCAAAAGGGGTTGTCTGTGGTAGGTATTTATTCAGTAATATTGTAAACTAAGCCTGTCTCATTAAAATTTTTATTATTTTTATTCATCGGATAAAATCTTGAAAATTCCTTTTTAATTTAAACACATATCATAATGGTGTTGGTAGTTTTATTAGTCAGACCATAAAAAATTTATTTTGGAACAATCTTCCTACTTATGCATTATGTGCCCGAATCACAAAAAAACGCAACCCAAATCCTCAATATCTGTAATATGTTCTTTAAACTAAAATATCGAGAAATAGCATTCCTACCGATCGTAACAATATTTACTAAACCAGACAGGATTCCTTTCTTTGATTGTAATTATTTGCACTCAGTTCTTATTTTTAAAAAAGTGTAATGCATCTTAATATCATCAATTTCATGTGTTTAAATACATTTAATGGCTCAGTCCATTTCTTCAGGTTAGCCTCTGTTATTTGATATTGTTATAATATTTCATCTTAAAATAATTAAAATTTTACTCCAAAATATTGTCTTCAATTAAAGTTTTTTAACACTCAGTATAGCAAAATTATCTGCAATACTTAAAAAATATCAATCGTCTCTTTTACATATATCATTAGTTCAATTGTATAGTTTTGTGATTTCTTTTATTTTGAATGTTTTTCGTTAAAAACCCTATACTATGCATACCATGTTATGTAAGCATGTGTTAAAAATCACAATATACGTATTACGGCTATTTTATTTTGAAATATAAAACCTTAAGTGTTCCTAACGTTTTCAGTATTCGATCGATCGCTAGGTATAAACCTACCAACGAGTTTTCTATCGGAGAAATAATATTGCGTGTTGTCTATAAACAAAATAGTAAAATTCTTTCAATCTCACGTTTCCTATTGCATAAATTGAAAGGTGGGATAATATTGTCACAACTATTACTTCCACTTCACAGGGCAATCTCTCGATATCAATGTGCATTGACTTATACAACACATCAGCTGAGAATCTCACGTCCTGCACACTGTAATGCTTTTTTCACGTAGGTTATTAGTAAGTTGTCATATTTCCGTCTCATGTTTCTCAGTTACAATGAAGCTTCGAAACTGCACTGAATTTTCTTGTTCTTTGATTTTAAATGATCATTGATATCTTATCGTCCTTCATGTCAAATAGAAATGCAGCACCACACACACACATCACTCAACTCTCTCATCATGCTTGCTTTTCTTTTTAACTGATATTCTTCTTGTAAAGTCTCACTAAAACATTCCTCCTTTTTCCATTGTAAATATTAAAAAATCTCCTTTTAATTTCTTATTAAAATAAATCGTGGTGTGGCTGTAATTCCCGGCAGAGATCTAATATTTACCCACTGAAGGGCAGTATGCATTACACGAGTGGTGCAGGTGCATTAGGGGCCAGCAACCGCTAGGAATCGCACTTTGCGGATTATTAGTCATTTGTGCGATCTCATCGGAGGCGAGTATTTTTTGGAAACGAACACCAAATTTTATGAGACAGTTCGTTTTAGAAGCAATATCACGTCCTAGTTGGCATTTTCTGTTATAATTTGATTCCAATTAAACAAATGCATAGTGCCGATAAATGGGTGCCCCGAAGATTTTTTCGGGGCACCGGTAAGTCAAGTCAAAATCCGGAACAAGCTCAAAATTTTCGGGATATCTGATGACTCTTTGATAGGTGGCAACAGCATTTAGAAAATATGAGGCAGTGTATAAATAGTAATACGGTCGCCATTAAAATAGCTCAAGGTAGAGTTTAGCTTGAAGTTAATGCCAAATGCCGATCGATTTGCTTTATGATCGTCGTTCATGGCTTTCCACTTGGCTGTCATATTCTTGTAGCCTTAATAATCTTGAAAAGTACAACTCCATAGCTAATGCTCATAAAAGCTGACATTTTTCGCAGGTTGATACATTGGTTACTTTTTATCAAATCATCGATTTGGCTGACTTTTGATTTTGATCATTATGTGGACGGTCAACCGCTCTGTCATCGATGGATTTGCATCCCTCAGAAAATGGTTTATGTCACATTATTACTCCAATACGAGACATGAAATCCTCGTTGAATTGCTCTTGATAATTTCAAACGTTTATCTAACTGTTTTACAAAACGCTGGCAAACATTTTGCAAAATCGTAGTTCTATTCGGAAATCCATGATTGGTATGTTGAACAACATCAGTTTATAAGCGTAGTATAGAAGCTGACAAGAATATGTCAGACGCTTATTGATCAGATAATGCATGATATAATATCACTCATTATGCGTGCGTATATTCATACATAATGAATAGCAAATATACAACGTTTACTCGAAAAGACGCGTAATTGAATTCAAACCTCCATTTTATGAAATATGTATGCGAACATGAAACTTAGGGGTGCGCTTAATTCTAGAAAAATCGCGAGAAATATCATAAATTTTCAATTAGTATCCAAGCTGGGGTAAGCAAAACTTCTCACCCCTTCGAAAAGGAAATATATTATTACGCATCGAGTAAAGAGTGCCAAATTTGGAGAAGCTTGCGAAATCGATTCTTCCCGCGTTAAAAAGGTCGTTTCTCAGGAAGCATTCTGCCTTGTATAGCCAAGGCGAAAAAAGCGTCGGAGCGAATAAAATAGGGAAAAAATTATCAATCCGATGTATATCCCGTGAGGGGGAGGAAGAGGAGGAGAAAAGGAGGATGGGGAGGGAAATGGCAGAGAGAGAGAGAGAGGGGGAAGGATATGGAAGAAAGAGGTGAAGGAAGGAGGGAGGGGGAATGGGGAGGAGATAGGAAAGGAGGGAAAGGGGAGAAAGGATGGAGCGATGATAGGAAAGAGAGAGACTGAGAAATGGTAGGGAGGCAGGAAGGGGATCGAAAGGGCGGCATCAGATAAATGGGAGAAAAATAGGAGGAAGAGATGATAGAGGAGAGGGCCAAAGACGCAAAAACAATTCCAAAGCGTTGGGAAAGTGATGGAAGAAATTGGATAGGAGTCCATTAGAGTGGAACCGACAGAGAGGAAAGAAATCGCGCCCTGTGGAAGAGTTAGAGCGGTAGAGCTCAGGGGAGGGGTTTCTGCTGGTGACACGTAGACTGCTCCGCGGGCGAATGCTCTCCCGAGGGTGCGGGTGTCGCACCCCAGGAGAGTTGGGACGCGGTCTCGGTGCGCTTCTCGCAGAGTCGTTTGCGGTTGGATGCGCCAAGGCGTGCAAACGACAGAGGCCACTGAGGCGGAAGGGTTCGGATCGAAAGAGGCATCTTCATCTATAGGGACGTGCCTTTACATGAATCGCTCGATTATACTTATTTCGAATTTGTGTCGGGAAGTATCGGTGGAGCCATTTATGCTGGAGTGACATTTTTATGGGGTTTGCATTTGGATGCGCAATACATGTGAAATGTCGATAACCCTCGAAGATAAATTTTTTCACTGTGGATAAAGAATTGCACATTAACGTCTAATGAAAATATTATATCGAAAATAAATTTGAGCATTAGCTTTTAATATAATACAGATTACTACATATAATTAGGTTGTATCAGGTCACAATTACATATAAAGGTACATTAATTCGTCATTTAATTAATGACGGTTTATTTTTATCAAATTATAAATATCAATTACAGTTTATGATGCATCACATATGAATGGGGAATTTAAATCATATAACTTTTGGAGAAAGTCTGATTTCCCGCATGGTACCCTATGGTCTCGTAAATGAACCAACGGAAACAATTGAAAGCAATCTAAGCTCACATTCATCAGATAAAGGATGCATAATAGGTGCATGTTCATCACTGCTCTCACTTTTACATGATATTTGTTATCCTCCTAGAAAAACAGAGTCATAGGTCAATATCAGTTGACAAAATTGAATCTTCGGAATTGTAGCAAAGAATATTCCTTGGTTTAACCTTTCGACTGCCACATAAAAAAATCGGTTAGCAACAGGGTCCAATGGTTTCAAATTTTAAATTTTGTTTTCATAGCGATTAAACTTCTATAATTCTTATGTAATTAATATATATACTTTAATTAAATATGGATTAATGAATAATAGCTAAACGTTTACATTTTTTTATTAAAGTAACTTAATGTATTGGAATATTTGATCATGAAATTGTTTATAACGTCTTTCAAAAGTTTTATACGAATGCAGGTTTGCGCGCTATTTGTGATCTTTCCTGGCAAAGTTCATTTTGCATGTAAAGCAAACTGTTCGTGTCTTGGCGTCTTTTTTGTATCCGAAAATGAAACCTTTCTTTTCTTCTGTTTCTTCATCTACTTCTAGAGTTTGTCTAGAATTTTCTGGGCTATAGTTTTAAAACTCCAATTCAGCAAGGTTTTTCCCTATATGAAAATGTCGACAATTACGCACTTCATTTTCAGATACTGATTGTTAAACTTCTGGAATATTATGAAAGCATTTACAGCATTTACTTCAAAAATGTACTTTATGGCGCTTTTCCAATAGAATTCGTAAATTCAAATGGAGGATTGCCTTTGCTCTTCCTAATTGTTCCAACAATATTCAACCGCTTAGCAGGTAAATGGCAGGCTAATTACAAGCTGGTGAAAAATATTTTACATGTTATACATCTCCCTGAATTTTCTATCTATCCATCACAACTGTTTGACCTTGGTTGAATTTCCTCTTTTTTCTGGAAATTTTCCTATATAAATTTTCATTTTCTAGGCTCACAATCACATATCCCCCTAAAAAAATTTCCATCGTCTCTGAAACGATATTAACTGCTCATATACGGTCATATATGCCCCGGAGATGTAAGCGTCTTATAAATTCTTACTCCATTCCTCAAAAATATCTCTTTTGGATTGCGAATTGCCTGAGTTTCCCTGTTCCCTTATTTCTGCTGCATTGCCAAAACGTAAAACAGCTAGAATTTCTGGTGGCTCATAATTTCATTGAAAACTGAACCGCCATTTTGTCGATTATATGTATGCGAAAAATGTTGGTTTTTGGATTTTAAAACCCTTACCAATATACGTAAGCCTATAAAATATTTTAGTTTTGCATCATCAACCTTCTTTCATTGCTTCGGCATTAGTCCATTGACGAATAGCATCTAATAGATTTCATCGCATTGAGAGTTAAAAAGAGGAAGGGACAATTACACAGTTTCTAATGTTGTAACGTGAAAAACCAATGGTTCATTCTCAGCAAATTGTTTAGTGCATCACTTTCCAAAAGTATCATAGAATAACGCAAGAATTTCGGCAACATCGTTTTTGCATTGAAATCCTTAAATTAATTCATCGTCAATTATGTACATATATATTTCTTTGAAATTGTAAAATACCATATAAGCGTATGGGTCCAATAGACACACATGGTATATGGTTACCTCTGCTTTTCATTAAAATACCAGTTGTCATAAAAGTGTAAAATTTAGGTATAGTTAGCAGAACAACAATACAAGAAAAGTCACTTAATTTGAAGTGCATTCGAAATAAAATGTAAAAATATTTGAGAGACAAATTTCTGTTCTGTGTCTGTTGGACCCAGTTTGTAGTTTTAGAGCAGCAGAAAATTCGTGAATAAATGGCCCAAAGACTTAAAATTGATAAAATAAATCAATAAAATAAATAAACTGCATAAAATATTCTTCCTCACTGAAAAAAATATTACCCAATGTGATAAAAAATTACAGATAATTATCATTTAATATGCGTAAACTGCTACAGTAATTATATTTTTTGACGATTGGATAAATTGTGTTCTTGTCGTATGCGATCTACAGCCGAAATCAAAATGTCGTATGCGGTCTACGGGAAATGCCCTTCTCTTAAAGGGAGTGTACTGTATTGTTGCTCTGTTTATAGAAACATGAATCTGTATCGTTACTCTTGTTTATAGAAATAAATAAACTCGATATAATTGAACGTACCCATCTCGATCTGTATGCTTGCGAAGGACTTCTACGATATTTTTCGAAACGAAGAAACGACTGTCGCGTTCCTAATACTAAAGGGACTCATCGTAGATAATGATGAACTTCCTCGATGTCATGCCTGCGGTCTATGTTATATCTATCCTTGTCATATGCGGTCTATGTTATCTCTATCAATTCGGAGGTTGAAGGGGGCGGCAGCCCCCTTTATAGACGGTAACAAAACCTGAATGCGTAGGTTGTAGGGAGCCTGCATCAGTTAACTGATTCACTCCATATAAAACACGACGCGAAACAATTCCTCCACGTTCACATTTGCACTGTTCAACGGTTTGGGTTGTTTTGGGGGTTGACTTGGTTTTCCATCAAAGTTCACATTTGCACTCTCCATCGGGTTTGGTTGGTTTGGAGGAGATAAACCGATGGAGAACATCGATACTCATAAATTGAATGAAGGTTATACATAATCAAGAAGAAATTATGGAACGAGAATGGAAGATGGAGGGTGGAAATATGAACGTGGATGGAAAACCAAGCCCCAACCCCCAAAACAACCCAACCCGATGGACAGTGCAAATGTGAACGTGGAGGAATTGTTTCGCATCGTTTTTATATGGAGTAAATCAATTATCTGATGCAGGCCCACTACAATTCCCGCATTCAGACTTTTTTACAGTTCATAAAGGGGGCTGCCGCCCCCTTCAACCCCCGCATTGATAGAAATAACATATGGGGAAGCAGTACATGTGACTTAATACTGGTCTCTTAAATTAAATAATATTTATAATACTTATTTCCTTTGTCTAGTTTTATCATTTTCATGAATCAAGTATGTACTTCACATTGTGATTTTTATTATTTTACCTATTATAGACCGCATTCAAACATAGACCGCATACGACAAGAATACCAAAATTGTTATCTTTTATAGTTCTTGTGCAATTTTGTTTGAGAGAAATTTGAAAATGAATAGTCTCTAGAAATAATAGAAATAAAAACAATTATAGTAATTTCAAAACAGTAAACAATAATAATTATTGTAATTTACAATAATAATATATAATTACAATTACAATAATTGTTTTTATTTATATTATAGAATGTTTCCACAAAGTCGAACCATCCCAAGTGGAGTTTCTCTAGCAATACATGCCCTATGCATATACTTCCTTTTATGTACTCTCATCTTTAACATGAGTCCACTTTGGCGAGAGAAATTGAAACAATAGGCATATATAACCAAACTTTTTGACATATAATATACAAATTACACACAATGAAACGTAAGTATATTGCTTACATATGCATCATTTTTTAGTCTTTTATTTGTCTCTGTAAAAGACCCATATAATGTTACTTTATATCACATTATATTTCCTAAAAGTATCGTTTTAATTCGTTAATCTTTTGGAAATTCTTGATCTTGTTCTACAATTTACCTCGACTGATATTTAGAGTTTTTCCTCTTATGTTGGTTGCCATTTGAACTTAATAGTCTTTAATGCCTTACCTTGGTTATTTTGGAGTATTAATTGTACTAATGTATTGGAAAAATCATCATCATCATAGGTAGTCTGTCCGTAGACAGGTCCGTGATTATTCTTGGTTAAACCTGGTTCTCCATATACTCCTATTTTCCGCTGTCCTCTTCATATTTTGATAACTCTCTTTCCCTTTCAAATCGTCTATCAGCTGAAACCTTTTCCTACCTCTTTCCCCTTTTCCATCTAGTTTTCCTTCTAACATGTCTTTAATCAAACTCTTTCTCCTCAGGTAATGTCCAACTCAGTTAGCCTTCCTCTTTCTGATAGTCTGTATAATCATTCGCTTCTCTCCTACTCTTCGTAGCACTTCATCGTTTTTCATCCTATCTGTCCATTTTATCTTCAACATTCTCCTCCAAGTCCACATTTCAAAGCTTTCCAAGTATTTGATGACATTTTTCCTTAGCGTCCATGTTTCTGCCCCATACAATGCTATACTCCATACATAGCATTTTATGAACTTCTTGCGGATATCTTCCCTTTTATTCCCGTAAGTAGGTGTTTCTTTCTTCTGAAAGCCGCTTTTGGTTTTCTTATTCTAGTCCTGATCTCATCCGTACATTTTGATTCTCTTGTTATGATGTTTCCAAGGTGTTTAATGTCTGAAACTTGTTCTAAAGGCTTTTCCCCAATACTTATGTTCAGATTCTCTTCTTTGCCCGATATTCGAATGACCTCGGATTTAGATTGAAACATATCCAATAACAATTATAGAAAGAATAATAATTTTAACAAAATAAATTGAATTTACTTCAATCTTAAAAAAATTAAGATTAAATCGTTTCTCAGACAAGGGTTCCAGTTGGCAAACGAGTTATCTCGGGCTTGTCATTAAATGGCTCAACATGTTACCCCGAGTTATTTCTGAGCAGAGAAAGTGTTGCTGGCATGCATGTTTCGTCGCCCCAATCCTAACCCAGCAACCTCTGAGGAAGGCAGAGCGAAAGATGAGAATATCAATATAAAATTAGTATTCATTCTGCTTCTTCTCCTCGTTCTGTTTGCCTAGTTTTGCTGCGTGATTCGGTATTAAACATTTTCTATTTCTGAATTCGAAAACTGATTATCGAACTCATTTTATGGCTGAATTAAAATTTGAAAAACGTTTCTCCAATAATTATTATAATATTGGGAAAACAGGATGCGCGTTTCACCCACAAAGCAGCCATATTACGTGATGATTCTCATGTAGTATCTTCTAAAATAAGAGCTATTCTTTTCGAGAAAGTTAGAAATAGTTTATAAGCACAAAGGCAGAATTTTTGACCTCGAAATATAATCGTTTGATTTATAACGTCAAGTGTGAAAAACAGACGAAAATTATATATTCCTTTTGGAAGTATGTACATTACACAAAACTGTTGCACGATACTTGTTGGTTGTTTATCTTTATGCGCAGTAATATTAGTAAAAATGCGCATAATTTTTAGCATAGTTTTTTTTTGTGTTTTCGTTATATTCATCTTTTACATTCATTTTTGCTCTCATCCTTTTCACACTTTTATCTTCTTTTTATCACGTTCCCATCATTAAATATATGCAGAGGTTTCTCAGTGTGTGTGCATGTATACATACAGTGCCGTAACTAGGGCGGGGCAAGCGGGGCATCTGCCCCTGGCGCAACTAAAAAGGGGGCGCAAAAATTGTTAATGGCAAGTTGTGTGATTTTGCATGGCACAAGGAAAGGGGCGATTTCACTGCTATACTTGTTCCAGACATACACATAAACTATAAATTTCGATAATGTTATTGATGAGTTTGTTGCATTAAAATCACGTAGAAGAACTTTCTGTATTTTAATTATGTATGTGTGAAGTTATGCATGTACGTCATTATATTTATAATTACGTATTTAAATTATGTACATTTATAGTGAGGAATTACATCATTTATAGTATATTTTTATTTATTAATTGTTCACCAAATTTCCATATAGTAAAAAATATAGGTATTAGAGAATTTTTTATATATTTTTTTTGGTAATTTTCCCCGGGTGCTTGTATAGCTAGTTACGGCACTATATATATATATATATATATATATATATATATATATATATATATATATATATATATATATATGAAAACAGTATGTATGTATATAAATACATTTAAAATTAAGTTCAGTGTCCTTTTAAAAAACCTTTTTCCATAAAAAACACGTTTTATTATTATTTTATCTGTAAATCCAATTTGATGTAAATAACGTACGGTTACCTTTGACGTCGAAAGGTGTTGAAAATTAATCTTTCGAATGATTCGATGCGTACATGAATATATACTGTAGGAAAGCAAATTTTTAATCTTTTGGAAGTTTTTCGTCCGAGTCCCGACTTCATAGAATTATTATGATTAATTTTAAAGCGAAAATCACAAATACCCTGCACCTTTTTCCATGCTTTTCGGAAAGAGAAAGTAAACTCTTCTGGAATCAAATCAATGCACTTAATCATGGGCGATAACCCAGATGATATATGGAAAGGGACACACCGAGTATTTGGCGAATGAATCATCGAAATCGTACGTATATTTCGTGTTTTTTGTATTAATTCATTAAATATAAAACATATCGACCGAGTGAGATTGGCCTTTTCTATAGCAGGAACTTATCACATCGAATTACAATTGCATTCGTCACCTCGTTCTTTGAAATCCATTTTTGGGTCCCGAGAAGGAAAAGGGACACTGTAAAATGATTCGTACGTTATATAAAAGATATTTTACAACGGTTTTATTCTGCGGTGGTTTCCCGCAATCATCCCCCTCGGAGCCTGTGACCAAGGAGACAGCACTCTAGAACACAGTCTCTGAGTCGCCTTGTTGAAGTTATGTGGCGAAGCAAGAGCCACGCCTATAGAGAGTGGCTGCGGGATGGTTGGGTGGGCGCAGAGCGGGTCTGTGATCGGAGGAAAAAAATGGAGAGTGGATGCATTGAAAGTGTTCGTTTGTTACACAATCTAACGAACTTTGTTTAAACTTTCCTTGATTGGAGCACAGGGTTTCGGAATTAAGGGAATATTCTGTTTGCTAAACCAAATACGATATTTATTTTATAATTGATGTGTTAATTTGTGTTCGTTAATCATAATCCCCTGAAGAGCGCTCTTGGCAATGTAGAATTATTATATAATATAGTGAACATAACTTCTATAAGCTGGAGTATAGATTTTAGCGTGGCAATTGCAAGGAAGATACTCAACCTCACTTAATATCATGGCCACCAGATTTAGTAGATGTCGATTTTTCACTTATTAATATTTACCAAATCGTTCTTACTTAATCAACATGAGTTATCTGTGAAGGTTTCACATATTCCATACCCGTTGATTTAAGATGCCGTGCTTAGACGTTTAGAGATTTCTCATTTAAAACGGTGTCGACCAGGTATTTAAAATTTTCTTGTTATCTTAATGTTATTTCCAAACCATATAAGTTAAGGACAAATTATATCTTGTCATAATTTGCCTTATTCACTTTCTTTTACATACATAATTTAACTTATTACTCCTTAATACCTAGGATTTTAAATACCAACACCAAAAGACGCATCACATATACTGTTAGAAAAATGACCAATTAATAAATCATACACCTTTTCCTACCTTAAAAATAGAAATCCTAATAAAAAATAATTAACCATCTTTAATGTTGGATGATTTCACTGCTGCAATTAACTTGCAATAAGAGGTCTTTTTTCCTATTCTATGAACTCGGAATTATGCTAAAAAAGATTTGATTACAACCGACATACCCGCAAACGAAAACACACCCATAAACGGTGAGTCCTCTTAGACAACATTTACGGCGAATATTCAACCCATTTTCTCGGTAGTCAATCCACCTACTAAATCCTTGTCCCCCGCTGTGGCCATTGGGATTTCTTTTATCCTTTGAATTTATATCATAACGAGCACACACGGCATCGTTCGTTGGCTCCACTTCAAGCGACGCTACACTGCGAAAACAAGATTCCTGAACATTTGCCAGCAATGCAATCCGGATTCCTAGAACCTCTAAAACTCAACATAAATGTAAGGGATTGTGACTACATGCCTAATAAGCTACAAAATTATTATTGCTTTTTTATTACGTTATAAGCAAGAAGCATATTCGTTTCAATTATTTAAGTTCATATTAACGGAAATATTTTGACGAATAATTTTGTAAAAGCTGTTCATAATCTATAATATATTTCGACTCAAATGTTTCTTTAATTTCTCTACTACAGTTTATTATGCTTAAACATTTCAGAACATATTTGTTCATACTAATATATTCGGTAATTTCTTATGTTAACCGTTAGAATAACACAAATACTCAATGGCACAAATTATCAGGACATGAAATTCTGAGAAAATGCTTACAATTTTATTAATGAAACATTTAGAGAAAGATTTGTTAGCACCTAGTAGTGTTTTGCTTAGATGCATGAAAAGCGAGTAATGAGCTATATATGATAAACAGAATGGAATTTCCAAATTTATTTTCTTATATGTTGATTAATCCACGATGTTTCTCTACCCGAAGAGAATATTTAACTCCGTATGCTGAAAGGTTTACCTATATCAAGAATCATTAATGACTGAAAATTACGTGGAATTCCCGTTACTTGGAGGTAAAGCTCGATTGCTTGCGTTCTCAATCTCACCGTCTAAAACGCATTTTCAGTTGCACCATTTTTTCCATTCACGAAAGGAATTGTTTTTCTTTTATTTATAATTGATGACATTCGGCTTTAGAGTAAAGTCTATATGTGTTATACGAAATCAGCAATATTAAATTACTGATAAAAGTTACCACATTTTCAAAATGTATTACAATTTTCCGTTGTTAATTTAGCTGAAATTACTATTGCAATGGTACTATTTTTGCTTTCGATACGATTTCTCTCTCGCTCTCTTCCTCTCTCTCTCACTATTTAGTTCTCACCTAAATCACTTTAATAAACTGTAATATTTCGTTCGGGTAACGTTATTCAATTTTTCGACTGTCTCGCTTTGTTCGCATTCCTTTACCTTCGAGCAAGGGGGGATCAAATCGCGACCTCTCCTCCTCCGGATATCCCGTGGACTAGGTTCAAGCCCATGAGACATGTAGACTTGGTTTGCGGACTGGGTCTTCGCCGATTTTTTTTATGAAGGGATAAAAAAATGACAATCGCTTGTTCCGGGCAATGGCTTCGGTCGAGCGGAATGAAATAGGAGACGGAGAAGAGAAGGGTGAGGATGGGATAAAAAAGCGAAAAAATGATAGTCTTATCTCATCCGTCCTTTCGACAACAGCGGGAACCGCAAAAAATGTAAGATCCCGCTTGGATGGAAGGGACGTGCCTGGCGTCACTGGGAGGGAGGAGTGGCAGGAAGGAAGGGTGGAGAACATAAAAGGGAAAGAGAGAGAGAGAGGAGGGAGAGAGAGAGTGTGGAGAGGGAAGAGCACTGGGTAATCGATATTGGGGGCCTGTTTTGCTCGTTTCATTTTTTTGGCAATATGTCAAGAGTAATGAAGTGGTCTTTAACATATTGCGCTTTATCGCGTAACGTAAAGTATAACAAAAAAGCGAAATATTTGTTTATGTAAGTTTGGGTCATGTTTAGCGATAAAACTTTGGCTAAATCCTGTTTTATATGGCAATGGAAGTATTTCAGATTTTCTGAGAGAATAAATCACCATGTCCGTGTTTTCAATTTTTCCAATCTTCAGTCCTATTAAAGAATATAAATTACATATTTAAAATTCGTTTTTGTAGTTAATATATTCTTTAACGGTTGTTTTGCACCATATATTAACCACTAAAGATTCTCTTTTTGTAATTATATTTACAACTTAAAGGATATCCCGATTTATGCTTTTGTTGAAAAAAGACTTTCTTAAGGTTGAATGGTGATTTTTCATGTGTCATATTGTTGCGAAATAATTCATTTACGATATAAATTTAATAAAAAAGACCCGTCACGCTTAATTGCTTTATTTAATTTCATTCATGAATTGTTAGGACCTACGATTCGAATTTGCCTGAAGAAGTACGCATTTCATTGGGAGAAAATGTGTACAAATAATTACGTCTTCACTGTTGAGTATTTAGGTTCCATCCCGCAAGCATTTCACTCTCCAAGTTTACTTCTCGCGATTTAAATTCTCCTTAGGACATGAAAACACACTTCCTCCGGTAGAGATGTATATTCGCACATATTTGAGAAGCTAATGACTCGATCCAAGCATTGAGCAAGGTTTAATGTATTTTAGTATCGCCATTTTTTAAAATCATGTTTGTGGAAGCAGCTTTATGCCTAGCATGAATGAATGAAAACCAAACTAAAATAAGCGGTAAAGGTTATTACTCTACTCGCCACTTATTTATCCTTGCATATTTTTTACCACACAGCACCACTCTCTCCACCCTTATCCACCGAGCCGCCTCGATGCCCCTGCTACTTTCCAAAGCCATCACGGCCAAATATTTTTCCTCGTCCCTTTTTACCCTCAGAGTGAGGTATGAAAACGTACATACTTTCACCCGTCCCTTCGGCCCGACCCTTTTCCTCTAACGCCCTTCATTTCACGCGTATAACTCTACCCGCCCCTTTCTTCACTCTCCTGTATGTTTACCTACGTTAGACCCCCCCCCCTTCTCCCTCGTCCACCTACCTTCCTTTTCGGCCCCTCTCAGTATCCGTCCCTCGGACCGGGACCACCTTTTCCATAGCTATAGAGGCAGCGTCATCTTTCGACACGTGGTGGGCCTAACCTTCATTCTCCCTGCTGCCTTTACCCTTTCGTGTCCATCCGTCCTGCTGCTCCCTCTGCCCGTGCGTCCCGTCGCCGCCTCCTATAAGCATTATCCATAATCCGAGATGGGTGGTTTTGGGAGGAAGAGCATGGATGAGAAACAGTACGGAGAGGTACGTTTAACTTCTCACCGATCTCACCCTCCCTTTACCTCGCCACGTTAGCAGCTACACCTGTCGGTGGATCCATGCGTTCGAAAGCGGATTCCGGACCACGAGAGAGAAAAAGATACCTATTATTTATATTTTCTTTCTGGGTTTCTGGTGTCTGCTGGTGCGACTCTTTTCACCACTTCTCTTCCGTACAGGGACGCAAAAAACCGGTCGACATCATCCATCACTGTCTTCGTCACAGCAATTTATGAGAAGTTATAGTTTATTTATAATTTAAAGCGATTAAGGCATTGCTCTGTAGTTGGTCTATCATCGAGTCTTTTACACTGTCAAAACACGTATGAGAGGGATTGCCGCGTGAAATAATCATATCGTTCAAACGATGGGAATGCTTCATTCGGCGAATTGGGGTTGATTTCGCCTGGCATTTAAGTAGCTGTACTAGAAATCTTAAACATCGGACAACGAAAAATAGAATTAACATGAATGGAAATCCGTTTCGTTTTGATGCTGAAAATATATCAGTCGTGAATTTCCAGCTAAGTTTCGTTAAGTAGTAAGCCACTTTAAAAAGCCAACGGAAATTCGGAATTTAAAACCAACCATGCTGTAACATAGCACGAAGTCATTTTCCCACGTCGACAACCGTAACATTTTATCAAATTCAACAGACTCATTCTTTTTAATTGCTTTTTAATACTAGTCAGTCGCTTTTTTTCCTTTTCCTACGCCGATTATTTTTGCATACTTTCTCCGTCTTCCTCTTCCGACCCAGCCCACTTTCTTCACCCGCCCACTGACACCCTTCTTCACTCCATTTCCACCCACATACACTTCATTCGCCATAGTTGTAATATTGTTGGCAAGTATTGACACTTTTATCTCAAGGCCTTCGCAGTCGCAGGCAATCTCATTCTCCTAAGGCTGCATGATGCATCTTCGTCTGTTTTTCACTAAAATATGCATGCCTAGCAGTGACGTAGCAGACTTCTTAGGAGCCCCAGTATAAACGCATTTTAAGGCTCGCCACCCGAGAAAGCTTCACCCGACATTATTTTTATTGAAAAAATAAGAAATTTTGAATGAAACGTTTTGTTTTTAATTTAGTAGTTATCGTCCTTTATTATTCTTGAAATTTGACGATTAAAATTATTGATGGATTAACATAACGCACAACCAAATACATATATGAATGTTTTGAAGAAAAATCTTATCTTGTTTAGTGACAAACGATGATGATTGTACAAAAAAGCCCCGAGTACAAAAATTGAACGATGCTACAGCAGGACTCCCTCTTTTAAGCTCTTTTAAGGACTTGGCCGCTGAGGTTGCTCGTGTCCGAGAGGAGTCTGGTGCTGATGTGCGGCTTTCCATCTGTAGCATTGTTCCTCGGACGGACTGCGGTTCTATGGTTTGGAGCCGAGTGGTCGGGCTGAACCGTAGGCTGTGGGACTTCTGTAGGGGCAATGGAGTGGACTTCGTTGACCTGAGGCCGGTCCTGGACTCATGTAGGGCATCCCTAAACGGTTCTGGTGTGCACTACACTGCCGAGGCTGCGGAGGCGGTAGCGCGTAGGGTGTTTGAGCATTCTAGGGCTTTTTTAGGTTAGATTTAAGCAATTGCAATTTTTTAGCAAGCGTTGAGATGCACGCCAATAGTAGATCAGATGGTAGGTTAGGATGTAGGCAGCTTGCCGGTACGGGATTAATTGAGAGCACAATAGGGGAAAATGTAAGAAATCCGTGCGGTAACAGAATTATCGAAGGCATGGGGATAAACGATTTTCCATGCAACAATTCCGTAGATAATGCGTGCGACCTTAACAACGCTATAAACCCGACGTTAAGTAACAGTAGAATACATTCCAAGCGTAGAAATAGTCGACAAAGTAGGAAGGATAAGGAGGCAGTAAATAATAATAATTATAATCTTAATAATAATAACAGTAATAATAGCTCAGTAGAGCGCGAGGAACCGTTACGTAGTCATAGCGAGAAATTAAAAATCATTACGGTTAATTGTCGCAGCATTCGCAGGAAGGAGGCCGAATTTGAACATCTTATTCGTAGTCTGCGTGCTGATGTAGTTATAGGCACTGAAAGTTGGCTTACGGCAGACATAGCCAGTCAGGAGATCTTTCCTCGTGACTATAGCGTATTCAGAAAAGATCGATGTATCCGGTCGGGAGGTGGAGTCTTTATAGCAGTTAGCAATAAATACGAAAGTTACCCAATACAGATTAACGACGACGAAGTCGAAAGTGTTTGGTGTCGTGTGAAAGGAAGCGACTCAAAAACTATAAATATATGCGCTTTTTATAGACCCCCAAATGCGAGCGTGGAAACTATTCATTCTCTAGAGAAACAAGTGGCGACGCTAAATTCGTCTAATAAAGATAAAGCCATTATAATCGGGGGCGATTTCAATCTTCCGTCAATAGATTGGAGGCATAATTGCTTTTATCCCGGAGGTAGAGAGCGTGAATCGTGCGAGGCGTTACTAGAAACTTTCGGTAAGCACTCATTGTATCAATTAGTGAGATTTCCCACGAGATTTAATAATATATTAGATTTATTTGTTACTAATCTTCCTGAGCGTATGAATAGAGTATCTGATGCTGAGGGAATAAGCGATCACAAGGCAGTTTACGTGGAATTTCAGTTAATTATTGAGAAACAGGTTAAGGCCAAAAGAAAACTTTATGTATTCGCCAAAGCCGATTTCACAAGATTTAGGTCTTTTCTGCGAAATAAATATACTAATTTCTGCAATTTAACCGATAGTGCAGACGTGGAGGAATCCTGGTGCATGTTCAGAGATATGATGCGAGAGTGTACAGATAAATTTATTCCGAGCAAACAGAAGCGTGATAGTGCAGAACCTAGATGGTACAATCAGGAAGTAAGAAGCGCTCTCCGACGTCAAAGAAAACTCCACTCTCGCGTAAATAACACATCCTCAACAGCTACGGTCGAACAGAATGCAATAATAAGGCATCAATACAAGGAGGCGCGCTCCATAGCCAGAGTAGCAATGCGTAATGCGTTTAACAATTATAAAAAGAAGGTTTTACAGGAAAACTTGAAAGAGAACCCAAAAGCATTTTGGTCTTACGTCAGGGAAGTTCAAGGTAGGGGCCCCACTATTGCGTCACTGCGGTCGGAAACGGGAAACGTAGTTCACGATAGTATGGATAAAGCAAACCTATTAAATCATCACTTTCAGAAAGCTTTTACTCGTGATGACGATGAATGTGAAACCACTATTCCTATGCGTCAGGGCGATTCGATGGAAGATTTGGTATTTTCGGAAAATGGCATCGCGCTCCAACTTCATTCAATTAAGCCAAATAAATCTCCTGGACCGGAGGAAATTCCCGCGCGTGTAATGAAAGAATTAGCTGCTGAAATTGCGCCGTATTTGAAAATTATATTCGAGAAATCCATTAGAGAAGGTGTAGTTCCTAAAGATTGGAAGGTGGCACATGTTACGCCCATCCATAAGAGTGGCGACAGAGAGAACCCCGAAAATTATAGGCCGATATCCTTAACTTCATTATCGTGCAAGATACTTGAGCACATAGTCTTTAGCTCTGTAATGCGCTATTTAGATAGTCATTCATTGCTTAGCGGATGCCAACACGGATTCCGGAGAGGTAGATCATGCGTAACGCAGCTCGGCCTGTTCGTGGACGATTTGTTGCGATGCGGAGAGAAAAATACTCAGGTCAATGCCATATTCATTGATTTCAGGAAGGCGTTCGATAAAGTATCTCATAGGAAATTAATTGCGAAGTTAGGACAATGTGGTATCAATTCGAAAGTTGTCGGTTGGGTGAGAGACTTCCTCTCGAATAGGGAACAGATAGTTGTCATCGATGGGAAATACTCGTCCCCCGTTAAAGTTGCTTCGGGTGTTCCTCAGGGAAGTGTATTGGGCCCTCTGCTCTTCTTAATCTATGTAAATGATATGTGCTCGGTTGTTCGTAGTAAAATTAGGCTTTTCGCCGATGACACCGTTCTATATAATGAAATAAAAAATCAGGAGGACCATCAGTCTCTGTGTGAAGACTTAAGAGCCATTTCAGCGTGGTGCAAAGAATGGCAAATCGAAATTAATTATACTAAATGTGCCGCAGTCACGTTCTGGAAAAGTAAGAACAAAGATTTAGGTTTCGAATATAAAATAGATGAAATGAGTATTCGACAAGCTGAGTATGTAAAATATTTAGGAGTAACCATTTGTCGAGATCTTTCGTGGGACATGCACATTCGTCGAGTTATAGGCGCGGCCAACAAGAAACTGGCATTCATAGGTAGAATAGTACGGAACACTACAGAGAAAGTACGCGAAACATGCTACTTATCACTGGTAAGACCACAAGTGGAATACGCAGCGAGCATATGGGATCCGTACGAGAAGGGACACATAATTCAACTAGAAAGAGTACAGCGCAGAGCAGCCAGATTTGTAAAACAAAAGTACGAACATAAGGAAAGCGTCACCTCTTTATTGAGCGATTTGAACTGGGTATCACTGGAGGAGCGTAGATTGCACTCAAGGTTGAAACTTCTAGAGAAATATAGGTCAGAATGTCTAAAAGAGGAGGTAGTGGGAATAATTGTGGCACCGACGTATATAGGTAGAAATGATCGAGACGATAAAATACGTGAGATCGATTGTAGGACGGAACGTTATCTAGGCTCGTTCTTTCCGAGGACAATAAGAGATCACAATAGGAAATTTCGAATTGCGTTAGACAATCTTTAGGTAGGATTGGTGCATTGCACCCCCTGCCACCCACCAACTTGGTGAATTGCAGGGTAACTTGTAGATGTAGATGTAGATAGGAGAATCAATTGTGAGCATGGCTAACAAAAGTAGAAATTTTATGGTTGTTTTTGAAAATACTATCGTATAGGGCAGAGCTCTAGAAATATACTCGCAGTAGTAGATTTTTAACCTAACCTACCACGAAATGAGTTATGGGCGAGTGAATTTTGTCAAGGGGGGAGTAGGATATAGTTATACTTTTGGGGCCTGCTATAGGGATGTTTGGCGATCAGTATTAGTTCGGTTTGGGAACATCATTCATTTTGCATTTTGAAAATTATCGGCCAAATTGGCGTATGAGTTTGTTTTTAATCGGGAAAAGGAGATTTTCAAAAATGTACATTTTTAACTACTATGGCAACGATTACAATGCGTTATAATGGTCACTGGTATTCTGTATTGTAATAGCATCGATTAAATGATATTTATGGGTAATTGATTTCAACCGACGACGGATACATATGGTGATGTCATGATTTTTAAACACGATATACCTCATATTAAATAAAAATCACATTACTGCCTTAAAATATGGGATTGATAATCTATATCAGGGGTGGCCAAACCTACTTACCCACGGAGCAGAATACGATGATTCCCAGAAGTTCGCGAGCCGCATGACATTCTGCGCTCATAATTTTACGAACAGTAAAACATAACATGTATCCGAAGCAATTTGGATATAATGCATGTCCATTAGGCATCCCAAACACGTCTCGAGTCACACTACGTCATTGTGACCTGTAGAGAAAAACGTTGACACGCCTCTGCATGAAAATTTTAAAGAGCCGCATGCGGCTCGTGAGCCGCGGTTTGGCCACGTCTGATCTATATATTGTAATAACAATGAGTTGGTGCTTTAATGAGAATAATTGGACTGTATCATAATGCCGTTGGTTTTAAACTACGATGCATAAATATAGTGTTTTCATAATTTTAAATCACGATAATCCGTATTAAATAAAAAAAAACACGTTACTCGATTACTTGATCAACTTCTGGAGTGCCTGGAGGCGAACCGAGGAATCCTACCGGAGTGGTCTCATATTATCCGAAGGTCTACTCATGACATCTACAAACCCTGAAAAGTTCCGCGCAATATTCCTCTTAGTACTGTCTCCGCACCAAATATGTTTTCCCTTTGCTTTTAAATGTCACGGTCTGAGAGTGACATCATGACACTAAGCTACTTTTCAGTTCGTGGCACTAAGCTCTCGTTCAGTTTTATTAACACGTAAAATAAATTCCCGAAAAAAAGCATTGTCTCGTAGTCATGACAGAAATATTGGGCCATTGTTATAAATTGTATAAAATTCCGTTTTTATGCAGTAAAAATCAATTAATTTGACTATTTCGGCACGGATTCGTGTTCTACTTTCAGGAAAAATAATTTTGGTTTTTTCCCCATCTTTTAATTTAGTTCCTGAGTTTGTACCTTAATTATAAGTAATTTAAAAATGCAGTTATAAAAAGGCTTGTATGGATTTAAATGGTTTTCTAATAGGACTTGAAAATGAACGTTTTGGGGAAATTTTGAAATTTTAGATTTTTCCGGATAGTTTTGGACCAACACCAAGGTTCTCTCCAAATTTCAGCTCTGTGGATTATCTAGAAGTACCTTAGGATTTATATCATATATAATATATCTTCCGTAAGAAGATACAGGGTGTCCCAAAATTCGCGCCTAGGAATCTCACTACGCAATTCCTTGCCTAATTATAAGACCATAATTCTCTTTGTAAAAATTTTGAAAGACGAATAATAACCGAGGAAAACGTGATTAAATTTTACGCGATATGGCAACTCTGATCAGTGTTGTTGTATGCGGGTCCATAAAATGATCACATCTAATCTCTCTCCATTTATTCCATGATCAATATTGATTTTGTTCTTGTCTTATTATTTATTACTCAAAGCAATGGTCATGCCATTACGTAGTGAAAATTCATGTTAATAAAAATTATTCTTTGAACCAAAAGTGACTACAAAAGAAGCAAAACACATGAAGTAACTAAATAAAAAAGAGAAATTTGTAAAACCTTAAAAAATAATGAAGTAAAACCAATTTGAAAATTCCACAAAAGATACGAAAGCAAAAAATCAAAATCGAATGGATCCTTGATCAAGAATCGAAACCTTGACCACCCACACTAAAAGTCAGCTCTAACAATTAGCTGAAAGGGCATGAGGGATAACGTCCTGTAGCAGTGGACTGCCCGCGTACAACCTAAGCATCACTGTACAGCATTGCCATATCGCGTAAACTTTAGTTACGTTTTCATCAGTTATTATTCGTCTTTCGAAATTTTTACAAAGAGTATTATGGTCTTATAATTTGGCAAAGAATTGCGTAGTGAGATTCGTGGGCGTGAATTTTGGGACACCCTGTATAGTATATATGCTTATGGAAGAGGAAGGTAAATAGGATAAATGGATGGCTAACAATTTGTTCAGGTAAGGAAGCCCGGTAACACTTACCGATAAGTAGGGTATGGATTTTTCGGGTTCAAAAAAAATTTCATTCGGAGGGTAAATATCGGGTTTTATTATTTTACTTTTCATTCAGGTTAAAATCGGATATAAATAAGTTACAGAAACTTCTATATCGGGTAATTTTCGGGTTTTATTATTTTGTAATTCGGATTAAATGATTTTTAAATAAAAATCTTGTGTAAAAATTTAAAAGTGTTATCAACCATCAAAACTTTTCACGGTAGCTTAATTATAGTTGAGAGTGTGATATCTTGTGTTAAACGCCTCCAGGTGGAGAGCAACACCTCGCAGGCTGCACAAATATCTTGCTTCCCGTTCAACTTCTTTTGAAAACTCACCAGATATTAGTGAAATATTTTTTCTTTCGTAGTGTTTTCAACTAACAGACACATAGGCTCTTTTTTCCTTATCCTAGAAAAGATCTAACAGCGACTAGCTAAGGTGCGTCCTTGACTATTCGTGGCGCGAGCAAACCAAGGAGATTAAGATTGTGTCAAAAAGTAAGCTTACGAATAAATTGTTTACAAAGAAAATAAACAGACTGTTCACGAACATCTCGAACTGTACACAAGTTCTAAGGTGTCTAAAAGCGCCAGAATTGAAATTCGGTGATCAAATCTAAAAGTATTTGCTTTTAAAGAAAACTAATAATTTCGGGTGTTTTTGGGTTTTACCCGAAATTTAAATAGGCAATCGGAGGGTAAAAATCGGATAAAACACGAAAACTCCATACCCTACCGATAAGTGATACTCTGGGGTTTCGGCGACACACACACACACACACACACACACATATATATATATATATATATATATATATATATATATATATATATATATATATATATATATATATATATATATATATATAACAACTTACGGAAAAGGAAAGGTAAAATAGATATTTGGATGTCAACAAGGTGTTGGGATTAGGAAACCCAGTGGACACTCACCAATCAGACGACTTCATGTTGGCGAGGCCCCGGGGATGTCGAAGCGACACACGTAAAATAACACTAAAACACAGAAACATCACAAACGTAGAAGCTTTCGGAACTACTCCTTCTTCAGCTACAGAGAGAGAATCCTAATCCCAACACCTTGTTGACATCCATATATATATATATATATATATATATATATATATATATATATATACACACACACATACAAGGTGTTCCTAAATTATACCGACAAAATGATAGGGGTTGTAGGGCAGCATGTCGATTTGCAAAACTCCGGAGCAGTTTCCTGTTCTAGCTATGATGTGAGAAATCTCGCACCTAAGCGCCCGGTGTTAAGGCAACCCGTATATTGGGCAGCTCGCTCCTCTGATCTCAATCCTCGGGAGTTTTTTGTTAGGGGTCACATCAACAGCCGCGTGTACGAAAATGCAGTCGGTCAAGAGGCGGACCATTTCCCTCGCATCCAGGCTGCTTGTGATTCAATCCGTAACACAGCGGGATTTTTCGAACGAACGAGGCAATTATTCTTTAGATGATGCATGTTGTGTTTGCAGGTTGGGGACCGCCAGTTCGAGCACCTCCTTTAATGAATCTCGTCCCATACTCAGTACGGTAATTGTGGATTAATAAAACATGCTGTTACGTCCTGAAGTTCCAATTTTTTTCTTCTAACTCGGCAAACACACGTGCCACCGAATACACCATCCGCAATCCATACACTCGTGCCTCCAAGCAATACTATGTCTACAGAATTAGTAAAACATTTCACCGTGCACCGAGGCAGCACAACGCAGGTGGCGTGCAAAGCACAAGGATAGCCTTAACATGGGGCGCTTAGGTACAATATTCTCACCTAGTAGATGGCATAGGAAATAGCTCTGGTCCCTCGGACCGGGTGTTTTATATATCACGTTGAGGAAGATAACTATTTTTATGATGGGAAAGAGAGAGCGAAGGAGAATTTTTGGGAGAAAGGGTGGATGGGAAAGGAGGAGGATAGGAGGGAGGGAAATAGAAAGTAGAATGAAGAGATAGGAATGAAATTGGCAGAGAGAGAGAGAGAGAAATGGAGGAAATGGATGGGTGAGAGATAAAAATGGAAGACAGGAATTAAATTGAATAATTTTACTTTTCAGTGGATTTTTTCCTACGTAATTTTCATTGTTTATTGCCTTTTAAAATTACAGCAGTTAATGCTTTTAAAACTTCGGCGAATTTTTCCCTCAAAGCAAACAAACTGGCATTTTGATGAAGATTCCCTAGAACAGAGCCTTTTTAGTAATTTACCGGCTCCTTATATTTTCAATTAACTGGTGTCAATATATTCCGGTAAACATAACTTCTGCTAAAGAATACGTACATACCTTTAAGAGTCTAAAACAAGAGTTTAAAGATGCACACATCATGCGTGCATACATGCGAGACAGAGGCTTTCTTTACGATTTATCTAGTCATTACAAAAAATGTAAACATTAATGGCTTAGTATAATATCTAAGAACCGAAAAATGGTATGCCAATAGTGATTTCAAGAAAATATCGAATGTTTGACTGATTTATTGCCTAATTGGTTGTAATTAATAAAACAATCAACAGTTATTTAAAACACTCCTTACTCGAATAGTAGTAGTGTAATCTGTATGTTCACGTTCATTCCTTCGTCGTTAGTTACCCATTTCTTTTCACTTAGTATAAACGTTGTGTATACGTAAAGAAAATAGACGTATTTACGTTCATTTCTTCGTCGTAGATAATCCGTTTGCCTTCATTTACTTCATGTTCCGTGCACACGAAAGAAAATTGAATTAATTCGTTATTTACAGCAGTTATTGTTTACTTCAGTTGATACGGAGATTGTTTTCGTTGGCATCAATTTAAAAGCACGGGAAACATTTTCTAGCAATAGGTTCAAAATGAATTACGACTTTCTCGATTGAATTTCTTGAAATCGGTTACTCCTTCGATAAAAATGTACAGAACAAAACATACGCTATTTCTCTAGTTCTACAATTGTTTTCGAAGGGTTTTTATTATGACTGATATTTTACGAGATATAAAGAAAAGTTAATTTTTGCCACCAGTAATGTGGCACTCCCGGTTAAGCTACGTGAACCATTTATATAATTTTCTTAGTTTCTTTGCTCTTATGTCCTAAATATCAAATTTCATGAACATCCGCCAAGATGAAACATGCGGATTGACGGACGGACACGACCTAAGGCGTTCTTTGTTTACTTTTTGTAAAGAACGCCTAGAAACGGAAGCACTATCAATTTCATAAGAGTGTTTTAAAACTAAAATCAAATTACGGTTAGCGCAATGTATGTATAGAGAATTAGGCCGACATTTTAAAATATGATAGGTCTCGGGGTTTTTCGAGTACAAGTTCTTTGCCACGTAAATATCGGATTATTAAATTAGTAAATCATTCCGATGAATGATCTTCTGGACTAACGAAACCTAAAACGATTGCTTTTTTTCTAAATTCACTGTATTTTTTGTCATTTTAGTTTGCGAAATTTTAGCTATTTAGGTGTTCTTTACCAGCGAAGCGGTAGTAGCTGAACGCCATTTGGGTACGTCTCGTCCGTCCGTCCATCTGCCGTTATTTTCCTCTCCTAAGCCGCTGGGCGGATTTTAATTAAATTAATCGTTAATAATCTTAATAATCATTTATCGCCCAATTGTGGTTTTGAACTACATATACATTATAGCTTTTACTTTATTATAAGCACTTAAACTTATAAGCAATAGTATCTCGTTAAATAGCATCCGTGAAGCAAGTATTCTTTACCACATTTCTCTCTCCCTAGCTCTTATACGATCAGCAATGTATCGATAAAAGTATTTATTTGGATAGATGACAACATTTAGCACAAAAGTCCGCTACAACATATAATTGCCACTTATAGTTTCGGAAAGAAAAATTCCAAGCATATGACGACGATTTTATCTGCAAACAAGAATTAAAAACCTATATTGTCCTCTTCCGTGCTATGATCTTTGAGTTAAAGATACAAAATTTACTCGGATAGAGAACGAAATATACCATCAAAAATTTTGCGGGTCGCATAATTACGACTCAGTTCCGGAGAAAAAAAATTGAAAATATCTCTATAAAACATAGCATATTTTGTTTACATTGGTCAATACGATAATTCTATTGGCAAAAAAACATTAAAAACTAAAGTTTCTATCTTCTAAGCTGTCATTTGTGAGGTATTGATTACAAGATTTATTTGAATAGATGGCAACATCAACAACAATAAAGTCCGCGAAGCTATATATTTGCCACTTATTGTTTCGGAGATAAAAATTCAAGAACCGACCAATCCTTCGATACCGATTATTACGTATTTCCTATAATGAACGCCTTTGGAATCTCTGTGTATTTCATTTAGCGAGCATACTTTTCCTTATTATAGTCTTGTACGGTGTCTGTTGAAATAGAACAAAACTGCTGATTTTCTAACATTGGAGAATATTTTCTAGGGTAGCATTTGAAAGACGTTCATTGTAAATGTTTTACTTAAATACCTATTTTTTCATCAATTTGGTTCAATAAATCTCGTTAATAGATTCATCGTGTTTAAAAATTGCCTCGATTGCCTGACTCAATATGTTCTATGTGATCCCTAAATGCTAAATTACTCATGAGCAATATAATAGTAGCCTTCGAAATTCAGTGTAGTATACTTCTCAAAAATTGTGCGTATTTTCAAATTTTTTGATAAACTTCATCAAATTAAAAAATTTCACAAAAAAATCACTCGAGTTTTCATGCATATTAGTTTTATCAAATAAATTCGATCAGTCTCTTGCACCATATCCACAATAACTTGGTTCTCTTGCTAAAAATAGCCAACATGGCTGACAATATGCTCTACTTCAGCGATTCCCAAACTATGGTACGCGTACCACCAGTGGTACGCGAGTTTAGTGTCAGCATTTACCCATGGAACTGCACAACGAGTGACCACAGAGAGGGACGGACTATTATCCTCACCGTCCGGACGCGTCCGCTGCGCCGCTCATGGCTCACAGTCAACTGCTGACGTATCGTTACTCGTCTGTTTGCGTTTTCACGTTGCCAATTTTAACAAAATTATCCTGAACATAATTAGGCGAGAAACTCGTTTGTTTCAATTAATTCCATTCCTGAAAATATGAACGTGAGGGAAAAAGACCAGCTGAATATCCCACTCTTTCTGACATAGCGTTGAAAATTCTAATCCCATTCCGCACGACTTATCTATGTGAAACGGGGTTTTCTACTATGTTGGTAATTAAAAACAAAAATAGAACAAGAATGAACCTAGAACCGGACCTTTGCTGGAAGTTAACTGACATTGAACCAAATATTAAAATGCTATCTACATATATCCTAGCTCATCCATCACATTGGAATGATTTTCTTTGTCTTTTAAGTATGATAAATGCGAGAAAATAAGTAATTTTTCAGTACTATCTATTTTATCTGCCTACCATATATTATTTTGAAAATGCCTCTTTCGTTAGTAAAGAAAATTTTTTCAGTTCATACTTATTATGTGGTACGAAGATATTTTGCACGTTTTCGGTGTTACGCGAAAAGAAAAGTTTGGGAACTGCTGCTCTACTCAATACTATTGGAGAATAAAATTTCCAAGCTCGGTTTATTTTAATTCCTGTCATATTATTTAACTTATAAAAAAATTTTTAAAATGCCTATTTTTAAATTTCGATCATTTTGATATGGTCCACATAAGGCAATTTAGAACTTGATCAGTCAATTTATTTGCAAAATTGTAGATAATTTATCATCAGCAAAATTTATTAAATTATTGATATTCATAACTTTGAACATTCACTATTAGTTTACTTTGAATTAATGTAAGGATATATGAAATCAGATTCAGATGTGTTACGTAATTGATTATTTTTAATTGTTTTCAAATCATCAAGATCTAAATTCTCACTATGGATTGCGGCGAAAGTGGACATTATTTTTTATTATTAAAAATTGCATGATCTTGTTTTTTTTTTAATCATTGGTTTTTATAGCTCGCACTCTATTTCAGCGAGACTTTCATATCTGGAAACTTTCTAGGTAGCGATCTAAATGATATTATCGTAACTGAGGACAGGGTATTGCACAACGTCGAATTATTACCCAATTGCATTCCGTCGATAAGAACAAGTCTATACAAGCAAGAATATACACTACAAACTCGCTAAAATTAAAAAAGTGTGGTAGAAATGATTGAAATCGATTATTTAACTGGTCTTCAATGAAATGTTGCTAGTATTGAAAGTAAGTACACTGTCGCGCCTTCCCGATGCACGAGTTGAACGAAAAAATTACAGCGCCGAGGCTCCTCCGATATATGATTTGAAAGGTTAAGATTAATTTACAGAAAATTAACGGCTAAAATTAACATAACACTTTGCAAACACTTTTGTTTTACTGCATCTTTTTTATTGGTACCCTGGTTCGTTACCGCGGTTCTCTATTAGTACGCCACGCCACTCATGCCGAAGGAGATAGTTTTTAGTTGCGGAAAAATGCACTTTCCCTAGCGGATTCACACGTAAGAATGTCCATAGAGAGGAAAATGAGAGAGAGAGAGAAAGGAAGTTTCTCTTACTTTTATGTGTTCTCTTCGGTCTTTAATCTCCTGGAGCGTTGGCAGGAAGAGTTGGCTCCGTGCCCTCTAGTGTTTAATTGTTCGAGTAATTACGAAGGTTGGGGTGAACCGGTCCTTAAGGTATTCAACAAAGCGAGGTTGAAAATATTCACCAGACTGGAAGAGCGCCTTTTTTGCCCTCGCTTTTATATGTCCCCTAAGTAAGATATTTCTGAGAACTCCCCTTGACTATAAATTCAACGGTAAACATAACAGGGTTCTCGACGCTGACGTTACTTATCTGAACCCGTGTTTATTTAAATAAACTAAATTTCTTTTGTTTACTCCTAAAAAACTGAGAATTTTGTTTCCAGTTGAAATTCAAGCAGAATAATTTTCTGTATGCCATGTAAGAGTTAAAGCTAAAATTTTTCTTTATTGATCTCTTAATAAAGTGATGACACAGGAAAATTATATTGACAAGAGCCAAAAACCTCGTACTCCACACTCAAATGCATCTATTCTATTGTAACCGAAGTAGTGATCACTTGTAGATCATATAATATTCGATAACGCTTTTTGACATTGAGATTAGAAAACTTTATAAGCTTAGTTTTTAATCTTTTATTTAGGTGTATAATAAAAAATACTTCGGGAAATAAAAATCAATAAAACTGCGTACATATAGAAATTTATTTTCATTCTCATTATGGAAAATTTTCATGTAATTATTCCTCATTTTTAGGAATGGTTGTGATTCTTGTACTAAACAAAATTGCATTACAGTTAGTAGCTATAGTCTATGGTTAAAATCCTTTCAATAAATGGCAGACGTAAGGAATTTCGTCTCATATTGGCTGGTTTATTATTACTTAAAGTGTCGTTGAATTGTTTTACTTTAAGAACTATTTAAGTTGAATTTTCATTTCTTACAATTGCGTCTGTTTTTCTTCGAGCAGCGTTGCGTAGGACACTTTGCTTTAGATTCTAGATAAACTTGAACCAAAGTCAGGGTTTTTATGTTAAAGTCTTCATAGTATCTAAATCAATGTTTCTCAACCTGTTCTGCGGAACCATAAGGTTCCACACATAGTTCCAGGAGTTTCGCGATAATATATACTTATGCAATAGAAAGAATAAGGGTTATTTGTCTTTATAGCATATGACAACAGAAACAGTTCACTTATATTTTATATATAGTTTTTACTGCAATTAATGTTAATGTGAGTAGATATGCTTATATTTATAGTGTCACTGACTGGCAGCGCATCAAATTCTGGGGAGTCGTGACGTACGTATTGGTTACAGCTACGTACGTTGTTGTGGCAGTTTTTCTTTAGCGGGGGGAAAGTGGCTTTCATAATATTTGATGCTTGTAATTTAGCTTACGCACTATATATTTTAAGTTTGACGATACCCAACTCCGTATTTATAAATGAACCCTGTAGTATGTGGGTTCCTATTATTTTATTCATTTTGTCGACTCTTAGTCTTGTTGGATTTGCCAATTAATTATCTCTCGCTGAATCCACTTTCCTTGGACTAGCTTATCTCAACCCTCGAAAATAGTGACAAACGAAACTCAGAAGAAAGTGACTCAGTTGTCAAGGAATCTTTAAAAAAATCCTTATGATGGATCAGTCAAAAGTTTTAGCATAGAAAAGGAGCCAATGGAATAAAATGAGCACTACGTCGCTTTCGGACTTTATCTTCCAAATATGCCCTAAACCAGAAAAAGAATGGCTTAGCAACTCTTCTCTAATTTCTGTGAAACTGAGCTATATCTTCAGTTAAACCGCAAAGAATACCGAACCAAAACGAAGGTGTACTTTGAAAGGATCACTCAACTCATCTTGAAGCAAAAATACTACTAAACTACTAATGTCTGCCATGACGCTCAATAGTCGGAATATGGACTTACTGAGAGCATCATATTATATTGGTGACGTCTTGTGTAAGCAAAAGAGATCATTCACTGAAGGAGAAGATATAATCAAACAGTTTCTCACATTGCAGCCGAGGAATGTATAGAGGCTTTCAAGAGAGTTCAGGTCTAGATGTGTTTGTCCAACAACGCGATTTTGCGGTGAGCTTCATTCTTCAGTCTCAACCTGAAAGATCAGTTGATTCAAAAGCATCAAGCAAGTTGTTGGTTTGGCTTGTAGACGACGTATCTACTGTACATGAGTAGCTCAACATGCATGACTGCATTTTCATTCGATTAGGCGTTCTTTGAATCAGATCCCGATTTTGTGCTATGGTTATATTTTTTAAGATGCAAATAAAAATAGTTTCCATCCATTCTCGCATTATTCAAATGTATGGTTTAAACGCTCTTGGAATGGAACTCGGGCCGTTATTTTACGCAAAGTAGTCGGATAAGTAATGTTAACTAATCAAAATCATTCGCTGAAATACAAGAAAAATTAACAAAATTATGGTTTTCTAGTCTGAAGAGATAGAATTCCAAAAATACAAACGAAGCTAATTCTTCTGAATATCCCAAAATCATATTCCAAAAAGAAAGTTGGGTATTTTTCAACATTTGAGATAAAACTAAACATAAAATATTTTAGATGGCATGTAAGTTTTACTTAATTATCACAATAAATTTCTATGACTTTTATGATTGTCTATAATCAATCTAATTCCGCCTTCAAATTCTGGAAATACATTTCCAAACGCAGCTGTAGAGATTGATAAGAGAACATCATAGATATGAAGATTTAGTTCCTGAAGATCCCTTGGGTTGTCATGGTAGAACTTTGTTTTCAATATAAAAGTTCAAAGTTGGGAGAATTAGCAAGCGATTGTGTTGCTCCTCCTCTACCAATTCAATGCTCTGGAAAGGTGTTATTTAACCCCTCAACTTCGTCCGAAGTGTCATTACGTCAAGCGAAAACTTCACATGCCGCAGTACGACGTGTTAGTACGTCGAGCGTAATTGCTAGTTTTATTTATTTTCGCCGCGCTGGAAATTATTCGATAATAGCGTAATTGCCCGTCAAATATGACGGGATTATGATATAAATATTCCAAATGTATTTGATTTCGATACGAAAAATCAGTAAATGATAATAATAAATAAATAGTAATGCTCCCTCCCTCCCTCTCGCTGTCCCTCTCTCCCTCCCTTCCTCTCTGCCTCTCTTTTGTCTCACCTCCCCCTTCTCTCATTCTCTCCTGCCCCAATCCATCGCTCTCCCTCTTTTCCTCGTCTCCTTCTTAATCCCTTTCCTCCCGTCCTATTATAATTCTATACCTCCCTTACTTTCCATTCTATATCCCTTCCTTCCGATCACCCTCCACACATCCACTTTTCTTTTACTCTACATCGATATAGTCTATTATATAAGCAAAAGAATCCAAACGAAATCTCAGTTCCATCAGGATTACGTATTTTCGCGAAAAATCCTACAATAATTTAAGGCAATCTATGCACTCGTATGTATTACACTTATGCGGGTTGTGACATCAATTGACTCTCGAAGTTTAACAATTATGTGGTTAGCAAGAAAACATCCTGTTTAAAAGCCGATATTTTCCCAAATAACCGAAACTTTGAATATCGATCGGAAAATTTTTTGGAAAATTTTACTGAAATTTTTTTTCTCAATTTTACCGCTAGATAAAACCTATTGCAGAAGGAATCAGGTAAAAAGCTTGTTTAGTCTTCGAGTTATTCAAGTTCAAAGAGCGTTCCGGACAGAGGGACATAAGCAAATTATTATATACAGAAAAAACATCGGTACATTTCAAAAGAGGAAGCTTTGGCCTAATTAATTATATTTTATTGATTAATTTTTATTGTATTTCTTATTTTTTATAAAGTGCTGAAAATTTGTGATTACTTTTTTTGTAGCCACGCGATTCCTTCCATGCGAATATATATATATATATATATATATATATATATATATATATATATATACAACGCCATACCTCGGCTTCTATTCAATAACATGATTGGAAACATGTACTCCATGTCGGAGTACACAGTTTTCAAATGCGTTCTTTTAGATTTCACAATGTTCTAAATATTTTTCGCTCAGATGAGTATTTCACTACAAGCTAGCTAGGTACGTTATAAATTAAAGGTGTCCATATCTAAGTTGCCTTAATTTTTATCCGATTTTAACTACAATTGGTATCTGTCGACCAATTTTAGCTAAACTCCCCAAATTTCATCAAAATATGTCCAGCGGTTCCCTAGTTGAAACAGTGGAGCATTGTAACCTACATGTTAGTGTTCAAGTAAAGTGATCGTAATTTTGGTCCGATTTTTACCAAAATTGGAATCGTTCAACCAATTTTAGCCAAACTCCTCAATTCCAAATTTTATCAAAATACGTCCATCGGTTCTCGAGTTTAAACATGCGGACGGACGGAAACGACCTCCCCTATATACGTTCACATCGTGCAAAAAAACGCATTAAAAGGGACAATTGTGTTTATGTGACTTCTTTAATGGTTCCAAATAACAACAAAATAACTTAAGAATAAATAAATATTATGAACTGCCTTAAAAAATAACGATCGTAACATTTGTCTAAACATTTCGGTCGAGACACGAAAAAGTTACCATGTGATAAACCTTTTCCCTAATTAGTTTAGAGGATACCTACAGCAAATGAAATGTCTAGAATAGTTTAAATTTACCTGTGAGGAAGTTTGCATGCAAAACTTCTCCAGTTTTTACGATTATTATATGGAAGCGTGGGCACGCGCTGGATAGGTAACGGATCGGTGTGCAAATTGCTTCCCTCCATCAAGGAGTCTCTAAATTTCATTCCAACGTAATAGTTATAGTTTTAAATACTTATAATTAGGGTATGGATTTTTCGGGTTTCAAAAAAATTTCATTCGGAGAGAAAATATCGGGTTTTATTATTTTCCATTTCATTTGGGTTGAAATCGGGCTTAAATAAGTTACAGATAGTTCAAGGTTTTAAAAAATTTTCAATCCCGGGTAATTTTCGGGTTTTATTATTTTGTAATTTGGATAAAACTATTTTTAAATAAAAATCTTGTTTAAAAATTTAAAAGTGTGATCAACAATCAAAACTTGTTACTATAACTTAAGTATGTTTGACAGTGTGATATCTTGTGTTAAACGCCTCCAGGTGGAGAGGAACACCTCGCAGGTGCACAAATATCTTGCTTCCCGTTCAACTTCTTTTTAAAACAAGCCAGATATTACTGAAATGATTATTCTTTCGTAGTGTTTTCAACTAACAGACACTTGGGCTCTTTTTTTCTTATCCTAGAAATGATCTAACAGCGACTAGCTAAGGTGCGTCCTTGACTATTCGTGGCGCGAGAAAACCAAGGAGATTAAGATTGTGTTACAAGTAATCTTACGAATAAATTGTTTACAAAGAGAGTAAACAGACTGGTCACGAACATCTTGGACTACATTCAAGTGCTGAGGTGCCTACAAGCGCCAGAATAGAAATTCTCGACCAAATATTAAAAAAATTCTGTTTAAAGAAAACTAATAATTTCGAGTTTTTTTTTGTTTTACCCGAAATTTAAATAGGCAATCGGAGGGTAAAAATCTGGTAAAATCGGGTAAAACACGAATAATCCATACACTACATATAATGTTTTGCGTAAATCCTAAAAACATGTAATGAAAACCTAATTAAAGCTGAAAAGTTGTTTTTATTTTTTTGCAATGTTCGCGCTTGCATCGCCAAAACATTCTCCTTGGGCATCTAAGTTCGATTTACGGTTTATAGGTACTCATGTAAAAGTTGATCTCATGTATAGGCCGATCCCGACCTTTTCATATTTTTTTCGTATACCTCATGTATAAGTCGATTCCAGACTTTCAGGTGCAGTAGAATGAATTTTTTTGTATTTAATACGTTTTTATCCATAAAGTTCCACGTTAAGTTCCCTTTAGTCCGATATATTATTATTTGACGATATCTATTGTGGCCATCCCATGTAATGATAAATAATGGATTATTATTATAACTACTTGTGTCAAAGTAGCAGCAAAGCAGTCCGATGTCTCCCACAGCGCCACTGCATAACATCAAAAGTCGTTACATTGTATACGCCTTCGTATTAGTTCGAATGACTCGGAATAGACTTCGTATTTCGTCCCGGCGCTCATTCAGATGATATCTTTGTAAAGGATAATAGGGAAAAAAACTAACTTTGGACCGCGGAGGATAGGCTGCGCCGAAATTGAAGATAAAGCGGCGGAAAGTTGTGCTACGTGGTCCAAAGAAAGCCGTGTTTTACACGTTTTTGGAAGAGGAATAGAGGAACGTACCCCTTGGAGAGTGCAAATACGAACGTGGAAGGAAAACCAAGCCAACCCCTAACCACCCCATCCCGGTGGGGAAGCGTAATATTTCGTGAGTTTTAAATTTCCGTAATATGTAGGTATGAGAGCGTAGTATTGTACAATATCTCGGTGAGGGAAAATGTGAACGTGGAAGGAAAGGATGCGAAAGGTAAACGAAGCGACGCTAACCGAAAGAATATTTCGTCTCCCCTTACCTGTGTTGTTTCATTACAAGCCTCTAAATCTTATATTTACGTTTGTCTTCCGTTTTTCCGCCTTTCCTCCTGGTAGTTACATTTGTTGTCGCTTTCTTGGCGTCGCATTATTTACCTTCTCCCCGGTTATGCGCACAGTACCATATTTTTTATACCACAAATACTTCGGCGATACTAATTTAATCTGCGACGCTTAGCGGGAGGAGTTGTTTTTCCGCGAATAACCGATAAAGTGTTTTTTATTTACATGATACGGAGTTACCATATTGCGCATTTGTCTTGCTGCCAGTTTTCTGTCTTGCCGCCGTCACGTTATCGAACATTTGGTTTACCAAATAAAGTCATGGTTTTAAACCTGTGGAAATATTTCACGTGTATAAGTCGACCACCGAGTTTATCGCTAAAAAATTTGGTCTTAAAACCTCGACCTATATACGAATGTATTCGGTATATAAACAACCTCCGTGCTTGAGAAAATGTTTTAACATTACGTGCAAAGTGCGGAGCTGCACTAACTTTCTGGAAAATAACTCAACAGGCCGTGAATTCCTTACTATTGAGGAATAAAAGACTCTTTTAGCACATTTAGCTGCAAATTCACAATTCCCTCTTAAAATAAAGATAAGATCGTCAGATTTGAATACGTAGAAAAACACACCAGACGTTTGAGGGAATCCCCCTCGTGTTCATAGACTTCAAAATGATTATTGATCACGCCAAATCCTACAATTATCTTTGTTTACTTTGGCCGATGTGTGGAATGTAGGTTAGCCACTAAGAATTAGCTCTGACAGAAACTGTTCATCAAATGTGGCCATTTTAATTAAGACTTCACAAGTGCTTACGCTGCTTTCATGAGCTTCCTCTAAAAGTTGCTTAAGTACCTCAGTTTTGTAAGTATTGAACTTCAATTCCCTATGCACAGATGAGCGCGGAGTTTTTAACTCGGCTTTTTCTCTTCTAATTGGCATTTTAGGACTTTTTGTAAATAATTCTCTAGCTAAATTCTTTCTTTCGAGAGATTTCTTTGTCCTTACGGAAGATTCTACTTTTAGCGCAATTCCAGTTTTCTTTGTATTCTGTCTTCCAGGTGCTCTTTGATCATTTCAAATCAAAAGTGTCTCTGGGCAGCAACAATCATACGACTTTCATACACAAATTTCACAATGATTTCTTTTTCTTCAGGAGTGTTCATTTTACTACAACCACGGTCAGAAAACAGAGAACTTCGTAAAATCTTTGATCATTGGTGATGAACATTTTCGATACGTGAGATAAATAGAAATGACAACAACAATTTTAGCATGAATTGCAATAATAAATAATGCAAGTAGTAATATAATCGAATTATTATTAACTTACATAAGGCTTACAGGCCTTCAAAAATATTTAATTTTTATTTTTATTTTTTCCTCAAACATCCATCTAATATGTAATTCAACTTTCTTAAAATTTTCACTTGGGAAGGTTCAACTTTGTGGAAAGATTCCATAATGTAAAGAAAAAAGGATTTTGTAAATTGCCACTAGACAGATTCATTCGACCGGTTTTGCCTGAGCCTCTAACAGGCGAAACAGGTCGAATAAATCTGTTTAGTGGAAATTTACAAAGTTCTTTTTTATTTACATTCAACTTTCGTTTTGGTATATTTATTTTTGGACACTGTGTATATTAAGAAGGGTGTGAATTGAAACACTGAAGATTGTTAAACTTAATCCCATATCTCCTCTTTTTATACTTTCCTTCATTCAGCCGCTATTGTTAAAACTAATGCCGAATAATTTCAGCATTTTAAATAAGATAATAAATAATGTGGCGTGGCAATATTCCCATTTATTTAATAAAAACTTTGTTATGAAGTGTTTTTAAGTCAATGTTATATTTACTGGTTTACACATATTAAAAATAAGGAATATCTAAAAGTTACTTGTAAATAAATATTATGTGAATTTATCGGTCTATAGCAGCAGCTAAACTGCGAAATAATGGTAAGAGAAAGTTAGCTGTATTTATATTTCTGCGAGGTAACTTATACGTTCGTTGCAATTGGAGTCTCCCCCATATTTCGTTCCCCGCTTTCCTGAGCAGGCAATACACTTTTCTCTCGTCCGTCTTTCGCAGCACTTCAGCCGATAACTCTTCGGGAATCTGACCTCTTGCACTTCCCATAGTTTTCCCGTTTCAATTCCAATGTCCGGAGGAAAGACATCGGTTCTCAAGGCACACGAACACAAACACGCAGTCACAGACAGATAGATATCAATTGAATGTCTTTGACCTTAGGTGAAATATTAGACTCGAGAATACGAGCGCAACCCCTTTTGTTTTCTCCTCCATCGTTTTCTTCCCATTTTCCCATTGAATGTAAAGCTGTTATAGACAAAGGCTTTTGGCAACGAGATTCTACGTTTTTGTAGCAAATATTTTATACATTGAGGGCTACAATAACGCTCGGGGAAATTATTTTAACTTCTAGTGAAGTGGGTTTTAATACCATCACGTAACTGTTTTTTATTAATTTTTGGCGACCGTTTTAACATTCGATTTTCTTCAATCGAAGTTTCATTATTTTTCCTCAGTCAACAAACTCAGTCGAACAAAACCTATCTTTTGTTTCGATAACCATTTCTTATAAAGACTAAAGTACATTTTTATTTATTTCAGGAATCGTTTCAGACCTCGTCAGTCCTGGGGGATGTCTAAGCAAAGAGCAACGAAGATGGTCTTCAGAAAACGCTTCAACGTCGCCACCAGAAAGGGATAATCGAGGAGAAATCGGAGAGTAATCTCGTAAGAAATCCGCAATGACTTAAAAAGGAATCGAGAACCGTTCGCCTCCGAATCGGAAAGGTCGAAAGCGTCGCCTCGCGTGTTTCTCGAGTGAACTGCGCGAGTGTGACATCCCTGTGACGGACGCGCGGTCATCCCGATCCCGTGTCGTTTGATGTCCGTGGTGGACTCTTTCTCCCCTGGCGAAGGGGGAGGCACCGATGAAATCCCGTGCGCCCAGCGCCATATTCCTCCTCATCCCTCTCACCCTGGTGCGACCGAGCGCCGTAGCAGCACCCGATGCACGCGTCGGCCGCGCACCGCACGAGCGAGCGAAAGATGTTCTCGCGGAGCACGCGGCGGGAAATGGCTCGAATCCATCAATGCAACCGTTCGTCGAAGGGGAAGACATCGTTTCGGATTCGGGAGGAGGCGACCCTCTGAAATCTGCCGGAAACTCCACGGGCAGCGGCCTAGACGATCGAAGCGCCGCCGTCGGCGGGTCGGAAATCGCAAAATCTCCACCATCCGAAGTTCTTTCGCCGAATAATTCCACCATCGAACATACGGAACGGAACAACGGAAACGGCAGTTTAGATTTGGAGCGGAGCCTTTCGCTGAAAACGAAGCCATCGATAGGCGATGCATTTACGCCATTCGGCGACGCTTTCGTCGGTGTAAATGAAGAGAGGAACGGAAAGATACTTCTGGTGACACGCAAATCGGACGCAGCTCGGAAGGAACGGGATGATATTCCGCAGGATTTGACGGAACCGGATTCGAGGCGCGAAGACAAAGGAATAAATTTTCCGCGCTTTGTTCCAACTGTCGCCATTGACAACGCCGCGGAAGACCTTGCAAACAATTCCATTCCTGTCTTCGACGGCAGTTCGGCCATTTTCAAAATCGAAAACAATGCCACAGAGAACGACAAAACTGGAAGTGGCGCCGCGATAACACGCGAGAAAAAGGAATACGCGCCGAACGCGAACGAGAGAAGCGTCGAGAATGCGACGACGCCGTCGCGCGATCACGGAACGAAGAACTCCTCAGACGATTGGAGCGACGATGAAAGCGATCTCGAAGACCTCAATTTCAAACACGAGAACGGAACGATGGCGTCGCGAATCGAGGGCGTCGGAGGCGTCGATCGCTCTCCGGCGGCGCTCTCGGGGAACGGGACGCTCGTCGACCCCGACAACGGAACCGCACCTGCGAACTACGAAAACGCGACGGAAGGCGGAAACGAGACGATTTCCGGAGACCACGCGACGACCGCGTTCGCCCGCGTCGCGTCGACGACCCAGAGGACGCCCTCGACGGAGCAGCGGCCGGACGTCAAATACCCCTCGACGTCCGGTCGCTCGGAGACCGCCGACCGCGGAAACGGCGTCTCTCCGACGGTCGAAAAGGTCCTCCCGGACGGCGGCCTCGCGTGGCCGGTGAAGAGGGAAGCGGTGGTGGAAGGGGAGCTGGTGCTGGGCGGATTGATGATGGTGCACGAGAGGGGGTCGGGCGCGGCGGGAGGAGAGGAGGCGAAAGGGGAGAAGAAAGGCTGGTGGTGCGGGCCCGTGATGCCGCAGGGGGGCGTGCAAGCGGTGGAGGCGATGCTGTACACCCTGGACGTGCTGAGGGGGTCGTCCCATCCCCCCTCGGCGGACCACGCCGTGGAGGAGGCCCGCTTTCTCCCCGGGGTGACGCTGGGAGCGCACATCTTGGACGATTGCGACTCGGACACCTACGGCTTAGAGATGGCGGTCGATTTCATCAAAGGTAGAGTGACGTTATTAATTTTCCATCGTTATGCCTCCCAGGCGGTTTACATTTGACAGCGTTGTTAAATCGAGTTGGAAATGATTCTACCTTAACATGATGCAGAACAATCGTTTGGGCCTAAGTGGCGTTATCGCGCCTTCGTTCACGTTGGCGTCAGCTACTCCATTACTTATCTTTTGTAAATGCGTCATGCAAATTTTTTGAGAGAATTTAATGAGTTGCTCGAGGTCATTTTAAATGAGGAATAAACTTGACTGCAGTATAATGCATCGGAATCGATGGTGACCTATGTTTTGATAGGAGATTCATTCAAGAGAACGCATCCTTTCTTATTCTTTATTTTCACGTTTTGAATGAGTTATAGCGAGGAATATTTATCGCTGAATCAAGGTTGTCACTTTCATAACTCGGCAAAAGTTCTCCAGCTGAATTCAATTCATGCACTCCGATATTTCTCTATTCCATACATCCAAAGCGGTTGCACATCCTGGTTGATTCGGAAACTTCTAATTTTCCATCGGTTTGTTTGTGTATTATCTAAAGTTCATTAAATCGCTTCGTTCACCTTTTTCGGATTTTGCCGGTCAAATTAAAATATAATAGTTTTGTGGCAAGGCATCGATTTCAATGTTGTGTACATTCTACAGAAGTTGTTCATCAGCACTCATCTTGAGTATATTTATTTTATTTTATAGCACTATCAGAAATCTCCTTACTGGTGTGATCATAAATTCGAGACTTTCTGCTCGATGCATAAGTTTCATGCTCACTTGCTCGATATTCTGTGAGGATTCTTCGTTGTCGTTGCACACATAAATCTACTGGCAATTTGTGTGCGATCTGTGGATCTTCGTTTTGTTTGTATGACTTTTTCAATAAACAAGCAAAAGTGGAAGAATGTCTTTTTTGTCTACGGTTCTGGTATTTTTTTATTGACGTTTCGTTATTTTCCGAAATATCTTGTGCATCGGTCATCCTTTCACAGTTCGTTGAAATATTAATTTCTCCGTACAATTACAGATTTTGAAATTTTAGGATGGAATCTTTGCGTGATCCATCTTCAGCAAGATGCATCTCGCCGATCGATGATGAAAATTCGGGGACATCTAGTTTATTCTCTGAGGTGCTTATCTTTTGCGCCAACCTTCTTCGCGAAAGTGATTTAATTTCAGATCGTGCTATCACCATCGGTCGTGATATGTACGATCGTATTATGAGAATGAAACATAAAACAAAAGTTCCGTTACCTTTCGATGTATAAGCAAATGAATATTTCCCTTCTAACTCTCCCCATCATTGCTGCCGATGATGATTGTTGGCTGTAGATTATTAATGTTTTTAAACAATTAATCGAATTTCTGAGGGATTCAAAAAAGAAATATTTTTATTTATTTATATTATTGCACTTTTAACGGACTTCTCACAAGTTTATTTTCTTGAACACTTTCAACGATCCTTTGTCTGATCCGCCTAATGGATCTATTTTAAGTATTCGGAGGAAATCTTCGCAAAAATAATTGTGATAATGTCATAAGCATCAATATAGGATGTAGCGTTGCTGAGATCAATGAAGAATATGCGATTTAATAATTAAAATTTTGTTGAGAAAATCGTGTTGAATGACTTGAGAAAAATCCAGACCACCACCTAACAAAATAGAAAAAAATAAAAATATGAACATGGCTGCCCAGTTAAATTTTAATGCGAAATACGAAAAAAAGGATTTGTAAGAAGAGGAATTAAAGAAAAGAAACTACCCGGGAGGGAATCGAACTCGCATCCTCACGTGTCGGACCCATACACTATACGCTCACCTCAAACAATTACTTAATCATATACGCATGCATTACGAGATTTATACCAGTTGACGAGAAATTTCAATATTTAATCGCGATTTTCGGAAAAAAACTATCGGCCGTATACGTCCAAAAGTGGGATTTGCAGTGATCCTGGAATCCAGAGCTATACGCCTACCAAGTTTCATAAAAAACCGTGATCCCACTACCGTGGCCTCTCCTTGTAAGTGGACACAGTAAAGTTTTCCGGTTGGTGACCATAGTGACAGAGGCGCACTCTGAGAATCCGGTAGATCGCTGCTTATAATAAAGCCTCCATTTATAGGAAAGTCTTACACCATTCAAAGTTTATGCCAAAAAATGAATTTTAATTGAATAATTATCATCAGTTAAATTGTAAACTAACCTACATAAATTTCACATAAATTTATAATAATCGATCGTTAAGAATTTTGTACTCAACTAGATACTAGATATCTCGGAAGGTAAATGGTTATTGAACTCATTAAACTTAAAAATCTAACGAAATAAAATTCAAAATTAATCTTTTGCATAATGCAGAACCAAAATTACTAAAAACAATAAACGTCTTCTTAAAGTAATAATTCTGAGTTTGAAAAATAAAAAAACTGATATTTACAAAATATTTAATCACAAAAATACGAACATTAATTAAATAACAAACAGTTATATTAATTTCCATATTCAATTTCATGTTTCATTTACGGCGACCGTTTATTGGTGGAAACCAAACTAATTATAATATACCTACGTTGTTTGCAACTGTTGTCACGATAATTATTATAGCGGGTGACAATTTAAAATCATATTTTTCCATACCTACATCCCTAGCTCTTATGTGATTCTTAAGGTGCCAATTAAGCAATTTGTTTGGATCGAGGGCATCAATTGTCACAAAAAAATCGCGAGAGCAAATTATTACGATATATGGTTTAGGAGAGAGTAATAGATCAAGTCCTGAGAGACTACTTGCAAATCCCGTAAGCAAAAATAAAATTGCACTTGAGCACAAACGCAGGTATTCGCCTCGAAAAGATGAACGAATTGGTACCAAATTAGGCCCATTTGGTAAACGCGTGAGTGCGTACACGATTCCTGACTGACTGAAGGACTCGACGAAAATAATATATAGTAGATAATATACAGAAATTTATTTAATGCCCTTAGTTAGAATTAACAGGCTTTATCAGTGGTTCTCAAAATCCCTTTTAATATGAAAGAATTCTCGCGGACCCCCAAGTTCATTGGATGCCATGGACACAAAATTTTTGTGCATGTATAAATTGAGTTTAAAATAATAACAACACTATTTACGGACATTTTTATATAAAATTACCAAATACAAACAAAACTTGGCAGGTATAAACATATACATAAATTTCATGATTTTTTATAAGTTTATGCATTAACTCGCGGACCCCCTAAAACATATCCGCCGGACTCCAGGGGTCGTGTAATCTATGATAATCATCCAGGATTCTATCTTGCAGCAATAAGTAATAAATTTTACTTTCAAAGTCGGCCTAATTCCCGATTTTGCCTACATGCTAGCTAGCTTTAAGTATTTTATGCAAGCGATCACATTTTTAGGCCCACACTAAAGTGGCAATTGCAGCTTACTTGCTACTGGCACATATCTTTCAAATCGTGATTGGCATCCCATATGCTGGTTGCATAACGGACGGATCCCACCTTATCGATCTAATTAAAGACGAGAGAAGTGAATAGGCGAATCGACGCATGCACTAGAACTCCCAGTTCCGGTAAATTCAGGCTAGTTATAGGAAAGTGTTTACCTCTGACAGCATGGATGTTGTGTTAAATTCAAGTAGCATTCAAGCTGCGATTTTTACTTCAGTCTACCTTCGGTGTGCTTGCACTAATTCCATCGATTATGAGGAAATATTTTTGAGTTTTAACTATGAATTTGAATGTTTTTGTACTCTATAAATACAATGTATTACGTTAATATACAGGCGTATCTGTCCTTATTAAAATATAAGCTGTGAAATATTTGATTCATAAAGAATAGCTCTTAAGTCAATACAGGCATTTCTCGATATACGAACGTCCATTTTACGAATTATCCCTGTAACACAATTTAAAAATTAGTGGGTACTTTTTGAGTTACGACACAAATTTCCGCTCTGGCAAAATTTTGGCAAGAGTAAATTTTTGTCAACATAAACGAGGCGCAAAGTAACTCCGCCGAATGGAATTACAATGCGCAATAACATTCATCCACGTCACATTAAGCATCTTTATTAGGGCCGTGCATGTACAACATCCATCAACATCACGCCGTTCTTCAGTGCCGTAGCGTATTTTCGTAATTTGAACCGTGCGTATGTGATTTCTTTTGAGTTTTATTTTATTTTATCTCTCTCGCTATTAGCGATCGATTAATTGGAGATTTATTTATTTTGATGCTATAGATGTATCGAATACGATTCGGAATAAAGGATTCATTAGAATAACTAAAGGGAAACACCTCTTAAAAATCAAAACTCCCGTGAATTTTGTACCCTTTTGAAATAACTATACGGCTGAGATTTATAATAGTTTAATGGCGATTATGAGTCGAGAGAATAAGTAAACAACTAAAATTTTACAGATATGTGTTATTGGTAAATACATTAGTATTTACACCATTACATTGACGTAGTATGTCCTAATGTGCGTACGTTTAAAAAAAGAGTCTCGTCTACGTTTAAAGAAACAAAAAATATATCTTGCAAAGAATCAAAGACGTGTTGTAAAGTAGCTCCTACATGATATATTCTATGTCAACCAACAGCCAAATAAATATATGGAATTGCAGTTTTTAGGCAAATTCGCATAATAATTGTCTTATTTTTTATAATTATATCAATTGATACTCGTTATAATATGTATTATAAATTAGTTTATATCGCTTTAGTGCACATTATATAAGGTAAGTAAGCAATTACTACATGCGTTAGTTCGGATAACCAGATTTCTCTCTATTTATTGCCTTTAAAGTAACGGACAATTCGTTTTCGTTTAATGAATTTTCGCTTTACGAACAATTTTTCAGGAACGTATCCCTTCCATTAAACGGGGAATCGCTATAGATCATGGTAATTAATCTATCACGGTATTAATAACTCATAATAGTAACATATGTTCATAATAAAGAAATTCTACTGTTAGTTTGAGTTCTCTGCATAAAGCAGACAGAAGATCGATCAAAATTATGCTCAAAAGTTTGCACAACATCACATAATACCAAGTTATAAAATACGCCAGCACTTTCAAAATGTTTACCTTGCAGATTCTGGGATCCGTGAGATGCGAAGATAAATTTTCAAATGGTAAACATAACAATGACAGTAATAATATATATGATGATAGAATATTTTTATTATGTTAATAAATGTTTAATATTTAATTTTGTTATTAAAATATCTAGAATGTGATAATTGCTGGTGTTACATTAAAATTTAAGTATATTTAAGAGTGCCACTCTTCTAAACTGTTAGATAACCTATATACAAAATGTCAATTTTAAAAATGCCGCCTAATTGAGTTTCTTTTGCATTTAGCTCAGAATTTGTCCGCAAGGTAGCATTGCTGCCTCGGCCCGTCTTTATAAAAGTTTCGACGCTCGTCGAGTGATGTCACTAGTAGTCATGTTTCTTGCTATTGACTCAGGTTCACTACGAATATTATGAATCGGAGGACAATGAAACTAATATAGAAACGAAAGTAACTAGCAATTAAATTTACAAATTAAATAATAATGAATTTTTAGAATGATTTTCAATTCATGAAAATAGATATCGACCCATTTTGTCAAATTTTCCTGCAAGTATGAGATTGCATTTCGGTTAATCAAGCCCACAAGGAATTAAATGTTGCATATGCGACACATCAAATCTCCAGTACCTTCGAGTGGGATTTGACAATTCGCTCTTTCCGATCGTTTACTTGATAGATGATATGCCAAGGAGTTTAAAGAATCGTGTAATGATGCAGTTATAAATTGCGCTATTATTAGTTTTATTATGCAGTTATTCTGAACGAAATCGTAATTATTATAAACAAAATAAGAAATCTGCACGCATCGTGCGTATGCGCATGCAAAGCAGCAGCGTTATTTACGAATCGTGTGTCAAAAAAATAAAAACAATAATGACTTAGTATAATGTCTAAACACATTCACTTGTTATTTTCTTTCAAACGTGAAGGAAATTGATGTAGAATCAGAGCGAATGGAAGCACTAGATCAGACAACTCTTTAGACACCATGTATTTGTAACATGCGCTACAAAAATTCAATTTTTAAAGACATGAGTTAAATCTGTTTCATTACCACCGTGAGTAATAGAAATAACTCAGCAGAGGTCACTCAGATCTCAATCAGTTTTAGAAGAACTGATTTCACCGCAAGAGGACTTTCCCTTCCTTAAATGCGAATGAAAACGAATATGAAATATTTTTACCAGGATTTTAGATGTAAATTGACGGAGAGTTAGAGTTTATTTTTTCTTTTAACTGATGTATTGCCTAGATATTAATGTTTTACGACATTGTAAAATTATTAGAATTTTAAAAGAAAAGGTAAAATAGTTTATATTAGAAAATCACAGCTCATATAAGTTTATAATATTATGGATGGCATCTAAACTGGAAGTATAATAAAATGAATGCTATTTTGAAAATTAGGATCTTTTAAGCACTTACGTAAGACATATTCCTACCCGACATTTCTGACGGTTTTACTGGCTTATATATAATGATCAAATATTTATTCAAGTAAGTGACAGAAAATTTATCTCTTGGTTGATCCTATCACTTTTGACATTAATTCCTCCAAATTTTAAACCTTAAATTTCTTTGTGTTAAATTTAATTACTATGTATCTCTTTTCCACGAAGCATATCTATCTCTCATAAAATCAATAATCTTGAAATAATTCTTAACTTTTTATAGGAAAACTTCTTGGGGGCAATAAAAATACATATCCTTTTTGAAATTTTTATATTTATGTATATTATGTATCATATATATTTTCCTCTTCATTACAGAAAATACTTATATTTTATTTAAATTTTCGTCATCTCTAAAAAATTTAGTTTTTTTATTTATATGTGATGTTGTATTACCTACAAATAATATTTTGGGCTATTCTAATGAAAAATTGAGCTATTGAAAAAATAAATCGATTTTTTAAATATTTCTTTGATGTTCGTTACTTTAATGTGGTAGTGTTTCCTGTTAAATAGAGAAAAAATAGGTCTGTTATAAAACAGTTATTGCGAATGTATGTATTATTTTTACAGAGTGAGCATAAAATTATTTGAATCAGAATATGGCATAGAATTATAGAAGTTGTTTGGAATGTAGCACTTTTTGTCGTTTTGCTTAGCTTCAGGCATACCATTTATATTTCTTAATTACTTGTAGGAAAAATATTATTTATACTCGGATCCGTATAAAAAATTTATTTAAATTTGGAGGCAGATACCATTTCAGATGATACACCAAAAAGTAAAAAACACGATGAAATGGTCAAAGAAAGACGAAAGCATGGAGATGTCCGTAATTCCGGCCATCCTATTTGAACAGACGAAGTGGGTCGCATAGCCGAGAGGGCCATCGAAATTGAGGATGATGCATCGACGTTTTCCCACGAGCTGAAAATAGTTAAAAAGGATATTCATGCGAAGTATATGGGGTGGGAGGGAGAGAGAGAGATAGTTCATATAAAAGAGTGGAGAGAGAGAGAGAGGTCAGATAGAAAGCGGAGAGATAGAGAGAAATATGCGTGGTGAGAGGGGCGAAAAATGGCGCAAATATATTCGCGGAAAACAACGATGAAGAGGCAGTGGACCGAAATACTTCGGGAAAACGATATGTATCTCTTCATTATTTTTTCAGCTTTGTCTCTCCCGCTTTCATATTACTCGGCTTCGTTAGTAAACTGGACCGTTAATTTGAGCGGAAAAATTGGAGTTAGTTTGGGAGAAGAAAAAACTGTTCAGAAAGAAAAGCGACAAAAAAGAATAAAAATAGACGCCTAAATGGAAATCCCCGCGCCAGTGCCATGTACTCGTATTTATATATTTGTATTTGATGTTTCAGGAGAAAACTGATTTAAACGTTGGCTGTGTATTATTTTAAAGTTTTGTTTTGCTTTTCCCCTCACCCTGACATTTTGGACCTTGAATCGAATACTGGAGTGAAAATTTGTTTATTTATTTCTGACGACTGAATTTTCGAGTTTCAGCGCCTCATATACGGCGGGGAGTGGAACTACGTGCGAGGAAAGAGCGTCATTCCTGTTTCCGTAGCGCTTCGCAGACCCTCTACCAGAGAGAGTGAGACACTAAAGGAGCTTTTCGAATCTTTAAGTTAACGAAGAGATGATTTTACGAGGATTTTTCGCTATTGTCCCTATCGTAGATTTTTTTGTCCAATTCGTATTTGTTCACATTCTATATTTATAATCGGGGTCAGTGTGTGGAGCCCTTATCATAAATAAATAACCTAGATGCGCGATTCCCAAGCATACGTAATGCCCCTGCGATCCCCTCTTAAAGCAGTCGATGTTGTCGCGAAAATGTAAATTCAATTTCTGTGTGTAGTAATGGGAAGTCACCTTTCTTCCTAAAATTTTTAAACTGACCAGCTGTTCATTGCACTGCCTTTCAGATACCCATTGGCGTAGGCAAGAGGGAATCAGCAGGTCGTAAAAAAAACTCATGTTACGGAAGCAGATCATATGGCGACTACCTCAATCCCGTACATCTAACAATAAATATAAAATGTGATTAGAATATATAGAGGAAATAACGATTTCTGTTACTATTAATAATGAAATAAAATTTTACAATGAGAATTAACGAAAATATAAAATATTTAAATATTTCTCATATATACTTCTCCGTGTTTGTGACCCCCTTTTGTGTCGCGAACCACAGTTTGAGAATCGCTTGTCTTTAGCAGCGGTTCTAAACCGGTTTGCCACGAAGAGCAGAGAGGTTTGTCGTGGAAAATTCTAATAACTTTTTGTATAAAGTAAATTTTGTAAAGTCGAGTTTTTTTTTAATCTTTCTTTAGCGTCATTTTTCACTGCAATAAAAATTATATTTAGCCGTAAAGTCTTCATTACTGCACTGTACTCCTTTTTTGGCTAGGCGGATTGTAATGTGATGCGTGCCGATCACGTGAGCATCGTCCGTCGCGTATGTCGCGACGGAAAAATGGTCGCGAAAAGTTGGTCTAGAGCAGTGTTTCCCAACCTTTTGAAACTCGCGGACCGCTTCAGCAACCCATTCAGCCCCTGCGGACCACCTCATTACTTACAGCGGTATGAAGGAGTGGAAAAATGTTTAAGTAAAAACGCCATTAATAAAAATATTCAGTAAAGTACAACTTTCCTAATTTTTCCCAAAAAAAAATTCCAGCTAACTATGAGGCGCGGCCTAAAAATAAACCAATTTTGGAAACCTCCGCGGACCACCAACTAAATCTTCGCGGACCACAGGTTGGGAAACACTTGCCTAGAGTCTAGAGTAACTAGGTACATGAAATACAATTTAAAATATGTAACTTGCTTACTTGTGATATTTATAATAATATAGCTACTTTTGCCTCACTAACTGACACAAATCACTTAGTTACTTCTAGAAGGGCAAGAAATCGCAAATTTGGCGTGTTGGTAAGTCGTGTGGTTAAACCGACGATAAAAATCGAAAATCACAAAAAAGTCTATATCTAAGGGGTAATTTAAACCCCAATGTTCCATTTATATACATATAAAGATTTCTCCTCGGAATCGGTTTTCGTTTTTTAGTATGGAACAATAATGGAGTTAAACAATCACTAATTTTTACAATTTTAGGAACATTATACTTTTCCCACATTGGGTTAATAATGCCACACATTTCTGCCAAATTTTTAATTTATAGCACAATTAGAAGTGAAATTACATTTTTCTAAATGTTTAAATTTAATAATTTTTAACGGCCGGAATAAGAAATTCATGGATACATTGAAATGTTTATTCGTTTACATAAAAATATTCTAAATAATTGAAAAATTTCAGCTCCCTAACTCTCCGCGTAGTGTCTAAATATTTACCTATTTGTTTAAATTTTAAGAATTTTTAACTGCCAAACAAATTAAAATATCAAAATTTGTATAATCGCTATTTTGTTATTTTACAAATCCTACCTCTAGAAATATTTTCAGCTCCATAGCTCATTCGAAAATACAAAAACCTTAAAATTTGTTAAACAATTTAGTTTTAGCGGCCGCATTGTTGAACTTTTTCAAGATTTTCGTTTTTTTAGTCGGTTTTGTACAAAATCCTACCGAAGAAAAAAAACTTCCCTGGAAGTGCCTAAACATTAGTATCCTCCTATATGTTATCTCCTCCTCTGTAAGAAACGTCTATATATAATGATATATATATATATATATATATATATATATATATATATATATATATATATACACTAGTAGTTGGTGCTTGCATTCTGCAAGCATATCATCTCAACATAAAAAAACATTCATTTTTCATATTTCATCATTACAAATATTTTTTTAATTCTAAATATTTCACCTCCGGAGCGATTTTCGTTTTTTCCCTTACGTAAAAATAATAGATTAAAACAATCCCAAAACTGGGCAATTTTATAAATTTTATACTTTCTCCATTATGGGATACCAATGCTAATACTAATACTAATATATATATATACTAGTAGTTGGTGCTTGCATTCTGCAAGCATATCATCTCAACATAAAAAAACATTCATTTTTCATATTTCATCATTACAAATATTTTTTTAATTCTAAATATTTCACCTCCGGAGCGATTTTCGTTTTTTCCCTTACGTAAAAATAATAGATTAAAACAATCCCAAACTGGGCAATTTTATAAATTTTATACTTTCTCCATTATGGGATACTAATGCTACACATTTCTGCCAATTTTTAAAGTTGTAGTACTTCTAGAAGTGAAATACTATTTTTCCAATTGTTTAAATTTTAAACATTTTTAACGGCCGCCGCAATATGTTTATGGAGAGATTCAAATGTTTATTTGTGCAAATGCACTACTCTGTACATAACTTGAAAATTTCAGCTTCCTAGCTCATCCCGTAATGTCTAAACAGTTATCTATTTGTTTAAACTTTAAAACTTTTTAACTGCCAAACAAATTAAAATATCAAAATTTGTGTGCTACTTATTTCGTTTTTTTTACGAATTCTACTTATAAAAAATTCAACTCTGTAACGCATGCGGAAATACATAAAACTTGAAAAATTGTTTAAACAATTGCGAATTTTTAGCGGCCGCATTGTTGCACTTTTTCAAGATTTTCGTTTTTTCTAGTGGGTTTTGCACAAAATCCTACCTAAGAAAAAAATTTCCAATCTCTAGCTTATCTGGAAGTGCCTAAACATTAGTATCCTCCTATATGTATGTTATATGTATGTATGTTATATCCTCCTCTGTAAGGAACGTCTATATATAATAATATATATATATATATATATATATATATATATATATATATATATATATATATATATATATGATATCATATAAAACCTAAGGTACTTCTAAAAGTGCTACAGAGCTGAAAGTTGGCGTGAATATATGGAATTGACTACAATCTTTGGAAAAATCCGAAATTCCTGAAAAAGTTATATTTAAGGGGTGTTTTTAACTCCAAAGTTCAATTTAGATTACCCATAAAAAACCATTGAAAACTATGCTGGGCTATATAAAATTGCTTTTTAAACTATTCAAAATTAAGATACAAAGTCGATACATGCACCGTACTGTAGATGAAAGAGAGAGGTTTATTTTTCTTGAACACATAATTAAAATCCATGCTGAATTTGTGTAAACATTTGATTTTAATCATAAATTTATGAATTTTTTCGGTCTTCAACAATGAAAAATATAAATAACCATAGCAACGACTCCAATGCATTTCAATGGGATTTGATTTTCCATACTACAAGAGCATTGATTTACTGCTTTAACTGCATTATAATCCATTAGATTTCAGCCAACGACGTATACATATGATGACGTGATAATTTTAAATTAATTTCTTATCAAGATACGTACTAAAAGGCAAGGATGATAAAACCATAATCCTAAAACACAAAATATCCTAATTTTTACATAAATTTTACTGTAACATATAAGATATTATCTTAATGATAATTATAGGTATTGCTTAAAGAGGGTGATCTGGGCCATGGACTTGATATTGGAAAACTTGGTCGCTAAGCCGATTTCCCGAGAATTTATAAATTCTGGATAGATGCCTTAATTTCGCAGAAAATGAAAACTATTATCTTATATAAATGCGCTCTGTGTAGTTCAAATGCTGTTGGTTTATTTACGAGTTTATATGTTGTTGTATGGTAATTTTTTGAAAGCTTGCAGTATGCAAGCACCGACAACTCGTTTTTCAAAAAATTATGTAAGATAATAGTTCTCATTTTCTGCGAAATTAAGGCATCTATCCAGAATTAATAAATTCTCGGGAAATCGGCTCACTCTCATTTACTCTACTGCTGAAGAAGGGCATAGGCCCGATAAGCTCTCGTGTTTTTTGTTTTTGTGTTCGTGTGTTCAACGTGTCTCTTCGACGCCCCCAGCAGCCTGCCAACTTGGTTTCCGAGTTGGTAAGTGTCCGCTGGGCTTCCTTCAACACCTTGTTGCCACCCTTATCACTACCTTTTCATTTCCTTAATTATATATATATATATATATATATATATATATATATATATATATATATATATATATGTATGTATGTATGTATGTATGTATGTATGTATGTATGTATATATATGGTATTCTTCCCTTGTCAAGGCTTAATTTACGTTAATTTAAGCCAGAACAAATAACTGTTTCCAACAATAACCTGTGTAGATGCAATGCATTTTAAAAATACATAGGTAAAATATGGCGCTATAATATAATTTTTGTATCGATAATATTCTCATTACAAAAGATTCTCGTCATATATTGTTCATCGGCATGCTCATCAATTGCGTAATACTTCATAATTGTTCCAATATTTAAGAATATTTTAGTTTTCGCATTTAGTGATCTCTTACCTACATCTACATGTTACCCTGCAATTCACCTAATTTGTGGGTGGCAGGGGGTGCAATTCACCAAGACCTACCTAAAAATTGTCTACCGCAGGTTGAAATTTTCTATTGTGAACTCGTATTGTCCTCGGAAAGAACGAGCCTAGATAACGCTCCGTCCTACAATCGATCTCACGTGTCTTATCGTCACGGTCGTTCCTACATATATACGCTGGTGCTTCAATTACTCCTACAACCTCGTCTTTTAGGCATTCCGATCTATATTTCTCCAGAAGCCTAATTAAGACGTTTAAAAAAGTCAACATAATTAATTTATATTTATATCACCTAATACTGTAATACTGTACTGTACTGTAATACTACTACTGTAATACTGTAATACTGTACTGTATACTAATACTGTAATCCCTCCCTAAGGACTGCATAACCTTACAGAGGTGGGAGGGTTTGTGTACTCTTACGAACCAAAGAGCTATGCCGGCGGGAGATAATTCTCCTGGTAGGACCATCCAAGCCGGAAAGGTCTGAGGGGAAGAGTCAGACTAAGAAGCAGTCTTGGGGGTTTTACATCCCCCTGTGCAAGGGCAGCAGCTTGCACAGTACCTCTGTAGGTGGTGATCATGTGGATCTGAACAGCTACAGATGGGTAATCACTCTGTGAAACTGCGATGAGGAAAGCAAGGGGAAACTACCTCATTATATTTCCCATGATAGGCTGAAAAGCTGAAATACCTCTATGGATCTTTCTGGGGTAAAATATTCCGGAGGTAAAATAGTCCCCCAATCGGATCTCCGGGTGGGGACTACCCTAGGGGATGCACAGAGGAAATTTAACATTAATAGGAAAGCAAGTGGTGAGAAATTAAGAATAGGCACATGGAATGTTAGGACTATGAATTCAGGGGGTAAACTAGAGAACATAAAAAGGGAAATGAGAAGGAATAATGTAGGTATAGTAGGTCTTAGTGAAGTTCGGTGGGAAGGAGAAGGCGAGATAAATTCAGACGAATTTAAGATTATTTACTCAGGAGGGGAGAAAAAGGAAAGGGGAGTGGGGATTATAATGAGAAAAGAGATAGCTGAAAGAATTAGCAAGGTAGTGACAGTTAATGATAGATTAATAGCCGTAAAACTTCAGATGGAGCCAGTGGAAATGCTTATAATTCAAGTGTATATGCCAACGACTAATGCTGGCGACGACGAAGTAGATGAAATCTATGAACAGATTATGGAGATATTGGAGGAGGAGGGAAAAGGAAGGATCACCACCATAGTAATGGGAGATTGGAACAGTGTAGTCGGAGAGGGACAGGAAGATAACATAGTGGGAAAATATGGACTAGGGAAGAGAAATGAAAGAGGGGATAAACTTGTGGAATTCTGCCATAGAAATAGATTAATTGTAACTAATACATGGTTTAAGCATCACCAGCGGAGACTTTACACATGGAGAAGCCCAGGAGACCAGAGACGATACCAGATAGATTACATACTAGTCAATGAAAGATTTAGAAATAGCATTAAAAATGTGAAAACACTACCAGGGGCAGATATCGATTCTGACCACAACCTTTTGGTGGCAAATATACAATGTAGACTGAAGAGCGTTAAGAGAAACGTAAGAGTTAACAAGAAATGGAACTTAGAGGAACTCCTTAAAAACAAGGAGGCTATCATGACTGAGCTGGAGGAAAGGTTGGGGGAGAGAGATGAAGAAAATAGGAAGAATGTAGATGAGGAGTGGAGATACATCCATAGCAACATTAAAGATGTAATGGAAAAGAAGGTAGGAAAGATAACGGGTGAAAGAAACAAAAAACCCTGGATCACAGCAGCCATGCTGCAAAAAATGGAAGAGCGGAGAAAGTGGAAGAACATAAACACTGAAGAAGGCCAAAGAAAGTACAAGGAGTTAAATAATGCTTTAAGAAGGGAAACAGATAAAGCCAGAGAACAGTGGATAAATGAGAAATGCGAGGAGATTGTCGAATGTGAAAGAATTTGTAGAACAGACCTCATGTATAGCAAAGCAAGGGAACTATTCAAGAAAAAAGCAAGAAAGATAGGACGTAAAGGAATCATGAACAAAAGTGGTAAAATAGTATCGGAGCCAGACAATGTAAAGAATGTCTGGAAGGAATACATTGAGGTTCTGTATGACAAACAAGGAAAGCCAAGAAATATTGAATTAAATGAAGAAGAGGATGTGGAAGAAGATCAGCTAGGACCAAGTATTCTCGAGTCTGAAGTTAAAAGAGCAATTGATGACATGAAAAGAAGAAAGGCAGTTGGGAGTGATGATATACCCGTGGACGTTCTTAAGGTTTTGGGGTCTAAAGCAGTTAAGCAACTCACAAAATTTTTTAACCAAGTATATGATACTGGTGTATGGCCTGAAGATTTTTTAGATGTTGTGATGGTACCACTGGAGAAAAAGAACAATGCAAAATGTTGTAAGGATTACAGAACTATTAGTTTAATTTCTCATACAGCTAAAGTTCTAACCAGAATAATAACCAAAAGAATTGAATGTAAAATAGAAAAGGAGCTGCAAGATAATCAGTTTGGTTTTAGAAGAGGAAGGGGGACTAGAGATGCTATAGGATGTATGAGGATGATGATAGAAAGAGCGCTAGAAGTCAATAAAGATATGTATTTTTGTTTTGTAGATTGGGAGAAAGCTTTTGACCGAGTGAAATGGGATAAGATGCTGGGTATTTTAAACAAAATAGGAATAGATTGGAAAGATAAAAGACTGCTTAAAAACCTTTACTTTGATCAAAAGATTAGAGTCAGGGTTGAAGGAGAAGAAACAGAAAGTACTTCAATAGGGAGGGGAGTGAGGCAGGGTTGTCCTATTTCACCAGCGATATTTAATATGTATGCAGAAACAATAACAGAAGAAGCGTTGATGGAAGAGAAAGGATTTAAGATAGGAGGTGAAAGTATTACCACCATTAAATACGCAGATGATCAGGGCTTAATAGCAGAAGGCGAGAAAGAGCTTCAGAGGATGACAGACAGACTAGTGGAGGTTGGCCAACAATATGGAATGAAGATCAATACAGAAAAAACGAAAGTCATGGTGGTTTCAAAGGAACATAAAGAATTAAATATAATGGTAAATGGCCAAAAATTGGAACAAGTAAGTAGTTTCAAATATCTCGGCAGTATTTTAGCACAGGATGGAAGTAGTACACAGGACATCAGAAGTAGGATTGCAATGGCAAAAGCAGCATTTAACGAGAAGAAGGAGCTTCTCACAAGCAAGAAAATAAATCTAGAAACAAGGAAGAAATTAGCAAAATGCTACATATGGAGCATAGCTCTTTATGGTGCAGAGACGTGGACGATAAGGAGAAAGGAGGAAAAATATTTAGAAAGTTTTGAGATGTGGGTATGGAGAAGAATGATGAAAGTGAAATGGACAGAGAGGAAGAGAAACGAAGAAGTATTAGAAATGGTGGGAGAAGATAGGATGCTAATAAAAACAATCAGGAAAAGAAAAGCAAATTGGATAGGGCACATATTGAGAAGACAGTGTTTACAAAGGACGATCTTAGAAGGAAAAATTAGTGGAAAAAGAGGAAGAGGGAGAAAAAGAATAGGAATATTAGATAATATAAAGCAGGGATATACTACTTATAGAGGTATAAAAGAGGCTTCTAGGGAGAGAGAGAAATGGAGGCAGCGATTCAGTTAAAACCTGTCTTCGGACAGAAGCATGATGATGATGATGATGAATACTGTAATATATATGGTTGCATACGTTGCAGGCATAGCGATTTTGAGAATCGTATGTTTTCACAATTAATGACATTCCTGATTGTTTATGAAAAATTAATTATGAATGTCAAGAAATTTCTAGGAATAATTTCATTTTACATTAAAACTGATTAGCAGCTGTATTCATCGTCTGTTAGTATGAATCACGTCAAACATCGAATTCCATTATTCCAACTGATACAATTTCGATGCCCTCAAAATGAAGAGTCAAGACCGCAATCAAACCGTAAAAGATGAATTAGTAGCATCAATAGGCTTCATTCTCCTCCACTCGCAACAATGAAACATATGCTATAAAAAAGAACGAGTCCAACGCGGTCAGAAAGACCCATCATTCATAGCCGTGCGGCTAAATTAAAGACAAACACTTTTTTCTTTCCCACGGCTAAACAAACGCAAGCAACTTGACATGCCCGTGAAGATGAATTATTGGAACATGTATTTGGGTGGGAAGTTGGACCTTTTCATTTTTCTTCCTGCTCTGTAATTTTTATTCCAATTTGTTTGGTTTCCGAAGACCAACTCCATGCCTCCGACATTAAGGTCTCTCAGCCTTCTCCTTTGTTAGTCCTACCCCATCACCCCTCACCCATCTCTCACCTTCTCTCTTTCCTTCGCTCCACATCGTTGTCCACAAAGTTGAATTATATACTACTTTGGTGTAACCCTGGTATATTTCCAGACATGTCCTTCAATTATAGCTGGAATTTATTTACAATCCCAGTAGTTGCTCAGTTAATATAGCGTATTATATTTCTTATATCCAACATTAAATTGAAGGAAATCGATGACTCAACCTTTATTAGAATGATTTAGAGTAAAGATCACCAATTTGGTCCGCATGCGGCCCCAGTTTTATTTTGTGTGGCCCTCAGCCTCCTTGGAAAAATTAGTTTACTGAGTGATTACTACTTGAATGATAATCTTTAACTAAAATTAAAAATAGTATTTTCTATTTATAGCGTTCTATCAGTCTTCTTAATTTAGAACAAGGAAGTTGAATTTATTAATTAATTTTTATCAAGTCCGTTCATTCTACAGAAGACGAACAACATACCACCTTCGTATATGTGAAACATATTACCTAGTTTCATAATTTTCACACTTTTTAACATTGATTTTCTATCTTAAAACCGACAAGAGCCAAACCCGCTTGGCAATGAATATTTAGAACGATTCTGTAGCAGTCTGGCTCACTCTTCAACTACCTAATATACTCTCTTAAGAAATTGTATTCTAATATTGGCAAAATTTGTCATGTTAATTGCAGTATTTTTTTATTAGTTGAAATTTTAAAGCTTATTAATATTACATTTTGTTACAATGAATCTCAATTTTCTTGCTGCACAATAATAAAATGACGGAAAGTTATAATTAATGCGTGCCATTTTTATATTCTTCTCTATTCAAACGTGCGGCTCTCGCCGCACATTTGACAGACCATTGTGGCTCAATTACTGTAAGAGTTTGGGGATCATTGATTTAATGCAGTGCTGGATAACGTTACACTTAAGGTAACGAAACAACGGAATTATTTTGGATTAACGTAGCGAAAAACGTTAACAATATTTTACAAATCCTTGTAACGGAAAACGTAACGAAAACAACAAAATAAATGTCGTTATTTCGTTAACAGATGGTAAAGGGAATTCGTCCCAGGCGGCGTGTCTTGAGCAAGGGAAAGTGGCTTAAAATCCGTTTTCCCGGTATTGCTTTTCCCCCACTGGGCCAGTTTTGCCGCCTTGTCGCGTATGAAACGCTATCTTGACCTCTACCGATTGTTCTTTGGATTTTTCCTTCCATTTGTGAAAGGAATGGTTCCCTGGTGTTATTCCTTTTCAACAAAGCACGAGATAAGGAGCGTGGAGGATGAGGAAGCTTCAATAAATGTGCTGCTTGTAGTTAAGGACCTCTACTCTTCCCTTTCCTCCCCCAAAGTGCCTCGTACTTCAAAAACATTCTTTTAGATATTACACCGTAGTGAGATTTTCCTCTTTTAAAGGTCAATGCTCTGCAAGATCCAATCCCATCATCCCCTCCAATCTCGAATTCTCCCCTGTTCGTTAGTCGAACTTAACAAGGTATTTGAGAAAGGTCGAAGCGAATCTACAATTCGAACGTGTTGTCATCATTCGTTAGAGATCAGTACTGCTTCATATCTATTATGATTATGAGACTTTTATACTAACAGTGAATAGTTATTGTTCCCTGGAAATGAAGACTAATTAACAATTTCGGTTTATTTCATATTACCGAAGATGGGGACAGGGAGACTTTTTGACAGCCGTAAGAGAAACTAAATTCATTCAGCGTTGAAGAAGTTCCATTTTCATACATATTTCAATTATATATTTTGTTCTAGTATTAATTAAGGTAAAGACATTTAGTGTGGCGACTTTTTTCATCATTATATTAAAAAAATCCGCACTGGGTTTGATTCTGAAGACAGCAATATCCACCATCTGCATAGAAAGTGTATCTGATTTTTTAATGAATTAGGATAAACTCAGCAGTGCCTAATGGAATGCTTTTTTACTTTCATATCCCGTATTTGCAAACTAGTGTCCATACATTTTAATCAATTTTTAAATTTAATTCTATTTTATGAAACCTCATACAATGTCTTAACTTTTACGCTTCTGCTCGTTTTCCATTTCTCTCTAACCCACACATCTTCCTCTTGCAGCCTTACTCCTTCCTCAGTTTACATCACACTTGTCTGCTTCTCTCCACATGCTCTCCCTTCCTCTCTCTCTCTCTCTCTTTCCATATCCATTTCCTCTATCTGAGTGTAACACAAAACGTCCCCGGAACTAATGTCCCCAAGCGCAACAAGGACAAAATGTCCCCATGCAACCCAACCCAGCCGTGATTGAAGTATAACCTGCCAATTTCAATCTTCTACCTAGTCGGGTTGTTTATTAAAACACGTCATATGTAAAAACGTCTATATGGAGGACTGTGTTGCTAATTAACTTTTTCAAACGAAATAAGGAACAGCCCTCGAATTACCCGTTCAATTTCCCCGATCCGATTTTTCATCTTCTTTTGTTGTTTTTGGCGTGGATTTAAAATGCTTATCTGGAGATTGGAAGAAACAAAACACTTCAACCAACTTACCCAACCTGGTGATTTCGCGTAAAAAATAAAATCAGTCAAAATATTTTTTCTGAAATGATTCTTGGTAGAGCAAAATGTCCCTTTGAGGAAAAACCAAAACACTTCAAACAAAATATCCAACCCGGTGAATTCGCGCAAAATGTTCCTCCATGTTGAAAGTTCCCAAAACAACAAAAGAAGACCGGAAATCGCATCTCCGAGTAATTCGAGAGCTTAGCCCGATATAAATACAGAAAACTTGTTAAAGGCGTTCTAATTAATTATCTGACTGATTCTGAACAACGTACCAACATCGGAGATGGAATAATTAACACATATTCTGTAGCGTGTGGCATGCACATCGACTGATATCAGATCAGAAGGGCCGGTTACACTACGGTTATAATCGAAATAATGATTAACACAATGCAATTTAGTGGACTGTATAATTAGCGTAGTCTAAAGGTTCTACAAACACAAGCACCGTAGTCCGCAACTCGTCGTCATTCTCGAGCGTCTCAGCACACACACTTCTCTCTCCAGCGTCTGAGCACACACTGTAGTCCATGCCGTGCGCAAAGCCTCCGAAGCTTCGCTTCACCCAAACAAAAGAGTCTTACAAACTGCAACAGTAACGTGAGGACATTTTGTCCTAGTTTGCGTTTGGAGACATTATGTCCGGGGCCGTTTTGTCCGGTGCCGTTTTGTCCGGGACCGTTTTGTCCAGGGCCGTTTTGTCCGGGGCCGTTTTGTCCGGGGCCATTTTGTCCGGGGCCATTTTGTCCGGGACCCCCTCGAACTCTCTTCCCATTCCTCCATCTTCTGTTTTTTATTTCAAACATTTTTACATTTCTTGTCCTTGCTGTAAATAAGGACAATTTTGATCATTATATTTTTCAGAGCTAGCAACAAAATAATGCTCTGAAAAAGCATTGAATCGTGCATTTTACTGTACTTTCTAGAATGTAAAATAGGCTTATTGTTTCGTCGTTCAGTCTTTCTGTCCCCCTGTTAACTTTTGAAGCGATTGACCGATTTTCATGGCATTTGGTGGGTATATTTGACCACTGGGGACGACTTATTGAGGATATTTTTTTTAATATTTGAAGGCGTGAGTTCGATTCCAGAAAATTTTCCGTCATTCAGTTTACATAAGAAATGCGAAATACACCCATGCAGTGCCTTTTTATTTAAGTGTTAAAAGCAGGGAATCGTACTATTGGCGCGAGATTTGTACTATTTTCTGAGAAAAGAAATAAATATTTCAATTTTTATCATAGAATTTTGCTTATCGAAAGTATTTATTCAAATTCCACGTAAGCAAGCAAAAGTAGTTAAATAATGCTTTAAGAAGGGAAACAGATAAAGCAAGAGAACAGTGGATAAATGAAAAATGCGAGGAGATTGTCGAATGTGAAAGAATTTGTAGAACAGACCTCATGTATAGCAAAGCAAGGGAACTATTCAAGAAAAAAGCAAGAAAGATAGGACGTAAAGGAATCATGAACAAAAGTGGTAAAATAGTATCGGAGCCAGACAATGTAAAGAATGTCTGGAAAGAATACATTGAGGTTCTGTATGACAAAGAAGGAAAGCCAAGAAATATTGAATTAAATGAAGAAGAGGATGTGGAAGAAGATCAGCTAGGACCAAGTATTCTCGAGTCTGAAGTTAAAAGAGCAATTGATGACATGAAAAGAAGGAAGGCTGTTGGGAGTGATGATATACCCGTGGACGTTCTCAAGGTTTTGGGGTCTAAAGCAGTTAAGCAACTCACAAAATTTTTTAACCAAGTATATGATACTGGAATATGGCCTGAAGATTTTTTAGATGTTGTGATGGTACCACTGGAGAAAAAGAACAATGCAAAATGTTGTAAGGATTACAGAACTATTAGTTTAATTTCTCATACAGCTAAAGTTCTAACCATAATAATAACCAAAAGAATTGAATGTAAAATAGAAAAGGAGCTGCAAGATAATCAGTTTGGTTTTAGAAGAGGAAGGGGGACTAGAGATGCTATAGGATGTATGAGGATGATGATAGAAAGAGCGCTAGAAGTCAATAAAGGTATGTATTTTTGTTTTGTAGATTGGGAGAAAGCTTTTGACCGAGTGAAATGGGATAAAATGCTGGGTATTTTAAACAAAATAGGAATAGATTGGAAAGATAAAAGACTGCTTAAAAACCTTTACTTTGATCAAAAGATTAGAGTTAGGGTTGAAGGAGAAGAAACAGAAAGTACTTCAATAGGGAGGGGAGTGAGGCAGGGTTGCCCTATTTCACCAGCGATATTTAATATTTATGCAGAAACAATAACAGAAGAAGCGTTGATGGAAGAGAAAGGATTTAAGATAGGAGGTGAAAGTATTACAACCATTAAATACGCAGATGATCAGGGCTTAATAGCAGAAGGCGAGAAAGAGCTTCAGAGGATGACAGACAGACTAGTGGAGGTTGGCCAACAATATGGAATGAAGATCAATGCTGAAAAAACAAAAGTCATGGTGGTTTCAAAGGAACATAAAGAATTAAATATAATGGTAAATGGCCAAAAATTGGAACAAGTAAGTAGTTTCAAATATCTCGGCAGTATTTTAGCACAGGATGGAAGTAGTACACAGGACATCAGAAGTAGGATTGCAATGGCAAAAGCAGCATTTAACGAGAAGAAGGAGCTTCTCACAAGCAAGAAAATAAATTTAGAAACAAGGAAGAAATTAGCAAAATGCTACATATGGAGCATAGCTCTTTATGGTGCAGAGACGTGGACGGTAAGGAGAAAGGAGGAAAAATATTTAGAAAGTTTTGAGATGTGGGTATGGAGAAGAATGATGAAAGTGAAATGGACAGAGAGGAAGAGAAACGAAGAAGTATTAGAAATGGTGGGAGAAGAAAGGATGCTAATAAAAACAATCAGGAAAAGAAAAGCAAATTGGATAGGGCACATATTGAGAAGACAGTGTTTACAAAGGACGATCTTAGAAGGAAAAATTAGTGGAAGAAGAGGAAGAGGGAGAAAAAGAATAGGAATATTAGATAATATAAATCAGGGATATAATACTTATAGAGGTATAAAAGAGGCTTCTAGGGAGAGAGAGAAATGGAGGCAGCGATTCAGTTAAAACCTGTCTTCGGACAGAAGCATGATGATGATGATAAATTAGTATACCAAATGAGAAGCATGTATTTAAGGTGGATACGTAACCTCTACACAAAAAAGATAAAAATGAAAGAGTAACTACACTTCATTATTTTTTACCGAATTATTTCGTTATAACGTTAAACGTAACGGAAAACGAAATGTAGATTAAGGCGTAACGAAAAACGAAATCGTTTTTTCGCCGCTAACGAAAAACGTAACAAATATTTTTTTTCGTTTTCCAGCATTGATTTAAAGCACATGCTTATAATCCGATGAGTGGGGTGTGGTGTCCACTCTGGGAGATCGTGGGGTGGTGCTGCGGAGGCAGGGAGCTGGGAATGCTTCGGCGGACCCTCTTCCTGTCAGTAATAGGTTTGAGGTGTTGCCGGACGACACCTTCACGGCCATTGGGCCCGTACCAACTCCCGTCTCTTCGATGGAGGTCGGGCCCAAGGGTAGTCGGGTTGGGAAGGGGGTACTTGTTAGTGTTAAGTAGCTCTAACGTTCGGCGTGTGATGGCACCCCTGTTATCCAGTGCCCGCCGGGAGGGAGTTGAAGAGCGGGTCTTCTCCAGATGTATATCAGGAGGCACGGTGCCGCAAGTGGCCAACACGGTGAGAGAAGCGGTAGTGGCGACAGGTTGCTCTCGGCTGCGGGTGGTGGCCCATGTTGGGACTAACGACGCCTCGAAGCGAGGGTCCGAGGAGATTTTAAGTTCTTTTAAGGATTTGGCCTCTAAGGTTGCTCGTGTCCGAGAGGAGTCGGATTTCGATGTTTGGCTTACTATCTGCAGCATAGTCCCTAGGGTTGACCGCGGTTCTGAGGTTTGGAGTAGGGTTGACGGTATGAACCGAAGGCTGTGGAATTTCTGTTGGGACTTGGGAGTGGACTTCATCGACCTACGACCGAATATCAAATCGTGTAGGGCACCACTGGATTACTCTGGTGTTCACTACACGCCCGAATCGGCTGAGAGAGTAGCGCGTAGGATTCTTGAGAACAATAGGGACTTTTTAGTTGTGGCTAAGGGGACAATCGATGCGTTCGTAAAAAATGAGAATCACGGTAGATTATCAAATGATAGAATATATCCCGAGCGTGAGATAAATGCACTTAATACGAGAGATAAGGAGTATTATGCAGCACCAATTTCGCAATGGGTCATTGATAGAATGTTCCGTAAAGGGTGCGACGGGTCGCAATTCCAATTTTGATGCGATGACAAAGTCGTAGGAGTGACTGTGATGGCAGCGGATGTAGTTTTAGAGTGGAAGAAAAAGTCAAGGGGCAGATTAATATTCGAAGTTATAGTGAGAAATTAAACGTCGTCGTACTGAACTGTCGCGTCATCCGTAGAAAAATTGCTGAGTTCGAGCATATTATTCGCAGTCTGCACGCCGACGTTGTGATGGACACAGAAAGTTGGTTAACGGATAAAATTCAGAGTCAGGAGATATTTCCTAGAGACTATCGTGTCTATAGAAAAGATCGCGCCAATAGATCGGGCGGGGGGTTTTCACAGCGGTTAGCGATAAGTACGATAATAGTGAGATTCCGATAAGTGACGAGGATATTAAGAATATTTGGTGCCGCGTAGGAAAGAAGGCTCCAAAAAGGTGTTCTTATGCTCATTTTACAGGCCACCTAACGCTGGTGTAGATTGTATTTTAAATCTCGAGAAGCAACTATCAAAGCTTAGACTGATAAATCAAGATGGAATCGTTATAGTCGGTGGTGACTTTAACGTACCCTCAATTGATTGGGAAAACCTATGTTTCGAATCTATAAGTAAAGAACAGGAAGGCATTAATCGAAACATTCTGCGAGCTCTCTCTCCTTCAATTAGTCAGAAAGCCACCGCGATCTGGACACATATTAGATTTATTAGCAACCAACGTCCCAGACAGAATAATCAGTGTCACCGTTGAAGATGGAATAAGTGATCATCTGGCCGTATATGCAGAGTGTAAGTTAAAAATCGATATGCACCCTAAGCCTCAAAGAAATTTAAATATTTGCTAATGCAGACTTTGCAAGCTTCAGGTCGCACCTAGGTGAAATACTACCTGGCTGCTGTGATATGACCGAACGATCAGGTGCTGAGTCGTCATGGACATTATTCAAGGATATAATGCTAGAGGGCATCAATAAGTACATTCCAATTAAATTGAAGGTCGACAATAAAGAGCCACGTTGGTACAATAAGCAAGTTAGGAGTGCGCTTAGGCGTCAGAGAATAAGCCAGGCAAAAATAAAAAATATGACGTCTACATCATCCGATGAGCACAGAGCAACTAAAGTTCAGACGTGTAAGGAATCCCGCGCTAAAGCGAGAAATACTATGCGCGAGGCTATTACTAACTTCCAGAATAAGGTATTAAATAGTTATTTAAAGGAGGACCCTAAAGCGTTTTGGTCCTATGTGAGAGAGATCCAAGGTAGAGGCCCTACCATACCTTTCCTGCGTAATGGCTCTGGTGCCGTTATTCATGATAGCGTAGAGAAAGCCAACCTGCTAAACAGCCATTCTGTAAGAGCATTTACAGCCGTCAGCGACCATTGCGTACATTATGCACCCGCTATAAGGAGGGATCTGATAGACGATATAGTATTTTCTGATGTGGGAATAGCAAAGCAATTAAGTTCCATCAAACATAACAAAGCTACTGGCCTCGAAAAAATTCCTGCTCGCTGAAGAAATATCACCTTTTCGTCAGATAATATTCGAGAAATCCATTTCCTCCGCATAGGTCCCTAACGACTGGAAGTTAGCGCACGTTACCCCAATTAATAAGGGCGGCGACAAGGAGAACCCAGAAAATTTCAGGCGGACTTCCTTAATTTTGATATCGTGTAAGATTCTCGAACATATACTCGTTAGCAACATAATGCGATTTCTTGATAGTAATTCATTGTTAGATGATTGTCAAAACGGCTTCAGGAAAGGTAGGTCTTGTGATACTCAGCTTGGTCTTTTTGTGATTTGTATACTGAGAAGCGGAGAAAATAATAGGTAGGTCGATGCCATATTCTAAGATTTTAGGAAAGCCTTTGATAAGATACCTCACAGGAAGTTAATAACGAAATTAGAAACCTTAGGCGGTAATTATAAAATTGTTAGTTGGCTTCGTGAATTTTTAAATCATAGGAAGCAGAAGGTTGTTATAGATGGGAAATTTCAAACTTAGTGCAGGTTGTCTCTGGTGTTCTACAGGGTAGTATAATTGGTCCGTTATTATTTCTAATTTATATAAACGATACCAGCTAAGTAGTCAGAATTAAAATTAGGCTTTTTGCGGACGACACCGCCATTTATAGAGAAATAAGCAATTCGGAAGACCACCAATATCTCCAAAATGATCTAGAAGCTATTTTTGCATGGTGTAACGAATGGCAGTTAGAGATCAACCAAAAGAAAAGCTGCGTCATCAATTTCTGGAGAACTAAATGTTTCTCATTGGATGTTGATTATTCGTTGGACATAGTAGAGATTCCAGTTTCAGATTCGATTAAATATCTAGGAGTCACGATCCATCGTGATCTCTCGTGGGATACCTACATTCGCCGATTGATAGGCGCCGCTAAAAAAAGCTAGCCTTATAGGGAGAATAGTTCAAAATAGCTTCGAAAAAGTGAAAGAATTATGTTATTTATCCTTGGTTCGACCGCAGGTCGAATATACTTTAGCTGTGTGGGATCCCTACGAAAAGGGACTCAATTACCAGAAAAGGTTCAGCGCAGGGCAGCTAGATTTGTAAAGAGGAATTACATTAGTAGACAAAGCGTTACATCATTAATAGAAAATCTGAAATGGACATCGCTAGAGGAACGTAGGCTGCAGGCTAGATTTAAACTACTGGAAAAATTTATGTCGGAGGGACTTGCGAATGAGGTAGTAGGACTTATCAGAAGCCCTACGTATCTCGGAAGGCAGGGCATTGAGGATAAGATTCGCGAAATCGACTGTAGAACGGAGCGATACAGAGGATCATTTTTTCTTAGGACGATAAGAGGGACATAATAGGAAAAGATATCGTGGGAAAACTATGGACCCTTGGTGCACTGCACCCCCTGCCATCCACCAAAAAGGTTACTTACAGTGTATCATGTAGATGTATATGTATCTATACTTATGAATTTGCTTCTATAACTCAATTATATATTACTTTCATGTGATTATATAGGATACTATGTTTAATACCATTACTAAATCAATTACTAATTATTATGAATACATATTATTAAATATATTTTTGCAATTTACATGTGTAAGAGAATGGCAACACGTTTTTGGGGTAAATAATCCCGATAAACACCAATAACAAATCCACTGGGGTTTCGGAGGAACACATTTGCACACGTAAATTGGAGCTTTTGGGGGTGATACCCTTGTCGGCACAATATACACAAATAAGTTTCTAGTGCTTGTATACCGCAACTGTTTGCAAAAATTACCACTCACCAAGATCTAAATTCGTAATTTAACTACTGCTATTTCCACGACAACAGCATTTGAGCACTGGAAACCCATTTAAATGGGATATTAAATTACCTATCCAGACTTACCAATTACTCTCGCAGTCGACTTGCTTCGAAGTTTTCTTATTTAAAGTTTCGTGGCTCACGATTCTACATGTTGCGCGCTAATATATATGGTAAAATGAGGATATTTTATGTGTTAGGCTTATGGCGTCACTATTTGTCCCTTTTAGTATTTATCCGAATTTTGAAATATCGCGAAAAACGTATGGTAGCATTATATTTAATAATTGAAACGAGTTGAAAATTCTTTGAAAAAATACAAAATACAACATTAAAATAGTACATTCCACGTTTCGCTTAATTTCGTGCTTGTATAATGACGTCATCATAAGTTTGCGTAGTATTGTAAAATCAATGCCATTATAATATACGCCAATGATTATTATTAAAAGCACCAAGTCATTGCTATTATAATATGTAGATTATCAATAGGTACCCATAATTGAAATGAGTAATGTGTTTTTTATTTAATACGGTTTTCCGTGTTATAAAATAATGACGTCACCATATGTATGCCTCCTTGGCTGAAATCAATTATTTATTAAAAAGCATAAAATGGATGCAATTACAATTCAGATTACCAGTGGCCATTTAAAAGCATTGCTGCTATGGCGGTTAAAAATGCTCGCTTACGGAAAATTCACCTAACACAATTCATCAATTCGTAATTCATCAAAACACAATTCATCGAATGGATTATTCATCGAAAATTCCATTTCACCTTACGGAGGGGAGATGAAGAAAAGGGGGAGAGAAGAAGTAATGCAAACGAAATATTGGCAACATGGATGTCAATCCACTGATATTTAGAGGCAGATAAATAATGAGAAATCACTAAGCAAATGAAGGTTTCGGGAAAGGGAATATGGGAAGGGGGTAGGGGAAGAAAATAGCTGGTTCGACTGCAAATTACTAGAATAAAAACAATTAACAATGACTAAAAAATAAAACTCACGGGATTATGGGTATGGGGTGGAAAGAGGGATTCTGAAGTTATCACAACGGAATACCGGCGTCCTGGATCTCCTTCCACTGCAAATTTACCTAGAGTAGAAAATGTTCATTGTTGAAAATATACTTTTTTCCTATTAAAAAAAATTCCTACGCTAATTCGGCACCAATTTGAATTTAATTTTCAAAAATAATAAATCTTATTCTTTTAGCTATAGAATTGTTTTCATCCCGAGTTTCTATCTTAATTTTAACCCTTTTTAAATTGCCTATTTTATCAAGTCCTGTGAAGATTTCATGCTTTTTAAATGGGAGAGTTTTTCCGCTTTTCCTGGAAATTAATAAATTTTTTCCGTGTTTTTCTATTTTTCCGTTAGTCGGGGAAAAGTATGGAACCCACCTAAGAAAACAGTATGTTCCTATCTCTCGTGGTTTGGTCTGAGAGTTACCTGCCAGTGAGTGAGTAGGACCCAAGCAGCTTTATATAATAGATATCATATGTAAGAATATTATATATATATATATATATATATATATATATATATATATATATATATATATATATATACGAAAATGTATCGGAAAGAAAAACTTTTATTTGTTTTTAGAACTTGTATGTGCAATTGGAATGTCGTTCGCGTAAAGTAGATGATCGTTTGAAGATAGAAAGGAGACGAAGAGCGGGGCAGAGAAAGTGAGGAAGAGCATGTATAATAGTTTCCGATTTATCGTTTCGAAATGTGTCCAGTGTGTCCTGGCTTTCTTGCTTGTTAATTCATGCCTAAATGTTTTGATTAAAATCCATTGACGCATTTTAAGATAGCATTCGTACACGTATGCGATATGGCGTGCAGTGTTCGTTTGCGCGCCAGAGATAAATTTAACCAATGATATTTTACCAAGAACGTTAGGACTTTATTGTCAAAGTATTAATAAAGTTAGATTCAGTCAGTAAGTTATCGGGTAAAATTGTACCGTGTTTTTCATCTTCCCAAATAACAAATTTACCGTAAATCGCACTATTGGTTAATTTGACAACATCGTAAACCCATCCGGATTGAGCAATTATGCGTTTATATCATGGGGAGGGGCCAATTACCGCCCGCGAGCCGCATGTGGCACGCCGGAGCAATTTATGCGGTTCACGGAACCATTATAAAATCAAGTCATAAAAATTTGTATCAATAATTTCTTAATTATGTTCGTAAAATCTACATTAATTACGCATTTACGGTTTAGCCATATTTATCATCGATTTTAATTAATAGAATCCGTCGCAGTCGTTTTAGCAACCTCCGGTGAGTATTCCAATGCCTTGTAACAAGCTTGTCCAGCTCTTGTTCGGCAGAGCAAGTATTTTTCTATAATTTATTGCTCTCTCCTAAATTTGTGTATGGACAAATACGTGAATAAGTTCGTTTTCAATATTTTCACGAGTACTCACGTTCTATAAATCCATGAGTCATAAATTTTGTTCTTTTTCGCGATTCCGTATTACTGCAGTATGCGCGCAGCTCTATTGGTTAAACGATGTTGCAGAATCTGACGAAATTTCGCATTTTTATGGGGTATCTCTCAAAATAGAATCCTCTTTAAAGTGAACTATATCATGCAACGATTGGGATGGGGGGTTGACAGTCTATTTTAGAGAATTTCCACGAATTGTCGATTCATTCAAAAAATGGACGAAATAATTTCTATAAAAGGTTAAACAGTAAAGGAATTTAACGGGATAAGTAACAACGCATAAGCCACGCGTCTCAAGATAGAGCTATATACAGTCCATTGACACAATTATATGTCGCATTTTACGTCCAGCCACCGTCAGCTTTCTCCACTCCAGCTACGACATTGTTGCTCCGGAACCAACTGTAGAAATACCTAATATATTGTATTCCCGCGGTTAAACACTTATTTGTATATTGTTGTCACATTGTACGGGAGGGATTTTAAATACCAATAAATATTTAAATATTCAAAATACATAGGAAAAAATAATCGTGCCACTATTATGATCAATATTTCATATTTACTTTCTTCATGCGCAGTATAGAGAGAATTTTTATTGTGAAAAAATCAAATTCGATATATCAATCGAAATATACGTTATGTATTTCAGCTCGGCTAACCACAAAACTCAGTTTACTTTTTTTTTCAAGAGTAGCGTAATGAACGAAACTTGACGGGCGTAAACAACACACTGTTGGGGAAATCTTTTTGAACGCTCGATCAACAATGCCGTTCCGTCTATTGTGGTATTACATTGATACTTAGTAACTTACAGAAAACATTCCAGCCTTAAGGTATGCCAACCAAAAGGCCTATGGTCCAGTGTTGATGTAAACATTTTAAAGCGAATGTGCACATCAGTTATTAGCGCCAATTATTAGCGTAACCCAATTCAACGTTCCTTGAAAATTCCTTGCTAAAGTGTTTTTTTCCTTAGAAACGCAAAAGTGCGCAATTGATTCGCTGTGACTAGATGGAAAAAGTCATACATAATGCACGATAATGCTATGAATTATGATGTTTTGTTTAGAATATTTATTAATTTATTAATATTGAAATCTGTTCACAAGCATTGCAAAAATCCTGCGGATACAGTTACATTATTGTATGAATTTGGTACGTATGCAAATGAGAAAGTTTTTGCCATCCATTGAAACAAGTAAGAATTTTTACTGCTTCAGTAACTCTAAAGAAAACTTTTTCTATCGTGTTATCTAAAAAAAGCTACTTTGTTACTTTGTTCTTACAAATGGAAATCATTCGTGATAAGTAATATGTTTATTTCTTCCTTCCGTTGAATTCCGGCGTTCAATTTTCAAAGCACTTTCAAATAAAATTGTTCTACGTGTAAAATGCCGTTGCTCTGTTCCAATAACACGCTTTTCAGTCCCGTCCAGCTCTAGTTGTTCGTGCGCTTGCCTTTTGCGTCAATTCTGCCGTAGAATAATGGCCGCAAGGCGTCCGGTGTCAAATGAAAGACCTTCAGTTTCGATTCGCACGCTCTACGTTCTTCAGTTGTCTGCTCGAATGGCCGCCCCTAACTCTCCCTCCTCTCTTACCCACCCCATCCTCTCCCCGCCCTGCCTCCATTCCCTCCCCGCCTTGCCTCCATTCACCGCTTCGCCTTGCCTCCATTCCTTCCCCCCTCACGCCCCTAACTACACATTTGGGAGGCTATACCCCTTGTCATTCCGCTGGTCATCAAGCTGAGGCTGAGGGTTGAAGGGTGCGAAAAGAGCCTACGAGGAGAGAGATGGTGAAAGGAGAGGAGAGAGTGAAAAGGGAGAAGAGAGTGAAAGGGGTTGAGAGAGAAAGGCGTGGAGAATGGAGGGTGTGGAGAAAGGTGGGACGGAGAGAGGTGGTTGAAGAGGGACGGACAAAATTTCAGGACTTCTCTCCAATTCATCTTTATGTTTTTTGCCTATGAAACTTGGGCAGATTTTTTAAAAGTGTCCTGTGTTTGTCTTATCATCGTATTTAAGGGCTTTTTGTTTATTTTAATTTATGGTCCTTTCAATTTGGCTAGTGGGAGTCAGTTCCTCGTTTTTGTCACTTTGGGTAGAGTGAATCCCTTTCCAAATATCTCTCTCTCTAAATCTATATGCATATATATATATATATACTTCCGTAAGCATTTATGTGTGTATATATATATCCTTTTTCTCCCATTATCTTCCTCTCTGTTTCTGTATATCTTCCTCATTTGAATAATATCTCTTCAGCCTTGCCCTGAAGTAAGGATGCTTCTCGAGGTTTCACTATTGAATGAGTTTCTAGAAATCAATAAAATCATTTACGCAAACTATGAAAATGAATCCTTTTATTAAAAAAACTGAAGTTTTAATCTGACGAAGAAGGAAGGCAGCATTTTAAGGAACTATTTTCTGCCGTTTTCATTTTGAACGGAGGGTAATTTATCTGAAGATGACATATAACCGGTTGAATGAATTTATTAGTGTCCTTTAAGCGGAAATCAATGAATGAAAGAGTTTATGATTATGTGTGGTTTTTCATATATTACGATATTTCATTGGTTTTTGCGCTTTTAGGAAAAAAACATTATACGAATCTCTTTCCATATTTCTAAATCCGCGTTGCGTGCATACGAACTCCATAATGCTTTCCATTCAGCCTCCCTCTAACCCTCATCCGATTTTTGGAATGACTGCTCGAAGTTGGGTCGCTCTTTTTTGCACTGAAAGTGGGAAAATAATCTCAGAGAACGACTTTTATAAGTTATTTTTTACAGTTTAAAGGGAAAAATAACTTGAGTGAATTTCGGGAATAAAAATGTTTCCATTGTTTGTTTTCCTCATATTGCGTGGATTTGGAGGCCATATTCGTGTAAAAGTTATCGAAAGAGTTACCAAATATAGAATCAGACAAATTTTTTTATGCAACTAAACATCTCAAAGATTACAAATCTAAAGCTTAAAGCTGATCATACAAACATAATGTATCATTTACTTAATCTGATTCCAGATTTGTTTTTCTGTTTATGCCAGTAACGTTTTTTAGTTAAATTGAAAAGCTTCACAAATAACTCACACTCACCAAAAATATAATAGTAATTATGGGGGCGAAATCCCTTAGAGGCTAGCCATTTTTCTTTGTTAATACCACAGGTTCAATAGAGTGTTTTTATTTTTCGTATAACTTACACATGACTTAAAAATTTGTTATAATTTATAAATACATACAAGTTAAAAATCTCAGCTCACTAGCTCGACTCTAGGTACCTATATATTTATCTATTTGTTTATACTTTAAGAATTTTTAATAGCCAAACAAAAATATCAAAATTTCTATAATTACTATTTCGATTTTTTTAGAAATTCGGCTTTAGAAAAAATTCAGCTTCGTAGCACATTCGATACATAAACTTTAAATAAAAAAAAATATTTGCGAATTTTTAGCGGTCGCATTGTTGAACTTTTTCAAGATTTTCGATTTTTCTAGTCGGTTGTGCACATGATCTTACCAATGTAAAATATTTCGCGTCTCCAGGTCATCTGGAAGTGCCTAAACATTAGTATCCTCCCGATATATATGTTATTGTCTATTATACAAGTAGTTGCTGCTTGCATTCTGCAAGAATTTTATCTCACATTGAGAAAACTTTAATTTTTCAGATAAATATTTCATTGTTTGAAATATTTTTTTAATTCAAAAGATTTCACCTCAGCACCGATTTTCATTCTTTCCTTATGGAATAATATTGGAGTTAAAAAATCCCTAAACTATAAAATTTTAAAAATATTATACATTTGTCATTGTGGGGCACTAATGCCACACATTTTTGCCCAATCTTAAAGTTGTAGGATATCTAGCAGAGAAATAATATTTATATAATTGTTTAACTTAAAAATGTTTGAATGGGCGCAACAACATAGTAATGGAGATTTTCAAATATTTATATGTGTATGTGCACTAAGCTCTAAATAAATTAAACATTTCAACTCCCTAACGCTCCATAGTACCCAAATATTTATCTATTTTTTAAACTTTATGAATGTTTAACAGCCAAACGAATTAAAGTTTGCATTTTTTCCTATAAGAAAAGCATTGCGCCATTTTTGTAAATAAATTTCGGACACTTGCCCATAAGCTATAAAAATGAAATTTTCAGCGTTTTTAGATGGCTCCTATATCTATTAGGAAGTATTGTGAGTTTTGCTTACAGTGTCCTGAGTTCAGCTCCAGATGCCCCGGAAAATCTCCCATAAGTTAGCATGGGAAAAAGTTAGTCCAGTGTGTGGACCAATCTAACAGGTTTAGGAAGCGGAAATTTTGCAAAACTATAGAATTTTCCCCATAACCATCTATAAAAATCTATAATTTCAAAATTGTTAATTTTTAGGGGTTGTTTTAACTCAATTTGAACATTCAAGTTTAATAATTTTTATCTTGGGAAACTGTAAGTTGTAGGTTTGAATTTTTGAAAACATTTTGTAGCAAATTATGCATTGAAAAAAGGAAATTTTGAAAATTTTAAAAAATTCGCAATTGTTTCAACATTTTTAAGCTTTATGTATTTGCGAATGCGCTACGAAGCTGAATTTTTTTTAATGGTAGACTGTAAAAAAACGAAATAAGGATTATAGAAATTTTGATATTTCAATTTGTTTGGCTGTTAAAAATTCTTAAAATTTAAACAATTAGATAAAGGTTTAGTTACTTCAGGGTAAGTTAGGATGCTGAAATTTTAAATTTATGTAGAGCTTAGGGCCCTGAAACTAAAAAAACATTTGAAAATCTCCAACAAAGTATTATTGCGGCCGTATTAAATTTTTAATATTTAAACAATTAAATAAATATTATTTCACCTCTAGATGTGCTGTAACTTCAAAATTTTTTAAAAATGTGTGGAATTAGTATCTTATATTGGATAAAGTATAATATTTTTAAATTACAAATTTAAGGCATTGTTTTAATGAAATATTGTTCAATAAGAATAGATAGAAATTGGGAGCAGAGATGAAATATTTTGACTAAAAAAATATTTCTAATAATGTTATATCTCTCAGAAAAATTGATGTTTATCAGGATGAGATGAAATGCTTGCAGTATGCAAGAACCTTCTACTAGTATAACATATAACCTTTATGAAGATGATACTAATGTTAGGCACTTCCAAAAGAGCGACAGACTTGAAATTTTTTTATTATGCGCAAAACCGACTAGAAAAAACGAAAATCTTGAAAAAGTTCATCAATGCCGCCGCTAAAAATTCTAAATTGTTTAAACAATTTTTCAAGGTTAATGGATGTCCGAATGCGCTACGGAACTGTAATTTTTTATAGGTAGAATTTGTAAAAAAAAACGAAATAGAGATTATACAAATTTTGATATTTTAATTTGTTTGTTAATAATTCTTAAAATTTAATTAAATAGGTAAATTTTTAAACACTACACGGCGAGTTAGGGAGCTGATTTTTTTATTATTATTTAGAATTTAGTCTATATAGTCGAATAAATATTTAAATGTATCCATGAAATTGTTATTGCGGCCGTTAAAAATGATTTAATTTTAAACAATTAGATAAATGTTATTTCCCTTCTATTTCTGCTATAAATTAAAAATTTGGTAGAAATGTGTGGTATTATTAACTTAATGTGGAAAAGGTATAATATTTCTAAAATTGAAAAAATTAACTATTGTTTTACTCCATTATTGTTCCATAACGAAAAAACGAAAATCAGTCCAGACGAGAAATCTTTTGAATTAAAGAAATGTTTCCAATGATGAAATATCTCTCTGAAAAATTAATGTTTTTTTCAAGGTGATATGAAGTGCATGCAGAATGCGAGCACCAAATACTTGTAACATATATATATAGGATATATATAGGATATATATAGGATATATATAGGAGGATACTAATGTCCAGCTCAAACTACAAGAGCTAGAGAGCTGAAAGTGTGTTTTTGTAGATATGATGGAGAAAACTACAGATAAAATGAGACTTCTCACCTATGTAACATGGGTTCGACTCCAGAAACTCTGAAAGTGGCGTTAAGTTTTGCGCCAATTTTGTAAATTAATTTCTGGCACTTGCCCACAAGCTAGAAAAATGAAAAAATATTTCTCATAATGTCATATCTCTCTGAAAAATTAATGTTTATCAGGGTGAGATGAAATGCTTGCAGAATACAAGCAACAACTACTTGTATATCATAAGTAAGAAGAGTCTATATATAATAGATACACTTAATATATAGATTCATAATTAATATGCCATACGCAAAGCATCGCACTTTTTAGTAAGCCCAACGAACTTCGTTAGGATGTTATACTTCAACCTTGAAAATATTCTCTTAGTAACCCCGAGACTGTTAAGAGCGATTTATATATATATATATTTATATATGGTCTTACAATTAGAATAATTCCCTGGAATCATTTTCATTCCGAACTGTTTCCGTTAGAAGAGCAACACCAACCATTATTTCATGATTTAGGTGTGATTTGCGATCGATTTTGAACTGTAAATATTTCAGTTATGAAAGAATAACATTAATTTTGCAATTGCTTTCACAATTCACAATTATGAATTTATTCAGTTATGTTCTTACAAAAATAAATTTATAGGATTCTTATTCTGCCGATGCGATCACTTCTGTAACATATTTGAAGAATATTTTTCTTTTGTTTTGCTATGCCAAAAACTATTTGATTTTCAAATGTAATACCTACGTTATATCAGTATCTCAGTATACCCGCCGTCCAATTATGTACGAGTGAATGATAAAATTAGTAAAGATGTTATTTTGAACTTTCGATTGTACTTATATATAATGTAAAAAATATAATGTAGTGTTTTTTGCTTATTTCATTCAATGATATTCTCGTTTAATAGAATTTTAAATTAAATTTTACTATCTAATGAAAAGTTTTTTAGCTAATTATCACAGATTCAGAGGCGGGTTTAGCATGCGTGAGACCCTAGACGCATCCCCAAGCTCAACAAAAGTGCAAAAATTTTATAACATAGGTAGTAATTAATTTTATTATTTTTTAGAGGAGAAATGTTTTTAAAATGGTTATCATATAAAAAAATGAAACTTATGTTCGTAGAAGTTGATTAATTATAAAAGAATAACTAGTTGCATATTAAGTTTCAAAAATTAGACAAATATTATATGGCTATTTATTAATGATCAGATAGTAGTGCTTAAGCAAGCGTACGCGTATAACAAATAACCAAAGTGATAACCCATAGGGCGCTATAAGTTTTCAGTTTATATTTTCTTAAGCACTGTAAAATTAAATTTAACGGACGAGGCCGAGACCGTGGAATTCCATAATCAAAAGATATGCACAATACTAGATAATATTTTTAATTGTACTAAACTTTTGCTAATTTTCACTGAATATTAGGAAATTAGCAAAGTTTAATAAAATTAAAAATACTATCTAGTATTGTTCATTTATTTTGTTCACTGAAAAATTGCCTTTATTAAAAAAGGAATTCGTGAACCATAACAATAAGCTTCTAAATGGAAAATGGATGATTATATATGTCCAAAGCAAGGGAAAATTGGAGAAAATTTCAAGAGAATTCCAAAATAATTTTTATTAATTAACGTTATTATTTATTTAAACTCAATAAATCTTCACTACCGAAAATAAGGAACACAAAAATAGATATCCACACAAACAGTAAAACATTGTATGAATTCCCTTCTTACATTTTTTCGTTATTCAATCTGTAAACGGCTGCTTTTATACGACTTCGTCTATTACTGTTCTATAGGAATTAATTTTTTTTCGTTTTTAGCGCGAATAAAAGCTACTCAAATTATTATTTATTAGTCTTTGATTTGATGAAAAACCGTTGTTATTCTTTCAAAAGTCGACATTTATTTGATTTCACAATTCCAATATTTCAGATTCCAATATAAGCAGACACTATCATTATCATAATTGATTTACTCTTACAGTACTCATGCACGTACTTGAGTAAGTACAATAATATTGATTTACATTTGAATGTAGAATGTAATTCATAGAGAGTTGTTCAAAGATGAGCTACTTAAATATTTTTAAATACAATAATTTATATGTTAGTATTGCAAATAAGTACCATACAATATAGAATTTCATAAATTTTCTTAAGGACACAAATATGTAAACAGTAAGATTTAACAGAAGTAAGAATATCTCAAGAACACGACCTCCGATCGATCCTTCCTGGATAAGTTTTAGAGAAAGACTACCAGAATATAAGGGTTCAATGCATACGGATACGGTATGAATGTTTATGGAGACAATAACCTTTAACTTTTAGCAAAATCCAAGTTTGGAATCGTGAAACATTTTTACCCGGAACACTCCACGGGGTAGGCTCAGAGGGAGGGTACCAAGACGATTAGCGGCTATCTTCAAAGTACCACTTATTGTAAGTTCCTTTCCACTATCCTCGTTAAACAGGGTTCCGGGAAACCTCAGCAGGACGTATCCTTGACCTTCTCTCTATGTATAGAGATGCTCAAGGAAATACCCACCATTGAACCGAAAGATATCATCACAAAGATGCATCGATCACAAAGATGCATCTCTGCAAAGGCTTAGGGGCATGTACTCTCAAGAAAACCATTAGCCTTTGCCCTATTCGGTGTTGAAAAGTCAGGCTTTCAAAAAGAACTTATTAAATTACGGTTACCATACGTCCCGTTTTTAGCTGTGTCCCGTTGTCCAGATAAAGTTAAAACGGGACGCCAATTGTCCCGTTTTCCTGAGAGTGCCATTTAATATACAAAGTTACACGAAAAATTAATCCTACACATATCATGAATGTTATAGAGAATACGAGCTTTTCGATGAATGCCACCATTTTACGAATATCAGTAAAGGCAAAATTGCCGAATGGAACACGACTTTAACTGAAACTGTCGAGCGATGGTTTGGGCAAGGTAAAAGAATTTCGTAAAAAACATTCAAATGATTTTGTAATTTGCTTTAGCTATTCCCGGCACAAGCTCAGCTACAAAAAGAATGCTTTCTATCAAAAATGCCCTGTGGACAAATGAAAAGGACCGTTTCCTCGTTGGAAAGATCAAAGCAGAGATATGATAAAAGCTCATTTTCGGGAACATTCGTGCAACGACTTTTACAATTTGCTTTCAAATAATCCCAAATTACTGCAAGAAATATTTTCGTCCGCAAATACAAAACGTCTGCGCAAGAGGATGAATTATCAACCCCCATACCAGCTTCAGAACCAACCCCTTCAACATCAGCTGCAAATTAATTGCAAGTAAAACAAAAAATATTTAAAAAGCAAATTTATTTGTTGTTAATCCACATATATTTCAGGATTGTTAAACTAAATTTCTATTTAGCCCCAGTTGGAATTGTGCTTTTGAACGATTTGTTACATTGAATTAAAATTTACGTTTTTTAATTTTTAAAATCTGACCAAACTATTGTATAACAAAGTATGTAATGATAAAAATATTACATCAATGAATCGGAAATGTGAAAATTTTCTCCGAAATTTCATCTTGAATTTTTTTTCTTTAGAACTCGAGAAAAATACGCCGAACCGAAGAAATTATACCGAGCCCGGATACAAATCCCTAGACTCGGAGTCTCCAGGTCAAAACGACACTGTTGGCATCCCCACTTGCATCCGTAGTTAACAATAATTGAATACTTATATGGAATTTGATCAAGTAAATTTAATTTTTTTAACTGCACACATCATTACCTAATTGTTTTTTTTAATGTTTCAAGGTGTTTCCTGTCTACAGGATTGTTCCAATTATTTCAAATGATGTATTGATTGAAATAAACCAAACTTCTGTTTTTAAAAATCCTGCAAAAATTTTGTCCCGTTTTGTCCCATTTTTTGTGTAAATTTCGGGAAATGTCCCGTTTTCGCCTTTTTGAAATATGGTCATCCTATATTAAAGCAAAAGAAAAATCCCTTCTTTTGCTCTCAGTTTTTGCAAATCGAAGAGATTGAATGAAATAAATAACCGTTTTCGGTTTCAGTTTGGGTTTAGAAATTTCCTTTTCGGTTCGGTTGCGATTCGATACCTTGGTTTAAAGAAATACATTAGCTAATCGATATACAAAGAAAACCTATTATATTTTCTCCATTCTCTTCTATATTTTTATGCGTTCGAAACTCACCCACACCCACAATATTTCCTATTGCATAAAGATGAGAAGAACGTGCTTACGAAGGGAAAAAGATATTGAATGCATTCATTCTTGGCTACAGGGAATCGGTGGATAACACTTTTATCGCCTCTTCGAATTCTTTAAAAAAAATATATAAAACGAATTTGACAGAAATTGCACAGTAATGGAGGAATATATTCCGCTCAGATTCTAGGTATTTCTTCTCAATATTCCATTCTAACAAACTTGCATTCAATATTTAACAATTTTCCTCCGTTCTTTAGGAACGAGGAGGAACGTCCTACTTCAATGTCGTCCTCAGTCACATGTGTCAGAGAAGGTCCGGGATTTAATTTCGTCTCTCTTTTTCTCCCATCCTCTCTTTCTCTTTCAAAATGTCCTCTTTCCTTTTTTTCCCAGTTTATCCTTCGTCTTTCTCCCAAATCAGGCAGTCGCTCTCGTCCTCGAAATCTTTTCTTCTTTTCGTTCCATTTCTCTCTCTACCTATGCCTCTCTCTTTATATATTTAGCCCCTCTCTCTCCCTTTCTCTCTGCATTTCTTGCCTCTATTCCTATCTTCTTTCTAAATTTCATCTCGTCGACCCCTTTTCCCGAGATATAGTTTTTTTTTATTTCCTTGCTTGGAAGCCATCGCAACCATTTTCTCCATCTCTTTTTCGCAAGCGTGATCTTGCGAAGAGATCCTTTCGCTCCATACTTTTATGGTTTTTTTCATCTCTTGCCATATTTTCCGCCATCATGTCCACACCTGTTTTTCTCGTTCGCTTCTTTTTTGGGCTGTGGAATATCCTCTCCATCGTTCCACTCGCTTCATTTATTCTCCTTCGCCGCAATATCTTCACATTTGTGTCCTTTGAATACGCGCGAATGCGTGTTTTTGAGAGCGTCCGTTGATAACTCGAGGGTCATGAAGGAAATCATTGTAAAGCTCCTGTGTTATTCGGTTCTCCATTTTATCGTTCGTATGGGTTTGAGTTCCGTGTTTTCATCTTAGTCATTCATACAAATGGATCGACTTATTTAAGGATGATTTAGAAGTAATTTTAAATTAATCCATATGGCTGCGTTGTGAAAAATCTCCTATTCGGGGATTAATCAGAAAACAGTTGTAATTTTCAAGTCGTATTTCTGCGAATTTATACAAAAATATCTTATAGAGTTTTGCACCAACTCGTTACTAAAATACCATATTTTTTTAAAAACAAACAATTTATTATGAAGTATACAACGGGCGTATCAGACTTGGCTTAACTCAAAATACTTGATCATTTTTAATGAAAATATATTTCTAATTTTAATAATCCCGACATTCACATTTTTATCGCTTATAATTCGTTAACCTATTCGTTGGTAGTGGTAATTCTTTTTAAGAAAATATTTTATTTTGTGCATTCAATTTACTTCTTCATATTAAAATATATCACCAAACGAATGGAAATGAGAATGGTGAAAATTATTAGTCTCATTTAAACATTTGATTTCAATTTCATATTTTAAAATTAAATTTGCATTGGGTTCAACTGAAGAAATACATACGTACGCGACTTAACAGCACTTAATTTATTCTTCCTCCTAAATACCTTTTATATACACAGACAAATGTCTGAAGGTCGATTATTTCTCCTTTATGCAAAGATATATTCTTGTGCAGCGAGCACATGTATGCCCCCGCGACTCACTCTGCTTTCCTCTCCTGATCACCACGCTCTCTTCTCTCTTTTGTATTCCGTCTCTTCAACACTTAAATATTGATGCATCTTGAACACTGGAGGGGCTTTGCATCGCACCAAAACGTCACGATCAGAGGAGCCAGAAGGTTGAGCATTCTTACAGGCAAAGCAATCTTCCATTGTCGAATTTCTAGACTTCCTCGCTGAAATCTGACATAGTGACTGTTAACTGAGAATGTGTGTCTTCAGGACAGAGGCGTTGGAAATATCCTCTCCGAGTCTTGTGAAATATCGTGTGTCACTCACAATGCAGGAGAAGACGGATAAACTTTTCGAGCAGAGACGGTTGGAAGAGAAAGTAGCCTTTTCCCGTTGTAGCGTTGAAGAATGGATTTCAAAAGTTGCTTTGACAGTGAAGATTCCGTCTTCATATTGGCCCTCTGACCATTCACGAAAGCATTTTATTTTCCATTTAATATAATCGTTTCTATATGACGGTAAGCTATAAATAGTTATCCAATGACAGGAAACGTAATTTTAGGGTAAAATTCATTCTCGAAACTCCTCAAATACTTGTTTTTTAATCGTTTACTTAGCTATAGATAAAATTACTAACTTTTAAAGCATACATACTTTTCAACCGTTTGAAATCATTTTGCGGTAAAAATTAATTTTATCAATCGGAATGTATCAGTCATTGCATTATGGGTTTCATATTTTTACTGAATGATTAATTATTCGTGCTCCATTCAATATCAATAATTGCATTTGGCGGACGCGCAGTGAATATTTCGCATTTAGCAAACTACGTAAAATATGGAAATTTTGTTTAATACAAAGAGAAATAATTTTAGATATATTAATTTCATAATCAAATTAAAGCTCGTGACACCATCACGCGTGTTTTTTCTGCTTGCACGTCGTTAAATGAAGTGCAATGATGTTTTGATAGTTAATAGAAATAAATCATACGATCAGGAAACAGTTTCGTTTTCCATATAATTTAAAACTTTTACTACAATTTATTCAGTTCATTGCATAAATCAAATATTAATTTTTGTTTTTGAGTGGATATACGCTTCAGCGAAACGTTAAATAAAGCCAAAGAGACTCTTACGCAATAAATTGTAGTGCAGCTAAAATATTCATTAAATTTCAGGCAATATTCATAATTGATAAAATTTAAGAGCAATTTTTAGATTTAGAAATAAACATAGTTTCCGTTTCCATTATATTTGATTCTCTTTCACGTGTGACCTGTCCAGAGAAGGAACAGCATCTTCCGGAAGCAACCACCCACAAATTCACTTTGTGTTTTTCTATTTCCTTTACTGAGGTGTTAAGCAGAGGAAAGCAATTGTTTCCCACCATTGTCTGTGCAACATTAGAAGCAAAGAAGTGCGCGTGCAAATTAACTCAGTTGCATCGATATTCCATTGGGGGCGTAGAGAAGCGTAGATGACGCAGGTCACGTGCTTGCGTGTCCACGGCCCTATTTCTCTCCTTCGTTTCACGTTTATTCTCTCTCCTAAAGGATTGAAACTCATCGGAAATCACTATCCACTCAAAATAAAGATCATCCGGGCATGCTGACGTGTTTTCCGTCCCTTGTGAGAATGAACAGAAAAAGGATGTCATTCAGTTTTTTTGCCTTCGACCGGTGCATTGTGTTGGCAACGCGGTTGGAGAACAAGCTCGGCCGTCGACGAATTTATCTTCGATTTAAATTCCTGTCGGTGCAGCCCCTTTGATGCTATTGCAGCTAGTACGAGGATTGGATGCTCTGTGTGGCAGAGAAGAACGACTTCGGATGCTTCGCGATCTCATGTCAGCGAATTGCCATTAATGCGATAAAATGTCGTGAATTATTTATGGCAGTTGACGTTGACGATCTACGAGCTGTTAAGTTGCCGGAGTTATTATGGCCTGAGATTAAATCGCGAATTAAAAGTCTTATTCGTAAAAAGAAACAAAAATAGCGTCTGTGAATTTTTATGCTTACTTCGCCGTTTGCGGCCAAAGCGTAAAACATTTGAAGCGCGAGTCACGCAACTACGCCAAATTGGAAAAATTTTAAACGGAATATTGCGCATTTTGTAATGAATCTATTTTAAATGCAAATTTATTTACGTTGAAAATGGAATTTATTTCAATTTAGTTTTTGCATTTTTATAAATAGTATAATTATGACTCCGGATTCCGACCTTATTAGGTATACACTGAGCACCAATCACTTCAGCATTTGTCCGGTTAAGTATAATCTGATTTAACCAATTTACTGAAAATAAGTTATTTTACTTGAATGAAGTAATGATATAAAAAATTCATAAAGAGTATATAGATTAATGTTAAACGAATTACTTAAATTTATGTGAAAGCGTGTCGGTGTTTGGTTTGTTCGTTTGCTTTGCACGTTCCTTAAATACGAGATTCATAATCAACAGTAACTCACCGATCATTGGTACTTATTATACGAACACAACAATGGCTCCTGTGTAGGATTATTGTGTACCCTACTAAGTAGTTTTGTTGACACAACATTGATAAATCATCTCAAGACTATCGTGTAGCTGCATGTGTATTGTCAATAACGCGTATCACCCATTGAAATGTACTTCTCCTGACAGATAGACAACACAAAGGGTCAAGTGCCCGCTGCATAGTTCACTCTCCACTCTTCTCTTTTCCTCTCCTCCCTCCCTCTCCCACTCCTTATCTCTCCCTCACTCCATATTGTCCCTCTCTTACTCTTCACCCTTCTTCTTTCCCCTCCCTCTTACCCCTCCCTCTTCCCCATCCCTCGTCCCTCTCCATATTCTCCCTCCCTCTTCCCCCTCCCTTCCCAATTCTTCCCCCTCCCTCTTCTCCCTCTCACTCCCCCCCTCTTTCCCCTCCCTCTTTCCTCTCTCACTTTCCCCTCTCACTTTCCCCTCTCACTTCCCCTCCCTCTCCCCCCCCTCCCTCTGCCACCCCCTCTTCCACTCCCTCTCCCCCCTCCCTCTTCCCTCTCCCCTCCCTCTTCCCTCTCCCCTCCCTCTTCCCTCTCCCCTCCCTCTTCTTTCTCTCACTTTCCCCTCTCTCTTCCCCCTCCCTCTTCTCTCTCTTTCCCCTCCCTCTTCCTCATCCCCCTTCCCCCTCTCACTTCCCCTCCGTCTTTCTCCTTCCTCCCCCCTCTCTCTTCCCCCTCCCTCTTCCCACTTCCCTCTTCCCCTTCCCTCTTCCCCCTCCCTCTTCCCCCTTCCTCTTCCCCTTCCCTCTCCCTCTTCCCCTTCCCTCTCCCCCTCCCTCTTCCCCATTCCCTCTCCCCCTCCCTCTTCCCCTCCCTCTTCTCTCTCTCACTTTCCCCTTCCTCTTCCTCCTCCCCCTTCCCCCTCCTTCCCCCTCTCACTTCCCCTCCGTCTTCCTCCTCCCTCTCCCCCTCTCTCTTCCCCCTCCCTCTTCCCTCTCCCCCTCCCTGTTCCCTCTCCCCCTCCCTGTTCCCTCTCCCCCTCCCTCTTCCCCCTCCCTCTCCCCCTCCCTCTCCCCCCTCTCTCTCCCCCCTCCCTCTCCCCCTCCCTATTCCCCCTCCCTCCCCCCTTCATCTCCCCCTCCCTCTTCTCTCTCTCTCTTCCTCCTCCCTCTCCCCCTCCCTCTTCCCCCTCACATTTTCCCCTCCCTTGTCCCTCTCCATATTCTCCCTCCCTCTTCCACCCCCCTTCTCTTCCCCTCCCTCTTTCCCCGGCCTCTTGCCCCTCTTCCTCTTTATTTTCCATCATCCCTTTTCCTCTTCCAACTCCCTCTTCCTCTTCCCCCTCCCTCTCACCCTCCTTCCTTCTCCTCTCTGTTTCCCCTTCCATCCCCTTTTTTTCCTCTCCTTTCCGTACATCTCACATTTATATCCACTAATGACACTTTTTCTCTACTTCTTTTCTACTTTTTTCCCTCCCTTTCGCCACCATCCTCACCTCCCTCACTCCATCAAGGACATATAAAACCTCCCTTATGTGCCAGAGATCGCCCGTTTTTTCTGCAAAATTTTATCCGTTGCGCAGGAGACTATTTTTTGTGAAACGTATTATTTTTTGGGATTTTTTCCCACCGCGCCCCCAAACATTCTCCTATTTCTTTGAAAAATAATTGTAAAAGTTAGAATTCTGATTTTTATGTATATAAGGAACGGTTATGTTCACTCCACGCTTTTAAGATAAGACATACGATTAGGTAAAAATATACTGAACGTGTTGGTAATTTTGTTCCTAAATTGTGGCTATATTTGTTTAACAAATTGCAAAATTTTTTATCGGTACTCAATATTAAGCATAAAATGGGTCCATTTTCATTTTTTTATCATCATCATCGATTTTTTAATAAAATAAAAAAAGTGTAGGAATTTTGTGACTACGCAATTGAAAAACTCTTTCAAAATCCTGCCGTTTTCTTTTATAATCGAAGCCAAAACCAACTTAAGCGATAAAAATTACTTGTGGCCATTTTGGTCGTTTTATATATAGTGTTCGGTGTGATGTAAACTACTTCATGCATTCATATGTTTCTCTAAAATGGTATTTTATGCAACTATAATTCTGCAGTCAACATTTTGATTGTTACCCGCGAAAATTATACGAAACACGAAGAATCGGATAATTAAATCTATCCCGTCAAACGATTACAGATTATGTAAGCTCTAATTCAATATTATTATCTAAACTGTAAAAATAATATTTCGAAAAAGCATCCAACCTGACCAATCGGTGTGTTCGTATATCGCTTCCCAGAACATTTTCCAGAGTCATAGCCAATTACGTTACTTTTACTCTAATATTTTGGACGCATATTTTTTTAGTTTTATCGCCCGCTTCCCCTCCATGAAATCGTCCATAAAGCTTTCTTTCGCAAGCGGCCCCGCCCTTTTCCTAACTACCGCATCGCCCACACACCGCCTCTCCCTCTCTCTCTCTCTTTCTCTCTCTCGCGCGCTTCATACTTCACTCCGCGACCTCAAGGGGCAAACATTATCGATCGTTTTAGCAAAAGGGCCGGGGCAATTACCCACACCTGTTGATGCATATTCTCTCTCTCTATACCGCTCTCCCTATATACCTGTTCCTCGCCCAGGATACGCGCACCCACCGCCACCCCGCGAAGGCGCGGCGAGAATGGGGAATAGCCACGCCACGCAGTGGTTGAAAGTGGAATCGAAATGGATTCGACGAATCGTCATGTCCCGGAATGGTTCCCTGGTGAATAGCGGGTGCGCTGGAGAATGAGAGAGAAAGAGAAATAGAGAGAGAAAGATGGAGAAGGGGGAGAAGAGGGGGAAGGAGAGAGAGAGAGCCTGGAAATCGCATATCAGGAGATAAATCATCGAGATGAAGATAGACCCGGTGTAAATGGAGTTTCTGCGTTCCAGATTTTTTAAATCGTCATATGTTCGTTTAAAGTATAGACGTAGATCGCTCCTGTTTCGCAGCTATTGTGAAATAATAGTTACTTGGAACTGTATTTTGAAAACAAATGGCCGTACAGAAGATAAAATAGAGAAATCGAAAACTGATGTAAAATTAGTAGTACTAGCAGAACCTGCACACTCTCATAGACCAGCAAGGAATGCTTAAATAGTTCGGGACAATTGACTCGTAAGAATACTGGGTTGCTTGAATTTTATGCGTTAGAATGTTATTGTTATAATTTAATGTTATCTAGAAATGATTATTCATATGAATATTAGGGAATTTTGCAAAACTCGGTGCATTTAAATGCGGTCAAAAGGTTTACTGATCTCCAGAATACGCTATCGCTAATCAGATAGAGCAAGGGAACATATCTTGTCTACTTTTACTGTGTGATTTTAATTTTAATAAATTATAAATATCTAGAGAAAAATATATCGATTATTTATTATAGAAACTTACTCTCTTAATTATTTTTTGCATTATCGTAGATTGTGGTTACCATTTACAACATTAGCAAATATTTGACGAATTAAACATATATAACAATGTTAGCAAAGTAATTATACATTTATACTTCATTATAACTTTGATCGATTTCATAAAATTTTCATTTTCAACATTATTTTGTTATAAATACTAATCGTCAAATTTCATATAGATTAGCCATGCGACGAATATCCTGAAACAAAATTAAATCAAATAGAAAATTTTCTTATCGCAATCATACTATATAACAAGTAGGATACCCTTGCCAAAGTAAAAGGCGGAAGCGCGTTTTCCTAAAAATTTTCAGGATTTTGGTTTGTCTTCCCCTTTGACGAGATGACAAACTGCACCGTTATAACTTAGATCCTTACTAGATCTTCCCATGCGTGAAAACTTCTTTCCATTAGCTTTAGTAATTCATGGGATAAGGCGATCTAAAGCTCTTATGCAGACAGGCATAACTTGTAATGTTGGGAATAATTTTGAAACGAGAAAAAAGTCTGCTATGACCGGGAATCGAACCTGGGTCTTTCACTTGCCGGGCGTATATTCTACCACTGAACTATCGTAGCAGATCAAAAACGAGAAAATTGATCTGCTACGATAGTTCAGTGGTAGAATATCCGCCCGACAAGTGGAACATTCCCAACATTAGCTTTATAGTTTGACTGCAATAGTACCTCAAAAGTTTGAATTTCCCGAATTTCAAGTCACCTAGCGGAAATCTAAGAAATACTTAGAATTCCAATCATTGTAAAATTCATAGATTGATAAGAACTATCGAATTAAAATATAAAATTTAAAACAACTCTTAAAACAAAAAAGTTGATGGTTCACTGGCAGACAGACGGACGGACAGACAGAATGATCACATAAGCACGTTTTTCTCCTAGTGAAGTTAATCGGCTAATTTCAACGAAAATAATTATTGGATTTCAACCAAATTTTCGCCGTCTATTTTGGGTGACCAGCATTGTCTTATGTGAGTCGTTAAATTCAACGCCTCAATAAAATAAATAAAAAATTATTTTTTATTATTTAATTATTTCCATGTCAGTAATACGGGAACGAGTGTAGTATATTGTTATTTTAACTTAAACCTTTATGCGCCGTGCGGAACACATATGTTTCGATGAATGCATTACACGCTTAATTCCGAGAATGCTTACGGATGCCAGAGCCTCGTGAGAGGTCGCATCATCTGTGTGAGTGATTAAAAACTCGGAAACCAAAAAGTAATTTTTTAAATTTTTTTGTAACATTTGTATGCCAATATTTATAGGGTGCCGGTGGTGTAGTGGTTAGGACGCTGGCTGCTACTCGCCCGATGCTTGAAAAAGTCATCGGGTACGAATCCTGCGCGAGTAGGACTTTTTCTCAAGGTCATCCGGCCCCCTGTTTGCGTGGTTTGAGGAGACCGCGCAAATTCAGCTGTTCCGTCCTTCGGAAGGGACGTTAAGCCGTTGGCCCCCCTGGTGTTCTTCGCAAGAGTAGGCAAATGCCGGCACCGGGTTTCCCTCCTCCCTTCTGTGTGTGTGTGTGTGTCCGGTGTGGAAGGCAACGGGAAACCACCACACCGTGTATGTATATTCCCTAGTCAAAAACCAATTAATTAATTAATTGGTAGGACCTGTCGTAAGACAGAACACGAATGAATGAATGAATGATATTTAGGCGTGTCTCTTCCCTTTAGAAGACAATACTACGTAATTTTTCAATATATTAACATAAAATGCTTTTTATTTGACCATTTTATAACCAATAGTTAATGATTTTTTGGAATGCAATTAAAAAATGTTTCAATGCACTAAATTAAATCCATCAGGGGGCCGTGCGCGTGGGCATTTAACCCTCGAGCGGGCGCGCTCTTGTTTGTTACACGACGGGCGCGCGGTGTACCTTGTCCACGGCGTAATTTTTACAAAATAACTCATGTGTTTGATGGTATTATTGGTTTATTTTTATCAAAATGATGTTTTATGTTTTACAATTACAATTTATAATCATAGTTCTTGATTAAACAAATTATATTCCAATTAAAAATATTGTTATATATCAACATACAAACCTAAGTAACAATTATAAAATTTCCATTATGAATCTGAATTACTGTCTTTAGCATTCAATGATTGACAAATATATGTTGCTTTGGCATGTTTCTTGCAAGAAAATTGATTGCAAGAATCACATTTAATGGTTGTGTACACTTGTTTTCTTCTACCACATAGTACACATCGTCCACGCTTTTTTCTTTCCTGGTGCTGGCGTATAAATTCTCTTTCCCCTAGTTCTCGATATTTTGAAGAGGGTATCTTCACATCTGACGGCAAAGAATTTATTTTGGCTCTTTCCGTGAGATAGGGCATCAGCAATGCCGAAGAATATTCCTTCAAAAAATTTCTTCTTGGTTGGCTCGGATTGTCAGCATTAGAAAAATAAAGTATTTGCGCATTTATCCCTTCGATATTCATTAGTAAGAAGATTATTGCCAATGGCCACCGTCGAGTAATACGACCTACAGAGTATGTACTACATATTTGATCTACTGTGTCTACTCCACCCTTAGTCATGTTGTAGACCAATATAATTGAGGGTTCAAGGGTTTCGTCATCAAGTTCTGTTTCATGATGCATTGTTGATAGTACTATTATTGCCTTATTCTTTTTTGGCACTTTGGACGCCGATTAATCGAACGCCATATAGTCAGTGATCTACCGTATGTCACTCTGCGAGCATTTCAAAGAAAAGCAAAAATTGAAACTGTAACTTTACAGATTTACATATACCTAATCAAAAAATAACTTAATGACAAGGCGTGCGGCGTACTCAATGCCATAGATCTCTCTTTCAATCACTCTGTCAGAGAGATGACGATAGAACAACACATAGTAAAATGACACCTACATATATACTAAGAATAAATCCAAGATTAGCCAATTTCATCATAGAGATGTTTATTCCACGATAATCAATAAACAAAATGTTTGATTCATCGAGCATTTCCAAGTATAATGGAAATTGAAACTGTAACTTTACAGACCTAAGCATAAACACATATAATATAACTTACATGAAAAACCATGCTACGTACTCAGCATAAACAAAAATCACTCTTTCAATCGCTCGTATATTCAATCCGTCGCATCTGCTCGAAGGACAGAGGTAAAGCTTATTCAGTACGCCACGAATGACTAATACTATTATCACTCCGATTATTAAGCTACTACAGATCTTTGAGTTACGAAAACTTTCTCATTTGGACGTCACAATGACACGGAACAAATTGTCTTATTGTTAGATGCCAGACACAAAGCAACGTTGCCACATTGAAATTCGTAAAATTGGCGTACTTTATACACCAGCGCGCCCGCTCGAGGGCTAAATCCGCCCGACTTAAATACAAAGTCAGGACTTGAGCCCAGGTCTGAAGAAAAGGAATGGTTTTATTTTCATAGCGTCAAATTTCAAATGCGGGCCAAAACCATCCAAAATTGTTCTTTTAACAAAAGAATTACAGGATTTTAAGTTAAAATATCTGTTACTATAGAAACCCGATTGTTGGTTATTACGTTCTCCACTCCCGGTGAGTTGAAGGGGCGGAATTTTATTGATAGATGAGTGCGTAGACGGTAGATTGTCGTCAGAGTGGAAGAAGAATAACAGGAAATAGAATGTTGGGAAATTCAATGATATAGCAAAAGTTGAAAGAGATGATAGGTCCTAATTTCCAAACTTTAAGATGCTTTACAATCGCTAAGCTACTTTTACCGTGCTGAAGATTTTGTTTGTATAGAATTGCATTTTTTACTTTTTACTTCGTTTTTAACTGCTAAAGGAAAAGTTCTATCGTATAAATTTTTTATTTAGTTTTATTTTAATTTTTTTTTATAAATAAAGCTATTACAACTTTTACTTTCCGCTGTTTAAATTTTTAATTTGGTTATGTTTTAAGGAATATTATTAAATTAAAGCAAGTCATTAAAATGTATTATATCGTTTAATTTATCGAATATTCATTTGTTTTTGTTACTATTGTAGTTTTTATCATTCCCAAGGTAATGTTTCAACTGATCAACCTCTTGAATTATTATTGAATCCCAATCGATTTTCACCATTTCGTAAAATTGGCAACAATGCAATTCTCTAGGACAACAGAATATCGTCGTATAAAGAACGTCGAATTTCCAAGTTAAAAAAAATATGCGGAACTATTCGAAGCGTATTAGGAAGTCGATGTTAGAATAATAAATTTTTATTATTTTCGGCCTCTTTTTAAGACCCAAATTCATATGATAACAATTATTAATTTTAAAATGCAAATCATAAATATACTTCTCTCTTTCTCATGTTACTTAAATGGAGAAGTGAAACTGGAGTCGTAATTGAGCACGTTTACATACAAATATGTAGAGTGAAGAAAATCACGGAATAGACCTAAATAACAAATTTAAAGATCCTATCTACTAAAAAGTATGAGATATATCAGATTTATATTTTGAAATGGAACAAAAGGACTTGAAATGAAGTTAAACTGAATGTTGTATAATAAGAGGAGATTGAAGCATTGGAAATGTATTTAGTTTCTGTACATTGTAACTAAAGGAATTGTCACACTTTATTGAAGTTATGTTGTAATTTTATTTTCGTAGGGAAATCTATGAGTTTTATGTTAGTTTTAATTGTTCGTAAATATCAACATAATATTTGTTAACGATTATCAAAATTTCCCGAAGTTTATCTGTGGAATTTCTAGCAGTTGTTTATAAAAAATGTGCCAACATATTCATCGCCCAATACGGTCCAATTTTAAGTCTTGATATATCTTCTGTTTTATAACTCTAAAAATACAATTCCAGATTTTAAATTATACAACTCTTATTGTTTGCCTCAAACGCAGGAAAATAATGAGAGAAAACATGGATTTCTTATTTGTTATCTTAAATAAAAAAAGATTATCTTATGACATGGTGCATTCATTTTGTTTAAATAAGTATATTACACAATTTATTAAATAAATTTCAGGGCAGATCAGAAATTAAAAAAAGCTCTACACAGCTTTCGTAATAATAAGCCGGAAATCTATATAAGGCGTTGAAAATGAAATAATCCAGTTACAAAGAGAATACATGGAGGGACCAAATAAATATTATCAACGAAGTATAGTGGAAACAAGAGGGATCGTAGAGGGATATGACGATGGAAATCGAAAGAGGAGGGTGAGATTAGAGAAGGGGGAGGGGCGGAGGAAGCAATCGAGCAGAAATTGACGAATTGAAAAAAGTGATCCAAATGGATTCAAGAGAGATAGAGATCGTCTGAATAGCTGTTTGCAGCAAGGAGAGGTACGATCCATGAAGATTTTGAAGAGTAGTGAGAGGGAACATAACGAGGGTCTGAAAAATAAAAAGCCATATACCAATATGAAGTATTAAGTAGCATTAAAGTTACAGTTTAGCATGCAGAGCAGATAAAAGCGTTAATTAATTCGTTGTTTATGGGCTAAGAATAAAATTTAGATTAATTCAAGATATTAGCCTTGTATGATGAAAAATTCAAGGTTTCAGTTTGATAAATTAAGCTCTTTAACGGTAGCAACGTGAAAAGATTTCAAGAGCAGTAAGAAATTGAAGTATTTTTTATTTATAATTTTTACTCTGAAAGAATGTAGCACGAAACAAGAATTTTTCACGAATTTGCTTCTTTAAATGATATATTAGGCATATACTCAGTAGAAGATATCACCCGTATGACAAATAAAGTAGCATGGTGCAGAAAGAGGGAATCGAGTATCATTCTTCATTAATTTTGAAGCAAAATATTTCCGCATTAAATAACAAATGTTGTGTACCATGTGATGATTAAATTTTACGTTAACACTCTGGCTCAAACGCATGTTGATATACAGTCTTTAATTGGATTAATGCTACGTTTTTGTACTAAAATGTTTGACTTTTAACACCAAAACGCCCGGAAGGGTCAATTTGACCCGAAGGAGAATTTGAATTAGTTTTTCTACTGTAATATGATCTTGAACCCAATTTCCTCTCCTGACTTTTAATCATTTTGGAAGGTATTTATCCACAAGAGATTTTAATCATGCAATGACATTATGTCATTAATTATAAGGAAATTTACCTCTGACACCCGAACGGGTTATTTTGACTCGAGTGTAGAATGAAACGTATTTTCTTCAGCATGGAATCCCAAAATCTTCCATGTTATCGCAGCTATGATATTGAATTGCTACTTTTTCAGCTGTTCACTCCATTCAACCATGCTTTCCTCTATCTATCTCCCTCCCTCCCTCCCCGATTTCTCCTCTCCCTCTCGCTCCTAATCATCACTCGATCGTCTTCTGTCCCTAAAATGCAGCATTGTGTGTGCAGGTTTAAACTTGCAGATATTGTCTTCCACTCATTTTATCTCAACAAGCACTTTGCTCAGTCGCTGGCGGTATTTAGACGCGCAAGAACATACAGGCAGCCTCGCGTTCATTTCAACAGGATAGTGTCAGAAAAACGACTCGTAGGCGCGATTTATATTCTGATGAGATTCTCGCGGAACTCGATAACATTCCCGAGGATGTGTCTGACGGACATACTTGTTATACCATTCTTGATTTGGCGGCAATAAATGCTGTCGTGATATATAAAGCTGTCACTGATAAGAAAATTTCGCGGAGAAAATTCATCAGACAGCTTGCAGAGAAGCTACGAGTGAAGTAGTTACGTGAAGAAGCGGTCAAATAATGATAATCAAGGCGAAGGATCTGATTTGGATGAAGTCTTTACAAAACGTCGAAGATACCAGATCATGGAAAATTTCAGGGAAAATAAAACCTCAACCAAATGCACAGTATACAAGAAAATGGTTTATGGGCAAAATGCGTTGCACGTGCGTCAGCTGCACTTACACGATGAAAGAATAATAATTGTATGTTGTATTATATTGAAACTTTGTTCGTTTGTCACAAATATATGACGAAGAAATCTTTTTTTCAGGCCCGAAAGATTTTTGTTGTTACATGGTATAGTAAAATACTTACTATTTGTAATTAGCGTTAGTTTATTAAATTAGTTATAAATTAACCTGTTCGTAGTATTTTTCGTAGTATTTGTAAGCGAAATAAGTGCTTTCAACCTCAATGCATTACCACTATGCATACCCGACTAATAATGCCTTTTTTTTAATCTCTGTAAATTTTAATTATGTACATTTTGTTGCTACCCGTACCTAAATTATTATTCATGTTGGTAAATATGAGTCTGCCTTATATTACTTGAGCATAAGTTTTTTTAACGTTCATTCGCTGTTATGATATCATTGCGTGATTTTCAAATATTTTTTTCGAAATTGACATTTTGAAGATACGAAATTTATTTAAACGCAATAAATACTGATGAATAAAAAATACTTTATTTTTTAGTAGGTTCTTACCACATACACACAAACCATTTATCACTAGCGTTTCCAGTTTCTTAAAGTGCTGCATCCCAACATATAACTCTATGGAAAAGGATATGTCTTCCTTGAGGGGTGCATTCTCATAAGAGAACAGTAAATTATTTATCACGTTGAAAAATTACTATACCTTTCATTTTGAAAATAAATGTTACAAACATTTTTTTTGAGCATGAATGTACCAGTTTGGCAACATTTACTTAACAAGAACACAACTAATAATTGCTTAGATGACGAAAATTGTTTCGCTTTTAATTTCGCAATTTTAAGCTATAAAAGCTGATATTTCATGGTACGGGTCAAATTGACGCGGTTGGGCATTCTAAGGGGTGAACTAAGTCCGGGCGTCCAAGTGTTAAATTATGTTGTGATTCTTATGGATGCTATTGCTTGAAGTAGTGATAATCGCCAATACATAAATTATCTGTGTTACTAACAAGATATCGAACCGGAGTTGAACCGATACCCTGTACCGGAATAAAACGATATACTTGACTTGAGTTGAAACGAACCCGTGCCGAAATAAAACTAAATGAGTTGAAGCAAAACATAGAGCCGTAATTTATTTTGTAACTTTTCCAGTTAACGGAATATCAGAAGCGGAAAACAAAATTTCCCTGCCAGAGAGCCACACTCTACACAATAAATAAAAACAACAGTGCATTTTATGTAAGTATAGTGGCCGAGCGAAAATTCCACGGATTTATAAGAAACAGAATAAAAAATGTGTAAAAGTATGACATAAATTCCATTGATGATAGATGTTGCTAGTTAGACAAAGTTATTTACAGCTACTCAGGTCCAAGGTCAAAAGAGTTTTTATTTGTTGGCATTTATCGTATGTGATATCAGTAATAGAATGAGTGAGACCATTTAGGAAGATATTCTAATAATAAGACTAAGTTATGGTTGTTTATAATTGGTGAGAAGGCCTTTATATATATTTCTGCTCTTAGGATTAAATTGTTTATCTATTATAAAATTGTAATGACAAAGCCTAAAGCATCATATTAAATTCGGATTATTTATTTTGTTTTTTTTTTTTTGTTTATATCCAAGGATGCGTGAATTATTTTTTCAATGCATCAAGTGCATTTTATGTAATAAACTTGAGTAAAAGTAAAATAGAAATAGGCATACAGATGTCTATTTTTGTTTTATCTTTATTCTACTTTGTTGAAGAGAAATTTTTATTTTTATTAATTAAGAAAGCTCTCTTTTTAAATTTTTAAAGATTTTTCTTCGAAATAATTTTAAATTCGGAGCAAAAGAAACTGCTTTGAACCTGTTTTCAGCTGATCGCATAAACTACATTAGATGCCGCTAGCTAATACACTTGATTATAGTTTTCGTGTATAATTAAGGAGAAGTTTTCATTTTTCGTTTTTTTTTAACATTCAAATTATTGAAAGGATCAAAAACGGCCGTATTTTTTGGAGAAGGACTTTTCTGTTCAACGTATTGCATCGAAAAAAAGCACACATTTGCAAAATTAGATACATATAAGCATTACATTAAAACTGGAATACCATTACATTTATCTTATCAAAAGCTAACGAAACAAGTTGTAATCGTAAACGCAATATAGAAAAAATCTCTTCGTAACCATTGTGAGTTGATTCCAACCGACATCACCGGGACACGGATGCGCAAAAGAAAAGTTTAATGAGTTGAGTCTTTGTTTCATCTAACGAGGTATAACAAAACTTGGAGTTCAGAAAACAATACACATAATTTATCAGAACTCCTAAGCATTGGGATTTGCAGTGACCTTTGATGAAAGCATTCGTTATGGAAATAGGATCACTAGAATTGGATAAAATGTTCCGAGACTCGTAAAATGGATATACTCCTATTTATAGTGTAAAGAAAAATAAGAGAATGCAAAGAGTTGTAAAAGAAAAAAAAAATGGAGGCGGCGTAGGAGATGGAGAAGAAGAGTGGGAATGAAAGAGAGGAGACGAGGAGGTGATGGAGATCTCGGGAATAAGCAGAGGAAATCCTAAAGAAATCTGTCTTCATTGTGTCAGGATGTTCTCTTGGCAACGTGTGACATGCACCAGTTGAGACGTGGAAGTGACGGAGTAGGATGATTTGAGGAAGAAAGGGGAGAAAATAAGGAGAGAGAGAGAGAGGAATGGGGAGTGGGATGGAGAAGGGAGGAGCGGAGTGAAGAGAAAGATTCCCTCCAAACAGACAGATGTCTCGAAGGGATGCTAAAGAGTAGCCTACTCTCTCTCTCTTCCTCACATTCCATTTCTTCTCTCTCTCTCTCTTCGTCTATTTTGCTTACTTTTTTCATTCCCTTTCTCTTTTTCTCTTCATCTCTTTTCTTTATCTTATTTTTACCTTTCTTCTCTATTTCTCTCCATATCTTTTCCTTTTCTCCTTCTTATTCCCTTTCTTCTCAATCTTTATTTATTTTCCTTTGTCTTCTTTCCCTTGCCTTTCTTCTCTCTATATTCATCTCTTTTCCTTTTTCAAATTCATATTACCTTTATTCTTTCTCTCTTTCTATCTTCATATTTTTTCCTTTCTTCTCTCTCTAGCTCATCACCTCCTTTCCTTTCTCTTCTCATTCCTTTTCTTCTTTCTTTAACATTATCTATTTTCTTTTCACTTCATCTATTTTCCTTTCACTTCATCTATTTTTCTTTCTTACTTCTCATTTTCTTGACTAAACTTCAGACTTAAAGAGACAAAAGATATCCTTCTCATTCTCATAGTGAGAGCACTTTTGATCGCATTACCCAAATTTTTTTACAGACGCTCTTCTAAACAGGATTTCGTGGCAAGAATATGTTCTGACGTGATTTAATTTATCTCCAGAGCGGCGAAATGCTTGCTCACTTGTTGCTCTCATAATAGGTAATCGCCATTTAATTTATTTAAATCGTAAAACCTTTGCGAAGGTTCTCAATGAACAATTATCTGCCACAGGATTGTTGTTAGATAAATCATCTGTTTGAACTCATGTGATTTGTATAACTGATCATTTTAAAACCTTTAACTGACTAATTTCTACAGTGAAAATACATGCTAAAATTGTTATAGGCAGAATATTTTTCCATTCCATCGGGTGACTGATTTTTTAGCAGTCGTCACACTGAATTGACGCAATACATTTTCGTCCAAAATGTAAAGAAAAGTTATTTTGAAGCTAGTTCTGGTTAACATGACAATCTACAAGAAAGGCATAGAATTTTTCAGTTGTTTATAATTTGGGAAGAATTGTATTCTGACTTAATTGCAGTGGAACATTTCCAGCACAAATTATTGGAAAAACTCAGGGAACATGACTTAATTCGCGATCAAATTTATAACGCGGTTGAGAATGGTTTGTTTGACGAATTTATCTAAACAAAACTTTGGTTCATAGGTCAAGTTTCAACACTTGACGAAAGCGGGATAAAGGAAACGGGATGCAAGCACATTATATCTTCTTAATTTGTCAGCTGCGTGATAAGGAATATAATAGTCAAATGAATGTGGCAAAGCAAACAAATCGGCATGAGTACTTTAATAAGATGTAATGATATGCACATTCACAATGCTTGTAATATGTACTATATTACATGTATACCTGCATAATGTTATAATGAAAATTAATTTTGAAAAATATATATAAATTTTCTTTTAATAATCCAGTAATCCGAACACCCCTTTGCATAAATTAGTTCGGATTCCCCAGGTTGTAATGCGAGCGCGCACACACACACATACACACACACTCAAATTTATGCAGTTATGCATGCATACATACATATATTTATATATTTACGTGTATAAAGATAAAGAAATAAAATTTATGGAAAACATTTATAATTTTTATAAAATTTGAGTTTATATGCAAAGAAATTTTTGTATAATGGGTACCATCAATTATTGCCATGTTATATCTATTACATTGTATACTTTTCTGTTTTTCTTATTATTTTCTATCTTGCCAATACCGTCATAACATCATGACGGATTAATACATTTAACATTAAAGATATAAGCATTAAAAGATAGTCCCTTTACGTTGTATATTAGAAGAAATTTAGTAGTATTTGCGGAAGTTTCGTTAACATTCGTTGAAGGTTAATTTATTCATTTCTTCTATGAAATAAATACGTGAGCGTTTTATCGAAAAAATAATTATTTTTATATTTCTACGCTTTGCGTTGAACGTAATATTAATATTTCTCGTGTTTTATGAGAATACTCCTAAGTGAGTCAATTATTTAGTTTTTGAGCTAACCATAGAAAAATTTATACATTTAAATAACATTTTATGGAATATAATGATATTTAAGAAAGTATTTAATCTCCCATGGCCGTATTTTGATAATTCTCACTAGGTTCATTTTTCATGTTTTTTGTTAGCGTCTTTTATCGCAAATTTCTCCAGTATAAAAGATAGAAATCTCCATCTAGTTTGGTGACGAAATATTGCGGAAAATGATCGAAGTCGAAAATAGTTCCGCTTCGCCAAATCAATTTAGTGTCAACTTACCTCACAAGAAAACTCCACAAAAAACCATGGATCCTTGATATTTTAACAGCCATCATCTCCACCGTGCCCTCCATTCATCAAGCAAAAACATGTCTCGTAATATCTTCCTCTTTCCAAAATGTCTTTTAATTAAGCATTTCTCCCGAATTTCCCTCCACCTCTCCTCTCCGTGTTTCCTTTATCCGGTCTCTTGCGTCATTCATCTCATTTCTCCTTTTTATCCTCTTATATGCACGTCTAGGGAATCTTCTGCCTGGGAGAAGAACGCCTTGACATTCCACTCAATTTTATTCTTTAACCCAATAATCAAGAACTCTCCTTTCTACTGGCAACTGTAATCTGTTCAAATTCTTAAAGCTGTCCCTACCAATCCTTATGTTAGATATATAATGCTATAAACGACGTAGTTGCTACGATTATTGAATTTAAATGTGTATTTGGCCTTTTCGTATTTTTTAATTGATGTTTATGTCCTAACACATCTCTCAAATATCAGTTTTTATTCAACGTTTTATGAGTGGTTTATTTATTCAGAAATAATTAGATAAACCTTCCCATTTATATAACAATGCTTTCATCCAAAGAGAACCAAGTTATTTTTATCCGTAGCTTTACAGTTGTTTAGAAATGCCTAATATTTAATTTTTTATTGTCTCAATCATAGCATCCAAATGATTATTTAGTTTGTTTTAAATATTTTCATTCATTTCCTTGCATACGCTCAATACTCAAAAAATTCTACTAAGTGTCAATCTATTGAGGTTTACTAGTTATATTATTATGCGTTCTTTGCACGAAGTGAACGCATATAGAGGAGGTCGATTCCGTCCGTCCGTCCGTCAGCATGTTAACACTCGGACACCACTGGACGTTTTATGATGAAATTTGGTGTTGGGGAGTTTTGCTAAAATTGGTAGACCGATTTCAGTTTTGGTCAAAATCGAACAAAAATGATGACCACTTTACATGAAGACCTACAATGAATGTTCTTTTGTTTAAACTCGGAAACCGCCGGCGTATTATGATGAAATTTGGTATTGAGGAATTTTACTAAAATTGGTGTACCGATTTCAATTTTACTTAAAATCGAACAACATTTACGACCACTTTACATGACCTACAAATAGTTTACAATGTTACATTGTTTCAACTCGGAAACCGCTTGATTAACTTTGATGAAATTTGGTATTTTAGAGTTTTGCTAAAATTAGTCTGCTGATTCTAATTTTGGTTAAAATCGGACAAAAATGACCACTTTACATGAAGACCTACATGTAGTTTACAATATTCCTTTGTTTTATCTCGGGAACCGCTGGTCGTATATTGATGAAATTTGGTATTGGGGAGTTTTGCTAAAATTAATTGGCTGATTCCAATTTTAGATAAAATCGGACAACAATGACGACCACTTTACATGTAGACCTACATGTAGTTTACAATGTTCCTTTGTTTCAACTCGGGAACCGCTTGACATATTGTGATGAAATTTGGTATTGGGGGTTTTGTTAAAATTAATTGATCGATTCCAATGTTGGTTAAAATTGGGAAATAATTACGACAACTTGGCATGAAGACGTACATGTATTTTACAATGTACCTCGCTTGCTTCTCGTTAAATTCTCATCATAGCGAAAAATATTGATAACATTGTGAAATCTCAAAGAACGCATTTGGAAACTGTCTACTCCGACATGGAGTACACCTTTCCCATCTTGTTATAAATATTGCAGGAGGCAGTTCCTAAACAGCAATTTTGGATAATTATTACAAGTGCATCGAATATTTATGCTTCTATAATACAGATTTATGTTGCCACATTACCTTTTTTCTCAACTGATTTTAGTAAATATACAAGCATTATATAGATTTGAATCCATTCCGAAGTACATTCGGACACATTTCTTCATATACTTATCATCAATTTTCCCATTAATTCTTATAATGTATTTATGATTAAAATATCTCTATATTTTAGTTATTTCCTTTGAATAAATTCGAAATAAAGATATTAATTAATTAAAATTATTTTTGAGGAAAAAAAATCTTCAAGTCTTGATAGCTCTCTTTCCATTTCAAGTCGTTTATTAGCTGAAATCTTTTCCAGCCTCTTTCTCTTTTCCATCTAACACGTATTTAATCATGCACTCTCTCCTAAGATAGTGCCAATCCAATTATCCTTCTTCTTTCTTATATTCTGCATAATCACCTGCTTATCTCCTATTCTTCTTTGTATTTCTCCGTCCATCTTGTATGTCCATTTTATCTTCAGTATTCATCTCCATACTCACGTTTTTATACTTTAAAAGTATTTCATATTATTATTTTATTATCCATGCTTTTTTTCTAATGAAAGCCATGTTTCATACCTAGCGTTTTATTATATTTTCTTCCAGTATTAATTATTAATTTCTTTCCACTTAAAGCGGTGGTTGCTTTTTTATTTTAGTCGTTATTTTATCGACACATTTATCATCTCTCGTTATGATGCTTCCAAGGTTTTTAAAGCCTGTAAAATGTTCTAATGGATTTTACCAATCCTTATGCTCAAATTGTCTCCTTTTCTTGATATTCGCACGAACATAAACTTTTCTACATTAAATTCCTTTCCGTGTCTTCTAACTTATTTAGTATTTTCCGGAGTTCATAAATAAATAAATATATATATATAATTAAATGCTTAATTATTAATTATTATTCTTGTTAAGTTTTGTTGGTTTGCGAAAATTTCTTAGCATTCATAAACTTAAATAAATAAATTTAATAATCAGCGTGTTTATCATTGCACATGGGGAATAATGCGCTCCACTAAAATTGACTGTTTAGTGCCCTATAGGCTGAAGAGGAATAATAATACAAGTCTAGTGCGGTAACTGTTTGTTCTTACTGTAAATTTTACGCACTTCTCCTTACATCTTGTCCTTTATTTTAGGTTGGAAAGTAAAAACCCGTTTCAACAGAAATGCCGCATTTGCGGAATTAAACTGAATTATTCTGAAGTTTTGGTGACCCGTTGTATGACGTTTGAACTGAAATTCACTTCCAGAAATTAAGTTTTAGTTATATGCAGCGAAAAATACACTCTTTGTGCATTTATTACTAAGCAAGATTCTCCAAGATGAGCGTATGTTGTTGGGGGGAAAAATTTTTCAAGTACTGGAATTTGAAGGTTCAAAACGATCTGAAGTTTTTCATGTCGATCGATAATTTAATTTCATTGTATAGAATCATGCTTGTAAGTACTTTACCTAAATTTAAAGTAAAACCCTTAGGTTAAATTACCATTTTCCTTTATTCCGAAAAATCCGTTAATGTCGAATGAACTCGATCCCGCCCCATTCCGCAGAAAACAGAGTTCGCTGGATTTTTATTCCAAAATCAATTAAGTGAAGCAGGTTACCTATACTCTGAATTTCAGAAATTTTTATAATATTTTTCAGATCGTTTTCTTTCGACACAGTGTGTGTATTTGTATTTGTTTTCGAAATAATTATATAAACATATTAAAATAGAGGTTGGTGGCTTGATTCACTTATCGCTCGAATTAAATAGGTGAGAGAACTCCTTAAGCCATAAAATTTGCAACCCGAAGCATTTCGCCCACTAAGTGGGCATCTTTAGGGGCGTAATTCACTCGACAGAACCTGAAAGTCAACTGACAGTTGACTTTCAGTCACTGTCAAGTGAATTACGCCCCTGAAGATGCCCACTTAGTGGGCGAAATGCTTCGGGTTACAAATTAAGGGTTAAGGAGTTTTCCCACCTATTTATATTAAAATAGCACAAAAATGTAATAATAGCATTTATTTAATCGCTTATTCTTAAGTAAATCAGGTATGACTCAAATTCTATCTTTTGAAATAGCCAACAAATATAGTTTTAAATATAAGAAATTTATGATTGAAGCGAATTTATGTTTAATAAATTGAAATTACGCAACTGTGCCTTTGTATATACAATGTGTAAAATCGTTCGAAGTTAACTCAGGAGTGGTCGCATGGGGTATTTAAATACCTCACGCTTATAATTAGTTCTGGCATTTCATACTAAATCGCAGTGGCTTTCTTTACCTTTCAAGGAAATCCTACAGTTGCATCCTAATCATTTGGAAATATTGTGAGACCAACAGTTTAGCTGTGACAAAGGTTTCAAGTAGACTGGGGCATACAAATACTCCACGCAACTACTGGCGTTATAGTTCTGAAAAGTGACTTATGATTCTACTATCCGTTTTTTTATTATGGTTTATTACTTTTTTCAGTATGAGCAATAAAAAGAGAGCATATGATCTCGTGCTGGGCATTTGAATACCCCAGGCATCTAATTAGTAGTACTGTTTACTACTAGAGCGCTGTGGCGTGTTGAACCTTTATATAACTTCAAGTGGAGCGCTGCTGGTTCGCATCCCCCCTTCCGTAGCCTTGAGCAGTCAGTTACCGCTAATTAGTTAATTTTCATTTAATTGCTTTCATTTTTAGTACCTTGAAAAAAGAAAGGGCAATCTAACTTTGTGAAACAGCATTGCAAGAAAGGTTACTCAAATGATACCGAAGTTCCTTTAATACATAGTACATTAGTTTTGCATTTCTAAAGATAATATTTTTGCCTTTTAGCCGATTTTCGTGTTGTTATTACGTTTTAATAAAAAATTTTCATAAGCCATTTTGATATGATCCCTTATTCCTTCATGCTGCAATTATCAAATTCCTATCTGAATGAAGATAAAGATTTTAATACCAATGTGTCATTTTCTGGTTCCGAGATAATGTAGGAGTCATCTCAGAATATAACTTCAACAAAATGTTAACAAAAAATTTACTATACAAAAAATGTTTTTCTGGGGTAATTAAATACCCCACGCGACCATAGGTGGAACAAAAAACAGCGCGACTACTGAAGGATTAATGGTATGAAGTGAGATCTAACTAAATGCATGATAACATAAAGCTAACATGATGTAGAAAATATATGAAGCCCCTTAAATAAAATACCTAATACCTTACACCAGTGGCAAATTTAGAAATATCCAGTCCATAGATCATATTATTTTTCTGCTCCCCTTGTAGCACATTCTAAAATATAGCTCCTGTATATGGTTTCTCTGCACATCCGTCCATCTGCAAATTATCAAAAGTCTGCGTAATAATATTTTTTTATTCCCGCCCCAAAATCTTGCCGCCTCTAGGTCATTGCCTACTTTGGTCTTATTACTAATCCGCTAGTCTTACACTAGTAAAATATATCACTTAATTTCACATAAAATTAAAACTATTCCAGTGGATTGTGTATTAATTTATAATAACCGATTATAAGGAGTTTTGTTTATAACTACATACTTTTTCATATACCTTATCGAGCAAATGGGTATCAAACTTATTAAAATTAAAAATGAAACCAATTAACAAAAGAAATTAAACCAATCTTTTGGAAATTGCAAAACCTGAATGAGTGAAAACAATTAACCTTTGCTAATCGTGATAATTCTGGGTTTAAGAATCGAAAACCTTTACCATTACTTAGTATGCGCATTAGAATTTTTCCATCCGTGAAAACTTTAGATTCCGTAGTTTGGATACAATACCACTTCAACACTTGGAATTTTTTAGAAATTGAAGCTATCGTGCGAAATATCTATGAACTATATGATAACCCAATCTATAAAAAGATTCATAGGTCGATAAGAGCTGTCTAATTCAAAAAGAAATTTCTTAACATTCCAAGTAGTTCAGCTACAATACCATTTCAAAATTTTGAATTTTCCGAATTTAAAGCCATTTAGCGAAAACTTTACGTATCACCGTGAAAGTTCAATCAGTGGAAATCTAATGGATTCGTAAGAGTAATCTATTTAAAATAGAATTTTTAAAATATAACTTAAAACAAGAAAGATAAATTTGAAGCCGCCTAGCGAAAATTCTTTGAACTACATAAAAATCCAATCAGTGGAAAATTCATGAAATGATAAGAGCTATCTAATTCAAAAAGAAATTTCCTGATATTTTCGTAGTTATACTACAATACCATATCAGATTTTTGAATTTTCCGAATTTGTATTAATCTAATGGAAAATTTATTAATTAATTTGAGAGTTCAATCGACGTTAACTTAATGTATTTGTAATAGGTATCCAGCTAAAACAATTTTTCAAGTGACTTTAGAAAAAAGTTAATTGTCTTCAGACGGACAGACAGAGTGATCACATAAGCACCTTTTTCATTTAAGAACACGTGCTAAATGGGAAAATTTATAAAATATTTAATAGAAAAACTACACACATTATCTAAATAACTAAGGAGCACAAACATAATATTAATTTCAATATTCAATTTCACGTTTTATTTACCACTACCGTCTGTTGGTGGTAATAAAACGAAGTATTACGTTCTATGTTTACAATGGTTGTCAGAAATATTTTTTGGTGAAAAAGAATTAAAAACACATATTTTCCTCTCTCTAGCTCTTAAATGGTTTGTAAGGTACCAATTAAAACTTGATTCTGATAGGATACATCAGTTGCCGCGAAAATATTTGTGAGAGCACATAATTACGACTTGGAGATAAGAATATGAGAAAGTCCTTCGACTATTTTGCTTGAAAAACCCGCAAGAAAAAATAAAATTGTATCTGGGCACGAACTTAGGTAGTTTGGAGAAAACTAATGCCTCTATGTCATTTGTCTCTAAAAGACGAAGAAAATAGTACCAAAATTAGCCCCATTTGGCAAACGCCATGATCCTGTGTACTATTTTTTCACGATGAAAATAATACATAGGATCGCACTGGTGAAAGTACGACAAGTAGCAACTTTGTCTAAAAACAGAATATCAAAACGTCTTAAAAACTTAAGTTCGGATGCATAAGTGGCAGGGGCAAACATGTATGTTGGGTGATATACGTTTTAGGGGCTTTGTTTTCTACATTGTAGTATGATTCCGATGATAACAAGCGCAAGTTGGGTGGTATAAAATCAGGAGGAAATTTTGTGTTTTGTGACGTGTACATTTTAGGAGCAGAGGAGTGTTAGTTGGAAAACAAAATCAGCGAGGCCTTTCGTGTAAAATTTATTGTTATAGGCTTCAGGGACAAAACTAGTCGGTTTCAGGGCAGATTTGGTGCTTGTTTTATGACACGGCTAGAGTTATATATATATATATATATATATATATATATATATATATATATATATATATATATATAAATATAATTTATTCTATGCTTGTAATTATCGGATTTTACTTTTTCTGTCAAATTCGGGTTAATTCGGGTTCAGTTCAATAAAAAACTATAACATTTCATATATTCAGGTTAATTCTGGTATAATTTAAAGAAAATATATAACTAATAATTTTTCTATTTTTATTTTTTATTGTTAACATATAACATCATTTGTATAGAAAGTGTTTTTCCATTCGTGTTACTTTTTTGGAGTTGGTAAATGTCGTAAATGGCTAAATGACCGCTCAACGTCACAGCTACATGTTGGCATACATAGAAGCATTAGGATACTATACTTATTCAATTCAGGATAGCAAACTTGAGCATCAATCCAAAATAAAAAAATATCCAAATATAAAATTTTTGGGGACGGTTCTAACAAGACAACAAACGAAAATCTAACAAAATTCTACAAAACTGAGGTTCCCCGAGTTTTATCGAGAAAATAACCTCTTCACCATCTGACAATCAACACTACACAGTCACTATATAGTTTTTCTTTTCGTCAGGAGAATTTTTAGAGCAACAAACAAAAATATAACATACAATTCTATAAAAGTGAGGTTCCTCGAATTGTATCGAAAAAATAACCTCTTCACCATCTGACAATCAACACCGCACTGTCACTTTATATATTTTTTCTTTTAGTGAGGAGGAAGTTTAGAAGAAAAAACTAGACAACAAACAAAAATATAACATGCAGTAATCCTGCCATATTGGCGGGATCTATATTCGCGATTCCACGTATTCGCGCAGAAATAATTGTAGCAATCTTCAATGTTCGCGGAAGGTAACACTCTCCGAGCACAGCACTCACAACTCGCTCGCTAAGGAACGTGAAACACGGCGCGAATCCATTCAAAATCAGAACAAATACATTATATCTACATAGTATGTACTACAACGTGTGACTCTCACAGAGTACGACTAGGGATAGTGGTTTGCGAGATGACCACGTGAAGCAACACTCTCACTCCGTCTTTCATTAGTCTCCTTTCTATTTTTATGATCCGTCAACCATCTTAATTAATAAGCCTAACAATTTATTGTAGCCACAATTAGAGAAACTGTAGGACACATTTAGAGAAACTGTAGGACACAATTAGAAAAGCTGTAAAATAACTACCTGAAAATACCATTTTGTATATAAAATTATTTTAAAAATATAATGAAGGTAATAAAACACTTCATCTCTTTTGAGACAATTTTAAATGATTGTGGTTTTACACAATTAAAATTAATAAAACTTTTTTTATGCACTAGATTTTTAAGTTTACATTTTTTTCGGGTTTTATCAGTTTTAACCCGAAATGACTAAATCGCAATCGAAGGAGAAAAATCGCCTTAAATCCGAAAAATTAATACCCTAATCCTAATTTAGAGTTAATGCAATATTCTCCTTCTTTTGTTCATATTTTCGGTTTTCGGTGTCTATCGTCTTTATGTTACGTAAGCCATCCTAGACCAGGGGTGGGCAAACTTTTTACGTGGCGGGCCGCATTAACAGTTGCAGCTTCTTAGGCGGGCCGCATAAACAGATGAAAATGCTTCGGCGGGCCACGTTAGGGTTCACATCGTAAGTAATGTGAGGTAATTTCAGGGATACTGTTAGGGAAAATCAATCATAAATAATATGTTATCCCCATAACATCACTGGAAAAGGTTTTCCGACATTAATTTTAAGCTACAAATATTAAAATATCTCTATTTTATATTACGGCCCGCTTTCATAATGGCATCGCGGGCCACATAAAACATAGCATGTGGCCCGCGGGCCGCAGTTTGCCCACCCCTGTCCTAGACAATACTACTCCGTAACTAATTCTCTCGAATATTTTCTCAAGATGATTACATTTTATCATTTCATCGATTAGATTGATTTTGCATTTAGATCGTTATGCGAACTGCATGGTTCATCATCGTTTGATTCACATCCCTCAGAAAATCTATTATGCCACTCAAGCACTATCGCGAGACAAAAATCCCCGTTGAATTCATTTTTCATAATTTCAAACTTTTCTGTACCTGTTTTACCTAAATGTAGAAATAACATTAGCGCATATATTAGTTTTATCCGTAAATTCATGCTGGTATGTTAAAACTCACACAGACGCCTAACGAAGTTTATAATACCTGAGATATGTAGTGACATGTTATTATTTACACATCTTTTTGGTGGTATCTTTTATATTCAGTGCATCTAGTATTTCATGTTACTTATCTGCATGATTTCTCTGAAGAAGTAATTCATCCGGTCTTATTTTTACCTTGGATTTTATCATATATTAGTGTCTCATTTTTTTGCTTTATTCCTATTTATATTTTATTTTATCACCCGCTGCAGGAATCCGTATATTTATGCTTTTATTAATTTCTTCAAGTTTTGAAAAAAGGCTCGATAAAAGCAATCCCAGTTGAATCAATACATTTTACGAACTAAATTATATTTGCACAAAAGTATTCATCAACACGAGTGACATTTATGAACGAGATATTTCACTTCCTCCAAGTTCGTAATTTAATTTTTTGGCATGAAATAGCCAATTCCGTTTTATTTCAAAATTTTCAGTCAGAAGCTTTTGTAAACATTTACGGCATTAAATTTGGGTTAACTGGGCAATGAGTATTAGTGTCGGCGTTCCTTCCATTGTTTGAACAAGGTGGTTAATTAAACCCGCATAACCAACAGCGCTCTGTAAACGGAAAGATGAATTGGAAGCTAAGCGCATAGGTAATTGCGTCCGAACCTAAAGTGCAAACGATAAAATTATTTTTATTCTTGGCTATTACTGAAAATAATCTTGGTAATATTTACTAAATAGTGTTCATATATTCTCATAATCTGTTTCATTGAAGCAATTTGCTTAAGTTAGTATATTGCGGTTTGCCCTCCTGATACTTGGTCGTTATGCCGGCGTTGGTATCCTTTGTAATGCACATAAATGGCAGCAACCTCCCTCTCATTCCATATACACAAAATTCCTTTGGATCCTAGTTATATCACATTGCAAAATTTATGTTTTTACTAAAAATTCTTCTCTCTGAAGTTATCTTATCGACTAAATCACATAGGCACCAAAAATAGAAACATTGTTTACTATGTAATGGAATTTAAAACTTTCAGTGCTAGAATTTTTATTTCGCTTGATGTATTTTTGAAAATCTTTCAAAACACGTTTAAATAATTACAACGATAAAAGAAATTGCGCAGTTTTCTATTTACATAGTTTCATTTACTTTGTTTTTTCCTCAGCACATGCATAATTCCATTTTGTTGGTATATAATAATTTATTGAAATGTATTTTAAGATAGTAGAAGTGCATCTGATTTAATTAATCATTGACTGTAAAAATTAAATCAAACAGTATTAATATACGATTCATTAAGTTTTAACGCCTGAATTAGAGGTATTACTTCATTCATTACCTTTAAGATACATTCATTAAAGAACCGATCTTTTTCGAATTGGATAAAAACCTGTCTGAATTGCTAAAAAAATATGCAATAAAATTCATGGATAACAACATTTAGATCAGAGGCAAATGCATGGGTAAATGTTTCAGCATTTAAATGTGTTAAAATAATGGATATTATTATTATTATATAGCTTTTTTTGATTCTACATCTCGAGGGTGACTCATAAATCCCAATTGGTTGTGATAAAGCAAAAACTCAAAGTAAAATTTAGAGTTGGAGCTTCATTTTCTCACGCAATATGAAAAAGCACGTTTCATATTTTATTGATATGTGTTTAGATTGTTATAAACTCCAAATACTTTATAAATTTATTAACATAATTACAGTGCCGTTTCGATAGTTTGAGGTGAATGTGACTGAGGTCGCCTCGAATTACCGAAAAGCTTAGACTCTACGGAATATACCCAAAACAAGAAAGACAATTTACAATTTTTATGATTTTATTAATAATAGTATATTGTACATATTTACATACATTATAAAAAAATCAAAAATCTACCCTCTAATTTAACGTGCAAAACATTTTAAAGGCTTTTTTGCTTTTGAATTTGCTGCAAAATCACGCCATCTTTTCAGAAGCAGAACATCAGCTGGTTTTGCATCTTCCTGCTGTTCTATATAGCGTAGTACTATCTCAAGGGCAGCTAGTCCTTTAGTGTGAAGCACTCTGTCTTCTTTGATGTCATCTAGTTCACCGTCATTACTGTTTTCACTGTCTATAATTTAGCGTTATAAAATATTACAAATACATTCGAACGGAATATTAAATCGACCACACAAAAATAACGCGTGTATATATTATACAAGACTATATCGAAACCGAGTCCAACAATAGTCGTTGCAATGGCAACACTCTCGTAATGAGTGATAAAAACTGGATAAAAGCCGGTATTTACGCAATATTCTAAGAAATACGATCGATAAGAAAATTCGACGATAAGATTAAAATCTTCATTTCTTTCCTCATATAATAGTACAAATCCCGCTCCGATATTACAATTCTAAGATATTTTAATGTTCAAGAGAAAATTGCCCTGCACTATGGATTTCAGATTTCCCATGTAAATAAAATGGGAAGGATAGTTCCTGGAATCGAACCAGGGACTTTCAAACTTCGCAATAACAACTATCGTCGGGAGCACGGTCCCAGGAACAAGATATTTCCAGCAAGTGTCATGAAAATCGGTCCATTGGTTCAAATGGAGTCACAGACAGACAGGCACAACGACGAAACTATTAGCCCATTCCATTCTGGAAAGTAGGCTAATAAAAGGCCCCAAAAATGGGAGCCTCATTTGCTGACGCAATATGTAAAAGCGCGTTTTATGTGTTGTGGTTTATTTAAAACTGTAAATTCGAAATTCTTTTGTATTTTCTGTCTATAACCATTTGCTAAGATTCCTAATTTTAAATTTTCTAAGGAGCTCCCTGGCACCCACCGATCTTTCAAAAGCACCTTCTGCTGTTTTCTAGATGGCATCAGAGACTACATACATACACGCTGCAAATTTTGGTCTTCTATCTCTTACCGTTTTCTTGCTATTATAATTTGATGGATTGCACAGGCGGAGTGAGAGAACAAAAACATAAGCATTTTTATGAAGTAAAACGCACTAAAAGCCAGTTCAGAAATATTTATTGATTTAAAAAATGCGACAAATATAACTTTTACATCACCACAAATTGAGGTGCTTTAAAAGTTATATTTGTCGTGTTTATTAAGACGGAATACCACCTATTGAAGTCCCATGCAGCTAAGTTTTGTTTATTGATTATTTCAAATAGAATAATTTCGATAAATATATCTAAGCTTATTTTTAATATTTTAGTTTATTATTCCGCTTCACTGTAAACGGTTGGGACTTATGGGACACCGTGCACTTAAAAAATTCTGCGATTGTGTTTCCTTTTAACTCCAGACCCACAATTTTTGTCGTTCAGACTGAATGTACTTATCGTCCCTTATTATCGTTTACATTTGGCAAAATATACTATCCGCAGTGTGCAAACAATTTATAACGTGTAATGCTCCTCTTATAACGTTTTTAAAGATATTCTATCCTTTCATGCTCAATGTAATTCAGTCCACTTATCACAAAATAATTACTCTTACTCTTTAGGCTAATCAATATTAAATATGAATATTTTGATGAGTTAAATAGAGACATTTCTATAAATTTGAATTTCATGGAAAAGTAAAAAATGTTTGGATTTGTAAACATTTCCAGAAATATATTTTTTTACATATTAGAGCAAATTTGGCGAAAATTTCGTGACTGCACAAATGATAAAATCATTATTTAGAGCAATCGAGATACATTATTTTTACTCAACGTTTATTTTTAGCTTGACCTTTTTCAAGAGAATCAAAAATTGAAAATATAATTTCATAAACTTTCCTCTCGAAAATTCTTCCTGAAACTACACCGTTTTATTTCAATCCGTAATTCAATCCATTGGGCCCATGTTCAATCGGACCGCATTTTTCTGCATTCTTTTGCGAGTAAATCGAAAGCGATAATTGATTAATTAAGCGCTCTCCCCTTTGATTCACATCCCAATGTCAAAACGGAGCGAATCTCTTTCTGCCCCCTTCAACATCACTCTTCGATACCACGCCAAATAATGAAAGACCTCGCTTTTGCTTCCCCAGCCCACTCGCTTCGCTTTGTTACCTTTCTCTTCATCCATTTTGCCCTCTTCACACCGATTCTCTGCCCATTGCGCATGCGCTACCATCGCTTTCTTACTTCTTAGCTCCTTTATCAGTTCCCTCTATCTCTCCTTCCTTTTCCCCCATTCCTTCTTTCACACACACACACGCGTAAATACACACACACACACGCCCAAGCACCGATCTTGTCACTCTCGCTGCCCAAACTCTTTCGTTGCCCTTCGCTTATCTCCTCCTGCATCAGCTGCGGCGCTCTGGGAACCCATCCTATTCCTTCGACCCACTCCCCATTTCACACAAATTCTTATTTTGAATCCGATCCTCTCTCGTGAACCGCTTGCTTGCAGCATATATACAAACTACGATGTCAATTATCTTCTGAGAAGAGCAGAATTTCCTGCTTCCGAGTGCGGCGTTGATGAAAAAACACAGGCCTCAGTATTAGTTCGGCTGCGGCAACCTTTTGCTATAGTTGTCCAATTAAATCATCCATGGCTGTCTTTATTAGGCAACATAGGTGATTGTCGGCGAATTAGAGGGTTCCCTATCGTCTTGTATAATTATTACTGAAATCTCGTTGGAAAGCATCTAATTTAGTTTCACCTTGACGTTAACTGCGATAGTACTTGAGTACCATAATGCACATACACGTTATTGATGTCTTGTTGTTTAAGCGCGTAATATGCGAGGAAGATAATCAAGTGAGAGAAGAATACCAGAGCCAATTACATACATATGGCGCATTTTTGTTGTTTAGGGATTATGAAGTCGTCATAAAATTACATCTTTGGTTGAGATCGACGCCCTCGTAGCATAATCTATAAATTTCCTTTAAAATCATTCTATCAATGCTAGAATATGTGTCCAATTTAAAATCAGTGGACTCGTTTTTTTTTAAATCGGAAATTTCCCTGTCTTTCTTGGATTAAAAACAATTGTTTCATTGCACATGGATTTGGATTCCGTTTTTTAAATATAAACCTCAGTCTTTCAACTACAGAACTGTTTATACGTCAAGTTCCTTTCTTAACTTTTGCTTATTTAAAAATGCAGATTTTTAATGCGCTGTACAGATTTCATGCATTTCTTATGGGGATAAAATTCAAACAAAAAGTTTGGAAGAAGATATCGATTATTCCTCAGAAGATTAGCCAAATTTGTACCAATTTAGCCCTAATGTAGGCCACCCTATCCTGAAATATTGTTTTCTTCATATAGCAGGATTCCAGAGATATTATAAAACTTATCGTTATCATTCGAGTTACTGCTTTTTGATACTTTTTTACTTAACCTTATCTTATGAATGTATAAAAAAGTGGCCACTTACTATTTTTGCTTCGAATCATTTCGGTCAGCTTGTTTTCCCTTCCACTTGGAGATGTTGTGTGCTACTGTTTAAGCACACTTGAGAAACACCATATGTGATCTGAATTAAAAATGTTTGAGAGGAAAATCGCTTCTCAAACATTCTCAATTCAGATCAGATATGGTGTTTTGGTTGAGTTACACATTCCTCACACTTAGGCACAGAATACTGAATTGTTTTGAGTCCTATCTTCTACCCAGGTGTTCAGGACAGACTCAGTTTCTTGTAGTTGATTATTCTGCCTGGTCATCCTCTTGATGGTAAAACGTGCATTAGCAGCGCCATAACATATACATACTATAATAATAATAGTAATTTACTAGCATTGCCTTTCCTAATGGTACGAATCATATATTTATTCACACCATACTTTTTAACAAGTACGTTGACTCGGTCGCCAGCGCAGAATTTGTCCAATATCTTTATTTCCTTAGCTAACTCATTGCATCCCACTTCTTCTCGTTTCTCGTTTTTTTCATCTCACATCCTTGAGGACTATTATTGCTCTAAGGTGGTGTGATGAATGAAAACTAAATGAGTGAAAACAGAAAATAACGCCGCGCGTGCTACTGGACTGAGGATGATCGGGGTGCGAGTGAATATATATAATAATCGCGCGCGCAATTAAAATTTTGGGTAATTAAATGAATACCGCGTTATGTCAAAAAAATAAGGATCAACTGTATTTATCATCAATATAATTTCTATCATTCTAGCAATGTGTTTTCAAAATCTTCAAGGTAGGATCAATTAATTTGGGTGAATAATGTTTATTTTACCACGAATATCTGTTTCACGCGAGAGAATGAGGCAATGAAGAAACGTTCTTTAATAACTTTTCGTAGATTTTGTTTCAAATTCGTACTTACCGTTGTCTTTGGGAATGTAAGAAAAGCGAGCTCGTTTTGTGAAGTGCGTATTCTATTTAAGGCATGCACTTAGAACATGGTTTATTTTGTTAGACTTGACGACCGAATTTACATTGTTTCTTTTCTTCGTATATAGCATATTGGTTCAATTCCCATCCATTTATATCATTTCCAACATTCTTAACGCGGGAGCATTGCTCTCAAGTTCATATCTCATCACGGGTACGCCAGCTTGAACGTGTTGTTTCAAATTGATAAATTGTCTAAGATAGCCTTCTTCTTGAAATTGGACTCATTACGCCAATCAATTTCCAGTTCTCCGCTAAATTCAAATGTTGCCAATGTCAAAATGACCTAAAACATTTCATAAAGTTTTTTCCATAATTCACGTACGTTAAATATTTTTCAGATTTTTTAAAATACGGATTTCAAAATTAATGGAGATAATAATGAAATTTTTAGAATTCATTTAATGCTTAATGTATTTGGGGCATTTTTTATCAAATTAATTTCATATTTAGGCTTAAATGCATCTCTTTGGCTTATGAATGTTTCAAATATATGCAGAAGGGAAGCTATAAATTATAGAAATAATAAAAATACCATGCATAATGTTAAATGAGATAAATATGATATATTATTGAAAATACGCGTTCTTTTATCGATTATTAGTAATGTTTGGCGTAAAATTCAGAAAGAAACACGTGTTTAATATCGTATTCATAATGAAACCAATATCCTGTGCATACATATCTTTACACTGCTTTTATTATCTGTGAAATATAAACGAACTAGCTGAAGTATCCGGCGTGACCCAGATAAATCCAATGTACTTCATGTAGGAACTGGAAAACTTCATCCATAACGTTTTCTATAAAAACACTTATCTTGGGTATTAAAAATGCTCTCGGGCCTCTATTCTCTTTAAAGCATTTTCTTCATTTTTGAAATTTATAATTATGGTAATATTAGCTTTTTCCTGTGTTGTTATATTTATGGATACATCGATTGCGTCGTTAAACAGTTTTCAGCGAAATGCTTTTCCTTACAATCTTTTTCGTAATTGAAAAGCAGATATACATTCTAATTTATTGGATTCCCCTTTAGAGGTAAAGGTATACAAATTCTCTCCAGTTCGAACTCTTGAACACCCAACATACAGTTGCCCAAGAAAAGCAAGAATTCTCGTGTTCTTTCCAACACTCCTTCTCGTCGAGAATAGAGACTCTCCACACATTTGTCAAAACGTGAACATTATACACTTTTATTGAAAATCTTTCTAATCCAAGAAACTGCAGTTTTGTTTTCGATATGTCTTATAATACGTTTCCCTTGGAATTTTAATCGTGGTTATAATTACTCTGAGCGTATCTCAGGGTATCTACTTTTAAGTGTTGCTGCCTTTCTTCATTTAATCCGTTTTCTTCATTTTAATTACTCTTAGAATTGCATTGGTAAAACTCAAGAGCGTTTATTACATATATTAAAATACCGCGGAAATGTTCGTATATAGCTTACATCGGTTATTATGAAGGTTGTTTGAGTGGATAATAGTTAAGAAACCATAGTCTCTCTCCCTATCTCTTACATTATCTTTATATCACCAATTAGAGAAATTATTAGAGGAATTACAACATTTCCCCAATAATTGACCAGGTGAAAACTTAATTACAACTTGTAGTTTTGCAGTTAAAAAAATCGAGAAAGTGCCTAAAAGACCATTACGTACTTTTTCTGCATTGATTGACACGAAAATATTTATGAGAACGATTAAAAACCCGTATTTTTCTCTTCTTATGTCTCATATGATCTGTTAGGTACCAGTTAAAAAAAATATCAGAAGATAAAAATTAGAGAATGTCCCAAGACAAGCAAATTCAGTGAACGAGAAAATATTAATATGCACCTAGACTCGAACCCTGGTACTTCCCAGAAAAAAGAATGCTTCGTTGTTCTTCAAACCGATATAATAACAAAACAGTACAAATGTTGTTCTATTCGGTTGATGCGGTGAGACAAAGAGAATTTCAGTTGAAAATAACGTCGAATTTTTGCGCTCCAAACAAATTTGCGTAACGTTTGATCTCTCTTTGAAAATCGACGTTATGATAATAAAAATATTTTCTTTTAAGTGTGTTATGGGTTCAACTCTCAAATTTATACTATGATCATACGTTATTTTAATGCCAAAATGAAAATGCTGAGCACTAATTCTCATTCTATTCTAATGGGAAAGATAAGTGCTCCTGTAATCAAACTTGGGACTTTGGAATTGGATGCAAGCATAGCGCTGGATCTTTGCCAAGATTGAAGCTGTTTCCATGAAAAATTTGATTGCTTTTACTCTCGCGGTGTCGGAATGCATAGGTAAGAGATGAACAGACAGACAAACACTTATTTTTGTATTAAGATTAAGCCCAAATCACTGAATAGTTTAAATTAATATACAACAACAAATATAGATAAAATATTGCTTTATCAATGAAAATTGTATCTTCAATTATGCAAACTCATTCTGCATTAGTTATTGAGATACATTTTGAAAATTTCTTTAAAATCTTAATTTGTTCGGCAACTTCATTTTCTTAAACTAATCCTTCTCATGTGTTGAAGTCTGTGTTGAATGAAAGTTTGACCCACTAACGTGTTTCACCAACTCGAGTGTGATCTGAAACTGGGACTTAGATGCTCTTTTGCATAGTGCATAGCGAGGCGAAAAGGAGTAGCCATGTTACTGGGTCTTGGATCAAAATCTCTTGCTTCAGAATTGTTATTCCATCACTAACGTAAACTTTAATGTTAAGGAATCCAAACATAATTCCACAATACAATTGATAGATATTGTTGAATGCATCGAACTCTCTCTAACTAATTTTTAACTAACCTGTATGTTTTAAAATTGATCTCGCGTATTTCCTCGACATAATCTTGTCTTCCCATATCGTATGGAATTTTATTTTATTCTAATGACGTCACGACTAATAATCATGTTTTAAAAAAACTGGCATCCTTCCCCTCCACATTTCTTATTCCAAAACAGAGTCATTCCTATTTGTGAGCTATATATGTAGCGTATACGACTTGCGATCCAAATAAATATAAGTAACAAATTTCTCCCACTTTTTTCAGACTAATCAACATCACTCATTCTACGAAAGCCATTTTCTTGTTGGCTACTCCGACTACCCAAGGAATATGCGTATCTCACGAGAGATTGCGATAAATTGTGACGCCTACATGTTTAACAGATTCGGCTTATGAGATATCTAGTCTTGGATTTTATATGCGAAATCTTTTGTTGGCTATTTTGCTCCTTCAAAGATAAATTATGATGTATTAACGAGATGTTATCAAAATTCTCGAGACTGAATTTGTTATGCCAAAACCAAAACACAAAGGAACGAATTTATATGTAGCTGTGGTATGGGGTTTTTCTGAAGAAATATTCGCCGAAAGAAATTTTCAGTTCTATCAATTAAATCGTTTATTTTATGACTCAGCATAATTACAAGTGCAATTAATAAAAAGGCACGAGTTACCTTTCTATATATTGATTCGAAGTTTTATTTTCTCCGCAAACGAGAAGTGAAACCATGACAGTTTACTCAGTGATAACAGAAAGTGAATGACCACTTCATTTGATTTTATGTTCGCCCCTTAATTGTCATACTTCCACTTTGCCGAGTTGAGTCGGTGGGTGGGTGTTCATCGAAACAAAATTGATTTCACCCACCGTCTGAAATAATAAGTCCTTGCACGCCCTGTAGATTTACGAATGCAAAAATTAAAAGCGAATTCCTCAAATACTCTCCTCGAGCCATTCGCCTCTTTCATCGCACTCTTCTTGCACTCAACTTTTCGTTCGCATTTCACCCCTTCCCGCACCTTTTCTATCTCTCTCCACTCCATCCCTCTCCTCCCCTCCCTCTCTCCTACCCACCCTGCTCACCGCGCCCTCTCTTCCTGTGCAACGCCGTCGCCGCCTCCGTTCTCTCAGTCAACCGGTTGATGCCCTACCGTGCCCTACCGCGCGCGCAGGGCCCTCGCTCACTCCCCGTCGCTTCCTGCGAATCCGCTAATATTTACTCGGGTATGCAAGCGTTCAATCACCCGCGTTTCCGAGCAATCGCCTTACTCTCTCTCGAGCAACAGCGAGGAGATATTTCGATCGAAAGGTCGTCGTAGCGACGAGAGTTTCCTTTTCTCGTCACCTCTCGGAACTCCTTGAGCCGCGCAGAAACTCCTTTCCGAGCTTCGTCACGGCTCCTTCCAAAGAATTCATTCGTCAACTCTGGCCATTCTCCGTTCGTCGCTTCCGCTGTCACTCGCCGGGCCGTGTGTTCTCGAGTGTATCGCCAAACAACCTCGCTCCATTTTATATCGGCAGGCATTCCCTCCGTTTGCTCTTCCCAGTTCCATCCCCGCCACTTGACGAATCTGCCGATTCCTTTCATACGAAAAATTCTCGTTCCGAAACTATAGTCGAGCGCGCGCGTGTTTACGCGAGAACGCGCGCACTCACGGACCGCGCTCGAGTTTAACACTTCTTCATCCGAGGCGAGATTTCTTCCGCTTCGCTTTCCAATTTTCTCGCCTTAAAATTGGTCCTTACGTACGGCGTGAATCCAAGTCTGAAGCGCTTTAACGGGAGAAAAATGACCTGAGTTTCGCACCTCGAACATTTACCAAAGTTGTGCCTCGTGTGTTTCTTGCCCGTCTCCAAACGAGATATACTATCGGTAGGTTCGTGTTACAGTGAGGATTTCGCAAAGAAACGAGAAAGTCTGTGTTGCCGACAAAAAAGTGCCCTGCTGCCAAAACTTCGACTTCTTCGGAACTTCAGCTTCTCTAGAATCGTTCATTTCGCTTCCTCCCGTCTCAGTTCCAGGGCAACGCTAGAAAGCAACGGTGATTAATAGGCGCCGTCCCTTCTCCCCTCTCGACGCTTTCTCATCCGTGCCCTGCACGCGGTCCACCGTCGCCGTCTGCGGCAGAGGACGCAAAGCGGCGCCTTCCTCGCTCTTCCGACCTCCGATCGACTGGATTTCACGAAATGTTTCGAAGCCTCCGCGAAAGCAGCCTGATACCGGTTCGGTCGAGTGAGTGAAGTGCTGGACGGAGTGGCCGCTGCCGAGAAGACCGGGCGTCGAAAACGGAAGAGAAGCGGCTTGCGGGCGCTCCCCCGTCGCTGGAGAAGGCCTATTTCACTCGCGCTCTTTTGCCGCGCATTCACCGGCAAAGAATCGTATTAAGGAGGCGAAGAGCGCAAATCCATTCGAGGCGGCTAAATTCCCGAATGTGCCATTTTCATCTTCGTGTGTGAAGTGAAAGTGTGTAGTTAACCTTCGCGCGTGGCGTGCTAATTCACTTAAGATAGTTGGCGAAATTTAAGTTGCCGATATTGACGTTCAGAGTATTTGTCAGTCGATCTTCGAAGACATTGAATTTCACTTTATACTATCTAAAAATAAAATTCCTAGATAGACTCCAACACCGTTTATCAAATTATAACTGAACCTCCTGTTAATTGAATACGAATTTATAACTAGGCATAAAATACTTTCATCCTCTTAGTGACTGAAGAGATTACTCTGTTCCGATGCATCAATCTATCATAGTCGTTTCTCGGTATTTTTTTGTTTTCTGGTGCTAACAGATCGCTTTATTTTTTGTCAAATACGGGAGTTGCTAATAAATCATCCAAAGCGACAAAGGCGGGCTTTCATTATTCCTAACGAAACAAACAGCCCATCTTGCCCTCAATTTGATATTATCTCCGATCTCGTTTGGAATCATTCCGGCTCGTTCCAGAGCCATCGAAAGCCCGTCATTCCAATTTACGGCGCTCCTTAATCGCCTCTAGTGCGGCGGAATAGTCGCGTTTATACGAGCGATCCCCGTGTAAGCATAGGAACTCATTTGAAGAGCACTTACCTTTTTAATTCGCCTTCTTCGTCAACTCCTCTCTTTCTCCCTCCTTTTCTCCCTCCCTTTCTCCCTCCTCCACCTTGAGGCTCGCTTTCCAGCACCGCCCCTCCCTCACTTCTGCGCGAAGACGCCAAACACGCCCTTTTCTCGCCCCCCCCCGCCGCGAGCCCTTCTCCACCCGACGGCTCCTCTCCCTCATCCACGACCGACGGAGAAACTCTTTACAGTTTCATTCATTCTCCTACAGAACAAAAGAACCATCCATTTTTGTCGAAACGAACAATTTCCTTGGATTTCTCGACCGATTTGTTGCCCGAATGGTTCCTTTCATCGGATAAATAAAATTAATCCAACATTCAGGAAATTAAATTCCCCGAATTACTGCCTCGATTGGTTTATCTTTCTCAGTAATTGGATCATGTAAATACTTCCCTTTGAATGCTCGCCCATCTTTCCTTTCTTTCCCTTCGAAGGGATGGACTTCGGCCGTTCTCGGGCAGGTCGATTCAAATTGGATTAAAATTTCTCACTCCTTTTCTGTAACAACTTCCTCCATTCCTAAACGTATATTTTTTGAAAATTTCCATCTTGCATATCCTTTTTTCTCCTTTTCGCTAACGTCTCTTCATATCGCCTAACCGCGTTCTTTTCTCCCAAATCCTTTTCATTTTTTTCCGTTTACACTCTTCATCCATTTTCATGAATAAAGTCCGTCTTTTTCACCTTTTTAATACCGCCGCCCTGCAAACTCTTGATCCCCAATGAACCCTTTCTTTTGTAGGCTTTAATTTAACTTCACCCTCATTCCCTAAACTCAATATAAACACAAAACTCTATCACTTCCTTCTCTTTTTCTCTCCTAAATCCTTGTTCCATCAGACCCCTCGACAAACACAAGGGGAAACACACGAACAGAGGCAAACGCACAAGGGTTCACATCAGCGCCGGGCCCAAGGCCCAGCCTCAGACCGCGGGGCACGCACACGCCGCCCCTTGCCTCGTCGCCCCCTTCGCCCTAAAGCTGCTCTCCCCACTCTCTCGCCACTGGGTCACTCGGAGATTTCCTTTCTTCCTTTGAATCCACCGACAGGGGGCGGGCGGGACGGAAGAGCGCTAGGGCGATAGAGAAAGGGTCTCTTCCGTTGCGCTCTTAATCTCGCCCCGGGCAGCGCCCCTGGGAGAGCGCCACCTAAGAGACTCCTCTCGACGTGAACCTTCCGCCGAGTTCCCCGCACCCTCGAGCAACGAAACAATTGCGAACGAGTTTCAAAAAAGTTCTCGCGTCGAGAGGCATAAACGAATAAGACTCCCTCTTTTCGCAACGGGAAAACAAAAAAAGAGGCGAAAACCGCTCTGGACCATTTCGCTCGTAGCGCAAGTTTTCGGCTTATTTTGTATCTTTCTCGCGAAAGAGAAATTACTGCTATCTCACGGTTCGTTTTGCTCGGAATGATTTGCTGCATCGGGAAAAGTATTTTATAGAGTTGACTAACTGGGACGCGTGCTATCAACGCCGACCCCGAATTCGTCGCTCTTGTCAGGACAACCTGAATGCGCTCCCGTTCAGAACGACACTTACGTCTCAATCGATCTCCGTAATCTGTCCGGAAAAACTTTCCGCTCCACCAGCAACCTCGATCGAGGAATACAAATATTTGGAAGTCGGCGGCACCGTAAATAAGAAGCAAGCGCCAATTTAACGTCAGCTCGTGACGCGACAATTACTCAGAGCGAACAGCTAGCGGAGTGCATCAGAATCGTCCCTTTGCGCCCAGAAACTTATCCAATTACTCATAATGAGAGTCACTAAGTCTTGATTATCAGAGCGAGGACGAAAATAGGAGCGCTCCTACGGTCTTCATTCGGATCTCGTCATCATACCAATAGCGAGTCTCCAACGAGCAGCTCTCCATCTCTTTTTCTCTCTCTCTCTCCCTCTTTTTACCTCCCTCTTTCTCCATCTCTTTCTCCCTCTCTCTTTTTTTCTCTCTCTGTCTCTCTCCTTATATTTCTCTCCCCCCGTCTATTTCTCTCTCCCCTTCTATTTCTCTCTCCCCTTTTATTTCTCTCTATCCCATCTCGAATGCCTGCCTCCCTTTTCTCTACCCCGCCCTGAATTCTATTCTCCTCGAGAACAAGCAGAGGGTGAGCCCTCGAAACCAAGCACCAAAGTCTCTTTATTAGTCTTATCCCTCTTCACGTACTGTCGCCTCTCTCTTTCTTACTTTCTCTCCATCTCGCTCAAACGCTCTGACCTTTGTCAGAAAGGGAAAGTTTTGCCACCTTACCCTCTCTGAGAATTCGTCACGCGAGAGTCGACTTCTTAATGCAACTCCCAGAACTCGCTTCAGGATAAATAAGGAACGGTTTTTTATTGGTATTTAGCCCGAGATGTCTCCAAAATCTCTCTATTTCAATTTTTGACTTATTCCTGCCCTCAGATTTCTTGTTCCGCAGAAGAATTATCATTTAAATTATCCCCTTTTCATCCAAACAACTCTATATATCTATCTTTCCAACGTTTATATATATATATATATATATATATATATATATATATATATACATATACACACATATTAGGCTAATATTTATTCTCGTTCTATCTTTGCCCATTTCTCTGCACTCCCAAGTACTGCGTTTTTGCATTTCTTATCTTTTAATCACTCACTCAACTCTGTCTCTCTCTCCTCCCTTTCTCTTCCTCCCCGTTTTCTCTCCTTCCTCTCCTTATCTCTGTATCTAACTATCTTTCTCTCTCCTTCCTCTCTCTATCTCTCTCTTCCTCTCCCCATCTCTCTCTTCCTCTCCCAATTTCTGTCTTCCTCTCCCCATCTGTCGCTCTTCCTTTCCCCATCTCTCTCTTACTCTCCCCGTATCTCTCGTCCTCTCCTCTTTCTCTCCACTCTCCTCATCCAGTAACAATCACATTCTCCTTCTCTCACTCTCTCCTTTTTCCAGAAACTCAAACTAGACTTCCTCCACGTCATTCCTCTGTGCTTTTTTCTCCACTCCCCAGTTTTTACGCTCTGATTTTCAATTTCTCCCTTTCTCCTTAATCCATTTCATCCTTTGTCTCCACGCACGCTCATATGTGTTTGTAAATCCTTTCACTTTGTCTGCCCCAAAGAGTCTCCCAGGACCCAACTCCTCCCCTACTTCACCCCTCTCAATTCCCTCATTCTCCTCTAATTCAAGACCCTCTTTCCTTCTTCCTCTCGCTTGCTCTCGTCATCCAGTTCGAGGGGCTGGTGCGGGCCCCCGAAATGACCCGCACATTTACACCGCTCCAAAGCCAGTCCCGGAAATGACCACATCCCACGAACGCGGTGTTTTCTTTTCCCTTCGGCTGGTGTAGTGGTGCCGTAGGGATCCTCCTCGCGCCCACAGCCGCGCCCCTTAGGTCCCATAATCCACTCGAATCCATTTTGTTGGCGCGTGAAGGGCGGGCGCCGCTCTCTTCTCCTCTCTTCATCATACATTCTCTCGTACTCATTACGCACCACTTTTCATTTTACATTTTATAAATTCCCCCTCACAATTTTACTTCTCTTCCTCCGTTTTTTCACATTCCAATTCCTAAATTTTTGCTCCATTCGCTTGTGTGTCCCTGTTAATTAGCTCACTTTTGACACGTTTTATTCTCGTCCCCATTTCCTCTGTTTGTCTTTTTCTCCGTACTCATATAATACTCGTTGGCCACGAATCATTTCCATCCAGAAATTGAGCTCTTTCTTTTTTTTCCTTCCGTATCCCTCCGCAATCCGTTACCGTTGACTCCGCTTTACTCCTCTTTCCAGACTCCCTTGCCTCAGACATTTTCCATCCCCTCCCCTTCTCCTCCCCACGTGCAAGCATAGTCTTCATGTTCGAGCCCGATCATCATCCTTCGCCGCATTCATAGTCTGCCCGTAAAGCGCGCCCTTCCAAATCCTCCCCTTGCGCCCCTTCCCATGATCGAGCGAACAAAGACGGCTTTAAACATCCCCGTTAATCTTGTCATTCACTCTCCCTTGCAGTCCAAATAATCTCCCCAATCCATTCCCGGTTTAATCCACGTTCTAAGGACAGGCTCATTTTCCGAGTCATTGGTTGTCGTTTGGACAACGTCCCGTTCCTAATTGTGAGGATCCCGCCGCCATCAAAGACGAGCCTCCGTTTTTTACATGCGCCACACCCAACGTCCCTCTTCACCCCTCTTTCGCTGCCGCATTTTCGCCGCTCCAGTCACCTATTTCCTACGGTTCGCGCTTCAACTCGCTCCTAAGTGCAGTAATTTTTGAGTGGTGCTAAGGTTTCAATTGAACGCTTCCTTCAACCCCAGGGCCATAGCCATAGCCGAATTCGACGTACATAATTAACGCTCCAATTACTGCCGAACGAAGTAAACTGCGCGATACTTTTCTTCGCGTTAAAAGGTTTCGATCGCTTCCTCTTCGCAAAGGAACCTCATATTTTTAAGCGCGCGTTTCTGTAAGAAAGCCACTCGGTGGTTTGCCACGAAAAGAAGTATTTGGCGCTCGAAGGCGAAGAGGAAAACGAGCAAACGTGTTAAAACGCAAAATCCTCCGTCTACATTTTTCGCTCGAGACGATCGCTTAGATTCATAGGCCTCGAACCATTAAGGTGCGGAAGCACCGAAAAGAGACCGATTCACGTAGCAGATCCCTCGTACGAGGATATAAATTTGGCGAAAATCTTCCTCGAAGCATTATTGCGAAGGTCGCTTTCGATAATCTTTTCGATCCTTTGCCTCTTAATTAATTGCGTGCCTGGCGCCCCGCTTCGCTCGTACTTTCTCCGACTGATTTATTCATCAGTTTCTCGAAATTCCTCTTAAAGCGTCACTTAGTTCCAAATCCACCTCGATTCACTTTTCATTGTTTTAATTAACGAAACCTCCCTTCGGTATTTCCTCTCTCGCGAAAACTTCTCCGTTTCGATTGTTTGTCTTTCTTTCCCCCACCTTCTCCCTCCCTATCCTCCTCTCCCTATCTTCCTCTCCCAATCTCCCTATCTTCCTTCTCACTCTATACCTCGCTCTATTTCTCTCTCTCCTCCCTCCTACTACAACCAGATTAGATTTCTCTCTTGTTCCAATTTTCCACTTTCATCAATTTCTTTATCTCGCTTGCAGCCACTGCGCGAAAATTTCCCCGTTTCTCTAACCAAATCGTCCCTTTTTCCCTCTTCCCATTCCCTCTCTCATCCCCACTCTCTCATTTCTTCTACTCTCCTTTTCCACAGCCCTACCGCCAATTCCACTCAAACGCTCGGCAACATCCACTCTTTTCTACGGATCTCTATCTGTTTAAAACAGTTACCCGTCAGCCAAAACCCGTTACTCTCCGCGGAAAACTCGCTCTCCAGTGATAAACGTCGTCGATCCGCTTATGCGCCAGTAATCACGCTTCCCAAGTTCGTAATAAAGTTTTAGATTACTTCGAAAGGAATGTCCGTTTTATTCTTTTTCTGCTAAGCATTCTAGTCGAAGGTTTTGAATGCCGGACATTTGGTCTCGCTTATTCATCATTTTGGAAACATCGATTTATTTAAAGAGAGGCTAAATCAAACTGAATACAATGTGTTGCCATTCTTAGTTAGCAAAGACTACACTGTTTGGAAGACTCAGTGCTATGAGATTGCTGTAAATGTTTTTGTGAGAAGCTCCATGAACAAACAAAAACCATCTTAAATCCGAAATCTAAAAACTAAAGAGATTCGTGTTCTTGAGAGTTTATTGTGACCGTGGTAGACAGTTTTTTATAATCCGAGAAAATACTACAAGTGCTACATTAAAAAGCGGATTTGCGTTTCTATTTCTGAAGGAGACGAGACGTCATTTCTTTCTCTTAGGAGATTATGACTCGAAATTCTAAAGCAGACATTTACCCGTGCGATAGAAATTTCTCTGAGTTGTAATGAGAAACTTTGCACTCGCTCAAGCTTGTCTCGCGAATGCCCGCTCTCGGCTTGCAAAATAAGTGTTAGCGGCGGCCGGCGGGCTAGAGAAAGATTCCCAATTAGATAGAATCTTTCTTGCTCATAAGGTGGCTTTTGAGCTCGGCGTCTTATTTCAGAGAAGCGAGCATACATGCACTTTACCCGGGTGTAGCAATTCAATTAACAGGGTATTCAGCCTTCACAGAGAATGTTGATTTGCCCTCCGAGATTGCTGGTTGAAATTTATTAAATTTATTAAAGCTACCGTGCTGGCTCCTTTATGGACATTGCTAAAGAGAAAACTAACAATCTCTTAATCACTGCATCGCAAAAAAGTCGAACTCAAAAGTGATAAAGTGCTCGTCTTTACATGAAGATACTATCGCGTGGACACGTATAGCGTCGCTCCGGAATTGAACCGACGAATTAAATCTCGTTCCAAGAAGGTAGTATGAGATGCGTTGATGTAAATTAATAGTTAAACAAACTATTTGTGGATTTTACGTTATTTGAGAGCCAGAATTAAATATTTAAAAGTTTCATCAGTCTAACCAAAGATTTTCATTCTAAATCTTCCGAATAAAAAAAATTCAAGCAATCCAACACCTTCCAAGGATTATATAAAACTTTTCTTACATCCTTGTTATCAGGTGCGTATCAAAGATCTGGCTTGGAAATAAAATTACGGTCGTGAGTCTTATCCGCACGATTCCATGCCACTAAGCATTCGTCCCTTCTTAAGTTAGCGAAAGTGAGACTAAAGATTCCGTCGTCGCCACCCTTCTCGCCCCCGTCTCCTCTCGCCCACATCTTCTCCCGCCTCCTTGCCTCACTCTATGCCCACACGCCTCCGCTTCTCCGCCCCCGCTCCGCCTCATTTCCACCTGAAAATATCCTGTCGCGGGTGTGTAACTCCTGCTTCCTCCCTCTCCGCCATCCGAACACTGCTTCGCCTTATAAATTAGCCGGAAAGGGAGACTCGAGCCATCAACACCGCCGCTGACTTTTCGCGGATCCTACGCTGAATAATTTAGGTTCATTCTACCCCTATGGGGGAACTAGATTAGTGGGAAGGAGTCGCCGTCATAACCGATTCTTAAGGAAAACTTGACTCTCCTCGAAGACGGCCGCACCCGAAGGAGAGCTTTTGTCTCTCATTACCATCTTCCAACGCGCCGCGGTGCCGGTCCTTTCCCCAACCCATTCTTCTCTCCACCGTACCGCTTTGCTGCTCCTCATCTTGAGCTAATTTTGAGAGAAAAATAGCGGAGTGGTGAATGATTGAGCAGGAGAAATTTCGTGGGTGCAAGCGAGCGAGTTTTGGTAACGCGGGCGAAGAAAAGCTGCTTCTATTTAGGTTTTTCGCGACCATATCCAAGTTTATAAGTTCTTTTCCGGCTTTAGCTCTATCAATTTAACGCCGCGTCAAAAAAATACGGCTATTTCTGTTCAACTCTAACCAGCAAAAGTCACTGTACTCACGTGTTGCGTCAGTTATCGAAAACCTCGGATCCACTTTCTTTCGAAATACTGCTAAAGAAGTTAAAAGGATAGCGAGGTACTAATACATAAGCCACTAAAACACACAACTCGTCGCAGTTGGATTATTCAACAACACATGGAGGTTTTCGGGATTTTCCTGCCTCGAGTCGCCTTCATAATTTCATAAATCATTCATTGGAACACCTTTCCCTCTCCGAACATTTGATAATTTCAATAATTCAACTGCTTTAAAATCACACTAGTTCGTCGTCGTGAATTATCGATCGAAATTGCGTTCACTTGATGCATTCCCCGGATTAGCGGATCCGACCAAAGGAGTGAAGGGAATCTCCCGGGGCGCGAAGAGCGGTTACATTTAATATACATACGTACATATATATATATTTCTATTACATATAAAACCCATATGTGCGAGATATTCTCCAGTCCGGAAACTTTCAAACCTTCAACGTTGATGTAGCATTCGGCGGAAGAGATTTCCAGGGGAACCGCAAGCAGGAATCGGTCTCGAGGAAGAAGGGCCGAAGAAGCGAGGAGGGAACTGCGAAGAGCGGGATTTTAGAGAAATCGCTATTCTTCAATTCTCTCTCTTTCTCTATATCTCTCTTTATCTATCTCTCTATCTCCATCTTTCTCTCCGAGCACACCCCTTATCCCACCCATCTCACGAATCTTCTCCAACTCCATAGCACACTCCTCCAAACCTCGATCCGCTCCTCGCTAATCACTTCGTGTGCTCCCTCTGCATAGACCCGCAAACCGACTTCCTTCGCCGAGACAGCGTTATCCTCTCCGAGAGCGCGAGTTTTACGCTCCTTCAGAGTTCCCATAAAGAGTTGCTCCGATAGGAGTGTTTACGTCAGCTGTGAACTCAGTCGGTCAGAAGCGAGCTCATGTTCCGATAACAACTAGCATTCCGGTTGGTTATTGCTCCTGTGGTGATTCGACCACTTTTTGAGACAAAAAGCTATGCGTAGAGACGACTCAGACATTTAATATCATAACTCGGCATCATACCGGAATCGAACTAAGAAAGGAAGATATTGAATGGATCGCAGAATATTTCCTGACTTGGGTCAGATTTTCTCTATCTAGCGATTTGGTCGTTAGATTCAAACAAGACGTATAAATGCATTTTTATCGCGCATTGCTTGCCCTTTAAAAATCTTGCCCATATATCCTATTGGCGTTAGAGGTCATCATCCCACCATCCAAATCTTCTGCGGGAAGAATAATACGAGTGTTGCCCTACCCCTGTTGCCCTCGTTGCGTCTCGAGTCCCTTTCGTATCTTCCATTGCACGCTCTTCATTTACATTCCACTTTGAGCGCACAAGGATTACTCCCACTTCTACTTCCCCTCCCTCTCTCTTGCTTTAATCCATTCGAGTCCCTCATCCACGTCCCTCTTCTCCATTACTCCGTTTCTCATAGCCATCTCCTCTAAGGGGATAACATCCCCTAACGACGCCCTTTAAGCCATACCGCTAAATAACCCTTTAATTCCTTCGATACAAGCGTCGGGTGCTCTTGGTTTGATTTTTATCTGTCCTTTGCAGGAAGTTTGAGGTTACCACAATAAAAATTATCACTTCAATTTGAAATTTATGATTGGCACTTGAAATCGGTGATGCATTCGAAATTATATGATTTACTAAGCATATTCAGAGGCTTTTTAACTAATGAAATAGTGACGCTACCCTCTTGAACGTATGAGATATTCCTCAAGGAATTCTTTGTTTCTGGTGAATTTTGATGATTCCACCGTTTTTGAATGAGCGCAATTTTTGGAAAATAAAAATGTTTTCATTGTGTCAATTCTACTGGCCGAAATGTCTCTTATACTTTAAAGTGGAATTGCTCTAAAGTTTAGTGGCTACATTATCACTTGGAATATTTGTAATTACATGTTTTACAGAGATCAAAGCATATTAGTATCCTCAAAAAACAGCGTTGACTGCTGTTTATTCTTTGGACCAACTTGCTACAAGCTTACGGCATATAATGCTCTGATTTCCACAGAACATATAAGCTCATTCGCCAAGTGGCGGTAAATTTAATTAAATTTTTTTTCTATATCAATCTCTGTAATTCGCAAAGCTTTAAAGGGAGTCATTGAAATCTAGCGTATTAAAACCGCTACATTATACGATTTCACTCACCAAAATAGATAATTCTCTCCAAGAAAGATATTAATTGAACAATCATAATCGTGTGCATCGATAATCTACTGCATCGAGGTTTATTTCAAATTTTAAAAACACAGCGACGGTAAAGAAAATATTTTTGCGATTAAGGTTTTTATAGCTATTGGAATGCAATTTAAAAACTGAACTGTGTACGTCGTCGCAGTATTCAACCACAAAACTGTAACGCAGTGTCTCCATTATCGATAATAAGTGATTTTCCTTTTAGATATCAACATTTCGAGATAAATCTAAGCATCGAACTGATGCCGGTGCTATTTTCAGCTCAAAGAATCAGGTTACTATTCGTATCGTGGTGCACGCTTACGGAACGCCGTGTATATACGCACTTCGATTGAAGCAGCGGGTGCGAACGCGTGAGAATTTAAATCGACAAATAATCCGAATATCTGCTCAAAAATGGTGATCTCACCGATGGAGATAAATCAGTTAGGTTATTCGGAAGAGGAAGGCCTCCTATAGCGAAGAAAAACAACTCTTTCAAAGCACGCCCCTCGAAGTAGAGTTTTATCCGACCTAAAAAGGTTATTATTATCCGGAAAAGGACATCTTCGAAGCCATTCGAAATGCGCGTCACGGCTTTGATGTTCCTCGCGTGTCTTCTCGACCGAGTGGGCTCTGTCCTCCGGCACGCCGCCTCCAGAAACCTGACTTCTTCGTCGAGGGGCGGAGGGAGCGCCGCTTTCCACCTCCGCCACGCGCCGTTCGGGAGCTCCGGGGACGGCCGAGTCGATTTCCGGCGAAACCCGGACGCCGTTCCCGCGAGGGAGATGCTCGTCCTATCCGACGGCGCCGTGGTGGAAATGGATCCCGACGACGACAAGGACGCCAACGACGTGGTTCTGGTGCAGGGCAGGAAGGTGGAGTCGCTGGTGTGGCCGGTGAAGCGTGAGGCGATAGTGGAGGGCGAACTGGTGCTCGGGGGTCTGATGATGGTGCACGAAAGGGGGTCCGGGGTCAAGGAGGGCGGAACGGCGGGTGACGGGAAGGGGTGGTGGTGCGGCCCCGTGATGCCCCAAGGGGGCGTGCAGGCCGTCGAGGCCATGCTCTACACCTTGGACGTCCTGAGGGGCTCTCCGCACCCGCCTTCGCTTTCGCGCCGCTACAGCAGCCGCAAGGTCTTCCTCCCAGGCATCGCCCTCGGCGCACACATTTTGGACGACTGCGATTCCGACACCTACGGACTCGAGATGGCGGTCGATTTCATTAAAGGTCAGTTGGACGCTCGGTTGGTCGTCTCGGTGATATTATTGACTCTGCTTCGTGCTAACTTCCAGCCGCGTTACACCTGCGATACTTAAGCATATTTAGCAAAATTAGACTGAAAATTTCTAAAACTTTTCATTCGAAATGTTTTATAATCTTTTCCACTCGAGGAATAAGCCGACTGAATCAAGTTCTTCCTCCTAAAGAGAATGTGACTTATCATAAATACCAGCTTTTAACATAGCCTCGATATTTTATCACGCGAATTTCTGCCTGAATAATGTTGCATGTATTTAAAAAATCTGGGATTTGCAAAAGCGTTAAGATTCTAGTTATCTTTTTACTCGATCGATAGATTCAGCGACGCTAGGAAAGTTTGGAAAGGGTTTACATCATTATTTCTCGAAATCACCTAATGGGTATATATAAAAATAAAATCCTGGTTTCTAAATAACAATTTAAATAGAAGTTCTGTCAAAGTTGATGACGTTACATGCCTTTAAATATCAAGTCGTCTTTTTAAATGTCCATAACTCTGCCGGTTTCTTTTTCTACTCTTCTCACCACTCCAAACAGCTCTTGCTCTGCTCCTTTTTTGCACGCGATAATAGTCTTCTCCTTAGATTCCTTAATCACATTAATGAATTCGATATCTTACCCAAGAAAGCGATAAAGATCTAATATATTGTTCAGAGGTTGACAAAGGTTTTTATATTGGTTAATTACTTATTTTAATTTAATATTTCGGTGTGGACATTGGTCAAGTGTGAATTGTTTTCACAACTGATAGGCGCTAATGTGACATTATACGTTTTTACACCGTTAAAGCTATCCAATTCAAAAGTTTCATAGGTCATCCTATGGACTAAAAGAAGAACGTGGTTTAGGTTTGCAGACCGTGGGGTCTTTTATACCCCATAGGGTCAACAAAATACTATTTCCATAAGAATGCATGGAAAATAGTGTGGAGAAACCACAAAATGTCATGCAGTCCTTCAATGATGTGGATATAAATATACCTAAATGTTAACTTACGATCACGGGAAATGGCTTATTTTACGCAAGAAAGACTGTATATTTTAATTCACTTCGTGTTTTGTCGTATTAAATGCTAAATCGTTAGAAATTATCTTTTAAGCGCAAGATTTATTAACATTTTCCTGGCGGCAACAAAGCTAAATTTCTTAATGGTTGTCCTCTTCAAATGGAGATAGCCACGTAAAGATTAATGCAAAGAAAATACACGCCATGACGCGCGATAGATAAAGAATAACCAACGCCAAGATAAAGGATACAAATGGATTCATGCCTAAATATAGTCTGTAAATACTTTTAAAGTGAGTCAAATGATTTTAAATGAATATTAAAAAATTGTTATCTTTTACCATTAACATTAAAAGATTTATCTCAGCATAAATCGATACATCTACTTACATTTGTTCTGTAACCAAGATGTTGTTTATTGTTTACGTTTTGGCTAATATTATTGACAAAATCCATATAATTTTAGTGCTGCTTTAAAGGATTCGGTGCATCTATCATGTGAATATTAAGTAAGATGTTAATGGGCAATTACATTAATGCCAAAACTTTACAATACAAAACAAAACAGTAAATGTTATAAAAAAAATAATAAATAATAAAAATCGTTTGCTACTTAAAGGAAAACCCGTTCCCGAACGAAGCCGGGCTTTTCAGCTAGTGCTTCTATAATCATCAGACTAACCAACCATTTGTTATTAAGAAATTGGGATTTTTTCTATCTTGTCTGTTGTGCCATCCTAATATATAAAGAAGAGAATCTGTCAATTTGTCTGTCTCTCTTCTACGCATTCGGACACCGCGAGAGCCTGCGCAACCATATTTTGCACTTCCATCCAGATAAAGGTCGATGGCTGTGTTTGTATTCTATTCCAAAGTCCGAAATTCGATTCCAAGAGCTTTTCTTTTCTACATCTAAAAGCAGCGTACTTTTGCTTAGCATTTTAAAATAATTTATAATCATCGTGGTATTTCGAGACTTAAGGGGGTATATATTAGTTAACCCATGAAAATAATGCCTATTTTTTAAAAGCTGTAGTTGGGAAATAAAAAATCCAATCCATATGCTTTGAAGTATGTTAATGACATACATTTTTATAAACCATTCTTTGCAAAAAAAAATTATTGTTGATTCTTTCTGAAAAATGGCCGTTTCAAGATGGCGTCTATGATTCGGCATTGTCGTCTTCGGGCCATGATTATGATGTAACGAATAGTCGGAATCAAAAAATAAAAGTTTTGCAAATTATATGAACGCACAAATGGCCTCTTCTATCCGCATTAAAATTGAGTAATTACTGCTATTTCTATTTGCAATTAAATATACTGTATGGAAAATTCTTAAAATTTCGTATATTATATTTGAATTGCAGAAGAACGAATTTAAATATTTCAAAATCTGTAGTCTACTCCATTTCTATATGTTTGCTGAATACATGTATTAAATTTCAGATTTTTATCCATAACGGTTTTTGAGAAATCGTGGCCCAAAATGTAGAAAATGTAGTTTTCGGGAAAATGGCTTTAAAGATAAAACAATAATTTCTGGCAATGAAGTGGAAACATACCCTTTTCAAAATCCTCCTGGCAGGTAACAGGCCCCTTCAGCAGCCAATGCCTCTTCTTCTGATGCCTTTTTTATGCGCCTTCTCTTTCTTCGTGTCTCTAACGTCGACTGTTCCCTCTTTGATGCAGCGACAGACAGACGCCGCTTGTCCTCTTCTACAGCGGCTGTGGTTGCACGGGTGTCAGGAATGATGTTCAATATATTTAAGCCAATAAATGAGTCTTTCGGTGCGAGTTTCCAAATCTTACTGTTTAATGACTCATTGTTATTTTGGTTATAACCACCAATACATTTTTTTAGTAGCTCCTCATCAGATAATGCGGTATATACAGGCAAAAGGGCATCCATTACTGCTGCTTCGACTTCACTTGAAAATTCAAAGTTAAAATCATTGCTGGCTTGTGCTTTTTGCCAGCTGCACCAACTGTCTTCTCCTTTGGGACACAAGAAATGTTGCGGGTTGGAATTTGTGGACCTATAATGATAGTAAGTTGCCCATACAGCATTTCTCATATCATTTAAACTGGCGGTATTTGCCCTTATAGCATTTCCATAGTATGTTGTTAATTTGTCAATCAGCTTTGCAGTCAGTCTTCTCTGTCCGCCAATCCCCTTTCCGTCCGACAACTTCACCCCGGCTAAATCTTTTTTAATAGATCTCAATCTTGTTCTTATTCTCTTCTGAATATGACCAATACATTCTTTCTTCTCTATTCTCTCATCTCCATATAGTCTAGCTTCACACACAGCCTTATACACTTTAGAATCACCATCGCCAATGTATTTAAGATATTTACATCCGTACTTTTCTGATGATCTATCAAATATTTCCAGCATTCCTTGCACTTCCATACCTCCGGCACATCCTTCGTAATTTGCTGCACAGTGTTCCTTATGATTGTCAAGCTATTCCATGTATTCCTCTGTATCCGATTTCTTTTCCCATACTTCACATTCTTTGCAGTAACTGTTCTTTACTGCTAAGTCGATAACTTTGCCTGTCTTGATGCCAATGACAGTAGTGACACCCTGCAATGATGAAAATCCTCGTTTTCGCCAAGTTCCATCTCCAAAAATGGCAATGCCATCTTCAACTTCGTCTGCGTCAGTTATTGTAGCTGCAATTTCTTCTATGGCAGCACGTCCAATCGACTCCTCCTTCACAATTTCTGAGGCATCACATTTTTTTAACGATATTATCATAGGTGGACTGTCGTATGGGAGATGGTAGATTCATAATACCGCAGAATGTTCTTGCACCTGATTATCTTTGCCCCAGCATTCTCATTGCAAGAACCATTCTCCTGTTTACGCAGTACTGATTGCCTTGATTTCCAATTTGCCGGCATGACGGTATACAGGCAATATCACTACACTTTTCACAATTCACAAGTTTAAATCCTAGTCCACGCACACTTTCTTGACTAAAGCTTACTTCTCCAGCACACCTACTACATCGTAAGCACTTTTTCAATCCACCGAATATGGTATCAAAATCAATTATTTCATTCCTTGGATTGCATTCAATCAGATAACTAGTGGTGCAGCTTTCGACTCGATGCCGAAGTTATCTCTTCACGAGCTTCATCTACTTCTTTCATAAATCGATTTCCGTAAAATCTTCGTTTTTTTTTAACGTCTCTTGCCCCCTTTCTTATCGCCTATCCCGAGAGGACGGTATGGATGCATTTCAGCAATATGGCTTGTGATAGATACAACGCCAAAATAATACCTCGAAAAAGGTCTAAACACGTGCAAAACATTCACGAAACTGATCCAAAATACAAAAAGTGACCTTCGACACTCGATTGTCACGTGTTGAGCCCTCCAATACCTTCTATTCCCCTCTTCTCTTTTTTACAAATCCCCTTGGCAGACAGCTGCCGAGTGACAAAGTTCCTGATGAGTCAGACGACCACGCATTCTAAGAGATAAATATTTGCTGACAGCGTAATTTTTCGAACTTTTGGATGCGGTTTGCAGCATTTTGTAGAAAAATGATTCAGCTATCAAAAACTAAAATAAAAAAAAAATCGTGAATTTTGAAGGTTTAACTCATATATACCCCCTTAAGCAATGAAACTCGTAAAAGAGTAGGTTATGTTTTCATACAGTTGATTTTCAAAGCGACATTTAATCGATTTGCAAATTTCTTTTTAACGTAAAAACTCGACGTTATTTGAACTGAAAATCTTTGGTGCTCACGGTGGCCACCGAATAAGCTAAAATTTGTTACATATTCGTTATTCCTTCCAAACTGAAAGGCAAACGACGCATTATTTCTTCTCCAAAGTATCAGGGTTCGAGTCCAGGGACGATTTTCCTTCGTTTACAGAAATTGTGTGTGAAGCGGTTTTGGGAAATTCTCGAATTTTCATCACATTTTTAAATTAATGTAATTTTAATTGATACCTCACGGACCATAAAAGTCCCCCAGAGAGAGGAAAATGTTTTATTATTCCTTTCACCAAAACATATTTTTGTAACAGCTGATGTAAACAAAACACCTAATGGAATGTTTGTTTTTTTCTCGAATTTCTGTCTCCTAAACTATCAAGTGGAATTATGTGCTCTCACTGACTTTTTGCGGCAAGTGCTGTATTTTCTACGAAAATATTTTCTAACCGGTACATCACAGATCATGTAATAGCCATGGATTTTGTTATACGTGAAATATATTGGATTTACCCGGGCTACGCCGGGTATATTATAAAACTAACATCGATCGACTCAGCTCAGTGGTAATGGTTCAGGACTGCAAAAGAGATAAATAATTAAACTTCCTTTAATCAAACCCAGTTTAATGTAATGGTCTATTTCGAACTTTAATTGCATTTGTCTAGCATTTATTCGATTTACAATATATTAACGTAGCGTTATGCAAATTTCATTATTGCAAATTATATCGAATTACTCCGGTGCCGAAGGCCACATTATAACCCGAATTTGAATGAATATGAAAAATATATTATCGATTACGCTCCGTCAGAATTAAAGAATAATTGACCTACTCTCGAAATCTACAATTATATTTTATTCATCTTAATACTCAACATATCTGTATTTTAAAATAGCAAATCAAACTTCTATCTCCAATAAATATGAAGCATTCGATTACAAATTATGCGATAAAGCGATCCTTACGGCCATTAACGAACTTTCCGCTGCCTTGCTGAGCGAAAGATGTGAAGGAGAGAGAACAGGAACTCTGACCGGCTCTCTATGAAGCACCGATGCGAAGGATCGAATTGGAGTTCCGTGCGCCTCAATGCTGTCCTGAGAGGAACAAAAGGAAGGATCCGAGCGGACAGTTTGTCAAGCTTGTTCGATTTAGCGCGAGCGGATTAATCTCCGCAACGAGGTCTCTTTTTCGACGATTCGCTTCTGTCCGGAGGCGTCACTTCCGCTTCCCGCAACGCATAATTCCCTCCACTTCTCCCGAGTGTGTGGTTCGCTCGACCAAAGCTCCCATTTCCCAAACAACTGCTTCGTTTGAGAAGTGTGTGCGCGCTCGCATTCGGATGATAAGCGCGTGAAACAGGCTCGGATGCATTGAGGCGGAATGGAACGTCTTGTCGAGAACGACTCGGATGGGCTTTACGGAAAATCATTGCGGATCTGCACGATGACGCCAACCGGCAACATTCTCAGCATTTGATTTCGATTTATTCACGAATGGGCGTTAGTAGAGGAAATTAAGGAGACATTTACTGGCTCTTATAAATTTTTTAAAAAACCTCCTAATTAAGAGTCGCTCTGGATAAAATCATTCATTATGGCTAGTTAATTTATTATACGTTTTACAAAACTATACGACATATTACATCACTTTGCATTGAAATAATGGTATATTCCTGAAACTATGCAGTTATTTTTCTTCCGCTATTTATATCATAATTGTATGTATTTTATGATTCTCTTGTTGCGATTATTCACTAATTGCGATCTTTCAAATAAATCATTCATTTTTCTATCGCGATAAATGACGAAGCATTGTAATTGCTTATTCATCAGAACATATGATTTGATAGACACGATTACCAAATATTAGAAAAGTAATTTTGAGGGATTTGTGAAACTATGATTTCTTACTCGGGGATTTTTAAGCGGTAAAAAATGCCGAAGATGAATATTTCTAAAAAATTTTAATGAAATGAAGGGCACCAGACATGATGCATATGGATTGATTAAGGGCGTTAACAAAAATTGCAGACCCCATAACGTGATACATTTTACAGGAAAATGCAATATGGGTTTCGTACACGCTTTTAAATTGCCATGTTATCGTGTCTAAGTACATATTTCTAAATACTCTTTTCTATATCTGAGTAATGAATATCGTAAATCTGTAAAAGTTCTTGAAAACTTATCTGGTTCTTAAAATGATTTGTTAAAAATTATAACGTTAAGTGAACTGAGACGATAGCGTATTTTTTTCTTTTTAAAATTCACTTAATTTGTTGCATTTTTTCCTTTCAATAAATTTGAAAATGAACTAATGTTTATACCTTATATTTTTGTTAACTTCATTGAAAAATAATCTTCATTGCTTTAGCGTTAATAAAGAATATTAAAAAAATAATATTAGCTGTTAACTAACACTGTCGCCGTATTTGCTAACTTCAACATTTCCACATAAGAAATATCCTAATTCGAGTTTTCAAACGTTGGACAAGATGTTTTTTATACAGCAAAAAATTATTTTTATTTTATTTTAAACAGCATTTTCTATGACGCTAAAATATCCAGAAAGACAGACTGGCAGATTATGTAACTTAAACTTAAATCGATATATTTTAATAATAATGATATAATTAATATGTATTTATAAAATAAAAAAATCTACAACATCACATAGACTTGCTTATATACTTTGCTATTTGGAACTTACGCTTGATTAAGGCCTTCTTGAATTATTTTTATTACCACCATAAAAGCATTTATTCCCCAAATTAATTTTTGGATAATCTCCATTGATCCGAGCTATTTGAGCAAAGCAATGAATTTAGTGAAGTTTGAAAATCAAATATGCTTTTAATTGTGCTAATATTTTTATTAGATTATTTAAAACTTCTGATAAAGGTAAATATTTAAAAAAAATTTAATTTGTTAATTTATTTATAAATAATTCTCCGAAACAACCATACTTTGCCTTCTTTATTGCATATTACAATAAATAAGAGAAAATGACGTTATCAATAACAATAATAGAATAAAAATAACCACTTTAATTTAAGTTCAGGCTGCAAATTATTTTTATAGAATTGCAGCGTTTGTACTATTCTTCTTTAAGAAATCAATATCTGATAATTGCGAGAGTGGAAAACAAGCAATGCATAGTAGTAGTTGTGGTAAATTTTGCAATATTGCATTTAAAAAACACCCATTCCAAAATATACTCGGAACATTGGATATCAAGCATACTGTCTTAAATTTCCCTTTTCACTTGTAGTTCTTGGTAGCAAGGAATTTAAGTGGCAACAAATTCTGCTTCATGTCTTATCAGACCGAGGTACAGAATAAAACATCAGTTGTCCATTCCGAAGGCATCCCTTGCATGACAAGGGGTCTGACCTGAATCTCTTGAGCCTTATTCGGACCCAGATATATTATATCCAATTCATTACATTTCTAAATAAAGAACGGATGTGTGGAAATCTAATTAAACTGTATATCCGCGAAAGGAGATCAGACAATGCATATAAAATATTAAAGTTATCGCAATGTGCATGAATGTTTTTTATTAATTACAGAATTACATTTCAAATGCTTATCATTAATTGGACATAAAATAGAATAAATTAATTTTTAGTTTACCTCTGCGCTAAAATCGTGCGCTTGGTGAGCCCATGCTCATCCGTGAGCGTTTAATGGGCAGAATGTATTATGCGGCGGTGGAACAATGGAAATGCCGTTTCGAAAGGAAACTGAAACTATTAGCAGATGTTATAAATTACAATTCCAAAATGAGTAATTGATAGGCGAGGACAGAGTTTTCATGCTGCGTTTTATGTGAGAAATCTAGATTAAATTAATTTTAATTTGACTCTGCGTCTATCATAATATTGCATTCTGCAAGTCGATTCCAAATACCAAAAGATATCCTCAAATGGAAGCGTTAAAATTGATAATATATTTTGAAATGCATATTTTATTTTTTACGAAATAAACAAAATATTTATTGTTTTTTTTTCGTGTAAATCACCTGAAGAGGAATTGGCGTATGAAGTGCGATTACTATTATTTCACAATGGATAAGAAATTTTTTTTTACATTTATGGAATTTTCCTTTGGTTCAGTGCTTTAGATTAATATTTACTACCTAATATTTCAGTCACAAAATAAAAATAAAAATTTTGTGCGAGTGAGAAAATAGTTTAAGAGGAACGTTATTCCTCTCAATCTGATGCAACCGTTCCATTTATCTGGCTTCTCGAAGTAACACGCTCCCTGCCGTTTTAGCCGACATCTGCTCCACCTCCTCACCTTCTACCAATTACCTCCAAATCCCTCGCAATGATTAATACATCTCGATAATCTCGTCTTCTCCGTCTCTGTCCATGCAAACGGCGAACATTGATTTCCCATGATGTTACTTTTTCACAGAATTTGCTTTAAAAGAGATACACTTTTACTCCTTAAAATCACGCAATAGTAAATCAAGAAGCTTTCCCAAAGTTTAACTCCTTTTAATGCATTATATTTGTGAACCATGTTTCTCATCTACAGTATTGGTTTTTAGTGCTTGTGATTATCAATCGTTGACTCCTATTTATGACAATCGCTGATGAAATTTTTTTTCTTCCACTTCACTCTGTGTTAAAAATATAATCTCTTTACATTAATAATATCATCGTTATTTTATTGAAATACAAGTAAAATAACATTTACCACATCATGACGAATAAGTTCAGGAATCGTTTAATTGCTGATGTTGCTATGAATACAGGACCAATATAATTTATTTCCACAAACGTTATCTTTTTCATTTATAAGTTTTAGTGAGATTAATCCTTCAAGGCCGTCCGACGTGTCATTACGTCGAGCGAATACTTCACATGCCGCCGTTCTGTGTGTTCGTACGTCGAGCGTCATTGCTAGCTTTAGTTATTTTCCTTGGTATATATTGGTATATTCAAAAAGGAAAGTTTAGACCTTAATAATTGTATTTTATTTAGCAATTTTTATTGTTTTTGTTTTTTAATAAACAATTGAAATTTTTTAGTACTTTTTTGTAGCCTCGAGATTATATCCTTTCGAACACACACACATATCTCGGCTTCTATTGAATAAAATAAAATAAATTATTATGTGACATCTGTATTGATTCTGAATAACGACAATGTAACTTATGAATAAATAAAAATTATGAGCTGTCATTTAAAAAAATAACAACCGTTACATTTAGCTAAACATTTCAGTCGAGACATGAAAAAGTTGACCGGTGGAAAACTTGTGCCCTAATTGGTTTTGAAGGGTACATGCATATAATGAAATGTTCAGAATAGTTGGAATTTATCTTTGAAAAAGATTGCATGCAGATTACTTCTATAATTTTCACTTTATTAGTTATTATATGAAAGTGCGGGAAAGGTAACGGATTGGTGTGCAAATCGCTTCTCTCCAGCAAAGAGCACCTACTTATTTCAAGCTAGCGTAAAAGTTATAGTTTAAAAATATAATGTTTTGCGTAAATCCTGAAAAGGTGTCATAAAAATTCAATAAAAAGGTGAAAAGTTATGGGTTTTTACATTTTTTGCAATTTTTGCGCTTGCATCGCCAAAACAATCTTTTTCGGCATCTGGAGTGAAATTTATATAAACGTCCTCCGGGCTTGAAAGGTTAACCACATTCCAAGCACTTTAAATTTGTTGATGCAGTAATATAGTTCAATAAATTTCGCGCACGAACAGCGTTCACAAACATCCAATGTGTATTAACTCGTATGAAACATCAATTTATACTCTCTTATAGCATTTTTAATTAATAAACATTTATTTCAATAAAAACTCATTTTTGATTAAAAATTTGAGTTTTTATGTCCATTAATATGGATGCTAATCATTAAATCACTAGTATAATGCCCGTCAAAAATGACGGCTCCACATTTTTTTAATTCTAGCTCTTTTAAAAACGACAGAAAATTTTGAAATCAATTGAACGGAACAATATAATAATGGTGTGAAAGCCAGTATAAAATAGGCCTCCCTTTCCCACATTCTCTCTCCTCTTCTCCACCCACCCACCGGCCAATTGTTTTAAGAAATCAAAGTTTAGCCATAGCAATAGCTTATATTAAAAATTTGGTGATGATTCATTAATAATAAAGAGATAAATTAAGCAAATTGTAATATAGGATGATTACTTGTTCAAAATACGTATAAACTCATGAAAATACGCTACTTGAAAATATTATCATGCATCATATCTGTTGTGCTGATTATAGATTTATTTTCACGAAGCAAATAGTAAGCTTCATTCGACATCCCATTCCGAAAATTCTGTTATTAATAAAATGTCCCTTGTAAAATAATTCTTACTGCCCTGTTTAGCCATGCAAATCGATTTTATTCACTTTGTGGACACTTTCCTATTTATCTTTTGTTTAATACCATCAAAGTCTCTTTGTAGCCTTTGCTTTGCTTTCCCACCGCTCCTCTGCGTCTTTCTCTGCCTCTCTTTCTCTCTGTTTCTCTACTAGGTGGTGCCTTTTTTAAGCCAGCTCCAGTATTTACTTTCAAAATAAGGGTTAGACTACATTCTTACTCCAATATTATCGACAGACTTCACCCATCTCAATCCCTCGATATGTTATCCTTCGTTGGGTCAGAAAATGTGAAAGTTTTCTTCCTTGGGTCAGTGGAAGCGTTTGTTGGAAAACATTCTCCCATGTAGTACGTGACGAGGAAAAGGTTTCTTTTATCTTGAAACATAGCACACTTGAGAAATATCCTTTTTCAATAGTGACACGTTTTCCATTAATATTTTGAAGAGTTAGCATAATTGTGCGCAGCTCTAGATAATTATTATTTTTAATATAACTTGTTGGAGAAACTGTATCTACATAGGTTCAAAACGATGCAAAGAAGCTGGGCTGCCCCTTTCCAAGAACGATTCTCCGGCTGTCCCATTCCTTGCGCCCCCCGGTTTCTATATACCTCCGCCAGCCAAGATGGCCGACGCAGGAATATGAGGTTCCAGGAAGGCCCGAGAAGGGGCGTCGGCAGGATTCGCCTCAGAAAGGACATACACCCGGGTCACATTATGCAACATTTCTTTTATTAAATTCATATACAAGTTTTTAAACATTACATTTCGGAATAATAAGCCTTTTTCTTTACGTAGGGCATATACATATAACAGATTGGTTATCAATAAATACAATACGTTGCTACTCTGCATGAAGAAAATATGAGGCCAAAACTGCTCTTTCCAGTGCAGCCCAGCCCTCTGCTTCGTAGCTGGGATGCTCGTTGTCAATCTCTGTTCCACTCCCAACTCAGGAATGACCACCGCCGCTTGCCATGATGTGGCATCGGTGAAGATCTGGATCTTTTCTTTTGCTGGGGCGTATCTTTCCTGCAGCCTTGGGAATATCGAGGGAGCGAAGGCGAGGTAACACACATATCACATGGTGAAGACGTGATAACATTCCTTCGGTTGACCGAAGAGTCATAAAATATGTCTATAACCACTTCTAAATATCGCAATCGTCTACAAGGACTAACTATACACTTTTCCATATTAACTGAAATGCCTAAGTCATCGCTTAAAAACTTTAACACATCGTTAACTTTAACACTTGTCAATTCTTCATCTATTAGTAACCAATCATCCAAGTAAACTAACATCTGAACTTAAAATAATTGTTTAACTTATTAGCCAGTGTCCTTGCCCAGCGTTGCATAATGGCTGGGGCCAGAGCTTGGCCCATGGGATGCCTAGTAAAGTAATAATATTGCTTATTCAAATAAATCCCAAACAATTTTTAACATGTACTTTTAAGCGTAATCTGAAAGAAGGTCTCTGTTTTTTAGCGTAAACTTTGGTTTTTCATAAAATCCTGTCCAGAGGGACAGGTGGTGTATAAGCCTATAACCCCCGGAAGACTTCATAATAGCGGTTGCTCGAAACGCACACATAGATAGTACTTGCATTAACATCTACTTTTCAATAAGCTGGTTCAGCTGGGGGGTTGGTACACTCGGCTGAAACACTAATGGGGCTTCACTGGGTCGTGAAAATTCGGCATCGGTAGTAAATAGTTGAAAAACCGAACCACTGTGATAAGGGTAAGGGAGGGATTTTGGCAATGCTCTTACCGGTGCTGGTTTGGTTGGCTCTGGTGTGCCGGGTTGAATATGCTGGGCTGGTAGTATAATTGCTGCGCCAAGTGTCAGGAGCCATTATCCTCTTCTATTCCGCTTTCGTCTCCTGGATCGGTGACTTGAAGTATCGGAGGCTCTGAGATTTCTGATGCGGTGATTGATTAGTGCAGTTCCAGGCCTGGAAGGTTAACAGGGTCCGGTGGCTCACCAGAGTCAATCCATACTAGTAGGGCGTGTAGGGTCTGCTCTTGTTTCGGGTCAGGTGCGTTATCAGGGCCTGGCGCCGGAGATCCAGGTATGTGAAGTATGGGGATTTCTGCGTCGAGGTCCGCGGCCGACTCTCCTGGCGCGGCCTCTTCCTCTGGTGGGCTGAAAGCGAGGCTGAGCGGGCTGGTACCGGAAGTGGCTCCCTTGCGAGGAGGGCTGTGTAACATTCACTACAATTGGCCGCTCGTGTGGAAAGAATTCTGGTGGTAGTTGTAGCAACGCTTCTTTCCTTTTCTGGGGATCCGGACTGCGTTCTCCCATCCGTACTTACATACGACCGCCAGAAGCCTTATGCAGTTATACGTACTATGCTTGACCTCCATAGGTAATCTTGTCCAGTTGCTGGCGATATTAAAAAGGGCGTTGATTTCGTCAACGTCCCAGGCCTTCAGGCGGGGAGAGGTTCTATTGTTGCGTAGCGGAAGGCACAATTGTAACGCTTCTTCGTCTGATGGCAAAGGAACCGATGCAGGGTTGTCCGTCCTCAGGCTTTCCCAAATAAATGGTGAGGGAGCTGTGATGGAAACGTTGGGCGACGTAATTTGCTCAGGGCGTCGCGCAATTACGGTGAGCTGGGACCGGAGATCCTCCATGGCGGCCTGGGCTTCGTGGGTGGGAAATAATACTGGAGATTGTTGAACGTTTTCTCTGGGGTGTGGGGATGGGGTTCTGCTGCGAGAATCTGAGCGGTGTCTAGGAAGTGACCATAGGGGTAGTGGTTGTCCCTGTTCGGGTGTGTACCATGAAGAAGCTGGGTGCTTTCCGAAAACGATTCCGCGACTGTAGATCTAGCATGATGACGGTATCATAATATGACTTACCAAGAAAGGGAGAGATCTCTTTTTATTCGTCAGAAGTTTCCAACAGACTTTATTCATAGATTATTAGAATAGAATAGATTATTAGAATAAGGTATTAAATAATTATTTGAAGGAGGACCCTAAAGCCTATTTGAGAGAGGTCCAAGGTAGAGGCCCTACCATACCTTCCCTGCGTAATGACTCGGGTGCCGTTATTCATGATAGCGTAAAGAAAGCCAACTTATTAAACGGTCATTTTGTAAAAGCATTTACAGCCGTCAGCGGCCATTGCGTACATTATGCACCCGCAATAAGTAGGAACCTGATGGACGATATAGTATTTTCTGAGGTGAAAATAGCAAAGCAATTAAGTTGCATCAGACATAACAAAGCCACTGGCCCCGAGGAAATTCCTGCTCGCGTTTTAAAGGAATTAGCTGATGAAATAGCACCTTTTCTTCGGATAATCTTCGAGAAATCCATTTCTCGCTCAGACGTCCCTAGCGGCTGGAAGTTAGCGCACGTTTCCCCAATTCATAAGGGCGGCGACAGGGAGAACCCAGAAAATTACAGGCCGATTTCTTTAACTTCTATATCGTGTAAGATTCTCGAGCATATACTCCTTAGCAACATAATGCGATTTCTTGATAGTAATTTATTGTTAGATGATTGTCAACACGGCTTCAGGAAAGGTAGGTCATGTGATACTCAGCTCGGTCTTTTTGTTAATTGTATACTGAGAAGCGGAGAAAAGAATACGCAGGTCGATGCCATCTTCTTAGATTTTAGGAAAGCCTTTGCTAAGGTACCTCACAGGAAGTTAATAACGAAATTAGAGACCTTAGGCGTTAATTCTAAAATCGTTAGTTGGATCCGTGAATTTTAAATCATAGGAAGCAGAAGGTTGTTATAGATGGGAAATCTTCTAACTTAGTGGAGGTTGTCTCTGACGTTCCGCAGGGTAGTGTAATTGGTACGTTATTATTTCTAATTTATATAAACGATATCAGCTCAGTAGTCAGAAGTAAAATTAGGCTTTTCGCGAACAACGCCGTCATCTATAGAGAAATAAGCAATCCGGGGGACCACCAGTATCTCCAAAATGACCTAGAAGCTATTTCTGCATGGTGTAAGGAATGGCAGTTAGAGATCAACCAAAAGAAAAGCTGCGTCATCAACTTCTGGAGAACCAAGAGTATCTCGTTGGATAATAATTATTCGTTGGACGGAGTAGAGATTCCAGTTTCTGACTCGACAAAATATCTCGGAGTCACGATCCATCGTGATCTCTCGTGGGGCACCCACATTCGCCGATTTATAGGTGTAGCTAACAAAAAGCTGGCCTTTATAGGGAGAATAGTTCGAAATATCTCCGAAAAAGTGAAGGAATTATGTTGTTTATCCTTGGTTTGACCGCAGGTCGAGTATGCTTCAGCTGTGTGGGACCCCTTCGAAAAGTGACTCACTAACGAGATAGAAAAGGTTCAGCGCAGGGCAGCTTGATTTGTGAAGAGGAATTACGATGGTAAACGGGGCGTAGCATCATTAATGGAAAATCTGAAATGGAGGAACGTGGGCTGCAGGCTAGATTTAAACTACTGGAAAAATTTATTTCGGAGGGACTAGCGAATGAGGTAGTAGGAGTTATCAGAAGCCCGACGTATCTCGAAAGGCAGGGCATTGAGGATAAGATTCGCTAGATCGACTGTAGAACGGAGCGATACAGAGGATCGTTTTTTCTTAGGACGATAAGAGGACATAATAGGAAAAGATACCGTGGGAAAACTATGGACCCTTGGTGCACTGCACCCCCTGCCATCCACCAAAAAGGTGACTTGCAGGGTATAATGTAGATGTATTTTAAGAAACAGCCAAAGTATTCTTTTTTCATTTATTTCATTGAATGATAGATTTTTTATTCTCAGTGTATCACAAATATACTAAAACGTCACATATTAAACATTGGCTGGCTTGTTCTAACATGAAGTCCGCGTAATTAAATCGTAAATTATTTAAGTTTTAATAATTCAATTCCTCTTTCCAGATTTTCATGCATGTCTTTAGAGACCACAAGGGAAGGAAAAGAAGTGTATAATTTATAATTGAATCTAGTATCATAAAATAAAACTGAAAAATTAATACTAAAATACTTTGTTTCGATTCTCTCATTCTCCAGTTTTGGCTTTCCTCGATTTAAGGTACAAAAACTTGTCCCCAGATTTACCTTAAAATCGGGATTCAACTTTATGTACAATAGGCTTTGTAGTGCTGTAAATTTTAACTCTCCGTAAACGTATTTATTAAAATGTTTGTCTGCCTTTTTATGCTCATAAATAATTATTTCACATAACTACATTCAAAAGCACACTATGGACACATATCAAATACAAGGGGCGGACTGTGAGATTTCATCCATTGCATTGTCAATAAACTCATCATTTGCCAATGATGCTAACATTGCGCTGTCAACTTCCTATGCATTAAGGCTTCCACGTGATTCCGTGTCAGGGTGCTGAGCAGATGATTGTAAATATAAATCATTTTAGAAAATGTTCCTTAGTATGAGAGAATCGGTATATACTTATTTTTGTGATACGGTAAGTTTGGTTCCTAACAGTGTTATAAATTATATTTTTGTAAAACTGCGTGATAACATCGTGGTCCCTGATCATACACGATTATCAGTTTCTTCAGAAACAAAATTGCTGTCGTGTTTCTCTATTATGACTTATTTTTCGTTCTTAATAACTTTCTTCAATTGTAGCCATATTCCAGCAAAATTTAAAAGCTCGTCTTTTACATTCTCGGACATCTCATGAGGACAATAGTTCATTCAAGCTTCATTTAGCTTTACCATAGTTTGGAAATGATGCCGCTGATTCAAATCTGGATGATTTTAAGGATCGAGGAAAGATAAATCAGCATAAAAAATACTTCCAGATTTGGAACTGTTTGATGCTTCTAATGATGCAATTTGGGTTTGCAGACATCCGCTCTTCACTTTTACTTAGAATCTTTAATTGTTTTGAAATAAAACGATTCTTCATTAATCGCCTTCTTTATCTTACATCGTAGTCTCTCATTGAATTATGTGCAACTACTTTACGGTCGGATTCACGCAGTTTTGTTTGCACATTCAGTGAGCGTGATAGATTTCTATACCTTGGAAGTGAATTACATATATTTTTATTTTTGGAGAGTATTTTTGACATTTGTTAAAATGTTAAGATCTTTAGTCTGAAGATACTTAAAAAGGTGTGGTAAAACGAAAAATTCCTCATAAGAACTTGGATGTTATTTTTTTAGATGCAAGCGAGCTTTGGAACGTAGAAACGAGATTTTGTTTACATTGGTGATATTTAAATTTTTTTCATCAACATAATAACGTAGACGAAATTTCCTCAGATGCGCATCAAATGAACCAAATATTTTGCGGAGCGGAGAATCTTTGGCCCACCATCTCTTGACTCATATAATTATACCAACGATTGGCTAAAGTTGCCACACCCGAATTTATAAAAAAGCGCTTTAAAGTCTGGCCAACGTGAAATGTTTTATTTGTGTATAGTTTTCCTCTGGTGTTCTTATGCTCAGAAATTGATCACTACTGCAATCAACAATTTTGGGGATTTGATAAGATTTGACACATTTTTGTCAAAGAAAATCATACATGAAAATTCATTTTAATGGCAGTACGTTGTCTTTATATTCATTGTAATTTTAAAACTAAGCTACAATTACACGTATTTGGCTAGCTATCGCAAACACCAACAAACGTTTTCATCGTTAAGACTTTTACTCGCAACGTTTCGCCAATAAAATATGAATGTAAGTTTGGGAGGGTTCTTCCTTGGTCTGAGCGGATTGCAGCAGATGGCCACTGCACCACTATCAAATACTTTACGAGATGGTCAGTAATTAAAAAAATGAATTTCCCAAGAGTCTCTTCTCTCAAATTATGATTTCTCTCTCTCGCTTGTCCTCTTTCTCTATCTATGCTCTTCCTTTCCTTGGTGATTAGTTCTTGTGCCATATGGTGCCCATTAACCCTAATGGTTGTTGGAGTTGATGCGGTCAGCTGTACTTTACGATCACAATATATTCGCACAAACAGTCGAGTGCTCATGATGAAGGGATTTTTTCGTGTGAAGCTAACCTACTCTTGCCTCTGTGACAGGCAAACCGCAGCCTAATATAGGGTTGGAATGTTTACGCCATGGCTACTTACCAGAAACTGTGATACTGTTAATTATATCCGTGAATCTCGGAAAAAATATTTCCTGCTCTCTATGGCTGCGATCCAGTTTTACAGTACTGCGAATAAATTTACCCCGTTTTACACAAAAAATCATTTCGATGTACTTTTACATAATGATGTATTTCGTAATTAAACTTTTTCTAGTTTTTAGGAAAGCTATATTGGTCTGAAAAGATCATAAAGCAAAAAATTTATAAATATTGTTCCTAAATAGCATTAACATTTTTATATGGCTAAATATATATTATCAGTTTCATGGTATAATTTTCGTGAAATAAAATCTCGTGATCTCTTTGGAATTTTTACTCGAATAAAGGTAGAAATCTTCATCTTTGATTCACTCGCCATTCGTCCCAGATGTTCCAATCTTTTCATAAAAGCGGATTACCATTTATAAAATCATTTTTCCTTTTTCTGACTTTCTCCACGGACAGCATTACCGTTGGATTTTTAATAGAATATTTTTGTGCTGAATGCTGGCGAATACAACGGAGATCCGAATATAATGAATATCTTTCGAGAATAGCAATTCGATTTTATTTCCAGTGATTTACATCGTAGCCTGAACTATTCAAATTATCGTTTTTTACATACCAGTGTTGTGAAAAATCCATAAGAGACATTTTCAAATCATCAGGCGTATGGGCGGTAATTTGTATTTAATTCTCGAAACGTGGTTGACGTGTGTAATCATTATGATTTTTGCACGTCATTCTCACAGACAACTAGAGGATAAAGTATATAGAACGGGGGTAAGCAAACATTTTACGTGGCGAACCGCATTAACGGTTGCAGCTTCTTAGGCGGGCCGTATCAACAGCCACGTTATGGTTCACATCGGAAGTTATTTGAGATGATGTGAGGGATCCTGTTGGTGAAAATCAATAATAAATGATTTTTTACCCATAACATCACTGGTAAACATTTCCGGCCATCATTTAAAGCTACAAATATGAAATTATCTGTATTTTATATTACGGATCGCTTTCATAATGGCATCACTTAAGTTAAAAAATTTGAAAAAATATTTACTTATATAAGTCATCTCCAATAGTCATAATAAGGCTAAGGGAAAACATGCGCGTTTCTGCTACACTCCAGCTCTCTTCAAGGGTAGTTCACCAGATTCTAAAAGGGTACTATTTTCGGCACACCACTGAAGACGGCTGCGTTGTACCCGAAATGCATATCTGGTTTTTCATAATGTTGTTATGGCCATTACTGATGACTTACGTAGGTATTTCATTTAATGATTTTGGACGATCAGCCGCCACCAGTTCGTCGTAGAAATATATCTCTTACGCATAAACTAGCAAAAACATGAAATGTATAAAGACTTGGACAAAATACAAGGGTAAACATGATTTAACAAGATTTATTTCAAAATGAATTACAAGAAAAACAATGAAAAAAATTCAAGTATTGGAAAAACTTAATTCTTACATCGAAAAGTAATTTTTAAAACGCATATAATAACTATATTATTGCGCCATACTATAATTATTTGCTAGATCTCGAAGATATGTAATAATATCACTGTTACCATAGTCTCTAATAGTGCTTAAAATATACTTTTCTGTATCACGATACTTTTCAACTTTTGTGGCGTGGGGCGAAAATAGCCATCCATCCAGGAACATATTTATAGTTTCCATATTTTCTGTAACAAAATAAGCCATGTAAAATTCCGTTTTCAAAGGGCTGACAATTTGAAAACTTTGAAATATCACACGAGAATTTGTATGATGATAGCTGATCTGTTATGCACATCATTATAAGCAGATAAAAAAAATATTATTCTTTGTGTCGTCTCAGTATTTTGAGATCTATATAGCGGAAGGACACAATACACAGTCACTGGCACTAAGAAGGCCGAATGTGTTATTATAAATTTAGGACATTTTCGGCCCTTTGCACGGCTACGTTTTCTTCGAGCGCCATGACAACATTTAGCGCATCAAAAATGAGCCAAAACAGCAAGTAAATGGCTGGGCACCCACTCATCACAAAAGTTGAAAAAATATCGAGATGCAGAACGTATTTTAAGACTTGACCGTGAAAATAACAACGAGAGCAGATCGTATACTATCTTCGCAGTTCAACAGACAATCAGGAATTGACTAAATAAAATGTTTTATTGTGTTTTGAATCGAAATCTACATTAATCTCTTTAAAACACTTGTTGAAATTCTATGCATATTAAATAACATCAAATAAAATTTGTTTGCTCCTGTATTTCCCTTGTTTCTCTTATAATTACTGTGAAATAAAGTTTGGCCAGTCATATGTATTCACTATCATGGCGGAGAATTGGCCTGTTTCGGTCGACAGCAATCTCAGTAAAGATTGGGAAAAAAGGATCTAGTCAACGGTAGTGAATCCATAAAACCATAAAAAAGTAAAATTTTACTGTTGATATTGCTTAATTTTTTATATTTATATAAGCAATGGAATAGTAATCTTAATATATAAAGAGCAATCCGTTTGTTTGTCCAATCACTCTATCCCAACAAGAGAGCACTTACAAATCCCTTTTTTCACTTGCAGGCTTTTTTCTTTTGAAAAATTAAATTAGAAGTAATTAACCTATTATCTTCGGATAAGGAACATTTTAAAGATAAATAAACAAAGATTTTTAATTTTGTCGTATTTAGTCTTTTGCTTAAAATAACTCGAGATTTGCTTAAGAGTTCGAAATTTGATCAAAATATTGTTTTTTTAATGAAAGGCTCCCTTGGCGACAGAATAGATTGCTGAACTATAGATCATCATTGTTAATTGGCATTTTAGGCGTTCTTTACCAGCGAAGCGGTAATAGCGGAACGCCTTATGGGCACGTCTAGTCCATCCGTCCGTCCGTCTGTCGTAACTTTCATCTCCTTAACTGCTGGACGGATTTTAATGTAAAGATGTAATCAATAACGCTGACACAACAATGAACTTTTTTTGCGAATCTTTCGCGCGGGCTTCACTAGTATTAATATACAACCCAGTGAGCTAGTGTTGTAATTTTTCGGGTACGGCTATTAGTGCGTGTAGAATTATATAAGCAAAAGTAAGTTGAATTCAACAGATTATCCTTTTCTGGTTGTCATCCTCCGGGCGCGTGCGTCTTTTCTGAATTGGCCAATTTATATTTATTACCGAGATATTAGAGACGAGGCAGCAAACTTCACAACCAGGTCGTCATACATAACACGGTATAAAACGATTGGGAGCGACTGATTCACGAAGCCACGAGCTGTGTTGACGCCGTTCAAGCTGTTTGTGACGGCGTTAGCCGTGTGCAACACAACTCCTCAGTCGTTTCGGGGCGTTTTAATTACATCGTATCTCAGGCAGAGAATATTACACGCCCGTATCCTTTAGCTATCCCACTTCCGCCTCGCACCTCGCCACGCCAAGCGCAGCATCTGTCTTCTCTCGAGCGCTCGGCGGCCGAAAAGGCGTCGACACGAGTGGCGAGGTGTGCGCGAAAGGCGAAGGTTGGCGGGGAAATTCTTTCTCTCTCTCTTAGCTCCCCCTCCCCCTTCTCTCTCCCAGCTCCCACTTCTCTCTCTCAGCTCACACGACTCTCTCTCAGCTCTCCCTTCTCTCTCTCTCTCTCTTACTTCTCACTCTCTTTCCTCATCTCTCTCTCCTCCTCCTCTCTCTCTCCTCCTCTCTCTCTCCTCCTCTCTCTATCATTATATATAGACGTTCCTTACAGAGGAGGATATAACATATAACATACCCTTCTCCCTCTCTCTCAGCTCCCCCTTCTCTCCCTCTCTCCTCTCAGCCCCACCTTCCCCTTTCCTCTCCTCTCTCTCCCCCTTCTCTCCTTCTCAGCTCCAATCCCCTTATTTCTCTATCCTCCCCCATCTCTCTCAGTTTCCACTTCTCTCTCTTAGCTCCCACTTCTCTCTATCTCAGCTCACACGACTCTCTCTAGCTCTCCCTTCTCCCTCTCTCAGCTACCACTACTTTCTCTTTCCTCCCCTCTCTTCCCCTTTTGTCTCTCTCCTCCCCCTTCTCTCCCTCTCGGCTCCCATCCCCTTATTTATCTCTCTAAGCTCCCCCTTCTCTCTCTCTCAACTCACACTACTCTCCCAGCTCTCACTTTACTCTCTCTTTCTTCTCATTCTCTCTCCTCTTCTCTCCCATTCCCTTATCTCTCTCTCCCCCTTCTCTTTCTCACTAAACTCCATCCTCCCCTTTCCTCTCCTCTCTCTCCTCCACACACACACACACACTCTCTCTCTCAGCTCCCGGTTCTCACTCAGCTCCCACTTATCTCCCTCAACTCCCCCTTCTCTCTCTTCCTCTTCTCTCTCTCTCTCTAAGCCCCTCCCTCCTTTTATCTCTCTCTCATCATCCTTCTATTTCTTGGCATATTCTCTTCTCCGTCCTTCGAGAAACTGATGTCTCATCGGAATGCAGTCTCTACACTTATTTTTTATTTCGGGGCGCTTTTGATGCGTAAGAAGGATGCTCTCAAGTGTGGCTCTCGACAAAGAGACGCTTTCCTCCGCTCTTTCTCTTTGCTCCATCTTCTACCTCCGACGAATGTTAATTCCCTTCGCAGGTTAATCTTTGGAGGTGAAGAGGTGAGTGGCGTGGGAGGGAATGAAGAGCTCGGTTTGATCTCGTGAAGCGACCCCATTATCGCTCAGAGGTGACGCGCGTGGCTGTGTGCTTATGTGAGCACGTGTGTGCGTGAGCGGGTGACTTTTGTTGTCTCGGATGAATCTGCCATTGAAAAATAGGTCACGAATATACATTGACCAAAATAGTCTCAGATAGTAAGATACGTGTTTTGAGCGCATTTTCATGCATCAAAGGGAGAATAATTTGAGAGTTCCGCCACCACGTGAAAATGGAATATATACGTAAATCATCTTCGCATCCAATGGCGTGAAGTATACAAATGCATCCAATTAACGCACTCGAGCAAATCTTGTCTATCAAACAGTTACCACAAAACGTTTATAGAAAGCTGTCTATTTCAACTGATTCTCACATAGCAAATAAATTTATAACTACAAGCATTTAAAATGGAAGAAGATAGAAAATCTCCAGGCTGGTCCCTTACCATTGCAAACTCTCCCCATCACCTCAAATGAAGCTCATTGCGAGTATCCTTCTCCATCTTGAACAGTTTTTACTACAATTGACCACAACATTTTGCAATAAATGGTTAAGTTGTCTTTAGAGCTTCTTATTGGTGGAAAATCCCGAGAAATCAGATGGTGCATGACGAAATAAGCTGAGGAACCAGGGATATTACATAATATTCATATTTAGATCAAAAGCATCTTTCGTTTGATGCTCCCTTAATCCCTTGCAAGTGCCTTTTGACTGCACCGTTACTTTTCATTCCATGCAAAGCGCCCTAATCTAGCCCTTGACATAACTTCCCTATATCCTAACATACATTCGATTGAATTATTTCTCTCACTAAGAGAGTTGTTATATTCTGTGGAATAGATTTAACTATTTTTAAATACTTGTCGACATACTGCATATGATTATTATTCCAAGGAGAACTATCCAATATGAATCAATATTTTAGCTACAAATGTTACTCAGCAAAAAGAGCAATCATTTATTGCTGTTTATATTGAAAATATTGTAAAGATACCAGCAATGTTTGTCCGTGTTTTACATATAAGCTGTGGAGTTACAAATAATGCTTATTTTCGAGAGAGACGTCGAGTAATCCTGAATTTAATGGATGAATTTTGATGATGAAGTTTTATCTTTGTGGAAAGTCAAAAATGTAAATATAATTTTAAAACTTATATTTACCTGAAATGAAGTTGAAATTACGACTACAGCCAAATTCCATTTAAATTTAGCGGTAAATAGAGGTATATGTTTACTCCATCTAATCATGACGTGGATGTTCCGTACACTACGATTAATGGGCGGGACATGTGGGTGGCGCTGTATAGGGGGCGATAAATTGGGGTTTGACTGTATTTGGTCAGAAAATACAATAGAAAATACATGCAGCTCTTTTTATTCGGGTATCACGCGGGTCAGTCATTCCCTACAAAAATGATTGCCATGGTTTTTCTTTTTACTTTTGTAACATTCAAGTAATATATTACCCCAAGTCCCAAAGCATAGCAGTATGGCAGAAGAACGTGGGAACTGAGTCGAATATGATAAGATTCATTGACGAGTCCGAATTTTTGTGGAGCTCCGTAACAAGGGAATTGGTGTAGTTTTAAATGAAAAACAAATCGCACACGATGTTATTACTATGTAATAATTCCAAAAGTTCATACAAATAGTAAAATCTGTAATCACCTGTGCAATTTAATTTTCTTTTTCAAATTACCGCATTTACTCGTGTACCGCGCACACTTTTTTCCAAAATGTCGATAAATGATGATTTCTAGACAGGTTATATAAATTGCGTGTACCGCTAGTAAATTCACTGCAACACGCTTACGTCTATGTTCATACTCGCGGAAGACGAAGAATTCTACGAAGTATACGCGCGCAGTAATTTGACGATTGAGATGGCGTTATATTTTTATAATATTAAAGCTCTATCTTTTAAATGAGTTTTTAGTTTATCATTGTTACTCAAAATAAACAGTTCTGCCATTAAAAGTTTACTGTCAAGTTTTACCTATACTTTTACAGGAGTAAGTTGGCATCAGGTATCTGTGTTTGCCGAATTCATCGTGAGCCCTTGATGACCCTTTAACATAAGAGGAGGAGATTTTTTGCTAACATCGACATAAAGAGATCACCCAATAAATTGCGTCAGACAGGTAGGAGGGAGGAGATGTTTAATTTGGGATAAGCTTGTTTCAGAGAGGGAAATTCGGTGAAGAGGCAGACATTTTTAATCTCTGGTGTCAACTTATTCTGGCACGAATTTATTTTTTTCTCTCCGAACTAATCCAAAAATAGGGGCGCGCGTGTTACACGAGGGCGCGCGGTACACGAGTAAATACGGTACTCGCATTTCTCTGTGAAATTGCAATCATTCCGAATGCTAAGTGCCATATGTCACTATAAATCTTAGTAAACTAATGGAAACTCAAGGAAAGACAATGGCGTAGAATTGGCGACAAAAGTGATCTGGATTAATGTCTTTAGACGAGCTTTTCGCAAAACCGAAGTGTACTCGTCTGCGAAATTCTTTTGTTATTTTGGCATTTTGTCAATACGTGGATCAACAAGAGCAAAATTAGTGTAAAGTGTGTAATCTGCAACTGCGTTATTTTGCTCTATTTATATAAATATCATTTCCATTTTTAACAAAAGTGAACTATTTCTGGTAGAATTTTCAATGCAACAAAATGGTTGACGTATCGGCAGAAATTTGCTGTAACCATATTTCACTGTAGTTACTCTATAAGAACTGCTCTTATGTTCGTAAAATCGTTCATTCGTTTATGGTATGTTCAAATAAATACGCATAAAAGAAACGAATCAACAAGTTATATACCCTTGCTAACGCAGGAGGTGGAAACACGTTTTCTTATAAATTTTCAGGGTTCTGGTTTGGCTTCCTTTGAAGAGGAGGCAACGCGCACCATTAGAATGTAGATCCTCATTAGAATTTTCCCATGCATAAAAACTACACTCCTTTAGCTTCAGTAGCTTGAATACAATACCACTGAAAAGTTTTGAATTTCCCTACTTCCAAGCCAACTAGTGAAATATCTGTGAACTACATGGAAAACCCAATCTGTGAAAAATTCATAGATTGACAAGAGCTATTCAATTCCATAAGAATTTTCCTAATATTCTCAGTAGTTTGGCCACAGATATCGTTTCAAAATTTCGAATTTTCCGAATTTAGCGTAAACGCGACGAACCAGCATGAAAATTCAATCTGTGGAGATTTAATGTGTTTATAAGAAATCTAATTAAAATAGAAATGTGGAAATATATTTTTTTTAAATCTGTTAAATGTGAACCCACCTACCAGAAAATTTATGAGCTACGTGTAAAACTTAATCAGTGGAAAATTTATAAATTGATAAGAACTATCCAATTTTTTAATAATCCTGATAGTTCCAGTATTTTGGCTGCAATAAAATTTCAAATTTTGAATTTTCTGAATTTCAGGCCATCTAGCAGAACTACATGGAAAATCAAATCGGTGGAAAATTCATATAATGATACGAGATAGATAGTCAATTCAAGACGGATTTTACTAATATCTTTTAAAACAACAATATTGATTGTCCGCAGATGGTCAGTTTTTTCTTTTAAGAAAACGTGCTAAAAATGCACTTTCCTAAAATTATTTCAAAATTTTTATGGCCAAGGTGTATCTTCGAAAATAACCCACCATTTCTTCCAATCACGGCTTCGAAATTTTTGGATTGAATTCTTATTAGTTATTAGCAGTAATTTAAGAATAAATCAACTTCTTTAATTGCAATGGAGGCAGATGTTTCTTTAAACGCAATTAGAATCCAAGACAATTATTTTGTCACCGCTGCATGGTTTTATACAAATTTGGACTTTGTGACCTTCATATTTTTCAAAAAGGACAAATATTGGTCAGCATTGCTTTTATGAATGCTGTTCTCATAGGGTTGTTATTTGACTGGATTAAAGTAAGGTGTCCTTTTCCAAGGAAGAATCTCTTCCCGTTCGACCTGCCCTCGCCTTGTCCTTCGTGCGCTATCTCACCCGACTGCATTCCCATTTCAGTTTAGAAATACCGCACTTGAGTCCAACCCTGGGAATCTATCCCCCAATTACGCCATAGAATTTCCCTTTAGATACTTCATGAACAAAGAGGAAGAAGATCAAATTTAGCTGGATAGTTTCCAGGACGCCATCGATTATCGGAGAACGCCTTTGGTACACGTCCAGCGGCCTCGGCTTTAAACTCACCTCTGCGCATTCATTCACACGTACATCGCCTATAAGGCTCCAAATTTAATTATCGTCCTTTCCAATTATAATCTTCCTAAATACGACGGAGGATTTGACAGAACTTGGACTTAACAATTTTTTTTTATTCGTGGGATAAATGCCATCTTGAATCGTAGAAATGAATATAATATGTGCGCGTGACGTAAGCATTATTGTTGACACGTTCATAAAATATTACTTTAAAATAAATGGGAAAAAATACACAAGTCAGTGCGGTTTGAATGTTTTAAAGCAAATAAAAATCCGGTAAAATTTAAAAAAATTGTATTCGTCGACTTAAAAAATATTCGACGGTTGTACATTGTGTGTAATGCCCAAGATTAAAATTTTATTAGCTACAGCGATTAACATTTAAGAATTACTATGCTATTTAAACATCAGCCTCAAATATTAAGAAACGTGGGACAAGCGTAAATTAAAATCGGCTAGGGGCCAGCAGTGGATTCGTGATAGGTATTAAGAGAGATGAATGGAAAATAATTCATCTACGGGGTGTTAAAAAATAAGAGTTTGTAATTCAGTGATAAGAAAATTTTATAGGGATATAACAGATTCATTTATTTAAAAAATAACTCAGCGATGGACGTAGACTTTAGCATCTTTCCAGATGGAACTTGAGTCGCAATTTGACATTTACTTCGCAGCTCTTCTCCATTGCTGGATTCTAACCGATTTCCTGAATATTAAAAGTATTTTAATGATAGATATTTTATTTTTTTTAAATGAAGCATAATAGCGATGATAGTATAAGATCGGTATAAAAAAAGTTAATAATGAGTTCTTTAGCACAAACAGGTTTCCTCAATTATATGTGCTATGCATAATAGATTTATTACAAACACATACAATCATGCCCACGGCAGGTTTCGAACCCTGGACGCTTGTTTTGCAAGCTAGACACGCTAATCACCCCTTTGCCTGTATCAACGGATTTTTTCCTTCAATCTACTAACGCCCACCATGTACACAGCATAATCATCGAATGACTATAAAGCCACAAGTAAAATTACTACTGAAAAACAACACACTAAATAAAACAACTTCATTCTTATATATAGATCTTAGGCATTCATTAAACAAGACACTTATGTCTCATGGCTGCCTGACGGTTCCTCAATTTTAGGTTAATATTAGTATACTAAAAGTAGTAGGAGTTTCAAGTCTCTCAAGCTCCACGTTCACTGTCAAGCATATCCGCAATGGCACTGAAGACTCTCGACCAAGTGCGACAATGCGAATACCAAAAGCAGATTCTGCGCACGAGTTTTAGGGTAGTTTTTGGTAATTTCATCAAAGAGCCACACGAACTACCGTTGCGGCTTGTGATTAATCTTCGCCGAATGAATTATTTTCGAGTTCCTTTATTTCTTGTTGTTGGTCTACTTCGAAGTCAAATTCATATAAAAATTGTTATGCCAACTAGACATAAAATAGCATATTGTACAAATTTTAAATATTCAGCGATGATGATCAAGACTTCCAGGAACGCAGAGCAATTTCTAGGCCAAGTGAAGCCAGCAAATTCCTGCTGGAAATATTTGCTTTTAACGGAGCTAGTCCCTCTATGTAATCTAATATACTAACTTTTCATCCAAAAGGAGATTACTTGCACGTTGAAGCCCATAGTTCAAAGCGTTCAGATTACTTGAAATATCTAAAAACAAGAAGGGTGTACACGGGTTTCCCGTAGTACAGAAGTGCTTTTCGTCAAAATCGCCGTAGTATTATCGTATACCAATGTATTTGCTTTAAAATCTGGATATTATTTTTCTCATATTGTGGTAACCCTGCTTTTTGATCCGTTTTAAACACATTTATTTCGCTTTCCCATTCTATACTCGCACTACAAACGAAATTTCTTTTAAATCAGTTCAGCCAATACCTTCGGAATTCATAGTTACAGAAAAATTCTAACCTTGATATTGAGGTAGCCATGTTTATTCGACCCGGTTGAAATATGCTATTTTGATTATCTATTTATATGAAGATTATATATACATTATTTGGTTAAAATCCATGATGTCAGTTCCCTAGAAATTCGTGTAAAAGAAATATTCTTTTACTTTTCACTGTGGTAGCCCTGCTCTTTAGCTCCGCATTAAGCATCTTGATTTCACTATGGTATGTGGTAGAAATCGTATAAACAAAACTTAATTGAAATTTGTTCAGCCAATTCCTTCCAAATACTTAATTACTGAAAGATTTATATTTGTAATTGTGGCGCCCTTGTTTATCTGATTCGGTGTAAATATAATAATATGGTTTTTTATATATGTGTATATTATAAATATTAAATTTTGTTAAAATTGGTGATGAAATTTCAACACAAATACGTGTTACATGTATTATTTTAATTCTTGTGCTGTAGCAGCCCTGCTTTCTATATCTATATCTTGATTTTGCTTTTTTATGTTCCACGCTTCCTTCCTAAAATATTTCGTTGAAATCGGTCAAACCAATTCCTTCCAAATTCATAATTACCGAAAGGTTTAACTTTGCAATTGTGGCACCCCAGCTGAATGGATCCGGTCGAAATATGCCATCCTGGTCATTAATATATGTGAGTATTCTATGTACTAAATTTGGTTGAAATCGGTTCAGCCAATTCTTCCCTGATATATGCATACGGACAGACGGACATCACGAAGATAATAGTGCTTTTCAGCAATTACGAATAGCACTAAAAACTGATCAGTAGTTTGCCATTATCGTATTGAAGCATCTTCATTTAGATCTTGTTTTCCAAAAATTTTTTCAGACCTCCTAAGGGTTCCTTAACTGTCATTTATTTCCTACAGAGAATTTCTTTGGGATAGCCAGTAAAACTGATTATGCAGCAACATCCTCATGATTCTTTAGCCATCATCCTGGTAAAATATTTTAAACAGACGCTTAGTACTTTGGATTGGCTTGGATATGTTTCTGCACGAGAAAAGTGCACTCATAATTTTTTTATAGAGGTTTTTAGTGACCTTATTCTAATGATCAATGAGATCTAATGAAAGCCAGTCATAAACGTGTTATTAAACCTTCATCGATTTTAAGCAGCCATTGCGTTACACATCATTACAAGTGCACCATCTATGGAACAGCATGTAACTGAGTTCATGGATATCCATCTTCAGAATTTAGCTTTAAATTTTGTCATATAAAGATAAAACGGTTGTTGCGGTATCCTACGATTTACAAAACAACATCTCCTCAGAGAAATTTTCTTGATCAATATATCTCACAAAGGCTAAAAGAAAAGGCTCTTTTACTCTGAAAATCTTTTCATCTATTTAAACACTGAATATGTTAGTCTTGAACACTTTGACCAGTCATCTTTTGTATTCATAGCAATATTATCAATAGAATTTTTCGTTACTAAGAGGAATAGTCGAAACATACTGGAACTGTTTTCGTATATATAGAAAGCTTTTTTATAAGCTCATCAATGATAGTGTGGGGTTTATCTTATCAATAGTGATAATTCATAACGGGCGACGATACGACGATCAAGAGTCCATTTTGCCAGTCGTGAAAACTCTGTTTATCATCGTTTTTGTATCTCCACACTAGAACATCCGGACTTGGTCTATCCCCTAGAACCCCTTCGGCCGTCAATTTGACGCCTATGTGCTCTTTCCTTTCATTTGGCATATAAAAACAAAAATAAATTGCAGACATGTTTTCTTGTTCTGTAAGTGAACTTTATTGGAACTTCTTGGGTAATGATCCACCAGTTAATCGGATCCAATACACAAAAAGAGTAAAAAAAAACAGAATTAGTGTAAAAGTTTTGCCTATAATGCACACAGAGTGCAACGTCTTGAAAAATGTTAAGAAGAATATATTTTAGTTCAAAGGAGTGGTTGTCCATGGCAAGGTAATTGAAGCATTCAATAGATACTTCGCTTCCACGTCTACTACTAAGAAACTTTTGTCTTGTTTTTGTTCCACGAATTACGTAAATGGGCATCGTGTTTTGCTTAGAAAAAGCTGTTCAACGACTGTGATGCTTACCCCAGGTCTGAAGCGGGTTTAGGGGAACTCGTCACGGGTTTTTTCGTCACCGTTAGGATGGGTCACGTTGTACTCGACACCATATTATTGGTCACTCATAGCGTTTTCGACACTGTTATCGGCTTGTCACTATGTGCAATTCGTCACTATTTTGTATCGTCATACCATAGGCATATTTAAAACGATAATGCCGGATGAAAACAAACGTTCGTGTGAAAAGTGTTTATTTAGTAAAAAGATAATACATAAAGGTAATACATAGTGAAAAGGTGTATTTGGTAATACTCATTTAGTTGAACATAGGTTGGTTAGAACATTATTTGCATGTAGGGTCCTTTAGCCCACTTCTAGATTGTGACCAGAGAGCTGCATTCTCCTCGGTGATCAACGCCATTTTTTGAGCCCGATGTTTCGGAAACATGTATTCCTGGTATAGTAATTTTTCACGACCGCGTTCAGTTTTGGTAAACCTGATTTCATCACCCATAATTTGAGAGAGTATTATAAAATTTTGAAAATATAATATAAATAAAACTGCTAATAAGGGCCGTGACGAGGACGTAAAATGGAACGAATCGTGTGGTGACGAATACTAATAAAAATTTGCATTGAACTATGGAAACAATACCGCCTTTGTTGGCAACAATGGCCAGAAAATAGCAAGTTATATGTTACGAATAAGGGACGTGACCAGTAGGTACGTAAAATGGTACGAATCGTGTGGTGACGAATATGTAATGTGTGACGAATTCACCGTGTGACTTGTAAACTGTGTCGAGTTCGCCGGATACCGTCTGAAGCAGCTTTTACAGTTTTCTATGAACCTGTCCCATGCTGCAAAACGGGAGCAAATTTATCAGATTTCAGACGAGCTGCGCTTGAGATTTCTCAGCTTTTTCCTAAAGAGAGGCGATTTTAGAAATTGGAAGGAACCTGTCGGATATATTTATTTATGTTTTAGGCTTTTTTTTAAAGAGAATGGCAATTTTTTAGCCGCGTTGTCGTTTTGCAGACGATATCGATACAAAGTAGAAATTTAAGGGTAATTGAGGATAATCGATGAAAACGTTTATCTAAAGCACACCTTCTTAATATTCGTAGATAAATTTCTTTTTCACCAATCTTCACAGAGATGCTCCTATTTCACGATTAAAATTAATTTAGAGAAGCGACTAAAAGGCGTTCAAATTAGGTCTTGGAGCTGTAAAATACAGTTAGAATGTCGTCATGTTCTAGAGCAGGGTTGTCAATACCTTTCGCGTAGTGGACACATTTAAAATATTATCTCCTAATCCTCGGGCCAGTGCGCAACTTTTATAATTGTCCAGGTCTTGACCACTGTGGCATAGTTCAAATCGTTAAAGGGGACCAAAAATCATAATGTTGTCATTTGTTGCAAGTGTGGTATTATATTTATGCAAACAATTAAATGGTAATTTTACTTATCTAAGATATAAATTATTTTAAATAACAGGTATTTTCAGTTTGGGTTTATATGTGATTACTGATTTTATTTACACGTGCTATGAGAGGATGGTGAGTTGAAGAAAAACCATTGACGGGACAAGATAATGGTAAGGACCGAAATTTTCTAAGTTAGAAGTGAGGAAAAAGCTCTTTAAATTTCACCAAAATGACAATTTTTGTGTTTCTATTAGGTACCTTTCTTTTCTCGATAAATTATTGCTTAATTAGTTTCAAAAATGCTACGTGGTTTACCTATACAAATTCCATTGACTATTAAATGTTACTTGGTAATTTAATCAACTTATGTGAAATAAAATATTTGTAACAACAAATGCACGATAAGATTTAGGCCAATATAATTAAAATGGAATATGATAGCACCAAGAATAAGGGTTCATAGGAATGAATGATGCTTTGCGATGAATAAATAGTATGTCAGTCGACGCCTCCTCGATTTTTTGACGTCGTTAGATTCTAAGAATATAATTACTATTCAAACAAATAACCTAGAAAGGTAAATTCCACTATTCTTCCTTATAAACTCCCGGAAGTTACTAAAAGTATGTACGTCAAAACGATAGCCGGCGATTTATCGTAGTCGAGAAAAGCACTGAGGAAATTCTGTTCGGAACTATAGGTGACCTGTATTAAAAGGAACTTTTAGAAATATTAAAATGGTTGATAGGGAAGAATTTTAGCACAATTTCGGCTGCCCGACGAGAAAGGAGAAGTGTTTTTCTAGGCCAGTGACGTATCCGAGGGGGGCCAGGGGGAGGGGGGGGGCTCTTCCTAAAATCTCATCGGCCCCCCCTTTAATCTACTTTGAATACAATCAATGGGTTACACGATTAGTTAAAAAAGGCACAGAGATCTTAAGGACGGTTTTCCGACTTCCCTTTGGTATTTATTATTTATTACTGAAAAATCTTTAATAATCGTTAGGCAAGCAAGGACCTCACCTCGTATTTTGATACTTTTGTTGATCATATGCGGAAATGGATGAGGGTAAACGGGAAAACCAAAACGTCCTCCGCACACATGCTGAAACGTTTCTCTCTTGGTCTCCACTCTGTTCTTGAAAATGGTCGCGATGTGCTATCAGGGGTCTACCATTTAGGAAAGAGTATACTCCATATGCATCCTTGTTCACTTTTAACTGAGGTCTTGAGGGTTAGTCGCACCAATAAATCTCTAAATGATTCTCTCCAACTAAAAAACAGGCCCTTACAGTGAGGGTGGTCTCCTAAATCCCCATAATTGTCACCGCTTTAGTTCAGCAAAGGCTAACTACTAAACTACTAAATTAAATGGAATTAAAGTATATCTACCAACTTACAATTAGACTACAATGTTTTAGTAAGTGTAAAACGTAAGCAAAGCGTAGAATCAACAAATTATAATCTATTCCAGATTTACTAAAGTTGTATACTAACTTAAAATGGACTAAACTCAAGATTAAATATTAGACATACGATCATCAAATGAAACTCCAATATATTTATCATCTACATAATTTCAGTTAATATTGTATCGCAAGACTTTCGTTTAAACAGTAGCTGCAGTTAATACCTATAGCGTGCCATATATATTAAAGCTTACTGTACCGTTCGATTTCTTATTTTTTATTTTTACGAATAATTTAGTGAAACTTCAACATGAATATGAAAGTTTGTTTACTAACTATATATTGTTGTTAGTAACCATCCCAATTATGTGAACAAAGTGTCACCGCACCTTGTGTAATAAGGGATGAAGTACCTCACTGTATATATGTTCACTGTTTCAATCACCGACCAAACCTTGTAATCGTCCATATTTGCAAACAGGTAAAACATGTAGACTCCTTTTTCTCTACATTGGAAGAATTGTATATATTTTTCTCTGGGTCAGCTATTCATTCCCGGTTTATAAAACTACAGAAAGATACGTACCCGAATAGCAAATTACGAGAACTAACGAATGTGTTATACCGGGTGGACAGCCCAGGTATCTGCATGTTCAGCTTTGAAAAATACTTTCGAGGCCGTATTAGTTTTATTAAATAATATTGCAAATGAAGCAGGTGAACGGAGAATAGAAGCCAGCCGTTTGCTTAATGGATTTGATTTTCAATTTGTATTTAATATGTGCATGTTTACTGAAATATTAACAAAATTCAAATCTGCCAGTGACTTCTTGCAAAGCGTCAGTTCAGATCTATCAAATGCATTAACATTAATACATTCTTTACAAACATTTTTTTCGATATGCAATCAGATGAAAACTTTACAATTTCAAATTTTAATTTTGGTAAAATTTACTAAAAATCAGTGACAACAAATAATAACATTAATATTCCAAATAATGAAAATTCAAACAGGATTTCTAAATTTCCAACTAAATATGCAAATTATGTTATTACAGAGGAAAGTAATTTTCAACGTAATATCAATACGAAAGATCAAATTCGTACTCAGATTTATATACCTGTTCTGGATAGAATTATAGCAGAATTAAATGCAAGATTTACTAACAACAGAAAAATTTTAGAAGGTATACGTAGCTTAAATCCGCTGTATAAAAACTTTCTAAATTTCGAACAAATAAAACCTTTTGCTTTAAATTATGGAATTTATATTGAGAATTTGAAGGACGAATTACAAATTTTGCCACAAACCATTAAAAGGTATGTGTCTGAAAATAAAACTAAAATTACACATCTGTTTCAATTATTAGGAATGATAAGCAAGTTCAAAGTGGCTTTTTACGAATTACAAAAATTATGTACAATAGCTGTAACGATACCCGTATCAACTGCAGCGTGCGAGAGATTGTTTTCAAGTTTGAGGCGAATTAAAACTTTTATAAGAAATAAAATTGCCAAAGAATGTCTATCGCATTAAGCTGTACTGCACCTTGAAAAGGAAATTACTAAATCTATTGATTTAGACTTAATTGTAGAAATATTTGCACAAAAAGCTGGAGCTAGACGGGTGCAGCTACTAAAATAAAATATTTTACTTTTTTAATTTACATATTTATAGTATACAGACAATTAAATATAGCCTTTATATTATAGTTATAATTTATTAAGGTAATTTGTTGCCTATTTTCATTACTTGTGCTATTATAATTGTTATAAAAAATGTCTGTAATATGTCTGAAACACTGTACTAATTTATAATAGAAATAGGAATGTTTGTCAACATTTAAAAAAATATTGTTCTAATTTGCAAAATAAGAAACGTAATTTTAATTATAACAGCAGAATACAACCCATGGTATGGAAAATATCATTCTTAAAATGACACAAAAATGTATTTAAAATTATCAATAAAAATTAACATAATTTTTATGAACAAAAGCAAACAGTTAATAAACATCGGTTTTATAAACTAAAGAGGTAGGAAAAAAGTTTACTAATAATATAAGCAAAGGATTGGTACAAAAATACAGGTCTAGCCTTATAGTTGTATTAAATGTTTCATATTTTTGTGTGTCCCCCAAATATTTTTGACTTTTATGTTGGCCACCCCACGTCCCTGTTCTAAGCAGAGGCTGAATGGAGGCAGAAGCATCTGGTCCCGGTTTATGTTGCAGAAATCTCTCAGTGGGGCCCTGGGGGCACGGATGCCTCATCGCCCTATACCCATGTTCAAAGCCTTTGTAATGGGGTTAGGGGGATGAGGAGCTTCGGGAGGGGAGGGGTGCTCCAGGAAGGTAGGAGTGGGCTTCAGGAGGGGAGAGGGACTCCGGGGAGGAGGGATGCTCCAGGAGGGGCTTAGCGGGAAGAGGAGGGCATTTGAGAAGGTAGCGGATAGTCTCGGGAGATGCGGATGGTTTTTAAAGGAGAGTCGAGCGAGGAAAGAGTTTGGCGGATTAGGAGAAAGGGATTGCAAATAGCGGCGGAGAGAAAACTGCTTCAAGACAAAAGGGAATATCTCGAGGATATGTTCTCTTGATAATTAGATGAGAGAGTAATCCCGCGTGAAGCAAAATCGGATTCTGAGTTTTTATGGCAAGTAAGCTGAGAAGATTCTTTTTAAAATAAAGATTTTAGCTACGGAAGCAAGATGAAAATGTTTAACCACTACGACTTTACAACGGTAAAAATACACCCAAGAAGTTATCGAAAGTTATAAGAATATTTTTCGCCTAACATGTGCTATAAAATTTCTGACGTTTAATAAGTATTGTTTAACTAAAACAAATGATGCTGTAACAGGCGAAACCGGTCGCGTATTGAAATTCTTAGTGGAAATTTACAAGTTTCTTTTTCATGTAAATGGAATCTTTCCACAAAGTGGAACCTTCCCAAGTGGACATTGTAACTAAAACAAATTCTACATCTTTAGGTTCTGAGCTGTTATTGGAAATGATAATTGATACTAAGTTGCGAACTGGAATGACTATGTCAAACATTTATAGATGTTCGTACAATTTTACATTAGGCTCTAGTATTATAATGTTTAATTTATAAATTCCATATCTGTGATATGACCAAACGACAAAGTTTAATGTCTTGAAGAAACCTTTCGTCCGTATTATTCCCCGTCAGATGTAATGTCCGAATGAATTAATTACGTCTCCATTTCTGTAGATAACTCTGCGTTTTTAAATAGTTATAATTAAGTGATAATCACGATATTTTAAATAATTTACAGCCAAATCTATGACGGTTATTTATATCAAATGTAGACGTGAGCTGAAATTGTAAAGCGTTTGCATATTAAAATCGTGTCCGCAAAATTGAACCCCTTAGTTTAATATTAATTATTTTATTACTAGTGTAGCGTTTTCGGGTTTATGCGGGATTTACCCGAATTTTTTAAATTCGAATCGGAAAGTAAAAAACGGGCAAAATCGGGTAAAACCCAAAAAATATATTCTCTACTTATAAGTACAGTAAGGATTTTTCGGGTTTAAAAAAATTTCATTCGATGGGTAAATGCCGGGTTTTATTATTTTCCATTTTATTCGGGTTAAAATCGGGTATAAATAAGTTACAGATATTTTGAGGTTTTAAAAAATGTTCAATCTCTGGTAATTTTCGGGTTTTTATATTTTGTAATTCGGATAAAATTATTTTAAAATAAAAATCTTATTTAAATGTTTGATCAACAATCAAAACTTTTTACTATACCTTATACATGTTTGAGAGTGTGATATCTTGTGTTAAACGCCTCCAGGTGGAGAGGAACACCTCGCAGGCTGCACAAATATCTTGCTTCCCGTTCAACTTCTTTTTAAAACAAGCCAGATATTACTGAAATGATTATTCTTTCGTAGTGTTTTCAACTAACAGACACTTGGGCTCTTTTTTTCTTATCCTAGAAATGATCTAACAGCGACTAGCTAAGGTGCGTCCTTGACTATTCGTGGCGCGAGAAAACCAAGGAGATTAAGATTGTGTTACAAGTAATCTTACGAATAAATTGTTTACAAAGAGAGTAAACAGACTGGTCACGAACATCTTGGACTACATTCAAGTGCTGAGGTGCCTACAAGCGCCAGAATAGAAATTCTCGACCAAATATTAAAAAAATTCTGTTTAAAGAAAACTAATAATTTCGAGTTTTTTTTGTTTTACCCGAAATTTAAATAGGCAATCGGAGGGTAAAAATCGGTTAAAATATGGTAAAACCCGAAAAATCCATACCCTACTTAAAAGGGAGTGTTGATTTATTCCTCTATACAATGTTAAATTTTATACTTGTGAAAAGTAGCATGTAAACCATTGTTTGTCAAAAAAACTTTTTCTTCAAGATGGACAGCTCAAATTGATAGTTTTAAGAAGCACATAAAAGTCTTCATAGCCACTCAAATATTTTTGTGCCAACGATCGATGTGAATTCGAGAGATCGAGTTAAAAATGCACAAATGCTTGACAATTTTGAATTTATTTGGTTCCTTCCACATTTGGCAAAACATACAAACACATCCAATCCCCAAATCCACAAGTCTCTTTCGCGTAGAGAGAAATTCCAGTCGAAATTATATCGCAGATGGCCTGAGGTACTTCGATTTCTTTTTGCTGACAACCAACGCATTGACTGGACGGTCGAGGATTTATAAAAAAGGAGTGATATTTGAGAATGGGAAGAGGGAGAAACGTTTGGATGGAGAACGGGGAAGTCGAATGAAGGTGCCTGGTTGAAAAGAGGCGATAAGAGAACGCTCCCGGCTCCCCCAGTCAGACAGACAAATGCCTTTTTTTGCACGAAGCTGAGGCTTGTTAACATTGTCTTAAACCTAAAACTAATTGTTTAAAATGGTATTACCCATTTATAGATTACTCTGAAACTATAGAAAAAGTAGGAAAAGGACAATAAAAAGCAAACAAATGAGTACAGTTATAATATAAAGTTAAAAGATATTTAGTAAATGTAAGAGGGGAAATCTAAATATGAAGAGAGCTTATCGTATTTAGTAAAATCCACATATAGGTAGACACCCAAAGGAAGGGGTATGTGAAAAAAACCGCGCAAGCCTATTATAGAAGAGGTAAAGGAATTTTTCATGTAATTTCACGTACAAATCAGTGCACATAGTCAAGGTGAATAACACTAAGCAAAAATATACGTCATGTGAAAAACAGAAGTAAAAGGAAAATAACCGAAGATTCATTGTACCAGCAAAAACTATCATGAATAAAAGTTTGTGCAATCGTACACTTGCTTACACACATACACATAAATACACATGCGCATAAATAAATCTTATAAATATTTTAGAGTGTATGTTCATTATACGTTTTTACACCGTTGAAGCTATCGAAATAAAAAGTTTCGTGGGCCATCCTATGGACCAAAGGAAGAACATGGTCTAGATTTGTAGACCGTGGGGTCTCTTATAACCCATGGGGTCAACAAAATACTATTTCCATAAGAATGCGTGGGAAATGGTGTGGAGAAGCCCCAAAATGCCATGCAGCCCTTCACTGATGTCGATATCATCATCATCACAGGTATTCTGTGCGTGGACAGGTCCGTGATTATTCATGTTTAAACCTTGTTCTCCATATACTCCGATTTTCCACTGTCCTCTTCATATCTTGATAACTCTCTTTCCCTTTCAAATCGTCTATCAATTGAAACCTTTTCCTACATCTTTCCATTTTTACAACTAGTTTTTCTTCTAACACGTCTTTAATCATACTCTCTCTCCTCAGATAATGCCCAACCCAGTTTGCCTTCCTCTTTCTAATAGTCTGTATAATCATTCGCTTCTCTCCTACTCTTCGTAGCACTTCATCGTTTTTTATCTTATCCGTCCATTTTATCTTCAGCATTCTCCTCCAAGTCCACATTTCAAAGCTTTCCAAGTATTTGATGACATTTTTCCTTAGCGTCCATGATTCTGCCCCGTACAAAGCTATAATCCATACATAGCATTTTATGAACTTCTTGCAGATATCTTCCCTTATATTCCCCGTAAATAGATTTTTCTAGTTGGATATAAATATACCTAAACATTAACTTACGATCACTGGAAAAGGCTTATGTTACGTACGAAAGACAATATTTTAATTCTGTTCATGTTCTGTCCTATTACATGCTAAATCGCTCGAAATCTAGCATTTAGCGCAAAATTTGTCTGTTTAGATAACCATTTTTCAGGTGGCAATAAAGCTAAATTTCTTAATTGTTGTCCTCTTCAAAGATGAATGCAAAGAATGTCCACGCCGTGACGCGCCGTAGATAAGGAATAGCCAACGCCAAAATAAAAGGTACAAATGGATTCATGCCTAAATATAGTCTATGAATACTTTTAAAGAGAGTCAAATGATTTTTAAAGAATATTAGAACATTGTTATCTTTTACCATTAACATTTAAGGATTTATCGCAGCATAAATCGATACATCTACTTACATTTGTTCGGTAACCAAGATTTTGTTTATTCTTTACGTTTTGGCTAACACTGTTGGCATAATTCACATCATTTTAGTGCTGCTTTAAAGACTTCGGTATTAAGTAAGATGCGTAATTATATTAATGGTAAAACTTTACAATACAAAACATAAAATAGTAAGCGTTAATGTAAACATCGCTTGCGTAATTAAGGAATGGGGAACGTTTGGTCAAGTTTGGATCTTTTTTTGTGGGGGCTCCGCCTCCAAACTCCGAACCAGCAATTCAAAACTTGGGGTACCCAAAAGCAAAACTAAGTAAATTTCAAGATTTATTGTATTACTTTTATTATAGTATGACATAAAAGTGATATATCAATAAAATAATAAAAATCGTTTGCTACTTAAAAGAAAACACGAGGCCGGACGTTTCAGCTAGGATTATATAAACCTTGACAAATTTCTAATTTTAAAGGAAAATACCTTGTGGTTTGAATAAAGTAATTTGAGATAGAGTGAGAAGTCAGGTCGTAGAAAGAGTAACTAGAAAGAAATCAGTTAGGACCATTAGTATGTTATGGTGCCTGGGACAAGAAGTTGACAGTTTTACAACTTTTGTTCACATGTTTTGACTAAAGTCTGGACGAAATGCTTTGGGATTGACGTTTGAGGCGGTTCGGGTGCGATGTTGCCAGCATGTACATGAGAGCTCATTAACACGTTCCTTTTGCGCGAAACAAAGTCGTGGGAGTTGCGCAGACCTACTACTATGTAACCATAGACTGAAAGTATTTTGTTTACAAAGGACATAGCGGCAACGCGGCGTAGTTGCCCTTAGCAACACTTCTTCCCCTCCATCTATTATTGGCTCTGAGGGAGGAGAGTCTTTCACGCCAAGTCCCCACCCCTCTGCACGAAGTGTCAATCCCAAAGCAAACCTACATTTTTTACACTTTGAACAAATGGGATTGGGGTGTTAATTGAGAATGAATTGAGAAAATTATTACACACAGGGGAAATTAATTTTTTATATCCAACTAATATTGCTTGCATATTATTGGGATATATATATATATATATATATATATCAAGTGAATGAAGGATTCTCCAACATTTTATTGATATAAGATCCGAATTAATCTACTCATCTTTCAAGTTATGATATTAACTTTAATGTAAGCGAAGAACAATATTTTAACCCGAGTCGACCTCTGTGTTACTCGACCTAGCATTTGCTTTGAAAAAGAAGAGAGACTCGACTTAAAGAATGCGATCTTAAGATACGAGGTAAAAGTTAACAAAGAGCAACTCGACGGGATAGTTTGGAGATTAGAATAAGCTTATCGATGAAGTCAAGGGGTTTACAAAAGCCAATAAGAGATAGTATCGTACTTGTTGCTTGTTTATTGTCTGAGGCTTTTCTTATATCATCTGCTACTTTCGTAACATTTGTAGCTGTCCTGGTTTTTTTGGATAGCCAGATTAAGAGGATTTAGTACATTGTTCTCATGAAGGAATCCGGTGACTTGGTGGTAGACTAGGCGTTCGAAGGCTTTTTAGAGATTTCGTAGGATACTAATTGTTCGGAAGTCTCTAACTTCTACGGAAGGTGTTTTCTAGGACAGATGACATACAATAGCTCGTATCCACTGAGTTAGAAATTTTACATGTAGGAGAAAGATACGGAAGATGTTAGTGGTTGCAGGAAAGATGCTATGAATTATTTTTTTAAAAACCGATTGGATCCGGAATATTTACTCTAAATTTTAGAAAGAAAATTCAAAAAGCTAAATTGGACAACGGCTGTAAATTTGAAGGGTGATGGGAGCAACGACAGACGTCTAGGTCACCTATCAAAGTGTTTAATATTTTTTATTTATAATAAGAGTGGCGAAGATAGAGAGAGGAAGAAAATAAAAGGAGATTGAGGTGCACGGAGGCAAAGAGAAGGGGCGATTCAATTGCAAATGCTAGCGGTGGAGTGATGTATTTGTTACCACTCCTGATCGCGTGACAATAGGCAGTTAAGAAAGAGGAGGAAAATAGGTGTCGGACGTTGAGAGAGTGGGAGAGAGAGAGAGGGAGAGAAAGGGTGCGGAAAAGTGGCGACAGAGGGAGATCGTGGGAAGAGATAGTTGGAGGGAGGACTGGGTTGATCTTTTTAAGTTTATGTGATTGTCTGTCAGCCCGAAGTCAACAAAGTTTAAAGACGCTTAACTTATAATTAGGGTATGGATTTTTCGGGTTAAAAAAAATTTCATTCGGAGGGTAAATGTCGGGTTTTATTATTTTTCTTTTAATTCGGGTTAAAATCGGATATAAATAAGTTACAGATTTTTTGAGGCTTTAAAAAATGTTCAATCTCTGGTAATTTTCGGGTTTTTATATTTTGTAATTCGGATAAAATTATTTTAAAATAAAAATCTTATTTAAAAGTTTGATCAACAATCAAAACTTTTTACTATACCTTATACATGTTTGATAGTGTGATATCTTGTGTTAAACGCCTCCAGGTGGAGAGGAACACCTCGCAGGCTGCACAAATATCTTGCTTCCCGTTCAACTTCTTTTGAAAACACCCCAGATATTAGTGAAATATTTTTTCTTTCGTAGTGTTTTCAACCAACAAACATTTGGACTCTTTTTTCCTTATCCCATCGAAGATCTAGCAGCGAATAGCTAAGGCGAGGTCCTTGACTATTAGTGGCGCGAGCAAACCAAGATGATTAAGATAGTGTTACAAAGGAAGTTTACGAATAAATTGTTTACAAAGAGAATAAACAGACTGATCAAGAACATCTCGGACTGTACTCAAATGCTGAGGTGCCTACAAGCGCCAGAATAGAAATTCTGCTACCAAATATTAAAAACTTTGTGTTTAAAGAAAACTAATAATTTTGGGTTTTACCCGACATTTTAAAAAGGCAATCGGAATGTAAAAATCGGGTAAAACCACAAAAATTCATGCCCTAGTTATAATACGGCGATTGGGAATCTGCGCATTTCTACGAATTTACAGGATTGTAGTTTTTCGGGAAACTTATTTGCGATTCAGGATGAAGGATCCAGAGAGCCAGAGAAAGAGGTGAAATACTCTTTAAGTTGTGTTATTGGAGACTTTAGATTTAAAAGATAAAAGGTAAATTAATCTTGTATGCGCGCCCTAGGCTCTCTTGGATTAGGTTTCTCTAGATAATTCCATGGTTGATACATTATAATTTAACATGACTCTATGCAGTTAAATAGAATTAACTCCTTGACCGTAAAATTCAAAATTAGAGACACACAATGAAAAGGGGGGGGAGGAAAGGCAGGAAAAGGCAAAAGACAATAAAAATTAAAAACTTACAGGTTTAGGGGTTGTTACTCCACGCCAGGGACCTGATGTCACTCACACATTCACTCGCTCAATCGCACAAGCACTAATCCTAAAGGTGGAAAAGGAAACGGCACCGGGCTTGCGAGAAATTACTCTGCGCCAGGGATCCAAAATATCACACCGGTGCTAGAAGGTTTATGAGTCAGTACGACCGCGACAGGGACCAACTAAACAACCACAAACACACGCACACGTACACGCAAAGAGGTAAAGGAAAAAAGGGGAAAGGAACGGGGAGATAATACTAGGTTTACGGGAAATTAAACCACGCCAGGGACCTAGTATCGCACACAGTGGCCTGTAGGTTTATGTGTCTTCCGGCAACGACAGGGACCTGACAGACAAAACAGTCACACACGCAAGCACTCGAATACATGCACACAAGATCTCTAAAAATGAGTTAACGTACTAAATACGTATTTCGAGAGGAATGCTCTCATCATCAGTAGCTGATGTGTAATGAGAGGTGGGAGTGTTGGCCCGTGGCTCATACCCTCCCGTGGTATCTATTATTTCTGAGTTGCCTTCCAATGTGGCTTTACTCAACGTCGGGTATTAAATTACAGGCACCTCACCCGTGTTTCATAATGGTCAGTATTAATAAAAGTTATATTCGCCGCTTTTTAGGAGGGACCCTATCCTCTTCACCTGTGGATGCCAATGCTCTCTTGTACTTATCCCAGACCGACACTTTGTTAATTGCGAGATCGCGGAGAACGTCATTCGTTTTATTTTCCAGGGCGAGTTTGTATTTGTTAGCCAAATCTTTGGCAAAGTCCCTAATCGTTGGTATCCCTAGCATTTCATGGACATCAACATTTCTGCCCCATGTCCTGCCTATTCGGCTTAAAATCTTTCTCTCCGCGATCTCGAGTATTTTCCAGGATTTCTGCATGAGAAAACCCGTCCACACCGGTGCAGCGTACATAAGTGTCGGTCTGATCATTGCCTTATATAGGTGTGTTTTTAATTCCCTGGACACGTCAGTTGATTTAAAAATTAGGAAGAGTCTGGCTCTCTTCCCTGCTGCTGCAAGGTTGACCCTTTTTACATGGACGTCAAACCGTAGTTTCTCGTCCATTGTTACGCCAAGGTATTTAATATGTCTAGCCCAGGGAATTTCAACACCTTCTACTGAGAGCTGTCTCGGCAAATCGGCATCCCTTTTTTGGAAGAGGATTGCTTGGGTCTTTTTGGGGTTTATCTCAATTCTCCATTTCTTGTAATACTTAGTGAGTTTTTCAATTTGCCTCAGGGCGTAACGGACGGCCATTTCCGGCTGGAAGCTTCTTGTAATTATTGCACAATCGTCCGCGTAGAGGGCAATGGTGGAGTTCCAATCCCCCTCATCCGTCGGAATGTCACCCGTGTAAATAGAAAATAGTAATGGCCCTAGGACACTCCCTTGTGGAACACCAGCTGCTATCCTCCTTGTCGAGCTTTCGGCACCATTCCATTTTACAGTGAATGGCCTGTCGTTGATATAAGACTTTATAAATTTCACCTGCCAAGAGGGAAATTTAGCTATAAAAAGTTTTTGCAGTAGGCCTAAGTGCCATACTTTGTCGAAAGCTTTGCTTATATCAAAAGCTACTCCAACAGATACATTCTTCCTGTTGAAGGCGTCCGTGATAAAATCTACCACCCTCTGCAGCTGATGTGTTGTGGAGTGTCCTGCCTTAAATCCGAACTGCATTTGGGGGATCACACCATGCCCTTCCGCGTGTGTCAGTATATGCGGGTAGATAATTTTTTCGCATACTTTCCCAAGGCAGGAAAGGAGGGATATCGGTCTGAAGTCAGTGGCTTTTAAGACCTTCCTTCCTACCTTGGGTATGCATATGACATTTGCATGCTTCCAGCCGGCAGGGTAATGTCCTATCCTCACCGCTGCATTGAGAATCGAGATAAGGTATTCTCCTGCAGAGATTGGCAGTCGCTTTATTAGTTCGTAGGGGATGTTGTCTTTGCCTGTCGCCTTCCCCTTTGGTAGGCGTGCTATAACTTCTGCCAATTCTCTGATGGAGAACACCGGAGTGGCTTGATCCTCGATGTGCTGTACCCTTAGCATGGACTCTATCTCCTCCATCTTTATGTCTGGGGTGTATTCTGTTGCGTCATTGGGCGTGAAAACCTGTTCTAAGTGAGACGCAAGGAATTCGGCTTTTTCAACAGACGTGGTAAGTTTGCCTCTTGGGCTCTCCACCAGAGGGTCGCTCCTGGCAGAATCCATTAGGGAACGCGTATACTTCCATATGGAGTTGTCGCTTATATTGAGGTCTGCTAGTCTAATGGACCATTGGTACCTCCTCAGGCGCCTCAGTTGATCCCTGATTTCTCTGTTTAATCCCCGGAGATCCCTCTTTTGGTCGGCAGTACCGTAATGGTTAAACTGCCGCCTCACCCAGTTTCTTTTGCTTATAAGATTTTTGATTTCGTCAGGGATCTCCAGGTTTTCTTTCGATTTCCTTGCTCTACGCGGAATAGCTTTTTCCGCTGCGTTATTGATTGCGTTCCCCAACAATTCTGCCGCTTCATCAATTCCCTCCCTGGTGGATATCGTGGGCACATCGCTTGGTAGTGACTCCGTAATTATTTTCCTAAAATTAGCCCAATCCGCAAGTCCATAGCACATGCGGTGGTTGTCCTGTTGATAAAACAATACTTGTGTTCCGATCCTCAGAACTACCGGGTAATGGTCGCTCGTTAGCTCTGGGATCGTTTTAGATATTGTCCGTTGATCAAAATTCTTGACCAGTGCAAAGTCAAGGACACTTCCTGTGTTCCTTGGTCCTGGTCGCGTCGTTGTTCTCGGAGCCACTACCCTAATTTGGTTATCTCGTGCCCATGTCTTTAAAAGATTACCACGCCTGCTATCTTTACTGCAGTTCCACGCCCAATGCGTTGCATTAAAGTCACCCGCTATTATTACTCCATTGTCCATGCTAAGGAGCCCGTTTAGGTCTTGCATGCGCAATTCTTTCCCTGGTGGGATATAGGTGCTTATGATGGTGAGGGTTCCCATAGTTGTATCCGCTCTGACCCCTACTGCTTCTATCGGGCCAGAGCTTCTGTCGTCTATTTTTGCGCATGCAATACCTTCACGGGCGAGGATAGCCACTCCACCCCCTCGAGTATTATTATCTCGGTCCCTCCTAAATATCTCATAACCAGGAACAGCCCAATCCTCATTCGGTTGAAGGTGCGTCTCCTGTATTAAAATAATCTTTACTGAATGTTTCCTCAGGAACTCAATGAGCTCCGGCGTCTTATTTCTTACAGCCCCGTTTGCATTCCAGTGGGCCATGATGATCGCAGTCGCTTGATTGACCCTAGCGTCCATTGCCGTTTTGAGCGGTTATGGCGGCTACTAGGGTCTGAATTAACGTCATCATGGCCGTCATTTGCTGCTGGATAGTTGCCTTAAATTGGGCCATAGTCGCGACTAGTGTTTTCATATCTGGGTCGCTTTTAAAATTTTTCTCTTCCCTATTGGGCTGCTCCTTGGTTTTTTTCTCTTCTAGCGGCGGAAATTCTTTTTCCTCGATCCCTTTGCCAGGTTTACCTGGGAGAGTCCAGACTGATGGCGGTGGGGGGGGGGCCTGGATGGTTCTGTGCGTTTTGTCGTTTTTCTTTTCTTTGGATTTGAGCGCCTCTTCGTGTTTCAAATAGACTGGACACCTACGAGAAAAAGATACGTGCTCCCCTCCGCAATTACAGCATTTGGCCTTGGTTTGAGTTTTGTCTTTAGGGCAGTCTCTCCCTTCGTGGGCCCCAGCGCACTTATAGCATCGAGGAGATGCGGTGCAGTTCTGGGACCCGTGTCCATACCTATTGCATCGAAAGCACATCTGCGGCCTCTGGTACTTATAAGGTTCTAGATGTACCCTGTGACTGCATATTTTTTTTACTTCTGCCATAGCCGTAATTTTAAAATTTTCGTTTTTCTCTATCGTCGCGACGTATAAGTCTTTTCTCGTAGGTGCCAGTTCGCGTACTGCCACGCACGGTATACCTAGTTCTGATAACTCATCTCTGATAAAACCCAGGTCCATCCCCTCATCCAGCCCTTTGATAAGGTACCTGACAGTAGTATTTGTCTTTCCTGCCCAGGTATGCATCTGGGCGCCAGCCTCTATTAGGTATTGTTTAATGCAATCGTACTCCTTCTTAGTGGTCAGTTGAAGTCTTGACCCGTCCTTCGTCTTTATAATGGTAAAATCATTATTGCCGATCTTTTGTCTGATTGTCTTAACAAAAGCGGTATAATTCATTATGTCATATACAACAATGGCCGGCGGCCTCTTTTCCTTGGGACTTGGTCTAGCGGTATCTCCCGGTACGTCTATGAGTGGGTCGTACCTATTATTGGTATTGGTCGTAGAAGTAAAAGTATGCGGTTCGTATCGTCGCCGTCTTTTCTTTGCCCTCTCCACGGTTGTGAAGATGGCCGCGTCATCGATATGAAAATCTCCGGCCGGGTCAAGCCCTACTTCATCCTGACCATCCTTGTTACCTTTGGCTGGCGCTATATCGTCCTTTCTTTTCGTCTGGTCTCCCTTGTTATTTTCCCTATGAAATAAGACGCTCCTAATTGCAGAAGGGATCGGGATCCTATCCCCTACATGGGTTGAGGTGCCTTCTTCGCTCCGTGGAGCTGCTTCCCTATTAGGGGGCGGTGAGCGGATCATTCTGTGGGGGAGAGTTAGGCCTGTCGCCTGTCGAGATAGTAAAAGGGCGAGCGGGTAAGAAGGTGGGGCAAGTTAGCCACCCCCCGCAGAAGGAGTGGGCCCGACCGTGCAATGGTAGCCCCGGGGTTAACCCGCTCGCGTCAAGGCGTGCTGCCAACTCCCTGGTGGCACCTGGTCGAGTCCCGGAAGGCTCTGGGGAGTCCCGCAGCGACTTACGTACTTCCCCCCGAAAGGGGGTTTTCCCGCACCAGGCAGACGAACTCCCACAGAGTGTTAGTTTTGTCCTGTCCTATCAATCAAAATAGGAAAAGGTCGAACGGGTGAGAAGGTGGGACAAGTTAGCCACCCCCCGCGGAAGAAGTGGGGCCGACCGTGCAATGGCAGCCACTCGGGATTGGCCCGCTCGCGTCAAGGCGTGCTACCAACACCCTGGTGGTACCTGGTCGAGTCCCGGAAAGCCCTAGGGAGTCCCGCAGCGACTTACGTACTTCCCCCTCGAGAGGGGTTTTCCCGCACCAGGCAGACGGACTCCCGCGTTAGTAACTAAAATGAGAGAAATTTTTAAAAAGAATGATCCGCAATGTGGAGAGTATGAGCCGTGATTTAACTATCGGTTGTCGGTCAACCAATCCGGAGTCAGAGACCTGTTTTAGATAGGCTAGGCTCGCTAGTCATCTGCACCAGAGTCGTATTTTATATATACTTATATTTATATAAGTATATATAAATATTGGAGTGTTGTAGGCAGTATTTATATGTTTATATGCTGAAGTGAAAGGGAAGGAAAGAGGTTCAGCCGTTACAAGGTACAGAGGTGAAAGGGGGATCGGGCCGCGGTCGTATCCATAATGGAATGTTTGCTTTTGTTTATTTGTATGTTTTCGTATGCGTCTAGTTTGGTTTGGTTGGTTACAGATTTTACAAGAGTTAGGTTTTCGATCGTAATTGTATGGTGGCGTTCTTGGATATGTGTTGCTACACTCGAGTTGTTTAGTCTGTTGTGTTTAAAATGAGCTATGTGTTCTTTTAAGCGTGTTTCTATCTTGCGTTTTGTTTGTCCAATATATATTTTGTCGCATCCTCCACATGATATTTTGTATATGCCGGATTTGTTTAAAGAAGGAATTGTGTCTTTTGGGCTGTGTATGAAGTTGGAGAGTTTATTGTCGTTAACAAATACTGTCTTATAATTGAATTTTGAGAAGATGTTTTGTAGTTTGTTGGTGAGCCCAGGAGCGAAGGGGATTTTAATGTATTTTGTGTCTGTGGGGGAAGTGTCGGTTAGTGTTGTGTGCGTTTTAACATGGAGCCTGTTTATGTTTACGCAGGATGTTTTCGATCATTTCAGAGTCGTATCCGTTGGTTTTTGCACAGTTCTTAATGTGTGTGAGTTCTTTACGGTAATCAGATGGGGAGAGAGGTACGCGAAGAAGTCTATTGATCATGGAATGAAAAGGGGCCAATTTATGTCCCCCCCTTTTCATTGTGTGTCTCTAATTTTGAATTTTACGGTCAAGGAGTTAATTCTATTTAACATCAATTTCGCCGTAGTCTCCAACTTTACTTATTTATGACTCTATGCAATTTAACTTATTGTTAGAAGATATACAAAGTAGGTGATCAAAGTTTATTCTGTGTTTATGGACCAACTGAATAGATTTCAAAACTGTAATGTCTAATTTTATCATATAGCATTGGTTAATGATTATTAGGAGGTAATTATAAATATATATGTATATATTATAAAAATATAGGACCGAGTAATTCGTGCATTAAGAAGGAAGGAGTAGTTTCTAATTCATATTCAAGTAAAGAGAGATTCATCCTAGGATAAGTAATATACGCCGATCAATCTTTGTTTCCTTTTCGTGATATACAGCTCAAAAAATATTGCAGTTTCATGCCTGATTGAAAATTTGTGGGCTTCTTCACTTTTAGAAAAATGAAATATAGTTGAAGGAATTTCAGATTTATTTTCTTATATATGGATATATTTATAACCAGAGTTGGACGTATCAGTAAATATGAAACATATTTTGAGATTAAACCTGCGGTTGACACCAAGTTCGCATACAGTTAAGATAAATTGAATACTCCTCCAGCCATAAAATTGACTTAAAGTCACCCAATGCATTTCGCTCACAAAGTGGGCATCTTCAGGGGGTATGTCGCTGACGACTGCGACCAAAGTCAACTTAGTGGGCGAAATGCATTTGGTGACTTTAAGTTAATTTTATGGTCGAAGAAATATTCAATTTATCTTAATTCAACTAGCCATAAGTGTTTGTCTGAGAGTTCAACCAACTCCACATACAGCAATTACCCGTATAACAGAAATAAAGCAAATTAAGACTATTTTCAAGTGTTTGAAATAAAATCATCATAAAAATAAATAAATCTAACCGTTAACATAATTGCTTGTCAAAAAACATGGCAGGAATATTTTGATTGAATTTTAGTTCGTACCACTTCATAAATTTATTTCAGCTTCTTATAATCTAGCCGAGCAAGTTTTCTTCTTATCATTGTCCACGATTTCACCCCCAAAAAATCCTATTCCTTCGCCATCATCTTCCATTGAATAGTAATACATTTTTATATCATGAGTACCAATAAGATGCATTGCTGCGTATTTTAAAAAGACATTTATGGATTCAAATTTACTGCAGCTATTAAAATAATTAAAAATTATATTGTTACATTTTATAACATCAACCAATTTCACAACTGCTAAAAGTCAAATATTAAAATATAACTCCAATTTATCTTTCTCGTAATGAAATGAAGGAATCGTACTTCATTATATTTAATTCTAATGAAGAAGCACAATATAAAATCCATTTCTATGGCATTTTACGAAGAATTTCTACTGTTTAATAAAAATTTAAAGATTATTTCTTCAGCGAATGGAAATAAAGATTGAATTGTTGATTTAGAAAAGACTTCAGAAACGTAAACACGTATATGTAGTCAACTCATTCGACGAGGCAAGAAGTTATGATAGTTCAAATTTATCATAGTTTTGAGACAGTTCGAGTTGGATTCAAGTTCTTAATGAATTAATGTTTAAATTCATTCTATTGTCCGTCCATTAGACTAAATTCTGAGTTATAATCTTGAGTTAATGAATTTTAAATATAAATAAAATAAGCTACATTAATTCCAGTTAGCTCAATGCGTCCTTATGAAGAATGCACAAACCTTTTATGTGTAAAATTATGATGAGTGACGTGTTTAGGAAAATTGATTTATACTACCGGTACACAATAATTTTTGTTTTGTTCAATATTGCTGATGGTACAGCATTTCGTATGTTCTGTGGTTTGTTTAATATTAAGTATTCAATGCACCGGCCACGCGTCAATGTTGAAAGAAATTAATCACAAACATTATCAATATAGCAATTTGCTTAAACTGCACAATAAAACTTGCAAACAAAACGATATTTTCAATGCATGCGTAAAATATCTTTCTATTTGAAATGTTAAGTTTTCCATTATTTAAATGCATTGGAATCGTTTCTTTTCTTCGCTACGTGTTTCATATTTTATATTTACACGAAACTTTTCACATAAATTTTAAATTGGTTATTGTTCTTGATGCGTTTGTTTCATTGCAGGCTTACTAGTGCAAATACACTTGAAAACTCAAGTCTAAAAATGAACAAGAGTAAACTCCCACTTGCGGTTGACCGATTTTTACCAAAAACTAATCAGTTCTTGTGACTTTTATCAAAATGTTAAATATAAAATTCTGCGTTTACCTGATGAATAATTTTTGAGTTAGAGCACCCACAAAAAACTCATCTACACACACTCTCTCTCTCTCTCTCTCTCTCTCTCTCTCTCTATCTCTCTCTCTCTCTCTCACACACACACACACAAACACAGACATCATCGATAAAATGGTCAAAACGTGTTCAGGGGACCTCAAAACCTGTATTTTCGTTGAAATCTCAAAGTCGATTTTTTTAATGAGTACAGTTCTTTCCCCTCTACTATGTATATGGAGAAAGTAAAAACGAAAACTATCCTGGTATCGAACACATGCATTTCCGAAGGACGACTACCCACTTAAAACCTGCAAGAGATCGCGCCGAGTATTCAGGCGATAGAATTATGGAAATCAAACTGACAGTTCTCTGTTTATTTGCATTCATGCCGAAAGGTGATGTCACTCGAGACTTCAGACGCAGGCAGGCAAGGACGCACGCATAGACGCTGGCAGAGACACAGCGGTCATAATATATTAGATATAGGATATATATCATATAAAACCTAAGGTATTTCTGGAAGTACCACAGAGCTGAAATTTTTGCATATAAAATTACCTTTTTAAATTATTTACAATTAGGATACAAAATTGTGACATGCACCATACTATGTAAGAAAGAATGAAGTTTATTTTTCTTGAAGACATAATTCAAATCCATGCTGAATTTGCGTAAAAATTTGATTTTAATCATAAAATTATGAATATATTTTCGATTTTCAACAATGAAAAATATGAACTACCATAGCAACGACTCTAATGCCTTTCAATGGTAATTGATTTTCTATACTTCAAGACCATTTATTTAATGCTTTGCTTGCATTATAATCCATTTGATTTCAGCCAACGACGTACACATATGATGACGAAACAATTTTAAAATATTTCTATCCAGATACGTACTAAATGGCACGGATAATGACGCCTAACACACAAAATATCCTAATTTTTACATAACTTTTAGTGTAACATATAAGCTATTATCTTAATGATGATTATAGTTATAGCTTTAAAAGGGCGATCTGAGCCATGGAACTTGTAATTGGAAAACATGGACGCGAAGCCGATTGCCAGAGAATTTAGAAATTCCTGATAGATGCTTTAATTTCGCAGAAAATGAAAACTATTATCTTATATAAAAGGGCTCTGTGTAGTTCAAATGCTGTCACGTTGGTTTATTTACGAGTTTATATCTTGGTGTATGGTGATTATTTGAACGCATGCAGTATGCAAGCACCGAAAACTCGTAGATTAAAAAACAATATAATCCCCGAAACCACATAATTACCACTTATATAGTAGTTTCGGAGATAAAAAATTCGAGAATCGCCCAATCTTTCGATGCCATTTAATACGTATTTCCCATTAAGAACGCCTTTGAAATCTATCTGTATTCCATTTATGGAGTGTACTTTTCCATTTGTTTATTTAGGTTTTCTGTATAAAAATTTTATTTTTTATTAAGACTAATTAAAATTTATCTTCTACTTATTTTTTCGAAGAATTCCATATATTTCCAATTATTTACGGAAGTTTGGCTGTTAGTTTGTAATTTTAACCTGCCAGACTATATCACAACGGAAGAGAAGGGCGAATTTGCCTCAGTCTACGTGACTTAAAGCTTACTGTGTAATTCAAAGATCAAATTTTATTCGGTCTTTGGAGCTATGGTGAAAAATATATCCGTACACATAACACAGAATTTAATATTTGTTAGTTGAACTTAAAAAAAGCTTTGAACATTGAATTACTAACGTCAAAAGTCTTAATTTTATTTTCACAGATTCTTTGCCAATTTCTGATATCAACTCTTATTCGTCTCGCCGAGGCATTCGCAACTACAGATTCGCCATTTGAGAAAAGTTTTCCTGTCTCTGTGGTAGACAAAGGGTTGTGCACCTATATTGCTCTTGACGCCTCCCCTTGACCACAGATGACTCACTATAAAATATGTCGCAATGGACCAATTGAGTTTCTGCATTATTCGTTTTCAGCTGTTAAACCTGTCGTTATAACCACCATTTAGTAGATCTTATATTCCGTCGAACATCACTCCTAATGCTGGGTCTACTTCGCATCCGCCACCTACAACCAGTTCTGTGCTAATTTGGACATAGTGTCAAACTGCTGTTTAATTTCTTTGCCAGATGTTCACCCAATCAGTAAACCCAAATAGAAGTCTGTAATCTTTCAATTTCCATCATATATAACCGGGCTTGGTAGTTTTCGAAGTTTATTTTTCTTAAAAATCGATGTTTATTTTTCCTAAAAATTCACGACGAAGATCTATGTTAATTTAATGCATTTAGTAGTTTTCGAAGTTTAAATTTCTTAAAAAGCAACCTATTAAATCGAGATTAAATTTTCTAGAAATCACAGACGAAAATCTGTTTTTAAAATATTTCATTAATTTTATCTAGAACAATTTACAAACCGAATTTCTTCTAATAAAGTTTTACTATAAGTGTTTGTATATATATATATATATATATATATATATATATATATATACACACAGTCAAACTCGTTTATAACGAGCACGGTTGTAACGAGGTCACGGCTATAGTGAGCAAATGCTACCTCCAAGATAAGTTTACGAGCATTTACATACAAATATTTCACGTATATAACGAGCACGCTTCACGGATATATCGAGCAAACTTTGACCACTTCTCACTGTCTCAAATGCGGCGGCGGTCTGCCCCTTCAATCCTCATAGTGACCCAAGATATGTAACCTTGTGTTCTCGAGTCCAGCCTCTATACCCTATCCCTCGGGGAGGTTAAAGACCGCGGCGTTGTTGTTAAAAAATAATCCCTTCGTCCAAACCAAGAATTCCCAACTTGCAGGTACAGTGGCACTCGCGGAGGTCCTTTGTCCTCTCCTCCCAACCCCCAGCTCTTTTACAGTCAGAAGATTGTGAATGGAAGGGGGTAAGGGGCTGAGGGCATGTACAAGGGCGCCCGCCCCCGTCGCGCAGCCGAATGCACCCAACACCCTTTCCCACGTAAAGATGGGAAATCCCACGTTTAATCCGTCTCCTCATTAACTCTTCCTGGAATTGGCATGCTCACAGTTTGCAAAGAAAGTTCGTAGCGTTTATCACAAAAATCAGTTGAGATTTTGCCCTTGAAGGAGTAACATGTCTGTACATAAAAGGAAGTGTTTGTCTATTCGCGAAAAGGTTGATATTATTCGAGAGTTAGAACGTGGTAAAAAATGTTGAAGTGTGTAAAAAATTTAATTTATCGTCGTCTACGGTTTCAACCTTATGGAAAAACAAAGAAGCGATTTTATCTGCACTAGAGAACAGCCTAAAACCGAACAAGAAAATGAGGAAGTGTGACTTGGGTACTGTTGATCAAGCACTTCTGGAGTGGTTTAAGAGGCAGAGAAATGCTGGTTTCCCCATCAAGGTTCAGACAGATAAATTTGCAAAACAGTTAGGACACGAGAACTTTACATGCAATAACGGGTGGCTTGATCGTTTTAAAAATCGGCATAACATTGTTTATGCGAAAGCCCCTGTCAGCAGATTCAAAAACGGCAAGTGAATGGGTGAAAAATGTTTGGGAGGAGTGTCGAAAAGGTTACAGAGAAGAAGACATCTACAATGCCGACGAAACTGGACTGTTTTACAACATGATGCCTGATGCAACGTTTAAATTCAAAGGTGACAAATGTGTTGGTGGCAAAAGACCTAAGAACCGTTTAACAGTTTTAATGTGCGCAAACATAAATGGGACAGACAAAAAAAAACTTTTTGTTATTGGTAAGTCACAAAAGCCACGTTGTTTCAAAAATGTAAAGAAGCTTTCCGTTGAATATGCAGCTAATAAAAAGGCATGGATGACTTCCAATATTTTTCAGAAATATGTAAGTCAGTGGAACAACTAGTTACGGAGGAAAAATAGAAACATTCTACTCCTTGTCGATAACTGTCCTACGCACCCACATATGCAGGAGTTATCCAATGTAAAACTGGTGTTTTTGCCTCCAAATTTGACTTCTATTTTGCAGCCAATGGACATGGGGATAATTAAAAGTTTTAAATGCCATTTCAAGCGATTTTTTGTTCTGCAGTTGATTGAAAGGAGGGAAAGAGGTTTAGATGGCCACGACTCTGTATTGGATGCAATTCATTTGATAACAGATGCATGTTTCACCTACAACGATCATAAAATGTTTTCGAAAGTCTGGTTTAATATCGGGAGAATTTCTGATTGATAACCATAACATTGATGAAGATCAGAATGGCTTAAAGAAAATGGAATTGTGAATTTTGACCATGTAAATGACATTGACAATTTTGTTCATGTTGATGATGATTTGATTACCAGAGGAATTTCCTACGGAGAGTGAAATAATAGAGACAGTAGAAAGTACAGCAGACAGTGATGAAGACAATGTTGAATGTGTCGAAGACACAATCCTGACGAAAGCCGTGCCAACTTACTCAGGATGCCGTGGAAACATTAAATGATTTTTTTTAAACATTGACATTTCCGATGGAGTTGTTAGTGCACTAAGTGTAATAAGAGGAAACTTAAGAGACTTCAAAGTGAAATCTATGAAACAGGCTACTATTCAAAGTCATTTTTTTAAAAAGGGGAGTGATTAAGGATGCAGCTGTGAGTAAATTTTATATGTACGTATGTTTACTTTAAATTTTCTAGTTTATTTTCATTTTTAGGTTTTTTCATAAATTTACTAAATAAACTTTCTGTTTATATATTCACTTTTACTTCTTATGTCTTATTTCACCTTACGCATGCATGCTTTTGCCTTCACGGATAATAAGTTTAACGGCTATAACGAGCAAAACTAAACGGTCCCGTGGCGCTCGTTATAGCAGAGTTTGACTGTATATAAGACCTCGTATGCCGGATTGCTTGTTGCTCTGTAAATTTTGGTTACTGAGTTGTGGTTGACGTCGACCACTAACCTGGAACTGCCAATTTTTCGGAGTAAACTATAAAGTGTATTGTACTCGTTAAATCGCGCCCATTATTCGCTAAAAATATAGATAATTCGACAACAGAATTAATATGATATGAAAATAATGTACAACCAAATGGCTTTGTCGAAGAAAAAAATCTTGTTGAGTAAGAAACGATTGTGAATGTAAAAAAACAGAGTGCGAGTGTATTCGGAGGATGGATTACGGGTTTTACTTCCAAAAGTATAAATTTCGTGAGTGTGTTAGTGAAAATACCATGGGAAGTTCTGACTGTCGGTACTCATTTCTCAGTTTGGGGAAATTTTTCTCTACTTTGAAGGGGTCGGAACAAGACACAAGAAACGTTCCCCGACTTTTTCGTTAATGGAGCATGGCGGCAGACCATATTGTGAATATGACCCACGGCGCTCATTAACGAACTTGTTTTAAGTTAAAGGCAGATTGCAATAAACGGATTATGCTGTTTCGTCCCGTTTGGATCCCCGGTAGCTATGTATGTATCCTTAAAGCATTAACATAAGGGAATTTAGAAAGCCAATTGTAGGACATCCCGAATAGAGGGTGGCCGTCTGGTATAATATACGCCGATTTTCTCATTCGTTTTGGATCTTTGGAGCTAAAATATATTGTGTAAATGTGGCAAAGCAAATTTAAAAATCATGTCGCATAATTTCGTGGAAATTTTAGTGGTGAAAAATCTGCTCTTATAGACGACATTTCATTTTCTTCGAATTTAATTTTTTTGCGAATTCGATGATTACCGACAATTATCGGTTTAAATCGAATCCTAACATGCCTATATATAAAATATATAATCCTATGGAAGCGTCTATTCTCCCGTTATATGGGTAAATCCTTAAAAGTCGCCGTAACAATTGGGAGTTAGGTAAAAATATGTTCTTCAGGAAGCATGTCAAAACATGATAGCATAGGCATACGAAGCTCAAGTACTTACTAACGAAGTCCTGCGGTGGATCCTTAGGGTCTGAATTAAATCGCATGTTTTTCGATAATCCGATCGACCGTTGAATATTACTGCGCATTTGGAACCCCTTAGGGGAACCATGTAGGCTCCTCGAAATTGTTCAACGTAGAGCAGCTGCATTTGTTAAGGGGTGTGTGTTGTTAGAGATTTTGACGGAAAAAATTGAAGGGCATGTAGTTCAGAAAAATGTACTACAAACGTGAACACTTAAAAAAATGTAATAGCCCTAAATTCATCTATCTCAGGCATGACATAATTGTACACAGGCGCTGGTGATCGTGTGTGTAGATCGCAGTGTGCAAGAAAATACGTTTAAACAATCTCTATAGCCTATCAAAGATAGCGTTGGTAATAATTTTCTCATTCGTGATAAAACAGGCCAATAAAAATTTCAATTCGAGTATTAAACTCTAATTAAATCCACTCCCATTGATGGCTATCAAGATAATAATGTATGCGTAAAATTCTAATTGAAAGTATTTCAAGCTTTTATTTTCCTCTTAATGAATTATGGTTCGCAATATTTACAAAATCTGATGTGACCACCACATGACTTTCTCCGCATCTGTAATATTTCTAAAAATTCCATATAGGTTACATATTAATAAATATTTTAAGAAACCGAGAAAATTTAAGATTTTACAAAGAACAGAAATAAACTCAAACCATAGCCTTCTGATGTTGGATATAGTCACAAAGCTCCAACAATTAAGAAAAGAAAAAGGAGCGCTACTAAGACCTAACTAAGCGTCAATTGTTAACAATTGTCGGTAGGTGGCGTGGTGGTGGCAGCTAAAAATATAAGATATCTCTTAAACAATGCATTATATAGAAAAATGTTTCAAACAAAAGTTGTAGAAAATTAAAGTTACCACAACTTTTATTCCTGTATATGTTTACATTTATCAAATATTAAAGCAAATATTTTAAAATAACGGATAAGTGACAAGAGTAAACACCCACTTCCGTTTGACAGATATTTACCAAAAACTAATCAGTTCTTGTGACATTTATAAAAATGTTTAATATAAAATTTCGCGTTGACGTGATTAATATTTTTTGAGTTAGATCACCCACAAAAAAGCTATCACATACACACAGACATCATCGAGAAAATGGTCAAAACGTGTTCAAGGGTCCTCAAAACGTATATTTTCGTTGAAATCTCGAAGTCGATTTTTTTCATGAATACAATACTTTCCCCTATATTACGTATATGGAGAAAGTAAAAAATGGTTGCTACTCTTGTGATCAACGTTTGTATACAATGAGCCCAGAAAAAAGATTCGTCTAAAACATTTCTACTTATTAGTGGCAACTTTTTATATGCAATACTGCTGCAACATCATATTGTACTAAAAGGTTTGAAATCATCAATCCTATGATATAATATTAAGAAATATGGAGGAGGGATATTTGACGTAAAAGTACTTCAAAATAAAAACCGAGTGTGCTTTAATGACCACCAATAAAGATAAGCCGTTTAGCATAATAAAATGCCGAATACTATTGTACAGATTTAGATACTACAGGTAACCTTCGATTAACAGGGTACTTGAATTACACGGTTTCGGTTTTACATGGCAGCCGGTTTTGGTTAACATGGTTTGAGACGGCTTTACACGTTTTTTCAGTTTTTATTCCTGCCTCCAAAAAATAAAAACAGCAGGAAATGTAATTTTTCATTCAAGATTTAACGGTTATGTAAATTCTGAATAAACGGTTATGGGTGGATATGCTTAAAATGTGTTACCATGCAACATTTATAATCAAAGTTTTATCAAAATTTATTCGAAATAGTGTAATTTTATTATACCGTGCAGAATTTAAATTTAAACAAAGCTCTAAACTATCAAGTGTGTTTATGTGTTCCCTGATGGAACTTCCATTCTCGCGGTAATCGTGCGTCTCTTGAGTCAACACTTTGACAGTTGGGAACGAATCACCAAAATATTGAGAGCGAGGATTCTCTGAAATGTAAACAAAGAATGTTTTCATCTTTTTTTCGACCAATGAAATCTGCTTTTTGCATCTAGATATTACCAATCCAGAACACCTTGCGGTTGATGAGGGAAAATCATTTTCTATAGTCTCTATTTTATTTGTCGCTGGTCAGTCAGTCGTATTCAAATTCTTGGGATGATTTCGACTTCTTGAGTGATTTGTTGTGCTGACATTTTGGCATTCTGAGAGGTGAAATTTTACTCTCCGCTAAAACGAACTATTTTGTACGAGTTCTTAGTCTCGGTTAACACGTTTGATTACAGGGTGTTTTTGTGGAACAAAACAACCGTGTTTAATCTGTACTTCGGATGCTTCAATTCTATGAGGGATAGATATTGGTCCGCTTTCTTTCTGAATTTGTTTAAAGAAAGAAGAAAACTTATTCGGCGTTTTATGAACTGGAATTAGATATAACAGGAGTTGAGTTAGAGTTCTTGCTGACCATTTTGAGGAATTAAATCCGGTATTTTATTCTAGTTTCGTATTATCGTCAGTAGACATGAATATTTCGAATAAATTTAAGGACGAACCTTTCTTAACACTTAATAAAGTTCCGTTCATGTGAGAAAGGGAAAATCCAGGCTGAATGAGAATAAAGATGAATAATTAGAGTTTTTCTAAAATTAAAATAAACTACCTCATCAGTAAGCATTTATTCGAATATTATGATTTATCTGTTGCCTGATATTATTGCTAACATTTTGTTAGACATTAGGTATTTTTGGAAATGGAATTGATTGGCGGGGTGAGATTGAAAAAAGTTGAAAAATACTGTAAAAGTTAATGAACAGGAAGGTAACAAGTTATTACTTGTTTTTCCGATATATATTTTATTTTCATATCTGCAATTCCTTGAGTGTCCTAAAAAAAATCTTGGACAGCTAAATTTTGTTAATCAAATACAAACTGCGTCACAATAAAAGAGCGTAGAGCCCGTAAGTCAAATTAAATTTGAAATTTTCACATAAAACTTTACCGGATGCCCACAGGCGCGAAATAGCAGACAATCGGTATTAGGCTGCATAACGAATTAGATCACACAATCCAGTTTTCCACTCTAGTCATTCTGATGTAAAGGATAATTTCTATAAAATTTTCCTTACCATGGTACTTTGTTAATTAGTAGCAAGTATTCCTCCAAAAGGTCTTTCTTCAAGTCTCACACGAGGTTTCAAAATCCTTTTATACTGACGTGACGCAGCCATTCACTTATTTAAAAGAAGCTTTGTTTTCCAATCCTGAAGAAGTGCTCTGGGGCGCGCAAGATGAGTTAAACGTGCCCAAGACACTCAGTAATGCCGAAAAGAGGGAAAATCGTAAAGAAGGCGCATATGAATATGAGAAAGCGCATGGGCTGTGTGCGGTGAAAAGGCGCGTGAGCTGTGTGCGGTGAAAAGGCGCGTGGGCTGTGTGCGGTGAAAAGAGGCTTCAATATCAACATGCATGACCTGACAAATATTTCCTCTAAAATACCCTGCCTCTCCAATAGAATTGAAGAGACCAGTAAGTTGGCAAGAAAATTGAAAAGACAAGAGGCAGTTTTAGGGCAGAGATGAAAGATAAATAGTTTGAGGTATACTAATTGGAAAAAAGGGTGAATTAGTGGAAAGCGTTGAGTTTTCGTCATTTTGATGAGTAATGAAAGGGAACTTAGAAGGAACGAGAGAAGGGAGGAAATATAATGATGTGCGGCAGAGAGATGGAGAGGAAAAGGGGTCAGGAGCGAGAACAAAGAAAGAGAAAGCGAGAGGCCTTTAGAGGAAGAAGGCAAATGAATTGTAAGAGACGGAGAAATAAATTCTGGCTTAGAACGCAGATGGAAGTGGAGTGCGTGTTCCGTTGAGAGAGGATGAATGAATGAAACAATAAAGGGGGTGAAGAAATACTCGAGTTAAAACGAACTGTAAGTCAGTAGGCTCCCGCTTTTTCCTGAACATGCAAGGAGACTAGGCACTAGTAGGAAATTAAATTATGAGTGTGGTATATTGAAATAATAAATAAACAGGTTAAAATGACGCAAAACAGCTTTGCTCCGGCCATCCACGTACCCATACATTTATTTCGGATAGAGAGGGAGAGTCTGATGCCGAAAAGCAATTTCCAACAATTGATTAAATAAAAGTCATTCAAATAATATAAACTTTTATATCGTTTTTAGTTCTCATAACTCAACGTAGCAAGTTTGTAACGTGGTTATCGTCGATTTCACAAATGTCTGTAAATCTGGGGTGCCCGGACCTCCCGGACCGCCATCCTTGGCTCTGGCTAAGGGTTCCAAATAATAGAGAAACATTTAGGAAAACGAGAAAATAAATCCAAGAATGCGTGAAACGGTAGAAATTAATGGAAATGAAAACACACACACTTACTGCTTGAAAGTTAACCAGAGATTCTCAGGGTTTCAATGGTTAAGGCAGATGGAAACAAAGGAACCGCGCATGAAGTGAAGGAGAGAAAGAAATGAATGCAGTGAAAGAGTGAGACGTAGAAATGGACGAATAGAGGATGATTAGGAGAAGAAGAGGGGAATGAAATTTTGGATGTGAAAGTGAAGAGTTAGAGGTCTTGGGAGAGAGAGAGAGGAGAGGAGAAAGTTAAGTTTGGGATGAATGGAATGAAGAAAGCAAACAGAGAGACGACGGTCCGAAGCGAAAGTGAGTAGGTGCTGGATTAGTCGAGAGGCAGAAGGAGGTGGAAGTGGATGAGGATATGTGAGCCATAACGCAGCGCATAACAGAAAGAGAGTTGTGTGGAGTGATGCTGTGAGAGTGGAGTAAGAAAGGGAATAGGAGGAAAAAAGAAGCGGATTGGAGGTGAGAGAGAGAGAATTATTTGCGAAATGACCGGATTGTAACTCTGCGAGACGACCAAGTGGAAAACTCCTTAGAGTGGCGCGCAGCCGGAATTTGCTTTTTGCGAACGGCCCTTCTTGCTCTTTCGCCCACAAGTGCCTTCTTAAGACTCCTTGGTGAATTTTGGAAATGGTGTAGCGACTGCGCACTTGGAAAGCCGTGAAAACAAGGTTAACCTTTTTGACCCTTTGAGCAAGGAACTTGAGTTTATTTATATAACCCTGAGCATATAAATTTCAAATTGGACAAATTATGTGATATTTTAAACTATGGCTCTAAAAAAACGCTATGAATATTACTGGATTTATTATATTATAAATCTCTATACTAAAGAGATTTATATTGTTCTAAATAAGATAAATTTTACATTGTAACTAAATTGTAACTTATGCCATAAGTTTTTTTGTTGATTTCCTATACTTATACAATAAGTATATTGATATAAGTACATATAGGAAATCAACAAAAAAACTTATGGCATAAGTTACAATTTAGAACTTAAATTAATTACGCCTACCCAAAATACTGCAATGACTACGATTCGATTATTCGATTCGAATTTCAATTAATTTTCCCAAATTTTCCGAATACGATTATTTAACCCAAACGTCGCCAATATTGGTTGCAAAATTGTAAAATTTTATGCATGATTATTTCGTAGTGGGCAGCGCACACTGTTCTAGACTCGGTCCCCGTGAAACCTAACGGCTCTCGTGATTTTTGTAAAACATCTTTGCGATTCGATACCAATGTGCACAATTATTACATAAATGTAATTATTTCTGCGTGGAGACTAAAGATATTTTCAACGATTCTTTTGTTTTAAATTAGCAACGGTTGCCAAAATACTACTCTTTCCTTGAAGGAACGACGGAATTATTAGTATTCTTTTGATATTTGGCCGTTTGCGCGGAGAATGTGAGAACAAAACATCTCCCTAAAGTCAGAACTTACTCTTAACGTTACACGCAAAACATATTAAGGGGAAACATGAAACCATCTAAACCGTTTTGGGTTTGGCAACACTCGTCCAAAGCTTGTAGTGCCTGTTGACTTTCGGTAAACTACCCACGTGAATGGAAGCCTAAAACGTTGGCTACGAGGCGTCCCATGATGCTCGTGTCTTTCCACGGAAGTTCCCGGTGATTCTTTTTCTACGGAAAACTTGTGCTCCAACCCGAGGGACTCCAAATTGTGTTCCCCCAAAAGGTATGTAGCCATGCATTAATGAGTCCAAGAGAAAACATCCTCTTGCGTATTATACCAAACCCTGGCCGAATGGCGTGTGTCGGATAATGCGGGAAAGAAGTTTTCAGTCTCTCATTCTATCTATGCAGAAATTACTGTATCTATCTGATATTCAATGATAATACTTTTTCACGTGAATAGAATTTTCATATTTTAATATTTCTATTTATTTCCTCTTTATTTAGTAGCCAAAAATCTATTTGAATAAGAAACGGAGATATATATTTTCATCTTCAACGAGCTTCTGAAAGAGTTGCATTTGGTATTAGTCTGTCCATGTATCAATTTCTTTTTGCATAAATTCTGAATATATATATACTTAGATAGATAGTTGGCAGTTAAACGGCTTCCATTTTTAAGATTTCTCGTTTTTAGACGTCGATATGAAAATTCTTCGCCATGTACAAGTTTTTTTTAATCCTATTAATGTGATACCGATTATGTACCGAATATTTATTTATTTCGGTTTGACAAAGACAAAAAGACGAGTGAAACGTTTCTGAGCTATCCAAAATCCGTCCAACCCAATGACGCCGTATCCAAGTTTTGGCTAATCTTCCAATCGACGACATTATTTGGACATTTTTTCCAGAATCCAGTGGGCTCATTCAGCCTCTCCGTTGGCAGGATTCGGAGCCATCCTCTTATCTTTGACCGAATGAACGTTTATAAGTACCAATAACGGGGGAGAGATACAGGGAGTGGAAGGAAGAGAGGACGGGGCGTGGGCGTAGAAAAAGGGAAAGATTTTCAGCTGAGAGGGGGAGAGAGGGACGTAAAAAAAAGAGTATGAGGGTGGCAAATAGGGTGGATGGGGAAAAAAGCGGATTGGCTCCCTCTGATGGATGTTCGGGTCGATACATAAACGTCATTCACTTTAGTAAGGCTCTTCGAGGAGCTCTGAACCTAAAATCGAGTTCTCGTAAATAGAGGTTGGCGTACAACCGCCACCACAATCTCGATGTCTCCTCTTCTTCTCCCATTCCATTTTTCCACTTCATCCCCTCGTTTTCTCACTCCACCTCCGCTCTCTCTCTCACTCACTCTCTCTCTCACTCTCTCTCTCTCTCTCTCTTTTCCGACCATTCAGTCGCTGGGTGGAGGAGATAAGCGCCGAGCATAGAAGCCTATTAGGCTCGGAGAAACGGACTAGAGCGCCTCGACGGAGAAATAATGAAACTGCGCTGAATGGATATCTCATTACCATCTAAGAACGCTTCCCTAGAGGTCGTACTTGAGCGGAGAAAAATTCAGTCGATTGAAAATTAGAACAGCTCGTGAGAATTTTTTAAATGGTTAAGACAATTTTCACCCGCGTTTTTTATTTTGCCATAAATAAATTTTTAAATTTAATTAATTTACTCAGATAAGCTATAGGCAAATATTTTTATCTTAAAATAATTTTTAAATTATTAGGAAAATCTATAAAAGCTTTTGAAAACAATTCCCGTGACTTTCATGGATATCTGAAAATTATATTACGGATAGTAAGAGTATGAATTTTATTCTAAAAATATTTTGCATTGTTCAATAAACAAAGCATTGCATAACAGATATAGCTGTATGCTGTAGTTGAATCTCGTCATTAGAATCTATCTCATAGACAAAATGAGCATACTGTCCATAGACAAGTGCGTGGTTGAACTTGGTTCTCTATATACTCCTGTTTCCCGCGATCTTCTTCCTTTTCTGATAGATCTCTCTCTCTCTTTCTTCCAAGCTGAAACTTTTTCTCTTTCTCATCCCAGCTTTATTTCTAACACGTGTTTAATCAAGCTCTCTTTCACTCAAAGTAATATCGTATCCAGTTCGCTTCCCTATTTCTTAATGTCTGTATAATCACTCGGTTTTCTCCTATTCTTCCTAGTATTTCCTTGTTCTTCATCTTGTTTGTCGATTTGTCTTTAGCATTCCTCTTAATTTCTACGCCTTCCAAGTATTTCGTATTATTTTCCCTGAATGCTTTTGTTCACTAAAGCGATGCTTCACACAGGATTTCAAAGATTAATTCTTCTATCATTTTCCCGTTAATAGAAATTTCTTTCTTCTGAAATCGACTTTTGCTTCCACTATTCTAGTTATTATTTTACCGGTACATTTTTCATCACTTTGTTATGGTGCTTCCAATGATTTTTAGTGCCTTTCGTCGTTGCTGAAAAGCACTATTATCTTCGTGATGTCCGTCCGTCCGTACGCATATATCAGGGAAGAATTGGCTGAACCTGTATCAACCAAATTTTGTATGTAGAATACTCACATAAATTAATTACCAAAATGGAATATTTGGACAGGATCGACTTAGTAGGGGGCCACGATTCGGTAATTGTGAATTTGGAAGGAATTGGCACAACCCATGTCATTGAAATTTTTTTTAAATGATGTATGAAACATTGAAAAAGAAAATCACTATATTTATTGTAGATATGGAAAGCAGGGCTGCCACAATAAAAGTAATAAAATATTCTTTAACAGAATTCAATTACATTTTTTATATAAGATTTGTACAACATACCGTAATGAAATCAAGATATTTAAAGCGGAGTTAAAGAGCAGGGCTACCACAATACAAAGTTAAATAATATTTCTTTTACGCGTATTTCTAGAGAACTGACCCAATGGATTTAAACCAAATATATTATATTTAATCTTCGTATAAATAAATAATCAAAATATCATATTTCAACTGGGTTGACGAAACAAGGTTACCACAATATCAAGGTTAGAATTTTTATGTGATTATGAATTTGTAAGGTTTGGCTTAACGGATCTCAAATACATTTCGTTTGAAGGGCGAGTATAGAGTGGGCAAACGAAATGAATATTTTTAGAACGGATCTAAAAAGCAGGGCTACCACTATTTAAGGAAAAATAATTCTCTGATTTCAAAGCAATACATTAGTATACGATTTTACTACGGTAAATTTGACGAAAATCACTTTTGTACCACGGGAAACCCGTGTACACCCCTACTTGTTTCTAATGACTTTCTACCAATCCTTATGCTCAAATCTACTCCTTTTTGTAATATTCGCACAACCTTAGATTTTTCTGTATTTTGTTCCATTCCATATTTTCTACCTAATATTACTAGTCTATATGTAATTTTCTGGGATTCCTTTTCCTTTCTTGCTTACTTGATGATCCACGTATTTTACTCTTCTTATAATCATTCCTCTAATCTTGAATTCCCCTGTGCTTTCTAGCGTTTCTTGCATTGGTCTTTCTCCATATATATTGAATAAAATCGACGATAGGCAACAGCTCTGCCGTACTTTTCTGCCGATATTTATTCCGCTGTTGTCAGTAATCTCCAGTATGACCTTCATCTCTTGATTAACGTGTAGATTCCTAATTAGACTCCTGTTTTTCTTGAATACACCTATATCCTTCAATAGCCTCATCAGAATTACCCAATTTACTATATCAAAAGTCTTTTGACAGTCGAGGAAACACGCAGCAGTCTTGGCTGCACTCTATTTCCTTTTATAATATGATAATCGCTACACCGATAGCATTTCTTTCTTCTCATCCTTTTCTGAAACCAAATTGATCTTCTCCTAGCATTTCCTTGCCCTCTTTCTATAGCATTTCAATAAGAATTTTGTGGTTATCTTCGACGTGTGAGACAGTAGGCATATAGTTGTGTAGTATTTGCACTGGAATGCCTTCGGCTTTTACTTTCGAGGGATCACTCCTGAAAATCTTGAGATCAATCTCTTTCGTCGTGAATCTTATTAATTAATTTCGTTATCACTCTTGGTCCTTTTGATCCATTTATTTTAAATACCTCAGCCGGTATCCCATCACAGTCTGTCGCTTTTCCTTTCTTCAGCTCCTCTAATGCTTTTTCGCCTTTGCTTTCCATAATACTTGTTCCTAAATTGTCTTCTTCAGCGTAATTATCCTTGTCCAGTTCTACTCGTGCTGATAGTGTCTGCTAGTTGTATACTTCTTTAATGTATCTTACCATAACTGTGCTACACACATTGGTTCTGTGATTATCTTCACATCTGTTTTCATAACTCCGTTTCCACGGATACTACTAGGCTCCTTAGCTTCAAATTCCAGCGACTTAGCGTACATCATGTCATACTTCCACGTCTTTTCCCTCCTTGATCCAAAACAACATCCTTCTCAACTCGTTGTTTATTCTTCTATAGTTGTTTTTATCTCCCCCACCATTTACATTTTTCCTGTTTGTCCTCTCATCCATGCCCTCAATCATTTCCTTTGTGATCCATGTTTTTCAGATTTTATTGTTTGTTTGCAAATCTATGATATAATGTCTCTTTAATTGCAGTTACTCTTATGGCGTACTAAATTTACTCCCATTCTGTATTCACGGTTTTGTTTTCCGACTTCTAAGACAATCTTCAATCGGGCATTATCTGAAGAGAGAGAGAGAGAGAGAAGAGAGAAAGAGAGAGAGAGACAGAGAGAGAGGGAGACGGAAAGCACGATTAAAGACGTGTTAGAATGGAAACTCGTTTTACTAGGATTTAATCTATTTTGCATCTCATTCTATCTGCTGGCCCGCTCCATTTATACAGTAATCCTTTATGACTTTTGAACTAAGTATTTATTATCATTCGATAGTTATTAACGTGTAATTCTACCAGTTTCTCCCACTCCTCGCTTTCTTTTCCCATGTTCGCATTGATGGACAACATTTTCCTCTTGTCTTTGTCCAAATATGTCTCCTCAATATCCCATTATTTTGCAGTTTACCTATTCTCTTCCCTCTCTTTCGTTAATGTCGTTAATTTGCTCATACATCTCCTCGATTTCTTCTTGTTCATGAGCGGACGTTGGCTTATACACCTGGATTATCAACATACCTACTGGGACTGATTTAAGCTTTATTGCCGTCAACCTTTCGTTCGTTATATTTGTTACACTTTTCGTGATTTTCCAGAGGTACTACTCAAGTATTCTTTGAGAATCTGGTGAACCTTCACTGTACATGCGCCTGAAACTGCTAGCTACCCGTTACGTCGCAGCTTTAAGCTCCAAGCCAGCGCAGTTTTCGACAATCGATATGTACAGTTGTATGATGCCCGTGTCCTGTTCGTAAAGCCATTGGCTATGAGAGCGCGTTTTATATTAAGGGAAATATCGTTTGAGGAGCCTGAAACGCCAAGAACGGGAAATAATATATTTCCGCCATGGCTGTTGGCTCGCCCCAACATCCATTACTCTCTTGCCAGATTGGATAGGCTTCGTACTCTTTCTGTCGATTTTCAACGTCAATTCGAAAGACTATGCAAGATTTCAGTCACTCACTACTGATTTTAGTATGTGATAGAATGTGGTTGTATAAACCTGCTTTCCATTTTTATATAATATATGATTTTAGAAACCATAATAGTCCCTTTTACAGCCTGTGGTAATTTTATTTATTTTTTATCGTCGAAAGACCCTCATATAGTCTCACTGACATTTTATTTCACAGACTGCGAGAGGCTTTTGAAAATCTCTCACAATCTGTTATTAACTTATTTATTTATTAAATTAATCCATAGGATGAGTCAAATGATTAGTTCAATTTCATATAGTCTTGTCTACGTTATTTGTGTTGTGTGACTTTCTTTCTCATATATGAGAGTTGTGTGAGTAATGTTACGGCGATAATAGTCCAAGAAGCTGAATCACCATCCAACACACACACACTTCTTCTAAGCTGCGAAATAATACTTAAATATTCCTTCAAAAGAATATTTGAAAGCCCTTACTGCACCTCCCATTGGTTGTCAAAATATCGATCAAGTAGGGAAACGGAAAGATTTGTCACTTGAGCAGAGTAGATGCACGCAATAGTAAAATCGACCCGAAAGAGGATCGTAATGCACTAAAGAAAGAAATTTAGTATTTACTTTAGAATATTATAGGTTTTACTGATCGTGATTAGAATATTTAATCGTAAGGTAATTCACATTTTGATGGTTTAGTGGTTGCCGTTTCACAATCGCCCGACAACTGCCTAATATCTGATTATTGTTACTTCGAGGGTGAAATAATTTCCAGATGGTTCAAGATTGCTTAAACGGCCATTATTGCTCATATATTACCCATTAAACTCGTAACTACAGGCACCTGTAGAATTACGTCATGGTTTTATCGCGCAAAATTGGCTCATATAACGACCCAGGCAAATGAGTACTCGCTACTTACGGCCAGCCCTGGCCGATTACACATGAGCTCACGGAGTGGCACTCCTTTTCAGCGCAGGAACACCGAATGTTTACTCAACGGTTGGACTCTCCTCTTTATTTCCCTCCCGCTAAGCGCTTTTCATTTTTTTCCTTCCCGCGTACACTTAACGCCGTTTTCCGGTCGCTACGACGATCCCATTTGGAAACCTTCCTCCGTATCCTGTAGTCGAGGTCAAAGGCCACCTGAAAGCCAATGCGTGTTCTCTAACGCAGTTGTTCTTCGAAATTTTGTTGTGCGTGCGTGTGTGTGTGTGTTGGGAATGGTCGTAGGAAAGTTCTAGTCACGTGGATGCGACTGTGTGCGTGTAAGTAAATCTTTTCACGCCTTATGTGCATCCGAACCGCTATAAAACGAGGGCCTTAACGCCATATTTTGGATAAGTCGAAAGTCGTAAAAAGGGACCTAAAAGTTGTTAAGTATGCATTATTTTGTCTTCCTTTGGCAGCTAGTTTAATAACTTAAATTGCATTTATGTATTTATTTATATGCTGAAATAACTCAATCAATTTATCTTCCCTTTAATTTTGAATTATCCGATTATTAAGTAGGCTCAGAGATTAACTATCTGCTATTAACATTTATTTCGATTATTATCTCACTTTCACGCTTAATGGAGAACATACGTAATTATTATTTTTAACTATATATTGACAAAGCGTAGATCTCGGTGGGCTACAAGAGGCTGCTCGGTTGTCCACTTTCCCCCCTCTCCTCCCCTCTTTCTCTCCCTCTCTCCCTTTCCCTCTCTCCTCTCTCCCCTCTCCCTCTTTCTATCTCTCACGCCACTCCTCCCTACCTCTCCCCCTTTTTCTCCCTCCGTGGGTGGAAAGAGATTTTTTCGTTTATAGTTTTCTACGGCACTCCTGCTGTTTTATATTTCACCCCGCGGAGCCTTAAAAAGAATAAGAGGACGGAGGGAGAAAACTTTGAGAGCTCGCGGAGAGAGGTAGAGAGAAAGGGAGATGAATAGGGAGAGAGCAATAACCGATGGAAATGGCTGAGGGAAATGAAGAGTTGGTGAAAGAGAATTTGGAGAGAAGGTGGGTGTTAGGAGAAAAGAAGAAGGAAGTTTGGAGAAAAGGGAAATTGGAGGAAAAGGCTTCAGAGGGAAGTCGTGAGGAAGAATTGAGTGCTCGGAAATCATTCTCCCAGAAAATAAAAACGGCGAAAACTTGTGCTAACTAACTGAGCGTCTTCTTCTGAAATATATTTTCAGCGAAGGAAAGAAAACAATCTCATTTTATCAGAAATTAATAGGAGGATATTATTTTCTTTTCTCAGTCGAAATCTCACAACGGTGTGAGTCTCCTTCGGTTTCATTAACTAAAACTAAGTTTCATAAAAACTATACGTCCTTGGCATTTAATTTATATTAATTTCATCAAGTTTCAGGTTTTAATGTGATGAGGATTCTTTATAAATAAAATGTTGCAAGTTATTACAAAGAGGAACTGAATGTGTACTATATACATTTAAGTTATTTTATGGATGTATGCTCATTCCGTTCATTTCTCAAGAAACTTTTCCTACATATTTATTCTTTTGTCTTTTCTCATAAATTACATTCGTTATAAGAAAAACTTATCTCCGCCTTCTTAAAAAGTTCTTGAAAAACAAATTGACGTCCAGTCACCTGTAATTATACGGAAAAATGGAATTTTATTTCCGTTTACAAAAAGATTCGGAGAATTTTCAAAATATTACATATTCCGTAAGTTAATATGCGTTATAGGCAAATGTTGTGATAACATATTAAAATTAGTTTTCGGCCCATGATGATTATTGGCATAAATTAATTACTTTTCGTTTCGTTTTTCGAGAATCCTCTGTATCTATGAACCAGGGTATCGACCCGGAGAATTTATGGTTCAGGTTCAGACAGTTTCAAATTTTTCTGGGCTCGGGTTCGGTTCGGTTCAAGAAAATTTTTTTGAACGGTTCGGTTCTTGTTCGGGTTAAAAAAATTAATTCATTTTAAATATAAAATTTATTAATTTATTATAAAATGACATCATTAAAAAAACAAATCAACATCGAAAAATACATTATATTAACAAAAAAATGAATTACAAAACTAATAACAACTATTGGTAGAATTAGGAACTGTATAAAAAATTATGCGAAACATATACAACAATTGACAAATAAAAAATAAATTTAAAGAAATATAACAGAAAATAAACATTTTATTTTTCAAAAACTTTCATTCAAACGCACTAGCAGAATATTTTCAAGTTTGTCTCCAATAAGTTGGCACGCTATGGTGAAAAAATAAATTTTAATCCTGAGAAAGCTCGCTCATCACTGACCCGGGTCGCTGTAACTCCTCAAATGACCTGAGAAACATGATACAAAACAAGATACTGGTTTTTATTTTCTTTCCAGAAGTTAAGAATTTTACTGCCCTTTGGTAGCCTTTGAGTTTTCTCATAAACTTCAAATGCAAGTTCTACATTATTTTTATTTCTATAGTCAGGTTGGCATTTAGTGTTTGTGTGAGATTTCTCGGTAATATCCAGAAACTGCTCTGGCAAGTCGTCATCTTCTGCAGAGCCTGAAATACCTGCTGCTGGTGCAGAATGTTTCATATTTTCTTTCAAGCTGTTTGCAAATCGTATATTAACCAATAACTTAAGCGTTTTAGTTATTTGGATTTTAGCTTTCTTTACTTTCTCTTTATCTAAAGTCAATCTGTATCTAGGATCTAAATATACATCAGCAAACAAAAGATCATTATTTAGACAATTCTCCTCTCTTTTAAGTGTATTTGAATGCAAAGCTTGTGAACGTCGTTACAGAGGGCAAATTTAATACGAAGCTAATCATCACCATTGATTCACGATGTGTGAGGAGATCAAGCAACAAATCAAATCTAGAAACCGAAGAGAAATGTTGTACTTTTTAGAGATCTAGAAATTCGAGACAAAACATCCCTCTCGTCCACCAGACTTCAATAAGAATTATTTTCTTTTCATTTGGTTATATACTTACATGGGTCGTCTGGAAAAATTTGAAGCCATTTAAAACCAGGTTCAGGTTCGGTTCGGGTTCAAAGTGAAAACAAAATCACGATTCGGGTTCGCAAAATTGAGCGGTTCGGAGCGGGTTTTCGGTTCAGGTTCGTTTCGACACCCTGCTATCAACAGTCGTGTTAAGGACGTTATCTTACACAAACGCTTTGAGCTATTTCTGGTCATTGTTAATCATTGCTCGAATTTTTAAACATTTTATAGAAAAATTGTACCAAAAGAACTTTAACTTTTTGGAAACTTTTTATCTTACCTTACTTTATAATGCATATTCAATTACATATTTATTGTAAGGCTTTTTGTTTTATATAATAATAAAACTTGCAAAATTTCGTGTTTTTTGTGGCACCACGTTCCTTTGTTTTCATATTGGTGATTACAGTAAGTAATTTTACCAGATAAAAGTAATATTCTTAAGAGGTCGCGCGCGGTCTATTAGAACACTCTTCTTTCGTTTTCTTAATTTTTTTAAGTACTACATATTTAACTCGCGTCCCAGGCATTTTCAGTACCTTTTCTCGAGTTGACTATCTATTCAATTATTGGTCTGAGGGACGATTAATTTATCAGTTTGTTTTATCTACTCCGAATTGCTTTATGTTCCTCGGTCGCGCACAACATAAATGATCGAATGATTTTGCTAACCCTTCGTTATGATGTCAGCTGTTATTACAATTCGTGGATAAGTGTTTGCTTATCATAGTGTCTCTAAAAATTCTAATATCTCACAAAGAAACCATCGACTGTGTTTTTTGCCAGAGTGAGAGTCGGCTTGTGTGCCTGGATGAGAAAAAAATCTTTGCTACAACGCTGTCCGTTATTCCGAAATCCAAGATGAGAAAGCGGAATATAATGAAGACTACTTAAGTGGAATAAAATCTGAGAGATCTGCTTTTACTTTTCAATTTTTATAGTTGATGTTCAATTTTTACTTAAACGTTATCTCATTTAACACAACGCAGTATTCGGTTCCTTGTAAAGCTTTGTTTCCATTTATCCACACATTAAATGTAGCCATATTATTAAACATTATTTTATAAACCAAATTTTTTTACAAATTACAGAAAAAATAAATAATATTCACTACTTTGGACATTTTGTATAATTTACAACGCGATAAAAAGACCGGGAACGACCCTTTACGTTACAATATACCGCTCGATCTCTTCAGGATTAAGCAGGAAGTCATTAAAATAAAACAACAATAATTACTTTCACCAATTATTTTGGAATGAACGTGTCGCGAGAATCTTTTTCCGAGTATTTGTTATAGTCTTTTAGTAGAAATTAAAATAACTTGTTTCGAATAGCCTCTACTGATTAATTACCATTGCCATTGAAATTAAGTTGTAAATAGAGAAAATATTTATGGTGCAAATTGCCGTACTCCGTAGTTTACGTTTCAATAGATACCTTCGTATTTAAAGGGTTCAAGGCCACACAACTGTGAAAAAAAATTTCTTTCTATCTGTAGCCATTTACTAAGAATCTTAATTTGAAATTTTAAAGACACTTCCTGCCGCCCAAAGATTTTTCAAAAACATTCTTTGGCAGCGAAATAAATGGAATCACAGATCACACCCTGCAAATTTCAGTCTTATACATATATCCTACTGTTTACTTGTTTTTTAATTTAACTGATTTCACGGACACAAAGCGTATACATAAGCGCGTTTATGAAATAAAACGCGCTAACAATTTCGATAAAAAAATCTTTACTTGATGGAGCTATGCAGGATCTGTATTTTATGCAGTTTCATGTCTCGACCTATAACTTACGTTATCGAGATCTCTCGTCATATTATTCGCCCAGACTTGCCAGTTTGTAGAAAATTTAAGTAATTTGATACGGCTGAAAGAGCCAAATTTGTACAGCGAAGCTTCTAAAACTCTCGGGGATGCTATTTCTATGTTTCAGCATTGTGAGGTACCTTACTCTAGATAAGTGCCAATGACAGAAATTTGATTCCACGCGTTGGATTTGACTTTCCATTTTTGAGTTAATTCCCTCAAATCGTCTCACGCGAATAAACAAGCAGTCCTAGAAATGGAACGCCGGAGTGAATGCAAAATTCAAACACGCCCCTAATGCGAAAGGCATTTAATTTAAAGGCAATTCTCAGAGGTATTTTCATCATTTTAAATGCGGCAGTGGAGTAAAACTAGTTAATTCATTAAAAATTAAAATTCCACATTTTGAGTAAGGTTTATTAATCTACCGTCCTTTCACATTCATTATTCGCAAGATTTTACGCGAAGGTTGGAGAACATCTACGACGACTTTTAAGTAGCGATTTTTTTAAGTTTAGAGGTCGTCTGCTATACGAAGGGTGGGGTTACTCGCATTCAGGCACAGCGTTATAAACGCACGCTGCGCACGAAAACATCCGTCAACATGACATGGCACAAGGCACGCTGAGAAAAGCAAATTTTTTATTTTTCGAGCGCTATGGTATTAGTCAACAAGTTCTAAAATGACTGCACACGCATTGCGTGAAGGAAAATGAGTGTGTCATACACCGCCATTCAGATACGCGCGCACGTCGTAACAGGAATACGTAGTCTCCTTTACTGAAACTCGAGAAGAAATTTGAAAAAAACCGACTGGAATACTTCGAAAACTCATACATACCCCTATCATCACCCAAAAAACGTCCACTTCAGCCAGTTTCAGGCATCAGCCGTAATGTTTTCATCGCTCCATTCTATTGGCTAGCATTTTGGAGAAGGTAGGATTTCAATTTCACATTTGTCGGGGTCATTATCTAGTCGTGCACGGTGGACCCAAATGGAATCCGTCATTTACTCCGCCCACCCACCCAATGCGATCGGATCTCCTTTACGAAACCGCCGAGGCGCGATTTCCGAGAAATATCTCGACCCATTTCGGATTCAAACGCCATCTCTCGTTTGCCTTGATAAACCCTCTAATTTCTGCGTGTCACCGCCACTCCGCCTTCCTCTCACCTAACCGCCTTTCTCTCATCTGACGAGACCCGTCTCCAACACCCCTTTCCTCATCTCCACCGCACCCACCTTTCCCCCCCTTTCATGCACGCCCACAGCCGAATCCCCTTCATCCCTCGATATAATGCCACCCTCCTCTAACGACATACCTTCTCCTCCTCCTCCGATCCATCACTTCCTCTCTAGCCATCCCCTCTCTCCCTCTCCTCTCCCTCTCCTCTCCCTCTCCTCTACCTCTCCTCTCCCTCTCCTCTCCCTCTCCTCTCCCTCTCCTCTCCCTTTCCTCTCCCTCTCCTCTTCCTCTCCTCTTCCTCTCCTCTCCCTCTCCTCCTCCCCTCCTCATCCTCTCCTCTTCCCATCTACTCTTCCCCTCTTCTTCCTCTCCTATCCCTCTCATCTCCCTCTCCTCTTCCTCTCCTCTTCGTCTCCTCTCCCTCTCCTCTTCGTCTCCTCTCCTCTCTCCCTCTTCTCTCTCCCTCTTCTCTCTCCCTCTCTTCCCTCCCTCTCTTCTCTCCCTCTTCTCTCTCCCTCTCCTCTCCTCTTTTCTCTCCCGCTTCTCTCTCTCCCTCTTCTCTCTCCCTCTCCTCTCCCTATTCTATCCATCTCTCTTTTCCTCCTCTTCTCTCCACTCCCCTCTCTCCCTCCTCTACCACTCCCCCTTTTTCGCTTCCCCCTCTCCTGGCCCTCTCTCCCCCTTACTCCCTCTTTTACCACTCCTCTCTCGCTTTTCCCTCTATCCCTTCCCTTCCCCTCCCCTCCCCCTCTCTCGCTTCTCCTCCTTTCCCACTCTCCTCCCCATCTCATCCCTCCATTTCTCCCATCTCTCCTCCCCCTCCAGACTTCCCCTCTCTACTCCACCCTCCTTCCTCTCTTGCTTTCCCTCTCCTTCCCAATCCCCTCCCTCTATTCTCCCCCTCTCCTCCCAATTTTATCCCTCCTTTTCTCCCATCTCTCCTTCCCCTCTCGACCTCCCCTCTATACTCCCCCCTCCATCCTCTCTCGCTTCCCCTCTCCTTTCCACTCTCCTTTCCACTCTCCTCCCTCTCTTCTCCCCCTCTCCTCCCATTCTCTGCCTCTATCCCTCCCCTCATCCCTCTCTCGATTCTCCTTCTTCCCCTTTCTCCTCTTCTTTGTTCCCCATATCTTCTCACATTCGCCTACCGTTTCTTCAGTTGGAGCAGAATGCCCTCGAGGTGTATTTCTCCCACTCTCTCCGCTGACCCCTCAACACTCCTTCCACTTTCTTCCCTCCTAACTATCCTTGTTATTTCGCTCCCTTTCATGTCTCCCATATCCTACCTTGGCATAAAATTCGTGGCTCCAAACCATAGTCTTCATCTACGCAGGCGAGAAATGTAAAAGCGCCTTCGTTTGGTCCTCAAAGTATTAAACAATCTCTCTCTCATCACACACGCATGCACGCGCGCGCTCTCTCTCTCTCTCTCACACACACACACACACACACACACGCGCGTTCCCATCTCGAGCCTCGCATCTGCTTTTGGCGTCGGGGCATTGTAAGGCAGCTTATTCACCCGCGAGGGGACCCAGGAGGTAAAGGATGGAGTAGGAGGCGGCGATGGGGGTGTGCAGGAGGATTCCCGATTCTGGCAGTTGGGAGGCGAGAGGAAGAGAAGGAGACGATGGGAGGAAAGGGAGATAATGCGACTTGTTCGCGAGCCTTATAGTGCCTATCCTCCGTATTTGCGATGGGTTCGTTGGTGGAGAAAAAGTTTCTGCTTGCTTCCCCTCTCTCGCTCCCGCGTCCGCTGCCTTCCTGTGGCTCGACTCGAGGGCGATGGTAAATGATTGATGGTCCCTCGTGGATTGTGTAAATGGAGGGGCGTGGGTCGTGCGCAGGTGAATGTGGGCGGGGGAGGTCACGGGTGACGAAGGCGGCTGCGCTTTTTATCGAGGAAGTCGCGGAGTGCGTTAGGACATTTTAGGGCGAGGACCACGCTGTAAAAAATCGGAGGTTCGCGTTTAGACGGTGGCGTTATGGGAAAGGAAGGAAGCACTTGTTCGGAATGAAAAGGGTTTTGTATGAACGACCGAATTATTTTCTTTATCTTCGGTTTTTGTTTTATTCCTGAAGCGTGAGCACATAAAGCGGCGAGATTTTTTTAGCCCTTGAATAATTTTATGTGGATGACGAGGATGACGGGGAGGATTTTGTAAGCGAAAAACAACGCGGCTCGTTTATCATTAAAGGTCACTCAAGTCTACATTAGGGGAAAATTCAGTGTTATTTAATAAACTCTTTGAAAACCCTATGGATAATTTATCATAGACCTTATGTTCAGCTTAACATCTTTGCTAAAAGTTTCCATTTTATAAACTTCCTATATAAAGTGAGCTGTTTTGCAATTTAAACATTGTGTGTGAAGTCAAATTGAGGAAAATTTTGTTAACATTAGTTCACTGCCCACTTTGTCGTAACAACAGATTTTCCATTGCTTTTCTGTGATAGCCTTTCAATTTATAAGGAATTCATGCGTGAAAATTTATATTTCATTAATAAAGTTACAATTGCGATGTGTTTTTATAGCTCTCCATCGGATTTGTAAAATTGCTAGACCCAGTGCTGAACTACCAATATTTTAGCAACCGGTTCTCTAAAAAATTAATTTTTTATCTAAACAAACCATTGATTTCAGTATAAGTGGATTTATTTTATAGATAATTTATAACATCCTCCTTGAAAAATACAACTTTTGTTATTATTAATATTTTAGTGTCGCTAGAGTACAAAAAATGTGTTAAAATATTTATTGTTAAATAATAGGTAACTTGCAAGTAGTTAAGTAACTAATTTCCAAACGGTTTCATGGGTTTCAGTGTAAATTTTGACTCTGAAGGCGTATAATGTTTCAAAAGCAGTTCACAAGATGTTGCTACCCAATTAAAAAGGTTCTAAAACTTTTTCAAAATTTAGCTACCTGTTCCTAAAAACCAGTGCCAATCGGCCCTAGCTCAGCACTGCCTTAGCTATAAAATTCTTCTACAGCAATTTAATCCCTGTAATCATCATGGCTGTTTTTTTCCAATTTACTATAAGTCTTCCTAAGGACTCCATTAATCATTAATCCAAGCATCCCGAGCAAGCGATGCATATAAGCATACAAATGTTTATTGATTTTGCAACGAGGAAATATTCTCGAGGAATCGCCGTCAGAATAATCTTTTCATATTTAATTGTAAATATACGCGCGAGATCAGTTTACGCTTCGATTTACGTTCGCTCGACTAAAGATAGTTTTTTTGCGCTTGTGGGTTTTCTTCAGAAGGAACGCCGACCTTCAGAAATTCATCCTTAATATGCTATCACGTCTTTGTCCTTGCTTTGATAACGTGCGCGCGGCTCTAATTTCCAGCTAACCGCTTTCTCATTGAAAACGTAAATAGCGGATCCTAATGTTCTTCCCTGGAATCCGTTCTCCCTGCAAGCGCTTCCCAGCCCGCATTCCTTTCCCAAAAAGGCTCCCGCCCATCGATTTCTCCCGCCGCACTTTGGCCTCGCCGCCCTCGAGCATTAAATTCCGAGCAATCTGCCGAGATACAACATCGATCCAAGCCCCTAAGCTAACTGCGTTAAAGTTCGGACAGCCATTGTGAACTGCTTCTTGCGTGTGTGACGCGTTACGCACGGTTCTGATCGGTCGACGCAGAGTGCGACGACTTATCTGACGTGAAAAATGGCGATCGGGAGCTTCATTGAACCAACACCCGAGGGAAATGGATCCGTGAGTATCTTCGTCCGTCCACTGTTGTAGAGCGATAGTTACGGTAATTTTTTCAATAATTTCTTCGAAATTTCCGTGGAGTCGTAGAATAAAAATTGAAATTGACGCTACGTAACAAATTCCAAAATTCCCTTCAAGTATCTCGAAATTTGCGAATGTGCAGAATATGCATTGCGTCGCAGTTTTATAACTTTGATTGTCTTAGCAGTTGTACATAATGGTTCAATATTTACGAAACCGACGTGTGAGACTTTTAAAATTGAGAAGCAATTTGATAGTAGAGATATGTAAAAGATAAAACGGATTGTTTCGTGTCCCTTTTAATCTCAAACTCAGCAAACAAACTTTTTTTGATTTTTTAACTGTTTTGAATTGAAAAACAAGAATTTATGCTTGATTATTAGTTATTTATTTAAACAAACCAGAGAAAGTAAAACAAGAAAACAGGAATAAATACAATTGAAATATAAATGGGAACCCGATTGAAGAGATAAGGAATTATTTCCTTGATTTAATTTAATTTAATGGGAAAAATTATATAGGAGGAAATCTTCTAACATTTAATTTTTGGAAAAGACCTATATAGAGGGGATGTACTTACAATGGATGACGTATGTAGCGAACCATGCTTAATTAGATATGGCGAGATATACTGTAGAATACTTTCGCAAAAAAAGCAGTCACAACCAACTCATGCAGTTAGTAATAATATTAGCATTAGAATTTATTTCATGCTATATAACTTTATTGTTATTGACTTGATTTAGTTGATTTAATAAAATATCTGGAGTTATAGATGAATCGCGAAAGCCTTCCAATTAAATGGAACTATCGCGGACCGATTCCAACAAACGAAAACGCATCGCGCTCCTTGGATACTGTTTTTACGCATTTCTCAAAAATTTGGAAATTGCGCATATTTATTCAATGAATAGGCCATTCGAACAAAGCGAATACAACCAATCGTAGAATCTTTGAGGTTCTTGTGAGCGGCTATGTATCCATTGAAAATCGAGTTCTCCTGCAGCGAGAAAGATTTCCCGTCTCTCTTACTCTTCACCTGTTTATCACTCCTCCTTCCCCCAAACCTTCACTCCCATTCGCCTTCACATCGATTTCAGCTCTCTCCCTTTCCCCATTCACTCCTTGCTTCTTAGCCTCTCCACCCTTATTTTTCCCAACTTTCATCTTCAGGGATCGCTACAATTGGAAAGTATTAAACCTCTTTGCTCCTGAAAAGTCGCCAGCCACGTGGACATCCGAATCCCCTATCACCAGCTCCCCTCTCTCCTTATCTCCTTTTTTCCCTGGATTTCTCTCTAAACGCGCGCGCGCACACACCCTCTGTATCGTCATACCCAACCTCCTCCCTCACCTCCTCCTCCCTCACCTCCTCCTCCCTCACTTCCTCCTCCCTCACCTCCTCCTCCCTCACCTCCTCCTCCCTCACCTCCTCCTCCCTCACCTCCTCCTCCCTCACCTCCTCCCTCACCTCCTCCTCCCTCACCTCCTCTTACCTCACCTCCTCTTACCTCACCTCCTCTTCCCTCACCTCCTCCCTCCTCACCTCCTCCTCCCTCACCTCCTCCCCCCTCACCTCCTCTTCCCTCGCCTCTTCCTCCCTCACCTCCTCCTCCCTCACCTCCTCCTCCCTCACCTCCTCCCCTTCCATTTCTCCCCCTCTTTCTCTCAATCCCCGTTTACGGGATGACCCCGGTAGCTCGTTGAGTGCCGAGTCTGCCCCCCTAACGGACGCACACGTGGCACACGCACCTCCACATCAGCGTGCGTGTATCGATCGCATGTTTTACGCGCGTTGTATCATAGGGGTGGAGATGTGCAGAGAAAAACTGAGGCGAAAGGAGGAAGTTGAGGGACAAAGAAGGCGCGAATTCCGATTGCGAAAAATGTAACGCGGGAATGATATGCGATATTCACGGAGCGTGTTTTCCAAAGCATTTTCCCCCGAGTGGCCAAAAAAATGACGGAAAGATCGAGAATTCTCTTGGGAAGAAAAATACGGTATTTACATTCCTTTGCGATGTTTAGTGGGAGAGATAAAATATTGATAAAAAAGAGAAGAATTTTTTCGTTATTTATACTCTAGTTTCGAAGATTAACTTTGAAATGCGTATAAGAAGAAATAATATTCATGATCCGAAAAGAGCATTAGGTATTTATTTGATGGACCGAAAGGGATTTATTTCGTATGAACTAAATATTAATATGGGCTTATTTATCATAAATAGGGGACATTTTTGAAGATATTTCTGTTCAATATTTAGTGATAAAAGATTGAATGATACTTGTGAACTTTAGCTCAAAAGTTGCTAATAAGACGATGAAGTAATATCCAGTAACCTTATCCATCTCATGTGAAATAGGAATAGGTGTATTTAGCGGGGTAATAAGGCAAATATATTTCATACCTTTTCAAGGATTTATTTAATTAAAAAAAATCTGTATGTACTTTGGTATGTAGGAGCATTGTTAGATATTTCTATGCCATTTCGCCATCACTAAATTAAATTTCATAAAAATATTATAAATACAATTTAATTCACTATAAATATGAATTAATTTGATACTTTATGCTATTGACTTTATACTTGTCTTGATTTTCCTTTTTGTTTGTTAATAATTTCTGTTGAAGAAATGATGTAATCCATTGAGCAAATTTGTATAATTATTGCAAAATCTTTCGGTACTCTCATATAAATATCCCTTAACTGTGGCAATTATTGTGAAGTATATATTATAGAGCCGAATTATTAATTGCCAACTTTATAATATTTTCTGTGTATTTACAAATTTCAAGTAAAATTATTTTAAAAGCAAATATAAGTATTTCTCTTGTTTCCACTTATTTCCTTGTAATTCATAATCTCCCTTAATTTACTATAAAAATTTATGAGAATGCAAAATTAACTCGATGATGTGGTGACGTTTATGTCTAAAAATTATTGAATCAGTTGAATAAAACGATCAAAACGTTCAAAACTGTTTCATATTTCACTTTTCATAGAAAATTTTCGTTTTGCCCAAAATTAATTAATAGTTAATACAAATAAAATTTTAAATATTATGTAACCAAAAACAAGAAAAAAGAGTTGCGTTTTCCTCTTAATGCAGCCGCCAATATCGTATTTGTCCCGTTTTTTTTTTCAAAATTAACCAAAAGGACTTGTCAAATCTCAAGATTAATATTTTTAGGAGAGTAGAAGGTATTTTGGTGATACGAGAAACCAGTTGACTGAATAAATCGTTTAAAATGGAAACCGATTTTCGATTATTTTGGAGAAACCAATAAATGCGACTGGTAGACCATAAACACGGAATAACGAGACCCAGAAGCAAGCCAATATAGTGCCTTTTCGAATCTAAAACTGCGCGACATTGATCTCCACTGGAAAGTTTTCATCCCTGCTTCTAGTCCATAAAATGGTAACTGGTCCGAATTAATGGTTTATAAAAGCCGCCTACATTCTACGATAAATTGCTTTCCGATCGTATCAAAAAGTCCAATCCCTGTATAAGGGTGTCCCATGCGAATAATCCTATATACGTGTAAGTATACATACTTACATATATATATATATATATATATATATATATATATATATATATATATATATATACTTATTATATTCACAAATAGATTAAGTTTCGATTTTCTAGAAACTGCTGTTCCCCTATTTCGATAAATATAAACGAGCTTAATCCATGAATCATACAAAACTTATACTGAGAAAAGGTTTGTAGATTACATTCCCGGCACTTTTTTATACTCATTCTCATCAAAATTTATTATGCATGCTGCTCATGGGTTCAATATTTCTAATACCTTGGTAAATTTCTTTCGTTAGCGCTAATTTATTGATTTCTACGGTTTTCGAGTGTAAATACGTTGGTTTTGAAGGAATTTTCGAGCGAGATTGGATTTTTTGAAAGTGATGGCAAAGTTGCTCCACCGGGATTTGTTTTTGCCCTGCCGATGCGAGTAATTAGAAAATGCAAATACACTATAAGAATCTCGTCTTTTATGTAATGTTCATCATACTTTTGTTTATTATCTTGGCGTAAGAGGCCTATAATAAAATGAAACGGGGCAAAGTACGCTTAAGAAGGAGATTATCGCAAAAAACTAAATCCATCCTCCCACTGCACTTTTAATTGATTTACAGCATTTACATTATTCTGACATTAACCTGATCACATCTATTAGCATCTAAAATATGCACAATGAATCATAAATTTTATCACGGTAATCAAAAGTTGATCGAACGTTACCTTTTTAAACGATTGCAATTCGAATTTTTAATAATTATATATTAAAAACGGAAACTATTTCGCGAATTTTTCCCTCATGTGAGGTAACCGACTTATTAACCGTATTATCGGTTATCTATTACATACAATATGATCGACTATATTAGAAAACATATAACTGACAATCATTAAATGTGCATCGTTAATAAATAATTTGCCAATTATATGTGAAAATATTCCGCTCATTGTACCCTCCAGTTCATTTTTAATACTATTACGCATTGTTTAAACATGCATTTTTATAACCTGCTTGAAGAAGATAAGTGAGACTTACTAATGCTACTATTATGAGAGTCAAGTAAATTATCATTTTTGATGTGCACTTTAAAATGCTATTTATTATTTATGTAGCCAAAAAACGACGTTTCGCGCATTAAAGCTTTAAAGTTGCCGCCATTAGCGCTAAATTCGACCGATTTGTTCAAATTACTACAAAAGGTGGAAGTTATCTAGGTCAGTAGTTCTTAACCGAAAGATTATCGAGGACCGGTGTATTTTCTAAATATTCTACCAAGAACCGATGAAATCAATTTTAAAACACCAACTATTTGACAATTTTACATTTCAAAATCTGAAAACGCAAGCCTCTCATTAATCATTGTTGCCCACTATAGAACTTAAATGAAAAAAATGGAATACGGCGAACCTGCCAATGCCGGACGGGTGAGCGGTAGCGATTCGCAGACCGGCGGCGGATGAGAAGCACTGATCTAAGTCATCCATTGGACTCAATTTGAGAAATGAATAATACTTTACTTGGTTTCGGTCTTGATTTGAAGACATGGGTTGGAAAAATCACGGCTTAGCATTGAATGTCTCTGTTAATAGCCAGATAATATTCAGATAAACAATAGATACCATTGCAAAAATTTTGAATTATCTATCATCGTGCCTCTAAATTATGCTGTCGATAAAACTGATACGTTTTCCGCCGACATACCGGTTACTAATCGATAAGTGATATAACATTTCGGGTTTTCTTATAATATTCTTCATCCCTCGAAGCTATTTTCATCCACTCTTGCCGCAACTTACCTTTATTCGATAGAATTTCGCTAAAAGATTGCGCGAAACTAAATATTTGCATTAAGACATAGTGTGAATAGAAATGACACGAGAAAAGTACTCTTCAAGATAAAGGGATGACCGAAAATGCTTATCAGAAGAAATATTTTTCGCGATGCTTTTTTGTTGTTTCTACATTAGATCAGAAGTAATGAATAAAAGTTTCTAAAACTTTTTTGGCTTCCATCTCCTATTTCTGTTTTCAAATAACAGGCAGAGGACGCTGACCAACTTATTTCCTTAGATCTCTTGGATTTTCACCCTCTAGCATGAGGAATTTCACCAATCGCTAATTATTAGCGACCCATATCATTGGAAATCTCTTCGCCCAAATTTTAATTTTATTGGAAGATAGTTGCCATCATGTGCTCTATTAGAATGTCTTCATAGCAGTTCGTATTACATGCGTTCTGCTGAATAGAGATATATGACGTAAGAGAGCAACATTTGCCCACGATGTACTTTGTCACGGAAACTTACGTGTGAAATTGCAATCACACAACATTTTAAACTGTCCATAACGTAGGAAATAATTTTGAAACAGGAAAAAAAAATCTGCAATGACCGGGAATCGAATCCGGGTCTTCCACTTGCCGGGGGGATATTCTACTTGCCGGGTCAATATTCTACTTGTCGGACGGATATCCTACTTGCCTGGCGGATATTCTACCACTGAACTATCCTAGCAGATAGGTAATTTTTCCCTCTTCTGAATGCGGTTGTTCTTCTAAATTGGGTCCGGTCTAGCAAAGCTAGTATCAACCAGCCCCAACGGACGTCCTCGAAGAGAACGTCGAACAAAACCCCTCCCTCTCAAATGGTGAAATTGCGAAAGTGGAAGACCTGGGTTCGATTCCCGGTCATAGAAGAATATTTTTTCCTGTTTCAAAATCATTTCCCAAAATTACAGCTTATACCTAGCTGCTCAGGATCTTTGGATCATATTATCCAATCAATGTCCATAACGTAGTTAACTGTGAAGTTGCTTTCTTCTGACTATGAATAGTTTTTGTGGTATTTAGCGTCAAGATATCTGTTTATGTAAGCTGAACTTGTCTTAGTTAGCCTCGAGATGGACCTCGGGAACTCAATTTATTTTATTTATTCTATTTATTTATTTCCATGCGGCCCCTAAACAGCCGTAATCGGCCTTTTACAAGGGGCTCATTAACATAATAACAAGGACTATCACAAACATCCATGCCCTAGGTGAAGAAAAACCCATCCCGGCGGGATTCGAACCCGCGACCTTCGAATTGGCAGGCGAGGACGTTACCCAGCCACCACCGAGCGTTTGGAATATTGCTTTCTTAGCCCTGGTTATTGAACAGAAATGAAGTTATTGAGTACGACCTGTGGTCATGTTTGATATTCATCTGCGCAAAATCTCATAGTAACGGCACAGAATTAAATTATTTGCGCCGTATTACGATTTAAGAATAAATTATCGATCTCACAGTATGGTTGTAATGAAAACGAAAAACAAATGTAGCCAAAAATCCAGAAACAAGTTGAGAAACCAGATGCGGATTTTGGCTACGAAACGTCCACCATCATTGGCGATTCACCGATAGTATATTCGTTTTTGGAAACTACCATCTAACTACCTCTAATGATGGCTGATTCGTAGGCGAAATCCGCATCTGGTCTTCCCATCACGTTTATAGCTTTTGGTGAAACATTTCTTCAACCGTACTTTGGTACCAGAACCATGCCCCAAGAAATATGGCTACAGCAGATGTGCAGAAGACTGGAATTTTCATTGATTGTCCGTTTCCATTTGCATAAGCTAGTTAAATCTAAAACTGGTTTATCTTATGACCGTGCCAACCCAAAAAGTACCCAAAAGTAAAAACCGCGTTAACCCCCGCAGGATGACCCCAGTTATATAAATTTTGTTTTTATCGCCAAATTATTTTTTATAAGCATATTAATGGGAATATTCTCCAAACCATTATTATTCAAAATAAAATAACTGTCAAAGCATTTCTTTTTTCTCAATGCAGTACATAAATAATAGTTTTTCTTTGTATTACAGGTATATTTAGTGCAGTACAAATATTTATATAAAATTCCTCAATGTACGCACAGAGACAATTTGTAAAGAAAATATAGACTAAGTAAATTGTAGTTACAAATAGGAGGCGGTCAAAAACGAAATATTATTTACAAATATTTTGTCACTTCTTGGTTTACTGGGGTTTACTGACACCATAAGATTTATTTATGAGTTTTCAGGCATTTTTCTAGAGTTTAAATATGAAATTCATCCCAAAGGTGCTGGACAGATTGATGAAGGAATTCCTGAAACTTCATACAAATATTACTACAAAAATATAACGTATTTACCAATTTACGAAGGTTGGGGTCAGAAAAGATCCCAGTCATCCGGCGAGGGTTAAAGTTATGCGAGGGACCAGCAAACGTTGGATAGCAATAAATGTTTTTCTTAATGGTTGTATGGAGACACGCTTATCGCAAATATATCGAAACGATTAAAAAAACAGCGACACCAATGGCAAGGCAGGAGAGTACAGCCTTAATATCCATATAAAAATATTATCCTCAACCATCTGGAGGATTGCTTCACTTGTTGTAACATTAAACCTTTATTTTTGAATCACCTATTTAATGTTTTATAATACATATTTCGTTCGATAAACGTACAATGATTCCATAAAGACAAGCCCTTCCTATGTATGGCGAGCAAAATTGTGTTATCGCATCGACACTGAGAGAATCCAAAATGCAAATATTTCCTCGAATGATAAAAAGTTTCTTTTTCCCTCACGCCATCATCATTATGATGTTAAATTGTCCGATTATGTAGATAAAGGCGCCATGACAACGCTCATTAACGCATTCGAAACTAAAAGCTCTCTCTCTCTCTCTTTCCATCTTTCCACACACCTGGGAAGCACTCGCTCATATCCACACACGAGATATCTCGTTCGTGTTTCCTCCTAGCACGCACATCTCATTTCTCCCGCTTTAACAAATTCATTCCCCCTTTATTCTTGCCACCTTAAACATAATCGAGTATTTTTATACCCTTCTCATTCCACTGCTTCTCACGACCACTCCTCCTGCGAACCACTCCTCCTTCGAACCACTCCTCCTGCGAACCACTCCTCCTTCGAACCACTCCTCCATGTTTACCAAACCCTCGCCCTTCCCGTCGTCCCCTTTCGACCAAACTCCGATCCCGCCGAGGACCCTCCTGGGGAGGGGGAGGAAGGAACAAATGCCCTCTCCGCGAAGCCTGCGCGAACGAAAGATACTTTTACGATCATAGAGGGGGTAGTTATTCGGATGGTAGGCGGGAGGAACGGCTGGAAGGAAGATGGAGAGCAGCGAGAGGGGAGAAAAAGTGAGAGAGGAAAAGGAAGGGATAAAGAGGCGGAGGAGATTCGGATGAGGGTTTCCCTTTTTATGTGGTTACTGTGTTTGGTGGAAGTGAGAGGAGGGGGAGTGGAGAAGCGGGGAAAGGGGAGAGGAGGGAGGGAAGTATTAATCATGAGGGAAATGGGTCCTTCAGTGGGATGGGGCGCCATTGTTCTCATTTTGATTCTGAGTGGCCATCTCTCTCTCTCTCTCGCTCTTTCTCTTTTACCTCTCTTATCTCACGTCCTACCTCTATCTGACACTCCTCTTCTTTATCTCCTTCCTACGGAACAAATCCTTTATTTTATTGGTCAGGATTGAAGCCGAGGACTACGAGCAGGACGAAGAACAATCGGTCGATTCTCACAAGCGTATTCGCGTTCAAGTCGAAAGCAAGATAAAGATGATGCTATTCTTTTCAGTATATTTTATATAAATCGCGACATTTTCAGGAGTCTATGCCAACATGTGTTTTGTATATATGGCGTAGGGGTGCTAATATTTATATCTCGATATCGGAGGATTTATTTCTCGTATTGGCTTGTAATTATGGTCGGATGACAAAAATCTCCTCATTTGGGTCACCGAAGACTCGTAATTAGCGCAGTTAAATAAGGTCGGTATTTATGTATTTTCTCTACGCGATTCAAGTGATGATATTTCGAAGAAAATATAGTTATCAAATGAAACACTTCCCGTAAGAGTTGGTTTTTCGAAATCTTTGTATTTAAGAAATACCCATTCGTAAAAATCCAGTTCCGACAAAAACATTTCTTTTTCGTTTATGTCATCGGGTTTTGAGTATTAATTTTTTTGTTTAGATAGTATTACAAAGACAATAAGACTTTTCATTTTTCTATTAATGTTATATATTTTCGAGAAAATGCATTGAAATATTTTGATCGTGAAAGTGAAAAAATTGTAAACTGTAGCTAATTTAGGAAAATAATTTGGTGGCGTATTACCCTCATTAAAAAAATCTGATGTGGCCACCACATGACTTTCTCTATACCTGTAATATTTTTAAAAGATTCCAAATATGTTAAATTATAATAAATATTTTAAGAAACTGCGAGAAATTTTTAAGACTTTACAAAGAACAGAAATAGACTCAAACCGTAGCCTTCTGATATTGGATATAGCCACGAAGCTCCAACAATTAAGAAAATAAAAAGGAGCATTACTAATTGTAAGACGTAACTAATGTAAGCGTAAAGTGTGTTTACAATAGTCGCCGATAGTAGGTGTGGTAATGTTGCAAAATGGAGGATAAGTGGTTTTTTCTTAAAAATTATAATTTATCCGCACACTTGTGAGGAGTATCAAATAGATGAGAACCATCTAACAGTGAATTACTCGATTTTACTTCTCTATTTAATTACAATCTTCACTTCGAAAGATGAGTTGCTAAGGAAATCTGGTGTGAATGATTTAAGGAGACGATGGAGGTTGAATTTCGAGAATAGCTGAGTTGAGGTTTAAAATCTTTTTTATGGGAAATATTTTTTGGAATATCATTAAGGTGATATATGAAAATGCGATCACCTATAAATGACAGAAAGTGGCTTGACTTCGTTCATTCCATCTTCTGTCAAATCACTTTAGATAAATCGTGTGGATTGTATCGAAGCATGATTGAAGGTTGTCTGCAACTTAATCTTCATTATCACTAACTCCCTTCAGGAATCGGAAATCATTCAGTTTGGTTGAATTACTTTAATGCCATATGAATTTTAGTTCTCTAACGGTGATAAAAATGTGAATTTATCAGTAAGAGTTAGAGGAACTGTTAAATTAAACGATATTCGACGAAATGATTCTTATGGTTATCATAGTGGTACTTGCCTTTCCTTCTTTCATCTTGACATTACATAAAAAATATTAATTATATTATTTGCAACATTTTCATTTTTCTGCAAACATCTTCCACTAGAATAAAAATAAAAATGATCAAAATTGAATAAACCTTCAAAAATATTTCAAGGATGATTATATAATATAATAAAACATTAATGGTATAAAACGCGCATATTTTAACCATAATAGATTTAGTCAATTCCAGCTATATTTCCACAGTAAATTTTTAAAAGAAATCTGCGTAATGTAAAATCTTTTTTATGCTACAAAGGGCTGTTTACTGATTTATAATTTATAAAAACGCTGTAAACAGAAAAAAAGTTAATTTCCTTTTGTTCCTAAGTACCTCCATTATTCAGACAATAATCAAACTTGAAACTATTTTCCTTAAAGGTCACGAGTTAACGGAAAGTCAAAAGGGACATCTGAGAAGCCGTTGAAATTTCCATGCGATTACACGAAGCAAATTTTTGGTCTCCAGTAGAAGGGAAGAAATAAATAGCAAATGGGATGATAAAGACGGTTTTGAAAGCATAGCATGAAGTGCACATATATTATATCTGGAGTATTATTTTGACAATTTGTGCATATGCAAGCTATTTATATACATTCTTAAGTATTAATTGAAAATTTCATATATTCCGTCATAAAGCGTTAACGCATCATAGTCATAACATTAATTTTGCAATAATCTTATTCGTTAGCGCATAGAAATGCTTGGCGTAACATATAGTATCACGATAACTAAAAATTACAACAGAATGGCGTATCTAGAGTTTAATTATGAATTTAGCGTTGAAAAATAGTAAATTTTGATATTCTGAAGAGGATGATTTTTATATGGGTGATAAACATCCTACGGAGAAATAAACGGAGTTTTAAACATACCTAAACGTTGGGTGGAAGATGTCACTTCCTAGTCTCAATCTCCCCCCAAATAAAGACCATATCTAACCGAATCTAATCTAAAGGTTGAAATTAACCGCCTTCCATCTTACAGATTATCGACTTGAGAATGAAAAACACACACCTACGTACAGAAACAGCTCGATAAAACAATACTAGAAAATATTGAATGGTATAAATGGAATATATCATGAAGCGGAAAAGAACTTTATCATATGTTACTCTTAGATTAGGCAACGCTTTTGAGAATCGCGCCTTCCAACCAGTAAGGGGACTATTTTTTTTAAACTAAAGAGATCCGCAAGACTCAGGCTTAGAAGCCGATAAAAAGGTAATACCGTTTGTAAAACCAAAGAAATAAAACCGATGAGGCGAGAAGGCGGTCGATCGAGAAACGGGGAGTAGGAGATAGAGAAAAAAAGAGAGGAAGAGAGAGAAAAAGAGGGCGAGGGATAGAGGCAGAGTGAGGGAGAGAAAGAGGAAAAGAGAGATTGAGAGAGGGTTGGCAATAGTGCGGCTGGAGAGATGGGGGAGCTGAAATGTGTGCGTGTGAGAGAGATCCGAATTCGAGAATGGGATGCGATGGGTAGGATTTTCATCGAAGGAAGAATCGCAGGGAAAGGACTTTCATACCGAAGGCATAGAATATTAAAATGTAACTGGCAATAAAGAGTGAATAAAGCGATTTTTGTATCTTTGAATCTAGTTTCTTATACAAAATGAAAGCATTCGTGCCAAAATGATTAAGACCTTGTTTTAAATTACATAAGAAAGTATTATAGATTCGAAACGCGTTTTCCACTCTGATTTACCTCGGATGTGTGATATTTTTACTATACAATTTAACTTAAAAAATAAAGTTTTAAAAATTAAATTATTTAGAGCGTCTATGGCGATAATCATTCAGAGAGGCACTTTGTCAGAAAATCTTTTTTGTCTTTTTACATGGCAATTATCGATAACAAAATTTTATCTTATCACAACTATTAATCTATTAGAATGTGGAACAATTGTCCTCGTACTGGTAGAATACAGTAAGTGGAGGTCGAGATCACATTTTGCTTTTTATGCCCATTTATTCAACATCGTTAATACGTGAATGCGTGGCAGAGTTGCATGAGCGATGGATATATTTCAATATCAACATTTTTATAGTCATGCCACCGATAGAAAAATCCCTCTAAATGAAAGATTGTTTTTCTGTTGTTTCGTGTGTGAAGCGCGGAGAAATTATCACGAATCTGCTATTTTCTGGCTTTAGATCCATGATTATAAATAAATTTCTACCTAAAAAAGAGTAATTGATTTTATTTAGAGAAACTACTTCGCTACCTCAGTGTTTACCATCCATCAAAATTTGAAAAACTATCAACGTCAAACATAACAAGAACAGAGTATGCAATATTTTCCATTTTTATTTATATAATCGATGTTAATGACGAATCTTCACGTTTTCCCGGAAATTATTTTTGAAGATGCAAATTTCGACATGACTGCACCCAAGATAATTAGGTGATTAATAACACGCTTTATGGTTTTGGAACATCGTTTCCAGAATAAGCAAATATGCTGTTAGAGTTAATCACAATGCAACGCACAAGTGTCGTTTTCCATTTGACTTACCTGCGTATCAGAACGGCGTCGAAACCTTCAACCGGTTCGAGAATACGAACCCGAATGCCGTAATGACGTATAAAAATATTATTCCCTTCCTTTATGTCTCTCACTTTCGCCATTTTTATGGGACTATCAGCTTTGGAAAAATAAAAGATTATTGGATTTAACAGCGACGATTTTAATGCTCCATTCCACCAACGGATCTAATTATGAGATAGCACCTGGTCAGGGCCTCATTTCGCGCGGAACGGATGGAAATAATGAGGCAAGAGAAAGTGGAGAGAGTTAGAGAGAAAGGGAGAGAGTTGGGGAGAGAGAGAGAGGGATGGAGTTATTTAGAGAGGGAGGTAGTGGGGTAAAATGGATTGGAGAGAACCGATGGCACTCACATAACAGTGGTGCGCGTGAATGGATATGCATTACGCAATATCCAGCGAGTTCGTTGGCTGTTTTTTTGCCAGGGAAAGTTTTTATAAAAGTGTTTGCGCAGATTAGATGGCGTTCTCCTAAAATGGTCGCCAGCTTGGAATTGGTGGAAATATCAGAGGAACAAATGGGATGTCATTTTTCGGGACTTCACGTATCAGTGACGATGCTTCCAACGTTCACGGTCACGAACGTGTTGAATGTATTAATTGGCGATCACGTATCGCAGGGAGGAGTTTGGACGATCCAGTCACGCCGAGTAGCGAATTTAATTATCAGATGGCTAGGATATCCGTGCTGAAGATTCGTATTTTCGGCTTATTTAAATCGACCGATACGAATATAACTTACGTGAAAGATACCTGTATGTTGGTCGTCTTTTTTTTAATGCGGCACAATACAGAATGTATTCATAATAAAATCGCTTCAGATTGTACATAAATTGGCTTGCGACTTCATCATTAAGTTTGACCTTCGCGCTTAAGTGGAAAAATAGTTGTCGTGCTGACAATAAACGCAGTTAAAAAATCATCTTTTTGGAAAAAGTTTCGTTTTTGTTGCATTTTATTGAGAGTTAAGTTTTAACTTAACCTGTGAACTGTACCCACCATTCATCGTAAATTGTGTTCATAATACAAATTGCAATTTTCATCCACCTAAGAAAGTTATAACATCACAAAAAATCCTATTGTTTTTAATAAAGTTTTGTATACTCTTCGAAATGGTTGAACTAAAATCACATGCATTTCTTTATGCATTAAAATCGCAATTCTGCAAGTTACAAATCCAAAAAACGTGTCATCGAAGACCTTGAGTGATTAAACGACCGGTTGTCGAGCGATAGCGCAAGGTACAAAAGAATACTATAGTACACTCGGAAAGGCGTTGAATTGTTAGAGGGAAATGGCGGACGACGAAGTGATTGTCAGTCGATTTCTCAGCGGGAAACTTGGTCGTGATTAGTGGGGCTCGAGAAGAGAGATTGGGAGTGAGAGAGAAGGGAGAGAGAGATAGGGATGGAGATCGGGAGGGAGAGGTGAGAGATAATGGGAGGGAGACAGAAGAGAGAGAGAGAGAGAAGGGAGAGATTTGAGAGGGATAAGGGAGAGAGATTGGGAGGGCGACGGAAGAGAGAGATGTAGAGAGAGAGAGGGAAGAGGTTTGGGAGAGAGAAGGGAGAAAGAGAGAGACAGTGAAGGAGAAGGGAGAAAGAATGGGAGTGAGGGAGAAGGGAGAGAGAGATAGGGAGAGAAAGAGTAGAGGGAGATGGAGAGGAAGGGTAAAGAGAGAGAGAGAGAATTGGGAGGATTAGGTCGGAAAGGGTGCTGTGAAGAAATACAATGGTGGAGGAAAATTTGATATAGGAGAACATAAAAGAAGCTGTCCCATTCAGAATGACAACAGAATCTGCACCGAGAGAGGAAACGATAAGGGAAATTTAAGGCCCGGTAAATATTCGGCTTTCTCACGATTGTGGCCTTTCAAAAGATTATACTAAAACGCATGTACGCGACGTTTTTGTTTAATAATATAGATGAAGTATGTCTAATTCTTTTAAGCTCATTGGATTAGTGCTAATATCAGGTTCTATTCAGAAATGTTCGCTTGTCAATCCTATAATGAAATTTTAATTCAATATTAAAATATTTTTTATTGTGAATTCTTGATTATTTTTTATAATGTCGGATTTCATGCGCGTTGTTCCGTTATGATCTTTATCTGCTTGGTAAAGATTATCTTGATATCAAAGTAATTCGTAACGATACCAAATTGGGAATGATAACCCGAATTACGAAGTGCATCATTTTATTGCTGCGGATCTAAAAATTAGGGAGGTTTTTTAATACTTTAAATCGTCAAATTCGTTTTTAGGCATAAAATTATAATTTAATAGTGTCATGGAAATACAAAAATATAAGCTGTTACTGATAGGTCTAATAAATCGATAATTGTTGAAACGAACTTTTCTACATAGCTCTAAATACTTAATATTTTATTTACAACATTGAGAATAATGTTTTTCGACTCAAATCTTCTTTTAAAAATACATCTCCGATGAGAAACATCTGACCTCGCTTCGCACGCAGACGCGAGAAAATTCTCGGCCAAGGGACCCAGGAGATGCGGCAACAGCTCAAAAGCCGAGTCCCGGCTGAACTCAAAACGGGAGGCGCTTCCTCGTATAACCGCGTTTCATTCTCCATTGTGTGGCATTATTAGACGTTCTTTACTCAAAGAAAAAAATGAGACTATAGAGTGGATTTTCATGGAATTTAGTACAAAAAACTTCTGGACAAAGACAATAAGAAAATTATCACACAACCTAATAAGGAGAGACGTTAAACTGGGAACAAATTATGAACTTCCCGTCATACCTTGTAAAATATTAGTCATACCAAAAATACTTCAAATGACATTTGTAGATTTGTAATTACGTAAATACGTTTCAGCAAGTTAAACGAAATAGATATCTACGACTAAGAAATGAACTTACACGTGTCAGACAGCGTTTTTAAGTGAAAACATATGGATAACTTACGACGAAGGAATGAACGCGAACGTAAACATGGTATTATATCTTCTTAACTGAAATTGAGTGCATTTTAAATAATTTTCGATAGATTGATTAATTACAACTGATTAGAAAATATATCGGTAAATCAAAATCTCCATAGTTTTTCTGATATATCTTTTTGCAGTGTTTAGATCAGAGGTCGGCAACCATTTTCTACTGAGGGTCAAATCTTGTTTTTCGGATTGCTTTGATTGGTCATAGCAGTCAATCGGTACTGAAAATTATGGAAAAAAATAAAAAATCATTTGTGAATCCTTTATTTTTAGGCTAGTAGCGGCCGACGCAAACAAAGTGGTTGCGCATGCATCAGCTCAGATGTTACTCGCATGCGCTCCACTCACTCGTTTGGTGTTAGAGCTCTCGACAGTCTGGACTTGTGGGGGGATGATCGACTGCGGGTCACCTAAATCATGTTGGTGGGTGACCTTCTGACCCGCGGGTCATAGGTTGCCGACCACTGGTTTAGACATTACGCTAAGTCCTTAAAATATTTCGTTGTTTTACATTAGGTATTGCATCATTCGTAAAGAACGCTTTTGCCTTGCTTTTATGCTCTCAGGAAGTGTGCATATTTACACTCTTGTTAATATCCACATGTTAAATGCAAGCATATACTGATAAACAGCCTTTAAATAGTACCCAAAATGTTGTTACCTGTAAACTATATCACATTTATGGACAAATTCCTTTTTGTAAAACGTCTTTCATTGATTCACTTAGATTAGATAAATCGTTTTCTGTCAATATTTATGTTGGGGAGGCGGTGGCGGAGTGGTTAAGCGTTGGCCGTCAACGCAACGGTTCCAGGTTCGAATTCGACAGTTTGGATTTCTCAACCTGGGATCATCCCGTCCCCTACTTGTGTGATTTGAGGAGACCGTGCAAGTCAGCGCTCCGTCCTTCGGAAGAGACGTTAATCAGTTGATCCCCTTGGTGCTCTTCGTTAAGAGTAGGCTAATGCCGGCATCCGATTTCCCTCCTCCATTGTGTGTGTCTGGTTCGTGAGGAGATATGGCTATAATAATCCAAGAGGTCGATTAGACAGAAATTCCATACAAACAAATCAATATTTAAGCATTAATCAAGTTAAAATATGAATAAATTGAAGCAGACCAAGCTATAATAGAAGAATTCAATTTTCCTCAAAATGTATCATCAATAATGTTTTAGGATTAATATATTATAAGATAGTTTCAAAATAAAATTAGCTGGTTTCGCAGTTTAGCACGATAACAATGATGTAATATATACTACAATTATTCCGAAGGCTCTGTCCACATTAATCTTTATACTGTTTCAGAAGTGAGGTATTCTTGAGAAGACATTACCTCAATTACCTTGCAGTCCTCTTCAATAAGGAAACTTCTCTACGGCATTTCATCGTTTAGGAGATAAGTTGGGAAATTCGAACATTTGCATATTTAAGCTTGCGAACTGCGAATATTAATTTTTTTTAAATATGCACATGTTCATACTATCCAAATTAATTTCCGTTAAAATGTAGATGATTATACGCTATAGTAGGAATATGAACTTCTTCGATGAACTGCCTCGCTTTAAGCCATATATATATATATATATATATATATATATATATATATATATATATATATATATATGCCCCTTTCAATTCATTGGCGGATTAAGGCCTTCCTATAGCGCGTTCCACAATTAGTTGACAGTATAGTGTCTTATGGGCTATCGTTCTCTCTTTTCCAATGCTTTTCTCTAGAGCTCGGGCCTCTAATCGCGCTGTTGCCAAATTTGCTGTGACTATGATGATATTGTCGTTTAAGTAAAATTATGACGCTCAATCGTAGTAAATGTTACACTGAGCCTGATTATGCATAACTTAATTTTCTAAAAATTCGATAACGTTATTAAAAATAAGAAAAACTAAAAATGTGTACACGTTAAGTTTTTTATGTATCTTTTAACATACAAACGTCATATCTCTGCTTCTAATTCTTCAATTAGGTCAATTTCTTTTGTCATTCCTCTTAAAAGATTGTTTATCACGCTTATTTAAATAATTAATGTATATTATTTATCAAACGTCTTTAAACATTTAATAACATTATTATTTCTCTAAAATAATTTCTTGGGACCAGAAAAATTCGGTCAGCGGGAAATCATTTCCCTAATTTATTTAAAGGAGACATCGAGCGAACGAAATGTGCAATAATGTTGAGATTTATTTTTGGAAAAAACACCAATCAAATAACATTTGTAGTTCTTATGCAACGGATATTTAAACAAAGACTCGGTACAGAGCCGAAAAACGGACCGGCGGCTGAGACGTTGCGCCAGATCGAGAGAATATCATTTTGTTACTCCCAAACTTTTTTAAAGGCTGTCTTTAAGGGTTAAATGTAAGAATGGACCTTCTGGTCTAAATTTCGCCCGAATAAAGACGATTATCTATCTATCTAAAAACAATCATCATATTTCGTGATATCCACCAACATAAGTGAGAAGCATTAAACATGAGTAAATTTCCATGCTTTCTAATTTAACTAATAAAAGCTGAATCTTGGTCATTTTAATAATTTCATCAGAAAATAACGCCAAATTTATATAAAAAGTTTGTCCGTTCATGCATTTTCGGTCACAGGTGGAAATTTTTCATAATAAATAAGTATTACGAAAATGAACGTATAAATGTAAAATTGTAATATAAAGCTCATTTACAACGCATTTGGTATATTTTGGTTAATGAATTAATTCAAAATCAATGAGTAAATAAAAAAATATTTCATGAAAATTAGTATTTGAATCTGGGACTAAATCATAAGATCGTTCTAAAAAGATTACGTAAGAACTTTTTCAGGGTTCATAAAATCATATTTTATTGTTTTAAAACATCCTTGCTTAACGAATATTCGCAAAACGTCACGTTTTAAAGAATGCAAGTATGACTATAACTAAGGAATAATTATGTAAACATACGTATATACGGGCAGCAAAAAATACACCGCTTCACAATGCTGGTTTTTGAGTTCCTCCGCCTGATTCTCAAAAGCAGTTTTGAAGCCTCAAAATATACCTCGAAGAAATGAAACGCAGAAAAAAACAAAAAAAACTCTCAAACTATGTGCGTTTTATGATGGAAGCAAAGGACCTGACGGGACGTGTCGAATAATTTTCCCAAGGGAAAAAGACCCAATGTTTGACACAGTGAAACAGTTTCACACGAGTGTTCATAGTAACTGATTGTTTTATGTGTAATTATACGATTCAGTGCGCCTTGCAGATTGTTGGTGATATATATATATATATATATATATATATATATATATATATATATATAACAACTTACGGAAAAGGAAAGGTAAAATAGATATATGGATGTCAACAAGGTGTTGGGATGAGGAAACCCAGTGAGCACTCACCAATCAGACGACTTCAGGTTGGCGAGGCCCCGGGGATGTCGAAGCGACACACGTAAAATAACACAAAAACACAGAAACATCACAAACGTAAAGCTTTCGGAAATACTCCTTCTTCAGCTACAGAGAGAGAACGTTTGTGATGTTTCTGTGTTTTTGTGTTATTTTACGTGTGTCGCTTCGACATCCCCGGGGCCTCGCCAACCTGAAGTCGTCTGAATGGTGAGTGCTCACTGGGTTTCCTCATCCCAACACCTTGTTGACATCCATATATATATATATATATATATATATATATATATATATATATATATATATGCCGTGTTAATATAGTAACTGTGATGAAAAAGTGAAGTGTTTCAATTGCATCGGCATAGCGTGATTTTTTCCAAGTCGGCTATTACACTCCATTAACTATGTTTTTGTTTTCGTGTCAGCTTATCCTATAAATAATTTTTTTACTGTAGGTAGAAGTTCGAAAATATTTAAATTTAGTTGTTTTGAAATCACCTGAATCAGCATGGAATTTGAATCAAGCAGGAAGTTTAAAAGGATAGGCGCTGGCTCTAATTTACGGGAAATTTGGCAAATGGGCGCACCATAAGTGTAATACTGTCAACTCAGGGTGGGACAGAGTATAGACCCATTCACTTTTCCCTATCAACTGCCTCCTTCCGCCAAGTTGCCCCTAAGAACTTTAAATGCTCTCTGTCCCATTTGTATTTTAGTCTTGGGATCCATTCAATGACACTAGGCGTCCAACGTTGATCATTTCTTCTAACAGTATGGTCCCTTTGCCTAACTCCCTTTTCGGCCTTAAAAGTACTTGTTTCTTCATTCAGCTAGACAGACGAGGTTGAATTTTCGTAGATATATTGATCACGTTATTTCTACTTCATGGTTAGACCGCAGGTTGAATAGGCGCTAACTGTATAGAATTCTAACGAAAAGAGAATCAGTAAGGAGACAGAAATGGTGCAGTGCAGAGCAGCTAGATTCTTAAAGAGAAATTATGATAGTCAACCTAGCGTGAAGTCATTAATGGAAAATCTGAATTGGCTTCGTTAGATTAACGTCGAGTGCAGGTTAGATTTAAAGTGATACAAGTATGGAAAGGTGTACTCCATGTCGGAGTACACAGAGTATCCAAATGCGTTCTTTTAGGTCGACGTATTTTGGTAAAACTCCTCAATACCAATTTTTATCAAATTACGTCCTGCGGTTCCCGAGTTGAAGCAGGTACATTGTAAGGTACATGTAGGAAATCATGTAACGTGAACGTAATTATCGTCCGATTTTAACCGGAATTGGAATCTGTCAGCAAATTTTAGTAAAACTTCCAATAACAAATTTTATCAAAATACGTCCTGCGGTTCCCGAGTTGAAACAGGCAGGTTGGGAAATACGTGTTGGTCTTCATGTAGAGTGGTCGTTATTGTAGTTAGTAGGTGTAGTAGTGGTTCCCGAGTTGTAAAATTATTAATACTTTTGTAATGAACAAAAGAAGTTCGGCAATCGTATGATTACGTTAATTTCTTTTTCTTTAAATTTATCGTAAACCTTATGTATTTCGGGAAATATTATTTAACAAAAAATGCGTATTTAATTATTTTATTTAACTTTTGTTCTCAATATTTTTCTCTCAGATGAGTATTTAACGAGATTCTTGGGAAGTACTTTGTAAAATACAAGTACGTTTTTATGTCAAGTTGTCGTTATTATGTTCCGTTTTTAACCTAATCGGAATCGGTCGACAAATTTTAGCGAAACTCCCAAATACCAAATTTCATCGAAGTACATCCAGCGGTTTCCGAATTTGAAAAATGCGAATGGACAGACTGACCGACGGACGGAAACGACCTCCAATACCACTTCGTTCAAAGAATGCATGTATGTCGAAGGGAGTACCGAATTAGACAGTAGATCTAATTAGAAGCGCGACGTATCTCGGTAGGAGGGACGGAGAGTATTAAATTAGCGAGATCGTTTGTAGCGCCTCACTTGCTATCAAGAGGAGAGGAGGCCCCGCCTAGGGGCTCTCCAGTGAAAATGGGCGGCAATATTAATTTCCACCGTAGATTGCTTACTACGTTATTAATTCTTTAAGAAAAAATATCGTTTTATTTTTTGAGATGGAAGAGTGCAAAGTGGAATAATTAAAAATAAACTGTACAAAATAACTTTTTGTACTGCACTAAAAAGTAAACTAGACTAGATTTAAAAAGCAAAAAAATTTTGATTTGTTAGACTTGATTTCTAATAGTTTTGTAAAAGCTATATGGCTTTTAGCCTTCTTCCTTTTAAAAAAACCGATATAACTTTAACAAAAGTATTAATTCAAGTCTAGTATATAGAAATTTATTTTTTACTTTTCACTGCAATGTAAAAATGTTATCTTTTTATTTATATATAATTATCTTATTTATAGCTTCTATTGTTTTCTATCGTTTTCTCGATCAGCTCATTATTATATTTATTTGCATAATATTTAATGGATTTCGTTTAGTTCTTTGTGGCCTTAAGTCATTTTCATTTTCCATCTTTTTTCTCTCATCAGCCTTGCTTTTTCATTAACTTTGTATCTAACATAACTTTAACTGTTCTGCCTATTTCATGAACGGTTTGCTTGAATATTTCTTATAATCTTGATTCGGTTACTTGGTCTTTCAGTACACTAATTCGATTTTTAATTTAAAGCAGAAATTCCTCCCTTCGTTCTTTTACCATTTGTACATCGATAATACACAAGCTCACCAGTCTTTTACTACATGCCTTTTATCGACTAGTTTGTAATAATTTTTTTTATACCATTGGTGATTGGTTCAATTATGGCTCTTAGTGTTGGTGTTCATTATTTATTGAGTGGTGCATTCAGCAAAGTCGGTTTCTTTGTTATTTTCTGTTTTCTTAACCCCATATTCCAACTGTTCTGTTATCTTCATTTTGTTCTCTCCTACCTTCGCGTTGAAGTCACTCATGACCACTTTTTTCAATTTCTTGGTAGTAATCTTTTACTTCCTCACCCGAGTATGTTGAAGTTGGCGCCTAGACTTGGACTATTTGCAGTTGATATCTTTTATTCATTTGAAGCACTAGTTAAGCTGCTTTGCTAGCGATGGATCCAACTCCTGCTCTTCCTGTGTCAGTTTCCCTGCGACAAAACAGAAGTCAACTTTTTCAGTTCCAGCAGGCCTCTTCCTCAACTTCTTATCTCGCTAATACCTAAAATATTCTCCAGTTTTTTCTTGAAACTCCTGAAATTTGTCTCCGGTGGATAAAGTTCGTCACTTGAAGGTAGTTAGGTTTAGGTCAAAGAAAATTGTTAAGGATGAGAAAAAGTGGAAATGAGTGTTTAACCCCCGGGAATTTTTACCACCCCCGTCCTTCATGCCTTGTTCCTGACCACTGCCATAGTCAGGAGCATTCCAGCCTCTGATGAACGCGGGCCTTTTTTTAAGGATGTACTAGATCATAATGACGTACTTATTATACGCGTGAATGAAGTTTTAAGTTAAAAAATTAAAATATTATAGGTTTTATATGTTCTAAAAAGAAACAATATATACAATATTCACATAATTGAATATTTCAGAAAGTGAAAAATGTCTGGGCATATAAAAGTTACGTGAAGAAGAAATATTTATGAAGATTTCTTTATGAAACTTGATACTGCTCAACTTTTGTCCAAAACTGTTTTTAGTTTCTGAAAAATTAAATTAGGTGAACTTTATAATTTTAATCTTCATATCTCACTTCTTTAAGATAATATCAATGAATAATTGAATATTTTTTCAATATCGTCGTACTATTATCGTAACTAAGGTATTGTTTAAACTTCAAAATAACATCGGAACTTCTTGAAAATGTGGACAGATACGACACAAACTTATAATCCCAATCAATCATAAGGAATTGCACGAAATCGGCATCATTGCGTATCAACATAAAGACGAAAGATTTTCACGGAAGAATAGATACATTAATATTTGCGTTAAAAAGTAAATTTTCGACCAATATGGCGCAATAAAATAAAAATAACTAATAAAATTTAATTTTGTTCTTTCATTCGTTTTTATGATTCAAGTCACGATTTCTTAGGATTGTTATAAGTAATATTAACGTGCAAATGATTAATGTGCTTTACACTCATACTAGTATTAATAAAATGGAGAAAATATCCGCTTCTGAAATCGAACCCATGGCCAATTGTTAGTAGGTGGCATGTCTCAAAGGTCCAAGACGTAGATCCTAGTAATAAATCGAAACAATCGTAAATACCGCTCTCGATTTATTCGCGTTACCAGAATTCTCCATCAGAGGCGTTGAGAGCGTTATATAAAACTGGATTTTATTATAATAGAATACGTGTATGTATTATAAATAGCCGATTCATATATTGAAGGTTATGGGAAGAGATTAAAGAGATTAAACTTAAATACTTCCAGAAGGGCTACATATCTGAAATTTGGCCTGATGATACGTATCTGAGTGTAACTGACGGAAACCCCCCAAAATTATAAAAAATATTCATTTATGGGATAGTTTTTTACACTGTTGTTATATTTCTAGTGCAGGTCCTTATAAAATGGCATTTTTATATTACTTAGTTAAAATTAATAGAAACTCGGGATAGGAACAGTTCCAAAACTGAAAAAATTATTATTTTTGAAAAACAAATTTCAAATTCGTGCTGCATTATCGTAAATATTTATTATTAATAAAAAGGTTATTTTTTTGTACTAATTTTAAATAAAAAATATTAACTTCCATAGAAGAGATTTCCATACACTTATATTTAAATTATTAATATATATTCTAATAGCATTTATTTCATGCTTGTAGTGGAAATTGATAGACTACATACTAATACCTTGGATTTCGGCCAACGACGTAATAATTTGATGTCGTATTAAACCTAACACAAGAAATATCCTTTAAAATAATATTATTGGTATAAATAAGGTAATGAAAAATGTATTTTATATTGAAATATTAAAATAATGCTATAGTAATTAGAGAGTAATAAGCGAATCAACTCCAAAGAGGCCATGGGTACAGCTACTAGTAGGATCAATGTGTTTCTTCTCTAGCTTAAAATCCTCGCACTATTAGCAATAACTCGATACGCTTCCAGCACCTAGTTTTTCGCATCAAGTAATTCATTCCATTTAATGTACCAAAGCTCGGGGTTCGTAAATACAATCCAATCTCGAGCTTTGAGCCCCCATGGATTTCGCTCTCAATCGGAAGACAAAAACAATATCCAGAACGACAGCCCGCAATCACCAAACCGCCAGAGACGCTCTATTATTGTCCCAGTCGTTCTGCCACCTAGCGCAAACAAACACCACGACTCCTCGACGTCTGTGTGTTTGAAGAAAGGGTTTAGTTGGAAGAGTAAGCATGGAATGGCTGATTGAGTGGGCGGGAGGAGATGGGACGCGTGGTTAGAACTCACCTGCTCCAAGCACTTTGCACTTCTACGCAAGTCCGGCGGTTAGATGAGACCCTCCGTATCACGCCTGTTTGTTCGGTTACTTCTGCCTCCGCGGTGGCCGAAGTCTGCATTGGGATTGCGAGGAGGATGCCAAGGGGCTGCGAGGGGGATGCCAAGAGGTTGCGAAGGGGTTGCGAGGGGATGTGAGGGGAGCGTGGATGGCCGGGGAAGCCTCTTCGCCTCGGAGATAGATCAGAAAAGCGACCCTTCTCTCTGAAACCGAAAAAAGTGCTCTGGCGCTTCCCATCGGGTAGTGGAGGGAAAGGATTAATGGAAGAGGATGTTTCGAGCTGTGTAAGGCAAAGGCAAACAGAGATTCTCATTTCTCCTATCCCACGGTTCGCTATCCGGTACCTGCCCTTTGCTCCCCATCCTTTGGCACTTTCACGCACACACGCACGAGCGCAAACTCACGCACCGTAGAAATGGCAGCACTCGTCACCCCTTGCAACTTTGAAACGTTCCCCCGGATGAATCCCAAAGGAATCTCCGGGGGCAGAGGAAGAGAAAAGGTGGAGGTCGCTGAGACAGTAGGAGGTAGTCTGTGAATATGCCGCGTGGTGGGGGGCCAACATGTTGTCTCTGCCTCAATTTCCGTTGCCATAGTGTTGATAGTGAGGGGAGGGATGAAAGAAAGGAGGAATACTTTCCAGGGATAATTGTATTCGTCTCGGTGTGATGAATGCTTAGTTAACAGAGTCCGAAGAGTTCTTGTGTAGTCAATGTTTAGCACCCCATTAACCCTACAGGGAACTATCGAGCTCGTCTTATTGGTAAATAAAATCAAGACCAAGCAATTGAAAAAAATTCATATAGCACTTGCCTCAAGTATTTCCAATAGCAGCAAAAAGGTTCTTCTCGAATCTATTTTCGGTGAATTACCACTGAAGACGGCTGATTTGTAGCCCAAATGCGCATGTTTTTTAACCTTGTTGTGGCTAATGGAGATGTCTGAGGTAAGTAATTTTTTAAATTGCTTGTTCTTTAAATTAGCACTCCATTGTTATCTCCATGCTTCAAAGAGCAATCAGCATGAAATTACGCAGGCAGAGAAGCAGAAAAGTATTGAATACGATTCGTCAAGAATATGTGCAAGAATTTTCGACAATATGTTTGGCTTAAATGGAAAAACATAATTTCAACTATGTCCAGAATTTTATACGCATTTGAAATGTCACCGTATGTTTAGCAGCCCTCATAGAGTTTTAGGGCCAAACTTTTGTCTCATGATTTTGATGGTTTTGAGTCAAATATTTTACTAAACTTTAGGGTTAAGGAGTTAGGTATCTCATTTAACAAATATTTTACGTTGAAATAAAGAAGACTATTTTTATTGTAACTTCAAATCCGATTTCAATGGTCAAAAACCTAATTTTACATCAAAGCCAAGAAATTCAGTCAAAATACAGCTATCTTCCGTAAAACTATCAGTATCAATCTATACATAAAAAATTGAGATAAGAGAAACTGCGAGATATGTCAGACATTCACACATATGATATATTTTGTGGTAGTGATAATAATGGTCTCGATATTGACACCAGTAAAAGTCGATTTCAGACTACTTTCCAGAATGGAAATAGGGTTTTGCCTAGTTTCTTTGTTGTGTCTGTCCGTCTGCCTGTCTGTCCCCGCCTATTAACTTTTGAACCAATGATCGATTTTCATGACACTTCGTGGAAATCTCTTGCTACTGGGACCGACTTCCAAACGATAGTTTTTGTAGCGAAGAATGAAAGTTCCGGGTTCGATTCCAGGAACTATCCTTTCCATTTTATTTACATGGGAAATCTGCAATCCATCGTGCAAGATATTAATCTCTTGCACAGTTAAATATCTTAGAATTGTAATATCGGGGCCGGGTTTATATATTTCTCTTAGAAAAGGAATGAAAATTCTAGTTTTTATCGTAGAAGGTTCTTATTGATGGAATTTCTTGAAATTTCGCCTACATACTGCATGTATGCAGTTTTTTCACTCATGAGAATGATACCATTGCAACGATTATTGTTGAACTCGGATTCGGTATAGTCTAGTTCTAGTAAATACACGCGTTATTTTTGCCACACAAATACGCGTGATCAATTTAGTTTTCCGTTCGAATATATTTGCGATATTTTATAACACTAAATTACTAAATTTGGTAGCACAAAGAGCAACTCATCCGCGGTGATTTTATAGCTATTAAAGCCGATATAAGTCATTGCTCTACCACATTTAATTTAAAACAATTATGTGGAAAGTAGGTGTCATAAGTTCCGTTTGGATCATCTTGTTTATGTTGATATAGTTCACCTAAGTACAGTATGCACTAAAACTCTCCTGAATATCAAAAAGCGTGGCAAAGAATCTCTGCTCTATGCGTAAATATGTCAGTAAGAAATACAGTCGTTTGAATAAAAATACGCGGAGATACTGGTACACTTCATTCTTGCCTACCTTTTAACGCTATGAGGGAATTATCCGAAATTACTCAGAAGATTACTGCTAAAAACCTTAATTATGCAGATTTTTATTCAAAGTCACTGGAATATCTGACGTTTTATCGAGATAGCTTGTATTCCGGTATTATAAACACATCCTCAATTATTCCTGGGCACAATATATGCGTAGGACTAATAAGTCCATTGACTCCATCGAATACTCTAGATCAGGTCACTCAAACTTGCTGCACGCTTGGTTTATTCATGCGGTAATAAGTAAGTTAGTTTATACCACACGTTCCAAACTCAAATGTATTTCTTATAAAATATTTCTCGTGAATATTTGTAGATAATCTACTGCGACATTGCTCATTTCCATATATAATGCCCTGCACAGTTGTGTTAGAGAAGAATATTCTTCCCACTGCCTGCGTGTTTCTTGCGTGTCCAAAGGACGTAAGCCACGATGTCGAATATACAATAGTATTTTCGCAATGGAGGTGTTTAAGAGCGCATCATAGGATTGAGGCGATTTTCCTCTTTGTGGAAGGGAATAATTTACAAAACTGTGAAAGAGTGGAATTTGGTACGGTGCCTTAATGCGGATAGTGGATTTCATGGTGAGCCTTCATGCGGCCCACGCAATGATGTGCGTTTACGATCTTTGCTCTAGATGCTTTTCTAACACTGATGATGAATAGCAACCATCTTTCTTTTCCTATAGCTATCAACTCCTAATGTCTGACAAAAACTGCAAATTTCTTACGTTGTCTGTCCATTTCGAGTTTCACATGTGTACCACCCAGACGTAGCGCTTTAAACTGCTCACCTCACCATAATAACAGGTAGTCTGTATGACACGACTTTCGGTTTTGTGTTTCGTTGGTTGCCGGTGACGCATTAACATTGAACCCTTTGGCTTGGAGGACATCCATCCGTTTAAATCCGTAGTTTGAGGCGTTATTTTGTGGAATTTATCCATCGTGGAGAATAAAAAATTTAAATACTTTGTAGTTTTTTTCCACAATTTAAATTTCTTAGTGATACACTACTAAGAAATTAAAATAGTGGAAAAAGTACCAAGTTTCTAAATAGTTTATTCTTCATGATATATATCAAAAAATTCAGGCATTCTACTGTCACTTCGTTGTTAAGAGCCTTTCAGCATTTCTTTGTACAATGTCGTCACGTGACTTTTTAAAAAGGTGCAAATTTATAATCTTAAAGTACATATATCGACGAAGTTAAAGCCAGGTAAGGAAAGATTGTTGAACACAATACAGATTTTATCCAATTATATGAAGGTGCTAATTTCCTATTGCTAGTTATCTAGAAATTGTAAGTATGCTAATGCCAGAGGTAATTTTCAACCTTGTAAAATACTTTATTTAACATGATTACAATAATGAGTGAAATAACCTGCGGGTGAATAAACTGGTTGGAATGTGTTTGAATTAAATCTCTTGGTGGTGAATGACAGATTGAAACTTTTTGACATCGTAGAATGTATCTAATTCATCAAGGCTTAGTTTATGATGACGAATGCTGTTAAAGTATTAATTAAACTCAGTTATAGCTATTTACTTGAAATAATGAATATAATATTTACTTCGATCATCTATTGGGAACTCCTCATTCATTTATTTATTCTCCTAGTTAACTCTTCAATTTAAAACTTATGATTAAATGAAAACAAGAACTCGATTATAGCATTCTTCAAGTATGAGGGTAAGCAAGACTAATAAATTTTTTATTCACTTAGGGAGATGCATAAAACTCGATCCCTCTGTAAAAGCATGGAAAATGCATCAATTGTTTTCTACTTAGGAATATAAAAATATTATAGCGATTTAATTCATGAATTAATGCATTTTTAATTCATTGTAACTAGCGATACATTATTTTTCTAGAATTAAATCTTATTAAATGTTTCACTTTCAATGCAGTACAATCGTAGCAACGTTTTATTACGGAGATGTACAGATATTTCTGATGTAACACGCCCATTTTTTGTGTTAATTTCATATTTAAGAAAACCGCAAACAAAAAATAAAAAACTCAAATATTTGCGCAGTGTTATTGATAGGCACAACTCCATTTAAGGAATTTCAATTTGAATAAAAGATAAAACCTGATTATGATTCCGTCGTATATTTTAGGCATACTCGAGATGTGTTTTTTAGCCATGGTCTCCCACTGAAGGAAAAATTGTCACTTATTTCAAATTATTTATCAGGTTTTTAATTAACAACTCTTTTAATACATTTTAAAGAAGATAACGTATGAGTTTTTCTTTATTAAATCTCTAAATAGTAGTCTGTAATTGCACTAATCCGTATGTATCCGGAGGGGCCTGTGGGCCTCTGTGCGCGACGTTGTATTGAGCTCCCGGGGTCGTGAACTTTGGCAGTCATTTGTCCTGTGGAACTCCATGCATTGGATGAATATTTCATCGACTTGCGTTCAGGGGGAACGTAAAAGGGTGTCCACAGTGTTCTCTCGTGATCTCATGAGTTGGGTTAAATTTCGAATTTACGTGTACGCGTGCTTTAGGCTTGCATCCACAGCCATGGAGAGTGCTTTAGTTACGACATTGCTCATCTTTCTACTTGTCTAATCTTGATTATTAGTTTTTAATTACAATTCATTGAGATTCAAACTTTCCATTTTTTTTTTAATTTAAATGAAATATAATTATGTGCATTGATATACGCTCTTTAGTAGTAAAATTATCTGAAATATTAGGACAAAATGAGACGAAGTTTGGAAGTTTTATTAAGCTGAATAATGGGCATAACATACTCACACCTCAATTCATCATAGATTTTAGCATATTATACAGATTATTAGTGAATTCATTCGCTGTATAGTATTAGTTTTCCTACTTTACAAATTATAAAGTATTGATTTTATGCCTGCATGAGTTCGCATGAAACTCTTCCTATAGTCGTAGACTTATTTTTCTTATGCATATTTATTTCAATATTTAGTAATTATTAATGATTATTCTTGGCAAAAACTGCCTTAAACTCAAGTTTTGTGTAGTATTTTAGATCATGTGATATTTCCTTAATTGAATGCGTTCATCTTTGACAGAGTACAATCTACGATTTATTTGGCTCTTTTGCGAAAAATGCCATTCATTTGCATCGTATCCACTCCAAAAAACCTGCTGCTGAACTTATTATTTTTTTTTAAAGAATAAAGATAAAGCGGGTGCCGCTCCCTGTCGTTCCTGTTGGCGCATTAAGATTGTCTCTCTGACGCGTTCTTGCAAACGAGCGATGACATGAAAGGGATTAATTTTTACGCGGCGGCAGTAGCGCCAAACGGCGGAGGTTTTGGAAAGGCATTATTTACGGGTGACCAAATCCGATGTGAATGCCTGGAACTTAAAACATACACATTTTTTCCGTTTGAAATGGAAGAATTTTGTGGGTCTGGTTGCAAAGTGATACTGAAATTGAAGGCCAAAGTATTTCATGATAAGCAGTTATGCCATAATTCCCGGACGTAACGCAATGTTTAGAGTGGAGTGAGGTATTTTTGTTGACACTGGAGAAAAAGTGGGTTAGAGTGTCCATCGGCGGTTCTGAAAATGTTATTTTTTCGAACGATTTCGATACTTTTAAATAAGTTTCTGCTTATTTTTGGGTTTATATAAATTTCAATCTTTTAACTAACATCTTTGAAAGTGAGTTAACTTGTGCAGTTGTTCTTAATAATTTTACGTGGTTTATTGGCGAATTTTACCAAATGAATTTTAATTATATAGTTTTTTTATACTTTTTGATTTTAATCTTTGGCTGAAGTGCAATTGAAAATAAAATCAACAGCTTAATTGATGCCATCTACACAAAACAAAATTTTTGTTTTTAGGGTATTATTATTATTCCATACATGTCTCATATGAGGTGACAATGCTGGTTTCTGTAGTAATAATTTATAAATGTTTGGGATAATTCGGAATGGGTTCGTGTTCTATTAGCAGGAATAATGAATTTAATTCTATTCTCTAATCGTATATTTACATCTTGATTTGGTATCTTCAATCTAATCTACTTTTAAATGTAAATTACAAAACCCTACACTCGCTCTAATAATAATCAGATTGAGAAAGAAAATTTTCTGGACTCAAACTCAGGTACGATTGAAAAAAAAGAATGCCTAGCTCCCCTTCAGCATGGAAAGACCAAACTTTTGCCCATTCGATGGACGCCGTGAGCGTGAGAGCTATCTTCCTGCCGGCCTTGGCGTGTGACGCACATAGGCACAATTCATATTTAATATATAAGGTTAGGGGTGCCGGTGGTGTAGTGGTTAGAACGCTGGCTGTTACTCGCTTGCCGCTTGAAAAGGCAGCGGGCACGAATCCTGCGCAAGTAGGCTTTTTTCGAAGGTCGCCCGGCCTCCTGTTTGTGTGGTTTGAGGACACCGCGCAAATTCAGCGTTCCGTCCTTCGGAAGGGACGTTAAGCCGTTGGCCCCCTTGGTGTCCTTCCTTAAGTGTAGGCTAATGCGCGCACCAGGTTTCTCTTCTGCCTTGCTATCCAGATATTCATTGCGCTACCTCTAAGATACCCATTGTGCGTATGCAAGAGGTGAATCAGCTGGGAACATACATTAGTATAAGGTTAGTTTGAAAATAATAGGTAAGCGAAGCGAACCACCAGGCAAGATTGGGCCCTGAATGGGACCAGGGGCAAAACATCTAGTAAATGATTATTCCCAAAGAAGATAAACTCAAAAAGAATCATATCAGTATCAAAAAATAAAAACATAGGTACTTATCTTTTCTATAGTGGCAACGGGTTTATAAAAAAAGCAAACGCGAATTTCGTCTTCGGTTGTTATTCACCAACAGTAGATTCTATAAGATAATTACAAATTTAAATTACCTCTGAGTTTGTTATTAACCATAACACAATTTTTAGTGGATTGAAGATAATTACGATATACATATATTCTGTTGGAATAATTTCGATTTTCTCATATAAATATTTATCCTGTTATAATTGATCGTTTAAATTACGAAGGTAATTAATCCATATTTATTTGTTGAAACGGCAGAACATTTTTCAACAATTCACTATATCAGGGGAGTATATTCAGGGTGTGCGGTGCAGACCCAATGAATCACAATATATGTGATATTTAATTTTTCATTTTAATGCCACCCGCCCTAAAATATTATCACTGGAATATCCTTAAAACGGGCAATATGGGCCACGCACACCTAAACTTCAGCAGAGCAGTAGTGCAAGGTAGAGATACTTCGACTATGAGACGTAGATACCGGCCTGGAGAGCGTTGATGTTTCATCAGCGCCTCTCTCTGAAAAACATTTCACTGGAAGAGCCTTTAGGCGTGCGACCTGGGCTAACGCACGCTCTAGCTCTGGAAAGCCTTGAGCAGAACAGATGCGCAGTGAAGAGATACTTTGCTAATGCTTTGTGTATAACGGCTTGAATGGCGTGCAGTGTGTCAGTAGCACATATAAAGGAATTTGGTGTTAGTAGTAAGCGAGCTGTCGAGTGAATATGGCATTGATTTACTAAATGTTCTTTTCTTGTGTTACGGTGTTTATTAAATTTGCGCTTTGTACTCGTTTATTAAAACGTTTCTGTTATTTTTTAACACCGAGTTATTTCCCTATCTTATGCAATGGGAAATAGTGTTGAAGATGTATTAAGTGTACCATTTTCAACTCGAAACTATGCTGATTGTACTATAATTGTGGAAGAAGGTGAGCCTTGTCCTGCCAGTTGGCTTTGAAGATAGATATAGACTTTTTTGTTGGCCGTGTTTATTGTTCTCAAAAAAGAAGGGTGTATGGAATATACATGGGTTTTCCGATCTTAACTATTTAGCAAGAAAGCAATCAAAGAATATACACTTTAATTGACAACCAACGAAAAATGGAAATAAGTCGACATAATGAACAAGTGAATAAAAATAGAGAGATTTTGAAAAGGCTCATTGATGCAATATGCTATTTATCTAAACAAGAGCTTCCTTTACGAGGTCATGATGAGTATAATGGTTCAATGAATAGAGGTAATTCTATAGAATTTTCGTATGTTCTTTGCGACTATGATCCTCTTTTAGATAATCATTTACGTACTACATCATCATCATTTAAAGGAACTTCTTTATTGTACGAAATGATCTTATAAAATCCGTCTAATGACGTTAAAGATGCAATAAGGAATGAAATTCATTCAGCAACATTTGTGGCCATTATATATATATATATATATATATATATATATATATATATATATATATATATATATATATATATATATATATAGCTTAGAAGTTGCACTTAAAGTTAGATATTGCCTGATGCGGTGCTGGTTGCATAAATTTTTTATCTTAACCGCACCCCCAACACAAATGATCAGGATACGTCACTGCACTATATGTAACTGCATATATATACATACCTACTATTGCCCGTATTCAAAAAGTAAGTATGTGAGATTAATTTAAAAGATTTATAAATGTATCCTTAGCAAATCTCTGTATGAAAACAAAAATAAATAAATTGTCTAAAAATTGAATCACGTTATAGCAATTATGACCCTCAGTACGTATTTTGTTTTATCAACCATCACAATACTCTTTTTAAAAAGTATATAAAACGAATAAAAGTAAGTATACTGCAAAAATTATAAAATTATTTATTAAATATTGAAAATATGTATTATTTTGAAAAATATGTAAATTGTGTTTTAATTTTACAATTAATCGTGTTTTTGTATTTTATTATTAGGTGGTACTTGAATAATATTGCTCTCGGGCAAATTCAGAATTTATTTACTGCTCCATTTACAAAAAATGCAAATGGAACTATCAGGATAAGCGTAGAAGGTAGAGGAAAATATTAAGAGATATCAATAAATTAATAAAAAAATGAAAGGAACTAGAATGTACCATTTAATCGAAGGCACTTGCACGAAGTTTTTAATTTGACGGCTACTTGAACCGAACTGAAAGCGTTCTTAAAATTGAAATACGCATGCAAGAAATAATAATTTTAGAATGTGTCTTTCAAATGTAGGCAGTGTAGCGTAAACATAAGTGCTACAGCATATTTACTCGCCCTTGTACAGAGCATTTGCAGCGGAAATTTTAATAGAGAAATATATCAGACGAATGACAGAAAAAATATATCAAAGGCAGTGAATGAAACGAAATAAGACCACATTTACGGCTAAGGAGGCGGTTATCAATCTCGTTTCACGGGAAAACATGTAGTTATGAAATAAAGTCAGCAAAAGGAGATGAGAAAACTAAAGAATTAAAAGTTCAGAAACACCACAGACGAAGTAAGAGGACCCAAAAGACTCATAATGCCAGTCGTAAAATATTCATCCGAAAAATTGCCGCTCAGAGAGGAGAAAGAGAAGGAAGGGAGGATGCTCGCCAGATGCCTTTCACTCCATTCATTAAGGGTGAAGGGGCAAAAAAGAACAGGCCTCCCTAACGAGAGGTATAGGAATAAGGGTACGTAATATCATCCGAGTGGCTAGAAAAGAGAGGTCTTCATCACGAGTCATCCTCGGTTGGACCAGATAGATACTGGCGATTAGACGGATTCCCAAGTAACGAGGGAAGTATTGAATTGGATCGAGTGGAGGGTTAGGTATCCATAGATGAGGAGAAGAGGGATGTTAAGAAACATGACTTCCGTTCCTTTACCGAGGAACAAAAACAAGTCGAGTAAGGTATGCAGTTACATTTATGAAGGATATGACTGCATTAGTGATGAAATGAAAACGAAACGCCATTCCAGATTACTTTTAATACTAATCGAAATCGATCAGGCTCCCAGATAGAGCAAAACCTATCAGAATAAGAAATATCCCAACTCATAACATGCCCCGATAATATTTTATGACCATGCGCATTTACCGTATTTTCCCGATAGTAAAACGACCCTCCCTTTGCAGATGCTAATTTTGACGAAATATATTTTATAAAATATTATGAAGCAAAAACTTAAAATTATAGCAATTTTTAATTAAATCTCAAAACGCTGTCATCACAATGTACAGCGAAGATAAATGTGATTATGCTATGCTATACTAGTCATAATCACTGTCACCATTTTTTATATACATATTTCTTTTTTTCGTGAGTATAAGGGGACCCTTACCTGTAGATTGATAAATAAGCAGAAAAACGTCGTTTTTTATTCGAGTAAATACCGTATATATTTCATATTGTCTTGAAACTAAAATTAACTTTAAATTACATTGTTAAATTATTCAGAAAATGAAATGAGTGATACCTATAGTAATTTATAATTTGTGGAGGTTATATTCTTATTGTAAAATAATCTTTTATTTCAATAATCAATTATAACATAATTCCTTTTATGATAAAAAAAGTGGAATACTCCTTTAGCCAAAACAACTAGAGGGCTGCAAAACCCAATGCATTTCGCCCACAAGGTGGGCATCGTCAGGGGTAGAACCTGTTTCACCAGTGACTGGAAGCCAACTGCCAGGTTGAAACGGAAAGTATTAAGAAGACGGCCGAGAAACAAGCGAAACGCGGAAAGATTTTTCGGCGTGTGTGTCGTTTAAATCTGTCAATTTGTATAGGGTCTTGTTGAAATCTGTGTCTGTGTTCATAAGTGTATCGCGGTTTTTGTAAATGTGAAGGTTTTCTAACGAGTTTAGTGAGTTGTTGGCTGAAGTTATCAGTGTTAAATCGTTGACGTGTATACTATGACCTGTTTCAAAGATGTGGTTGGCAACGCTTGATTTTTAAAAACGATTATATTTATAGTGAGCCATGTGTTCCTTGAAGCGTGTTATTAATTTCCTTCTTGTTTGTCCTATGTACTTTTTGTCGCAGTGTGAGCATTGTATTTTATAAATACCGGACTTGTTCAAAGATTCTGTTCTGTCTTTTGTACTACCCAGTAAATTTTTAAAATTAAAAGGATTTGTATATGTTATAGTATAATTCTTATGTTTACATTTTTTTTTTTCGTTTTGGCTAAAGGAGTATTCCACTTTTGTTAGTTTTGGCCATAGTTATTGAGCTACTATCAATTTTCCTTTTATGATGGTAATTTTTTGCATTATAACCGTCTGTAGCTAACAAAATAGGTTTATAAATTATTTAGGACTCCAAAAATTTTCATGACTGTTCTTTGGTAAACATTGTTTGAGAACATTTTCATTGGAATATTATCGGATGCAGTATCAAACATGTTAGTCAAATTAAATAAAAATGATATTTCTTACAAGAAGTGAATTAAGGAACGTTTCATCAATAATTCAAGTTTCTACATATAAAATGAGTTGGTTGGTATCGATATACGCAAACCGACTGAGATATTCTTGCAATCTTGTAAGAAATCTATATCATAAAGAGGAGCCAAGTGATAAGAATGTTATCGCCTTGATCAGAGCTCAGAGACTTGCAAACGTAAACCCTTTCTCCCCCTACCCCACACTTATCTACGCACTATCTCTCCATCTGATGTATTCGCCACTTAGTCGACCCTATGCACCCGTTCGTGCTGTGGGCATCAGATCGCAAGAGCACCCATCGCAAGAAGCCATCCGCGAGCACCCCTTCATCCACCACCCCCAACCCTCCATCCCTTTCCAATATGTCCCGCCCTTTCCCTCGCTCGCTCTTTAGAGTTATGGTTCCCAAACTTTTTCAAAGGAAGGCATCCTAAATCCATTTTCAAAAAATTACCAAACAGCGTATCTGACCTTTATAGCGCAACAGATTTTTTCATTAATATTTTCTCAATAGTAAACAAACAGTTGCTAACATTTTTAATGAGAAAAATCGGAAGGACGAGATTTTCGGATGTCATTTCTTCCTCAATTGTCTCTAGTCTCTGCCTCTTCTGATTTTTGACGTGCAAAGAATCCTAATTCGCACAAAATGAGGAAAACTGCAAGAGAATCCAGGAGTACCTTGTTTCCTATGTTGAGATATTCCTCCTCGATCAATGTTCAGAAATCATCGAGTAAGAGTTCCTTGTGCTTTAATTTCAACTTATGTTCATAATGAACATCAGTCAGCTCCCTCTCCATGCGAACTTTCAAGTCTCACTATATTATTGGAAGATTCTATAAATAGATTTTTTAGCCTGTTGCAACTGTCAATAGGTATATCTAGAAAGTATTTTTACACTTTTTCCTCGAGTTTGCCAAATGTTCACAAATAAAGGTTCAACAATACGGCCGCTAAAAACTTGCAATTGTTTAAACAAATTTTTCACGGTTTATGTATTTCTGAATGTGCTACGAAACTGAAATTTTTTTATAGGTAGAATAAAAAAAACGAAATAGAGATTATAGCCATGTTGATATTTTAATTTGTTTGGCAGTTATAAACTCTTATAAACAATTACGTAAATGTTTAGATTCTAAGGGGCGAGCTAGGGAGCTGAAATTTTAAAGTTATTTAGAGCTTAGTGATAATGAACGATTAAATATTTTAATATGTTCATGAAATTGTTATTGCGACCGTTACATATTTTTTAAATTTAAACGATTAGCTAAATGTCATTTCACTGCTAAATGTGCTACAACTTTAAAATATGGCAGAAATGTGTGGCAGTATTAACCCTATGAGGAAAAAGTATAATATTCTTAAAATTGCAAATTTTAGTTATTGTTTTATTCCATTATTGTTCCATAAGGAAAAAACGAAAATGGGTGCAGAGGAAATTTTTTAAATTGAAAACACATTTCCAATGATAAAATATCACTAAAAAATAAATGTTTTTTCAAGGTGAGATGAAATGCTTGCAGAATGCAAGCACATTCTACTAGTATATCATAAGTAAAAAGCGTCAATATAGTATATGTTAATGACATAAGTAAGAAGCGTCAATATAGTATAAATAATATACAACCCTACGAGAAGGGGGTCAGGAGGGCCATTTGGCCCGTAATTCAAGGTCAAGGGAGCCTCAAATTTTGCCTCGTCGAAAAGAGGTCCACACCAAATTTTGATTCTAGCCTAAGCTGAAGTGACATTGCACGTAACTTGCGTTTTTCATCAATAATTATTAAATTTGCAGAAACAAAAGCTAGAAAAGCATTTCTTAAATAAAAAATTATTCAAATAATGTATTAGTTAAATATTTATTTATTTAGTTAGCTTTTTATACATTGAAATATCAACAAGGAATTTTGAATAAGATATGCCAAAAATAAATATAAAATACGATTTTCACACTTTGTTCTAGCAGGATGTTCAAGTGTTACGTAACCCAGTATCCCGTTTTTAATCCTCCATTAGAACCTCCTCTCTCCTCTTATGTAACGCTCAGAATTTTTCGTTTTTCATTAACTTTTTTAATTTTCTCTAGAGAGTCATTTCAATGTTTTCTGCATTATTGGCTGAATATAAGTCACTGTAAGTAGAACATTTTTTTCGGATTACATTTTTTTTAAAGGGGTCAGAAGATTAAATGAAAGAGTGCTACATACTCCCAACGTAAGCCGCTGTAACCATTCAGCGGATCCCGACCATCAAATTGGGTAACGCAATGCTTAAACGCTTCCATGTGGGAATTTTTCTATTTTTATTACGGGGAGGAGGCTCAAAATCTGGAAGTGGTAGGAAATCACCGAGGTATTTAAACTGGAGACAAATCTTGTGCGACGCACTGTCTGCGAGCAGCTCAACGCTACTTGACCTTGGTGATGTCACTGTGCTCTGTGGCGAGTCCAGTGCGGTAGAGTTCGCGAAGGAAGGTTCTGTGTGCCGTTGCATTTGTCGTTGATAATATTATTAAAAAGAGAAAAAGAAGATACATAAAAGAAAATACTGGGTCAGAGAATGGATTCTCAAAAGATTTAATTTCGGTGCTTACGAGAATTTCTTCATTGGTTGTCTGAAAATGTTTTGCAAGTCTTTGTTGCGCTTGGTTTTATAAAGCGATTTTTGTACTCTGCTCTTCACTCATACATTTGAATGAGTTCAGTGGTCTATTCCTTCGACCATATTTTCTTTTTGTCGCCCACGTTTTCTCCTCACCAAGCTCTCAGAGAGTAGCGAGAAATTCCAACCTGGCTGGAACCGTGCGAGAAACTTTCGTGACCAAACTGATACCTGTCTACACTGATAGTGAATTAACTGTCGTTGCTTCCGCTGCAAGTTGATAACACTGTCTGAGAGTGCTCACAGCGCTGTCTACACTGGCGCGATTGCTATCAGACAGATGCTTGCACAACATTAATCACCAGTGTAAACCGGCATTTACTAGTGGTAACTAGCCAATAAAAAGATGAGTCCGCTCAGGGTAGAATATGTGTTCGACCTAATACATTATAATGTATAAGAAAATGTACAAGTCGAGAAAACAGCTCAGGTTATACAAATGGAACATAGCAGAACATGGTACCCCTACAAAATAGCCCAAGGCAATACAATTCTGTTAAAATAGCTTACACACAAAACAGCCCAAGACAAAATAGCTCGATAAGGGCGAAGTCGGACTTTGAAAAAGCAAGTCAAAATGCTGTATCGTAAGTGTTCACTGCAACGGAAGCAACCGCGGAGCATAGCCTCGATTCGCCATTCGCATATGGAACGTCCGCGATCGATTTATCGGCGGTGACAAGATCGAGTCAAGGTCGACATCGCGCGTTTTCTTGAAAGGATTCGACTGCCAGAAGCAACAAAGGCGAAGTACGTGCAACTGAGTCGACGAAAAACTCTAGTTCCAAATTATGATAATACTGACACTGTTGATTATCTTCGTGGAATTTCTCACAATCTTGCCATACTTATATCACAGCTATATACACATCTTATTTGAAATTAAAATATTTTATTACTTATGTATTGGATTTGGGCTAATTTTACAAATATTATATTACTTATGTATTGATTTTTCACACTATTTTGCCTTGGGCTGTTTGATGGTACTGTTTCGTCAGGGCTATGTTGACTGGTCCCGAACAGAACAGATATTCCTCCAATAGGTAGTCAAGAAAGACTGACAGATATTGACGACTGGTTTTATGAACAATTAATAGGGAACATAGCACATCATTAACAAATGAAAAGCACTTTAGGAAAAGTCCTTTTGGTACTGGGAAAAAGATGAATTAGAATAAGTTTTCCACAGTGAAATTAATAATGAAAATAAAACTAGGTAATATAGTTATGATATCGATTATTAATAACGGATATGAAAGTGGGTGACATATTATTGATAACATTTAATTTCAGAGCTCTAGAAACTCTTTATGGTGACTAATTTTTGCATGTATTGATGTCTTTAGGAATGAAATTTGGCAAGATAAATGATTGAAATTGATAAATTTTATTTAAAAGAATATAATGCATTTTTCTTCATTATAAGCTCAATAAACTAACAACAATGCGTTTATAGGAAGATATCTAGCATTTGGAGTATTTAGCCCGGTAAATTATAAGTAATACAGAACCATATTTTCCTGAGAAATTGATGCAACAGATACTTTCGGAGAATATCTATTTGGGGAGTAAGCAGCGATAATCAAACAAGATACTACAATTCCTTATTCATGAAATACATTACCCATGCAATTCTGCCCTCTCAACTTCCTCTCCATCCATTCCTTGTCGTATAGATTTCGACTATCCCGAAAAGACGAAGGCGATAGCGTTAAAAAATGGAAAGCAAACCATCGATACCTTAAAATGTCGATCAAAGTCTCCATTTACGTCGTGAATTTTTTTTGCTCGCCCCAATCTCACTTAGACTTCAATTCCACCAACCTCTAGTCCCCCACCCCACCACCATCCTCTTCCTCCCCAACCCCTCATCACACTAAACCCCGGCGCCCATCGGTGGGCGAGGCATTCCTCCCAAAATCCTAAACTCCCCATTTTCCTTCTCTCTCTCTCTCTCTCTCCCAATCCCTCTCTCTCTCTCTTTTCCCGAATCCGGAGGAGGACTTCGATCCCACGAAATTGCCTCTTCCTCTCATTGTTGTTAGGGGACGTCCGTCCTTTGGGTGTTTACCCTCCATTCCTCCCACCCGCATCTCTTTCTGCCTTACCCTCTCTCTCCTTCGCCGTAGCCTCTTATTCTCAAAGATAAACGCACGCAGAATGGATGAAAAACTCTGGAAAGGGATGAAAGGAACACACGGCTGGGCAGCTACTTCAAAAGAAGCTGCCTGAAAATGCTCACTCACATTTATATAATGTATGTATGTATGTATCGCCCACACTTCTCCTCCACACCCTTTACCCGATCCTTACCGAGATATTTCCATCTTTGTCACTGTTCCACACTCGCCTGAGATCCGGAAGATCCCTCTCATATCTTTCTTCTTTCCTCTCGTCCTTCACTTCCCTTCCATACACCCCCACTCTTTCCTCCCTCCTTCCTCCTCCCACTCTTTCCTCTCTTTCTTCCTCTTTTCCTTCCTACCCTCTCTCCCCCTCTTTTTTCCTTTCTCCCCCACCTCCAATCCCTCCCTTCCTTCCTCCCCTTCTTCCTCCCCTCCTTCCTCCCCTCCTTCCTCCCCTCCTTCCTCCCCTCCTTCCTCACCTCCTTCCTCGCCTCTTTCCTCCATTCCTCCCTCACCTCCTTTCTCTCCTATCACCCATCCTCCCTTCTCTCCTTCCTCCCTTCTCTCCTTCCTCCCTTCTCTCCTTCCTCCCTTCTCTCCTTCCTCCCTTCTCTCCTTCCTCCCTTCTCTACATCCTCCCTTCTCTCCTTCCTCCCTTCTCTCCTTCCTCCCTTATCTACATTCTCACTTCTCTCCTTTCTCCCTTCTCTCCTTCCTCCCACCCTCCCTCCCCTTCTCTCTCCCCACCTTCCTCCCTCCTCATTCCTCCCTTCCCATTCCTCTCTCCCCTCTTCCCTCCCTCCTCTCCTTCCTTCCCTCCTTCCTCTCCCCTCCACCCACTCCTTTCTCTCCCCTCCACCTTCTCCTTCCTCTCCCCTCCAACCTCTCCTTCCTCCTCTCCTTCCTCCCTTCCTTACCCCTCCTTTTCACCCCTCTTTTCCTCCCTTCGCCTTAAGATGATGGCTCTCTGGGGCCAATTCCGCTGCCACTTTGACCGAAGAAGATGAAGCGATGTCGCTCTCTTCGGCGACGAGAAAATTGGTTTGGAGGATAGCGAGAAGAGGGTTCATGAATTAGTGGTTGCCTATCCAGCGTGTCTTCGGAATCCTCGGGACCTATGGGCCTATAGTAAGGGAGTTTGAGGGAGGGGGAGGGTATAGGGAAAGGGAAGAAGAGATTGAATGCACTGAAAGAGCCCATGTCAGGTGAAATAGCTCTCCTTTTTTCTCATTTATTTTTTATTGTGTTGATAAGAACGACTTGAGGGAGCCAGAAACATTTTTTCTGTTCTGTTTATTCGATGGTGTACACATTTATTTTATATAAACTTTTATTTTTGTTATTTGATTTTAAAGAATGCTCAATTTCGTATGGAATGTTTTGATTCGTTTGTTTTAAGGTGTTATCACGTGACAGATATTTAACATCGATATCATTTAAGTGCACTCATACATAAATATTCAGTTTTTATGTGAAACATTTTATATGCCGCTTTCTTAGTTCACCAACTGACTAAAAATCACAACCAGAAACTTTTTCCTATAGTCCACACCTATTTTTGTCTCCAATGATGTGAGAAATTTTAAATTGCTTTGAATTAGAGTTTCTTAGTCATCACATATATTGCATAATCGTTTAGCGAATCAATTACAATAATTTATGAGAGGCCAGTATCATATCTGCCTTCCAATATTAAAATATAAATTTATAACTCGTTGCAGCTGTTATAACTCTTTATAATGGCCTTTATAAGTATATTTCAGGTGGCAGTTGGTATTTCAAACGAAGTCTAATATTTCTTTAAACTAAGGGATTTTATTCTTCTCTTCTCAAATTTTCAATTGTATCTTTGATGATCAAAGTTCTTCTTCCTCTGAAGAACCGTTTTTCCTGCAATGCGGACTCTGCCCAAGCGCAATACCTATCTCCCAGAATGCATCGCTTCGATCTAAGACATTCTTCCGTAGCTCTCGACCTCTTTTCCCGTCACGGTTTGCTCTCCGCTGATACGCAGTTAGTTTGGTCTTACACTCGAAACCATTTCTCATTCTCGGAAATGGTCACGTTCTCCAAAGTTCTGATCGTCTGCTATCTAAGACTTCTCCGATCGGTAGAGCGTTAGATGAAAAGAAAGCGCCTGTTTATTTTACCTACCTTCCGATTCCCAGAGGAGGAGGAAACAGAAAGCTTTATTTCGGTAGCTCTCTTCCAAGGCCCTTGTGTATCTTTCCCTGGTCTTCTGCAGTTTCGTTCGACCCAATGTCACTCTTGGACATTGCCATCAAACTCCTCGATCCTTTCTCTCCTCACGCTATCTTTGCTTCCCTCTCTCTCTCTCTCTCTTTGCCTCCTCTCTCTTTGCTTCCCTCTCTCTTCCTTTCTCTCTTTACATCTCTCTAGGGGTGGCGGCGGCGGAGTGCTTAGAGCATTTGGCATTCCACGCAAAAGTCCCAGTTTCGAATCCGGCGCAGGCCAGGATTTTTCAACCTGTGATCGTCCCGTCAACTAATTGTGTGATTTGAGGAGACCGCGCAAGTCAGCGCTCCGTCCTTCGGAATGGACGTTAAGCAGTTGGCCCCCTTGGTGCTCTTTGTAAAGAGAAGACTTAGTGCCGGCAACTAGTTTCCCTTCTCCCTCCTCTCTCTCTCTCCCCCCCTCTCTCTCTCTCCCTCTCTCTCTCTCCCTCTCTCTCTCTCCCTCTCTCTCTCTCCCTCTCTCCCTCTCTCTCTCTCCCTCTCTCTCTCTCCCTCTCTCTCTCCCTCTCTTTCTCCCTCTCTCTCTCCCTCTCTCTCTTCCTCTAGAAAAATTAGTTTTTAATCAAGAAAAATGGGAATTATTTTAGTTTTTAACAATGAAAAATAATCGACTACCATAGCAGCGAGCCCATTACTTTTCAATGGGAATTAATAGGGTTTTAATTAATAGTCGATTAATAGTTCGCGTACCCCGAGATGTTCGCGAGACAAATCTGAGGGGTTGGCGAGAAAAATTTGGTATTGACGTCTTCTTCACTTTCTCTTTTCTACAATTCTTACCAATATTTAAATTTCTTTTAAATTATTTCCATGGTTTTATTTAAAATTTTTGCTTAAGCTTCAACAATTATATTATAATTTTACAGGGTATTAACTAGAAACTGATGACAATATCAGAGGTCCTGATTTTATTGAAAACGTTTACATACTCTGTGCTCAGTGCCGTAACTAGGGTGGGGAAAGCGGGGCATCTGCCCCGGGCGCAACTAAAGAAGGGGTGCAAAAATTGTTAATGGCAAGTTTTGAGAGGTTGCGTGGCGAAAGGACGGGCGATTTCTCTACTATACTTATTTCAAACATTGCGCATAGCAGAAACTATAAATTTCAACGATGTTATTGATGAGTTTTCTGCATTAAAATCAAGTAGAATAACTCTTTATTATTATATTATTTATACTTTCTGTATTTAAATTAACTATGTAATTATATTTATAATTATTTATTTAAATTATGTATATTTATTGTGAGAAATTATATAATTTATAGAACATTTTGATTTATTAATTGTTCAGCCAAAATCATAGTAAAAAATACAGGTACATATTAAAGAATTTTTTATGTAGGGGGCGCACTTTTGGTAGTTTGTCCCGGGTGCTAAATTAGCTAGTTATGTATGTATGTAGTATGTGCTATATAGACTTTATATTTTTCATGAATTAAACGCATTCAATAAGATTTGTTTTTACAAAATTTTCTCGCCATTATAAGGGGTTTGCCGCCAAAACTGTTACAACTCAAGGGTTTGTGAAGATAAAAGGTTAACCCGAGGGGTTCGCGACGAGAATTACGTTAGCTCAAGGGGTTTGCGAAGTGAAAAAGGTCGGGAACCACTGGTCTGGATCAGTTTGCTCATCTTTTACTTTGAAACGTTTGTCTGCCTGGGTAGGATTTGATGGGACCTTAAGTAGAATGACTAGAGAATGGGCTGCAATCTGCCTCTTGCACCATTTTGGCCGCTTATCATCTATTATAAGATCAAAAGTTCGGTTTCAGGAGCATATATTTTCTCCATTTCATTAACGCACGTGTGCGTGTAGCATATTATCAATTTTACATATGAAGATTGCTTAGAACTATCGTAAGAATTCGGAACTTTAAACAAAGAACGCCTGATTGAACAAAGTTTCATTTTCCTCTTGTCGATATTTAAATGCAGGTCTAATCACTCCACGAATAACTTCTTAACGCCAAAATATGACGACATTTTACGTTAAAATCTTTCGTTTTCATGGTGATTTGCAATGTTGTCGGTTTAGTGTAATTGTGTATGAATGATTGGGATTATAAATTCACCTCACATTTGTCCACATATTCAAGAAATTTAGACGTTTAAAAATTTAGAAGTTGAAACAATGCCTTGTTTTCGATAAATAATTCGGCGGTAACGAAAATGAATAAATGAACATGGCATTATTCATTGATATTGTGTTGATGAAATCAGATATAAAGATTAAAATTTCTGAATTTTTAAAGGTATTCGAGGGCATTTTCCTCAAAGGCTAACTTTTTAATCTTTGATTAAAATTGAAAAACTAAATTTATATAAATATATCTATCTTTACTAATAGAATAGATTCTCGGTTTTTTGTCTCCCTCCGTATCTCACTCTGTATCTCCCTCTGTATCTCCCTCTCTATCTCCCTCTCTATCTCCCTCTGTATCTCCCTCTGTATCTCCCTCTGTATCTCCTTCTGTATCTCTATATTTTAAATGGGAGTTGCGTTTACAAGAATTAATGCAGCATAATTTTCATTCGTATTTTATAATTACTTTAAATCTTCGTACAAATATTGAACCAAAAAACGCCTTAAAGATTGAAAATTTATTTTTATACAGCCAGATTTGAAATACTTACCCGTTATATCGGACCATATAGTCGTTCTGAACTCGAAAATTTCGCGTTTTTGGGCTAAAAATCTTCCGATGTCAAGAGCAGTCGCATCGTTGCTACTTGGACTAATTTAGCACATCTCTTATAGTAGTGCTTCTCAACCTTTTTTCCTCCGCGGCACACTTACATCTCGCGGCACACCAAACCGTATCCTTGTTAGTTTCACTGTTTTAACGCACATTTTAAAGAAGAAAACACTAAAAGTAGAATAAAAATGTTCAATACTGTCATTTCTGTTAAAATAACATTTAATTTATTAAATTATTTTGTTGCAAATTAAGTACATACATAATGTAATATTACAAACATTTTCATTCTACAATGTGCGGCGGCACACCAAGGGCTTCCTCGCGGCACACCAGTGTGCCGTGGCACACCGGTTGAGAAGCTCTGTCTTAGAGGTTCGCCTCCTCTCCACCCCCTGCCGCTGTCAGTCTCCATACCGTCCATTATTTTGGCGTTCCTTACCAGCGAACCGTTAGTAGCGGAACGCCTTAAGAGCACGTCGCCTCCGTCCGTCCGGCCGCATGTTTAATCTCCGAAACTACTGGGCGTATTTTAATTAAATTAACACTTTGTGATAAAATTTATAGACAAATTATGATTTTCAACGGCATCCGTAAATTATAACTTCCAATTTATACAAGCAATTAAATATACGCGTACTCGTATATCGATAAATGGCTTCCGTCAAGCAACAAATAAATACCATATTTTTCTCTCCCTAGCTCTAATATGATCTGTAAGATATCGATTAAAAAATTCATTCTGATCGAGGATAACATTTACCACAAAAAAGTCCGCGATGCCATATTATTACTACTTATGGTTAAGGAGATAAAATTAACTACTACAGTCTATTAATTATGATGTTGCTACAACTATAATTTCGATGCTTTGTAATTCAGCATTTCAGCCTATCATGAGAAATATAATGAGGTAGTTTCCCCTTGCTTTCCTCATCGCAGTTTCACAGAGTGATTACCCATCTGTAGCTGTTCAGATCCACATGATCACCACCTACAGAGGTACTGTGCAAGCTGCTGCCCTTGCACAGGGGGATGTAAAACCCCCAAGACTGCTTCTTAGTCTGACTCTTCCCCTCAGACCTTTCCGGCTTGGATGGTCCTACCAGGAGAATTATCTCCCGCCGGCATAGCTCTTTGGTTCGTAAGAGTACACAAACCCTCCCACCTCTGTAAGGTTATGCAGTCCTTAGGGACTTGTAATAACGCGAAGTAAATAACGCAATCCTTCTTCTATTTGAAGGATTAATAGACGCTGATTGAATCGGAGGCAACAATTGGGGTCGCCTTGGCAACACCCGGAAAGAGTACGAAAAGTCATATTTTGATGAATGAAAGAAAACAATCTTGAACGTTGAAAAATCGAAACTCCTGTGTAAACTTACGGGAAAATATAATCGTCTCCCGGGATCGAATCCGGGACACATCCGTAAATGAAAATAGTTTTCTCCCGAAATCTCCTAATAGGCAGAAACAAAATGGCGTTTACAGCATTTCCCTATGATAAACTGTTGCTGAGATAAAATGGGAAACGGACAGAAATTGAATATATATATATATATATATATATATAAAAGATATTTCTTGGTCATATATCTTTTATTTGCCAACAACTATTTTGACTTCCTTTACAATTCAATTACATGAACTTTATACCTGTTATTTACTTTTTAATGCATATAAGAGTTGTTTTTATAAATTTGTTTACTCAAGATTCATTTTAACTTAATACTTCATTCACCCTTCTTACTTGACGGACAATTGGGCTAGTTTTGTAGCGTACAGGCGTGCTGACCCAAGACAATCGAATTTAACACAATGGTAACGTGACAGGAAAAATGCTTCAAACATATTTGAATCAAAATAATACATAACAAAAATATCCGAGAGAAATAATCAATAGAATTGTTTACTTTGTATGGATAATAACCGATACGAAAATCGCAGCTGGATGCTGGTAGAAATCTTGCCGGCTCGGCTTCCTCGCCAGTCTCTCCCGTTCTCTGCTCGAGCCTCTGCTTCCACTCCTGACCGTCGCTGTTCTCTCACTGCTAGCCTCGCAGGCCAGTGGTTCTGCTCTCCGACGTTGCCGGATTCAAACTCCCTTGGTTCGATCTCTTATCAAGATGAGGGCGTACCTCTCGCGGATGTTTATTGGTTAATTAGCACGATTGTAGCGTTCTCTTCTGGGCTGTCTGTGCTTTATAGAAGTAGAAACTCCGGAAATAACGCGCATATGCAGTCGTTCGCGCGTATGCTGAATATAAAAAACTTATGGAGGGCACGAAAAACTGTAGGAGGCTAAAATGCTGCAATGGAATATCCCGTTCTCTTTAAGGTATCTTATCTTTATCTTAAAAAGTGTCATTCCTTATACATAACGCGCACTAAAAAATTGAAATTTTTAATAAAAATCATTGTATAACACCCTTGTTATACATGAGAATTTAGGTAATTTAGGGTATGCCATCTTTAGATACTTACGTCGTTAGTTGAAATCAAGGGTACTACATCATAGTCCATAATTTCCAATTGGAGGAATAAAATCTACATCTACATCTACATCTACATTATACCCTGCAAGTCACCTTTTCGGTGGATGGCAGGGGGTGCAGTGCACCAAGGGTCCATAGTTTTCCTACGTCATCTTTTTCTATTATGGTCTCTTATCGTCCTAGGGAAAAACGATCCTCTATATCGCTCCGTTCTACAATCAATCTCGCGAATCTTATCATCACTGTCCTGCCTTCCGAAATACGTCGGGCTTCTGATAAGTCCTACTACCTCATTCGCTAGTCCCTCCGACATAAATTTTTCCAGTAGTTTAGTTCTAGCCTGCAGCCTACGTTCCTCTAACGATGTCCATTTCAGATTTTCTATTAATGATGTTACGCTTTGTTTACTATCGTAATTCCTCTTTACAAATCTAGCTGCCCTGCGCTGAACCCTTTCTATCTCGTTAGTGAGTCCCTTTTCGTAAGGATCCCACACAGCTGAAGCATATTCGATCTGCGGTATCTATGCTATTATGACACTAAAGGCGATGGAAATTCACAATTCTCATGGTAGCTAACCGAAAAATTCCCCTTTTTTGTGATAAAAAACGAATTTTTACTCTAATTCAGTACCGATTTGAATTTTGTATTAAAAAAGATAAACTTCGTTCTTTCTGCTAAAGAACTTTTTGCATACAGAGTTTGAATCTATATATATATATATATATATATATATATATATATATATATATATATATATATATATATATATATATATCAAAACCATTAAAAAGTTCATTTTTCTCTAAATTTCCATCTAAAAGGAGTAAATTCTAAATGTCGTGATTATAATGTTGTAAACAAATTGAATTTTCATTTCCATCCTGGTGCGTGCTATTTACTTTGAATTTTTGAATTCGCTCGGTTAGGTTGTTAAGACCGTGTGAACACCTCACTCAAATATTGCTTATTTCATACACGTCCTACCCATTGAAGCCGTTGCAACTTCCCGTTATGTTCCATTTCGTGTCTTGAACACTTTAAAACGACAAAATGGAATTCCAGGCATCCTTTCGGCTAAAACAAGAAAACATCACATCACTATCTTGTTTTATTCTTTATGCAACAACTACGATTTGCAGGAACTAGGTTACGTTCATTTATTATATAAAAATAGGTGGAGGTGGATACGCTTTATTTGTTTCTCTGAATAATTGTGCTTGTATTCAGAGGCATTTTATTATTTTTTCTGTATTAAATACCATATAGGGGAGACTATGTTATTTTATCTTCCCGCAAAAATATTCCAATTTCGTTCTTTTGTCTTGTTATTCTTTACCCCATCATTGTATTTGCGAGGAAAATGATTTGACTGTGACCTTTATTCATGCACAGCATGTAATCAAGCTGGGTGGTACATTGTTGAAAATGTCCTGGAATCCGTGTACGTGCGTTCTTCCAGGAGTTCCTCTCTTTTCTCGTGCCTGGGAGTTTTAGCTAAAATATCCCCTCCAGTGTTGCCAGCGGCCAATAAATAAATACATTAAATGGTTGTGAAAAATCTCCTAGATTTAGAAGAAACTAAGCTAAGGATTGGTTTAAATGAATTTTTAAATTAGCATTTATTATTATATTAAAAAATTAGACAATTTATTACACGTGAATACAAAGCAACAATATTTGACGTTATGCTTCACTGAGGTGAAATCGCTGTTCGTGGAGAAAAGCGGCAGTAAAGAAGCTAAACCAAATAATAAGCTTAAAAAAAAAAGTACACGAGGAGAAAATATATAACTACAAGCATCTTCAAAACTGCAAGAGATTACTTTAATGCGCGCTTTCTTATCAAAGTTTATTTCTTTTATTCGCGTCACTTTCCTATCTTCACTACAAATTAAGCGCGCATCATTTCACAGAATTTCTGGAAATACCGTATTAAATACATACAATATGAACTTTTTGTGGAATATTGAGATTATTATAGAAGATTTAACTTTTTTTACATTTTGTAAACACGTGAGCAAAAACCTCCAAATTTATTCATAAAATAACCCAGAAAATTTGCTTAGCTTAAGATTTCTGTACCGCAGATGATCAACAAAATAAGCTAGATCTAGGGGAATATACCCCAGATTGGCATCACTGATCCCTTACCACATTCTCCGTGAAATACCTAATGGTCAGACGCCCGCACTCGTAAATGAAGACAGAAACTTAGTTATAATAAATACGTAAATAAATGATTCAAACGAAGAAAAGAATGGTTAAATGTAAACAAAAAATTAATATCGATTTATCTTCTGGAATTATATTTGTTTTTCGGAATGACGGACAAATCAAAACAAAACGAAAAATGTTATAAGCTTTTTCAGGTCCGGCTGGGCCAATACATTTGGTAAGAGCTGGATGATAAAGCAGAACAATTAATAAAGTATATGTTTATGTTGTTATTTATGATTTATGATGTTCATATACCCAGATTATATTTAACTTTAATTCAGCTGCAATTGTTATAGACAGTAAAATATGAAACGTTGCCATTTTCAGCCGTAATTATTTACCTATTGTTGAAGGAGTTTCATCTTATTACAAAAAATAATATTTTAATATATAACTATGTCAGCGAAGTGTTTTCAATCTAAGTCAATAAAAGATTCGCATTCTTATTTGTGACATTTTAGTCGGTGTAATTAAATCACAATTTATTTCCTTTCTCTATTCCAGGTATGTTCCATCTGCCATTGCTTGACTCGTCTCTGGCGTAAGTAAAATTACCTACTATTCTATTGTTGTGTGACATTATTCCCACATAGATTTAGTTAATCTAAGATTTTTTTAAGCGGAAGAAGTAAAAAATTATTGTCATTAGGCACTTTTAAGTTTATTGACCAGCAATCCAGTTTCGTTAACTCAAGTCTTCCAATGAACGTTGCTCTTCTGCATCCAAAAATAGCATTTCTCGTTACACGCTGGATTATACAAGAACTATTAATTCAACAGGCAATTATCGTGCTCGTCTAATCGTAAAAAAATCAAGAATAATCCCTAAAAAATGCCTGTTTCAGGTATCTTCGAGACAAGTATTTTTAAATGCTTGTTCTTGAAGAAAGTTTAAGTTTGAAGCTGATTTTTAGATAGACTGCCTAAGACTGTTGTAGTCAATCTGCGACTCTCTCAACAAACGATTGTGAAAACTTTGTGATTGTCGTATTATGCGTGTATTTTCAGTCACGTGTGTAATACTTGGTTATATCTGTTATAGATTTTATGTTATCTTAGAATTATAGCTCGACCATATGAAGGAAACAATAAGAAGTCCAAATCAAGACTACTGCAGGCTGGTTTCTCAAAGTTGACGTCCCGAATTGATTACTTATATTGACAGGAAATGTTTCAGTATACGTTAGTCATTCCAAGGAATTCTAATACCATAAATACCATTTGTAACTCATAGTTTATCAATAATAGAGAAAAATTGGAAAACAAATTAATAGAACATTTTCAGCTTTAAAATACTAAAAGCAATGTCAAAATCTCTTTCTGACATTATATTTTGCATGTATTTTTTAATATAAAAGAATTTAATAAATGTTACTGTTTATACGGTAATATGTATGAATCAACTGTCAACTACTAAATGATAGTAGAGTGGAAAAGAAAATAACTCATTTTTTCATTCGTCTATGCTCAAGCTAAAAATTCCGTGGTTAGAATTAGAATCTACATTCTTTCCCCCTTAGAACAGTACATACCTCGCCCTGATATCACAGTTTTAACATATTTTAAAGTATTAAAGAAAACATATCTGCACGGCGGATTTGAGACTTTCTATTTTTAAAAAATAGGGAAAAACTGTTCTGGAATTAAACCCAGGACTTTAATCTTCGCCAAATAAAATTTAGCCCGGAGGTGGGCACTGCCAGCACGAGTCTCATGCCAAGTTTCATGAAAATCGGTCCACTGATGTAAAAGTTGTTAGTAGGGGACACATACACATACACACTGACAGGACCATTTCATAAGGCTGTTTCCTTTGGAAACCAGCCTAAAAACAACAAATGAAAAGTTTAGCTACGTTTTTTTTATTTACTTTTTAAATTCACTAAATTTTCATTAAGCACCACATTTTTTGTGAAACTCGTTGATCACTCATTCATTTAGCATTATTTTGGCGGATTAATTAAATCACTATAGTGCTAATGGACAAATAAAAGATATTGTTAATTTTTAATGTTCTAATCGCTATTTTGTTTTATCAAATGTCAAGATACATAAATTAATGCGCTAAAATATTATGTGCTAGGTTTGTAGGGTTTGTTTGTTTTCGTTGCAACAGCAACTCTTTCTTTCATTTGCAATCTCTTTCACGGGACACGATAATCAAAATGGGAGTCAGAATTTTTCCAACTCAGTGTCCGAATAAAAATGGCACTTCGATTGTCATAGACCTTCAAATTTGCAAGCGCTCTTACTCCTCCTATGATGTCCTTTGCGACACTTTCTTACAAAACAGAGGCACTCTTCAAATTGTTTCCGCTATTAAAGTCGTTTCCAGCTTAAAGTTACAACCTGTTCCATCGATTGAATGAGAGAGGAAGACATCTTATTATATAATACGCTACGTTAGTCCCTCAGGCTCGACTGTGGCGCCGCTCTTAAAAAGGCTTTATAAAAAAGCGGGATAATCGAGAACCATTTACTACTGACTGTAATGCTATTTTAACCAATTTTCCGAGTAGGTAGAAAACTGGAATTTCTTAGGAATAATTGATTCTAATAGTAAAAGCCATCTACGAAAAAATCTCAAAAAAGACCTGGATTCGACTATAGTAGCTAATTTCTATTTCCCGTAAGATAATACTAAAAAATCGATTTTTCGACTTACTGACTTTCACTCTTTTGCAAATAAAAATTATAAATAATTGACCTAAAATCTTCAAGCCTGAAGCGTTTAAAATATTAATAAATAAGGCTTCTTTTCCTTATCGTCACATTTTATCTACGATTAGAAATCGCTCAGGTAACATGTTTAAATCATATTTATTGGATAAATTTAAGCATTTTAAAGATGTTTCCTTGCCTTTCATGTCATTGTTAAACCTCGAGATTGTGTCATTACTCAGCAATATCGCGGAATAACCGATTATAAGCTTTAATGATAAGTACTAAAGTTTTGACGAGTTCACAATCTTTGAAAGTCTTTCTGAGCTGGGCAATTCTGTAACAAGCTTTTAATGCAACTAATAGTAGCTCATCGTCACGGAAAAGGAACACATTGATTATTTAACGAATCAATTCACAAGTTCTCTGCATAAGTCGCTATATTTTTCTTTGCTTCTAACCCGTTCGTACTGAAATTGGATTGCTCCCCTTATGTTTTTACTTAGCGAAGTTCTGTTTTGCGTGTTGCACAAATTATTATATCCTCAAACGAATCTGGTTTTAGAAACTCCGAGGATTTTCTTCCCGATCTGGATTTAATTTTCCTTTTTCCGCTCAAAAATCAGGCTGTTTTGGAGTTGGTGAAAATGTTAAACCTGCTCTCGTGCTCGGAATCTTATCACCACTCTCTTTCTCCTTTTATTTTCTTAAAATAATTTATAGGAAGGCAACTGACTCATACCGCTTCGTTTTAATTCTTGATTTTTACTGAGCTAGTATTCATTCTGGGTGTTTATTCTTACGGCTTTTCTAGAGGTTGAGTTAACACTTTTGGTGGTGGGGTCAAGGAGCTCTCGTTTGAATGGAAAGTTATTTGTGGCCGCACTGAAATTCCCTGGTGGCCGCATGCTGCCACAGTGACCGCACTTGAGGCACTTGAGAATAGCTTCCCTAGGATACACCTCTGCGGCATGATCTCGTGAAAAACCTCTGGATGAAATATTCCTTCGGAGTGGATGGATTCGATAGGAAGAGAACGGAGGAAGGTGTTTATAAATTATGGGAAGAAAAGAAGGTATCGGGAAGAGGAATTAAACCAGCCGTTGCCTCGATGCGCTTCGACATTCGATTCATCTTATTCGTTTCACCGAACACGTCGAGTAGTACCGCCCTCCTGCTCGGCCGCTGGAGCGGACATTCCAAATCCTAGAACTCCTCTAGATAAGTCCCTCTTCAACCTCGATCCACTCCACCACTCTCCCTCTCACCCCTCCATTATCTCCCCTCAACTCCATTATCTCCCCCTCCCCTCCATTATCTCCCCCTCCCCTCCATTATCTCCCCCTCCCCTCCATTCTTCCCCCCCACCCTCCATTCTCTCCCCCTACCCTCCATTCTCTCTCCCCTCCATTCCCCTCCTCTCATGACGGTTACCCTCTTCTATATGCAATCTACCCAACACATGATATATTAGTGTCTTTTCGAAACCTTTCGATGGTTTAGCGGATAAAAACCAACCATTTCGCCGATGGTGTGGACCTTGAGTAGGTAATTTTGCACACGAAGAGGGCTGGGTTCAAGGGAAGGCTTCTACGCATAATTTACGGCCGTGATATACGAATCTCCGGGGATAAATAATTAGTTTGTTTACTATCTTGAAAATTTTATCACAAATAATTGATATTCATGTTATAATATGTATAATAAACGCCACTTTAAATTTAAAAACTTCAGAGGAAAAAATCGGAAAAATGAGTTATTTGTCTTTCGTTGGACGAAATAAGAAATCTAGATTTTACAAATGGATTAATGTTTACGTAATGCTGCATAAATATTTATATGTTAAGCCTCTATACTTTAAGAGTTACATATGGGGACAGTTAAAAATTATTGTAAAATCTCCATATTTTACGATAATCTTCATTTATCCCGATTCATGAGCTCTTTTTATTTGTTTTAAAAATAAAATATTAAAGAATAAGTTTATTTGAACCTTAATAAAAACTTAACGGAATTACGAAATAGAAAGTCAATTCGGCTTAATAAGTATATTTTATTCTATTGCTAAGAGGATTGGAATCCTTTCGAAGTTGGATCGAAAATTGGTTTTCAATATAAACTTTGTTGGTATTTTACGCCTTTGAGGAATATATATTAAATTCATGGTTACTTTTAACGTGTTCATGTCATTAGACACGAATGTATCAAGTTCAAATCAGTGTCCACCAATAATAAATTATTTATTGGTATCATTTGCCACATTAAACACCCTCTGAAAATTGAAGGGTTTTCAATTAAAATATTTCATGCGATGGAAGATTGGAATGATAATATCTATTAATAAAAGGCAATGAGTGTGTTTGTGAGATATTCGAAAACCAAGAAACTTAGAGACTTTAAAATTTGTAAACTTACTAATTGGACCATGAGGATGTGCACCTTGGGGCCAGAATTTTTGTTTTTGGCGGGAGGGGGGGGGGAGGGAAGGGGAGTGCCATTTCCCATAAGATAATAAAAAAAGATAAAATTCGATTTTTCGACTCACAGGCTTTTACTCTTTTGCAAATTAAAATTAAAAATAATTGATCTGCGATCTTTGGACATGGACCGTTTTAAATAAAAATGAATAACGTTTCTTATTCTTATCTTCACATTTTGCGTACGATAGAAAATCGCTCAAGTTCTACGTTTAAATCATTGATTTGAAAATTTTGAGCTTTTTAACTATATTCTACCTTGCCGACCGTTAAACCTTGAGACTTCATTGTCGCCTTAATCCTTATTCTATATGCGTAAGGAATGCGTACTTTAAATGCTTTAATACGAGAGAGAGAGAGGGAGAGGAAGAAAGAAAGAGAGACAGCATGAGAGAGACAAAATTAGTAAATGTTCCATAAATTAAAAATAATTTTGGGTGTATAAGAATTGTATAGCGTAATGTATTTCATTGTCGTACAATTTCTTATCGCCCAAAACTATTTTTACCTTCTGGAACACTTAATTATGTGAATTTTACATTTATTGTTTACTTTTTAGTGCCTATAAAAGTTGGTTTAATAAATTTTTAATTAAATTTGAGCTTAATACTTATTTTACCCATAGCCGTCATATTTGACGGGCAAGTACGCTAGAATATAAGTTACAGACGCAACGAAATTATTTATATATCCAAGCTTTTAAAATATTCCGAGAGTGTATCGACCAAAGTTAACTCCAAACTCATAAGCAAATAAACCTTTTGAACTTATTTGGTAAACTCAAGAGAGGCTACATCTTGCAAAAACAAACAAAGGACCCCATTGCTAACAATTTCCGCTGTAGCTTATCTTTACTCAAACTTTCACCCTGTTTAAGGAATATGGGAAACCATTTTCTCGTCCATGCGGCACGCTAAAGAGACAGGCTAAACTTATTCCGCGAAAACAGAGAACCTGCCTCGACAATAAGGGATGATATACAATGGAAGCTTCTCTCTTCAGATAGTTTCGTGGATAAAGGTCCGCAGGGTACGGGTTGAGAAGGAAGGAACAAATGCATGCGTTTTGGGAGGGGGCTAATCTACTCGTACAGTGGCGAAGAAATGGAGTGATATAGGAGAGTAGCATGTTCGATGCGCGGAGGTCTTAAAGATACAAGTGGAGCGTTCAGTGAAAATGGCTGCCATGAGAAGAGTAAAATTTGCAGATTTATAAAGCTCATTCTCGAGAATGTTCCTATTTCTCTATTTCTTAGTTGAGAATTTATAAATTGTTATTTTCTGTCGACCTTTAGAATACATTATTTCTGGCTCGTAAAATTTAACGATAGATTAATTTAACAGAATAATTTACAAAATATAGGTTTAAATTACCTCTAAAACCTCGTATAGAAAATATATAAACATTGTAAACTAACAGGAAACCCCGCATTCCATAGTCATAACCTTATTTTCTTCGACCTCAATGATTTGTAAAACAATGAAAACCCTTTTACAATACTTCCTCAGAGAATATGTTGATGGTCTTGATACTTGGAGAAAGAAAATACAATTTATTTCTATTACTTACTCTTGAAAAAGCTATGTAAAACTATCATGAGAAAAGCAATGTGCGCACAAGTGGACCCTTACAGCTGTTAGCGATTGAGTTTGGGTCTTATTAATATACATTGCAGAAGAAACCTTTACTGGAAATTTAAGATGTTTGAATTCAAAATGGTAGTCGCAAGGAATTATAGCGATAAATGGTATAAAAAAACTCGGTCATTTTGCACATCGATGTTACACTCCAATTTTTGCTTACATCGGCTATATAAATATCAATCATAACTATTAATATAAATAAATTTGTATTTAAATACTCTAAACTCAAAATAGTATAGCATCATGTCACGCCATATTTTGTGTACTTGGATAATTAATGAGCGTACCCTCCCTCTTTATCTATTATATTAAAAGCGCTTTGTCTGTCTGTATGAAGCCTTATATGGGTGAATTAGAAAAACGCTTATAACTCAAAAATTATCAATTTTTGTTCTATCAAACTTTGAAGTATTACTTGTCAAAGCAACTTTTAACTTTCAAAATGCTCACCGTCTATATTGAACTCATGGGTTCGATTCTAAGAGCCTATATTTCCCTCATTTGTTTAATGTGAAAAGGGATGAAACGTTGCGAGCAAACCTTTTTAAAGTTAAACATTAATATAAATTAGAATTAAAATACGAACTTGGGATTTGAACGTAAATGTGACCAAAAGAATAAACCTGCTTTTTACATCAAAGAGAATATGGATCCACGCCTAATTTTAGTTCGGTGGCCGACTTACCACCCGCGATTCAGATTTTTTCTGTAATAAATCTTAGTTGCCATAACAACCCACATTGTTGCAAGCTGAAGGCTTTAGTTTGACGTAGATAGGATTTAAATATTTATACGAATGAAGCGTATGGTATGGGAGAGAAAGGGGCTGGGTAGCTAGGCGGCAGGGTGGGGGTTAGTTAAGGAGCAGGGAGGCAACTGGGTGAGGTAGGGAGGGACGAGTAAATGGCAGGGAGGTGGAAGGTCGGCAGCAGAGAGGGTTAAAGGTGGTAGCAGGGAGAAGACAGGTTGGGGGTAGAGAGTGAAGGAGAGAGCTGGGAAGGGATTGGGAGGGGACATGGATGGGGCATGTAGATGGTAGGGAGGAAGTAGAGAGTGGGCATGGAGGGATGTTATGAAAGAAGAGTGGCGGGTATTAAATATTACCTTCGGTTTAGTGTTTTGCCAGTCATTTGTGTTTTGAAGAGTATGCCTACTACTTTTACCCTAGATTACTAACCATTCGTCTGGCAGACAACGACCAAACCAAATATACTCCCCCTACTACATATTTTTTAGTTCTATAGCCTCATTTTAGCTTGTGTTCTTCTAGTGTGACTGTTTACACAAGGGATTATTTGCTATAATTTTCTGCTACGCAACTGAGGTCGTCTCACTGACGAATGCTTAGCCTTAACAGTACTTGGTGATCCTAAAATTAAGTCGTACTCTTAAGTCGATGATCGCTAATGTTCTGCAAATAGAGCTGCCTCAGGAGAGCCAGAATAAGGGTGAACTGAGTAAACGTTCTATATGTGCATTTTTTCCTTCAAAGAAGAGGAGAATAACAATATTTCGCTGAAGTCCATGTTCACCTGATATTTGTGGGAGAACATAGTGGAAACGTGTCTTTGGAATGCTGTGATAAAATCTAATACAATACTATATGTTTAAATGTACCAGAGAGTGTTAAAGTATGATTAAGTATTTTAAAAATTTAAGTGTATCTCTTTTTTATTTTATTAAAAAATATTCGTATGAGATAGTCTTTTAGACGAATGGTTAGTAACCAATCCCATTTGTCAAACGAAGGTTAGTAAACTAGGGTTAAAATCAAATAATATCTCACGATTCTCTTATTTCTGTTATTGATTGTTCCTAAGTTACCCGTAGAATTGTAACGAGCGTTTACACTTGATGTTTAGTCAACAACGATGTCCTTAAAGTAGGAATCATTGGTTGTGCTGTGGCTTGCCTTTATGTCATCGGGTTAAACAAAATGGAATTACCTCATTCTCACTCAATGTGCTTTCTATTAAAAGTGTTAGTACAATACTACATACAGGTAAAGTAATACACTGATGATAATAACGAGCAATTTTTACGCATCACGGGCATCTTATGCATTGTGGATTACTCTATTGCCTTAAATCGACAACAATTGGATTGCCATGAGGGGAAAATATTTTTGACTCAAAAACCTTGAAATTTTCGAAATATTCCGTCCGTATTTGAAATTTTACTTAAAAAAATAAAACTTCATATTCTTCGCCATTCTAGGGTTTAAAACTCGAACCCATACGATGATTATAAATTATTTTAAAATGCAAACGAAAGTTATGTCATACCATATTCCATGTTATTTTAATAGAGAAAAATTAAAAATGAAAATAATTTATTAAATTAAAAATGTCGATCAAATTGGTTTAAAAACCACACTATCTTATATTAGTTTTGCGCTTAAAATGACATCTTCCTCTCGCTTTTACGTTCTGTGTTTGTCGAGTTATAGTTGCACAAATGTTTGCTAACAAATAAATTCTTCAAAATATTTATGTAAGAGATTGTGTATGCTAGTTTTATTTAGAATTCGAACTGCATTTTCGTACTGATCAATTTTTTCAGCCATCATTTTGTTATGTCATTCCCAAAATATATCATGTACATTTTATGGTAAAATTGAAAGTTAATCTGAGATAAAATAAAATTTCTAATTTTATTTTACAGATATTTTGGTTATTTATTTGTCATAACTCGTAAACATTAATTGAGCACTAAATCATTTTTTTATTATAACAAAATAATAATTAATATTACATCTATATCTCCTTTTGATAAACAGATAAAAATTGATTAAACATTTTCGTGAAAACGTTTGTCTAAATTTAAAACAAATGAACGAACCCCATAAGAAACGTTTGGTCAAAGGCAGTAACGATGTAACAATTTAAATAATATTGTCGGTTAGCATTTATTGTGTATTAAACAATACATCGCATTTACTCGATTATAAGGCGGTGTTTTTTCTAAAATATTGGCCGATAAATTCATACTCGCCTTATAACCGCGACCAAAGACATCTTCTATTCCTCCTTTCCCTCTCACCCCAACTAAAATTCAATCATATTTGTTCTATAGTCTATTCCATCCTTATAAGTAGAGCTGCAAACCAATCCGAACCGCCACCATTTTGCTTAACCGCTAACCGAATCGAAGCCGAAGATTAATTTCTTAGGGAATGAGAATAGTTTTGCAAAAGTGGTTCGTTTCGAGCTCGATTCACCGAGCACGGATCGATGCATGGAGCACGCACGCATTTCCAAAAGTGTTGGATAAAACTGATGCACAGAAATTCGTCAAAAGATTGACACTAAGAAAATAATAATGACGCCAGGGCATGATTTTCCCTTCCCTTCCTGCTACTGTTGCTATTTATGGGGGGCCGTTAATGGTAAACCAGAGCACCTGCTGTGACATCATGCGGAGCACCTCCGGTGTGCCGATACCGAGCACATGAATATATTCGAAGATTATTTGTACTCGTATTAAAGTGCCGTTTCATGACGTCCAAGAATGTGGCCGCAATCTCCATGGATGTAGCGCAAAGAGGCTATGCCCTCCGCATAAATCATTCTTCCGCATTTGTAATTAATGCTCCCGAGAATATTTGCGCCGTGGTATCTTCCGTAGTACACCATTTGCTATCCTCTCTATTCTTTCCTCCGGATAAATTCAAAATGGTATTCTGAACAGCCTGGCCCCATCACTGTTTTCCCACCTCTGTTGCATTGGCCTTCTATAGTGAATTTCGTAATACATCGTTAATCGTCGTCCAAAGAACATTGTGGGATTTCCTTGAGAGGTGGATAGAGAAGCGAAGAATCTTCGGTTTATCTGTTGGAGTAGATATCAATGTTTCTTAGAGAACTTTCAGTGGTACCTGAAGTGAGTATAATTATTTACTGTTTCTAGTAAAATATGTTTAAGAGGCGATTCAGATGAATACCGGTCACATTTTCTACAGTTTATTATTTTTGCTTTGAATCAAAAGTGTCCGCACTGCGTATTTTGAATTGCATTGTCCACTAAATTTTAATTAGTTTTGAATATGATTGTAAGCAGTGATATAATCTATTACCGTATCGTAGTGTAATTTTTTGGTATTCTGGTGTAGCCTTTTTGGAAGTTTATAACTCGGCAGGTTTTTTGATTATTTTTTTAATAGATATACACTGTCAATAAGCCAGAAGCTTCTATTCTTCAACAATACTCATTAAAATCAGAAATATTAAATTATATTCTGTTTATGTAGGTTTTTCGACATTACTGTTATCCATAAGAAATGCATTTGAATCAGTTTCGACGCTATAAAATTGCATTTAAAAATAGTTAGAATCGAGACACACACGTTGGACTTAAAAAATTTATATTTTGGTATCCGTTAGGACCCAATTCGTTTTTAACATGGAAAAACGCAAATTTTCAACAATGTGAAATTTCATTTGCCATGGTCTTCTCATTTGAGCTTGCGTTAATATTATGCCAAAACTGATCTCGTTGACGACATTACACATTTTTTTCGTTTACATTTTTATTTTGATTTCAAACTTTTTTTAAGAATAATTTGGGAATGGTGTGGATAATGATAGAGATGATGATCATAATTTACGAGTCAATTTCCCGGTAGAATTTCTCAATATTTGAAATCCCGCTTGGTTTCCGCTCCTTTCTTTGAATTTAAAAGTTGGATGTGTTGTCACGCATTTAAAAAATCTGTCAATTAGTCAAGTATTATGTAGTGGGACATGAATGTTTTTTAAGAATATTCTGTCAAAACGTTTTTCAAGTGTAAGTTATTACTAGTGCAGAATCAGGTAGTATTCGGGTAGTGACATTTTCAATGCATACCCATGACTGCCAGTTAGAATATAATTTTTGAGATAATAAAAAAAATAGTTTTTTAGGGAACTTGAAATGTTCGATGCTACGAAAAGGGTGCATGTTATCCAAAAATGTATATTAACTTATTAAATATAAATGAAATATAACATATAGATAGATGCTTACTTCGAACGCATTTTATGTTCTTTTATAGAAATGAATAAACTCCGCACATCCATTGCGCCAGTACAGCTAATGTTAATAATTTTCTACATTAATATATTAACTCCATCGTTTACGATATTTTATTTTTAGTGTCTCTTTATGAAAACAGTATCTCTCTATAATGTGCATGGAGAAAGGAAAAGATAAATCCCAATTTTGCTTGAGCCGAACCGTAAACCGAACTGCTGACAAAAAATGAACTATGAACAGAAACATCATCAAAAATTGCAGCTCTGCTTATAATACAGTACTTATTACAGCTATAGCACGAGCAGCTGCAAAATTTTTTGTATTCGTCCCATATTAAATGTTTTAAGAAATAAAACTAATTATTTAATGCAGATCAACGAAAGCTAGTAAATGCAGGTTTTATCATAATTTTTTGTTAATGTCATCGCTAATTATATTTACACTGGAAATTGAGTGTAACCAATCAATTATTTTGAAATAAAAACTTAGGATCAATACCCCAAAGTTTTTTTTCGCATGGTTTATAAAATAGGGAGTCGCCTTATATTCGAGATAGTCCTATAATCGGGAAAATACGGTGACATGCAATGATTTTAAAATAGTATTATCTTATAATAAATTTCCGATGCCGTAAGTTTGCCAATTATTAATTAATTTTAAATATGGAGAGACAGAGTTAGGGCTTCTATTGTTTTATTTATATATTGCTCTATATTGTCATTAAACATTACACAGCAAGTGTTTCTTATTTCCGATGACTGAGTTTGCCGAGATATGCGTAGCGCCGAGGTCCTTGAAGGGAGCGAAGAATAGCGCGTAGTGGCAGAGCCTCTAGTTTTTATAAAAATAAATCGGTCAATGAAAAATTATTATCAAAATGAAGAGATCTGATAAATTGACTGCTCTAAAACGAGAACCTTCACTGTGATAGCGGCGGACGACGGTAAAAAGTGTGGATGCTGTGTTTGTGGATTTTAGGAAAGCCTTTGACACCGTATCACAAGCGACATTAATACAAAAATAAAAGGCTTTTTCAAATGACTAGATAAATGTAAACTGGAATGCTTCGTTCCTTTCAGACAGAACCCAAAGAATAGTTCTCGATGGAGTTGTATCAGACCTCATTAAAGTGACTTCCAAAGTGTGGCAGGGGAGTGTAATTGGGCCGTTGTTGTTTTTAATATACATCAATGATTTGGCGGACAATATAAAGAGCAAGGTCAGAGTTATTGCGGACGATACCCTTCTGTTTAGAGAAATCGATTCAGGAAACAACCAGGTGACATTGAAAGGTGATCTTCTGACTACTTCGAAATGGTGCATGGATTGGCAACTTGATTTAAATGTAGAAAAATGTGCGGCTGAGTTTTACGAGTTCCAGGAATTTCATCCATTATCCATACGAAATATCTGGGACAACATTAAAATACGTCAGCAATTACAAATACTGAGGAGTTACACACAGCAGCTACATGTTCAGTAGAGAGCATGTCAAAACGGTTATAGCATCGTCAAACAGAGTTCAGGGGCTTTTCTCCAGAGTCCTGCTGTGCTGCCACTCGAATGGAAATCGATGCCATTCGCTTGTATTGCCTGTTGTGGAATACTGCTACGCAGTCTGGATCCCTTTTGAGAAAGGACAAACTAAAGAGCTGAAGATGATACAGCGCAGAGCAGCTACATTTGTTAAGGGAGAGTATCGTTACGATACGGACTTATCAGATATTTTGCAAGATCTGTAATGGCAGACGCTGAACTGAAAGGGAATTGAATACAAACGGAAACTATTTGGAAAGTTTAATAGTCCCGAATTCGTCGAGGTCTTGCGCTACATGCCAGTCGATGCCAGTGAGCGTAGGGTAAGATAGAATTATATCAGAAAATATGCCGAAGTAGTTGCTAGATCCGAGAAATGCTACGCGATAAGCCAGGCCAATATAGGGTTATTTAGAGTTTATATGGGTGCAGTGACACCACATGCCAAACGATTCTGGCGGATTGCAGGGTTTTCATCAGGGTTTAAGCTAGAAAAGAAAAAGTTGTAGCAAAAAAGCACAAATGCAAATTTTCATTTGTGCAAAATTGGCGTATTTCCAGGAATTATTAAAGTAAAACCAAAAACACTAGATTATTTTTAAAATATATATTATGTACATAAGTACAAAAACCATACAGCACTGAGTGTTATGTCATATATTTTCCAATACCTATACAATGTAACTTTAGAATGCGCCTGTTTCTTTTCATACACCACATCTGATATGCTTTGTCAAAATTGAATAATTTCCTTTCAGGACCCTCAATATTTATCATCATCAAAATACTTACATTATCGACAGTAACGCGATTTCTTAGCTCAGTTTTTACCAACTTCATGCAACTAAATTCTCTCTCACAATCCACTGTGTGTAAAGGGATCACCGCAAGATACACAATAAGCATTGCCATTAATGAAAATTGTTCCTCGAGTTTGTTTATTTACATAAACTCCAAAAGTTCTTGAAATCTCATTTTGTGACACCTGCTCTGTATTACTTTCCTAAAAATTGACCACTCTAACATTACTTCATTAACATCATTGAGCTCTAACACAGACTTCATTAACTCAGCTATTTGCCTAATTTCACTGTTCCCATATTCATTACCATCACTGAAATTCTGGGGGTAAAAAATGTTGAATAAGGTGATTTTATCTAAGCCTCCCAGTCTCTCATTTAAATTATGAATTAAGATATCTAAGAATTTTGAAATGGTTACCTCAGCGCATCTTTTATTTGCTGTACTGAATCAGCAATAACATGTCCACGAAATTTATATTCATCAATAACAGATTGATCAGGAATGTCAGAAATGCAGTGTTAACCTGCCTTTAATTTAAGTTCTTCCAATCCTGAAATACAGGACTTGACTCATGCTTGCACACATTCAGGATCTAAATTATATATTTTTTTTAATTAAACACAACTTGTTAACAAAATACATTACATTCTTCATAAATGCAATCAGTGACAAAAACTTGTATGTTTTTACTTTTTTCAACAAACCACATGCCACAGGTCGATTATCTTGAGCAAATAGAGCTACCAATGAAATCCAGTTTGTACCATGAGATTCTGCAGACTCCCCTAGTGAAAGCCACCGAATTGCAAAGGTCTGAACAAACTTTTTTCGAGGCTCATTTAGTAATTCTTGCATGTTTTTTAGGGCAGCAGTATTTTTTTGGGGCTGTTCAAAGTAGATATATATTCTATTAAGAATATCCTGATACTTAACCAGCTCAGAGCATTGTTCAGCTTTTTGGCTAACTGCCAATGCAAGCCGATGCGCAACACAATGAACAGAAATCATATGTGGATTCCTGTGATTGAAGAAAGTTTCCTATGATCTCACTCCTGTCTTAACAGATGCCCCACCAGTAGCAATAGCTGAACATTTACTTTTATCAATTCCATACTTATCAATGATGGCTCAAAACACTTTTGGCGTAAACTGAAGGAAGGATAAGACTCCAGCCAAAAACAAGTGGTATTAGCCCGATGCATTTCGCCCACTAAGTGGGCATTTTCAAGGGCGATGTTCTTTCGACAGCGACCAGGGTCGACTGTCGAAGAAACATCGCCCTTGAAAATGCCCACTTATTGGGCGAAATGCATCGGGCTAATACCACTTGTTTTTGGCTGGAATCTTATCCTTCCTTAAATTCCATACTTATCTAAAATTCCTAACACACATGCCTATATATCACTAGCTTTACAACCATTTAATGCTGCAAGAGTCAGGAAGTGCTGCCTTAATTTTACTGGTTATGTCCTCAAGAATGGTACTACTTATTGCTTTTTCCAATCATGATCACTGTTATAACTTTCATAATTAGTATGGTTAGCTGCATTTAGTTTTGTTAAGCTAGGGCAACCTAAGTCTGTGCAAAGTTCTTTCAACACCAAAAATTTTCTAGTGGCAGTACTGTCTTTAGTCTGTGTAAATAATTTTTATTGCCACTGTTACACTTTGTTCTGCTTTGAAATTGGATGTAATGGCAGCCTTCGAAAAAGTCGTTGAATCTACAGATTCTTTTACAGCATGTTTGTGATCCACAGAAGCCTTATACCTTCTTAATGTATCCACCCTAATAACAAGATAGCCTAAATAAAAATGTATAAATCATTATATATAGACGCTCCTTACAGAGGAGGAGGATATAACATATAGGAGGATACTAATGTTTAGGCACTTCCAGATGTGCTGGAGATTCGAATTTTTTTCTTAGGTAGGATTTTGTGCAAAATTGACTAGAAAAAAAACGAAAATCTAGAAAAAGTGCAAAAATGCGGTCGCTAAAAATTCGCAATTGATTAAACAAATGTTCGAGGTTTATGTATTTCCGAATATGCTACGGAGCTGAAAATTTTTTTAGAGGAAGGATTTGTAAAAAAAAGAAATAAGGATTATAGAAATTTTGATATTTTAATTTGTGGTGCCGTTAAAAATTCTTAAAGTTTAAACAAATAGATAACTGTTTAGGTACTACAGGATGAGCTAGGAAGCTGAAATTTTCAATTTATTTACAGAGTAGTGCATTTGCACAAATAAAGATTTTAATCTCTCCATAAATATATTGCGGCGGCCGTTAAAAATGTTTAACAAATTTAACAATTAGAAAAATATTATTTTACTTCTAGGAGTGCTACAACTTTAAAATTAGGCAGAAATGTGTAGCATTAGTACCCCATAATGAATAAAGTATAAAATTCATATAATTGCAAAGTTTGGGGATTGTTTATATCTATTATTTTAACATAAGGGAAAAGCGATAATCGCTGCGGAGGTGAAATCTTTAGAATTAAAAACATTTTAGTGATGATGGATGAAATATCTGTCTGAAAAATGAATGTTTTTTCAAGGTGAGATGAAATGCAAGCACCTTCTACTAGTATATATATATATATATATATATATATATATATATATATATATATATATATATATATATATTACTATTGGCAAAGACAAAAGCTGTTCTTTTTGGAGAAGGGGGCTTAACAAAAATGTATTTTATGCAAAAGTTAACATACATGGTCTTACCTGATTTCTGATTTTGATGATATACAGCTCTTTTTTTCACCTTCTCGCATGAAGTACATACAAAACAAGGTTCATTGTTCCTATAGTCCACATTGCACCATTTGTAGAGCAATTCCCATTTTTCAACTCAGTGTTTTGGTGTCTCTGAAGTTGCCCTTGTTTCCACATTCATACGTTTATTATTTGCACTTTCACAGTCACTGTCGTTTTCAGGTCTGCGAGCCCGTTTTAAAACTTATCCATCTTCCGCACGGGAAAATTTGCAGTTGCACACGTCGTTAACTCCACGTGAATACGTTTGCACTTTGTAAGCACCGACAGTACACAAAGACGAAAGGCTGAGGATAGCCATAAATTTTCATAGCGGAGGAAACCTGACAACAAATCTGAGGACAACTGACTGTAGCGAAGCGCTCGAAACAACTGGCTACTACGTGGCGGTCTTAAGTTAATTTCACGTTAATTCAATTATTAAGTTAAGTTTTGACATGTACGTTCCCTATACCGACACTGAATTGAAATTTCGCGTTAGGTCTAAGTTAAAGTTAATTTTGCGTTAATTTTTTTATAAAAAGGCATTGGCACAAAAGACTTTAGCTTGGCTTGGAATGATGTAATAAAGAAATCCATGGTCGCAATTTTGAAAAAATCCCTTGAACTTTTGTCGCATTTTTTCCGAGTTGCAAAATGCGACTGCAGCTTAAAACCTGGTTTTCAAGTAAATATTAATGTAGAATTTCGTTTGTTTTTTGTGCAAAAACATTTGACCAAAAAAATTAACAAAAATTACGCATCTTCATACAACTCATATTTTAAGTAGATTTTATACAATATTTATCCAATTACACATGAAAATTTTGAAAATAAGTTATTTGGCCAAGTCACAGGAAAAATTAACGTATTGATAGATCTTCGATTATTATACTGCATCAGAAAATATCAACTGGCTTTTAATATTGCAATAGTGGTGTTGTAGTCTCTTTTCCCCGTATTTTCAACGCTAATGAAGCGGGTTTATTCTAAATAGACATCCATATTGGATAACCCACATTAGAGGTTTTAAAAATTGGTTTTATTTTCTGATAAATTTTCGGTTGAGATTCTGGATCTATGAATGTTTTTTCCCCATTTTGTAGTTCCGGACTAGTTGACCTTTTGTGAACTTTGCTTTTCAGCGCTGTCTCTCACAAGGGTGCCTACTAAAAGCCGTGAATGTATCATTCCTTCCTCGCTTTAGTGTCTCTCGGAATTCCCTCTTTCCCACTTATATCATCACCTTTTTCGCTATATCGTGCCTCTTTTATTTTCTCTCGCACACTATAAATAAAACTTGTTATGTTCATATTTCATGGAATTTTTGCACCTTCTCCCTTTTTCATCATATTTTAGGTTTCATTTTTGGAGTCATTAAATTTTACAAGTCGTGCACTGAGGTTCTAATTTAAGAATGTTAGCGTTTCTGTTACCTACGTAATTTTCTTATTTGACCTTATTTACTTTTTCGTATGGCATTCGTCATTGTTTAAAAATGAATTTTAATGCTAAGAAATAATACATTTTTATGTCCAACAGGTTTGGCATTTTTGTAGTCATTAACGTAATAAAATACGTCCCTTTTTCGTGGCGAGATTCATTGAACTCTGATTGTTATCGCGGGAATCAATATTTTTTTATTCCTACATTCTCCATAAAAACTAAATCTACAATATAATCCTGTCAAATATGTGTTATTATCCGTTATAAAAATTCCATTATACAGTATTATCCGACCACGCGTGCGTTTAGGCTTTGCCGTGGAAATGCACGCAGATATTATTTCTTTCAAAAAGTCCAATCGACCGATCAGGTAATTTCGTCTAGGCGCTATTTTCCGCGAATATAATTATATACGTGTTACTTTCAGTCTAAATCCGCTCTTCCACCTCGGCTTCTTCATTTTACCAGAAAAAACGCAATTTTTTAGTACATCGCGTAGTCCCGTGAGTCACACGTATAAATCTCATTCGCACATTTTATTTTTTGCGTCGCATGCTCCGAGCAACCCCTCATATTTTGTGCCTCTTTGTCGGTAGCATGGAGAAAAAATTTATCTCGGTATCAAGGCAGGACCTCCCCTTCCCTGCTTCTCTCTTCCTCTCTCACCCTCTGTCCGACTCATTTTTCTCCCTCTCCTCTCTTTATCCTTCTTTCTCTCTCCTCTCCCTCTCTCCTCTCCCTCTCTCCTCTCCCTCTCTCCTCTCCCTCTCTCCTCTCCCTCTCTCCTCTCCCTCTCTCCTCTCTCTGTCTCCTCTCCCTCTCCTCTCTTTCTCCTCTCTCTCCACTCTCCTCTCTCTCCACCCTCTCTTCCTCCCTCCCATTCATCTTTCTATCCCTCGCATTTCTCTCTCCTCTCTCTTCCTCTCCATCCTCTCTCTCTCTCGCTCCCTCTCATTCATCTCTCTATCCCTCGCATTCCTCTCTCTCTTCTCGCTGCCTATCTCCTCTCCCTCCTCTCTCTTCCTACTCTCTCTCCACCTCGACTGTCCAATAACTTCGTCCTTCCCACAAATCTCCCGCGAGATGGAGCTCCGAAGTAGACAAGGGCGAAACCAGTTTCACAGCTCCGGAAAACTCAATCTTATCCGCCGTGACCTCATCGGGCGAAATGGTCACGGTCACTTGGTGGCGCCTAATTTTCTCTTTCTACTCTCACTTTCCTCCCTTTCCCCTTCTTCATTCCTTTTCACCCGCCATCTTGCTGTTCTCATCTAAACCTATCTCGTTCCAACCTCTCCATTTTTTATCTCCCTCGCCTCTCTCTCTCTCACTTTCTCTCATCCTTTAACTCTCTCATCTTCTTGCACGTTTACCTCGATCCCATGAATTTTGGCCGTCCAGGAACTCTTCGTATATGGTAATTTATACTTTTCTGCCGCTACAAAAACTTCAATTTCGTAGAACTAAAAAATGATTCTATGTTAATGAAATTTTAGTGGCTATAAAAATAGAAAAGATGCATAGTGTGATTTCATATTCAAATTCATCGTGGAGCAATTTTACGTGCCGGTGGCGCACTTTTCTATATATAGGCATTTGTTAAAGTAATTTTGGATATAATTTTCACCAGAATTATACCTTGCTACAAATAAAATGTCAAGTAAAGAATCAGTTAAGTGCAACTCCTAAAACTTCAACCAACTCTCTCTATCTCTCCATCTAAATGTCTCATATTTGCTAACTCTCCATTTCCCCACCATTCTCCTTATTCCAGCTCTTTCTCAATGTTTCATCCCTGCTATTTGAGAACCTGATGCATTCTCATATCACCATCATCATAGTTAGTCTGTCGGCAGAAAAGCCTGTAGTAATTATTCTTGCTTAGATCTGGCTCCCCACATATTCCTGTTCTCCAAAATCTTTCTCGTTTCCTGATAGTTCTATTTTCCTTTCGGGCCTTCTAAAGGCTGAAACCTTTTCCTGCCTATTTCTCTTGTTCCTTATAATACCTTCTAATAAGTCTTTAATCATGCTCTCTCTCTTTTCAGAAATAGTCCGATATACTTTTCTTTCCTCTTTCTTATAGTCTTCATATCCATTCGCTTCTATTCACCATAATATCTACTAGTTTCCAACCAATCTGCCTGTTTTGTCTTCAGCATTCTTCTCCATCACTATATTTTGAATTTCTCCAAATATTTCATATATTTTTCCCTTAGAGGTCATGTTTCTGCCACATAAAGAGCAATTCTCTATTCTTTATAAGACTTTAGCGCATACCTTCCTATATATTCCCTATTAATATAGGTTCCTTTTTTCTGACAGCGGCTTTTGCTATCGCTATCCTAATTCTAATTCCGTTTCATTTTCATCTATACATACAATTTTTCTTCTACCTTTACTTTGACCATTTCATAATTAAAAAGTGGCATCGCTACATTCAACTTTTCTTGTAGCATAGATTTCATTTGAATATTTAACAGAAATTTAATATATAGGAATTTAAATTATTATTTTATAAATTTAATACCTAAAAATTATTTAGTAATGGTACTTACCTGTTATTACACATTTTAATCTACTCTGTAAGTAAAACGAGGTCGATTTATAATGTTTAGCTTATCTCTCTCAAAAATGACATTCCATGTAGTTCCACTCTCTACCCTGGACAGATATTCATTTCCTAAGCACGCAACCTCCTCAACTCCCCCTCTCCCTCATCCTCTATTCTCCCTTTTTCCCCCTCTCCCTCAACACCCCCTCTCTTCATCCTCCCCTCTTCCTCTCATCCCCTCCTCTCTCTCATTCCCTCCTCTCTCTCATCCCTCTCTCTCCCCCGTACCTCTCTCCCTCAGCCCCTCTCTCCCTCAGCCCCTCTCTCCCTCATCCCCTGCTCTCTTCCCCTTCCTCGTCTCAATCCCCCATCCCCTCTTCTCTCCCTCATCCTCTCCTCTCTCCCTCATCCCCTCCTCTCTCCCTCATCCCCTCCTGTCTCCCTTATCCACTCCTCTGTCCCCCATCCCCTCTATCTCATTCCCACCTCTCTCTCATTCCCCTCTCTCCCTCATCCCCTCCTCTGTCCCTTATCCCCCTCTCATCCTCATCCCTCTCTCTTCCTCATCCCCATCTCTTTCTCATCCCCCTCTCTTCCTCAACCCCTCCTCTCTACCTCATCCCCTCCGTTCTTCCTCATCCCCTCCTCTCTCCCTCAACCTCTCCTCTCTCCTTCATCCAGTCATCTCTCTCATTTCCTCCTCTTTCTCATCCCTCTCACTCCCCCATTCCCCTCTCTCCCTCAGTACCTTCTCCCTCCCTCATCCACTGCTCTCTCCCCGTTCCCCTTCTCTATCCCCCATCCCCTCCTCTCTCCTTCATCCCCTCCTCTCTCCCCATCCCCTCCTCTCTACCCCATTCTCTCCTCTCTCTCCCATTACCTCCTCTCCCTTATCCCTCTCTCATCCTCATCTCTCTCTCATCCTCATCTCTCTCATCCTCATCTCTCTCTCATCCTCATCTCTCTCTCTCTTCCTCATCCCCTTCTCTATCCCTCATCCCCTCCTTTCTCTCATCCCCTCCTCCCTCTCATCCCCTCCTTCTCTCATCTCCTCCTCCCTCTCATTTCCTCCTTTCTCTCATCCCTCTCTCTTCCTTATCCCCCTATCGTCTTCATCCCCTCCTGTATTCCTCATTCCCTCGTCTCTTCCTCATCTCCACTCTTCCTCATTCCCTCCTATCTACCTCATTCCCTCCTATCTACCTCATTCCCTCCTATCTACCTCATTCCCTCATCTCTCCCTCTTCCCCTCCTTTGTCCGTCATCCCCCCTCTCTGGAAGAGGAGACTGTTTAGTCTCAATCTCGCCCTTATAAAGACGTATATCTATCTATCTATCTCTCTCCCCCATCCCCTCTTCTCTCTCTCATTCCCTCCTCTCTCTCTCATTTCCTCCTCTCTCTCATCCCTCTCTCTCCCTCACACCCATATCTCCCTCATCCCCTCCTCTCTCCCCATCCCCTCCACTCTACCTCATCCCTTCCTCTCTCCCTCATCCCCTCCTCTCTCCCTCATCCCCTCTTTCCCTCGTCCCCTCCCCTCTCCCTCATCCCCTTCCCTATCCCCCATCTCCTCCTCTCTCTCATCCCCTCCTTTCTCTCATCCCCCTCTCTTCCTCATCCCCCTATCTTCCTCATCCCCTCCTGTATTCCTCATTCCCTCGTCTCTTCCTCATCTCCTCTCTTCCTCATCCCTTCATCTCTCCCTCATCCCTTCATCTCTCCCTCATCCCGTCGTCTCTCCCTCATCCATCTCTCTTCCTCGTCCCCCTTTCTTCTTCATCCTCTCCTCTCTCCCTCATCTTCTCTTCTCTCCCCATCCCCTCCTCCCTCTCATCCCCCATCTCTTTCTCATCCCCTCTCTCATTCCTCTCTCCCTCATCCCCGCATCTCTCCCTCATGCCTCTCTCTTCCTCATCCCCTCGTCTCTCCCCATCCCCTCCTTTTTCTCATCCCTTCCTTTCTCTCATCCCCTTCTCGTCCTCATCCCCCTTTCTTCTTAATATTCTTAACTTCCTCATCTTCTCCTGTCTTCCTCATTCTTTCATCTCTTCCTCATCTCCTTCTCTCTTGCTCATCCCTTCATCTTCCCCTCATCCCCTCCTCTATCCCCCATCTCCTCCTCTCTCCCTCAACCCCTCCTCTCTCCCCATTCCCTCCTCTCTCTCATATCCCTCTTTTCGTCATCCTTCTCTCTCCCTCATCCCCCTATATTCCTCGTCCCTCTCTCTTCCTCATCCCCTCTCTCCCTCATCTCCTCCTCTTTCACTCATCCCCTCATCTCTCTCTCATTCATCTCTCTCTCATCCCCCTCTCTCCTTCATCCCCCTCTCTCCTTCATCCCCCTCTCTCCTTCATACCCCTCTCTCTTTCATACCCATCTCTTCATCATTCCCTCCTCTTTTCCTCATCCCCTCACCTCTCCCTAATCCCCTCATTTCTCCCTCATCTCCTCATCCTTTTCTCTTCCTTATCCCTCTCTCTACCCTTTTCCCTCTCTCTTCCTCATCCCTCTTCTCTATCCTTCCCATCCACACTTTTCCTCATCGATGCTCTCATAGTCATAGCTTCGGGGTTTTTAATCCTACTTACCCTTTAAGTTAAACCTGATCCCGCTGACGGAAAGGAGCCTCAACCCCTGAACATAACTTCCCTTTCCTATCCATTCCGATAAATTATCCATGAGCTAGCTCAGAGGACTCCATTCTCCGTCTTTCGCCTTCCTTCTTCTTTCTTTCAACACGCCCTCAGCGTCTCGTCGGCAGCGCCGTGCCCTAGGCCCCCCTTAGGCGCGCGCCATCCAATGTCGCTAGCGGAGCCCACATAGAACATCCGGTCCAAATCCTTGTAAGAGTTCTCGCATGAACAAGGCCCCAAAATCGTTCGAGTACAACAGACACGTGGTTTCTATGAACTGCTGCGAAGGAGTTAAGTTTAGATCGAGAGGTAATACGGAGTTGACGAAATTATTCACGAACTGCTTGAAATAGTGTTTTTGGTTTTAACTAATTTCTGTAAACAGATAGGTGAAATGCTAAGGCTTTTAATAATAGATAAGTCCTAATAAAATATTCGTTTCAGAATTGAATGTTACTATGCGCTTTGTAACAATTTCATTCCCTTCTAAAATTATTCCTATGAAGTAATTTACGAATGCCTTACTTTCTTACCAAAACATTTATTATTGAAACGCATTTGTTTATGAAAGTTTATCTCCATCCGTTTAATTTGAATTGGCTGACACCCAATCCACTCTTTAGTTTCTCTTAAGTTGATTGGTTTCCGTTGCGTCGTTTACTTTTAGGGCGTGGTCCTTTCAATTACTCCGAAAAATCACTCAGAAGTTGAAAGAGGACTTGCACACTCGCTGTCGCACTAATTGAAAGAATCTCTTTTAGACGGATTTTCGAAGATATTTAGCTTCACGTTCACCTTTAGACACAGATCAATATATTCACCTAATTTTAAGTGCAGAAGTAATAAATATAGTTATATTTTTATCAAGTGGAAACGTGATTATACAATACTGTACATTCGTACATTGCCAGAGTGACCTCGTATAAACAAATATTCAGTTTTCAGTTCGTGTTTTCAGTTGCTGACTGTGAGGCCCACATCCCAACTTTCCTTTACAATTTTATTGAAATGGGTTTTTGCCAAACAACAAAGAAATCCGTTATAGGCGTGTTAACACAATTAAAGAATATAAATTTTTGTTGCTCGTTGATTGACATTAGAATAATAACAAAGACATTCTTTCTACGCTGAGATATAAACAATGAAATACGACGAACACAAAATGATGAATTATATAACAGTAGTGAGTCAATGTATCAATGGAAAGGAGCTGTATTTGGTTGGTTTTCGGGTTGGAATGGATTGCGTTGAGTTTGGCGGGGGAGAAGGGTTGGGCTGGGAGTGCAATTAGGCTCCTTTACGCATTTTAGGAGGTCGCACACGTGACCCCCAGAAAAAGAGATCAGTTACACCCCCGACTCCCAAACCCATCCCCCATTAATCAAACCCAACCCAATCAATCACAACCAGAAAAAGTAAGCAATGATGATAATTTAATTGTTTTTTGTTCATTGATGTTGCATTTGCGTTGTCAAAACCGTAAAAATTCCGGAGTGATAACAGAATAGTACCCTTTGTACTTTTCTACAGATTTTTATTTTTGCGAATGGTTTTGCACGTTATACGGTATCATCTCGCCAGATGATGCGAAACCGCTCGAAAGAATAAAAATCTGTTGAAAAGTATGAAGTGTATTATTTAAAACTATTATAACTCCCATCAAAATGACGGCTCCGCTATATTTTTTAATTCAACCTTTTTTTTAAAAACGACAAATATTTCAAATCAAGTCAACGAAACAAAATATTTATGGTGTAAGAGCTAGTATAAAATTGGCCCCCTTTCCCACCTTCTCCCTTTCCCTCCCCCACGCCACATATTTTTAAGAAATCAATGTTTAGCAATAACATTAGCTTATATTCTAAATTTGGTGAAATATGATTTATTAGAGAAACCATAAATTTACATGGTAAACAATATAACAAAAAGTGAAATTTATAATTAATGGACATAATCTAAAAATTTTCCCGAGGACACATTTTTAAGGGCGTCTGTAAAAAAAAGAATCCAGGGTTGACTGCTTGACTTTTTTCGCTTATTACGCAAACGCAAAATTTGACGGTAACCTTCAAGTATTGCTTCGCAGCCTTGCTTCAATTCAATTTAAATAAGAATATAATAATAATAATAATGAAAGTGGATGGGCAAGAAATTTTTGCACTTGCCTTATAAAAAAACCTATGTAGGTTTAAATATAAATTGATTGAATTATTTCTTCGCAATCTTTATTCATAATTTTATCCGAGGGTCTTGAAGCTAAATGTAATTAACGCACTTTATCCCCATGGGTATAATAATGTGCGAAAATTTCAACCATCGTTAAATCTCAATTAAGCTGACCAATAACAACTTTGCTTTACTCAAAATTTTATATATACAATGATTTTGTTTGTATAAACAAAACTAGGATAAGTTATACTATTTCATTATTAGGTGAAACTTCCGTCGTCGTGTTAGCGTACCCCAGAAATTCTCTTCTCTCTCTCGAGAGAGAAATATATTCCATTATTTGGTTTCATTTAAAACTAGCTTTTTTCGGAAAGTTTTCTTTTAAGTAGCAAACGATTTTTATTATTTTTATTGACATATCATTTTTGATGTCATATTACAATAAAACTAATACAATAAATTCTGAAATTTAATTACTTTCGCTGTTGGGTACCTCAAGTTTACCAAACGTTCCCCATTCCTTAATTACGCAAGCGATGTTTACATTAACATTTAATATTTTATCTATTGTATTGTAAAGTTTTATCATTAATAGAATTACGCATTAAAGTCTTACTTAATATTCACATGGATAAATGCACCGAAGCCTTTAATTCAGCAATAAAATTGTGTGGATTATGTCAATACTATTATCCAAACCTAAAAAATAAACAACATCTTGGTTACCGAACAAATGTAAGTGGATGTATCGATTTATCTTGCAATAAATTTTTTAATGTTAATGGTAAAAGTTAACAATGTTCTAATATTCCTTAAAAATCATTTGACCCACTTTAAAAGTATTCATGGGCTATATTTAAGCATTAATCCATTTGTACCCGTTATCTTGGCGTTGCCTATTCTTCCTCCTCAGTGCGCCATGGCGTGGATATTCCTTGCATTAATCTTTACGTGGCTATTTGGCCCTTTGAAGAGGACAACAGTTAAAAAATTTAGCTTTGTTGCCGCCTGGAAAATGTTAATTAATTTTGCGCTTCAAGGATAACTTCGAGCGATTTAACATGCAATACGACAAAACATATACAGATTTAAAATATTGTCTTTCGTGCGTAAAATAGGCTATGTCCCGTGAGCGTATGTTAATATTTAAGTATATTTATATCCACATAAGTGATGGGCTGCATTGCATTTTGGGGCTTCTCCACACATTCTTATGGAAATATTATTTTGTTGACCCCCATGGGGTATAAGAGACCCCACGGTCTGCAAACCAAGACCAAGGCCAAGTTCTTCCTTTGGTCGACAGGATGGCTCATGAAACTTTTTAATTCGATAGCTTCAACGGTGTAAAAACGAATAAAGAACATACATGCACAGTTTAAATGATTACCAACCAACGTCTATTATTATAGATATTCAATGTTTTTCATCTATTATTTTAGTGCATCTTGATTGAAATTCATGGTTGCAATTTTATTGATGTATCTTAAGCAGAAAAGAAAACTTTAAATTAAGATATGAAGGTATGACGGTATTTTCTTGATATCTGTATAAGCGCAAAAATGCCGATATCTTGAATTAATACGTAAGTAGTAAATGCTCGTCGAATTTTCATTAAATAACAAACGTAACTTTTTACATTTTTCAATGCAATACACAATATCTATCATCACCTTCAAACAAATTATCCTAAATTGTGGGAATTAAAAAAGTTACTTACCATCTTCAAAATAAACAAAACATGAAGCTAACTAAAATATTAGCGGTCTTGTGTTCGTTCGCATTTCTTCCACGCCTTAGGAATGGCGCTGCAGTAAATGATCACCAACGAACAATCTCAAGCATAAATATTTTGAAGAATTTATTTGTTTGTGCATTTATAACGCAACAAATACAGAACGTAGAAGCAAGATGAAGGTGGCATTTTAACCGCAATAAAAAGTTAAGCAAAATTAGAGGAGTTTTTAAGCAATCTACTTGACAACCGTAATTAACAATACCTAATTTTATAAATATTTTAGAGTGCGTATGTGTGTATGTATGTTCTTTATACGTTTTTTCACCGTTGAAGCTATCGAATTAAAACGTTTCATGGGCCATCCTATGGACAAAAGGAAGAACTTGGTCTAGGTTTGCAGAACGAGGGGTCTCTTATACCCCATGGGGTCAACAAAATACTATTCCCATAAGATTGCATGGGAAATGGTGTGGAGAAACTCCAAAATTCCATGCAGCTCTACACTAACGTGGATATAAATATACCTAAATATCAACTTACGATCACGAAAAATGGCTTATTTTACGCACGAAAGACTACGTATTTTAATTCTGTTGATGTTTTGTTGCATTACGTGCTAAATCCTTCGAAATTTTATTAAGCGCAAAATTTATCGGTTTAGATGAGCATTTTCCAGGCGGCAACAAAGCTAAATTTTTTAAATGTTGTCCTCTTCAAAGGGAGATAGCCACGTAAAGAATAATGCAAGGAAAATCCACGCCGTGGCGCGCCCTAGAGGAAGAATAGGCAACGTTAAGATAAAGGGTACAAATGGGTTCATGCCTAAATATAGTCTATGAATACTTTAAAAGTGAGTCAAATGATTTTTAAAAAATATTAGAACATTGTTATTTTTTACCATTAACATTAAAAGATTTATCGAAACATAAATCGATACATCATATTGTTTCATGTTGAGATTTTTGTTGTTATTATTCTTATTTTTTTGAAGAGCGGCAATTCGTACTTAAGAATGTTGAAAGAGTATTTCATTCCACAATTGTGAGAAACTTTCGACCTGCTCCAACGAGCGATGTTCCAGCAAGATGGAGTACCTCCACACACGGCAAGAAATGTTAATACATTTTTAAACGTAAACTTAAAAGTATTCAACTTTTCTTGTATATTCATTTTGGGATACCCTATGTTGTAATTTTAATGTTATACATATTTCTAAATATTTCATCTTAAGGAAAAAACGCAATATTTTGCAGACAATCTCAATTTTTGATATTTCATCGGAATTTAGAATTTGCGAGAAAGAAATTCTTAGAATAGTTTAATATTATATATAATGAAACTGTTTTTTTTTGGCACTATATAATTTAAGTACAAATTTAACCATTTCTTTTATTTGCATGCGGAAAATTACACGTTAAAATTTAGGTATAGGATGTGTCATTGATAAAATCAAACCTTCAAAAATACCGTGTAATTATATTTATTTTTTAAATTTCTAACTTAATAAATTTCATCCCAATAAATTCGAATGTTGCTTTATGTCAGCCGTAACGAATATCAGTCTAAAGGCAGGAACATATCTGTATACGGTGATGCCAATTTTTTGTTTTTTTTTCTGGAAATTGCCAGAGGCTACTTGAAAGTTTTCGCATTACAGCCGATAGAGTTTGTGAAACGAAATGATTGGTAGAACTTTTGCTTCTAGTTTACCTCAGATGGTCTGGAAATCCACGCTATTGAGTGGAAAGACTTGAAAGCATCAAAGTTGTCTCTCTATTCGACGAATCGATTCGTGGATTAATTAAAAGGTACTTCTGTGATGACCCATTGCAATAGTACGTACATATTATGTCTCGCGGTAGCCGGATTTTTCATGCTAAAACGTTTCTAATTCCATTTAAATCGGTCTTTTTTAATTTAAAGCATAATCTTTACCTAATGTTAGGGTTGCCTGAGTGAGCATTTTAGAAATAAAATACCCTGTGTTTATTCCAGTATCCCCGGTCACCAATAAAAATCGCGTATATAAATTGATTTGGAAATGTAAGTAATTAGGTTTCTCTGCAAGGTAGAAATATGAATAGCTAGGCATCATTTTATGATCTAGAATTTTTGCATACGCTCAATGTTTCTCATGTTTCAAGAAAGTAAATCACATTCCACTAAAACCAATATTTATTGTCATTTAGATCACCATATCGCCAATGTCCTGTGTTTCTTTCCTCGTCGAGGAAACTCTTCCACGTTAAATAGCTGCGAAGCTGTTAGTGCCTGCCGAAATAAATGCTACGGGTCTATTAAACGGCGTAGGTCAACAGAAATAACTAATATTGCAATCGGAAAGTTTGTTATTTCCACATTGCACATTTGCGAAGGTGCGGATAGCGTTTCGCTCTTGCAGGAAAATGATGAATAAATTTCCAAGCGAAAGAATCGTACAGGATTTAAATTGACTCAAACGCCACGATAGTTCCGAGAGTATTATTTAATCGCTTTCCGAAAATGGAGTGAAAAGCAAAATTTAATTCATAAATCCTCTTTTGTGCCTTTTTTCCAACAGAATGGAGACCACTCTTTTCGAGCAGCGGTGATGGAGTCCATATTCTTTCCATTCATGAATATCCCGGAACTCCATTGCCGATCGCTATGAGTAATGAATTAACGTATTAAATCGCTTCGACGCGAAAAGACGTGTCATATAGCTTCCGTTTCATTGAGATTTATAGCGGAAGAAAATCCCAATCACATTTACATATCTGCATAATATAAAAAGGAATTTTCTTCGCGTTTTAATGGGAAACGGTTTACTAAATAATCCGATTTTGATTAAGCGAACAATATATATTCAGATGTAACCCGAACAGATATTTACGTGTTTCTTTAAGCGCAGGCTTAACAAAATCGTTCTTTGACAAAATTAACTGAACGTTTCATTGGTTCAAATATTACATAGAATAAAACAATATGGGTATGTTATATCCAGTATATAATTTTACCAATGTTAGTACTTCCTAGGTAAAAACGAAATATGCGTTCCTGAAATTCCATGTTTGGTGAGTCATAGTGTATTTTTACGCTTGGACGAAGAGTTTGCTTTTCAAATAACAGCATCTATATTATTGTGTTACAAATTATAATTCAATCAGAGTCTTTGTCGAAAATTGTTTTTGTAAACGCGATGGTAAGTGTTCTAACTAAAAATATATAGATCCACTTGAAAATAAACTTACTGGAAGCATAAAAATGTCAGAAGATTTATAGCGACACTTAATATCATCCCGTCGTATTTTGTTAAGTAACTTTTATTTTGAATATGGTGGATAATATTTATTACTAGCGTAATTGACCATCAAATATGGCGGGTATGCGTGGATTAAATATTAAGTTTGAGGAGCTTCCCATTCTTCCACCTTTTCTCTCTTCCTCTCTCCCATCCTCTTCCCCTCTCTCTCCTCTGAAAAAATAGACTTCCTAGTCTCAACCTCGCTCTAATAAATAACAATATCTATCTATCTCTCCCCTCTCCATCCTTCTCTGTCTCCCTTCCTCCCTCTCTCCCTCTTTATCTCTCTCTCTCCCCCTTTATCTCTCTCTCCCTCTTTATCTCTCTCTTCCTCACTATCTCTCCCACCCCCTCCCACTCTCTGGAAAAATAGAAGTCCTCGTCCCAATCTCGCCTTAATAACGAAGATTATCTATATATCTTTCCCTCTCCCTCATTCTCTATCTTCCTCTTTCTCTGTCGCCCTCCCTCTCTCTCCTCCTGTCCCGCTTCTTTTTTCTTCCTCTATTTCTCTCTCTCTCTCCCTCCTATTAAAGCATTCAAAGCACGCTTTCCTTACGTATATAGCATAAGGATCGAGACGACAATGAAATCTCGAGGTTTAACAATGACACGGTCGGCAAGGGTGGGATGGGAAACAGGAATTATCTACTGGAGCTGAAGCCAGATCTTGTTTGAGGAATTTATTTCGTAAATGGCTTTCACTATAAGAATCAAACATTCCTACCAAATTTCAATCTTCTATCTACTAGGAAAATTTTGTTAAAAATAGCATTACACTCGGTCATAAATAGTTCACATTAGACGAGCGTGACCGGATTTCTTAGCTCATCACTTAAGGAGATTATTCAGTTAGAGAAACGACTTCCGAATAATTGAGTGGAAGGGAGGCGAATAGTTTGAAAGAGATAGAGAAATAGAGAGAGTGAGACAGACGTGGAGGAAAGGCGTCGCCTTATTTGGCAGAATATCCTGTTCGTCGATACACCCTCGGATCCAGAATAATACTACAAATAATGGCAATACATTCATAGTGAAATCTGAATAAAAATCCTTTGAGTGAATGTGCTTAGAGAGCACCAGGTTCGCGTCGCGATTAGGAATATACGAAAGAGAATTAATGAGCGCTCCCACGCATGTCCCTAGCTGCCTTAGAATATGATTGAACTGATTAAAGAGCGACGCCGAAGGAAGAGACTGACCATTATGTAGATTATTCTCATCGAAGCGGACAGGAATATCCGGCGAATCTGAGAAATCTCATCCTCGTGGGCTCGGACGATAACGGCAGACGCGCTCACCGTAGCAAAAATAATTCGATATTAATTGATTCGAGTCCACTATTCCCCAAAATCTAGTAATAGGTTTGCATACACCGAAGAGACGTAATTAGAATGGTATTAACTAAAATCAGTTGTGTTTTACGCCATCGTGACGCTCGATTAAAGATAAATTAGGTCCACTTATTAGATACGTCACTGAAAACCGTCAATTGGTACAGTTACCAAAGGAGTGAAAGTAACGCTTACAGGCTAAGGCTTAATCTCAGAGAGCGAACCATGGAACTCTTACTGCAAAACGCCATATTTAGAGTAGAATTCTACATTAATTTAAAGGGACAATTTAACATAAGTGCGGAGGGTAAAATTTCATTCAGGAATAAGTGTACTTTTATATGAGCGTGTCACCTTAGTTCGTGTACAGTGGACCCTCGCTATCCGCGGTTTTGCTATCTGCGGTTTTGTTATCCGCGGCAAAAATTTATGTCGTATGCAGGCAACTGGTACGGCACTTGAATTGTGAAGATGTTCCTAACACTTATGTATATAGGATTTTTTTACTTTCTTCGATATACATCATTCAAATGATCTATTAATCCCGTAATAAATAACACTTAATTTATACAGTATTAGTCACTTTCTATAATTTAGAAATATTTTATACCTCGAAATTCTACACAATTTACTGTTATTCTACGTCACTCATTGCTGATAATGCCGAAATTTCTTTCTCGTCCCGTCCAAGCACAAGATGCATCTACTGGTGCTAAGCTTGTTTATGATCGTCGGCAAAATATTGAGGGTAGGTCACGACATGCTTTGGGAATGTGGCCTCTAAGGGGTGGAACCCTCTCTTGGAAGCGCCATTGTATACATTTATGGCTGAGTCTACTGTGACGTTGAAAATGTTTACAACCGTGCTTCAGTACCACTCCATACCCAGATTTCTCGCTTGCTTTTCGGTAGTTTTAGTAAATATCACACCCTCCTTTCCTTTGCCCTTAGAAATGCCCTTATCTCTAATCTTCCTTCTCCCCAAGACTTTAATAATTTCATCCCCACATACCCCATTATTTGTGATGCATCCTCCACTTCCCCATTTCTCCGTAGTTAGGGAAACGAAAACCTAAGCATGGAAATACAGTAGACTCTCGATTATCCGGGATAAAAGGGGAAAAATAATTCCGGATAATCGAAATCACGATTAATCCACCATCCGTGTAAAATGTAAAAAACGATTTTCCAAAACTTTTAGAAAAAAATCGTATACATGAACTAACTTTATTCGTTTAAAATAAGATAGCAAAGACTACTTTATTTGAGGCAGCCGTTTCTTTTATGATCATCCTCTTCATTTCTTACTTCTCTTTCATTTACGCTGCATGAGCCTTTCCCTATATTCTCTCCTCTTTTCCATTCTCTTTTTCCATCTCAACTCCCCTTTCTTTCTCTTCCATCTCCCTCTCTTTTTTCCACATTCCAAATCTCTTCTACCTTCTTTTATCCCTCTCCTTCCTCTTATCTCAATCTCACCTCCTATAAGCACTTGCGGGAAATGATACCTGCTCCATCAAGCTTGGGCTGAGAAAAGAATAACATGGAGTTCGGGTATTCTGATGTTTCGCCCATTCCTTGACTACTGTTTATTCCTCGATTCAGCCCACTCTGCATCAAAGATAGCTTACAAGCCTTCTATTTCTCTCTCCTTATAATACCTAACTAAAGAGGAAATGTTTTGACCGGTGGGGCAAAAAATTTTTTATCGGAAAGTGCTTAACGGATCGATGGATTATCGCGCGGTGAGTCAGACACAGCGAAATAAATAATTGCTTCGCAGATCTTTTAATTTACATCTTCCTCTCTAAAATGGAGTCAACAGGTAAGCGGGGTTATCGTCCCTCTGGTAGACATAAGCGTCACATTGGTCCACTACTGCAAATCTGAATATAGGTCGTTACGAATCTACTGCTAGATAGATAATATTCCATGTCTCATATGCGCATTGAATTCAACTCTCAATATGTATTCTAAACAGATGGAATGAATTGGTAGAGGTTCATTATGCAGACAGGCATAAGCTAACTTTGCTATCCCGGATCCAACTAGAAAAATATCAGCGTTTTTTAAACGGGAGAATTAGTCAGCCGCGATAGTTCTTACTCGCCCGCAAGGGAGAGATGCGGGTACGATTAGCGATAGTGATAGATTATTCTCTTGTTTTCAAACTACCTTTATTAAAGGGGGTATCTTTTGAAACGTAAATTAAGGAGTGGGCTAACTTAGTTACCCCATATTTTTTCTATTTAAAACTTAATATCAATGGATTAAAATTTGTTTCATCTTATATATTTATAGTGCAACTAATCAGTAGAGACCGTTCGAAAAAAATTTAATTTAATTTACTTTCAAAAATACTACAAATAGTCGCCGAAAAAAAATTTACGCGACCTATTCTTTCTAAGATAGTTAGTTTCATTTTAATTATACTCTAATTTGTTTTGAATTGGTATCCAAAATATTAACATATGATTGAGGCTCATGTTGGCCTAACTTTGCTAGTAAAGGGTCAAATCAATTAAAATTCACAAGCAAAAAATAAAAATTCATTTTCAAAGTTTATTTCTTATGATGTGCGATTCCACTTCCATTTATGTTATCCTCTGTCTTATGGGTTGCACATACAATTATTTCAGAAGCATAATTATTTCTATCATCAGCAATATAGTCAATGTCATCACCATCAAAATTAACTGTTTCATAAGCGCCCCCTTCCGAATCGGTTGATAAGCCATCAACTTTTATAATCGATAATTTTTTCCCTCAAGCAGCCATTTTTACGGGAAATAATGAAAAATTAAGCATTAAAATTTTGAACGTAAAAACTACGAGGAGCAACTTTGTTTTCCCCTTCTTACCTAATTCACGTTTTCTTGTTATCCAATAATTGAAACGTATTTCTTTGTAGAGTGTAGGATTTTAAAAAAATGCAGCCTTTGAAAGTGGAAAAGATGAAAAATTGGACTTTAGAAGTTATGTTAGAAAAATTACCCATGAGGTAACTAAAATATGTCGAATCGTATTTTAAGGGCTAATATCACGCTTAATGACAAAGGAAACCAATAAAATGCCATATAAGTTTCTGTTTGACACATAATTTGCTGTCTAAGCATATGCTACCGATTTTATATTATCATTTTACTCTTATTAATGCAGAGCACGCATGCATTGTTAAATCGTTAATTTATCTTTCTCTCTTCATAAATTATGTTAACATATGTGTTTTATCACATATGTGTTGCTTTAGTATGCACCGAGGAAAAAGTTTTCTTCTACAGAAATATTGATCATAGTGATTACATGTATAACCATTTACCATGACATTTTCGTTACAAAACTATCGGAGAAAGGAGGTTCAAAGAGAAGAAGACAAGTATGATATATGGAATCTACATTATTATTTTACTTAACTCCATTAAATCTCCAATTAAATGCAGCATGCCATAGAGTTTATCGTAAGCGTAGTGTAATAACTCATTCATCTTTTATTAGAGCTAGACAACTATTTTAATAATGATATTAAATAATTATCATAAATTTCACCGTGCTTAAGCTGGTCCGTAATTATTATTTACTCTTTCCACAGTCCTGTGCCTAGCGACATAATTCGTAATTCTTGATCTACATCTGATCCTCTAATAGATGAATTACTTTCCTTTTTCTTACTTTGATTACATCTCCAATAACTGCTCAGTCCATTATTGAGAAACTCCCGCTCCAAATTAATTTTTATTGTCAGCTGCAATATCAATTTATCTTCTGTTATTTTTAGTACTTGTTTATATTTTACTGTATCATCAGATCTACGGCATCTCTTAGGAATTTCCTTAAGTTTAAGTTTAACTTTTTGACGTTCATCATGAGCAGAAAAGTTGTCGCGGAATCTCATATGTTAATTAAAATTTTTCTTGTCCTCTTTATATTTGATATTTTCCCATACTAATTTTGTAAACTAGTGTATTCATTCATGGATATACATACAGAAGAAGATAATGAATAAAGGGAAGATAATGGGTTAAAATAAAATGTTCTTTTTTTAGATTGGAGGTGAGAATAAAGATGGAATTGAGAAGAGAGAAGGGATAGAGGGATATATCAGCACATTCAATTCTTCAGATGGATAGCAAAAAAATTAAAGCTTCCAAAAATATATGTAAGCAAGAGGCATGGATAAAGGCAAAATTACACGCCAAGCATTGACGAAAATACGAAGGGGTATGAGGAGTGGAATAGATGAAGAGAAAGAGAGAAAGGAAGAAAGGGTTGTTAATTCCTATCTCCTGGGAAGGCCCCCATCCCGCAGGGACTTTAGGGGAAGAATCGTCCTTGGTTTGCTTGGGGTGTGTGATGTGGCCGTGTCAGGCGTGCGAAAAAACAAGTGAGAGCGGGGGCCGGAAAATGAACCCTGGAGGGATTGATACGTGGCAGAGGGATGGAGGAGAGAAGGGGGAGATGGCGGAAGATGTGGTGAGGAGGTGAAGGAGGGGAGGGATATAGGTTTCAGGCGTTTTGGTGGTTTTCGGAGGGTCGGGTTTCCCATGCACAGGGCTAAAACAGTGGATGGTAAAGGACTTGACCGCCTCCGTCCGGCAGAGGGAAGCTGGGGGACGAAAGGGCGAGGATAGATGGACCGCATAGCGTGGGACAGGAGTGGAGTGGGTGTATTCGGAAAGGGGGCGGAGGTTTAATGAGGAATGACCCGAGGGCCAAGTCCCATGGGGCCCTCGGGACAGATCCGAAACTCGTCCTATTACTTCCCTTTCCGGAGAAAGTATTTTTATTTGTAGCAGAGGTGTATTGGAAAAGTTTTGGTTCCATTCTTATTTGTTTTCTGTGCGTAAGATGCATGTACATGTGTTTATATTCCCTTGAAAACAGGCTGAAATAAAGATTTTGTCTATAGCGGTTGAGCATATATGTATAAAAATGCTTACAAGTCAACGCAGAAGGCTTAATCTGTATTCACTGATAACAATTAATAAGATTTAGTTCGATTTTTAGGGCTGCTAAAATCGAGTTACCAAAGATCATTTCTAAATGTGCAATAATGTTCTTAAACCAATTCCAGACAAAATTTTCAAAATATATCTAGTTTATCCACAGTATTTAATAATGTAATTATCATTTGATTAATTGATGAATAAGATGATATTAACATTTGCGTAGTTAATTAATGTTTATACGACACTAAAATATGAGAGAACTTCAGTAATAACAGTGGCTTGCTGAAACTAAATTTGAACATAAATCTATGGAAACAAAAGCGGCAACGAAATTACAAATTCGTTCTTCGACTATAAAATTTGAGTAACCTTCAGCAGATATTTTAACTATATGGATGCCAGGCAGTGTGGCGAAAGAATTGATGTCATCGAGAGCCTTATAAATACGACGCAAGAGTTTCGCCTGAAGCATATATAATCTTTTTATCCGAATGGCCATACATTAGAGAAATAACCCATCAAAATAAAGGATTGGAAATACATGCGCATTCGCCACCATTGACATAAATCGTTCTGTCTCTCTTTGTCCAAAAACTCAGAAATGAAAGAGAGCCGATAACACGTTTCAAATGTCTTTCATAGAAGAGAAATTTCCCTAATAAAAAATCGAGTCTGAAGCTTTTGGTGACAGTGACAACCATTCTATTATATAACAGAACATTTACTAATCTTTCAAATAATGATTTGCTAGGTGTTTCCTCTTTCGTTCAGTTAGTCGGTTTGTTGGAGACCAATTCTGCTTGAAAAGGGGAAAATAAGAATAGATGTAGTTGCCCTGCCCCTACGCGCTACGTGCGTCAACCAAGCCCTCCGATCGCTTCTTTTGCTAAGGCACCTCGGCGATACTCGCTTCGCATTTATCTTCGCTAAACTGAAAATACATTTTCGAAACTTTTCTTATCAAGACATTTTTTTGTTCAAAAAGTATTTTCTCCGACCTAGCGTTTCCGAAATAAAAATTTTCAAATAATTTAAGCGGCCGCCATTTTGTTTCATGATGGCGAATGAAAATGAAAATAGTTTTCCTGGCGTCTCCTAGCTGATCGAAACAAAATCTCGTTTACCGTATTTCTCAACCGCAAACAGTTCCTGAGACACAGAGAGAGAGAGACGTTCTGACGGATCGGCACTTGAGAAATTATATATATATATATATATATATATATATATATATATATATATATATATATATATATATATATATATATAATCTCTCATTTACTCTATCGCTGAAGAAGGGCATAGGCCCGATAAGCTTGCGTGTTTTTTGTTTTTGTGTTAGTGTGTTCAACGTGTCTCTTCGACGCCCCCAGCAGCCTGCCAACTTGGTCTCCGACTTGGTAAGTGTCCGCTGGGCTTCCTTCAACACCTTGTTGCCACCCTCATCACTACCTTTTCATTTCCTTAAGTCTATATATATATACATACATACATATATATATATATATATATATATAACAGCTTACGGAAAAGGAAAGGTAAAATGGATATATGGATGGCAACAAGATGTTGGGATGAGGAAGCCCAGTGAGCACTCAACAATCAGACGACTTCAGGTTGGCGAGGCCCTGGGGATGTCGAAGCGACACACCTAAAAGAACACTAAATATATATATATAGGATATTTTTGCTTTCACTGCTGTGAATACATACAGCTTTCATTATTTTACTTGAATATTAAAAATTATAATCGAATTCTTCATGAGCAATTTCCCATCAGAATTTAAAGCAGAAATATAGTACTTATAGAGGTATAAAAGAGGCTTCTAGGGAGAGAGAGAGAGAGATGGAGGCAGCGATTCAGCTAAAACCTGTCTTCGGACAGCAGCATGATGATGATGATGATATATAAGTGTGTGTATATATATATATATATATATATATATATATATATATATATATATATATATATATATATACACACACACACACACACATCTGAGCTTGTTCTTACTACGCGCAAATACGATCTCGGAATAGTCTTTATATATTAATACTCAATGTCTGTCCCTCCGTCCCCCTTTTATCTCCTGATCAGTTTGTCATAGAGAAATGCTGTAAACGCCAAATTGAAATTTGAAGCAAAAATGATAAAAATGGCCAGAAAACGATTGACCACGAATAAAAAAAATCATTCGATTGGGATTTGCGCAAAGATTAAATTTTCTGCCGTGAAATTCATACATTTCTCCCATAACAATAAAAATTGAAGAAATGAAACCATTAGCGCTATTTTCACAAGTATATTATGAAAAATTATTATTTTATTATTACTACTAAGAAGTCGGTACTAAAATATGCATGCGCCCGGTGGAGACACAGGTCTAAGTATTAGCAAGAACACAAACGATATTAACGAAAAAGGTAAACTTAGTATTTTTAGTAATTATCCAATGAATGCACACTGTGCTTTCTATCCCGCCAAGCGATTCGCATAAGTTCGAATTGTTATTTATGAAAAAATTACAGACTTTGCAAAAGTCAAGCATTCGTACGCACGTATGAACTTTATACCTAACAAATAAAATATTCAAATGCACTCTTGCGACGATTTTGATGTCTTTAAATGAAATAATCAGACCGTGGTCAGTACTAAACTCAACCTCGATGCAATTATAAATGGCAAATATTTGACCAAAGATGAGATGATTTCAAGCATTTTCTACCGAAATTAAAATGAGGAAACGGCACGGCGGAACTGGTTTTCAGAAATATAATATACAAAAACGAATACGCCATGAAGAAATATTTGTTGAGACAAGCTCACCGAACAACCAGATGTTTAGTTTACTTTTAGAAAATGCAAAGTAACCCTTTATAACTTTACAAACCTTTTACACACATAAAATAAGATTCACTCCATATTATATTAAGAATCCCTTTTATATGCTTGCTGATTTGATTGTTGGAGAATAAGGGTGATAAGTATTTTCTCGCATTTGTCGCAGATGTGAAACTGAAGTGAAAACTGATCATATGAAATACTCCGATAAATTAAGTCATCCATATACAAAAAATCTCACATTCTTCCTTTTAAGGCAGTATTTTAATACCCAAACATATATTTAAAACAAAGGTACGATTTTTCCTTCATTACCTCTCTATCTTTCTCCATCCCTCTTCATTCCCGCCCACCCTCTCTATTGTGTATCTTGATGCGATAGAAATGGCCATATATTTTGGAATAGTGAAATCCGCCCTAAAATCATCATATAGTCATCATATGGAAGCCTCTTGATTTTACATCACAAGCACTTATATTTTTATCAAATCTCGGTAAAAATATTTTAATTTTATCCCTAAATCGATGTGAATATATTTTCTCTAGCATACACGAGACAGAAAGTTTACTATTTTTCAAATAGTTTAAATGATGCTCTTTACAAAATTTTGACACATCTGAAGTTTATCAAGGCCTTATGGTATTTATACTTTCCAAAAATTACAAATTATTTACTCAAACTTCAGAGAGCATTAAATTGAAAGAAAGAAAAGTTCGCGAGGAACTCCGCAGTAAGTTAAATTGAAAGTCTCCACATTCTCATAGGTAGAGTGACGCAAATAGGAGTTGAAAATCGTCTCCACTTTATAAGATATAGAGATAGAATTAAAGCTTTCAACTTTCTTGTGTGCAATTGGATAGAGTCGTTCTCAAGCCATTAACTCATGAAAGCTTAACCTCGTTCACTTCCCAAGGGGTTATAAGTCCCCTGCTGTGCTGGCGAAACTTCCAGAAAATAACGGTGAAAAAAATTGTTGGGTACTACATGTAGGTATACCGGTTGAATGGCATATTTGGTTTTCTTTAAGCATTAATAAATTTATGAAAATATATTTCCTCTTTATTTATTAATCAATGCCTGCTGAAATATCTGAAATTTAAAAATAGAAATATTAACTATGCAGAGAGAAAATTAATGTAAGATACAAATTGCGCATGGACCCGAATATAAAGGGTCCTTATTCCCCAAAAATTGCATTCCACAAATTATAGGTCTCGTTATATTTTAAAACAGCATTTGAACACAATGTTTATTGCTTATGAGAGAAACTTTATAAAACAAATAATTAGTCAGACGATTGGAAATGTCGAGCAAATTATATTATTCTTTAGATTAAATACAAAAATTTTATGTCACATTATAATGTTTATCTTGATTTTTATTCAAGGTATTTACCATTTTTTAAATACAAGTAACAAATGTGCTACACTCTTCCGCGTGTTAATTAAGTGGAGAAAATAAACGCTGTCGGAGTCGTATACCTTTCTTGTTTCACCTGTGATCGATTTCCTAAGTCCCCGAGGCCATCCATGATTTCCTTTGCCTAGACTGTCCGTGTGGAGACGCAACTTGATTTTTTGTATTATCACCTCATGGTAACGACCATATAGAACTCTGCTTCCATCAAATGTATTGAAAGCGATATCTTGCGAAGGCACTAAGCAAATTTCTGAATTTGCCTGAAAAAATCGCCATAGGAACAAAGCTCGCCAATTGCGGTTACCTCTCATTGTAGTTAACTATTCCTGGCATATGCGCCATGCAAAAATTCTGGATTAAATGATAAAAAACCGTAGCTTACGCGAATTTGAATTATCATCCCGTGCTGCGTAAAATACTAAAATTATAATAATATCGAATAAATAAATGAAAATGATTCATTTATAATAATTTGAGACAACAAAAGCAGCGGAAATTGTATAAAAAAGTCAAAACACGATTTGAGACATTTTATACCGAATACCAATTGGAATACTTAGCTGAAGCATTTTTGGAACAGCGTGGAGTGTGGAAGTTAAAAGGATAAATGAATAAAATCTCCAGTACAAACTATTCTAGCCGTAAAAAATTTATTAGGGCACTCTTCTCCTTGTTTAAAGTATACGCCATGTTTTAGATAATATATAGGAAACGCGATAAATAAATAAAACGATTTTATCTTCCGATGCATCATTGTGCATTGGCTACACTGAAAAAATTCGTGACTCTAGAAAATATGGCCACTGCAGCGTTTTTATCGTTTAAAAGCCATAAAGGGCCTTAGAGATGTCATTCGCTCCCAGAGCGTCGGTAAATTGCGTTTTACCTATGCTTCGTACTTAGAGAACTGCGGTTTCATTTCCTCTCAACGACGACATCATTAATCGTACTTTCTCTTCCATATCCTATGCTCATTAAAAGTAACGCTCGGGAACCGCGTCATACCGAGCAGCAGAATTGGGCAAAACAACTTTAGAGACGATATTTATTTATCGAATCAATTTAAACGATGAATTTGTCTCAATAACTCGACTTTTTCAAAATTAAATGCGAATGATTCCTTTTTAATTTATCGTTTTCTGCACCACCTATTTTATTTATTTTCACTGTTCACACTTTAAAAAAAAGTATAATTGAAGTTTGTAGGCTTATCGCAAAATTTTTCACGCTGACTGGATGTATATGTCCTTTGAAGTAAATCATCACATCCTTTATAAATGTGTTTATTCAGGATTCGATGAGCCGTACATATCCGAAGCAAAAATAAAAAGCCTATCCATAACGCGACCGCCACTGCAAATCAAAATGGTTCCAACATACGTCAAATTTCCGAACATTAAATTGAACACACTGCCGTTCGCAATCGTTTAACGAAAACCACCTATAAATATTCGACCAATCGTAATTAAAAGGAAATCTGACCCTTAAATGTGGAAATCGGCGGAAAAATTAATGCCAGCCAGCCTGTTACCACAGATGTATGTATATATATATATATATATCGCATATACAAACATCAAACAGTCCCTCTTTTTTTAACTAATGCAAACGACTCTCAGGGATGTGTATCATCATCATCATAGGTAGTCTGTCCGTAGACAGGTCCGTGATTAATCTTGGTTAAACCTGGTTCTCCATATACTCCTATTTTCCGCTGTCCTCTTTATATCTTGATAACTCTCTTTCCCTTTCAAATCGTCTATCAGCTGAAACCTTTTCCTACCTCTTTCCCTTTTCCCATCTAGTTTTCCTTCTAACACGTCTTTAGTCATACTCTCTCTCCTCAGGTAATGTCCAACCCAGTTAGCCTTCCTCTTTCTGATAGTCTGTATAAACATTCGCTTCTCTCCTATTCTTCGTAGCACTTCATCGTTTTTCATCCTATCTGTCCATTTTATCTTCAGCATTCTCCTCCAAGTCCACATTTCAAAGCTTTTCAAGTATTTGATGTCATTTTTCCTTAGCGTCCATGTTTCTGCCCCATACAATGCTATACTCCATACGTAGCATTTTATCAACTTCTTGCGGATATCTTCCCTTATATTCCCTGTAAGTAGTTGTTTCTTTCTCCTGAAAGCCGCTTTTGCTTTTCCTATTCTAGTTTTGATCTCATCCGTACATTTTGCCTCTCGTGTTATGATACTTCCAAGGTATTTATATTCTGAAACTTGTTCTAATGGCTTTCCCCCAATAGTTATGTTCAGATTCTCTTCTTTACCCGATATTCGAATGACCTTGGATTTTTCTGTATTTATTTCCATACCGTATTTTCTACCTGTTATCACTAGTCTATTTATCATTTTTTGTAGCTCCTCTTCCTTTCTTGCTAGAAGTACTTGATCATCTGCGTATTTTACTGTTCTTATAATCCTTCCTCCAATTTTGAAATCCCCTGTGCCTTCTAAAGCTTCTTGCATTAGACTTTATCCATATATATTGAATAGGGTTGGCGATAGGCAGCAGCCTTGTCTTACTCCTCTACCGATATTTATTCCGCAGGTGTCCACATTCTCAAACCTGACCTTTACAACTTGATTCTCATATAGATTCCTAATCAGTCTCCTGTCTTTCCAGTCTACACCTATATCCTTTAATATCTTCATCAACTTTACCCAATTTACTCTATCAAAGGCCTTCTGCCAGTTTACGAAACATGCGCAGATATCCTGACTGTATTCTATCGCCCTTTCTGATATGATTCTAACAACTCCTATAGCATCTCTAGTTCCTCGTCCTTTTCTGAAACCAAATTGATCTTCCCCTATTATTTCTTCTGCCTTTTTCTCCAGCCTTTTATTAAGAATCCTCCTGATGATCTTCGATGTGTGTGACAGAAGGCTTATAGTTCTGTAATCTTTACACTGCATTGCCTTTGGCTTCTTCTTTAGAGGGATCATTGTTACTTCTAGGAAATCCTGAGGCAACTCTCCCGTGTCGTAAATCTTATTAATTAATTTCGTGATCGCTTTTAGTCCTTCTGATCCTATGACTTTAAGTATCTCAGCCGGTATTCCATCGCAGCCCGTGGCTTTCCCCTTCTTTAGTTCCACTATCGCCTTTTCTACTTCGCTCTCCATAATACTTGGTCCTAAGTTGTCTTCTTCAATATTTTCCTCATCTTCCAGTTCAATTTTTGCCGCTCCTGCCTGTTTGCTGTGTAATTCCTTAACGTATTCTTCCCATACCTGTGCTACATCCTTTGTTTCTGAGACTATCTTCCCATCCGTATTCATAATTCCTTTACCACAAATTCCATTAGACTTCTTATCTTCTAATTCCAGTGCCCTAGCGTACATCATATCGTACCGTCCTAACTTCTCCATTTGTTCTATTTCTTCACATTTTCCTTTTATCCAATTTTCTCTAGCTTTATCTGTTACCCTTCTCAACTCATTGTTTATCCGCCTATAGTTGGCTCTACCTTCTTCACTGTTAACGTTTTTCCATTTCCGTCTCTCATTCATTTTCTCCAGCATTTCCTTCGTGATCCATGGTTTTCTGATTTTCTTCTCTTGTTTTCCAATCTCTTTATCCAAGGTATCCTTGATACTGGTTTTAATTTCATCCCATTCTATATCAACGGTCTTCGGTTTGTTTTCCAACTTTCTTAGGTTATCTTCCAACTTCATGCTGACTACATCCTGCCTTTCTTTCAGTTTTTCTAGGTCCCAGGTCTGTCTTTCTCTTCTCGTTTTTCTTATTTGTTTGAGCTTTGTACTCACGTCAAGTATTAGAAGGCTGTGATCTGAATCAATGTCCGCTCCTTGCAATGCCTTGGCGTTCTTTATGCAGTTTCTGAATCTTTGTTTTACAAGGATGTAATCTATTTGGCATCTCATTCTATCTCCTGGGATTTTCCATGCGTATAACCTTCGTTTATGGTTTTTGAACCATGTATTAGTCACTACAAGGTCATTATTGATGCAGAATTCTACGAGTTTCTCCCCTCCTCGATTTCTCTTCCCAAGTCCGTATTTCCCGACAACATTTTCTTCTTGTCCTTCTCCGACTATGCTGTTCCAATCTCCCATTATTATGCAGTTTACCTTTCCTCTTCCGTCTTCTTCGTAAATTTCATAAATTTGCTCATAGATCTCATCTATTTCTTCATCGTCATGAGCTGACGTTGGCATATATACCTGGATTATCAGCATGTCCACTGGGACTGCTTTTAGCTTTATTGCCATCAGTCTATCGTTCGTTGCTATTATCTTTGTCACGCTTTTCATCATATCTTTCCTAAGTACCAGAGCTACTCCCCTTTCCCCACTATTTCCTCCAGAATAAACTACCGTGAATTCTTCCGAGTCGAACTGTCCTTCTCCCTCCCATCTAGTTTCGCTTAGCCCTATAATGTCAACTCTATTTCTTCTCATTTCTTCTTTCAAGTTCTCTAGCTTTCCTGCCTTTCTCATAGTTCTTACGTTCCAAGTCCCTATTCGTAATTTACTTTCGACAAATGTTTTCCTCAAGGAATCGGAGATCCGATTGGGGGACTATTTTACCTCCGGATTGTTTTACCTCGAGAGAACTCATATTTTCCAACCATATAATCTTTACTAGGGATTGTAATGTGGTAGTTTCCCCTCTTGCTTTCCACATCGCAGTACTGTAGCCGTTCAAATCGTCCTGATCACGCCTACAGCTGTATTGGATATAGACCCAACCAACATCATTTGTTTTCGGCTCTATACCATACTGACAGTACTGCTGCCTACTGCCAGGCACTGATGATAGTTTTTTTTTAATAAAACCTCCATTCGAGGGGTTTGAACCCCCGAACTTTGCAATAGAAAGCCGACACGCTAACCACTACACCACCAGTGTATACCATGTGTATACCTAGGTATGAATGTAGTACGAGTTCTTCACAGAAAAAGATTTACTTACCATGAAAACGTAAAACATAACTGCAAATAAGGTTAAATAAAACTAAGTAATAAACTAAAATGCAAAAATGCTTGAAATTAATGTTTACTTAGAATTTCTTTTTTGATTCTGCCTGAGAAAATTTTTTTATCCTCTCTACTGATGAGCGATTTGAGAGATCTTTTTCAACAGTGATGTGACTCGCCACCTGCTTTGGAAGTGATAATCACTCTTCGTTCGCCGTGATTCATTTGGAAAACATTTAAATATAGATCATTGGATTGATTTGCACTTGAGAAAATGAAAAGTAATGATTTATTAGAGCATATTTGAAGGAATTAATAAGAAATTGGTGTGCCATGCACACGCAAAGGAGGCTGCAATATTTTTCTGTGAAACCATTGGAAAATAATTGCATGGATTTTTAGGTGCAATGAACAGTTCTTTCGGTTATTACAAACAAACCTACATTTGATGTTTCTTTATGAATCACCATGAAGAAGAAAGTTAAGGAGTTAAACAGAAAATTTAGCTTCAGAAGGCTATCGAGAGCAAGTATTAGCAAATGAAATGTATTCCGTAGTCAAAAGCTGAATAGAATTTGCTCGAAGAATGATAAGACACAGTGTCAGCATTTTATTTGCGAATGGAGAGCAAAATGCATTCGTCAAATACTACGTTGTTTCTATGAAAGCAAAAAAATCACTCCAGAGACACGTGAAGATAATGCCATGCCCACCTCATTTCTCCATCGGAAGCACCAAATATTTTTTTGTCGTTAAAGTGAAAATTAAAAAAATGATGCGTAATCCTAAGAAATTTATGAGGAATTTTTATCCATGTATAACTTATGAACTATACTTGTAATCGCTAATGTTTTTTATCTTTCACTTAAGCGTGAACCAATGATATTATCTGTACTTCCCTCCCATGACAATTATGACATTAAAACACGAAAATGCAAACACATCAATTCTATCATGTTAATAGAAGACAAAAATAGTAACTTTGCTCGGTTGTTTTGGAAGAGTACACATTGTTAGAATTTATCGGAGGCTATACATTATGTGAAAAAATAACAATTTCATAAACATTTGAATATGAATTAAATAATAATTCAATTTTGTTAGTTTTAATCCATATATGTATATGAAACAAACTGAATTACCCGGCGTTGACCGGGTAAATCCAATATACTTCATGTATGACAAACTCGTATATGATCTGAGAGACTCCGATTAGAAAATTTATTCGGAGGCAGTACATTTGCCTCGAAAAAGTCAGCTAGTGCACATAATTACAACTTATGGTTTCGGAGAAAGGAATTCAAGAATGGGCCAAACACAATCTATTATACAAAAATGACTTTGTGGTGGGTGGGTGATACGACAGCCTTGGCACTATAGTGGACTAGCGGTAAGAAATTCAACTATTTGGTGGTAGTAGGTAGGATATAATTTGATTCGCCGAAGGCGTCCGGCGTAGTCCGGGCAACGCCGGATAACCTTTGCTAATATATATTATATGTATATAATATATATTTTTCTACCTTGTTTGATACGAATATTTTTTGGTGAGTGCAATAAAATAAACATGTTCCTCCGCCTGGGTCTTATAATGATTTTGAAGATCTGTGCGGTAGTAATTAATGAATTTATTCAGAAGTGAAAATTCGCGAAATACCGAAGAAAATTCGGAAAAAAAGGAAAAATTGCATCTGTGCTTGAACCCTGATACTTCGGAGAAAAAGTGGTGCCTCGTTGCCCATCAGTTCGAAAGGAATAACGAAACTACGAATGCGGGTGTGAATTTTGACTACTTCATTTTACATCTTATATGCGTAGGAGTCACTATGCCAAGCTTGATGGAGATTGATCAAATAATGTAGGAGGAATTATCGGTCAGAGATGCATGCGATCTATATAGATTATAGATTTGAAAATCAACTGTTTTCAGTTCATCCAGAATGTGTAGCGTTTGAAATTTATCACATTCGAATACTATATATACTACTGAATATTCGATAAGGTCATTGTAATTTTTTAGGGTATTAAATTATTATATCTATATACCTTGCTTCCAATTAGTCCTTGCTCCTAGCTCTCTAAATTATCCAGTCTCGGGGCCCGTTGCTCTTCCCCTTCGTTTCCCCGGTTATCTACTAGCCTCGCAATCTGCCAATCTTTTAGTTCGTTGTTTGTTTCAAATGAACGTTTTAGTCTTTTTCTCATAGCTTTATCTAACGTTGTAAGGCTATTTCATAATAATAATAAAATTCAATTTAAACACAGCATTCCGCACGGTCAACAATACATCGAATCGTAATTGAATACTAAAATCTACGAAAGAATGAGAAAATAGTTTGCTTGATTAATTTTATAATTACTATAATTCGTAATTATGTAGCCCCTGACACCAACCTCCATCAAAATTCCTGGAATGAATATATTATCGCTACTTTTTTCAATTATATTATTCGACTTTAATTAATTTAATTTAACCAAAATATATATTTACTGACAAAGCAATAGACACTTTTATGATTATAGAGGACCAATCGGCCGTTTCATCGTTGAAGTTTATATCAATAAGTCCACGATAATTAATTTGTTTGACTTTTGTATGTTGAAATGTAATCGGCCTTAGCTAATTAGCCCCTAATTGAAACTCTCAATTCATCTTCTCGTGTTACCCCCGTTATAAAACAAATGAGGCACTAGTGACCGAATATGTTTATGGCTCACATATATTTGTTTATGTTTAATTTAATTATTATTGGCAACAATAATATAGTTTTCTTTTGCTGATATTCATATATTTTCAAAGCAGCATAAATATTTATATTTATTTGAGATGATCGAATGTAAATAACTATATTGCGATTGGTTCTGAATAATTGTCCTTACACGAGAATATTAGCTGCAGGTATACATGTTTTTTTAGGTTGTGTATCGGTAAGCATTACTTTGTTGTGAGATGGCCTTCGAAAATCCTCAGTTGTTTCAAGTTTTATTAGTTCCCTCCTATCGTACGTTTTATCTTCGATTTAGCAGGGACGATGAATCGTAAAGATATGTTCTAATGCAGTCATCTGATTTTGAAATGCATACAAAACAAGTCCAATTAGGAAACAAATACATTTTTATTTAAAACTTACGATTAGGATTTCTGGTCACTAATCACCTCTCACCAGACAATCAGATTCAGGAGGAATGATTCACACTCCATTATAGTGTGATGTATAGATGTTTTAATCACAGTGTGAAACTATGTGTATACGTGTGTGTGTGTGTCTATGTGTACATACGTGCCAACTAAGCATTTGATAATGTTTTCACTAAACATTCTCGTCTAAATGTTTCGACCCTTAGGTCAGTTACTCTATTAACTGAGTTATAAGAGACTTTCCCTTTAGAGGAGTATCAAAGATAACTCTATCAAAAACTTGATTCTGTATCTTGCAGCTAAAAATATAAATTTTTTCACGGTGAAATAAAAATTCTGCAGAAACTGGTTAGCCACGAAAATCCTGTAAATTAGACGGACGAAACATTTTACCATACATACTATTTTCTTATCACTACTACTACATTCTGAAGTAAAAACATCGCCGTGCAAATGTTCTTCCCGTCTCATTACCACTTTCGCTCACGCCTTTTGCAACGCTATACTCTTTTTTTTTAAGCGGTCGAGGTTCAAATGGCGGGGGTCCGAGGATACTCGAGTGCCGCCGGAGATAACGCTGCATTTACGACCTAGTAACAGAGAAGAGGTCCCAAATGAATTTTAAACGTATGAAAATCCTCATCGCAGCGCCATTTACACCGAACTAACCGTCTCCTTATTTTTCTTTCTCATGCCCTTTCTTCTCCCCCTTCCTAAAAAAACCCATTCACTCGCCCCATTATTTACTCCCGTTGTCTCCCCTTATCGCTCTATTTCTTATCTTCTGCTTTTTATTCCGTTTCTCTAATGCCGCTCACTTATCTTCATTAACCCGCTACTTGGCCAAATGTGAGATTAAGATTTCGACGCTTCTAGCCAGTGTCTAGGATGCCTCCGTGGCGCTCATATGTTAAGTACGATTCACAGCGCGGTAGGATTACTTTCATCTAACCAGACATTCTCTCTGCTCTTCGCTAAGGAACTTATTAGTGGTGGCTTCAATGCATTACCGTTGGTAAAATTATAAAATACATTTTCAAAAGTAATTCAAAGCCTTTGGCTCATATTTTCTATGTTTTCGCATGTTAATATATGTGTTCCCTTGAAGATCTGCGGTTTTCAGAATTACTTTCTACAACTCTATATGATAGTACTGTTTTTAATCAACTTGGCGATTTATGTCGGCTTTTTAACTTGCATAAAAGTTTTTCGTCGAATATGACAAAGATTTGTTTCCAAAAACAGCTATAATCACATTTAACGAGAATTGGAATTTATTTCATTATCAACTAACAAATGACGGGTTACATATTTATAGACGTAGTTCTCTTCCATACATGATTCTTACATCCTGTTTGTTGGAGATTTTAATTATATAATTTTAATGCTTGCGTAATGTTCTCACTTCATTTTTGTCTTTTAAAAGAGTCTCTAATACAGTTACTGAGAAAGATTTACCGAGGGAAGACAAAAATAAAGGAAAAGAAACGTGGAAACATGGCTTCAGACTCGGAATTCATTAAATCCTAGATGCATATTTCTTATATACCGGTTTAAATACATATTTTCTTCACATTGTATAAAGAAATTAGGGCCAACGTTTTGTCTCTGCCCGTCTTCACAATTTTATCTTCTAATCGCAGCTTGTTTTTCTTAGATTACATTGAAATCTTTAGGGCACCCATTGTGCTTGAGGTTGCTAAACAAATAAATCTTCAAAAATTGTATTTCGTGTTAATGATAGTGTAACTCAATCCCATTCACTTCTTTCGCTAAAATTAAAAAATGTATTATAAATATGTGATAACATTGAAAGAATCAAGCGACTCATCGGCCTTGGCCTATTCCTCACACCCAGTAATTTGTGGTTGACAAATTCTGAAAAAAGGTCTGACCATTTTTTTCAGTAAATAGGCAATTAGCGTGAACGATATACATAGATAAAACAACAGCGATATTTTGAAAATCCCGACCTTCTCGGCAGAAGAGTTACGCTGCCTAGAACACCGAGTACCTCGCTGTTTTTCATGTCTTAAAAAAATTAAAGTCACATTAAAGTTCGCGAAGGAGAATGTATGCTTATGTCTTATTGTAAAGCGAAAGAATTAAAAATTACAAATAATTTCATTGGACTTTCACAAAAAATATGTACTTGCGCAAATAATTGATTTATGCCTTTAATCCTTATATGATATATCAAACATGAGAGTAAATACCTGCTTATCTTAATATATTTGAACTGGTGAAATTGCTCTTCAAAAGTGCCAGGTAGTACCTGAATTATTTATAAAATCAAAAGGAAGTTTGTTTACAAAATTAAAGAAACCACCATGTAGATGCACTGAAAATGATAATAAATATAAAATTCAACTAATATAATGTTCGCAAAAGTAAAATTTTTTGGGTCCAAAACACTTGTGAGGCAAAGAAATATTTAAATTTACTTATTTGTTAAAGATTACACCTCGAAACTTTTCTATGATCAAACCTCTTTTTACTTACTGTAACATTTATTTATGTGAATTTTATACTTATTTTTTTACATTTTAGTGCACATAAAGATTTTTACGTTATTTTTAGTATATATTGTATTTTTTTATTTAAGATCAAGTTTATTATTCTACTCTATATTTTTTCTGTATTTGTTTGTTTTATTTTTATGAAATCAATTTTTCTACCCAAATTTATTGCAATAAGTTTACTAAAATTTTTAAAAATATTAAAAAAACAACCAAACCAAATCCATTCCTATTAATGTTATGAATTTGGAATGGAAAACTAATTTCATATACAAACAACAGCAACTGCAACAAGACATTCTGAGTATTGACTTTTGTTCTATATCTATCATTAATGAGACTCAAATATAAAGTTATCAGTTGAAATTTGGGAACATCAAATATTATTCCAAATTATTTTGCATTGGTTTTTTCCACCTTTTTTGATTTTGGATTACATATTTTAATAAATTTTGATCGTAAAACAAATTTAATTTGTAAACAACAAAAATATAACAAACAATACACATTAGAAAGTGTGCTTCAGCCATAACTTTTTCAGCTTTTGCAGAAAATAAATTCAAAATCTTTTAAAGAAATTTTGGAAATCGTATCTCTATTGCTGATTTAAAAACATTTACAAGCACAATGTCCATGGATATTGGGATATTTATTTATTTTTCTTATTATTGTATTTTTGATCGTTACTGAGACATTTTTAAACTTCAAAATTCCGTTGAAATTCTGTGAATATATGGGCAGAATAGTTGCCTAATTATAATCCCGGTCAATCATTCGCAATTAGACGAAACTGTCCAGAATGTAAAGGACCTTGATAACGAATGATTTTCACGTGAAAATATGTAGAATTCCTGCAATAAAAATAGATGTTCAGCGATTCGACTCGTATTTGAAAACCAACGGCATGAAAATGAAATGTCATTCGTTCAGTGTCTCTTAGGTTCAAGTACCTAGTTTGTTGGGTCTGAGTAATTTTAAAATGAAAACGGTAAACCGATACACACATCGCAGTGTAGCGGATTTCCAAAGTAAGCGTCTTATTAGCGCTTTTTTAAATCTCTAATGTATTCGGTTTGTCTATCTGCCTATCCGACTCTTCGAGCAATATCTCTTGAATCCTGAAAATTGGAAAAACCAGATTTTTAGGTTATGGCGGACTACTAGAGGGCTAAAAATGGTACAAATTTGGTGTATCTAGAATCAGCTGCAGAGAATAAAATGATGTATTTTTCCAACTCTTTAGTTTCATTTGCTCCCGCATAAGAGAAGCATGATATTGGTACAGGGCATTTTAAATTTGCATTTTTAAATTAGTTGCAATTAAGACAGAAATTCGAGATATAAAAAGTTCATTGACTGGAAGACAGATTTATGTTTTTTCAAGAAATAATTCAAACGTGTGTCGAATAAGAGTTAGCAATTGTTTTTAATTCAGAAGACAGGGAAATGTTTCGATTTTTAACAGTGGGAAATAGTACTGCCATTGCAACGTGTCCACTGTTTTTATATGGGAAACATACAATTACATAGCACTGGTATGATGCTTTTAAAGGGACTCTGTCGACTATATTCTAAGGCCTTCTATCTCAACCAATGGTGTTGTTTTATAATGGAGTCATAATCTCAAAACAAAGTAAAAGCGCCCTATGTAATTTGCTATGCAATTCTTCCCTCAATTGTTTATATAGACAAAGCGGAACCCATTTGCTTTTAGAAGCACAACGAGCCCCATATGCAATAACTTCTTATATTTGAATGCTATTTTAATGTAACTGATGGATATCTTGTTCAAAACTTTAGGAATCTGCAAAGATATCACATTCTTTGATGCTGCAAGTAAATTTTGGACAGCGTAATTATTTTATAATAAAAAATTAGCGTCGTATATGTGCCACAATATGTTGCCAACGAACCGATTTCACTTTGAAATTTGTAAAATGGATACATAATGGGTTCTGGAGTTGCATTTAGGCACGTAGGGATTTTAATAAATCCTAAATCAGTCAATTCCGGGATGTGTTGGCACAAATTCTGCATGTTACAACGTTTTGTAATCACACATACAATTTGAGAACAAACAATTCTAGTTTGTATGCAGGAATCTTATAGCTTCACATTAACTAGATGAAAAAATTAGTTCAAAAGTTAGTAAATAAATACTACGATGAATTTTTCCGTGTCATATGTGTGATATGAGGATTACTTGCAATTAATATCAACAACAATATTTTAGTGATTTTCTTTTAAATTTTCTTCTGGAAACGTACATGGCGACCAATTTAAAGAAATGTTCGAAATTTCGTTGCTGGCAGCCCTAGACCTGGCAGGGTCTGTTTATAACCCGTTCCTTATCTACTAGGGCGGATTCTTTGGCTGTTAGCGGCGTGGAAACTCAACGTGTTCGTTCCCACGGCCGCAGCAAGGCGGAAAGGGTCAAAGAGCAACAGCGGATCTCATGGGTTGGAAGGGCTTCGGGTGTAATTATGCCACTCAAACACTTGGAAACAGCAAAACGCGTAATGTCAGTCCCGGTTATTACATGGATGAATAAACACGACGGAAAATTTATATTACAATATTTAAGGGTAACATTTTTATGATTAACATATTCGTATATTTTCCAAATTGAATATATAGATGCTTATAAATTAATAGGTTTATGTTGTAATTGACAGGTTTATTTCCGTCAGGTAAACCACGTCAGCGAAAATTATTCTCGTTCATTCGAGAGAAAAAAGAGAAACGTACATAAAGGCATATTTACGGTTGCAATGCTTTCAAATATTCCGTACGCACACAGCATTTTTTGGACTAGATACAATCACAAAACATCCTTCTACAAATTAACTTTGATGATTAGGTATTCCTCCTCAAACTTACTTATGTCTACTACGGTCTACTACTACTACTCAAGTTTTTTAGAGGCAATGTGATTGATTAATTCTTCCTCTGCCATTTCCTCTTTCCGAGACCTCTTTGCACCTCATCTATTTCTCGTCCTTCATTTTTGTGCCTCCGAACATCACATGACCGCCATAATTTCTCAGACCAACCCACTGAGGGCAAAATATATTCTCCCTCTCCTATACTCAGCATATTTTCCTACTTTTCCTTTCGCCTCCTCATCTTCGCCCCATCCCGATCCCAATCCATCCACCATCCGTCCGAAAACCAACTTCCAACCCCCTTTCCTACCCCTCCTCTCCCACTCTTCCCCTCTCCCACTCTTCCCCTCTCTCCCACTCTTCCCCTCTCCCACTCTCCCCCTCCTCTCCCACTCCTCCCCTCCCACTCCTCCCCTCCCACTCCTCCCCTCCCACTCTCCCCCTCCTCTCCCACTCTCCCTCTCCTCCGCCCACTATTCGCACTCTCTCCTCCTCCCCCTACTCTCCCCTGTCTCCTCTACCCAATGTATCCTCTCCCTTTTACGAGAAGGCGTCACTTAGGTCCCAACTCAATCTTCCGATAACTTTGGACCCCTTTCCCAGCCGCTCTCTATCTCTAGAGCTTCGGGCCCTTTTTATTTGGAAGGGGCGTGGTCCCAAATGAGGGTTCTCAATCATTCACGAAGAGTTCATCAGATGGACATACGCTCTGTGGTTGAATTTTCCATAATATTGGCACTCGTGATGAACGTTGAAATTCCAATTGCCTTGAGTTATTCAGTCGTGGATGACAGAGGGCCTTCGCGAAGGCCCACCGGTATTCTTTTTGATCAGAGGAGATTTTTTAGAATTTAAGAGATTTTATTTTACTCGGCACTGCGGTTAAACCAAGATGGGTATTTTATCCGAAGACTAAAGCATTGATGGACAAGTAAATGGAGTTCTATTTTTCGTACTCTGTCTATTTGTATTGATATTAATTCTAGCCATATTATTTTTAATTGTAAATTATTCCGACAATTTTTTGTTGTTTTAAAATGATAACGCTGTAAACCACTTACGAAAATACTGTATCGTGCGATTAGGTTAAAAAATAATTAGACAATACATGTAAATTTATAGGCTTTCAGTGAGTGACATTTAATTATTAATTTTGTTTCTAAAGAAGTTTAATACGGGACTAAGATATAAGCACTGCCTATAGTGAAGGAGAAATTTGGAGTTTGCGCGTAATACTGTCTTACTCGTACACTATAGATCAGAAATGATTGAATTTCTGTGGTGGTGAAAGAGAGTGAGAGAGATAGGAGGGATAGGATATCTTTGGTCGCGAACATAATGCGAGCAGGAATTTTTCGACTTATGTTTTAGAAGAAAACCTTCTCCTTATAATAGGGCAAATACGGTAAATTCAATCATTTGACAACTTGACAATAATCTCATGCATACCACAATTGAAACATGTCACTTTTCATGCCAAAATTAGCTGCAAATTAAACCTTCCTACCGAAGGGGACCGCGATCGTGACTAAATAAAAAGCGTAGTTTCCTCAAGGCCCCTTTTTATCTTCCATCCCTTACTTGGCATCGCAGCCGCCTCGCTTATATAAACCTGGCTCCGCTAGCCTTTTACCTCCACACCTTGCCTCCTCCACATCTTGCCTCCTCCACACCTTGCCTCCTCCACACCTTGCCTTCTCCACACCTTCCCCCGTGCACCTCATCTCCTTCCTTTCCCCCGCACACGTCTCCTTCCACTCCTCACACGCACACACAAACACACGCCTTCCATCTTATCCGCCTGGACTCTCCGATCTCATTCCGCCGAGAAAACAATTTCCGCCCCTGGGCTTCGCATCGACTAACAATTTTTCCCTTCATTTGCCTCAAACCGTCCCCAGCACGTGCGCCGGCCATATTTCATCCATGCTTCGCATGATCGGCCAACAAAACCGCGAGCGTGACACCCACTCACTTTTTCACTTTAATATTGGGTGAAGAGAGGAAGAAGAGAAGGGAAGAAGAGGGGAGGGAAGGAAGGGAGAAGTGCGAGCAGGAGGAGAGAAGTGTGCGAGAAGGAGGTGGCGAGATTTCATTCCAAAAAGAAAGATTTTGAGAATTTTGAGTACCATTCGAAAAATATTTTTCTCCTTCGCATGTGTTCAACCGCCATAGCCACATCATATAACTTCGCATATTTGAGATTTTTTGTAACTCAAACGGCCAGACTCAAGACAGGAAAATGCTTATAAGATTACCGGCATTTCTGTTTGAAGGATTTTTATTACCAATAAAAATTTATATCGACAGAAAGAATCTCTCTGTAGATAATATTTTGCGTTCTTGATATAACACTTAATAAACATAGAATTGCATCAAGGACGATTTAATTTTATTTTTAAACTTGCTATTTTAATTATATTTTTAAGTTTAAAATATTATTTTTATATCCTTAGATGAGTGGTTCCCAAATATTTTGATAAAAGATATACAATTACGCGGCACCCTAACCATGTAACAAGTTTTGTATGTTTTTAAATAATAGTATTAAAACCTTTTGACGGACCCATTTGTTGATGCTACTACATAATCAATATATGTCATCATCATCATCATAGGTAGTCTGTCCGTAGACAGGTCCGTGATTATTCATGGTTAAACCTGGTTCTCCATATACTCCTATTTTCCGCTGTCCTCTTCATATTTTGATTACTCTCTTTCCTTTCAATTCGTCTATAAGCTGAAACTTTTTCCTACCTCTTTCTATTTTACCGTCTAGTTTTCCTTCTAACACGTCTTTAATCATACTCTCTCTCCTCAGGTAATGTCCAACCCAGTTTGCCTTCCTCTTTCTAATAGTCTGTATAATCATTCGCTTCTCTTCTACTCTTCGTAACACTTCATCGTTTTTCATCCTATCTGTCCATTTTATCGTCAGTATTCTCCTCCAAGTTCACATTTCAAAGCTTTCCAAATGTCTTTTTTTCCTTAGCGTCCATGATTCTGCCCAGTACAAAACTATACTCCATACATAGCATTTTCTGAATTTCTTGCCGATATCTTCCCTTATATTCCCCGTAAGCAGATGTTTCTTTCTTCTGAAAACCGTTTTTGCTTTTCCTATTCTAGTTCTGATCTCATCCGTACATTTTGCTTCTCTTGTTATGATGCTTTCAAGGTATTTATAGTCTGAAACTTGTTCTAAAGGCTTACCTTCAGAACTTATGTTCAGATTCTCTTCTTTGCCTAATATTCCATTGACCTTGGATTTTTCTTTATTTATTTTCATACCGTATTTCCTCTCTGTTATTACTAGTCTATTTATCATTTTCTGGAGTTCCTCTTCCTTTCTTGTTAGAAGTACTTGATCATCCGCGTATTTTACTCTTCTTATAATCCTTCCTCCAATTTTTAAATCTCCTGTGCCTTCTAACACCTCTTGCATTACACTTTTTCCATATATATTGAATAGGGTCGGCGATAGGCAGCAGCCCTGTCTTACTCCTCTATCGATATTTACTCCGCAGGTGTCCGCATTCTTCAACCTGACCTTTACAATTTGATTCACATATAGATACCTGATCACTCTCCTGTCTTTCCAGTCTACACTTATATGCTTTAATATCTTCATGAACATTACCCAATTTATCTAGTTTCTCTCAGTTCTATAATTTCAACTCTATTTCTTCTCATTTATTCTTTCAAGCTCTCTAGCTTTCCTGCCTTTCTCATAGTTCTTACGTTCCAAGTCCCTATTCGTAATTTACTTTCGACAAATATTTTCCTCAAGAAGGTAGGATTGGGGGACTATTTTATCTCCGGATTATTTTACCTCGAGAAAACTTATATTGTCCAACCATATAACCATTACTAGGGATTGCAATGTGGTAATTTCCCTCTTGCTTTCCACATCGCAGTACTGTAGCCGTTCTAATCGTCCCGATCACGCCTACAGCTGTATTGGATATAGACTCAGCCAACATCATTTGTTTTCGGCTCTATACCATACTGACAGTACTGCTGCCCACTGCCAAGCACCGATGAAAGTTATATATATATATATATATATATATATATATATATATATATATATATATATATATATATATAAAGAAAAATATTGACCTTAATACCTATAGACACATCCAAATCGTCTATTTATTTGCTAAACAAAGTTTTTTGCAGCACCCGTAAGAATTTACTGCAGCACCGCAGTGTGTCGCGGCTCACAGTTTTGGAACCACTACCTTAGAATAAAAATAAAAACATTAATCTCATTCTCATAATTTTTAAATTCTTTTCCATGTAAAAATAAGTATATGAGCTGCCTTTGGCGTGATATTAAATGATAATGTAACACCTTATACATCAAAAAATAAAGAAAGGATGCAAATAAATAAAAACTGTTAATAGTGAACATGCACAGACACACCCGGTTTACGGAAAACAAATTCACTCCAGGGACCTTGTTATTATGCGTGCAAGTGTGCGGGAAGTGACGCCGCGCCATGGACTAACGCGCTTGCACACACGCAGAAAGTCACAAACTACACCAGTACTTATTACCCGAAATGCACACTTCGACATCAACAATGCCATCCTCAGTAGGAGAAATTAGGAAATGAATGGTTGGCAGGATTTGGAGTTTATATTGGTGCCGGGGGTGTCTTGTGATTGATGGGATGGGTTGACAGTTTTTGAGTGCAAAGCGAAAGGAGTATGTCGTTGGTAACTGGAACGTAGTCATTGTTCATTATCTTATGTTTGTGTCTGTTAATTACAAAAAAAACGTCCGTTTTGTGAATGCAACCGTCGACGCGTGAGAGGGGAAGGTAAGGAAGGAGGAGGGGAAACCGTATGGGGAAAGACGACGTCACAGGCTATGCGCAGTAACTCAGTTTTTGTTCGGACGAGCCTATCTTCGGAAAGGGAACGTTCGAGGCAGCAGGGCTATACTTCCTGACCACACAAAGCGCCATTCTTGGATAGACTTAATCTTGGCCGACCCTATCGCGCTCGTGCTCTCGTTGCCGTTCCTAATTTTTGTTGCAGTTGATTACTATCATTACCGTTGCCATTCTTTGTTATCGCTTACAGTCGTTAGTGTTGTTAATCTTGGTTGTGTTTACTATTTTTCTTGTTAATCTCTTTTGTTCCTTGCGCTTTATTTTTCTTTAATTTTCGCGTTACGTTTTGCCTATTATTCCTTTGTTAGATCGTATTCCCTTTGCTTTTAAAATATGGACATCTCCATCTACCTCAAAAGTTGGGAATAGAAAGGTCATACACAAATAATTATCAATTCTATTCTGATACTTTTTGACGCCATCTCCATTATTTGGCTTCTAATTTTAAAATCTATTTTCACTGCAGTGCGAAGTCCAGGACGGCGGTCCCGTTTGCATGTAGTACGTAAGGGCGGGCGGGACAACAACTGCAACTGATAAGCTCCTCCCTCCCTTTCCTTCTTCCCCTCCAGCGCGCGCTTTCGCGCATAGTAGCTTTCCTGCGCCTAAACACGTCCTCACCTACAGGCGGCTCCGTTTCGAGGATGGACTCGTCCTCCCTGCGTATGTCGTACTGCGCACTGCCTTCGTAAAGCGGACGTGTACATACTTTCTTTGTACATTGTATGTGTTTCATTAATGTAAATGGGGTGGACTGGATCCGCAACGCTAGATTTGTCAAAATTTCCGTTTTTGAAGTGTGATAAATATTCTTTAAATGTAGTAATAAGTTTCCTTTTTATTTGTCCTATAAAGAACTTTTATTCCATATAAAGTGATATTTTATGAGATTGAAAACAAATCATTCTATTTTTATATACCAACAGCTAAAAAAGTTGCCTTGGCGACTAATTTCCGTTTGACTACATCGTTATTTTCTATAACAGAGGTTCTCAAACTTTTCTTTTCGCGTACCACCGAAAACGTGGCAAAATTTCTTCGTACCACATAACAAGTATGAACTTAAAAAATTTTCTTTGCTAACGAAAGAGGCATTTTCAAAATAATATAAGGTAGGCGGATAAAATAGGAAGTACTGAAAAATTAATTATTTTCTCGCATTTATCATACTTAAAATACAAATAAAATCAGTCAATGTGATGGATGAGCTAGGATAAATGTAGATAGCATTTAAATACTTTGTTCAATGTCAGTTAACTTCCAGCGAAGGTCCGGTTCGAGGTTCGTTCTTGTTCGATTTTTGTTTTTAATTACCAACATAGTAGAAAACCCCGTTTCACATAGATAAGTCGTGCAGAATGGGATTAGAATTTTCAACGTTATGTCAGAAAGAGTGGGATATTCAGCTGGTCTTTTTCCCTCACGTTCATATTTTCAGGAATGGAATTAATTGAAACAAACGAGTTTCTCGCCTAATTATATTCAGGATAATTTTGTTAAAATTGGCAACGTGAAAACGCAAACAGGCGAGTAACGATACGTCGGCAGTTGACTGTGAGCTATGAGCGGCGCAGCGGACGCGTCCGGACTGTGCGGGTAATGGTCCGTCCCTCTCTGTGGTCACTCATTGTGCAGTTCCATGGGTGAATGCTGACACAAAACTCGCGTTCCACTGACAGAATCTTCGCGTACCACTGGTGGTACGCGTACCATAGATTGGGAATCGCTGCTCTAGAAATCCCCCCTTTCATTATTTGATTGAGCCATAGAGGGTAGACATGGAAGGACTCGGTGGGCTGATCAGTGGCCTTGGCCTGAAGCCTAATAGCGTAGAATTCCAATATATTTTCATGTCATTACTTTTAAATTTCAATACTTTGAAAGAAATCCTTTCCACGGAGGGTTTTTTGGCTTCGACCATGGGGTGCAGGGTTAGCAGCTCCGTCCGTAGTGATGAGTTGATCCAAGATAGCTTAGTTTTTTACTTCCTCGGGCTCTAATCCGTTGATATATGTCTTTTTAGAACTGTCGAAAGAGTTGTTTTATTAAGACTTATTTGAAATCCAACATTTCAACTTGTCTACTCCGGTTCTTCAACGGAGCTCTTTCCGCAAGCAGAATGGTAATTTTAGGAAATGCAGATGTCTTCGATGTTCTCTATTTACCTACATACATTTTTCTTTCCAGTCAAGCGTTTTGATGACTTCCTGTAGAGTGTCAGTAAATTAGTCAGAAGAAATGTTATCTACTCGCATCCCTCCCTTTTCAGCTTTTATTCATCTCCCTGTTTCTCAATTATGTTTAACCCTGAGGAAGTTCGAATAGTCAATTGCCTTTGTGTGACTCATTAATACGACTGATTGTCTATCTGACAACTTTAATGCGGTCAGTCACATTACATACACTGCGAAATCCGGTTTATTCTCTGGGTTGGGCGGAATCAAGATTGTTTTAAAGGCGAATAGTTGGTATTTTTTAATATATTTTTTGTACTATAGTATACCGTAGGCTGATTTGCCAATATTTGTTCAAGTCTTCCTTATAACCTTGCTTGCGCAAAAGGACGATACTTGCGTGGCTCAACGATCCTGGTATGTTCTTCTTCCTTAGGCTAGTGGTAAAAGTCTAGGAGAGGATGATGCCCATACAGTTACCTGTTGCCTTGAATCTTTCTGCTGTGATGCCATCAATGCCTGACGCTTTTCTATTCTCCTTGATTTTTAAAGCGTGTCTCATGTCTTCTGGAAGAATAACGTATTTCCTTCCTAACTTACTTCCTCGTTTGCTAATTGATCTTCATACAGTTTGGCGTAGAATATTTGTACTCATTTTAGAATCCATTTTCTGTTATGGGCAATCGAACGGTCCTCTAGCATCAGCGCCACCAGCTGACTTACCAATCGAGAGATACTACTTCATGTACTAACAACTTCTATTGTTTCACTCGGCCTAGCCTCTCTATTAGAAGAGGTCGCTATTTAAAACACAAAATTTTGATCAACTATCATCATTCATGACTTAACGAAAACTTCATTCTTTGTATTTTTACTTCTAAAACTCTTTTATCTATAGAAGGCGCAAGATCTTTTGTCATGCGCTTTCGATTTACATCAGGTACCGATTCGGTCAGAACAAATCTCCCTTTAATAATTCAATGTTTAAAAAAGGAAAAATGTCTTATTCGATAGATTAATAGCAGAATTCTCATCCAGCAAGTGGACGAGCAAGATTAAACTTCCAGTTAAGGCATAATTTTTATTCAGAATTCCAGTTACACTTAAGGGCGTGTTTTGCGGAAACTTAGGATTCAGAACACAATACACGACAATATCACTGCAAATAATTTCAGAAAAATTACCCGTACCTATAGCGCGAAGCAAAAAATGACTTCCTTTTCCCAAATCGTTGCCGTAAATCCTCGTCGTGAGTTGGAGGGTTATAGATTTCCAACGAAGCGACTTGGCGAACGTCGGCCCTCTGCTCTGCGGTACATCCGTTCTAACATCCGATTTGAAAGCCATATTGACGAGGCATTCGAAACAATTCATTCGCGCGTTCGATAAACGCTTTCCCGTTATACCGGAGAATGAAATCCGGCTTCCGAATCAGCTAAATTCTCATAAATACCCCGATAGAGGAATATGGAGCAATTCCATTATCGCACCACGCGGTGGTTCAGCGAATATCCTCGGAGTTCCAATGTCGCATTAATTTCTCGCGGTTTTTTCTTTTGTATATGTCACCGAATGAACCTCCTTCGAGAGACTTTGCGATCGATTTGTGGCGGCCATTCGTCCAATGTCGGTCGCCATTGTGATCCACGACTGAAATAGACTCGTGACATTTTCTGTTGGTTCCCACGTGAATGCGTCTCTATAGCTACAGGAAAAAATACGTACTCGATCAATCTCCGTGACTCTGTAGGTATTTATGAGTTCTTCAATCGAATGTCACTTTTGCTTTAGCCGTTTCCAATTGAAACTCGGACACAATCGCCAGGCCATTTCGACGAGGGCTGCAGTGGCGATTCATCTAAATATCTTAATTAAATTCATCCTCGACCGAAACTTGTGCGAGATTCGAGATTCTTCGAACGAAAGAAGTGGTGGAAAAATGCGCGATCAAGATCGAATCACGAAAAAGTCTTGGAGCGCTTTTTATATAATTAGCCTCACTGGAACGTTCCATCTCTGGGAGGGATAGTGGAATAATGGTGGGTGATGAAACGCTTTGTATGTGCTAAAACCCACGATTAACTGTTAGATAATTCTCAAATGTTTAAAAAATTTATTTACCTGAATTGGCGTTCTGATAAACCGCAATGGACATCAGAAGTTCCATGAGATCCGTAGAGGACAATTTTCCATTTTGTTGTCCAGTCACCTTTCCCTTCTCCACTTTATATTAGTTTAGAAAGAGTTTGATGCAAATGCGTTCCTTTGATTTCTTCCCACCCCTCTTCCTTTGGCCCGTTCCAGCTTACTTTTGCATTAATATCCCCTTTTCGCCTCCTAATTAAAGATTAGAGTAATGAAATCTCCTTTGTTTCCACCATCTGACCGTGCTGAAACACGGTGCTCCACCAGTAATAATAAACCGATGATATCTCTATTAATCTAAATATTACATGAGTACGTCCTTGCTGGTAGCTTTGAAATGAAAAAAACGTGTGCTCACAATAATCTACGATATGACACGTGCAGAGAAATATTTCGCTTATTTTATTCAATGTTACTTAAATATTTCAGTCACATTTGATTTATTTTTCAATTTTAGCCTACTTTCCAGAATGGAAATAGGCTTATAGTTTCTTCGTAGTGTCTATCTGTATGCTTCCCCGTATTAAATTCGGAACTAATTCATCGATTTTCGTGACACTTGTTGAAAATCTGCTACTGAGGCCGAGCTCCCGAGGATAGTGTTCATTGCGTAGATTGAAAGTCACGGGTTCCGTTCCAGGAACTATCCTTCCCATTTGATATACATGGAAAATCTGAAATACACGAAGGGGAATTTTCGCTTTCACATTAAAATATATAAAAATGTTATATAGGAGCGTGATTTGTATTGTTCCCTGAAGAAAGTAATAAAGACTAATTTTTATCGTAAAAGCTTCTTTATCGATCGTATTCATTCAAGTTCCGCGTAAGTACTAGCTTTTTTGCAGATTTCATCACTCATTGTAACGGCTATTGTTTGACTCGGATTCGGTATAGTCTAGTACAGAGGTGACCAACGTTTTTAAGTGCCACATATTATGTCGAAAATGTGTCGCGTGCCACCCAGTGGTGGATCCAAGGGAGGATTCATCTTAAACCTACTCCACATCTTGGTTTTCCTTTGCAGCATAACTTTATATTTCTATATTTGACATTGAACTTATGTTCAATTTCAAAATTATATGATAATTAAATTTTACGTGGGTAGTAATTATTAAAAAATTGCCGCCCCCTTGGGAAGTTTTTTAATCCGCTCATGGTGCCACCTAATACTTTTTCCAGCTACGTAAAGAATTACATGCTACATACATACATACATACATATTATCATTATATTATTAATTATTATTACTATTTTGAAAATTACTTTCATAATATTTTAAAGTTATTTTTTTCAAATCGTAAGGCTTCGAGTGCCATTAGTGGCGCGCGCGCCGCAGCTTTGCCCACTCCTGGTCTAGTGCATACACGAGTTATTTTGCCACCAAATATGCCTGATCAATTTAGTTTTTTTTTTCGAATTTATTTGTAATATTTTATAACGCTAAATTATGAAATTTGAGAACATAAAGAGCAACTCATCCGTAGTGATTTTAAAGGTATTAAAGCCAATATAAGTATTAAATTAATGATTAAATGGAAAGTAGGCATCATATGTACCGTTTGGATCTCCTTGTTTGTTAATGAATTCTGAGTAGTTTCAGGAGCAATTTGTAATTTCTGATGTAAACATTGGTACCTTTGAATAAATAGTGCCGCGCTAAACAAAAAGTTTCCCAGATATGGAAACAGTTTTTAGGAGTGCAAAACGATGGATATATTCTTTAAAATGGATATTTAAAATTTATTTTGTGGTAGGATTTACCCGTAAAATGAGCTCGATAATGACCTCTTGAACCAAGCCTAGGTTTTTGAGAAAAACTACTAAATTAAAATAAAACAAAACAATATGTATTCGAAAATCATCGCATAAACAAATAAATTTTAATACATTTTAATTGAGTATTGACAAAGTTTTAAGATGCAAAATTCCACTACCGTACTTATCATGAAATTCATTTCAGCAAACATTGAAGTTATGATAACTACCTGTTGATATTATCTTCCCTCTGAGTTAAACAACATTGTGCTATATATCTTCTATGAGAACAGTTTTTCTGCGCTATTATAATTATTAAATTTAAATAAAAAGTATTTTACCGACTTGAATCTTCAAAAATTATGAAAATTAAGTTATATCGATTTTCATTGTAATAAAATAAAAAATTCTGTGGAATGATAGGATGTCAAGTTTTTTTACTTTAGTTTGATAGTGAGTCGACAAAAGGTATTTGATTTATGATATGAAGTAAACAAAATTTTGGGATTGCGCCTTCAATTATAAGATTTCATAATTTAACATCTATAAACTATATATTGCGCAGAAATTTGGATACGATTGATTAATTCAGTATTAAGTAGAGGTTGTGAGAATGTTTTTAAGGACGGCTCTAGTGAGAGGAAAGATTTTAGCGCGAAGGTCTGTTCCACGGGAAGAGGTGAGAAAGAGAGAGAAAGAATTTGATGTCATCCGAGTCTTACGGTTCGGCAAATTAAAGGAAGTGTCGGAGGGGAATAGAGGAAGCAGTTAAATAGAACTGTGACGGATATACTTTTTGACAGGAGGAATGGAAGCGAATGGAAAGAATAGGTGAGGAAGAGGTAGATAGTCGTTGGAAAGGACTGTGAAAAGTAACGGAGCAACATAAAGGGAAACGACGATGAAGAGTATGAAGTGGGGGAGAGAAAGAATGAAGATACATAGCAGGGGACAGAAGGAAGACTGGAAGAGAGTTTGGAAGGGAGAGAGAGAGGAAGAGAAGAAGGAAGGAGGGGGAAGTGGCCGCGAGCAGGAGATGGATAAGCGAGAGATGAATGGAAGGAAATGTACCCGCTCACTCTCTCTCTCTATCTCCCTCTCTCTCTATCTCCCTCTCTCTCTATCTCCCCCCTCTATCTCCCTCTCTCTCTCTCTAGTCTTGTTTTTCAAAACTTTTGGGAAGACGAAGAGAAACGTTCCAGAGGAGGGAAGTGAGAATGAACTTTCAGTTAGGTCTTGCTCATTTGGGATGATCCCTTTTCTTTTGTATTCCTTCTTTCTCTCCGAAATTATTAATTTCTTTTTTAGTTTCGGGACATAAAGCGAGAATAATGTTTTGAAAATTTTTGTTTTTCTTTCCTGAGCGGGTGAGCGCGTCCCCTTTGCTAGAAAGTAATATTAAAACATTTAATTTTCCTTGAAAAAAGTTAACCGTGTCCTCGGATATTACTAAATTCTGGTCGTTTTACTTTTCGAAAAAGATAAATTTCGGAGAAGTTTATTTCCGAGAAGTCTCGGACAAAACTTTTCTTTCATTATTCAGAAAGATTTCAACGCTTCTTTTAATCGATTTGCGCTGCAGGGATTTATTTGGAATTTTCATCATGGCATCCGTAAGCGTTGATTAGCTCTGTATTCAAATTAAGTGACTTAAAAAAACTACTCGACCGCATTATCTGTATCCATCGAGCATTCATTAAAACGATAACATAATGAAATATCTGCTTCTCTGACAAATAAATATTGTGAAATACACCCTAGCCTAGATAGAGAGGTGTCTGATTCCCAATATTAAGGTTGTTGGCTCGAATCCTTCCCTGGACACGGATGTCTATGATTGTCCTTGTAAATGCTTCAAAACCGCTTTGTAATTTACAGTGGATGTGATATTTAAAATAAAATGGATATAAACAAAAATAAATTATTTAAAAAATTTCCAATTAGAATTTAACATGAATTTAAATGCATAACAATCTGCAAAATTAACTTACAGAGACATCAACAGATTAGAAAATGCGCATTCTGTTATCTACTGCGTGTTCGTGTAGCGCGTAGGGGCAAGTTTCCCAGTTTTTTCTAATTCATTCTATTTTAATTTTGCGGTTGTGTCAGTATTAATTTATGTATGTATTACAGTTAGTATTAAGAGGATAAATATAGAAACATTAATTTCAGTTTTAGTTGTACCAGTAAATATCGATTGATCCAAATAATATGGTATTTATCAAAACTGTATTTAAATCATAAACTTTTATTTAACAACTGAAAAAGAAGAAATCCAAAAGCATAACTCATTTGACATTAGCATTCAGCGCAAACTATAGATTCGTACTCTTAATGAGAGCTTGTCCAAAACATAGGAGGTCATTCGTTCTTTTCGCTCGAACAATTATTTGCAACCCATTTCACTGTCGCGGCAACGGGAATAAATTCGCAAGTGCCCGTACTCCACATCAATTCGCACCGATCCCAGTCTAACCAACTCTGTTAGCCAGTTAACAACGAACAGCTGTTCGGTCGCGAGACCGCGAAAAATGTCCTCCGAGACAAGAGCAAACCGCCACCAGGTCGCACATCCAAGTAAATCGAAACGGATTGGAAAAAATGGCGGATAGAGGGAGAGGTTGAGTATGAGGGAAACACGTGGTACTATATTCGAGCGCATCAAAAACGAAAAATCCTCAGAATTAGCAAAACATTTCGCTCATCCTTCTTCCATTATTTCTTCCGAAATATCCACGCAAAACAAATAACCAGCGCCACTTGTTTGATCGATGACAGTCGATCATTCCGCGATGCTTCATTTTCGACTCTTAACGCGAGAGCTAAACACATATCTATATCCCTGGATGTCACCACACGCATGACAAACATTTCACGGCCTCTAGAACGGGCGTGCTTATATCCCGCAAACGAGGCCATGCGTCACCGCGGAAGGCCGTAATTGGATTTTGCTCTCGCGTCGGGCGGAAACGAATGCGTCGCAGGGAATCGAGAGGTTCCGCACAAACGACCGCTCTATTCCTTCCCTTCATCCTCCTCCCCTTCAATCTCACCCTTTCATCCTCCTCCCCTTCATCCTCACCCATTCAATATCAAGCCTTCATCCTCCTCTTCAATCTCAATCCTTCATTCTCCTCCCCTTCATCCTCCTCTTCATCTTCCTCCTCTTCAATCTCACCCCTTCATCCTCCTCCCCTTCAAACTCCTCCCTTTCAAACTTCCCCCCTTCAAACTCCTCCCGTTCCAACTCTTCTCTTTCAAAATCCTCTCCTTAAAACTCCTCCAATTCAATCTCACCCCTTCATCCTCCTCCCGTTCATTCCTCCCCTTCAAACTCCTCCCCTTTAATCCTAACCTTCCATCCTCCTCCTCTTCATCCTCCTTCTCTTCATCCTCCTCCCCTTCAATCTCAACCCATCATCCTCCTCTCCTTCATTTATCACCCATTCTATCTCAACTCTTCATCCTCCTTTTCAATATCACCCCTTCATCCTCCTTCCCTTCATCCTCCTTCTCTTTGTCCTCCCCTTCAATCTCACCCCTTCATTCTCTTCCCCTTCAACCACACCCATTCAATCTCACCTTCTCATCCTCCTCCCCCTCCTTTCCTTCAATCTCACCCATTCAATCTTCTCACATTCATTCTCACCTCCTCAACTTCATCCTCCTCACCTTAACCCTTCTCTCCTTCAAATTCCTCCTCTTCATCCTCACCCCTTCACCCTTACCCCCTTCATTCTCACCCTCTTCACCCTCCACCCCTTGATCTTCCTTCCCTACATCCTTACCACTTCAACTTCCACCTCTTCACCCTTATCCCTTAATTTTCACCATTTCATCCTCCTCCCTCACACAATCCATCGACCTCCTCATCCTACCCTCCTCCAAATCCTCTTCCTCATCCTACCCTCCTCCAAATCCTCCTCCTCATCCTATCCTCCAAATCATCCTCCTCATCAACCCTCACTTTCTCCCTTCCTTTCATATTTTGTCACCTCTCAATCCCTAATCCTCTACCCCTTCATCCTCTTCCTTCCTCCGCTTCATTCCCCCCCTCAGTCATTTATCCTCTCTCTTCATCCCGTGCTTTGTCTCTCCTCAATCCTAAATCATGTATATTTTTCTTCCTTACCTTCATTCTCTCTCCCTTTTTCCACTTCACACGCTCTCCTCAATATCTAATCATCCTCTTCCTCCCATTTATCCTCCACCTTCTTCTCCCTCTTCCTCTCCCCTCAATCCTCAATCTCCCTTCCTTTCATGCTTTCCCCTCCTTGCATACTTCCCCTCTCGCTGCGCATTCCTCTTTTACATTCACACTATTTAAGTTAAACAGATAATTAAATTACGGGAATATCCGACTCGATCTACGGCGGACATTGGCCTGATTAATTTCCAGGTACCGCGACGATTGTTGGTCTGGAAATCCGTACTCGTGATCGGTGATGTACACTCAAGTGAATCGATACGAAGTGCAAACCAAACCGAAATTTACAACTTAGACATGATTGATGAAATGACCAGTGCTCCGTGAGCTTCTTGTACTTATTTACTTATATTGACTGCTTCTTGATGAAAGTGTTCCTCGGATCGTATTTGAGTTGTCTATATTTACGATCCAATACAAGAATATGATTCCGCAAGAATAAACATCTTATATAAGAAAATATATTATGCATTATATTTATTACGCTTCATTGTATTTGTAAGTACCTCAGCATGCTTCGCAATTCCAACGCGTTTACCTAATTACCCAAATTTCGTGTTTTTATGGGTTTCTTTGTATTTTCATGAAAAGTGCGTTTTATATCCTTGCTTTCCAAATTAAACAATGCTGTGCCAACCTTGCATAGTTCATCTTAATTAGATCTTTGTGTAATTGAAACGCCTAATTTTCTGTTTCGGTAATACCATGGATCTAATGTAGGTAAATAACTCTGTTACGTTTCTCCACTGAATGCGATGATTGAGTTTCTGCCCGCGGTCCAATGATCCCCACACGCACACCGATAATTTTGATGTACCTTATATCGTTCATTTCCGCGATTTCATCGCCCTTTATGGCGTGATGTGCCGTCAGCGAGCAACGGAGCCGCAATAATCTGCCATCGACATGTGTCCGCTCGCAAAAGCCGTCAGAGGCTCTCTTTTGGCAAATATTTTAGACGAGATCGTCACGTTCCTCTCGATTAAGTGTATCGCGTATATTAGAATCTCTGTTATGCGGACAAAATAATACCTAAGTTGGAAAAATATCTCGTAGGCCACCACTGCAATATATTTTCCCAATCGCAGAGGTAATAGAGTGGACTGGGTGAAATGGTCCAAAATGGAACACGCGACCCAGGATAACGAGTGTATCCATTTGACAGCCGAGGGATTAGCTACTAATCAGGCGAGAATAAATTACGGAGGTCCTCCTCTTCATTCTCTTAAGCTTGCGATACGGTTACTCTCCTGCTAGAACGGATCTGCGTTTCGGATGAATGGCCTAATCCCCAAAACGGATTAAAGGCCTAATGGAATTAAATTATATAAATTTCCACAAAAAGGCGTTTTTGCATAGCCGATTTCCGACGGAAATCAGGCGCTCATTTTTATAAATAAAATTTCAGATCAAAGAGAAAATATTGATTTACTGCTATGGTGTCGTCAGAGCTGTTTAAACGCGAATACAAACTCGCACGATTTTGCCTTATGCAAAGTAAAGCATAAAAAAATCCCTTTCTTAAGCGGCAGTCCATTTTTCGAAATGAATTCTAACCTCGAGGAGTGTCACTGAATCGTATATGTTCAGCTAAACTCAATTACCGAGCCGAAATGGACGCAACAAACATCATGCGCCATTCGCCATGTCAATTTCTGTCAGGAAATTTTGATGGTTCAATATCCTTTTGTTGAAGACATCAGGTTTTGTAGCATATATATATCTCTCACCAGCAATCTCCTCAACATCCACATGAACGGCCACCGCAACAGTGTCACAATCAAACGACCGCTGCCTGTGGCCGTTCATGAGAACAATCACAACCTAAAATTTAATGATTGCTTCACGGTGAGGGCCATTAACGCTCTCCCCGATAATGCTTCGGCTCCCATACTCTGTCAGTGGGAGCTTGCACATATCCATCTTTTAAACTCCTTCACTCCCCCTGGATTCAACCTTCTTTAGCATTTCACTCCCTTTCTACCATTCCCCAACCCCCTCCGTATCCTCCAATCCCGACTTTTCCGCTCTACCCTTCCACCCCCATACCTCCACCCAGCGTGACCGCCATCAGATGTCTCTCCCATGTGTTGAAGAAGGGATCGTCCCCGAAAGCTTCCGTGTTTTCTTGTTCGTTTTACGTGTGTCACTTCGAAACTCCCAGCAGCTCGCCAACCTGAAGTCATCTTATTGGTGAATGTTCACTGGGCTTCCTTATCCCAATAACTTCTTGCCATCCATTTATCACATTTACTTTTCCTCTTCCGTAAGCATATATATATATATATATAACGCATCTCTGTCCATCTTGACCCACGCCTACAATCTCTCGTCCGCCAACTCCCATTTTTTATCAAATACTAACCACTTTCTTCAACGCCTCAAATCACTACCTTCCCCTCTCCCATCTACCACAATCATGTTCACTATAAACGTCTGCTCCCTCTACACCAACATTCCTCACCACCAAGGACTGTCTGCCCTGAGAAAATGACTGGACACAGACCATTTGACGCAAGACCCTCCTCCAATTTCCTAACCGAGCTGGCTAAAACGGTGCTCTAAAAAAAACTTCTCTTTCGGAGGGTGCTACTACCTACAAGCAAAAGGTACCGCGATGGGCATTCGCATGGCGCCCTCCTACGCCAATGTCATCTTAGGGGAATGGGAGGAACGCTTTCTTGAGGCATGCCCCAGATCACTCCTATGGCTGATTTATATGGACGACATATTTTTTCTCTGAACGCAATAACCTGACTCCCTATAATACTTTCTACAACGTCTCTCTCCCACCCATGCTCTCCATCACCCACCACTCCTCTGCCTCCAACATCACCTTCTTGGATGTCGATCTCTCCATCCGGGAAAGAAGAATCCACACCAGCGTGCAACTCATGGCCTCCAACCGCCTTCAGTACCTCCACTTCAACAGCTTTCATCCCCTCCACATCTCAATTCCCTGCGCCCTAGCCCGCCGAGGGCGGGGAATCTGCTCGGACAGAGACTCACTGTCAGAGTATTGCTCCTCCCTCGAACATGCATTTATTCAGCGCGGATACCCGCCGGTTCTGATCCGGGGCCAAATCTGGTGGGCAATCGCACCCACCACCCCTAACTCCCGCCCTAATACCCACACCATAACCAATTCCACCCCCCAACTCACCCTAACTACCCTATTTTTCCCCGACATCCACGATATTCTGAGGAATATCCTAAAAGCCGCCCACCCTATCGTCACATCCTTCCCTCACCAAGTCCCATTTCCTACACCGCCGATCCTCTCCTTCCGCCGACCCCCTAATCTGTCCAACATTCAATGGAAAAAGGAACCCCCAGGCATCCACTCCCCTGCATCCTGCCGGAACTCGCACCTGCGTTAGACCCCGGTGCCTCACATGCCCAATAGGGGTAGGGTGACCAGATACCTAAGATTAAAAAGGAGGGCATTGAAAGCCAAAATGCCGGCAAGGCCGGACAAGTATTGAGGGTCACATAACTTCAAAAATTTATTTTTATTCTAGTTTAATATATATCGTAGTATTTCACGATTATTGTAAACAGACGATTAAGGAGAGAATAACGCAACAGATAATTCTAAGATATTTTGGTTACGATGATTTTGCTTTACGCTGCCTCTTATTAATTGTAAATTGGTATTAAGTAAAACAAAACATTAAGAACAATGAGTGTTCATGAGTTAATTAATTTTCAGGAAAAACAAAGGGGAGGGTAAAAAATATGTAATACAAAGAATAAAATGGAAAATACAGGTATTTTTTGTACAGTTTTAAAAACAATTTACTTGGACTATTTGCAGTTGATATTTCTTATTTATTTGAATCAGTAGTCTAACAGTTGGCTCTGATGAGCTTTCCATATTCACGATGTTGCTTTTCAATATTTTGTTGATGATGAATCCAACTCCTGCTATTCTTTCTGAGCCATTTCCCCGGTAATAAAAAATATATCCATTTTTTGTTCCAGCAGACATTCTTCTTTTCTTCTTACCTCACTAAGCCCTAAAATATCTCCATTGATATTCTCCAGTTTTTGAGGCTCCTGAAGTTTGTCTTCGCTGGAGAAAGTCCGGCAATTGAAGTTAGTTAGGTTTAGGTTAAAGGAATTGGGTAAGGATGAGAAATATTTCACCCCTCCAGCGGTTGTCTTATATTTCCCCACCCACCCCTGGATTTCCTTAAAAACCCTGTGCACCATTCCTTCTTGCTAGATGATGCCGTATCACGTGCAAACCCGGTCACAAAAGTAAAAAACTGTGGAAAAGCACTAACAAGAAGTGTTTATTTCATATGAATAATATTATTTACTTTCACGAAGTCACGTTCGATTCGATTAATTATAACTATTACAATACCGCAATTTTAATTTAGAAATTTCATGACCCGGGTTTCGATGCGTATAATCCTCATCAGATGAATTATTAAAATTAAAATTGTGTTATTGTATAGATTATTTTTGTCGTTTATTTTAAGATGGAATACCATCAAGTGAAGGCCCATATATTCAAATCATTTAGGAAATTTGTTAGTAATATATACAAGAATATGTAACTATTTTTCTGGATGACCTTTTGATCGGATAAATGAACATATTTTATTCCTTTTACCAAAAGAGATCTAATAAATAACTTAAGAACCTGACACCGCTGTGAGTATTTTCTTAAAGAAATCCAAAGGTCTTCGCAAATTGGAGAAAATGACGATAAAAACCATATGACATTTTTTCGGACGCTACTCTAACATAGTGAGTGATTATATCGTCTATCTTTCCAATCAAAAGCGAAATTCATTATTACCAGAAGCTGAACATCCTCCCTTCACCAAATCAGCAATACAAACTGAGAACGCGCAAGTGCAAAAGCTATCTACACACTCCCGCATAGGCGATCTCGCATCCAAATACGCAAACATGCGATGCAGGACTGCTATCAGTGAGAATAATTAAATATAATCCCATTAACTGATGACGTTGCACATGCACGCATGTGCATTCAAAGACTTCTAGGGATGATTAAATGTACTCCCTTTACCTGTTAACATGATATACCGAGGAGGATTATGCATCCGGAAATGCAAAGCGAGGCACGAGCAAAGGTTGAATCGAAACAGTTTCTGATTCAATTTTCCCCATCAGTGGAATATTTTTCCACTCTCTACTTTGATCGTGATTAATAATTTATTAAAATTTATTTTTATTGCAAAAGTTTTGCATATTCTAACGAATACCACGAATATTGCCAATAAATAATTATCAATCGATAAATCGTGATTTATAATGTCATATATTTTTTAATTCCATTAGCATATACATCATCATCATCCATATATATGTATATGCTAAATAAGTGGATACAAATAAATCTTATAATTTAATTTTTTCATTCATCATTTATGCTCCTACAAAAAATTCCCTTAATCCGTATATCGCGTGGATTTTCCACCTTTCGCCTTCTTTCGCGCTTCCTTCCATTCTTTCTGCTCAATGCGTTTTCAGTTCTCGTATTTACGAGAAATGGAAACGCTCGTGAGAATTGGAACAGCTGGCTTTTGTGTTTTCGTAGGTGCAGAATGGCCGTAGAAGCTGATCACAGCGTTGCCTCGGAGGCAATTCACGGGTCGTTAGGCAACGAACAGAAACCACTCCTTTTTGCTCTGTTGCACAACTAGCACCAGTCACTTTGTTAGTTGAGGTTTCCAAGGAACGGCTTAATTACCTTATATATGCATCAAGTTGGAGTTCATTTTTTTTATCAAATGCAATCGAAGCAATGGGCTCAAGAGACTGGAAAACAAGCCTCGAGTTGAATACTTAAGAGAATATACTGCGTCGACAATATGGCGCATTGCCTCTCTCCCTTTCTTCGCGGTTTGCTTTCCTGCTGTTGAAGCTTCTTAAATGCCCCCCTAGGGAACACAAATTGCCGTAGTCTGATTATTTAGGATTTAAGATCGTGTGAAGGGAAGAACGTGTTCCCAACTGCCGCTATAATAATCGCTGCTTTGAATAATACCCATACATTGTAATTTTTTAAATTAAAATTAATTTATTGTAGGCTAGTTTGTAAGGAAATTCACAATTGAAGTTGTAGCAGCTATCATTATTGGAGGCTTTTCCACCCATATCCTAGAAAATAATATGCAAGGGATGAAGGAGAAAATTCTAGTTTAAAGGAGAAAATCAAATTCTTCCATATTTAAGAAATTATGGTAAACGAAACTTTACAAGATTACACACAAAAGTTGTTATTGCAAAACCAAGAAATCATACCTAGTTTCATTGCTTTTAATGACATAAATGTGAGGAAATTCCAAAAAGATTCGCCTGAAACCATCAACTTATTATATTCTTCCAATTGCCGAGTAGGAATCACTCCACATACAATATTTTCTCTTTTTCTCTCTCACATTTTAAAATATGTTTTGGCGTGATCATTCCAACGAAATTTACCTAAATTAATTTTTTATATTTCTTCATTTATATACTTATATATTTATATCTTTAATTTCGGCTTCAAAATATATTTGGGCTTACACTCGTCAAATAAGTAGACTTGCCAATTTAACTCAAAATAATTCGCGAATTTTTTAAAATAAAAAGTCAAATTCCCGTAAGATCAAAGTTTCGAGTAACAAATTAAAAATCACATATGAATAATGCGTATCTTATTTTTTGATCGGAATTTAGGAGGAAAATTCTAAACATATCCTTATCGCTAACAGTCTCATAAACCTCATGAATAGATTGTAAATAATAAAACATTTATTCAAAGTTATGGTCAACTATATCGGAGGAACAGTCATCTCTATCGACGTTAGTGTTAATCTCTAGGAATTTTTCTCCCACCTTTTATACCCTCATTTTTGGAATATTTTTCTAAGTTTAAAAGCTAGACTGCATCAAAATGCAGTACTGTTACATTCATTTCCTTTAAAGGACTCCATAAATGTTTTAAATGAGTATATTAGCAGCAAAAAACAATACTTCAGACAGCCATGCAAAGATATAAGCTCCCCTTTACCAATTAGATCTACACTTTGGCACGCTACCCAAAGGTTGAGAGTTGAATTGGAATCCAAAAATAAGAAGATAAGAGCCGAATTTTTACTCTTTACACGTCATAAAAGGAAATCTACCTTTGCGAGACGTTTAGCTTTCCGCCTCGGCAATCTATATGGCACGCACCCCGTCCCTCCCCTACACCTCCTTCTCACCTTTCTCCTTTTTTCCACCCTTCCCCTCCTTTTCCTCTCCTCCATCGCTTTCCACCCCTTCCCCTCTTTTCATCTCCTCCACTGCTTTCCACCCCCTTCCCTCTATTTTACATCCCCTCCCCTCCTTTACACCCCTTCCCCTACTCTCCGGTTCTACGGCAATTCGTCGCGTGTAAAATTCGTCGCAAAATAAATTCGGCGCCTGAAAAATTCGTCGCAAATTCATGAACCCTTAAGGAAATAGTAAGAGAATAGGGCATATTAAAATTCTAACGTTATCTTATAGTACATTTCATGCTAAATATGATTATTCATTTATAAAAATTCTGAAAAATCGGCAAATACCTTAACAATTACACGAAATTTAATAGTCTAATTTTTTGTATTCTGCGTATATCTTTCTTTCTTTTACATACAACGTCATATTACGGCTTCTATTGAATAAAAACGGACAATTTTTTACAAGACTTCCGTAATGATTACGATTAACGACAAAGTAACTCAATAATAAATAAAAATTATGAATTGCCTTTTTAAAAAATAACAAGCTACATTTATCTAAAATTTTTAGTTGAGACAAAAAAATTTACTGCAGGAAACTTTTTCCTAATTGGTTTAAAGGTGTAGTTGCAGGAAATTATATGTTCAGAATAGTTTATATTTATATTTGAAGAAGGTTGCATGCCAATAACTTCAATAGTTTTCACGATATTGGTTATTATATGAAAGCGCGGGCAGGAGCTGGATTCCTGCCTAATCTCAATCTTCTACATAGACGGGAAGTTTGTTAAAACGCATATAAAAAGCATCATACACAAAATGACAAGAGGAATAAGCCTTTTATTATTATCCTGATCACAAAAGAGACTAATTATATTTTCCAAAATTTCTATTACGATAATTGTAATGAACAATCTGCACATGAGTTCTATAATTTATTCGGAAATTGAGACATCTTCAACCCTTCTAATACACTAAATATGGTGTATCGCAGGATTAATGAAGAAAAGAACGATTCCTTTATTTGCGACGAATTTGTCCGGCGACGAATTTGTCCGGCGACGAATTTGCCTTGCGACGAGTTTCTCTTGCGACGAATTTTTCTTCCAACGAATTTTTCTTGCTACGAATTTTTCTTGCGACGAATTTTTCTTGCGACGAACTTGTCTTGCGACGAACTTGTCTTGCGACGAATTGCCCGCGACTAATTGGCGATACACCCTACTTTCCACCTTCACCCCTCCTTTACACCCATCCCCTACATTCCATCCACTCTTCCCTCCACCCTCTCCCCTCCACCCTCTCCCCTCCATCCTCTCCCCTCCACCCTCTCCTCCACCCCTCCCCTCCACCCCTCCCCTCCTCCACCCTCTCCCCTCCACCCTCTCCTCTCCAACCTCTCCTCTCTATCCTCTCCCCTCCACACTCTCCCTCCACCCTCTCCCCTCCACTCTCTCCCCTCCACTCTCTCCCCTCCACCCTCTCCTCTCCAACCTCTCCTCTCTATCCTCTCCCCTCCACACCCTACCCTCCACACTCTCCCTCCATCCTCTCCCCTCTACACCCTCCCCTCCGACCCCCTCGAATCGGTCTGTGTAGAAGATGGCCACTAATGGAGTGCACGAAACTGTGGGAAGTGAATAATGGGGATAAGAGGGAACGGGGGTATGCGGTATCTAGGAAGTCCTAGGATTAGTGCGACGGAGAAGAGACGGGGAGGAGTAAGAGAGAGGTAGGAGGGAGAGTGGTATCGAGAGGAATAGACGGAGTGAGGCAACGGAAGGGCGGGATGAAGGGTTCGTCTGTTCTTAGCAGATGGCGTGAATTATCGTTCGGTCCGGCGAACAGCCTCCTGGACAGGCACTCGGCCACTTGCCCCTGCCGTGGGGGAAGGGTCGGCCTTTTACAGGGCGCCAGCAGTAAAGGGCACGTAAAGGGTATAGGAGAAGGGCGCGGGGAGAGAGTCTGGCAGAATCCACAGAGAATCTCTAATAACTGGGGCCTCCTTAATTTGTGGCTTATTTGGCGTAATTCAGGAGCAGTACGTATTCGACTCATAAAATTTGAAATCCGTGAGATGCATTATTATTATTTTTTGTCTGTGTTAAAGCTTTTGTTGGGTAAAAGCTCCATTCCCAAGAGCTACTTCATTCCCTGGCTCATCCAAATTGGATAATGAATTCGCGAATCGGTTTGATGGCAAATTTTATTCTAAGCTATTAATTTTCCCTCATTTTTTCTTCGTGTGAAAATGTTTTGGAAAATGATTTAGCTGTTCTTAAACTATTGCGTCAATATGAAAAAGTTTAAGACACAAAAGTATTAACGTTGGTTTTATGGCTTAAGTCAACAAATGACCGAATATGACCTCAATCGAACGTGTTTCAGGCGGTTAGGGTAGACAAGCAAAGGGCGCTCCACACTCTTCGGTTTTTCCAACAGTTTTAACCGTAGGCGAAATCTGGGTTTTTCCCCGTACACCGAGGTTCCCTCCACACTTTCGGTTTTCTTCCCAGTTTTACCCGTACGGTTAAGTCTATACGTGTTTATCGCAAGCAGGCCTTCACTCTCCGTCAGTTATAACTCACAGTTTACATAAAAACTTTAATAAACATATACTCGTATCTCGATAAATGGCATCCGTCAAGCAACAATGAAAAACCATAATTTTCTCTCCCTAGCTCTTTTATGATCTGTAAGCTATATATTTCAGAAATTATTCGGATCGAGGACTACATTTGCCAAAAAACAGTCCGCGAGGTCACATAATTACGACTTCAATTTAGGGTATGATATAATTTATATAATTTTTTTCTTCAAAACGGTTCAGATCCGCAGATCGTATGTTAATTCTTTCTAATTTTAATCTCAAAAAGAATAAAATGCTGCACGTCGAAAACTCGATTTTTACGTGTTATTTTACGGGAAATGGAAACCCAGGACTTTTATTGAGACTTTTATTCGTTATCAATTTAAAATATGTAAATCGAGTATTTCTTCCAAATTTCGAACGAGTATTGAGTAAATCCCCTTTATCACAGTGACAAATTATTAATAAGACGAGAGTAAATTGCGGCCGAAGACCACTTTCGAGAATGTCTTGCAGAGCGCGGAACCTCGATAATTTGTTCATTTTACTTAATCATCATCATAGGTAGTCTGTCCGTAGACAGGTCCGTTATTATTCATGGTTAAACCTGGTTCTCCATATACTCCTATTTTCTGCCTGTCTACGAAGCATAAGCAGATATATTCACTGTACTCTATTGCCCTTTCTGATATTATTCTAACTACCCCTATCGCATCTCCTGTTCCTCGTCCTTTTTTGAAACCCAATTGACCTTCCCTTAGCATTTCTTCTGCCTTTTTCTCCAGCCTCTTATTAAGAATCCTCGTGATGATCTTCGACGTGTGTGACAGAAGGCTTATCGTTCTGTAATCTTTACACTGCATTGCCTTTGGGCTTCTTCTTTAGAGGGATCATTGTTACTTCTAGGAAATCCCGAGTCCACTCTTCCTTGTCGAAATTATATTAATTACTTTCGTTTTACTTATCGTCGTATTATTCATCGCAGCCAAGGTATTTTTTAAACTTCAAAACAGCGTCGAAATTTCTTGAATATGCCGATAATTTGTTTATTTTCGTTACCGTCGTATTATTGACCGCAACCAAGGTATTGTTTAAAATTCAAAACCGTCGAAATTTCGTAAATATGCCGATAATTTGTTTATTTTCGTTACCGTCGATTTATTCATCCCAACCAAGGTATTGTTTAAACTTTAAAACAGCGTCGAAATTTAGAAATTTGAATAGTATATCGGCATTGTGATTTTTTCTGTGATAATGCAACACACCACGACTTGAGAAAACTGTACAGTTTTGGAACGAACACGCTCCACACTGGCAGACTTGCCCGTACACCGTTACTGGACAGAGCAAAAATCAAGTAGTGACAGATTTCCTTCGTTCCAACCCATTCTTCCAGATTTCTCCTCCACACTCTCCGTTTTACCCGTACAGTTTTAACCGTACGGTTAAAACTGTCGGAAAAACCGCGTGTGTGGAGCGCCTTTAAGGCTCGCGATAAATGATGCATTTCAATCATCATTACCAACCAGCATGTGCGAAACCGAACCGCGACCGCAGGTTCTCTTCCGATGAAGGTTAAAAGTCCGCGCCGAGGTCATGGTGATGCGGGTTGTCTAAACCGCTGGGGTAAACCTAAGCGAGCGGGACGAAAAAGAGCTGAGGAATTGTCAGCTGACGAGTGGTTTGCGCGTAACCGCTCCACATCCGAGTGGTCCGTATTGTTAGAGGTGTCGTGAAGCGAGTTTCACGAAATTTTTAGGACATACAGGATCTTTAAGTGGTTATGAATCTTAAGGCTAATAAAAGAATTTCCATTATCGAAAAGTTTTATCCATCATTGTCCATTACAATAGAAACATGAAACTATCCATATGAAAAGATTAGCCTACAAAATGATCAATTTCAAATAATTGCGTTTAAAACTCGCGTCAAAATTAAATGCTGGTTTCTGATAACGCGTTATCATTTTTTTAATGTTAACATATTTCTGAGAAACGAGCAGTTTTACTCAGTTTTAAATGTAAATATTTTAGTTGCATAAGCAAATCGACATGTTGATGCATTGAATAACATGAAAACTTTGAACACACTACAGCTCTAATTGTTTTAATTTAAACTTTAATTACAAAGAGTAATAAATTTAGCTTTTTTATTTAACGCTTAAAGATATTTTCATATTTTATTAAAGTTTCTCTTAAATACTACAGGTTTATCACATTTTACGAATCTTAAATCTCATCTAAGTCGCCAAAGATTTGAGTATAGCCATTTTTAATTGCTCCTTGGATCCATTAGGATCACTTCGTGTGATTAACAAAATTGGCCTGTATCTTCTGAAACCATATGATTTTTTCTAGAAGCAGCACAAATCAATATATGTAATTAGAAATATACTTGAATACTAAAAAAATACCGAATACAAAAAGAAGATTGTATATTTTATTGTATAAGTATGGGACGATGTCAAAATAATATACAATGGCTATTAAGGATTTTAAAAATAGAATTCCTGAGATTGACTACCATGGTTGCGCAGCCGGCTGTAGAACAAAGGAACAAGTTGCCCATGGAGGATTTTCGGCCCTTCACATTTAAGTAAACGAAAAATTCAACATTTGGAACTGTAGTGGTTTATTGCAGCTTATTATAATTGATAATTCACTCTATATCCATCTATATATTATGGCTACCCAATATGTATTTTTCTATTTTTGTAAAGTAGACTACTGAGGACTCCAACTTCGTACTATGAAACCTGAAGCTCATTGCAAATTGTGACGTTTTGTGTACTAAAGTGATTGTAAAGTACACCTACTGGCTTCAAACCTAAATGACAATTTGTAGACGATAGTAAAAATAATGACATTTGGACCAATCCGTCGTCTTATCATTACATACAGACTCTCCTTACAGAGGAGAGTGATCAATTATATATAGAGGCTTCTTACTTATGATATCTATTATATATATACGGTCCTTAGAGAGGAGGATCATATCTATATTATATTGACTCTTTTTACTCATGATATACAAGTAGTTGGTGCTTGCATTTTACAAACATTTCATCTCACCCTGATAAACATATTATTTTTTCAGAGAGATATATCATTATTAGAAGTATTTTTTAAATTCAAAAGCTTTCACCTCTCCACCCATTTTTGTTCTTTCCTTATGGAAGTATATTTGATTATACCAATACCTAAAATTTGCAATTATAACAGTATTATAATTTTTTCCCATGTAGTGCACTAATGCCCCATTTTTCTGACATTTTAACGTTGTAGCTAATCTAGAAGTGAAATAATATGTATCTAATTGTTTAAAATTTAAAAACTTATAACGGCAGCAATAACAAAACCAAGGAAATATTTAAATGTTTATTTATGTAATTTCACTAACCTCTAAATAATTTTAAAATTTCAGCGTCGTAGCTTGCCCCGTAATACCTATAAATTTACCTAATGGCTTAAAATTTAAGAATTTTGAACAGCCAAACAAATCAAAATATCAAAATTTCTATAATCACTAATTCGTTTTTTATAAATTCTACCTTTAAAAAAATTTCTGCTTTGTAGCATATGCGGAAATACATAAACCTTGAAAATTTGTTTAAACATTTTAGAATTTTTGAACTTTTTCAAATTTTTTTCTATATAAAATTTGCTACAAACTGTTTGCAAATGTTCGTACCTACGATAAATATATTCCGAGGAGAAATTATTAAATTTTAATGACATATGGGGTAAAAACAACCACTATCAATTAATAATTATGAAAATTTCAATTTTTTTGGTTGGTTGTGAGCAAACCTTATAATTGTGCAATTTTTAGCAGTCGCATTGTTGAACTTTTTCAAGATTTTCGTTTTTAGTGCTTTTAGTCAATGCTGAAAAGTACTATTTTCTTCTTGATGTCCGTCCTTCCGTCCGTACGCATATATCAGGGAAGAATTGACCTAACCGATTTCAACCAAATTTGGTACATAGAATTTTCACATAAATACATAACCAAAATGACATATTTCGACCGAATCGACCTAGCAGGGATGCTAAAATTGCAAAATTAAATTTTTCGGTAATTATAAATTTGGAAGGAGTTGGCTTAACCGATATCAACGAAATTTTGTATAAAGGAGGGATGCAATATTAAAAAACAAAATCAAGATTACTGGCATTGATATCAAAACCAGGGCTAAAAATATTAATTTTACAAGTATTTGTGTTGAATTGTCTAAATCAATTTTAAGCAAATTTAATATTTATAATGTACACATACGTGAAAAACCATATTATCACATTTAGAACAAATCAGCTAAACAGGGGTGCCACAATTACAAATTAACTCTTTCGATAATTAAGGATTTGGAAGGAATTGGCTGAACGGATTTCAATAAAGTTTTGTATATTATATTTGTACAACATACAACAATAAAATCAAAACGTATAAATCGAAGCTAACAAGCAGAGCTACCACAGTAAAAAGTAAAATAATAAGATTTTACCCGTATTTCTACAGAACTGACCGCATTTAACCAAATATGATCTATATATAAAATTCATAGGTATAAATAAATAACCATAACAGCATATTTCAACCATGTAGACTAGACAGGGCCACCACAATATCAAGGTTAGAATTTTTCTGTAACTACAAATTTCAAAGGTATTGGCTGAACCAATTTCAAATAAATTTGTAGGGCGAATATAGAATGGTAAAACAAAATGAACATGCTAAGGACGGATCTATAAAGCAGCGCTAGCACAATATAGGAAAAAAAATAATCTTCTAATTTCAAAGCAAATGCATTAGTATACGATTATACAACGGCAATTATGACGAAAAGTACTTCTGTACCACCAACCCGTGTGAATTCCTACTTGTTTATAGTTGGTTTTGCACATAATCCTACGGTCGTAAAAACTTTCGAATCTCCAACTCTTCTGGAAGTGCCTAAACATTAGTATCCTCCTATATATATCATATTAGTATAAGGTGCTTGCATTCTGCAAGCATTTCATCTCACCTTAAAAAAAATCCATTTTTCAGAGAGATATTTCATCATCGGAAATATTTCTTTAATTCAACAGATTTCTCCTCGACACCGATTTTCGTGTTTTCCTTATGGAACCATAATGGAGTAAAACAATCACTAATAGTTGCAATTTTATGAATTTTATACTTCTTCCAAATTGGATTAATAATTCCACACATTTCTGTCGAATTTTAAAATTGGAATATACGTATTTAAAAGTGAAACAACAATTATCTGTTTAAATTTAAATAATTTTTAACGCCCAAAAAATAATTTCATGAAAACATTGGAATTATATATATATATATATATATATATATATATATATATATATATATATATATATATATATATATATATATATATATATATATAATATTTATATAGACTATGCTCTAAATAACTTAAAAATTTATTTGTTTGGCTGCTAATAGCTCTTCAAATTTAAACAAATAGATAAATGTATAGGTACTACGGTGCGAGCTAGGGGGCTGAAATTTTAGAGTTATTTAGCGCATAGTAGAAATACATAAATAATCATTTGAAAATCTCCATGAATTTGCTATTGCGACCATTATTTTTTTTTATTTTTAAACAATTATACAAATGTTATTTCACTTCCAGGTATGCTATAACTTTAAAATTCGGCAGAAATGTGTGGCATTAATACCCCACAATGGAAAAGTACAATATTCTTAAATTACAAATTTTACTCCAATATTGATTCATAAGGAAAGAACAAAAATCGGTACAGAGGTGAAATGTTTTAAATTAAAAAATATTTCCTAATAATGAAAAATTAATGTTTTTTCAAGTTTTGATGAAATGCTTGAAGAATGTAAGCACCAACTACTTGTATTAAAATACTGCGGAGGAGTGCCAATTATGGGTCATTTTATTGCGGTATTGATCGGATGAATACGATATTAATTATCAACTATGGGATAAAATAAGAATGATATTTGTTGAATTTACAGTGCATTATCGATTATTCGGCGATCGATAATTCGACTTCCAACATTATCCGGCGAAAGTTGCGAGTAATTCGGCATTCGCCGGAGAATCGCATCAAAGGCAGTATCAGTCAGGCGATAGCGCACCGCGTGGTGCCAAAACGTATCGCGAGTAGTACAGTTGGATCTGGGTTATACGTAGGCTTGGTATGATTCGATTTAAATCGGTAAATATCGATAAATATCGAATTTTAAATACTGTTATATTCGACGAAAATGAATTGTCATCGATAAGTGTCGATTTTTCATCACTATATTTTCTACGAAATTCTGCCTTATGTTTGTAAAATTTTCCTCACCACAGTCAAACTTGATATATTTTACTAACAAACATTCAAAACAGAAAAGAAGTCGACAGTTGTCATACCAAACGACCACACAACATTCGGAATTTATTACACTTTCCTTTCTGATGTCACTGCTGCGGGATGCAAAGCCAAATATGATTGGTTTCTCGCTCTCTGTCTTTACCCTCTACCGGATCCGATAACCCTTACGCGCTTTGGATTTCATTTACTGAAAAGTCGGAAGACGTCTATTGTGTTCTTCTCCAAAAGTCAAAAAGAAAAGTTTTTTCGAAATGAAAATCAATCATTTTAAAAAGCACCTTGTCATAAAATGTATATAATTCTACCTCCGAGAGTGTCCCCCGTGCTTAGCTTCTTTTGCATTACTCTCGAAGAAGCATCGTTCTGTATATGCACTCTGAGCTTTTTCCTGCATTCATAGTCATTTCATATATTAGGTTATACCAAGGGCGGATCTAGAAACCTCCCAAGGGGGGGGGGCGATTTAGTACTATTTTCCTCGTAAATAGGAAAATTTTCAAATACAACTCCCTATATTCGTCAAAATTATATTCAGAACTTTCTTAAGAGATTCATCATCATCATCATGAGGTGTTCTGCCTCTAGGCAGGTCCCTGGCACCAGCGTTGTCTCCACTCATTTCTGTTCCTTGCCATTTCTTTCATTTCCTGATACCCTCCCCTTTCTTTCAGATCGTCAAACATTTTTATTCTTCTACGTCCCCTTTTCCTTTCACCTTCTACTGATCCTTCCAACACCATCAATAGTAAACCTTCTCCTCTCAAGATATGCCCTAACCAGTTACTTTTCCTCCTCTGAATTGTTTCAAGTAATCTTCTCTTCTCATTCACCCTTGTTAGTATTGCTTCATTCCTTATCCTATCCGTCCACTTAACCTTCTCCATCCGCCTCCACACCCACATTTCAAATGCCTCTAGTCTTTCATTCTCTCTTTTCTTTAGCGTCCATGTTTCACACCCATAAAGCAATACACTCCAAACATAGCACTTCACAAGACGTTTCTTCAGATTTAAATCCATTTTACCACATAGTACCCGTTTTTTCCTATTAAATGTTTCTTTTGCCATTGCTATTCTTGTTCTTATTTCTTTTTCACTTCTCCAGTCTTCAGTTAGCATGCTTCCCAAATATCTATACTGTTTTACTTGCTCCACTCTTCCATCCTTTATTGACACATTCATAATCTCTCTATCCCCTATTCTCATCACCTTTGTTTTCTTTATGTTCATTTTCATTCCATATTCCATCATCCTGTCTTCTAGCTTTGTAACCATTTCCTGAATATGCCTCGTTTCATCTGTCAAAATTACCATGTCATCAGCAAACCTTATACAATTTATTATTCTACCCCCAATACTAATTCCTTTATCATTCCCTATTCCATTGTCAATCATTTCTTCAGCATATATATTGAACAGGGTTGGCGATAAGCAGCAACCTTGCCTTACTCCTCTTCCTAGATCATACCATTCGGTCTGTGCATCTTTTATCCTCATAGCTGCTTTCTGTTTCATATACAGCTCTTTAATTAACCTTCTATCTTTCCAGTCTACTTTTTTTGCTTTTAGTATTTCCATCAGTTTTTCCCAGTTCACTCGGTCGAATGCCTTCTCCATATCTATGAAGCACAGACTAATTCCTTTACCCCTTTCTATATATCTCTCTCCACTCATTCTTATCAATCCTATTGCATCTCTTGTACCTCTACTCTTTCTAAATCCAAACTGTTCCTCTGCAACATTTTCTTCCATTTTGCTAATTAGTCTCCTGTTCATAACCCTAAGTAGAACCTTTGCTGCATGTGTAATTAAACTGATTGTTCTGTGTTCACTGCATTTTCTTGTTCCTTGCTTTTTCGGAATTGGAATCATAATTGTTTTGACGAAATCCTCTGGCCACATCCCCTTGTCATAGATTGCATTACACAACTTCACTATTTCTTCCAGTCCTTCCTCATTAAGACACTTAAATAATTCTATCGGTATCTCATCTACCCCCATTGCCTTCCCATTCTTCATATCCTTTATTGCTTGTAGCACCTCTATTTTCAATATCGAAACCCCTGTTTCGTCATTATTTATTTCATCCTGCTCTTCAATACGGAGATCCTTTGGTTTTTCATTTGATTTGTACAACTCCTCCATGTATTCTCTCCATCTATTAAGGACCTCCTCTTCCTTATATAGAACTTAAGAGATTATCACAAGAAATAATAGTATAGTATATTTTCTATCATAAGTCCTATTTTAGGTGAAATATATTTTGAAAACCACGCATGCATTGACCTCCCTTATAATAATCCATATTTTGCGAAAATGATGTATAAGGCTTATGTTTCGCATAATGTAAAAAAGAAAAAAATATATTTAACACGGGTATCTGTGACATTTTATTAACTTTGTATAGCACTTCTTAACATTTTATTTAAAAATCACAATAAAAAATCAAGTCGTCGATTGCCAGAATTAGCAAAACGATCTAAAATCTCTTCCGGGTCAAGATAAATATCTTGATGTATATGGAGTAACGCCAAACTCACTCTTTCTTCACTCATTCTGTTCCGTAACCAAGTTTTTAATCGTCGTAAAGCCGAAAAGCTGCGTTCAGAGCTAGCAACACTTATAGGAAGAGTGAGTAAAATTTTTAATAAAATTTTGCAATTTGGATAAACTTCCTCGTCGCACATACTGAAAACTTCACAGGCATTCATGCCAGTTTTAATGTTATTGCACTTATATTCACGTTCCCATTTGGTTTTCCACATTATTAATTCGCTTAGAAAAATAGTAAACGAATTTGAAATAATGGAAACATTCAAAGAGTCAGAATATTTTTCCCATAATGACGTTTCAGTATTATCTAACTCAACTTGATCCAAGCACAATAATTGTTTCGGTAATATATTTCCCAAATTAAATGCCTTCAGTGTATCATCACAAAAACGGCTTCGAAAATCAACTAGGAGAGTATCAATCATTGGGATAAATACACTACGTCGACAGTATTCCTCAGCGGTTTCCGAACAGTTAATTCATCTTGATGCATACCAGGGCTTAATGAGTTTTAATTGCAAAATATCTGCAAATTCATTAATGCTTTTCCAAATTCTATTAAATACTTCCTCAACCCTTTTCCTTTCACAATCTAATAAGCAAATGATGTCCTCAATGCATTTTATAGCTGAATACAGATCTAGCGATTCTTTTTGTAATGAATTACTAACCGGAAGTGTTACGGAAAAAATGAAAATAATTCATTTAATCGAAACAATGAATTCGCTTGTCATGAGATTATTGAGGAGTAAATCTGCCTTTGTTGAAGATGTCCTATCTTCCCAATAACTGATATCGTTCAACATCTTGGTAATTGTGGAAAAATTTTTCTCAAACATTAAACAAGCATTATGCATTTCTACCCGGCGTGTATCGCACAAGCTACTTAATCCCCCACCCATTTCTCTCTTTAAAAGAAAACTTCTCTTAGCAGACAAATGATAAAAATTAATTACCTCGCCCATTAATTCAAAACATTTTCTAATTGCCCTAATTTCGGACGATTTCGACAAAGTCAAGTTCAATGAATGGCTTTGGCAAGGAACTCTAACCGCATGAGGAGAAAACTTACGGATTTCTGAAGCAGCACCACGCTGCTCAGAAGCCATGGCACGGCAGTTATCGGTGCCAGTACCAACACAGTTTTTCATATCAAGATTATTTTTTACTAATAACTGAACAACTGATTTTCCTAGCACATCCCCTCCTAATTTAGGTTCTAGGTCTTGTCTAATTCCTGATGTGAAATTTTTATCGTGCAAATCCACAAAACCAGTGAAATCTTCCATAATTTTATTTTCATAAACATACCTAATAACAAGGCTTAATTGAGACACCATAGTTATATCAGTAGTTTCGTCAAATAAAATGAAATAATATTTTCCTTCCCTCACAAATTTTAGGATTTTTTCCATAATTTCATCGCCGCAACAATCAATAATTGAGTTCTGAGTCATTTTTGAAAGGTATGTGGCATTTGCGCTAGAAGATTTCAGATGATTTTCACCATCACCACCACGGATACGTAATTTTAATATAGCGCGAAAATTTCCCTCGTTCGTAATGCTTTCACTGCTCTCAGGCCTGTCTGAAAAATTGCCGTCATCCCTATGGCCTCGAAATGGTATATTTTGTCTACCTAGAGCGATGATCGTGTCAATAATAGGCCAAAGACGCTTTCGATTCTCTTGAACTTGCTTCAGTCTCCCTGAAATTAACATGTTTTGAACTTCAGTTTGGGGCTTGTCAAAATTCCTTAAAAACATTTTTTCCGATTCCACAGAGCTATTATGATAAGTATTGCCTTGGTGTTTTTCAAGAACGCCACCCTTACCCAATAATTTTGAAAATGCAGTAAGCGGCTTGGAAACTAAAACCCCGGTCTGAGTCTTACACTTAATTGAACCAACAGTTGTAGGAACGAACAAGGAACAATATTTACAGTAAATTCCCTGCTTTGTTGGAGAATATACTACCCAAGTGAATCTATCTAAGTGAGTTTGATTGAGGTATCTCTTTTCATCTTTGCCGTTCTTTTGATGCTCAGAAAAAGGAAAGACATAATTTTTAGGTAGACAAAACGGATTTTCTAAAAGTTCTTTCTTTGTTAAATTATCTAATTTTCCTCCAAGGTAAATACCGATGTCATTCTTCACCGTTGCACTACTATCACTAATATAATGTTCGATATCTACCGAATGAACCGATGAAATAACTGAACTGTTATCTTCATAAGCGTATACATCTCTCTTCAAGGAGTCGACAGGTAGTAGTGTAGACACTGCAACTTCCACTTCTTGATTGCTCGAATTTATTATTGATTCTTTTTCTGAAGAATTGAGATAAAAATGCAACGTTTTCTGGCGCTTTTGTCTGTTTGATTTCATTTTAATCAAGGTATATCTGAAAATGTTCAAATAATGATTCACGTTAATAATATACAAAATTTAACTATACATCTTCAATGCTGAATAAAGTATAATACTATGACTAAATATATAAATTCCCTTTTAAAGATAAATTCCACGGAATAATTTTTAAAATAATAATACTTTTATCAGACATTGATTGTTGCATTTTTAGTGCTTTGAATTCGAATATAGAGAAAATAAACAATAAAAATTTCGTAAGAAATCACAGATAATTGTAGAATTCTTCCGCTGCATGCTCGTCGACTATCTCCAAAGAAGTAATAATCACTCTTGAAGTGATGGCATTTCGAATACTTGTAGAACTGCTGCTGTAATGCTAAATTGTGGGACACGATAAAACGCAAAACCTGATTGTCTGTACCGACTATATACTTCTGCGACACTTGCAACTTATAGCACTTCTCCGGCAAACTATCACACACGCGCTAGCGAATCACTGAATGAATGATCTTGAAAACAATGACGGGAAAACCCAAGATAGAGAAAGGCCCCTTGTAAAGGATTTTGGGAGATGAAAGAACTCAGAAGTGGGGAAGCACTCCAAACGGGGGGAGGGGGAGAGCGGGGGGGAGGTAAATTCCAAAATGTGTATTTAGAAATATCATTGTAGTTCTTTTGGGTAAACCCAAGAAGAGACATCTAAAAAGCTTCTTAAATTATAGCCATTCGTAAGAACAAAACGAACCGACACCAGTGAATGAGGGTGGAATGAGAACCAAGGCATAAACCGATGGCCTTGTTTCATCCTTTTACCGGCACCTAGCCGATAGCGTAGGTCGTTAACATGGCCATCGTCCCTACTCGCGGTTCGAAAGATTCATATGATAATATCTTTACTGCACCCGGTGCGAGGGTCCTCCAAAAGGCTAAGCAACCGGAGTGCGCACATTGAGCGCATTCGAAAGCAATGTCCCACGTGGGTAGGTTCCTTCCCCTTCACTCGCCATTCGTTGAAAATCCTGGGAATCCCATTCTCCTCCCCACCACCCCAATTAGCAAGTTTCAGCACCGCCCAGGGTGACACTATCTCCAACAGACCCTTTTTGCTAGGACAATACGTCGGCAGCGACATAAAGACAAGAAGCATGGGAAATTTCGAAGAAGAATCTATTCAATAACCTAAGCCTACTGAAGAAACCATCCCGCCACCTGACAACCTGCTTATTCTCTTGTCCCAGAGAGTACCCAAGGGGGGGGGGGGCGATCGCCCCCCCCCCTTGGATCCGCGCATTGGTTATACATTCCATTCACGACACAAATTTTTCCACGAATGGTCACGATTTCGTTCTTAAAGGGGCGCGAATTAATGAGTAAAATATATTTTCTGATTTATTCCCAAAAATTAACTTCCAGGTTGGTGATCGAAGTCGAACAACACATTCACCAAAATATGTATAGATAACAGCAAACAAGGCAGAATACAAGAAGCCTTCTTTTTATTTACACACTATTAGTTAAATTTAATTAGAAGGAATTCAATTTATAAAATCTTTATAAATAAAACCGATAAAACATATTAAAATTAATGTCTATATTATTGATCGCTTTTTAAGAAATATAAAAGTAGGAAACTAAACATCCTATTAAAATATATTAAAATGAACGTCGATATTAGTCTCCGATTTTTAGAAAAAATAAACATCGATTTTTATCGTAGATTTTTACGAATAATAAACGTCAACAACTACTAAGCCTAGTTATATGTAATCCAGTTATACGTAATACTCGTTTACCTGTATTTTTATGTAATCCTAGGCGAAACACTTTCCAAATTCACACCCACACATACTGAGTTGTACGTAACTAAATTGTACTTCATTCTCGTAATTCTATATTACAGTACTGTATTTATGTTTTTAAATATTCCATGCTTTATTTATAAAATTTGTATTGTAAACAAATTAAAAACAATAAACAACACATTTACAACACAAAAAACAATGTTGTAAAAGAACGTTCAAAAATAAGCTGTATAAAAACTTTTATGCGATTATCCGGCGTTTTTGAGAATACGGCGACCCTTTCCCCTAGGCCGCCGGATAATCAATGATCTACTGTACCTTTAAAATTCATCGAAAAGATAGAATTATACCCAGTTGTAGTTTAAACGCAAAATGTGACCACAGTGCATGATCCGTTCAAGATTTGATTTCGAATCCTGGATCCGATTCTCCCGTTCACTTTTAATGTTATTAGATTGACCGAATCCACATACAAAGGAATTCATCAATCTTTGAGTAAGTTTATTGTTAAGTTGCTCGTCTATAAGGAGTACTTGATCTTCATCAAACCAAATATAATCCCTAAACCCTTACGGTGATTTTTGCAACTATTAGCGAAGGATGACACGTGCCTCTAAGTTGATTTTATGTCATTTACTACGACTTGACGACATCTCATTGTTTCCATCGCATCAGACGGTAGTGGGATCACGAATTTTTATGAAACTTGGTAGATGTATAGCTCTGGATTCCAGGATCAATGCAAACCCCCCCTTAGGGCGTATACGGCCGATAGTTTTCCAAAAATCGCAATTAAATATTGCAATTTCTCTTCAACTTCAAAGTCAGAAGATTTCTGATCGTGCTATCGCCATCGGTCGTGAGATGTACGACCGTATTATGGGAAAGAAACAAAACAAAAGTTCCGTTATCTGTAGATGCATAAGAAAATGAATGTTTCCCTTCTAACTCTTCCGATCATTGCTCCCGATGATGATTGGTGGTTGTAGATTATTAATGTTTTTAATAAATTAACCGAATTTCTGAGGGATTCATAAAAGAAATATTTTTATTTATTTATATTATTGTATTGAGAATCTGAGCTCTAATTCGCTCAAAACTAAACTTCTAATGCATTCGTCACCATGGAATTTCTTTTGTGTTAGTTACTTGACTTTCCCTCTGTCACTGTGTGATTGGCGAAGCGATGCGTCGAATTCAAATCGGACGACCACCGCAAGTGCCACCCCAAGGCCCTCCGAGAACGCTACTCGGGGGAAACCAACGAATTAATCATGCTCGCCACTCAAAAATCGGTGGATTAAGCCAAGCGGAGACATTCCGCCATGCATCCGAGAGTTTGCATTTGAAAACCATGTCGCTGTCCGTTGCGGTCTCTCGTTTGCATTTTGCGAGCGAAATGTTTTCTACTTGGATCGACGGATGAGGCGGCGAAGCGTGATAAATCATCGTGGTCTCGATAACCGAGATTTTTTTATTTATACAAAGAGCGCGCGTTCTAAGGATTACCGTGTATCTCGCAAAGGATGTCCGAAACATTGGGAAAGGTGTCCGGATGATTGATTGCTTTTAGGCGTCCCGGACAGATATGTGAGGGCCCGCATGTTCGGTAAGGCAGGATAAGTTAGATTGATTGGAGACATCTAACAATGCGTCGATGACTAGGGTATCGAATACAATATGTTGTGTGTAGAGAAAGTTAGGGTGTAGAGGTTGTGCGTTTGATAAAGGAGGAGGGAAGTCATTTTAGGGGTTTTTTCAGACTGAAGTACTTTTTCAAACTACCCAACCTGAGAGTTTATGGTTTTGAGCGATTAAGAGAATGAAATACTTCCTAATCGAATGCTATTATGGTAAATATTTTTGCTCATTTCCAAAATTCTATGCTAAAAAATTAATAATAGGCGTATTTCTTCTCTTGTTTTATAACCGAATAGTAAGTGAATATTTTTGAACATTCTGATTTTGGCATTTTTTAAAACACATGTATCCTCGATTATATAAATAAAGGTATGGACTATAAGATAATTTGAACCGAATTTTTATTTGAGATTTATTTCAATGCTGATAGCCTTCATAGTTTATTCTCGATTGAAAATATAAAGCGGATCCATCAGGGAAAATTATCATCTAAATAAATCGGTGTAAAACAAAAAATAATTACAAATAATTGAAGAAACTAAAGAAAATGTTTATTGTTCAACAAGTAATTTATGCTCTTTGAAAATGAAGGCATTAAATTTTTTTAATGTCAACCTGATTGAACATCTTAACAAGTAAGGAAAGAGTTGCTGAAGCAGGCAGTAAATGACGGTTTTTAAAAAGAAATTGCTAATACAGAATGTTAAAATAGTGGCCTGAATTGATATTATAAAAAATTATTTAATATGACTGGGAAGAGTGATTTTTTAAATTAAACTTTTACCGAAAAAGAAAATTTAATTAAATTTCTATTTCCGTTCTGCTAGTCACTTGAATTCCCAAAAGAAAACGTTCATAACGAGACAGAATACCGACTCGATTGGCGAAAAAACAGTCTCTAGGTGTTTTTGTGTACGAGTTAGCGCGTCGGACTGATAAACCGACAAACCTCCACAAGAAAGCCTGCACAACTAGACATAGTACCAAATCGAATGACGAAAAAACGAAGTTTCTAGCTGCTTTCGTTTAGGAGTCAGAAAGACGGAAAAATCGAACGCATACGCGGATATAAAAAATGGCTTCTTTACATAAAAGTTAATTTAAATGACATATTCATGCTTTTAATAACCAAACCGTTTCTGCTATCTCGTTTATTGGTCATATTTCGTAACCACTATAGTCACTATCTGCCTCTTAAAATTTTTACTCTATTCTTTTAGTACTCTCTCAAATACCTTTCCGGAAATAAAGTTTTGAAAAACTGCATTGTCTTCGTCGCATTCTAAGAAGTTTTCCATATCCCCCTTCGAAATGTGGCAATGTAATTTCAGCTACATATAGGTATATCTGAGTCAAAGACTTGTTCCTTTACAAATCCATCTTTTTGAAAGCATTTAACTATAGTTTCGTCTTTTACCCTTTTCCATCTATCTGCAATCTACATAACAGCTTCTAGCACATTCACCTTTGCGGCAACTAGGGAAAAAGACTGAGTTTAATTTGTTCCGCATTTAGTTATGATATGTGAAAGTAATAACTTTCTGAAATATGCCCTGAAATTCTTCAGTACGACTTGATCTAAGAATTGAAGGAGTGAAGTAGTATTTGGGGGCAAAAACATTGTTTGACTTATTTTCCAGGGATGAGCAGGACAATTATAAACAATCAATAAAATGTCTTTTTTACTTTATAATCTTACTATTATTATCTTGTAGCCATTAAATAAAGAATCCCATTTTATTATATCTTCACAATACGGGTAGCTTGTTTATTTTGAAATTTTGAAACATCTGGGATTTTAATATTTTCCTACCACCGGCCTTTCTAGTTTTCTCCTTTTGCACTAGCTGCAAAAAAAAACCGTAAGACACTTATTTGATATATATCCAGTTTAATCCAGAATCTCTATAATTGCAAAAAAAATAAACCACACTCGTCAGCATTAAAAATATCTGTGGGGGTAAAACTTATACTATCAAATTCAGTGAACTGAGTTTGAAAATTTTTAACAACAGCTGTGTTAACTTCATTTACATCATCTGTAAATATTTTTGAGGAAATAATATTCCAATTTTAAAAACTTCCAAACCAACCAACCAACCTGAAATTAAATTAATTAAGTTTTTAAGCGTACGTCTACGCTACTTCCTGCAGCATCAGCTCATAAATTCTCGCATTTAGTCCTCTCATTTGGATAAACCAGTTGATAGTTAACTTATTTAGTCATCAAACACTTTCACCCGTAGTTTCCATCTAATATCCGGTGATACGCTCCCAGTGTGATAAAGAAGGAAGGGAAGGGGTGGGAGGTTGAACCAAAACTAAGTTTAAACCTCGACTCATCAACATGCTGAACTTACCCATACGTGCATTAGAGATTTGGTTACTATGCTTAGGTGGTCACATTTGCATGTAGTCGGATCAGAGTGATTCACGATGTTATGTATATTAAAGGAAACTTCTCTGTGCATTCGACCGAAACAGAAATAGCTCACGGCCATAAAATGATTGCAAAAATGCCTCATACGTATTTTCCTGAAGCACAGTTGCAGATTCCTCAGTACCAAGAGAGCATCACCCACTCTACTCCCTTCAAATCCGACCCCCACCCCATTCCCTATGTTCTCTTCCTATTTTCACTCGTCCTCAATTCAACTTTAAACGCGAAAGGTTTTTTCGGAGTCTTTTTTACTGCCGATTTACACGTTTTTGTTTTTTTTTGAGCAGAAAGAACCGTAGCGAGTGTGCATTTTGCAGCGCGCATACGTAAATACCTTGCTTTAGGATTTATATGACATTGACGTAATAAAAGCAAAATGTGAGATAGAAAGCAATTTTATGCAAAAGTTTTGCGGGCATTGTATTCTGAAAAATATTCAATTTTACTTTAGTTCATGAAATGGGACTAATAGCTTTGTTTCATAGACACAGCTTATCCAGGCTCCTTTTACATCTCATCACATAACTTTGCACATGTTTAGTATTCATATCATAGACATTTAAATATAAATAATAACACTGTTTGTACAAAAAATAAAAAATGCTTCGTAATAAAATTCATTTTTGCCGTGAAATTGTCCTCATTACAATGAGCAAATAAATATTGTTTATGAATAAAATTTCGGGATTAAGTTATATAGTTATATACTGAATAGAAATAAAGAATGTCTTTAAAGTAGGATTATAATTTGATGTGCCATACTGAAATCAACAAAGTTGATTATCCTATGAATGGCCACCCTAAGCGCCCTTAACACAGCTGTTTCTCGTGCCAACTGCAGTAACTCATTGATTGTAATTAATTACCGATAATCTGGACGTTTAGGATTAGTGCAATGGAGAGAACATGGGGAGGAGTAAGAGGGAGAGTGAGAGGAGGAATCTGGTGCAAGACTTGCGTGCCTCTAATTAAAATATGGTAAAAAATCGTTAGTGATTCCAATTGTATCAGTTTCATAGTTATTTAACTATATTGTCCATATACGCTGCTAATATAAGATAAAATCATTCAAAGGAATATAATATACCTCACCACTTGGCTGTAATCTCTAGCAGTGGGTTAGAAGGAACACGTTACGAGGATCAGTAGACACGAAGGAAGAGAAGTCATGCCCCATCCTTCAACATCCTTCACAGCAATATTTTTGCTTCGTTGCTTTTACTGAGTTTCTAAATTAATATATTATGAAATCTCCCAGGAAGTCAAACCGGTCTACTTCTACACCCAATATCTATTTAATTTTTATTTTAAAATCTCAAATAATGATTAAAAGACCATTTATAATAGGACAGTTGGAATTTATAGTATAATATTTTCTAAAAATTTCCATATTTTTTTAGAAAATATGTATTATAAAATAAAAGAAATCAAATAAAGAACTAACTTATTGGGACAACGCATTGCAGTCTCTTGCTAAAACTTTTAAATTTTTGAATCAATATTATAAATGCATAGTTACTCAACTTGATTAATATTAATATTTTGGAGCACATAATCAGTCATTTAAGACTAAAAATATATACAGGGAAAAAGCATTAAAATTTATTTTTCGAAATAAACTTGATCATATATTTTTCCAGCAGTAAAACAAAGATCAGAAAACCATTTGGGCGTTTCTGCTGCAGTAAAAAGCCAAGCAAAGTGATTCACCACCTGTTTATTTGATATTTTACTTTCTTTTATAGTTATTACATTGTGAAGTAATACAGAATTTTCTATAAAATCCTGTTACAAATCTAAGTTATCATTAACAAATGCTTTCCAAAATATTGGCAAATTGCGTTAAAATACATGGATTTTAGGTCTAAAGATATTCAGCTTCGATTCGCTTTCTGATTGAATTTTCTTTGAGAAACGCAGAGGGAACAGCAGTTGAAAATATCGGTTCGTTGCTATGCGTTGAAGGAATAGTCGGCATCTCAGCTGGCATGTCCACGGATCCTCAAAAAAATGCTCTTTCCAACCTATCGCCATTGATTTTTCCCTTTTCCTGTACAATTCCATTCAGATACAACCGCATTCCGCTTCTCTCTCTCTCTCTCACTCTCTTTCATCCCCTTTTGCCTTATTTCTTCCCCTATATATCACCTCTCCTTCCCGAGCACTGCCGAGACGCAGTATCTCTCTTTCTCCCTCACCTCTCCCCCTCTCGCTCTTCCTCACCTCTCCCGCTCTTTCTCCCTCTTTTTCTACCTCTCCTCTCCCCATCTATTTCTCCCTCACCTCTCTCTCTCACCTCTCCTCATCTCTCTCCATTTTCCATGCTCGCGTTGGAAGCTCCAGTAGTGCACGTCGTTCCGTTCCAGCCCATACGAGTGAATAGACTATCCTGCAAGGGGAGAATTGTAAATCTTTTCTTCAAATAGATATAAAGGAAGCCGGTTCTTTGCGAAAGGAGATATTTTTCCCAAAAGGCTCTTTCCTCTTCTTCACAGAGCCTGAAGCCTTAAATCCTATTCTTTTTTGACTTTATCGTTATAGCGGCTTTACGTAATTCATAGAATAGATAAGAGATTTTCTGTTTCACTAATTTTTGCGAGATTAAAAGAGTGACATTCTGCGATTTAGCGTCTTAAAATTTATTTTACTGCATAGTACCAACAACTATATACTCCATTTCAAATTCAATTTCCGTAATATCTCAAACCTTAGGAAAACATTGTCTCCATTAGATTTTATATTGAATTGCAATCTCATTGTTTGTAATTTGTGAGCTTAAAATTTACAATAATGTATAGTTACTAGCGTAATTGCCCGTCAAATATGACGGCTATGCGTGAATTAAGTATTTAGTTAAAATTTAAATAAAAATTTATGAAACCAACTTTTATATGCACTAAAAAGTAAGCGATAAATATAAAATTCACATAATTGAGTGTTCCAGAGAGTAAAAATTATATTGGGCGAATAGAAATTGTAGGACAAAGAAATACATTACGCTATACAATTCTTATACACCAAAAATTATTTTTAATCTATTTAACTATTAATTTTTTCTCTCTGTCTCTCTCTTTCTCTCTCTCTCTCTCTCTCTCTCTCTCTCGTATTAAAGCATTCAAAGCATGCATTACTTAATCATTTAGTATAAGGATTAAGGCTATAAAACAATCTCGAGTTTAACAATGACACGGTCGGCAAGGCAAAATATCGTCAAAAAACTTAAAATTTTCAAATAAATATGATTTAAATGTAGAACTTAACCAATTTAATATCGTAGGCAAAATGCGCCAATAAGAATAAGATACGTTGTTTATTTTTCTTTAGAACGGTCCAGGTCCAAAGATCGTAGATCAATTCCTTCTAATTTTAATTTGCAAAAGAGTAAAATCCTATAAGTCCAATAATTAATTTTTAAGTGTTATCTTATGGTAAATAGAAATTATCAACTGTAGTCGAACCCAGGTATTTTTCTGGAATTATGTTTCGTAAGTGGCTTTTACTATAAAAGATAAAAATTCCTACCAAATTTAAATCTTCTACCTACTCGAAAAGTTTGTTTAAAATAACATGAAATTCAGTCAGTGGCGCGGTCTGGTGATGCGTGGTGGAAGTTGTTGCAGATGGAATAAGAGAAATATATACATATACATATATATATATATATATATATATATATATATATATATATATATATATAATTAGTTAAGTATAGATCTCGTACAATTGCCTCCCTTTTGGGAAAGCAGCTGTCAGCCATTTGAACTGTGCATTGAATGACGTAGTGCGGTCGCTGTAAGAGTAGATTCATGATTCAGTAATCTCCGTGTTGGAATTCTCCTCTACGAGTCTGCGTGATCGAGTAAATGGATCGTTGGATTAATGGCCTTGTCGCTGTGTTCTAGCGCCTCCGGGTTGCGTCACCTATGTTGTGTCAATGCAAATGGCTCCGCGTTGCGTCTTCTGCGCGTTGGATCACAAAATCTAAGGCTCTGAAAACCTGCAAATCGACATTAAATCCGCGATAATGACAGGTAGAACACCGGTAACAGTATCTGATAGCAGTTTCATTCGAAAGCACGGTAGAGCAAACATTTTCGTTCGCGGTAAGCATCAAAATAATCTCTTCTATCGAGAAAAAGTTGAGCACTATGATTATGATAAAGTTGAAAAAGATGGACTCTAATTCTCGGATATTCGAGTTCATCCTTTTCATCTTCCTCTTCAATCAATAAATTTTACTATAACTATATATCTAAAGTAATTAAAACCGTCTCGAATGGCCTTATTGTGAAGGCTGAGAAACGCTAGAGACCTGTCCATTTACTAGTATTATACAAGAATATTAATGAAGAAATTTCATTCCATATCTCTTTGTAAATGAGCATAATGGTGCATATGGCTCTTACACTCGTTATTGTCACTGGAATAATCTCTTAGCAATAACCCAGGCAAAAAAGTCGTTTTTTTTTTAGAATGTGTGAGGATGTTTCTTATTATTTTGAATAGAATATAGGAAAATATTCTCTCGAGTTACAATTTAGGCGCGAACTTTGTAAGTGCAATCAAAATGTAAACGAAGGGAGAAAACCTTCCTTTTTCACAGAAAACAGCTTTCGGATGGCAGTATCCTTCTGCTCCATCAAACTGATTCCTTTCATCTCGATCCCAACGACCCGACTCATCCTCGAGGCGTTCGCACTTCCTCTTTCTACGAGGAAAAGCTCTTCTCCTCTCTTTCTACACCCTTCCTTACTGCGCATTTTTACATCCCTCTTTTCGTTCCATCTCTCTTCACCCACTCCTTTCCTCTCTCTCTCTCTCTCTCCTTAGGGCATCTTTCCTCGCCTTCATATATATCATGCATCGAGATAACTCAAAGAGGATGGAAAATGAGAAGAGGGTTGATAGTGGGTGCAAAGCAAAAACTGTAAACTTTTCGTGAGTTACTTTCGAAAAGTGTCTTTTCCGCAAAAGTCTTCCACCTTTTTCCCCAATTCTTTCCTTGAGTGTATGCATGCGTTCAAGCGCTGAATTTCAACTTTTGTGACACTGGACGCATTTCTTTATCTCCTCGATGCATCTAGAAATGTTTTCGGCAAAATTAAAGTTTATTTTTGATCTAGTCTTGTCTTAGACACTCTTAAGAGTTATTTTCTTTGGTAATAGACCGTTGGTTGTTAGGTTTAGTTTTCCGATAATGGTGAGTTTTCATAAAAGGGAAGAATAAATATGAGTGTGAAAATAAGTACGCAGTCGATACTACTCTTGACTACAAAAGCGGAGTTACCATTGGCGTTACTAGTACTAAATGCGTCCTTGTGCGAGCGAACACGTGAAGTGAGTTCTAAAATTCTTTTGTTTTCATAAGTTTTTAAAAACAAAAATGGTAAATTTTATCTTTATGATAATAGACAGGAATATGGTTGTATGCGAATAAAAAACGTGTGTATCGTTGCAACATTATTGGCGCTTGATCATCAGGGATACAGAGGAAGCACAATTCCGGTAAAACGTTTTTCACCCTTAAAAATTAAGAATGTGTCCACAATGTGTATCCAAATAAAGCGACAGTGTCTCCTTATATTTGATCAATTCAAACAAAAGATTTCAAATGATAGCCAACCTAAATAACACTTGAATGTGCATCCTTAACGATGGGCAAATGTAATAAATAATTAACTCATCAACGTTCGGCAACAAATTCAACGTATCTGTTCCCCACTTTATATTAGGAATCGTAATGCAACGTAGAATAGCATATTATTATATAGAATGAATTGAACTCGAGATGGAAGAATGGTTTAACGGCAGAAAGTGAGAGAATGATTACAGCTTGAGTTACATGTGGAGACGATTAAAACGTGATAGGGAATCGAGAGGTCAGCTATAAACACCGGGAGACAATGACGTGAAGGTACATCATTCCTGAAGCTATATGAAATTATGACGAGACTTTCAGCCGAATATAATTCTCTGTACCCAGAATAACCCGGAAAAATACATACATTATTATGTAATGAAGAGTAAATGCGATGGTAATGACTATCATTTAGCATTTCTTGAGATAAGGATTTGTAAATAAAAAATGCGATGTGTGCTTATATAAGTTTCTGATTTAATAATATCAAACAAAAATATGAAATACCTAATAGTAAATCTTTTATACAAAATTGGTCAAGCCTTCCTCTATAATATAAGATCAACTATGTTTATTCAAATGGTAATTCGACTAAGTACAGTAAAACCTATCTATATTGGCCACATGTGCTTCCACTCAAATGCGACCAACTTTACCAGATGGCCAATTTACAGAAAAGTGTTAAAATTTCTCATTTTTTGTCCATAATTACTACGCACCTAACATTAAATCTGCCTATATATCTTGAATTAATGCAAGAAGCATTTCTACACGTAATTTTAATGATCAATAAAAATATAAAGTATATCAAATTGAATTATTAGGAAATAGAATTCTTCGGTGAATTACTGACTGTACAGTTTGATATAAAAGTGTCTGGACTGATTGTGAGACTTACCAACATCAAAGTCCTTCATTTACGGTCACTGATTTTTGCCTTGCATGCTGTCATCTTAACAGAAACCCATTTTGTTTCAATATAATTGTTCAAAAGAAAAAGATCAACTATAATAAGTTTAGGTTGTTTGCCTAAGAAATATTTAATTAATTGTGTTAGACATTGTAGAAATTCTATATGTGATGGGGCGGTCTAACATTGTTGTCTTGTACAATATCTGGGCCGCCACCATCACTAGAGTAGCTTTCAATGCACGGTTTTTCATTACGGAGTGATCCTTCCATATCTTGATGAATTTCTTCAAGAATGTCTTCAGACCTGGTAGGCACTTTCTCATAAACAATTAGAGAAGCGTTAGCATTTTCCTTCTTGTTTACAGAGGCCAACTCACTCTGAATGTTCAAAGGAAGAGAACAAATCAGCTTAGACCCTTGTATTCCTAGCATTGATTTTCTTCTTCCATTTATCTTTGGAAACCTGCACATCTGAAGCACTTCACAATAGTTGCTCGTAAAATTTCCTCCTAGGCACCGCATTTAATCTGGCCGTAAATATCAATCCAATTGTTCCCCTCCACTACTTTATTACCGTGTACCTCTTTAACAAGGGTGTACCGCCAAATCGTCCCGGGAAATTCGTCGCACGGCAAGTCGTCGCGGGCAATTCGTCGCACCGAAATTCGTTGCAAGACAAATTGGTTGTATGGCAAATTTGTCACAAGACAAAATCGTCGCAATACAAATTCGTCGCAAGACATTCGTCTCAAGATAAATTCGTCTCAAGGCAAATTCGTCGTAAGACAAATTCGTCGCACGGCAATTTCGTCGCACGGCAATTTCGTCGCAAGACAAATTCGTCGGCAATTCAGGAATCGTTGAGGAAATAGGAAATAGCATATACTTTTCTTCATTAATCCTGCGATACACGACATTTAGTGTATGGGAAAGGTTGACGAAGCCTCATAATTTCCGAATAAATTATAGAATTCCTGTGAGGATTATTTACAACAATAATCCTAATAAAATTTCAAAAAATGGAATATATGAAATATTCGTATCTTATCTTATCTGATCAGGATACGCTACGTTTCAGCGCTAGTTAATCAAACAGAGAAATAACGCTTCTGGATTCGAATCCGGGACTATGTCGGGATTTTTTCGTTATTGATTTTTAATGCGTGAATCAAATATTACAGTCAAATCTCAACTCGCCTTCTATTATATCACTCTCAACGAAGTCGCAATTTGTTTCATGCGAATGCGAGTAAGAAAATCTTAATGCAGGACGGATTAAAATTCTAACGTTATCTTATAGTACATTTTAAATCTTTTTATGCATTTGTAAACATTCTGAAATATCGGCAAATGCCTTAACAATTACAAGAAATTTAAATGTCTGTTTTTTGTATGCTGCGTATATCTTCCTTCCTTATACATACGTCATGTTTCTGCTTCTATTGATGAAATAGGAACAATTTTTTACAAGACTTCTATAATGATTCCGGTTAACGACAAAGTAACGCGTGATTAAATTAAAATTAAGAAATGCCATTTTAAAAAATAACAAGCAACATTTATCTAAAATTTTCAGTCGAGATATAAAAAAGTTGACCTGCGGGAAACATTTTTCCTAATTGGTTTAGAGGTGTAGTTGCAGCAAATGAAATGTTCAGAATAGTTTATATTTATATTTGAAGAAGGTTGCATGGAGTGCTGTACTCGAAAAAAAGCAGAGAGTATACCGTTTACGGAGATAAAACTTTGAAGGAGGGTTTTACCCAGTTTTTTTTAAAGCAGAGGATATAACTTATTCATTCGGAAAAAGCAGTGTATACGGCATATACCACCGTATACTCTCCACTACGGTCCTGGTTGCATGCCAATAACTTCAATAGTTTTCACGATATTGGTTATTATATGAAAGCGCGGGCACGCTCTGGATTCCTGCCAAATTTCAATCTTCTACATAGACGGGAAGTTTATTAAAACACGTATAAAAAGCGTCATACACAAACTGACAAGAGGAATAAGCCTTTTATTATTATCCTGATCATATAAGAGACTAATTATATTTTCCGAAATTTTTATTAGGATAATTGTTGAGAATAATCTGCACAGGAGTTCTATAATTTACTCGGAAATTATGAGGCATCGTCAACCCTTACCATACACTAAATATCTTGTATCGCAGAATTTTAATGAAGATAAGGATATACTATTTCCTCAACGATTCCTGAATATGAGACTAATTTGTCTTGCGACGAAATTGCCACGCGACGAATTTGTCTTTCGAACAATTTATCTTGCGACGAATTTGTATTGCGACTATTTTGTCTCGCGATTAATTTCACACGCGAAGAATTTCCGTGCGACGAATTGCCTTAGAAACCTTTACAAGTATGTATAGTCCTGATTTTAGAGTATATATCGCTTGCAAAAGCAAAATTAAGAGAGCATCTCAGTCGTTCAATCGCCGATTGGGCTTCATACTTGAGTGAGATTTCTAAGTTGCATTTTTTTGTAAAACCCTTTCAGTGTTAACTAAAGTGTGGCTTTGTAAGATTTTGATGCTATTTTATATACATAAACATCATCTGCTGCAACATTATTATTTTGGTTCCTGCAGTTGGTTTTTTACCTGAAACGTCATAACTTGTTCAGATAATTTTCTGAGTAGTCAAATTTGGAAGGCTAAAATATGTAGTACATAACGATAGCATTATGTGCAAGGAGGTGGCCAGGTCATAAAACAGGCCATTGGCCAATTTAAAGAGAGTCGGTCATTTGTAAATTAATATAATTTTTCCGGTTCCATAAAAATGTGGCCGACTTGCAGAGGGTGCCAACTTCGCAGATTTCAATGTATAATAGAAGAATTTTTCTGTAAGTAGGAACATTTTTGTCAATTTCTCTTTATTTTTGTATTAAAAGAAAAATAAATGACGTAGGTAATGTAACAATTTATTTAAATTATGCCTAACCGAGAATGGAACATTTTCTTAATAATCAACTAAAAACATTATGAAATACATTTTTCGTAATAATTTTGAAAACTCACTCAGTTAATAAAATAATTGAAAAACTACGAAAAAGCTTAAATAAGGATACATTAATCAATCTAGAACCCAGGAAAATCCAAAATTGGCCTTCATATACGGAAAATACATTCTGAATTTGATTCAAACCATATTTTTATAATATTTGAATCAAATCCATTTATTACATTTCCAGCAGGTATCCGTTTATTTTCAGCCATAGTAAAGGAAAATAGATAACTTGAGTAAAACTGAATATTCAATATTTTGCAATATTTATAGAAGATAAAATAATATAGTCCCCTGATTTATTTCATCCTGGATAGAAACGTTAAGAATATTTTGTAATGCAACACATATCCTACTCTGCTTTCCCGTTCCAATATATTCCAAGCACGCCTTCTGGCAAAATTTACCTTTATTTCGCCAGTTTTGTCATCTTTCGTACATTTCCACTTCCTCAGAGCCGCCTAAGTACGTGGAAGACCTTTCAGAGAGGGATTTTAAGTCTCTATAATTACGGAGAACTTCCTAACTCGTGATTTTTCGAAAACGTTTGGAAAATATTTTAATTCCCTGACTCGTGAATGCAAAGGGCGACCCACGCCTCCCCAGTCATCCTCTCATAGAGGGATACACGTGTACGCGACCAGAAGGCAAAAGTTGATCTCGAGAGAGATCCCACTCAAGCCCGCGGCGAAAAGTGGTCGCGCGGATATGTTACGAGCAAATATAGAGCATGCGTGGAAAGAAAAAGTCCCCTCCTTCTCCCGTCCTGGAGGCAGTTTCTCTGCTTCCTCTTTTAGAAAGAAAATAAAGAGAGAGAGAGAAGGTGGAAAGAGTGAAAGAGCGCCTCCGAAACAAGAATACTCGCACTCAAACACTCACTCTCACCTTCCGCTTCCTTTCTTCTCGTGCCTTCGCAACTTCCGATTCTCTCGCTCTTTTCCCCTTTCGACTCACTCTACCAATCCCCTTTCCCATTCCCCCTCCCCTCTCCCTCCCCTTCCCCACTCTCCTCCACCCCTTGCATTCCACGGAACGGTAGACGGAAAGTGCGTGTAGACTTCCGGGCCGAAGTAGGATGAGTCGAGGCGAAGGGATTTTGGAAAGAGGTATGGACGAGATTTGAGGGATCGAGGGCAGAGAAGTATCGGAGAGAGGAGGACAGAGAAATGGAGAGAAGGCGTCGGAGGGGAAGGAGGGAGAAGAGATTTGAGGGGGATGGGGAATAATAGAGATGCAGGGGAGGGGGAATAATAGAGATGAGGGGGAATAACAGAGATGAGGGGGAATGATAGAGGTGCGGGTGAGGGGGAATAATAGAGTTGAGGCTGACGGGGAATAATAGAGATGAGGGGGAGGGGGAATAATAGAGATGGAGGGGAGGGGAACAATAGAGATGAGGGGAGGGGGGATAATAGAGATGAAGGGGAGGGGGAATAATAGGGTTGAGGAGGAGGGGAAATAATAGAGATGAGCTGGAGGGGGAGGAAGAAGAGAGACGAAGAGGGGGAGACGTGGAGGATGGAGGCTCAGCGGTGAGGTAGAGTGAGGGGAGAGAAGAATCAGAGATGACAAGGGAAAAGAAGGGTGGTAGAGAATAGGAATAGAGTGACGAGTGACCTCACTCAGGTCAGGGTGACATTATGGGAGAAAAGAGCAGGGATGTCGCGGAGAGGAGACGGACAGACAGATATTCGCCCCTAATTTGGCAAGTTTGGAGCTTGTTAGCCCCATCTTCCGCCTATACCTAATTGTCTTATATTTTATATATTCCATTTAAAACGTTAATAAAGAGTGGCACACGGTTGAGGGGAAAGGAGGAGAGATAGGCGTAGGAGGGTGGAAGTTAGGAAGAGGGAAGTCAGGAAGGGGGAAGTCAGGAGGGATGTTAAAAGTGCGAGGCATTGAGGTGAGAGGGATGGAGGGGGATAGAGGAGTCTGAAGTGGGAGGGAAGAGAAGCGTTGGAGGAGGGAAACAGGCGGGTGAATGGGAGAGAGACGAAGGGGGCTAGAATTTCTTCGGATAAGAGAGGCCATGGGGCGTCGGTGGGAGGGGAAATAGAGATTTGAGGGGAAAAGAGGCGTTTAGGGAGAGAATTCCGGCATTGGAGGCGGGAGAGCAGGGAGGAACTGGGGTGGGGAGGCATTGGAGGTGTGGGGAGTACAGATAGGCATCGTGGGAGTGGAGAGGCATTGGGGAGGGGGGGATGGTAGAGAGACGTCGTGGGTGGGGAGTGGCTGCAGGTACCCTCTTCGGCGTTAAAGCAGAGATATTGAGGCCTCGCCGAACAAAAACCACTAATCCTTGAGAAAGCTTTCGGAGTATAATTACGGGCGCAATCTTGGGAGTATCAAGACCACGAGGCGTTTTTTTTTGAGACGCCGTTTTCCGCCTTGAATTCCGAGACATGGTTTTCTCTGCCCTGTTAAGACACGGGGATTATTGTGGACGATGTTAAAGGGGAAGGCGGTTAGGAGGGTTCTAGAGAAATCAAAGTCAGGCGTAACGTTTCTTGCCACTTGAACGCCGTACTTAAAGACGGAGACGGGATTTTGCTCTTTCATACGAATGTGTAATTAAATGTAGGAAAATGTCTTTATATCTTTCTTGATTAAATATATATGTGATTATGTTTTATTATTAATGATAACATTTCTTTTATAGTAATGTGTATTCAAATGTGTAAATGATTTAGTACTTAAAATTATTTTTATAGTATATGATTTAACAAGTTCTGGCGCAGAATTTCTGTATTGTCTGAATTTTTTTAAAATTTGTTTTAATGATGATCGTTCTTCTGAAAACTTTTCTTTGCGTTGAAGAATTTTTGAACCCCAATCCGAGTGAATGCTTACCTACTAAAGTGTCGTCTTGAGCCCGAACCTCGCCGTTAATATGCCGATGAACTCATCCATGTGGGACATAATTAATCGGCTATCATTCTTGTGGAATCTCTACGAAGGAACCTCAATATTCGCATGAGCTGAGATCACGTCACTCGATGCTTACAAAGAGAAGAAATTCACGCATATCTTTTGAAAGCAATAGTTTATCTTGGGGTTTTCCTCATTTTTTTGTTTTTTGTATAGAGAAAAATTTCATTTTCAAATTCATGCACATTACCGTTTTAATATTCTCCAGCTATTCTACAAAAGATCCCTCCGAATCCCTCATAGACATGGGAGCGTTGCAAACACATACACAAACAGATCTACACTATTATTATAATAAACATATAAATATATTGATTTTTAGTCTACCTGCGTGCATTTGTCACACTGACCCGGAAGTAGTAGATCAGAAATATCTCAAATTTAGCAGATTTGTAGACATATATATGAAAGCATCAGATACATGTAAGATACCCTTGCTAAAGAAAGAGTTGAAAGCACATTTACTTAAAAATATTCAAGATTCTGGTAATCAATAGATGGTATTAGTGCCCCAAGCGCATGTAGTATTCCGTACATAATACGTATTGTTTAATAAGTGAGTTTTTATAGGATAATATTCTTTTTATTTGAATAACTTGAACAATTGCCTCTAAAAAAGACGGATATATGAATAAATTATTAAATTAAAATCCAAATGAAACTATAATTTATATGTACTAAAAGGTAAACAATAAATTATAAGTCACAACTGAATATTCCAGAAAGTAAAAACAGATTCGGACCTATTACAGTTGTGGCATAGAAATGTTATTGAAGGTTAATTTGTTAAAAATTACTTCGCTGTGTATATAAAATGTGGTTTCATGAAATTTAATTTATATTTTTTTTCTGTTTAGTCTAAATTCTTAAACTTTCCCTACTTTTGCAGAAAATGTCATCAATGACCTTTAAAAACTTAACTATTTTAATCTATATATCTGACTTAAATAACTGATAATCAATGGATAATTGAATGATTATTTGTTTTAGCTGACGTCATATAATAGAAATAAGAACTATTATTGTAATTTCTACCAAACAAGAATTTAATTGACCGGTTTCGCCTGTTACAGCATAATCAGGTAACGAAAGCCTTGCAGAGGGTTGTATATATACGGAAAAGGATGGAGGGAGGGGTAGGAGGGTTAAACGAATATTAGGCGGAAGGGAGAATATATGATCGTATATTCTCTCTTTTGCCTATTATTATTGAATATGTACGCAAATGTGACGCCTAATTACAATCCCAGCCATTCATAACCAATTACACGAAATCGGCAACATTGCTAATCACCTTGACAACGCAAATTTTTCACGTAAAAAACGTGAAATTCTCACCTTGTAAACTAATTTGTGGACCAATTTGACTCGTATTCGAAAATCGACAGTAGGAAATGTAATTTAGCTCTTTCAGGCTTTCTACATATGCTGAAAGTCCCGAAATCCTACGATGATTTTCAGTAATTTTAACATGCAAATAATTAATGTGACTAATGTGCTACTCTCACCCCGTATTAATCGAATAGAGAAAAAACTCATCAAATACAAAAAAATGAATTATTTCCTCCCTCTTTGGAGAGGAAGCAACCCGAGACCTTGGAATGTAAATCCTCACTAGGTCTTTCCATTAGTGAAATTTTCACTCCTCCAGCCATTTCAAAATGTTAGTTTCCAAACTTAGAAGCCACCTAGAGGAAATTCTATGAGTTTCTTGGAAAATTCAATCGGTATACATTCATAGATTGATAAGAGATATCTAGTTCGAAAAGCATTATCCAAATATTTTAAAGCAAATATTTGTTGGTTCACAGACAGGCAGATGCCATGATCACATTAGCAAGTTTCTATTAAAGACAACGTGCTAAAAATCTGAAGAGCTTCAAATGTGATATACTTATGAAGTAATATATGCAATTCAAAATAAAAACTTTTCTCTTGAGAATTTCATTGCATCGTCATTACATTTCCGATTCCTCGGGAAATATCAACACGACAAAGCAGGTTGAGGTTTGAAGCGGTAAGTGCACTGTTATATAGTCACACTATGGACACAAAGGAAGATACTTTCATGAGTGTTTTTGGTTTTTCTTGAGAGTTTGAGGCGTAAAGAAAATTATCATTTGTTTGTTTTAAAGGCTGCCAAATTCGAAACCGGGTAAATAATGCAAAATTTCAACGATGGATTAGGAATTATTCCTTTAAAAAATACGGTTAACACAATAATAATTCTGCCAGCTGATTGGGATAATTTATGTTTCATGCTAAATATCAACGATATACAAGCATCAGAAATACTCGTCGAACCAGTTCTCAGCAGCTCCTTTTAGCAATTCGGTATGCAACGAACCATCCCAAAATTATCTCTCGTCCTAAAGATAAAAAAGAAATATGGTATTAACGAGCATAGGTATATGCTCAGATATACAGAACACTAGCAAAGAATATCAAAGCTGCACAGTCTGTTTGCTGAATAATGCTAATTGTGATGATTTCGCAGTGGCTCGAGGGAAAACTATTTTAATAGTAAAGATAGTAAAGATTTCATCTCAGTTAGGGTGGAGGGAGTCGCAAAGCAACTCTAGTGTTTAAAATCTAACAAGTGTCTCGGTCCAGAAGGGATACCCTCGAGAGAGTTAAAGGAATTGGCCATCGAAGTGGCCCGGTATTTTAAGACAACATAATAAATGATATTTATGTATGGTCTAACTCAGGGGCCTGCAACACGTTCGCCAATCGCCACATGTGGCAAATTGGCCATAAAGTGTGGCGAATTGAACTTCTAAAATATTTCTTCAATTAGGCCACATTACCGTGCGGTATTTTTCACTTTTTGCCTGACGCTACCGTATTGTAGGGTGTTTCAGTAGAAACGTTCTGCAGCGAAAATAAGATACAAATGAATTCTTGAAAAAGAATGCCACGGAATTCATACATCTTGTTCCCGAGAGTTTGAAGCGAAAGACGGCGACAGCGAGCCGAGGGCGTGGTTCGGCGGACGGCACGAAACTTTGTATCAATTCTCTCGACGCTCGCATTGGCATGTTACAATAATGTGATGTTTCTTTCAAATCGTGAATAAAAACGGACGTCTTTTTGCCAGTGTGCAAAATCCATCTTTCCTGAATCTTCATCTTTCATTTTCCTCAATATTCAGATCGCGACGAATATTCAGGCGAATGATTCGTCGATATCTAGCCGACCGTTCTCGGTTTATTTTCGTTCATGCCGGAAGGTGACGTCACTCGAGGCTTCAGACGCAGGGACGCAGGCAGAGACACAATGATTATAATATATTAAATAGAGTCTTTCATTCTGAAAAGAAATCACGGTGATAATTACGACAAGTATTTAAGTTTTGTCAAATTCATTGCAATAGCTCATATAGCTCAATTATAATAAAAACTTAAGTCCTTTTGATGGAATGCGACCTACTGTGATATTCTCATCAGACTCAGCATACTAATGTTTTTTCTATTATTTGGTAAGGATTACTGTCTAATGTGCTTTTAAAATGTACAGTTCAACCTTCTAGGAGTAAATTTGAAATATAATTCCAGACAAAATATTTTTACTCGCAGTGTCTTTTTTCTCTTACGTTTTCACATCACATTATCACCACAAAGACCGAATGCGAAAATGCCAAGGTTCTTCTCCTCTACTAGTTTTGTGATATAAATTAATTGAGTTCAGAAATTAGTTTTCTTTTAGGTGCCCGAGGTCTCGAATACGTTGGATTTCATTTCCATCGACCAAAAAGATGAAACTACTCGCAAATGAAAGCATCTGCTGTTTTTATATTTTATGAGTACAATGAAATTAACCACTCCTTAGATCTGAAATGCGGAAGAATACACTGAAAATACTGTTGATTTGTTGGAGCCTACGCGTATTAAAAATATTGCAAAAAAATTTATTATCGCGCCTTCCTCCATTTACTTACGCTATACTTACGGTGATATGATCGAAAAAAAACTTAAATTATTTATTTGAAAACTTTAAAATTGTCTAACCCACAAACAAGTCACAAGGCTACTCTCGGCGAAACTAAAACATAGCTTTAATTTGTCAAATACAAAATTCTTTGACCATTGATTTCAAGAAAATCAATCCCTCAAGATTCGCATTTTTCTTTCGTAAAAGACATTCTTTGAAGCCCTCACGGAGCATAAATAAGAGCCATTGGAATCATACCTAATCTCAAATCGCTCCAATTTCTCTGAACAAAGCAAAAGACTTCAATGGACAGAGCACGCTTCTCCGAACAGGATGAGGAGTCACGCGTGCCCAACCTCCAGTTTCTCTCTCTCTCAATTTATCCCCCTCTTATTCTTTCCATCTTCCGCACTACCAAATTCGCCCTTCCTCGCTCAAAAAAATCTCTATCTTCCCCCTTTACATGCTGAAATTCAAATATTGGGAGAGCGCCTGAGGCCCATTTGATTATTTAAAATGTTCACAAAAAAGCAATCCCTGTAATTTTTCAGCGCATTTCGGCAATGAATAATCAAAATTGTCATCGCATCATTCTCTGAGCAGAAAATAATTGGACCTGTACCCGTGTTATAGATCAATAGAAATTATTTTGATGACAAAGCAAACTAGAAACATTAATATGATTATAACAATGATGACGTGTTTTCTTTTTCTGTTCAGCCATTACACCTAGGGTTAAAGGTACTTTAGGACACAATCTGTATATTTTGATATAGGTGTATAGTACCGGGTTTAAAAATTTGATAATTCATAACTATAAAAGAAGAAAGTCATCTTTAAATGGCAGCATATAATTACACATATATGGATAGACATAGGCACTGGAGGAAAAACAACCTTTTACAACAGTTCATAGACGTATCAATGCCCAGTTAGCTATCTCCTCTCCTACACTACCTCCGCTTCCCCACTCCCATACCTCTCCTCATATCTCCCCTTCCATATTCCACCCTCCATATCTCCCCTTCCCATATCTCCCCCCTCCCCTCTTATATCCCCCTCCTTCATTTTATGTCGCGATCTTGCAATGCGACGCTCAGCAGACGAATGCTGTCATGGCTGCGTAGTTTGCGAAGAATCTTAGGATTCCTCTCTCGGGGAGAACGTTGCGTGAGTCACCTGAGGCAATTGCCATAGGAGAAGTTTCTATGACATATGAAATGTGCAATTAATCGTTGGATAATTATTCGTTCGGCGGGATACAATTTCGCTTCGTTATTTCGTTGGCTAACTGAATCAGCCTTTCGTTCGGCATAAGCAGCTGATGAATCTTTCCATTGCAACCTCAATACCTGTGTTACTATTCCCTGCATAACTAAGTTATCTTTGCTGTCGAACAGAATTGTAATGCATTTATGCGTAATGTGTTAACATGATAGCATACTCGCCCTACAAACGAAATTTCTTTGTAATCCGTTCAGCCAATAACTTCCAAATTCATAGTTTTATTGTGTTATTTTCTGTTGCACGCCTTCTTCATACAAAATTTTGTTTGGGTTGGGTCAATTCCTTCCAAATCCATAATTACCGAAAAGTTTAACTTTGCAATTGTGGCACCCCTGATGAGTCGATCCGGCCCAAGTATGCCATTTTGGTTATTAATATATTTGCATATTCTATGCACCAAGTGTAGTTGAAATCGGTTTATTCATGAAGAAGATGTGAGAGGGATACACACACACGGACACCGAGGCGATCTCATAAGACTACTTTCCATTTTTTGGAAAGCAGGCTAAAAATATTCTTCTATAGAATGGAACTAGCGGAAGAACTCCATACGTATGCGCAGGATGGGAATATTTCTAAATGATTTGTTTCAAATTCAAGTGTCGCTGACCTTTTCTAACGGTGCAATAGAAAAGTAATGATATATTTGATTTTTATGCTCTTACCTCTTTACGTTCTTTTTCTTATTGCATCATAATACATGGCCGCTTTCGAAGATAGTACTTTATGTGTTTTTTGCAAATTACTCGCGACTAAATGGAAGGAAATATAACATGGAGAAAAAATATTGAGCTATCATTATCTTGCAACATAAAGCAATATATACTTTTAAATGAAAAAAGAAACGTAAATTCCCACTAAAAGGTTTAATAACCGATCTGCTTCGCCTGTTACAGCATCATCGGGACAAGTTTCTTTTTTAATTTAAATGGAATCTTTCCACAAAAGAGAGTCTTCCAAAGTGGACTTTGTTAACATATACTTACTAAAATATTGGCAAATATCTGATAGAAACATTTTGCTTCTGTCATTTTTCACATATTTCTGTCAGCTACCCGTCCAGTGATCAGATTTTTGCGACCCATTCGTTGAAAACCGCTGCCTAAGTTACTAGTCTTATTTTCATGACAGGCAATTTGGTTTTGACTTATTTTATGTATTCTATCGGTTTTCAGTCACCTAGTAAGCATTTTTACGTTAGGAGAAATATCTCCATTCTTCTCTTACCCTCCTCATTCCATCCAGAAGTCATGCCGCTTAATTCGGAATTTATTTCATAGGGTACTAATTGTTAATTTGTACTATTTTTATTTTATTTAAAAACAATTTGTTAATATAACAGTAATTATAACAAAAATTTCTGAAAATTTATTTCATCAATATTATTAAAAGTGAAATACTCCTATAGCCAAACAATTAGAATCAATATTAATTTATATTTGCAGTTTTTATATAATATTTACGAATAAAAAACAATGTTATATAAAATATTTTTCTTCCTATAAATTTCGATAGTAAAAATACACCACGAAAGCCATTTAATTAGATTACATGCTTATTTAATTTCACATTGAAATATTGCTCTCCATTTGTAACTTCTGAAATTGATCTTTAATCAAAAACTGCTAATATTTGCATCAATTAATTAAAATTTAGAAACCAGTTGTTCCAATGCTTGAGTTACCGTTTCATTTTCATATTAATTAATTGCGAAATAAACTACAGTACTTACGTTCTCACTACATTGCAATCACTAACACTCCATATTGCTATTCACGCGTCGTACCTAATCACACAATTAATCTTTCTGCATGCACCACTCTTCCTTTACTATCTGAAAGAGGAATTTCCAATTTCGAAATGCAAATCGGACCTCAAGCGTCGCATTAACCCCATAGCATTACGATCCTCCTGGAAATATTATTCAGAGACAATGAGAATTTTCAAGATTTTTAAATTCTTTTCCGAACTTTTTCCGTTATCATTCTTATTATTTTTAAACATTCTCCTTTTTATATATTCCTACCAGCAAGTAGCTAAGAACTGTTTGTTTCGTTGTTTTCTTAGTATACATTCCAGAATGGAATTAATCTTCTAGTTTCGTAGTTGTGTCTGCCTGTTCCTTCCTATTAACTTTTGAACTAATACACAGATTTTCATGACACCTGGTGGAAATCTCTTGCTACTTGTGCCGAGCTCTCGAGGATTTTATCTTGGAAATTAAAATATCTTAGAATTGCAATATTGGAGAGGGATTTATACTATTCTCTGAGTAAAGGAATGGAGATTCTAATTCTTATCGTAGAATTTTACTTATCGATCGTGTGTCTTCAAATTTTTCGTAAATACCGGCATTTTTGAAGTTTTTATTACTCATTACGAGTGTTGCCATCGCAACGACTGTTGTTCGACTCGAATTTTGTATAGTCTAGTTCACACATGCGTTATTTTTGCCACACAAATACGCGCGATCAATTTAGTTTTCCATTCGAATGTATTTCTAATATTTTATAACACTAAATTATGAAATTTGGAAGAGGTGACTTCAAAGCTATTAAAGCCAATGTTTGTATTAAATAAATGATTTAATGTAAAATAGGCATCATAACTGCCGTTTGGTTCATCTTGTTTTTCCTGATGACGTTCGTTGATATATAGTGTTGATTCAAAGTCGAACATCTATTTGACTATGCCTAAGCATATTTATTTAAACAGCCTCAATCTTCGTGGGTCCAAACATCGTGGCTTCACTGATTCGCGGTTCGTTACCGCCGCAGCACTGCCGCATTTCTCCCCTAGACTGTGCTGCGATCATATTCCTTCCGTCAAGCAAACAACCGCGAGTGATAGTGACTGATTTTAAGAGAAAGGTGGTGAATTTAGAGGAGCACGTGGAGTTATTGAATAGGTTTGAATTAGCTGAGAGTGTGGCAACAGTGGGCAGACGTTATGAAATTAAAGAGTCCATCGGGTGCTACGTAATGAAAAAACAAACAAATAATAAGAGTTTGTGGCACCAATTAATTAACGAAGTGTAGAAGATTTTTTTGATGCTCCTGATCCCAAATTGAAATAACCTTAAGCAGACGTAAAAAAAAACGTTCTCCTGAGAGAACATTAAACGTTCACCTTCATATCAATTATAGTTTTTGGAAAATATATTTATTTTTTGAGTCAAGAACCTATCTCCCTTTTTCCCATATACCTACCCTTCTTTTTAATCTTCGCGATTTCCGTCTTCGCGGTATTATTAAGAACATATCACTCGCAAAGTGGGTGGTTACCGTATTGGCTTCCCAATATTTTGTCCCGGGTTCAAATTCCACGTCATACCTAGTTTTTTGTTGTTATCCACTTGATTAATATTAATTTATTGTATTATTATTTATTAATTAACTTTATTATATTATGATTTATTTATTTATTATATTATTATTTTTTTTCTTTATTAAAATCCTTGGATGGGTGGTTACCGTATTGGCTTTCCATAATTTTGTCCCGGGTTCAAATCCCACGTCGTACCTATTTTTTGTTTTTATCCACTTTATTAATTTTAATTTATTGTATTATTATTTATTAATTAACTTTATTATCTTATTATTTGTTTATTTATTTATTGTATTATTGTTTATTTACTTCATTAAAGTCGATGCATAAGAGCGTATTGATAGCTATTTCGATGTGACTTGACGTCCGAAAGAACGTAACTGTTAGATTCAGCCTATTCGTCACTTGAAGGGGAAGTGTGTGTACACGTTTTTCGATGATAACTGTCGTAAAAACAAGAAAAGCATTGATAAGACTTCACAAATGTTTTTAATAAATTGAATCAATTCTGTTGTCATTTTACCAGATTTGGAGCACGTAATTACAACGTTGGGGAACTCCTCCAACTGCCTCACGGTTCTTCTCAATCGAATCCCAAATGTGCCTCCAGGTTCTTGCATACAAAGGAACATTTTGTGTAGCAAATTTCCTGAGGCGGTGATCGCATACTGTGCCGTGTATGAATGCGTGATTTTGTTCTTATTTCTGATATATCTCTGTACAGCGTTTTTTCTCCTTGATGAGTCAAGGTTCGCTTCACGTCAACTCGGTACTTACATCCAATTTGGTCGGTATTAATGACGTAGTCTAGGTCATAGTTTGGTATTATGCGCAATGTTTGTTTTCGGAAACATCGGCAGCTTTTAAAGTTCTTCCAAAGAGGTTTCATCTTTTTGAAAAACGTAATTTGTAACTTTTCGCTGTCGAATTCGGAATTCTTTCTTGAATTTTATTAGCCACGCTCGAGATGCAGTGAAGGTGAACCTCAGCGATGTATTTTGATAGGCTGCAGCTAACGCCCACTGGATGTAACTTGGTCGTTCCTTTTCCTTGCTTTGCAAAATCTGTCGTATGTACAGTTTTTAATCTTGTTATATTTGTCCAAGCACTTTCCTCCTTTCGCATTATCTTTACTCCACTGTGATACTTGTTCTTTGCGTTTCAACAGCTGCGATCCTCGTTCCTGTAACGTTATATTTACAAATCACATTGAAATATCTACCAATACGCTCTTCTGCATCGATTTTAATGAAGTAAATAAATAATAATATAATTAATTATGTAATAATATAATAATGTTAATAAATAAGTAATACAATAAATTAAAAATAATAAAGTGGATTAAAACAAAAGAAAACTAGGTATGTCGTGGGATTTGAACCCGGGGCAAAACATTTGGAAGCCAGCACTGTAACCACCCATCCAATCAATTCTCTCATCATTATTCGCCTATTATTCTATTTTATCTAGCCACAATTAATCCTGCGAAAATAAAAAAAAGATTCTGCCGAAACTAAGGCCCATTCAATCAAAAGCCGATACACGGGTCATCTTATTTTAAGTATTCTACCACTCAAAAAAGTTTCGTCGAAATCGATGACCCAAGGTACGTAGTTTCCCCTTGTTAGACTTAAGTTCTTAATTATGTAAGTGGTGATAGGGTTAGACATCGACGTAGAAAAAATTGTTATATGTGAAGCAAATTCTAAATTATGCGGATGAAAAGTGCGCAGAAATGTTCGAATTCACGTGTTAATCTATGATTGATGGACATATACCCCTCCCTGAAATATCTCCACATCCAATCTTCGTATGGTCATCTATATTAAATATAAAGGCGTTGTAGTTTTCAATATATTCGGGCATCGATTCAAGCAATAGTCAATTTGCCGACTTACGCATTTCTCTTCATTCTTCAGGCATTTCCTCCTATTCAGTTCTGTTTTTTCAGTCACTAAAAGTAAAAATAATTCAACTTTCTCTTAATTGTCTGTGGACGGCAAACATCCAAGGTGCATATAATTTCCATCTAATTTAGATATTAGCTGGAGGGTGAGTGGCAAAACTAATTTAATTTTCAAAGGCCTCTCTGAATATATCAATTTGAAGAAAAACCCTACACACACACACTCTAGAAAATGGAAATCCATCCAATGGTGTAATTTGATATTGAAAATTAAATTTTTCGAGCAATGACAGCAAAGTCACATTTAGGGAGAAAATGCTTAAGATAAGTTTTTACAATTCGAAAGTGATTTATTTTTCCCGTATTCAAGTGCCGGTAACCAAAGAACGCGCTTTTTTAGGCAATTCTCGATTTGAATGCAGAGCAAAAGCGTTCACTCCAGCATTTCTCAATTTTCATGAAAAGCAGCAATTCGCGCCTTATCTTGAAAAAAATACGTTTAATGCATTAATTCATTGAGTCTCCGCCGAAAAAACGTGTTTGTTCCCGCAATTTTCTGTTTCCCTAGCAAACAATTCCTCGACTTACCAAACGCGTTTATTTCTCCCATTTACATATGCGCTTATTCCTACGAACAACAAGTGCAATTATTCCTCCTACCAAAAAATGCGACTATTCCTCTGACCAACAACCGTACCTATTCATCTGACCAAGAATCGCGCTTATTCCACCGGCCAACTAATGCACTTATCCTTCGACCGACGAATACACTTATTCCTCCGACCAACGAACAATCGAATTCCAAGAAATTATGTTTTAATCTACCGATAAGTACACCATATCCTTCAATGCTTACCTTTGACGTGCCAGTCCATTTATCAAACCGTCTTATCGGGTTGTCCCATGAATTCAATAATGAAAACCTTTTACAAGTAGAGAAGGACCCTTTCGACCAATTTGCACCGCACTCCTTCTTTCGACCATCCACATCCTGTTAGTCGATTCAGCCCCAAAGGTATCCGCCAAAAAGGACAGTGCGTGGAACCCAAGAGTTGTACATTGAGATTTATGTATGGGTCTTTTGCCAGGATTTCAGATCGCTCGCCGTATAATTACGGTAAGCGATCCCCGCGAACCCCGCTTCCCGAAAGAGCCCTCTCACTTTCTCTCTCTCCGTCTCTTTCCCTCTCTCCCTCTATTTCTCTCTTTCTCTCTATCTCTTTCTCTCTCCGTCTCTGTTTCCCCCCTCTCCCTCTCTCCTCTCTATCCCCCCTCTCTCTCTCTTCATCTCTTTCTCCCTCTCTCTTTCTCTCTCTCTATTTCTCTCACCCTCGCTTTCTCTCCCTCTTTCTTTCTCCCTCTCTCTTTTTCTCTCCCTCTCTCTTTCTCTCTTCGTATCTGTTTCCCCCTCGTTCTCTCTCCTTCTCTCAATCCCCCTCTCTCTCTCTTCATCTCTTTCTCCCTCTCTCTTTCTCTATATTTCTCTCTCTCTCTATTTCTTTCTCTCTCTCTCTATTTCTCTCACCCTCGCTTTCTCTCCCTCTTTTTTTCTCCCTCTCTCTTTCTCTCTCTCTCTCTATTTCTCTCACCCTCTCTTTCTCTCCCTCTTTCTTTCTCCCTCTCTCTTTTTCTCTCCCTCTCTCTTCCTCTCTTTCCCTCTCTCTTTCTCCACTCCTTCTCTCTCCCTCTTTCTCTATCTCCCTCTATCTCTCTCTATCTCTCTCTATCTGCTTCTCTCAACCTCTCTCTCAATCTATCACCCTCTCTCTATCTTCTTCTCTTTCTCTCTCCCTCTTTCTCTCCCTCTCTCTTTCTTTTTCTCTATCTCTCCTTGATAGCTCCTCCACCACCAGCGTGCTTCGCCGACATGCTCGCGCAATTACTTCTTCGATCCCCCTGGGATAGGGGGAAGTGCAGGGATTCTCCCGTTGGGTTATCCGTAAAAGGGATTTGAAATTGTGTGTGTGCTTGTGTGTGTTTTTGCGAGCGCCTTGTTGGCTGTAAGGCATGTGTGCGTAAGTGATTACATATTGAGTGGAAAATAACAGGTATTCAGCGTTATTAAAGTTTGGACAAATTAATCGTATGTTAATTCATAGCTCGCACCGAACGCTTTACTAATCGGATATTTATCTTTTGCTTCTCTCTCTACCACGGGAGATTCCTTTTCGATTTTACCAGCGGAAACGTTTTAAACGATAGATTTAGGAAATAATGATTAAAGACGACAAATTCCTCTTTAATTATCCATGCTTTTATTTTATCTTTAAGAAAAAGAAAATGAGCATTGTTCAATTATAATTTGAAATAGCTAATAATTTTAATTTACATTTATACGGATTAAAAAGATTCTGTGCGATTGAGTAATTTGTTAAAAAATTTAGGTTCCACGAAGCATAAAATGATCACCTAAAATCCGATATTTTTAGGTCAGGATACAATTTTTGCTGACAAGGGTACGCCTTTCTATTTGTAAGCATTCGAATTATTTATATAAATATCATTTTTTATGACGAAAGAAACTAATGGTTCATCTTTACTGCACACATTTGAAATAACAGTATTAAAATCTCAGATGTCGATAAAAATTACTTTTTCATAAACAAAATTTACAGGACGCAGAAATTCATAAGTTCAATATCCTTGCAAAAACATACAAAACAGTTTGTCTTTTATGAATGGCGTAAGAAATAAATATTTTTATCTCAAACCGTCTCCGAATGCGTCGCATTGTTTTCCCATCGGAGCATATTTATCTTCGACCGAATTCAATTTCGGCTGAAATGTTCTACTTGTCCCATATATCGTATATTGTATTTGGCCGTCCGCTTTATTTCCTGGTAGTTCAACGCATCAAAATTTCAGAAAAGGGATTAATTCTGTAAAAAAACATACAAAACTCCGATTACATCAGAGGTACTCTAAATATTCTATTCTCCGCTCACAATTAAAGGTAATAGTTTTTAAATCCAATTTTCCAATGTTATTGATGCGATCAAAATCAATATACCAACTCACATTACTTCGTTTACCGGTCCGTGCATTACTTCCCTATTTTTTCTACCTACGGGTGTATCTGCTCCGATGTCACCCGACTTCAAAATTCCGTACTAATCAATACAGGTGAAAGTACCGTGAATGGATAACACGTGAATCCAAATATTTATTTCTGGAAAGATTTTTCGTTAGGTTTTTGCTCTCGAAATAATCAATAGCATCAATGAGAAATTACAGCTAACATGTTATCGAGATCATGTGCATTGAATTTTAAAGAAATCTACACTTGTCAGCGTGCTTCACAAAAACTTTTGCTTCCAGCACGGGCGTGCGGGAATCACACGGCTGGAATCTATATAACACGGCTCGCAGGATTTAATTTTTATTTAATATCTCTCCTTATAGTGCTTTCCATCCTTTCATCTTTTGAAGCGGCAATATATGAAAACTTATAAATATTTATATAAATAATGCGTTTATTCTTCCAGGCCGTAGATAAAAGGGACGGGATACCGATACGGAGAATAGGTCTTGAATAATGCCACTGCATTCCACGCATGCGCTGCAAAACCTTTTGGGATTCAGACCCAAAAATGGACATTCTGGAAAACGGAATGACGAGGTTTAGATGTGCCGGAGACATTCCGATTGCGTCATGCAGATATCAATATGTACGACGAAGGAGCGACACAATGTGGCGTAATGAGCCCGGAAACCATTTTGGTGGCGAGTAGACCATTTTCGAGGTTCGGAAGGAGAATATTCTTCTGCAAAACTAGGGTTTAGATTTCAGCAGAGAAGATGAATCTACGCTATATTCATTTATCAAGAAAATTCATATCCAACCACACCGTAAATGATTGGCATTATTGTTCCTGTGTCTAAAAACGGGAAATTTAAATTAGACTTCTAAATCAGACCCTACACTTCTTTCTCCCCCTAAACACATATAAAGCTTTTGAGGCCTTACTGAAATATCAAAATTATGTGTTGAATTTATATGAGCTACAAATAATAAATTTGTCCATTATGGAATATGAGTGGTTGCAACTGCACGAGTAGGAATTCTGCTGCAAAAGTTTTTACATATTGCACAGATAGACTCACACTTTTTCATAATTCCCACAAATTTGTTGGGCTGGCTTCTAGGAACGTTTCCTTTCGCCACTTGATCTACACAAATAAAAATAAACGGCGCAATATGCATTACACAAACTTTCTCGTGTATGTATACGTTTGATCTCAAAACACTTTTTGCCCCGAAATTAATTCTCCCCTCTGATGCGTGCGCTGAGCGTCTTGTACAGAAATAATGCCACTGGACAATATATAGTAACTTTTTTGGGGAATATGGCTTAATTAGTATTATTTGTGATATCAGGCTGTACGTTTGGATGGATTTTAATCGAAATTCTTAGAGCCATTTTTGAGTAAATCCAATTTTGTTTCAAAACATCCAATTATAAAGTACCCTTAATTGTTGCGCAATATTGTTAATCTCATCAGAATGTCTTTTATGAATGATATTATCCTTTAATATGATATATAATTTGATTTAGTTTAACCGTAAGGCTGTAGTAAGAGTTTGAATGGATCGTGGCGGAGGCGTGACGTCATAAGGCTTGGGTAAGGTAGCTTAGAATACATTGTAATGTCACTGGAAGGCATACAGAGTCTAAAGAAATATATGGCTTATGTAGTATTATTTGTGACATCAGGCTCTACAATTGGTATGATTTTAATCAAATTCTCTGCAGCCATTTTTGAGTAAATCAAACTTTTCAAAAAATCGACAAGAATAAACTACCCTTTATTTTTGTGCGATATCATTTTTACGAAAAATGGGATTGCAAAAGATGATATATTGCACAAATCCGAGATATCATTTGATTTTATCTACGCGTCTGGGCCCTAGGTCGGCGAACAGACCAACAGACAGACAGACGGCATGTCGAAAACTTTTTTGGACTCAGGGACACCTAAAATATATATTTCCATCAAAATCTCGAAGTCGAATTTTTTCACGAAAACAATACTTTCTTACTACATATATGAGAAAGTAAAAGGTTTTAAACTTTATTAGTCGGTACTAATTATGTTACTTTCAGAATATTTGTTTGTGTGCAAAGTATCCTGTATGATTTCAGCGGAAAAAGTACATCATATTTCATCTCAATTCTATTGAGACTATTACAGATCCGCTCTTTTAACGATTATAAAATGAAAACATTTACCTAACTTGAGAGAAAAACGTCCATAATCACCAGGTAATATTCATAAATGGGAGGAATATTTTTTATATCACTGATCGAAGATGGCATAGTTACGATGATGAATGCAGTATTGTGAAATATCATGTATTTATGGATAATATGGACCTCAATAATTGTAAGACATTCAAGAAAGAAAGATGAAAAGTGTTATTATTCTTTGTCTTCGGTTTTTAAGACTTTTCCTATTCTTTAATTTAAATGCTAATTATTGTAGTATATTTTGCATCTATTTTCACTTTCTTCATGCTTCAAAGATAATCTTTGCAATTATTGGCTCTTGCCCATTAAATTTGGTTCTAAGAATTTACCCTTGTAATAGAAAATATGATGTGAAGCAGCCACGAAAAACTTTCCTCTGTTTTTTCAGTTTTATTTGACAGCATCGATTAATCTATGAAGATATTCCTTATATAAATGATGTTGTTACTTCAAGGACAGAAACGGTTGGATTACAACCGTTTATTTAAAAAAGAGTCATCAAAATTTATTCTACGGTATTTATTATGTTACCACGCAAATACTATGTTTGCTTGCAATATACCCTTTACTTTCTCAGAGGAAAATGTACGTCATATTAGCAATGCTACTACTTATGAAATTAATTTAACTTAAGTTTAAATTAAAATAAACGTTGCCGTGTAAAAATTGAAGAAAACGGAATACATATGCTCTTAATTCTGTGTTTCAAGTCTATAAAAATTGAAAATATTTTTTTTATTTGATTACTTAAAAAAGAAAGTTGTTTAAATTGTCATTTTTACCATTTCTCTTGCAATCACATAATGATATCATTTGAAATTACACATATTTACTTGTCAGGAAGATAGATATAGATTTTGACGTGCCTATTGACACACGAAGAAAGGGAAGTTTTTCGTCACTATGTTTGACATGACATAAATTTAGATTATCTTAATATTTTCTGAATTATTATTGTGAAGAACATTGAATTTTTTTGTATACCATTAATTCTTTTTTCCTGGCAGTAGCTATATATAGATGAATCATTGATCGGGAAATTCTATTTTATGTTTAGGATCCATCAGCAATATCGATGGTGGGGCGGGAGCCGACTTCAACTGCAACAAGTCCTTGTCTTCTTCAGTTCGGAAGGTCATATCTGGTGTAGTTGGCGCTGCTTCCAGCGTTACATCCATTCAGGTGGCCAACTTGCTTCGACTATTCAAGATTCCGCAGGTGAGCGAGAATAAATCTTCTCTGTAACATAAATTCTTAAAACTTTTACATATTGTACTGATGAAAGTTTTGCGTGATCGGACAGTTTCATGTTACTTGCAACCGGAACAATTTAATGCTTGATATAACGGACTTTGATTCTCTTTAACATAGTAATCAGTGGCCGGAGTATAGATTGCAGACCATAAAAAACGTACCAGGCAACGAAGAAATTCGAAGCAATCTAAGCTCTCGGGTTTTGCCTAGGAATAGGAGTCAACAGCAAATACAAAGTTGATTCTAGTTTTATTTCAATTTTTTCACCGAAATAATCCCTTTCCTTCACGGTTCCGCTGGAGAGGCGCACGAGGCTTTGTGTTTGTTCTCCGCAAAACATACATCCTCTCCACCTTTCTCATCACTTGGCGACACATTCCGTCGGCTCTTTTTTTCATTATGTCTGTTTACAGAAATTCCTCTTTAAAAAAACTGCGGAGGTTGAGCGAATAAAAATACGGAGAAAATCTTCATAATGGAAAGATGATGCATTATTCACTTTCATTTTCTACGCATAATTCCATCAGCTCCTTTTGTCAACAAATAAATCCCGCGAAGAGGATCTTACGTTAGTTTCCTTCAAACCCATTAAGTTTGAACAAATTGTAAAAATGGGTCTAATTCTGTTTCGCGTTGTGGAGTTGCTGCGAAAATATTATACGAAATCAAGTAAAGTTATTTCGCAAAATAATATAAAGTAACTTAGTACAAAATTCCGCTGCTTAAAATAATAACTCGAAGTGTCGTCACTGGTAATCAAAACCATGATTTAAATGTAATTTCTTTTGTGGAATTTTGTAATAACGCTGGTGGACGCTTTCGGGTTTCGCTGCAGCGAGGACATTCTTTTGCTCGTAGAACTGCCCGTTCCACAGGAAATAGTTGTTGAAGAGGCAGAATTCTGTCGACTCTGGATACTCGGCTGGTAGTCCATGCTGCTTAAGCTCCTTTAAGATGTCGATGGAGTCCTTTATGGCAGGAGTCCCCAAACTACGGCCCGCGCAGTGATTTTATCAGCAAGAGTATTCATTGGATATCATTTATGGTATCTAAACGACATTTTCCGAGTGCTTGGGTGAAATCTACTTTTAATATACATATTACAGAATCGAAAAAAATTCTCAAAACTTGTTCTTTGAAATTCTCACACGGCAAGATCAGTCATTTGAAATGCCGTATGTGGTCCGCACAGTAAATCATGAAGTTTGGTGACCCCTGCCGTATGGGAACCTTAGTGAAAAGTGGGACCACGTCAAACTTGAGTAGAATGTCGTTCTCAGATACTTTCATATCATTCAGTTTCCCTATGAAATGTCCTGAATTTTTCACCTACGATTCCGTTCTGCCTCCGTACGACTGTAAGTTGCGAGCGAGGTATTTTGACAGCCGATGCGTTGGGGAGCCGATGGCGCTGACGGATGAATGGAGACTCGACCCAGCCTATCATCTGCGGGCAACGGTTAAACTGAGGAAGGCACGAGTGTATATATAAGCATCCCACCCGCCTCCACCATCGGGAAGCACTTAATCTCCTGAAGATGGAGGCCGCAATGCTTGCGAAACGTCGAGCCAGCAATGTCCTCACCGCGAAAGCGTCCGCCAGCATTCAACTGCGCTGCGAAAACCTCCAACGCAAATTTTCAATAAGTTATCTAAGATTATTTTGCGAATAAAATTTCCTTTGATAATACAGTTCCACGTTGCTACGGCTTGGAGCCCGCTTTCAACACGAGGATATCTTTATTGCAGTTAAATATTTATCGGGGATGGGCATTATCGAAAACAATTTTACAAAATATGAGATCTCTATTGTATTTTAAATGCAATATATACAATTATATTATTTTTAAGCTAAATTTAAGGCATTATTCTAGCTTGAATTTCAGTTCCATTATTCAAGGAATTTGTGATTCTCACAAGTTGTTAATTATTATTCCTTTAAATATACCTCAATAATAATTTTGACTATATTTACTTGTTTTCTAAATTTCTTTGCTATTCATTTTATACATATAACTTTGTTTTTGCTCAAGGCTCACTATGGGAAAAATTGATGCAAGAGAAAATAAAAGAGCGCCATAAATATAGGATAAATTTATGTTTTATTGACGATATTTGTTTTTGTGCTAAACTCATTCGTTAAATTATTTATGTGATTTACGTAGAAGAGTTTCCCAAAATATTTTTGGAAACAAGAATATTATGTTATTAGAGTAAGTGCCCGTCAAAAATGACAGGACATGAATTTAAATGTTTTCGAGTTGAATCACAATGTACTTTTTGCTAAGTATATTAGGATTGAGACAACAATAGAAGCTCGAATTTTGACAAGAATATGGTTGCCAAGGTAGCGAACGGTTACTAATAGGCATTTTTCCCCAAATATAATTTAACCGATATATTTGAGCGATCTTGAATTGATTGCGAAATTCTACCACAAGAATAAGAAACCTTATTTGTTCTTCTGTTGTGGTCCTGGTCCGAAGATTGACGGTTGATTTATCAAATTTTCATTTGTAAAATAATGAAAGCCTGCACGTCGAAAAATCACTTTTTACGCGTTATCTCACGGGAAATGGAAATTATATCCTGGTGTCGAACCCTGATATTTTTTCGTACCTAGAGGTGCTCATTGTTTCAAGTCCCGAATTCCTATTATGATTCTAAATAATTTTAATGTGTAAATGATCAATACGCTACACTCATACCCGTCTTAATCAAAGAAAAAAAAATGCGCTCCTGGAATTGAGTCTGTTATTATGGTAGACGATGACGTATTTAGAAGGTGCGAATGGTACACCTAGGGCTTCCAATTAACGGGAATTTTCGCTAACCGGTTTTTTGATAAAGATCATCAGCTAACCGGTAATTAACCGATAAAAATAAAAACCCTCCATTCATTTTTAGACATGTTTATTTAAATAAATTTCAAAGGAATAAAAAAACTGCTTAGTTTTTGCTGCAAGTAAATATTTTTAAGAAATTGAAGCTCATTCAATATTTGGTATAACAAAATTTTGAACCGAATACTTACAAGAAAAACAAGTTATTTTATATGATTTAAAAATAATGCTTTATAAATAAACGACATCCAATGTTTCGTATGTAAAAAAATTATTGTTCGTAAAAAAGCACAAAAGAATGCAAGAAAAAATATTTATTAATGTTTAAAAAATGATATATCAGGAATACGATAGCATAAAGTGTTTCGTATTTCATAGAACTACGAATTTTGATCGAAAAGCTATTGGCTACAGAAACAACTCGTTCACTGGCTGTACAAGTAAGCTGAATACCCCTCTACTAACCCACCAGTCCCGTGATGTACCAAAAAACAAATAAACGACTTAAAAAAATATTTTTTCGTTGTTTCCCTAAAAATTCATTCCAACAGTTCACAAATCCTGCTGGTTTTAATTATTTTTTATGAAATAACATAGGCTTGGATGGGTTCTCTAAGAATACCTATTTATTCCAACAAATTCTCTTCGCTCGGATTTTTCAAAACTGATTATGGCAAACATTTTTTCTCCCTTCAAAAAATTCGGTTAATCGAACACAATTAAACGGTTAACGAATAGTAAGAAAATTCGAAAATAACCGACTAACTAGATTCGATAAAAACCGGTTTGGAAGCCAGAGGTATACATCCCAGTGTATTGCGAAAAAATCGCCGAAATCGTTCTTCCAGTTCTCGCGTTATTCGCGTTAAAGCATAATTCTTTACCAGAGGCGCCACCCGCAGCGTAACACATACGGTGAGACCTTCCTTTTGTTACACATATGATAGTACGTTTCCTGTAACATACCGTATATATTTTTAAAGTATAAACGTTAATTTTTCCTAGGCAAAATTAAATCGCCACTCTGACTTTTCCATATTACCATTTGTAGATATTTTAATTGAACTTCATACCCTCGAGCTCTCCAATATTTGCAGTGGCGCCGTATTTTTTCAGATTTATTATTTAGGTAGGTTCGCTGGCAAGACGCCCGTTCAGCCCACGCGCTCAATCTTTTACCCTGATATCCTTCATCCTTCTCTCACCGTCAAATTTAATTTTCCTCTTTTTTATTATTTATTATTATTTCAAAGCCTTCCTACCTAATCTCCAGAGTCTTCCATCTTGTTTCGCTGAGCTTTACCCAAAGAGAGAGTCTTTCGTTCTCAGCACGTGGCTGAAGAGCCATATTAAAAAATACGAAGTTTTAACTTTTACGCTGCTGTTAAAAGCACATCGATGAAAAGTTGTTAATTTGTATCGGTGACAATTATTTTCATAACCAGGCCCACAAAAACTACATTAAATTTGCAATACCCTACTTTTTCTCTTTGAAAGCATGGAGATTCGGTATAGATAAGACTCTTAAAGAGTATAGTAAGAATGCCTCGCCGTTATTTACTTCCAAGATACTCTCCCACGAAGAATATCCGGAAAGGATTCCAAAGCATCTTTTATGCGGAATTTACGCTGTGGTTTGCATTTCTAAAATACTTTTCCAGTTTTACCTGTAAAGATGTTTTTTCCCTACCAAACTCTGTTACTTCGCTAACAAGATCGTTTTTCCTTCTTTTTCTTCTTAAAGGAAAAAATTTCCGCTCTTTGGCCCCTGGAGGGCTCGTTAGGTTCTCTCTTTGTGACTTGGGTTTCCATCCTTCTAAGGTTACGACTCCCCATAGCAGATTGAGGTTCTGCCTCGATGGTTATAGTTATTATGAGGAGTTTCATCTTCCACGCAAAACGCTAAACATTTTGAGAGGTTCTTTGAATTGCAGAAAAATGGGAAATATTTCGTCTGAAGGAGACTCATTTTCGTGGGAACAAAAACTATTGATACGTAATGTTAAAGTTTTTGAGGTTGATTGTGTGCTTTATGTAGCATGACGTCCTTTCTGTGATTAATGAATGCTAAACAGCTGTATTATGTGAACGTTCAATCTACCAGTTTTTGCTCTATTTCTTGTGACAAAGTCGTACATTTAATATTAATATATTTATTCCTCTCCTAGTAAACTTATTTTTTGCGTGCCATATTATTCACCTCTTTCTTTGAACACCAATCTACTCTATACTGTACTCTATCCATTCTTGCTGTTTTAAGTAGGAAGATTTTTTAAAAACCCTTGAATACTTCGCTACACGATAAAACATTATCGGAATAAAAATTCATGAATGTCGTAAAGGTTAATGTTTTTGTTTAAAGAATACCAAAATGAAATATTGTTTTATAACTGTCTTTAAGTCACAGTATTTCCCTAAGATAACTATTCCGGCGTTCAAATTTGGATTTTGCAGGCAAATAAATTCACTTTGGTTGAAATGAATATTTCCATATTTCTACATCCGACGGCTCAAAAATTGCCTACAGCGAAATACACCTGCTTGAAAAATGACTCGTGAATGCTATATTAAAATCATTCCATCTTGACTACAGACTCCAAATGATCACCATGCGCAAACTATTTAGGTACAGGTGAATAATTAATATCCAATCTCCACGGATAGCATTAATTTTTAGGGAGCTCCATGGACCGATGCTACGCATCCATGCGAAGGCAATGTTAAGCAGATCGTTTTCCATATCGTTCGCGGAGAATAAAAGTCTTTTCCGCATTTATCGACATGGGAGCGACTACGCCCTCTCTCCATTTACCTCGCCTCCGCCACTCCCCTTCCCCCCTCCACGCCCTTTTACTCCGCCCATCACGCCAACCTCACTCCCATCAAACTCCACCAATCAACCGTCTCGCGTTGATTATTCCAACACCGATATTTTCTTTTCATTCCCCTCTGCTCACCTTTTTTCCGACTGCCTCCGTCTATATAAAAGGCGAAAAAATCTAAGCTTAGCAGGAGTGAAGAAAGGAGGAGAATACGAGCGGTGGAGAAGGGAGTATAATAACCTCTATTGTTCCACTCTCTCTGGTCTTTATCTCTCTCTCCCTTTCTCTTCCTCTACCTAAAAAAACCTTTCGATTTTCATCGAACTCCACGATAGGAATATATCCACTAACCTGTGCTCTCCTCCTGTTCCCTTCATTGAACTTTCATAACCCCTCCCATCTTTCTCTACCCCCTCACTCCCTCTCCTACCATATCTCTCTCTCCCCACCCACTCCCCTTCTCCCTTTCCTCTCTCGCCCCCTCTCTCTATCCCCTCTTTCTTTCCACCTCTCTCCTCCCCTTCTCTATCCCCTATCCCTCTCCCCTCTTTCTCTACCCCATCTCTCCCCTATCGCTCTCTCTCCCCTCTCTCTCCCTCCTCTCTATCTCCTCTCTCTCTCTCCCCCATCTCTATCGCCCCTCTTTCTTTCTCCCCTCTCTCTTTCTCCTCTCTCTTTCTCTTCCCTCTCTCCTCTTTAACCTCGATCCGTCTTCCCTCTTTCTTTCTCCCTCTATCCTCTTTCCCTCTCTCTCTCCTCTCTCTCTCCCCTCTCTCCTCTCTCTCTCCCCTCTCTCCACTCTCTCCCCTCTCTCTCCTCTCTCTCTTTCTCCCCTATCTTTTTCTCCCTCTCTATCTATCCTCGTTCCCTCCCTCCTCTTTCTCTAGCCCCTCTCTCCCTCCCCTCCTCTATCTCTCCCCTCCCCTCCTCTATCTCTCCCCTCCCCTCCTCTATCTCTCCCCTCCCCTGCCTCTCTACCTTCTCTCTCCCCTACTCTCTCTCTCTCTCTCTTTTTCTCACACACCTTTTTCGGTGGATTCGAGTTTCATGAATTTTTCACCTTTTTGTAAATCTTTCTCTTTCCCTTTTATTCCATCGCATTCTCCATTCGTCTTTATATTCCCTAACCTCACTTATTTTCTCCGGCTTTGTATTTTAAATCGACCTTCGTGATTATGGCAGATGGTGTGCGCTTCCGTCCGCGGGTACAAGGATATCTAAAAAATTCTTAACTCGGCAAAAAGGCGGACTTGGATCAATCGAATAGTTTAAGTCGACGGCAAAAGATTACCCGGGAACATATTTTTGAGTTATCTGTTTCTCTTTTATGTAAAATATCAACTAGGGCATTTGAATGAGAGTAGGTGAATATTGTTAACCATATTTTTTTAGTAAAACGAATTCAAAGTGCAAGTCGATATAATAACGATATAATACATAATCCAACGCTTCGAATGATGACGTCCTTGTTACAATAAAGAAGAAATATCACAAATTTACGCATTCGTAAAAGTGCCGCATTTGTCGTTTTTTTAATTAAAATATATAAATTTCATCTGTTACTATTTCAATTACTATCACTATTGATTTCAGATGAGCGAAATAATTTAGAGTTGGATTTTTACCCCTGTTTTCATAAACTTTGTAAAAATTGAATTTTTGTAAGTTATATTATATTCGAAAAACCTCTCGGCATTCATTTATGCTCTTTAATTAACAATAAATAATAATAATAACAATGGTAAAAATAGTATGTATCTTTGCAATTACTTATTTTTTAAATTAAATATCATGTGCTCTGTAATAGATGAAATCAACACTCATCGTGAATTTTAATTTAAAATTAATTTTACTACCTAGTTATATTTGCAAATGACAAACATTAGAAAGAATGTAAATTTTATGAACTTGCCCAAATTGAATATAAAGACAGCGCATAGGCTACTGAATCCACCCTATAAAAACCTCCGTTGTGGCTATATTTGAGAGGTCTTATAAGCATAAATATCTCTGGAGCCTTCTCGGCATATTATAACATAAAGTAAAAATATATCCTCTTTTAATGTAACGGCATTCGCTTATCTTTCCTCACTTCTCTCTCTTCTCTTCACTGCTCATCTCCTCTCTTCTCTTAGGTGAAAGATGGGACTTCTTAGTCTCAATCTCGCCCCAATCAATCTCCTCTCTTCTCTTCATCCTCTCTCCTCGCCACCTCTCTTCATCCTCTCTCCTCTCTATCTCTCTCCATCCTCTCTCTCTAACTCTCTTCTCTTCATCCTCTCTTTTCGACCTCTTCGCCACCTTCTCTCTTCTCCTCTCCTCATCCTGTCTTCTCCTCTCTGTTCCTCCTCACTTTCCTTTATCTTCCTCTATTCTCCCCTTCCTCCTATTTGCTTTTCATCTATCACGCTCACTCTCCATAACTCAGTCTTCCTATTCCATCTATTTTCTATCCCTTGCACGCTCCTGCATGCCATCTCACACCCTATCACTGCCATTTTCCTATGGCTTCGATCATCTCTTTTCAAACAATTTGCAATTCCACGTTTCGTCAATTGGAATTTTTACCTTGTGCTCATGAAACATATTGGGAAATTATATTTATAGCGAACCTCTTTTGTTTTCTCTCGGATTTTAATTTTTAAAAAATCAATATGGCTGTATGCTATCGGTTAAGAAAACTTTTTTAGATATATAATCTCACGCCTTCAAGAAATTTACAATGGCTGCATTGATAAATGGTGCCTCTCCGCTCGGAAAACTATTTAAATAAACATGGTGACGGTATAAAACCATTAAGAGAACAATTGCACTGATACGTATGAAAAAATTCTTGAATATCTTACAGATATTCTTCGCATCGGCCGCAATAAATGCATTTATAGGCACTATTTCGAACAGACGTCAAATTGACTCCATGAATTCGGTACTGATACTTACTGCATTTTCTCACATGATGATGCGTGGCAAATTAATACACACAGATTTTTGCATAGGCGGTTACTTCATTGTTTATATAAACTTCTTATGTCTAGGAATATTAGTGTAAAATCTAAAACAAATGTAATATTTATGACTCGATTCTAACAATTAATAATATTGGACATCAAATAGAATATTAATTATTGTGATGGAATACTTCTTGAATATTTTTTCTTCCATAAATTTCTGCACATTCCTATAAAACTCGCAGAAGTAGTTCTAGATTGCTGATTCGGGCTCTTGAAATATCTACCTATGATGAATTCATCGTGAACTCGTAAATTGCGGAAAAATATTTGGCAAAGGCAAAAATTTGAAATCGCCATATAGTTCAACCTATACAAAAAGTAACATTGTCGTCCTCTCCTCCCCGCGGCCCGTCCGAATACCTTTAGCGGACCTTTCTCGTCAACGACTTTAGGTACTCCGAGGGGTTGCTGCTCCATTTTGGATGGGAAGATGGTCGGGGAAGGAGTAGCGTGGTAAGCCGCAAGCGTTGCCAAGCTACGATGCAAAGTTTCTTGTGAGTAAGGAGATGGGATTTCTTGAGCGGAAGAAAGCAGTAAGTGCGTGGGGAAGGGAAAGAATGAAAAAATGCGCCAGGACCAAATGGAAAACTTTGAGGAGAGGTTCGAAGAGTTCTTATTTTTGGTAGCGGGGGCCGGAGGATGGATTAAAGCCCGTGTAAGGGGATGGAAGGAGATGGAGGAGGCCCTACGCTTTCAAAGTAATTTCATACTGAATGGAGGAGTGAGCGAATGGGGTTAGCGAGAGATCGACGGAAAATGCGAAGACTTCCTTCTTCGTAATTGCTTATAGCTCATTATATTATTATATCGAGTGAAAATACTTTGGGGTTAGCTACCTTTTCGCATTAATACTCAAATAGATTAAACCGGGGATCATTATTTAGATACTCGTTTTCTGTACTTTCAGAATAACCAAATCGCAATAATGTGTGCTGAATCACGCATTGCTTCCAGAATTTCTTATATTTTAGATGCATTAAATTTAGACTTTAGATTACATCATAATATATTATCAACCTTTTCTTACTTGAAATGCGCAAATCCCTCTGCTGGTATAAATATATTAACGAGGATATACTTCCATGGTTACGAGAGTTTGCACTCGTTATCTTAATGACCTTCCATTGAAGTCAACCCGAAGACGCAGAGCGATATTTACCTTATTAAGAAATAGCAAAACAAGTACCGGAGAAAACAAACAATTTGAGACGATTTATACCTTTGATAAAAATCTATGTAAGCCAATATACGGAGAATTAACATTAATTTTTGGCAAGATTAAAAGCCTAAGGGGAAAGATAATTAACCGAAAATCCTTCAGAATCTTAAGATGCCGAAAGTTAGTGGGAGAAAATAACGAGTGGCTCAGTGGCGCCGCCCTTAGAGAGAGGAGCGAAGGGGGAGGGGAGGGGGGGCGAGAGGGAAAATGGAGTTTGTAATAAGAATCACTTAAAGGTAAGCAGTTTGCAAGAGGAACTTTAAAACCAGAAATGAGTCGTGTAGTTGAAATAAATAAGAGGGAGAGAAGGAAAGTCGAATTGACGTCAAATCCTACAGAATTAAAAAATATCTCTAGCTTCTGTGAGGATTTTAAGTGAGCTGATTGTCATTACAGATTGACGACGTTGCTCTAAGGCATTAAGAAAAAATTTGGGAGGCAAAGTAGGAGGCGAGGGAATTTGGAGCACCCGAATATTAAGGCAAAATTAAGGGTGTTTTGAGAGAAAAACTCGAAAGGTTGTCACAATCCGGAATAAAAGTAATATTGACTTTAAAAAGTCATTATAAATCGGAATGGAATGTTTCCTCAAAGAAAATAGAAGGAACCAACAAAAAATGTGGAAAAATCTCACGATTTAATAAGATATAAAAAATACAATCTACCAATTTTCTAATAGATATTTAGTTCTTTACTTAAGCACGATTAATTTCGTCTTAGATTTAAGTGCGTAATATTAGGTTGTATTCGCATTAGGATTGAAGATGCTAAATAAATCATAGAGTAATATCTTATATCGTGTGCGCTTTGCCCCTAATGAAAACTTAATAACATCAGTTTTATTAATGATAAAGAAAAAATCGACCATTATTTTACTTTATACCATTATTTTACTGATAAAAGCCAGTCTAGAGAGAAATTTAAGGGCAATTTCGCGCGAAATTGTAATCGCCAATAATAATTTTCAAAACATGGAAATGTCGGTAGTAATCTCGAGGGAGAGTGATGAGTAATGCGTAGAGATAAAACACAAAAAATGGAAGAAAAGAACCTCAGCTGGACGAATTTTTCCTCCAATTTCCATGCAATTTTTCTGGATAAGAGCCTCCCCACTGCTCGTTTTAAGGCTCATTTCCATAATGCATATTCGATTCGTTTAAAGCATTTTTACATTGATGCGTTTGATTGGCGAATACAATTCATATGAGTAATATAGTATTTTCTGGAAATATTAAAATAAAAATATGAAAGGAAATGAATTACTCAACTAACTACTACTGCGTACAAGGTTTTGTTTTGGCGAGCATAAGGTATGGTTCGCTTCGTAGGAATTCGAATACTTTCAGTGGTAACTCCTCATATTCAGTTTTAATCCACACTATGGTTCAGACTCGAACCTCTATAAACTTGCTACAGCTTCATATTTCTACTTTACACTACAAACATCATATTTTGCTTTCTTGTCAATTTCGCTTTTTATCTACTTAGATCAAGAAATTTTGCAACTACTAGGAATTCTTAAACAAATAAATCATCCCCTTTAGATAATTTTCTCTTTCCTAATATCTATGGACCCTAAAATTGCTCCCCCAATTGTGTCAGTACTTGTAACAAATACTAGATAAAAATGGCAAAAGTTATATAGAATGCTTTAACATGCTCTATGGAAATACTTTTTTTCCCATTTCTATTTTTCCCGGTAAAATTAATTCACTTCGAGTTATAGAAAATTCGAGTTATAGACGTTCGAGTTATGGAAGTTTCACGTAGTTTTTATAAATTAAAATCATTCTTTGCATCGATACAACTCCTATTGTCGCATTCCCAAAATATCAAGCGTACTCTTATCGGCGAGAAAGACGCATCAGAAAATCCTAACCCTCGGATTTTTTTCCCGCGCCCTTGCGCATTTCCTCTGAACCGGGATTTTTTGGCCACGCGAATAGTCTTTCCTTATTTATGTGCATTCATCCGCCCCGCATCACTGAACACCGAAGTAGAAGCTCAGTGTCGCAGATAAGAATGAATATTCATGTGTTTTGGGCTGAGAACGAATCGATACCATTTGGATATAGGGCCTATCGAGACGCCATTCCAGAATACCACTTCGGAACCCAATAACCCTTCAAGTTCGTGATCGAATAAATATGAGCGAAATAAACGATTGGAATTGGCTCGTTTTGCCGACGCACCTGAAATCCAACTTCTCAACGACCAATCTTTCATCCTTTGAAGAATTATATATTTATAATTTTTTTTGAGTTTTTCGCATAACCCAGAAGGAATTAGTACTTGAAATCCCAACATAGAGTTCATTTAAAACTGGATTGTTTATCGCTAATGAACGTTTCTCGCAATATCTCCTTCCGATAAATACCTCTTATATTGTCACCCAATCGCCACTTTCTATAGGACTCAGAGAGAAGTTCTGCTACGCACAATCAATTCCTCGCTTTAATCTGGTTTTTATCCCTCGAGAAGCATAACCTGCTTTGGCGGTGCGAAATAAGGACATCCATCTGTGCAGAAGCGGAAGTTATTGTTCGAGATCATGGTCCGCATATAGAAAATGTCCAAATGAAACTTCTTGATTGGGTCCGTTTACTTTTTAAACATAACCTATTTCATCTTCACTCTTCTATAATTTAACAAATTGAAAAGTTAAATTTTCCATTGAGAACTCAGTAGAAGTATTCATATTTTACAGGAAGACAATATATTGATGAAGCTGTGCGACCATCTTTCCTCCAACTACCTGTAAAATTACACCTCCCCAAGAACTAGTATATCCACTCATCGTTTAGGTCACGCTGTGGCTAACCAGTCGGAACTCATGAATCACGAATTTTATTTTATGGTTCACAGTCTTAGCGCACCCAAATCGTTTATCTGGGCGTTAGATTCTCAACTGTTTGATTGATTCGTGAAAAAATTCCCAGCCATTATTTTTCTCTTTATTTGGCTTCTGTGGCCCTATTTGTCGAAAAACACTTGCAGATCGGTCGCGTAAATGTAGATACCAAATCCGCAATTAGATGGATTTTGAGAAAAGGATACTTAATTCGATGAGAAATGAACGTTAATGTTATTTAATCTGTTTAATGTTTAGAATTCGTCAAACTATTTTCAATCGCTTTTATGAGAAAATAGGATGGATTATGTTTTATTTTTCGAGGTGCGAATGTGGCTGTGTATTCAGAAGTATTTATACAAATTTTACTAAATTTGGAAAATATATCTAAAAAATGTTATTCCACTTTGACCATATTTCTAATATGCATGTCGGGTACAATAAACAAAAAATGAACTTATGTAAAATACGATAACTTTGATAGAACAACTAACGACTCGAACAAGTGAATAAGTTTTTCATAATAAATCACCTGTTTCACAAAATATTGCCTGATAATTTTTGATTTATTAATAATAATCAATATTACAGGAACACCTTTAGTACATGCAATAGAAAAAATCTTTTGTAAGAACTATGCTGATTAATTTTTTATATCGTTTTTTATGAAATAGCGTTTATGCTCAATTGAAAATGTTTTTCAAGTGAATTAAATATTAAAAGTTTTCAAGACCGTTTAATAGATATAACTACGCATATAAAATGCCGTGGTTAATTAAGTCGGAGTGGTCGTTCTTATATTTAATATCTCTGTCATAAACTTCATGAATACCATTACTTGAGATTGGTCATTATCTAGAATTGGTTTCAGAATGAGATATGAATTGATTGGATTGTTATTTTAAGATAAACTGTTTTTTGTCATGTCAGTTTCATCATATACGAGAGAAATTATTAACCTTCATAAATAGCAATCTAATTAGCGTTCAAAATGCTTTTGTGTAAAAGATTATTTGATTGTCGCATCGTTAAAAGTATCGTATACGTTGAAATAATTTTCTGGAGTCATTAACTCTTAACGGTATAGTGTTTTGACTGCCTGAGCTTCTGACAATTAAAGAACGCAAGCATGATAAGTGACTAATTGAAACGATGAAGGCAGTAATTATAGAGCAATTACGAGAGATTAAATTGACCTATAAATACGAATCTAATAATACCAAAATATTTGCGATAGGATTGCACACCTACAAATGATATGATACCAATGCTATCTGCTTGTGGAAAATAGACGAGAGTATTTTATTGATTTAAATTTAATAAGACTTAAAATAATACCGGTACTGCTATGAATCAATTATTGTGTTACACTGTTAGTGTTAGTTTAAACGTATGTTTCTTACTACGCAATTTTTTATACATCAAATATGCATTTTTGGTTGTTATTAGTCCATCTGTCGTTATTTCTAAACCTTCGGGTTTGTTTTTCCGTCCTGAATATCTTCCTTTTTATCTCAAAACGTTTGTTAAAACATTCCAACACAATGCAAACATTATTGAATCAATCAACGTTGCTGTTCTTATAATTTTCTAAAAGTGAAAAAATAGGGCACTGAGACTTTCCTCATTATCAAAAAACTAAAAAATTTGCCAAAGGTGACTGACTCATTCTGTTGGATACGACAAAACTTTTAAATAAAGGCTAAAATTAAATGAAAATGAAGTGATAATTTTTCAGATCAGATACTTCCGTTGAAATCAGGAGATGCGGTGTCTAAATATTGCGAGAGGCTTTTTCTAATTTTCTGGTAAATTTGATCTAAGGCCCTTGGCTGAAGAGAAAAGATAGAGAATATTTTATCCCTGAACAACTGTTAGCTAAATTGGTCGCGAAAATTCAGAACCCATCTTGATTCTTAAATGATTGTTTCGCTGCCAATTTTTGTAAAAGAAGACAAATTTTCTACATTCCAAATGGAAGCTGTTTGATTGCTGCTCACAATTCTTCATGGTTATTTTTCTTTTTGGTAAGTTTTTGTTACAACCGACCAACATTATACAATCCAAAGCCTTTCTCTTCGTCTTTTAACACTAATCTCTTTCTTTTAATGCGTATAAGATATCCTTTACTCTTTCGATATCTTTGTGCCTTTCCTAACTTCGTTTCTTTTCGAAATTAGACATCCATTTCTTGTCTCTCCCAAATTACTTAAATTAATATCTCCTTTACTTCTAATGTATTTAATTATTCTTCATATGTTTTTCTCTCAGTCAAACTAATTTTCTCCGATCCACGCCATCCCCACATCTTAAACGCCTCCAATATGCTCGCATCTTTTTTTCCCATTGTCCTCGTCTCGCACTCTCATAATTCTACGCTCCACATCCAAGTTTTCACTGACCTCTTTATTATATATTTATTCGGATTACCTGACAGCGATTCTTATCGACTTACAAATGCTTCCCTTGTCGGTGGTAGATTTACGCATCCTGGGACCCATTGCGCTAAACATTTGTGGGGACCTGGCGCTAAGCAGTCAGTCGGAAACTAGCGCTAAGCAGTCGGGGGCCCTGCAATCTAAATATTACATAGTGAAGCCGCTCCTAACGGCTATCCTCTTTTGTGACACCTCGAAAAGATCGTTTTTCTATGGAATCACAGAGAGGCTCCATTGATTTTTAAATTGAGACATTTAACATTTCTGAGATTATATACACGAATATTTTTTTGGGGCCCCTCTCGCGCGCCATTTCCCACTCCCCTTAAATCCACTACTGTCCTTTGTTATTGCTATTCTTGTTCTGATATCTTTCGTACTTTTTCTATCGTGAGTCAGAATAATACCTAAACAAATAAAAAATTCCACTCATCCCAGCCTCTCCCCATCCACCACCTATAATCACCAGCTATTGGTAAACCTCATGACTTTTACTTTCTATTAATTTTCAATTCCAAATGCCTGTGCTTTTTGATTTAAAGAGCTAACTAGCATCTTAAAGCCCTTTTCCGAGTTACTTACCAATGCATTGTCATCTTAAAATCTGATATGCATAGGCAATTTCCTTATATGCCTGTTTCTTACATTTTCCAAGTTCTCTCATCATTTCTTTGGTATAAATATTAAACGGCACCAGAGAGTGTGTCGCCCTGTCTCACGCCCCTTCCTAGCTTGAACAAGTCTGACTCTCTCTGGCGCTACCAAAGGGATTTTTTTTAATATACAAAGCACACGAATACATTCTGATTGTATTTAATGTATCTTTCTACCTCATCACTCCTAAGGCATTCCTAGTTCCACGACCTTTTCGATATCCGAACTTATATACTTATTAGCTTTTGCTTCGATCCTCCCGTTCAAAATCCTGAGAATAAATTTAGCTGCAGGCGAAATTAAGCCGATTATTCTGGCATTCATTTGATTTATATTTTTCTTCAAAGGGAATAAAAATTGATCCTTTGGCCACTCTCCATCTTCATATATCATACGCCACAATTTATAAAACTCTCTTTTCCTTCTTTTCCTAATTCCTTCAGCATTTCTGCTGGGAGGTCAACTCCTTCGACCAGCGTTTTTTCTTTCTTATTTCACACTAGATCCTTCACTTTTCCATACAATAAATCTATTCTGCCTTGCCTATCAGTTCATTCTTAACCATCGTCCTGACATTCCAAGTTCCTATCCTGATTTCTCGGTCTTCTGTTTCCTCATCGCTCCGTTAAAATGAGCTGTGTGAAGATTTTGTTGGACCAGTATGACCTTACTTCCGTCACCGTGTGTTACGCAACATCAGCTCTAGTGGTCCCGTACACCTCGTGAATCTAATTCCTATAAAAACGTGCTCTTTTGGTTGGGATATTTGTTAAGGTGATCTGTCATTGCCTTTCTCAACAGTGTTTTTAACGGAACACCATAGCTTAATTAGGCCGACCCACTGGGTATAGACGCCTATACCATTCGTCTCTTTTAGATACAGGCGCTGCGTAGACTACTCTTAGTCTGATCCTTTCTTATTGACCTTACTGGCATGGGTGACCCTACCAAGAGCAAATGCTCCATCTATTGTAGTTCTCCTGATCTACGGAACAAACCTGCCCTTCTTCCGCTACAAGGCTTGGTAAATGTATACATATTTTCAGTATTGCAGGTATTATGCCATAAAATTGGCATATTATTCGTGTACCGCGCGCACCTTTTTTCCCAAAATATCGGTAAGAAAAGTGGACTCCGCGACTTACAAGAGAATTTATGAACAAGTTATATATAAATTGCAAGTATCGATAGTATATCCACTGCAGCACGCTTACGTCCACGTTCATACTCTTAGAAAACGAAGAATTCTACTAAGTATATACGCGAAGTATTTTAAAATTATATTTTTATAGTATTAAAGCTGCACCTTTTAAATAGGTTTTAAGTTTATTATTGTTACTCAAAGTAAGCTGTTCTGTCATTAAAAGTTTCCTATCAATTTCTACCTATACTTTTGCCGGAATAAGTTTGCATCTGCTGTCAATGTTCGCCGAATTCATCGTGAGCCCTTAATGCTCCTTTGACATAAGATGGGCGACTAACGAGCAAATTTCTGCTAGCATCGGCAGAAAGAGATCACCCAATAAATTGCGTCACGAAGGTAGAAGAGAAAAGATGCTTAACTCAGGCGAACCTTGCTTCAGGGAGAGGGGAATCGGTAAAGAAGACGATTTTTTAAAAATCCCAGATGTCTATTTATTCCGGTACGAATTTATTTTTTCTCTCCGAACTGGCCCAAAAATAGGGGTAAGCGTGGTACTCGGGGGCGCAGTACACGAGTAAATTCGGTAATTACCTGCGCTAAACAAAAAATTGTACATTTTTTACACATTAATTTTGTTTTGCAATCAAGCATTTCTTATAAATATATGAAGTAACCAGTATGAAAGAAATATACATTCAAAAATATTTTAACTACTTAATTGTCTATAAAAATGGCACTCGATACGTTCTTGCAGTTGATTAGTATTAGTAAAACCAGTCTAAATTTATCAGAATAGAAACCTCGTCTCGTTATATTCATGATTCGTCACCTACGTTAGCTGAAAATGTGCATTCCGTGAGGCATTTAAACAATTCCCATCTCTTTGTGATTAATGTTGGTTGAACTTTCAAAAAATATAAAATAATTACAAAGGAGATGACTGAAGGAAACTGAACTGTATTCACGGAAAAGGATCTACATCCTAAAAAGGTGTTAACCTTTTTAGGATCCGTTTTCGTTAAGGTAAAACGTGAAAAATCCAAATTCAGAAGTAGGAAACGAGTCTCGGTTGAATAAGTCGTTACTGTTTAAATACAGTGCGTAGTTTCTGCTTGACAATATCTATTTCGATAACATGGGCGTATTTATCAAAGGAACATTGTTATTCATTTCAGTCTTAAATAAAGGAAGTTGACGTTTTTGTAAATTTACATGGTTTTGAAGCATATTATCTAAGTGGAACCTTGAGCAACTTCAACTATCTCTGCATTCATATGCACAGAAATATGATTGCATGTGACTTCTTCTTATATTTTAATTCCCATCCATATCGAAATTCCAAAAATTGCTATTGTCTTAGAAATACTGAATTTTAGGTTTAGCTTTACATTTTGAAGTTGTGGTCTGCGCACCAACGCCATCTCATGTCTTTTACTTATAAAAACAAGGTTCATGTTCTGTCTTACCTATGCTTGCCTGCTTCAAAATTTACCTAATATATTTTCCATTTCCTCCAACTATCTGGCTATCGTATGTTACGAAAAACACTAGTTAAAACAGAAAACCTCCCTTCGTGAGCCGTACTTAAAAGTGACACTTCGAGTGAAGCATCTGTAGACATCGGAGTTATCCGTTCAAGAGGCTGTTCGCGTGATAAGAATGGAAACAAACTCTGGCTGCGTGTCGTTGGCCTGGATCGCTTTATGGACATCGACTATCACTCTCTCCACTGAGCGCCCATTTTCCTCTCCAGTAAGCAAGCGCCACGTGAAGTGGAAAACATCTACTCCTGCAAGGGTAATGTTTTGTTCTTCTCACTTGAGGAGAGAGGATATCTTCAATTGGATAAATAACCTGGGATACATGATATTATTCTATTAAAACCTTCCATCATAAATACCTATCTATTATCTAAAAGCTAAATTACCATTTTCGCATATACTATAAATCATTATATTATAATTCTTAATGCAAATAGTCACGTACGATTTTAATTGTTTGTAACTGGGTTTTTAACATTTATTTTGGATATTTGACTGATCATTTATTAAATCTAGAATTATTATTTGTCATTAATTATTTTGAGAAATTAATTGCTTTTAATTAGTTCTTTGGATATTAAATGATAACATATTATTTCTGTTGAAAACAAAATTATTGAATAATACTTTGGACGGTTATAAAAGATAAACAGCTGATATTTTTTAAAGTTAGGAATTTATAATAAATTATATCTTTAATTATTACGATATAATTATCGCATAAAAATTAGCAAGTAATCAGAATTTTCAGAATTTATTCTCTGTCATAAAATATTACTTATTTATTTTATAACATCTGGATTAAAATTTTTGGCACAAAGGATAATATCAGGGATGGTCAAACATAATTACCCTCGGAGCCGCATACTACAGTTTTAAGGAGTCCGGGAGCCGCATGGCACCTTCGTTACACATATATTTATGAGCAGTATATATAACTTGGATTCTAAACAATAAAAAGTTTGTGTCACTTAAGCATTCCCAACACGTGTCAAGTCACACGGCATTACTACGTTCGCCAGTGAAAAGCGTTTGTGAGCCCCTGAATGGAGATGTGCCTCACATTAGAAGAACCGCTTTAGAAACGGAAAACGACTTTTGGTCACTTCCGGGCTAGATTATTCTCACATCACATAATTTTGTTATTATATCATCATCATCATAGGTAGTCTGTCCGTAGACAGGTCCGTGATTATTCAGGGTTAAACCTGGTTCTCCTATTTTCCGCTGTCCTCGTCATATCTTGATAACTCTCTTTCCCTTTCAAATCGTCTATCAGCTGTAATCTTCTCCTAACTTTCCCTTTTTCCATATAGTTTTCCTTCTAACACGTCTTTAATCATACTCTCTCTCCTCAGGTAATGTCCAACCCAGTTTGCCTTCCTCTTTCTAATAGTCTGTATAATCATTCGTTTCTCTCCTACTTAATCGTTTTTCATCCTATCTGTCCATTTTATCTTCAGCATTCTCCTCCAAGTCCACATTTCAAAGCTTTCCAAGTATTTGATGTCATTTTTCCTTAGCGTCCTTGTTTCTCTCCCGTACAAAGCTATACTCCATATTCTTCTTGCGGATATCTTCCCTTATATTCCCCGTAAGTAGGTGTTTCTTTCTTCTGAAAGCCGCTTTTGCTTTTCCTATTATAGTCCTGATCTCATCCGTACATTTTGCTTCTTTTGTTATGATGCTTCCAAGGTATTTATAGTCTGAAACTTGTTGTAAAGGCTTTCCTTCAATACTTATGTTCCGATTTTCTTCTTTGGCTGATATTCGAATTACCTTGGATTTTTCTTTATTTATTTCCATACCGTATTTTCTACCTATTTGACCTCTCATTCTATCTCCTGGGCTTTTCCATGTGTATAAACTTTGTTTATGGTTTTTGAACCATATATTAGTCACTTTAAGGTCGTTATTGATACAGAATTCTACCAGTTTTTCCCTCCTCGGTTTCTCTTCCCAAGTTCATATTGCCCGACAACATTTTCTTCCTGTCCTCCGACTATGCTGTTCCAATCTCCCATTATTATGCAGTTAACCTTTCCTCTTCCGTCTTCTTCGTAAATGTCATTAATTTGCTTATAAATCATCTCGATTTCTTCATCTTCATGAGCTGATGTTGGCATATACACATGAATCATCTAAATCTAAACGAAGGAAGGGAATCCGACACTGCATGTAACGCTGTTATTTTAAACCAATGAAATTCGTCGTCTAACGACAGGAATATATTGATCCAGCATCCACAAAATGTTCGCCGCCTCAGCAAAGTCTATCAATTATGTATACATCCTAGCACTGAAGAATGTGTTCGATGGAAATTTAACTGCGCTTCATGAGTTGGGCAGCCAGAGAATTTAGGAAGTGATGTTAAATAATAAAAAATAATAAATGTTATCTTTAATTCTAGAGATCAGCGCATGATATTATCGGATTGAAGTTTCATGCATAAAATTTACAAAACTGTCACATCATTAATATATGTTTTATAAAAATATGTCAATATAGGTATATGCGTATATAAATTAATTATATTTTGTAGCGCGTCTCAAGAAAGAAATGATGAAATACTCTTCAACTGAATTCAGTAATATAAATTTTTTATTCATACATGTGTTTACATTGGTATATAAGCAAACCCAGAACATTTAGCAATAAAAGTTCTAAATAAACCATTTCATTAGACATTAAATGTTTGCTGAAAGGTATCCATTATTAGCTGGCGCGGAATTCCGACCAGAGCGAATGAAATACAAGCGGACTACATCGCAAATCGTTTGTTTTAGCTTCGCGGAATAATGGAGACTTCAGAATAGCTTACCATCGAGTTAATTGAATAGCGGAGAATAAGCAGTTCCCGCGACGCCGAGTTAATTCAACCCGTCGAGCAAGAAGGAGCTCCTTTTACCCCAACCCCCTAAGGCTGCCCTCTCATTAAGAACGAACCCCTAATAAGGACACCCCTAACCCATCTAAGGAGGTTCCACCCCCTAACAAGGACACCCCACCCCCTAATAAGGACACCCCACCCCTTCTAAGGGCGATCCCAATAAGGAAGTCCCACCCCCTCTAAGAGCGACCCCTTAATTAGGACGCTCCCGCCCTCACTATAAACCGCTAAAGACACAAAAGAGAGACAAAAGGACGACGACGCTTCTCGTAACGGCCACCTGACGTGACAAAATCGACAATTTTTTCCCACTCCCTCTAATAAGGACTTCTTGAAAACATGTGCACATCAATTATATCAACCTCGTTTGGAAATTTATACTATCGGACGTCATCACACTTGGCCGCGGTCTCTTAGAGTTCCGCCTTTCCCTTGTAAAAGGGTAACTTAAATCTCTCGACGTAATTGTTTCCTCATTTCTCTTAGTCCGTTTGCGGTGGAAATCTTCTGATAAATAATCAATCACTCCCGATTAGTTGTATAGGACGAAAGATTTTTAGCATTAGTTGAACTATCTGTATCTTATTTATTAAAACTTTATCTGTATAAACATAATATAATCTAAAAAGTTCGGCGGAACTTGGTTGCAACTGAACTTCATATTAAAAATAAAAAAGAACCCTGCAACTTCCACAAATTATTTAATTACACCACCGGTTTTGCTATACATAGCATTTTCATTTGAAACAAGAATGAAAAGGTGTTTTTTCTTCATTCTTTTCATTCGCGAAGCACATCCAGTCCAAATATAATTTCAGAATAATTTAAAGAAACAAAAAGTTTTAGCTGTGAGTCATTATAACCTGATTTTTTAAATATTTATTTATCTGTTATGGGAATAGAGGGGTGAAGACAAAATGTGCTGCTTTTAACCATTTCCCATTTTCATTTTATGCTATATAGAAGGGGTGGCCAAACCGCGGCTTACGAGCCTCATGTGGCTCTTGTAACTTAACGTTTATTTACACTTAAGGGTGTATCAAGGCTTATCAACTCAGAAAGCAATAACGCAGTGCGGGTATTACGTTTTGGGATTGCTAAATGGACATGCAGTCTCTCTCTATTGTTTCGAATACAAATTATGTTTACTGTTCGTTCATTTTGTGCGCAGAATGTGTGCCTTTCGGCTCTCAAACTCAGAAAGATTATCATATGCGGCTCTGATGGTAAACAGGCCTGGCCACGTCTGCTATATAGTATCCTTCAATTGTTAAACAAGAAGACACTAGGTAGGCCGAATTTAGCACGCAGACCGTAGTTTTAGCACCACTGTTATACATATGTACAACATATACTATAAAATTGATCGCGAACCTCATGGAACAAGTTTGTGAACCACAGTTGGCCGGCAGGCCACACTTTAGGAGTCCCTGGGTTAGAATGAAGTAATATGGGAAGGAGATCGACTCAGAAGAAGTCATTTTAGAGGAAATTGCGGAACAACATGGATAGCTGTGTCGAAAAAGAGAGAAATGATGAAAAGCGTGACCAAGATAACAACTACGGAGGATGGAATGATGGCAATAAAGCTAAGAGCTGACCATTTTTATATGATGGATACAGAAGATGTGCCAATCTGGAGACCGTCCCTACTCCAGCATTACTCAACATAATTATTGCAAAAGAATATTGAACTTTTATTATATTTTAATGGATATTTGAACAAGCTTTCATTTAATGGTTATTTTAAAAATTGAGGATGTTTTCGGGACAACATGTTTGTATGTTCTGGCATTTGAGGAAATCCATACATTTCCATTGAGAGGATTTCGGACAGGTGCAGGCGAATTCGGGAAACCTGCTTTCTGTTCGTAAGTATACCATGGGCGTTTAGAATTTCTTTTATGTGTACCATTTTATGGTTCTAGGTCTTTTCGCCCCCGGGACATTTCATTCCCGATGAATATTTGAGGAAAAACTTGACTTCCATTTAAATAAGATCAATTGTTTTATAATCATTGAAATTAATATTTATTATTATTATTATTATCATGATAGCACAATTATTTAACACAATTAATAGGATTACATTTTCTCAACTATAAACAACTGAACAGGTTAAGTGCAGCACCGATTGTATATGCAATTACCAGTATAAACAATTGAACGGATAATGCGTATCTGCAGAACTGGAAACAATTTAACAGGTGATTTTTACCTAGAGTAAACAGTTGAATAGATAATGTGTACCGACAACTAGTAGAAACAATTGAACGAGTAAAAAGCACCGCTATTAGTATAAACAATTGAACAGGTAATGCGTACCACCATAACTATAAACATTTGTACGGATAAATTGTACTGCCAATAGAATAAACAATTGAACGGGTAAATTGTACTGTTATTAGAATAAACAATTGAACTGGTAAATTGTACTGACAGTAGTATAAACAATAGAACGGGTAGTGTGTACCGCCAGAACTATAAACAATTTATCAAGTTAATTGTACCGTCCGTAGCATAACGTTTGAACATTTAATATCTCTATCCAATTTGTGAAATCAGGTTACAGAAAACAAAGGAACCAAATGTTTCGTATAATACTATATAAAATTTGTTTCGGCTAAACCTAATTGTCTTATTGGATAACAATAAAAAATAATTCTAAAGGGGTAACAACAACATAATTTATCTACAAGAACATGCACAACTAAAATCAGGAGTATACAAATATCAAAATAAAATAATAAAGAATGTGGTATAATTTACTGTAGTAAAATCCAAATATAAATGTAGAGCTTGCTAATAGTTAAAAACTGTCTTGCAGGAAACCAACCAGAAGAAGTGAGATGTAAAAATCGCCGAAGACCTACTTAGAAAAGCAAGAAAAACTTGAGATATAAAAAATAACGAATACAATAATGAAGATATATCTGGGAGTGGTTCAAATAGATGCGACACAACAACCAATTCAATTGTTTATACTACTTTCGGTACAATTTACCCTTTCAAAAGTTATGCTAATGATGATAGTAATGTTTATAGTTCTGGCAGTACACATTACCCGTTCTATTGTTTATACAACTGTCAGTACAATTTACCAGTTTAATTGTTTATTCTAATGGCAGTACAATTTACCCGTTCAATTGTTTATTCTACTGGCAGTACAATTTACTCGTACAATTGTTTATAGTTATGGTGTTATGCATTACCTGTTCAATTGTTTTTACTTATTGGCGGAACACATAACCTATTCAATTGTTTATATTAATGGTGGTAAACAGGAACCTCTCAATTATTTATACTTATGGTGGTACACATTATCAGATCAATTATTTATAATTATGGTTGTACGCATTAATTGTTCAATTGTTTATAGTTCTGGCGGTACATATTACCCATTCTATTGTTTATACTACTGTCAGTATTATTTACTCTTTCAAATGTTTATTCTACTGACAGTACAATTTACCCGTACAATTGTTTATAGTTATGGTAGTACGCATTATTTGTTCAATGCTTTATAGTTCTGGCGGTACACATTACCCATTCTATTGTTTATACTCCTGTCGGTATGATTTACCCTTTCAAATGTTTATTCTGTTGACAGTACAATTTACTCGTACAATTGTTTATAGTTATGGTGGTACGCATTACCTTTTCACTTGTATATACTAATAGCGGTGCTTTTTACCGGTTCCCTTGTTTATAATACTCTCGGTAAAAATCACCTGTTAAATTGTTTCCAGTTCTGCAGGCACGCATTATCTGTTCAATTGTTTATAATAGTAATTGGATATATTATCGGTGGTGCATTTAACCTGTTCAATTGTTTATATTTGCGAAAATGTAATCCTATTAATCGATTTAAATAATTGTTATTGTTATAATAATAATAATTATTAATTTCAATGATTATAAAACAATTGATCTTATTTAAATGAAAGTAAAGTTTTTCCTCAAATATTTATCGGGAATGAAATAGCCCGGGGTCGAAAAAACCGGTCACCCCATTTTATATTGCATTGTTGTGAACCTTAGGGCGGAATTTTAGAAAGTTTATTTTCGAATTAATTTTTGTTTTCAGCACTTTCCAACTAATTTAAAACTGAAGAGAAGTTTTGGGGATTTTTAACAATTTACTTCATCTTTAATTTGTAATGAGATTTTGCTGTTTATTAATAAGTAGAGGTCCTGGCTTTAAATATGATTTTTTTAATATGAGAGTCTTGCGCCTAGAAAAATTCCTAGAAATTAATGAACCGTTTATTGGGCATGGCGGAGCCATTTAGTAGACATTTTTAAAAGTTGTTATGTAATCATTTTGTAACAGTTTATAAGGTTGGATTTATCAGTATATTGTTTTGTACCGGTCTTTCTCCGAAGTAGGAAAGTTTTCTGCCAAGTACGGAGGTAGAGTTGAGTAGACCCATACACATCAGACATTCTATTTAGAGATTTTTTAAAGTCATTGAAACATTTATAGCATAAGAAATGTTTAACAATTTCATCCATATTCTAGAATAAATACATTAATATAAAAAATTGAAAAAGCATTAATGCTAGTTATTTTTAATAGTCATAACAAGGTTATGGAAAACCAGAAATGTTACTCCTGAAGACGCTCACTGCAACGTGGACCAAACGTCGAGTTAAAAACGCTTTCTACGCAGCTTCTCCCGAGATCGCCTTCTAACAAGACTACATACACGTGAATCATTGATTCGGAAGTTACATAAGAAATAAAAAGGCGTTACCAGAATCCGGCATAGAGTCAAATCATATCCTTTCGATAGTTTATATAACTATAACGCCAGATCAAATAAGGAAAACATGGACAGGTAAGAAAAATTGCTGCATGAAAGAAACTCAAGATGCAATCAATGCGAAGTTAGAAGTTTGAGCAGCTGAAAAACGGACCAAATTCTGTGGAAATAAAAAGTGTGGAAATAAAGGAAAGCATAGAAGAAACTAGAAATCGGTAGACAGGAGTATGAGACAGGAAAATGAAGTATCCATAGATCATAATAAATGATCGATAAAATGAATGGTCGCAGAAGACAGATGATCGTAAACAGCGACAAATGCAAAACAGATTATAGAAAAATAAAGCATGAGTTAAGAAGAGTTGTAGTCATAGTTAGAAAAAAACTGGACACATGAGCTATGCGAAGAAAGACTAGGGAAACAGAATTTTATGTATGCTAGTCCAGATAGGAATCCAAATGTTAGGCAGGCATGGGAAGGGCATATCGGAGAATGCCAGCAGACAAGGCTCTCAAATATAGAAGTGAAAGGATAGGCGGAAGCAAAGGGTACAATGTAGGGCAAATAATTATCGGAAACGAAGTAGTATAACCGATTCAAGAACTGAAGACATGAAAGGCTGCAGGTAGTTATAATATCCGAAGAAGTTCATCAAGTCATATGACAGGAGGGAAAGAAGTTTTGACAAGATTCATTATAAATACAATATGGCAGAGTAGCATTATGTTTTCTTAGAAGTAACAACGATACCTCTAGAGAAACAAATGCAATCTATCAACAAAAAAATAGAATGATACATCAAGGATTGTTATCAGAACCTTGACCAATAGACAGGAGAGAAGAGCAGTAGGGCATGGTCAATTCGGTTTCAATAACGCAGAGGAACCAGAAATACCATCAGAGATAAGATATTAACTGAAAGGGTTTGTGAAATAAAATCTTCATTTCTGCTTGGTTGAATAGATGAACAGGATTAAGCCGATGAGGTTATTGATGGATATCGATGTGGAATGGAAAGAGAATATAGATGAAATTGAAAGTCAGATTATAAAAAACTGATCTGGCCAGCAAATAACTTTCTCCATATAAAGTAATGAATACGAATTGCTCTCAACGACGGCTTCCCGAAGAATTACTATCAGAAATTACATTCGTGAATAATTTTTGAACTCTGAATAATTTTCAAAATGTAAACTACTTCGAATAATTTTTCGCATTGAAAAAGTCTTATGTAAATAGAATTGCAATTAGTCGCTATAGATAACAAAATATTGATGCTCAACCTTCTCTTAATGTCAAATTATTGTACAAAATATACTTGATTCACATGGGACTTTATAAAATATGACGCTTAATGGCATTGGGATAACTTTTATAGTGATTAAAATTACCTTTGATAGTGCTATCAACAACACAAAAATATTATCATAAGATTGGAAAAAATGCTATCAGCTAGCAAGATTCATTGCACTGAGCATAAAATTAGACGGACAACCGAATAATTGTATCTCTGATCCAACTCATTCTATGAAAAAATATTTAAAAAAATTATAGAAAATTATAATTTCCACACCTTTGATGATAACAAAACCTTTACATTAATGAAGCCTTATAGGATGTCGCATAACGGAAAATGACAATAGTCATCCTCCATTTCCGGCTGATCAATTTTATCCTAAATCTAATCAACCTATATCTTTTCAATAAAATCATAACTATAACATTTGGCGCTGAGAATATTAGTATTTTTTTAGTAAACTTTCCACCAAAATTCCTATTACACACATAAACACAGATATCATCGAGACAATAATGAAAACTTCTTTAGAGAAAGTTAAAAAGTTATTTACGTTGAAATTTAGAATTAGTGTTTTTCATGAAACAATACTTTCTTATACTAATTGTAAGTATGGAAAAAGTAACAGTATGAGCAAAGTATAGGAAAAGGAATAAGACAAAGTTGCAGTTGTCACCGCTTTTATTCAATATACAAGTAGTTGGCGCTTGCACTCTGCATGCATTTCAGCCCGTATCGAATGTAACATTAATGGATTATATGAGGAGGTGCAGTGTATCAGGCAGTCCCTAACGTCACTACCATCATAATTTCCACACCTTTGATGATAACAAAACCTTTACATTAATGAAGCCTTATAGGATGTCGCATAACGGAAAATGACAATAGTCATCCTCCATTTCCGGCTGATCAATTTTATCCTAAATCTAATCAACCTATATCTTTTCAATAAAATCATAACAAAAGTAGTTGGCGCTTGCACTCTGCATGCATTTCAGCCCGTATCGAATGTAACATTAATGGATTATATGAGGAGGTGCAGTGTATCAGGCAGTCCCTAACGTCACTACCATCAAGGCTGCTTCTCCTATTGTGATCCCTGATAGGCCTAGAAAAAAATGAACCTATCCGCTCCATCCTTCAGTCTATATCCAAAGTTTAATCGTCATGTTTGTGCTTTCTGTAGTAGGTGGGAATCCCAATTATCTATGATACACTAAATCACAGTAAGTGATGCAATTAGTGTTTTGGATAATGTAATCGGAAGAAATATTGGGGATGATGTTTTCATAATATGCATGACATTCAAAATTACAGTAAATTAACATATATCCTTAAGGGAATGAACTTTATGTTAATTCAATTAAAGAAAATTTAGAAAAAAATATATTTCCGTAACTAGAGTTTTCTATAACTCGAATAATTTCTGCTTTCCCTTGTGATTCGAGTTATGGAAATTCCGCTGTAATTCGTTATGACGTCATTAATTCTCATCAAAATCAATAAATCAATGCAATCGCAACGTTTAATATCAGGTCTCTTTATAAGCATTGAAGCCGTTTACAGATTTCCATTGTTGAAAAGAGAAAAAAAAATTACTCTTTGTTCCAAATAAAAGCCAATATTTTTGCTAATTCGGTACGTACTTGAATTCTGTCTTCAAAATTTTTTATCTATATGACTGGTTTTTCCCAAATTCGTATCTTAATTTTAAATAACTTAAAAATTCATTTTTAGAATTCCTATGCTTTCCTTATGAGGTATTGAAATGGAACATGGGGGTTTTAAACGCCCCTTAAATATTAACTTTTTCTGTGATTTCGGAGTTTAATGCAAAATTCATTGCAATAGCCTAGAAATTGAAAGACTGGAGGACGCACTCATTATGAGGTCAATCCTGGCAAGAAAGAAAACGAACTACAAAAATGATCAGTAGATGAGCGGTTGTACGGTAGAACGTAAATACATATGGAAAAATCTCACGTTATGAGAATATCGGTAGATTAGAGAACTTGGATTGAAAGAAAATACATAGTATATTGCAATCTGTTCATAAAGCACTAATAAAATAATAAATAAAATTGCCAAAGAAAAATCCACATTCAGAAGAAAGAAAATTCGACTAATAAGTAAAGAAATAGATAAGGAAGAATTCTGTGAAATGCTACTTAGTTACTTATGGAGCAGGGTTTGTTGAAAATTCTTCGAAAGCAATTCTTAAAAAATACAATTCTTCGAAAAGCAACCCTTCAAAAAAGTATCTTCGAGTAAATAATTCTTCTACATCATCGTTCGATGAACGCAACGTCTCTCTTGACGTCGCTTCCGCGCTGACCAATGGTCCCTTCCGGTCCTAAAAATCCCTTTCTTTATTGGATATTAAACTAGCCAGGTGCATTTATCCAGAAGACTGTGACTGAGATATCGTTTTTCGATTTCCCCTTTCTTTTGGTGCTCGGGAAATGGAAATACAGCTTTTTTTCGTGGGTAAAACGGATTTTCCAAAAATGATTTTGTTAACTCTTCTGTTAACATGAGTTCATCTTTGTAAACACCGAAATCATTTTTATTATGACCCTAGGGTGGTGTTGTATAGATGGGATCAACGAAGAGCTGGCTTAATTAAGGAGTGTCCTTTCTTTTATGGAATGTGTTCATTGTGTTCTAACAACTGCTACTTTTGGTTGTTTTAAGATTTGTATTTTCCATTTTGTAAGGTTCAGGAGAAGATTAAAATATAAACATTTCTGTAGTTTTTGGTGATTTTACGTCATACTCATTCAAATTATATCTGGGAATGTTAATATTTTTGTTATTAATTAAATGAAACTAATTATAACATAGAATTACGTAGTTTTCCAACAATGACTCTCTTTATAAGTAAATATTGACGGCAGAAAATGGGAATTGATCATCCAGTCTTAATTCTCAAGATAAATAATGTTGAATAAACTAGAGGAGGCGGGCGTATAGAATTTAAGCTGTTACGATGGCCGTTAATGCAGACACTAAGAGGGTTGGTGGTGAGATCGCCGTGGAAGGCGGGGAATGGTTTGGCCGTTCATGCGAATCGCTATAAGACACCTTTTAATGATTTCTTGAAGATGAGGTACGTCATTGCCTCTACCTCTCAACTACGACAGCGGGAACTTACTCCCATCCACCTCCTTAACTCTTTTTCTCCTCCATGGTTTCAACTTCGCTAACCTTTTATATTCCATCCCTTCACCACCATTTATTTCCTCTTAATTTGTAATTGGCTACCTCAATGTCGTGAAGGTCTACTCCCCCCATTTTTGTAACATTTTTGAAAAAACAATATTCTGCTTAATAGGAACTATTTTACCTTCCTTTCGACTGTATTGTTTCGCTTTCACAATGGCATCTAGCGTCCACATGTTAGTAAGCTAAGCTGACTAACTAAGCTGTCTTTCCAACGCAAAATGAATATTTTTTTTGTATCTCCCAAATGCAAAGTCGTAAAGTCAAGATAAATCACATGATTTCTTGGACTATCTACTACAGCTAGTAAATCAAGAACCTCTGAATTCCTATGCAAAAGCTATCAGTTGGCTTCTGGGTAGCCCCAGCATGTGATAAGAACTGAATCAAGTAGCCTGACGATGACGCTAGACACCAGAGACAATCCGGAATGCTCTTTCTTGCCTTTTATGAACACTGCATGAATTTCGACCAAAATAAGGCATCATTTGTTCACAGGTGGATGTCATGAGAATTGATTCCGAACTGCAGAACATTTTTGCTTAAAATGGATGACTTGGGTTCATATATTGCATCTTCAATGCGTAGTGCAAAAGCCCTAACGGTGTTAACAGGCATTTCTACAGATTTGTCGTTGGTTACAACGATATTGTCAATGTTCTCTTCATTTGTCAAATTATTGACTTATAGAGGAATAACTAACTAATCACCATTCTTGATAACCACGTCCTCTTCTAAAATTGCTAATATATCACGTAAAATAAGCTCCCTCTTCATATGTGATACGAACTGATAACAATACACTGAAAAACTATTAATAGTACCTACTGATATAACTTTAATCGGACAATAACAACGAAGGATGGTAACGATAACAAAAACAGCACTATCACCGAGAACCAGCACAACAACGCTGACACAAACTGGAACTGACTGTAGCGTTAACACAAATTAAAGAGTCACGAGAAATCTGATTATCTTAGAACGTGTCATGTATCGTAACTGTGAAAACGCTCAAAGTTGCGCAAACATATCATTATATTTTCTCGCCAAAATAAATGATTTTGGATGATGAATATACATTACTCGATTCAAATCGTAAAAGTACATGACATCGAAAATATTATTCAACAGCTTAGCTCTTATAATAAAATTTCTTAGATTATCTGTAAGTTATCTAAGGGATGAATATCCAAGATCTTCGAAATTGTAAATAATTATTCAATCATTCATAAATGATTAATCAGGAAATTATCAAGCTCCCCTTATGGTTGAAGAATTTCAAGAACAAACATTTAAAAAATAACTATCTCAGGCATCTCCAATAGTCACAACAAGGTTATGAAATGAGATGGATATTTCGACTACAAAGCACCCGTCTTCGGCGGTAATTCATCGAAAATAGATTTAAAAGACTATTTTAGAATCTATTTAGAATCTATAGTGCTTGTTCTTGAAAACGTAAATGATTAAATAAATGAAGTTAAATTGTTTGTGATAGATAAATAGTTCGTCTATCGTTGTGGAGTAACAGCAGAAATAAATTTTTCGTTTAACAATTACAAAAAATCATTGAAAAAATGTTGAGATTTCGTCACGTTGAACACTAATGGGTTAATTGAATAGGTAGAGACCAAAATAAAAGGAAAATCACGTCGTTCTGTACCTGAAACTCCATTTGGGAGCAAGGCGGCTGCAAAAGACGTCTCTACTCAGTGGGTGGTCTCTTATTAAAACATCGTTAAGTAAGGTAAAGGGAAGCCAATTCAACTATTAACTCGAGCAATATGGTTCAGTTTATCAAGAGAAATTTGTCATGTGCGAGACAATGCCCATTGGGGATAGTCTGGCGTACGTCGGTAGTCATTCCACAAGATGATTACACAGCTCATGGCAGCAGAATTACAAAGGGGAAAGGCTTCGTAAATCTAAATAGGCACTCGGAACGTTAGGAAAGGAATTTTAGAAAATACTAAGCTAAAAATGGAAAGATATAGGTTAAATATTTTACGATTCTTCTAAGTTTGTTTGAATGGTTTCATTGGAGATTTAAATAGGAGAAATGCGAACCAAAATGAATACTAGAATTTGGTAAAATTAGTTTTAGATAAGATATCATGCCTAAGTGTTAATAATAAGCAGCAACTTAAACGACCGTTTGATGATAATGGACATTGAAGCAGAACCAGTGAACTACATGATTATATAAATATATATCCCAACGTATGATCACAGCAAGGAATGAGTGGATGAATTCAGTGATCAAATTAAGGAAGGAAGAGAGAGGTATAAGATAAAAAAATACATGAAAGACATGGGGTGGTGGGAATGACAGTGAGAAAAAGGAATAACGGTAGCGAGGTTGGAAAGGCAAAATGTAAAAGGGAATGTACTAGTAGGTCTTTCTTTAAGAAAAAGTTGATGATAACAAATACGCGGGTTAAGCATCACAATAGGCAAAGGAAAATATACTTTTTTTAAATGCCAGGAGAAATGCGAAAGAATCAGATTGATTAATACTTGGTAAGACAGAGATAAATTAATAGTGATTTGGACCACGACAGCACAACGGGAGCGAGAAACAAGTGAGGTAAGAATAGAAAGGCAAATTACGCGGGGCATTTATTTTCACAAAATAAATATCATTATGTCCCGCTAAAATGCGACGAAATAAATAAGAATAAAAAATTTGATATTCAGTAATAACCTCCCGCGGATTCTTTAGTTGACATCCAATGTGATAAACACTTTCCTGAAAAAAGTCATCATTATATTCTAGCATGAATACTTTACGGGTTATTAGCCAAGTTCTGACGTAGGCACCGATTACTTCTCTGAAGCTGATTCTAGTTCCAACACATTTATATCTCTCCCTCGTAGGATCCCGAAGAGCATTACCGTCTTTCCGCCTCATTCCGCCTCCGCTACTCCCATTCCATCTCCGCTCTTCCTCCTTTCACCTCTGCTCCTCCTTTCACCTCCCTTTTCCCCCATCTCTCCCACTCTCTGGTGGAGCGGAGGTATGCTTTTTACTTCGAGACTCTCGCGCGCGGCCCTCACCCTTAATATTTACTGTGCTTCGAAGTTTTCTCTCCATTCTTGTTCCTAGGAAGATGAAATAGACGCATCCTCTTCTACTAGGGGATCCTTAGTTTCCGCAATAGCGTAGAAACCGCGTCTTACAAATTGAGTTAACTGCACGTAGAGAGTCGCGAGACAAATTATCTGCGGGAGGTATTTTCTGCGGGATTTTTTTCAAAAATAAAGTAGTTTTTTTTCCTGGGGCGCCGCCGGCACGGGCCCGTTATTCTCTTCGACTAGTCTGCGGCCGTAAATTTCGCGTCCTATACCGTCTAACTTCCTGATTTATCATACTCTACTTAAATGCCAACTGGAGAGACTGATTAAGTTTAAACGGTTTGTCTTCATATTTGCTCACTTTTTGAGTTGGGCTTTCTGCTCCGAGTTTCAGTGGACGAGCCTCCATGAATCTTCGCCTGAATTGGAGGTGTTCCTTAAAAAAATAACACTTCCAAAAAGTAATGAATAATTAATTTAGGTTTTTCATCGTTTATGGAAATTTATTAGTGATTTTCTTAATTTTCAAAGCCAAGTGAATATGAGGTTTATGCGCGCGAATACCGTTCGTCAGTTCCAGTGAAAATATGACAAGCAATCACCCAATATTTTTATTTTTTACGTAAATCTTCTTAAATATAATATTTTTAACTGAATTGAAAAACCATTTCAAGTTTTAATAACTAAGCCTTAATGGCGTTACGCATAAAAAATTACATGTTATGTCATTTACATTATTTTTCCATTTTCGGCCAATATGAATGATTAAACATTCCATGGTTCTTCGGAAATTATACTAATATGCTTTAGTTTTTTGTTATAAGAAGACTCTGTGTATCGGCAATGCTAGCATCGTTACCAAAGACGTAAATATTGCACGATCTCCGTGGAAAACAGGAGCAAGGAGCATTGCCCTCTCGATCTGACCGCCGACAATGGCGCGCCTTTTGAGACGCCCTCGTAACCAACCATCCCGACTGCCTTTCCTGTTGGTCAGCTCAGTCGCAGAATGTCCCTGTGCGGACGTGAGTTTTTCGTGGTGCAGAGGTCACGCTGTTCGCAGGTGTGGAAGGAGATGACGCCATGAACGCAAAAGGGGAATCTCGGAAGGCAATGGACCGCGAAATTAAACCTGCCTTTATCAGCTGCCTACAAGGCGCCTTCTCGCGCGCACACTCGCTCGCATCTTACGCACCCCTCCTGAGCGACGCTCCCATTTTCCCTACCCCCTTTTTCCACACCCCCTGGCACTCCCATTTTCCACATCCCCGTGGCCCCCTCCAGACTCCAGCTGGATCCGTTAGAGCTTGTGCTCGAGATGAAGAAAGAACGAAGATCGATGATGTAGAGTGCAAGTCCATTCTCGTAGCACGACCTTGACCATCGTCTGCGCCATCTTTCCGCCCCGTCGGTCCTTCTTTCTTGACGCAATCGGGCGTACCTTAAGGAACTGTTATCGCCGTGCCGTGTCATCCGAAGCCTCGCGACGATCCTTAGTTTATTCGCCGAACACCGCATCGCTTGCTGCGACTCTTTATTAATGAATGTGCTTCATACGAGCGACTTTTCAATTTTCCTGAACATATGCTCCGCTATACTCGGAAAAGCAAATTCTCGACCTTTCCTCTTGGACTTCTTACGAATGATGAGCATTAAAGAAATATTCTCATGGGTTTTCAGCGAGTTAAATTATTGCCTGTGTGTATTAATAGCGTGAGTCAAAAGTATATTAAATGTAGTCACAGAGGCTTAGATTATGAGATAAACGTTCTCCTTTGTGTACATAATCGAACTTTTGGAGATATAGTCTGGAAAGATGCTGCGTGAAATGCAGAGAATGGTCAATATGTGATACTGCCCAAAGCACAAGATGACACGGAGTCTTTGCGGACCAAAATACAAAAAATCGAACCAACTGTGTTCGTGAAAAACATACCTACCACCGCTTCCGATGAGTATCGCACAGCTATAGTCCATGAGTATAACAGTGCCCGCGTATTAGCGAGAAAAACCATGCGTAACGCATTTAACACCTTCCGGAATGAAGTATTAAATACAAAATTGAAGGAGGATCCAAAAGCGTTCTGGTCCTATGTAAGAGAAGTCAAGGGAGGGGGTCCTTCAATACCCTCCCTGCGATGTGATTCCGGAGACATCCTTCACGATGGGGAGGATAAAGCTAATCTACTAAACGTTTACTTCGCGAAGGCGTTCACGGCAGGTGGAGATAGACTTGAAGATAATCTTATTCCCGACGGATGTACTCGGATGGATAATATTAAAATCTCTGAGGCAGAAATAGCGAAGCAACTGGGTGCGATAAAGCCCAACAAAAACCCAGGACCAGAAGGATTTCCCGCGCGTGTATTAAAAGAACTAGCAGAAGAAATAGCTCCCTTCCTTCGGATAGTATTCGAGAAATCCCTTACCCTCTGTGAGGTTCCTGATGATTGGGGACTAGCACACGTCACACCCATTCATAAGGGAGGTGACAAAGAAAACCCCGAGAATTATGGGCCGATTTCTCTAACATCATTATCATGTAAGATTTTGGAGCACATTATTGTTAGCAACACAATGCGTTATCTCGAGAGTAGATCGCTGTCAACATGGCTTCAGAAAAGGTAGATCCTGTGACACCCAACTCGGTCTGTTTGTGAATGATGTTTTATCATGCGGCGAAAATAATAAACAGGTCGATGCAGTGTTCCTTGATTTTCGAAAAGCTTTTGACAAGGTTCCCTACCGTAAGTTGTTATTAAAATTGGGAAATCCTGGCGTTAATGTTAAAGTCATTAACTGGGTTCGCGCTTTCTTTTGGAATAGAAAACAAAAAGTGGTCATCGATGGTAAGTCCTCGAGTGTGGCAGATGTAGTCTCTGGCGTGCCGCAGGGTAGTGTGATCGGACCTACGCTTTTCTTGCTTTATATAAACGACATCAGCTCAGTTGTGAAAAGTAATATCAGGCTTTTTGCGGATGACACCGTAGTCTATAGAGAAATTAGTGGTCCTAGCGACCATCGTCAGCTTCAGGATGAACTGGATGCGTTATCTGTTTGGTGCAAGGAACGGGAGCTAGAAATCAATCAGAAAAAGAGTAACGTTCTAAACTTTTGGAAATCTAGAAGCCCATCGTCCGTGTTTACCTACTCGATAGATGGTGAGAGCATTCCTATTTCGGAATCCGTGAAATACCTCGGGGTAACCTTGAATCGTGACCTGTCTTGGGACACCCACATAAGACGAGTGATAGGTGCGGCAAATAAGAAGTTGGCTTTTGTGCGTAGAATAGTCAGGAAAAGCACGGAAAAGGTGAGAGAATCCTGTTATTTATCCTTGGTTAGACCTCAAATGGAATACGCAGCAGCGGTTTGGGATCCATATCAGAGGGTACTCATAAATGATTTAGAAAAAATACAGCGGCGAGCAGCTATATTCGTGAAAAAGAATTACGATAAAAAACAGAGCGTTACGTTACTCATTGAAAAGTTGAATTGGCCATCGTTGAAAGATCGTAGGTTACAGGCGAGACTTAAACTTCTAGATAAATATAGGTCGGAAATATTCGTAAATGAAATGAAGGATATTATTCGACAACCAACGTATATCGGACGGAGGGATAATGAGGACAAGATTCGCGAAATAGATAGTAGGACGGAGAGGTATAAGGAGTCCTTTTTCCCTAGGACAATACGTGACCACAATAGATAACTGTGAATAATAATTAGTTAGGAACTTGGTGCGCGGCACCCCCTGCCATCCACCGTCAAGGTGACTTGCAGGGTAATATGTAGATGTAGTTATGGAGTTCAACAAGATCCTCAGTTCGGGGCTCCTAGGGAGTATTTTGATTATGAGCGCATTTATATTCCTCTCCAATATTTTTAAGATATCTACTGCAACTCCATGTGGTATCCGTTAACGTTCATTTTCGGTTATCGGTTTATTCTTCGAGAATCCATGTAAAAGAGTTTCGACGCTATTATCTTCTGGTGTATTTAATTCTTTCTTCGGCGTTGTACGTTTTTTGCACGGTGTTTTCACTTCTTTCATCATCAGGCTCCTCTCTATATCACTGTACACATGTTTCCTTCGCTGCTATTCATTAAATGAAGTCTGATCAGGCTTGGGTGATTTTTAGCCTGTTTTTCAGAATAGAAATAGGATTTTAGTTTCTTCTTTTTGTTTGTCTGTCTGTCTGTCTGACCCCCTCATTAACTTTTAAACCAATAGACCTCTTTTCATGAAACTTGGTAGAAACCTCTTTCCACTAGGGCCAAGCTCCCGAGCATAGTTTTGTTGCGAAGATTGTAAGTCCCGGGTTCGATTCCAGGAACTATGCTTAAAATTTGATTTAGATGGGAAATCTGAAATCCACCGTGCAGGTTAATTTTCTCTTGCACATTAAAATATCTTGCAATTTTAATATCGGAGCGCGATCTGTACTATTCTCTGAGTAAAGGAATGGCAATTCTAATTTTAATAGTTGAATTTTGCTTATTTTTCGTATTTCTTCAAATTTTGCTTAAGTACTCGTTTTTGCAGTTTTAGTTACTCATAACGAGAGTGTTGTAATTGCAACTATTATTTTTGGACTCGTATACGATATGGTCTAACAGCCTAGTACATACACGCGTTAATTTTGCTGCAGAAAAACGCGTGATCATTTTAGTTATCCGTTGGAATTTATTTGTAATATTTTATAACGCTAAATTATAAAATTTGGGAACACAAAGAGTTTCCCATCAGCAGTGATTTTAAAGCTATTAAAGACACATTTTATTGAAAAGAATTTTGGGAAAAGTAGGCATCATAAGGTCCGTTTGAATCTTCTTGTTTTATTATTAGATTATAGTATCGAGTAGTTATCCTATCTTTCATTTTCATTCAATGATTTATTTTCTCAGTGAATTAATTTCTTGTTGAGAATTGATATAAGTTCTCATCTTTGAATCGAGTTCAATAATTTTCTTTGGATTAAAATAAGGCCTCTCTGCGATGCAGGAATATGTTTTCGTTAAACAAAGGATTAAATAGAAACATAAATAAATTAATATTGATTTGATATGAAATATCATCTTCGACTTAGTGCGATCACTATTCCCTTAATAAAAAATCCTTAATATGGCCTTTGGATTTTTCTGATTTGCAGAGTGTTAATAGACCAAATTTAATATTTTTAAACTCTCATTCGAGTCCTTGAAGTTTCATTTCTCGGTAAATTGGAACGAAAATTAGTGCAGCCATATTTTTTCGCCCCAGGACGTAACTCCTACTCCAAGGGCTTTTAACACGTGCATTCTCTCTGAGCATTAATTAAATGACCTGGAATACTTTGGTCTTGCTATGGTGAGTGAAAAGGATAAATTTTAGAAAACAAGTGAGCTTATTAAACTTTGGATAAGTGTTCATTAGTTCTACAAAGAGAAATTACACCATCTTATTCAATCTCGGAGCAATTCCTCGTTGAATATCCATGAGCGGGATTTCAATTCTGCTCTCCGAAGTCTTGAGTTGGGAGTATAGGAGAATTAAATTCTTTGTTGAGTGAATTTTCCAGAGTATCAGTATTAAGGAGCATGCAGTGAGTGTTAAAAACATTCGCGCGTTCTTCGTACAGTCGATAAATATTCCTATGAGATTATCAAGGATATCGTTAGAGAAATGTTATAAAATACTATAAATCGTGATTTTACAATTATATAATTAATTGTAGCTTTAACTTTTCAATAATTTTAAATTGAACTCGTCGATAGGTTATACTTTTTTCAAAAGGAATTGCTTAAAAATACCTTTGATACGAATCAAGGAACAAGCAAAAATATATTTTTTAATTCCATTTGTACAGCGTACGCCTTTCTGTTAAATAAATATCAATTTTTTTAGCTATCTAAGAGGAGAAAATTATTGTAACATCTATCTTAAAATTAGTTAAATAATGACTTTATTTCGAAAATCATACATTTCCCTTTTGAAATATTACACAAAAATGACTCCATAATTTAAAATTTTGTAAGACCTTGAATTAGTATTATTTATATTTAAGGAAGAACGAATGATCCTTGGTTAAGAAGTTAGGTTTTTAAATGAAAGGCCTCCAGAGAAAATTCAATTGAGCTGTGGATAAAATTGAAAAAAGGGATATGTGATTGTCGCTTTTCTTAGGCAACCCTCTTCTTGACGCGTCCTCGACAGGTGGTCAAAGGGCGGTCGACTCACGACAGGCGTCCGGAAGAGAGTGTATCACCTAAGAAGTTGGAAGAACGGTTAATGTTTCGGAAAGGGCAGGAAGTGGAGTGAGGAGGGGAGATGGCGGGAGGGGGGAGAGGAAGGGGAAGAGATAAATGGGGAATGAGTGTGAGGGAGGGGGTGGAGAGGGAGGGGGTGGAGAGGGAGAGAGGGAGGGGGTGGAGAGGGAGGGGGATGGAGATGGAGGGGGAGAAAAGGAGGATGGAGAGTGAGGGAGGGAGAGAGAGATAGGGGGAGGGAGGTGGAGGAATGGAGAGGAAGGGGGAGGAATGGAGAGGAAGGGGGAGGAATGGAGGGGAAGGGGAGGAATGAAGAGGAAGGGGGAGAAATGGAGAGGAAGGGGGAGGAATGGAGAGGAAGGGGGGGAGATGGAGAGGAAGGGGGAGGGATAGAGAGGGAGGGGGAGGAAGGGGAAGAAATGGAGAGGAAGGGGAAGGAATGGAGAGGAAGGGGGAGGGATGGAGAGGAAGGGGGAGGGATGGAGAGGAAGGGGGAGGGATGGAGAGAATAGGGGAGGAATGGAGAGGAAGGGGGAGGAATGGAGAGGAAGGGGGAGGGATGGAGAGGGAGGAATGGAGAGGGAGTGGGAGGGAGAGGGAGTGGGAGGGAGAGGGAGTGGGAGGGAGAGAGAGGAAGAGCGGAAAGAGAGAGAGATGTGGAGTACAGAAAAAGGGAGAGGAAATGAGTCGAGAAGAAGGTGAAGAATTCGAAGTAAGAGAGGTAGAGCACAAGGAAGGCAGCAGAGGCCTTATTAGGAGCACGAAAGAGGAGAGAGGCCAAGAAGAAATCACAGATTGTAACCTAAATGGTTTAAAAAAGTAATCACCAACCACATAGCAAAATTAAAACACGTTTCATACTTTCTTCTATTCTTCTCTTAAGAATTAAAAAAATACTGCAAAAAATATTTCTAAACGTATAGTACATGTGTCGTGTGAATATATTTTCAATTGCGTGTTTGTATATACATAATTCAATACTGATGGATCGTGACTAACAAGCCGTATTTGTAATTTTGAACCTAAAGGATAATTATGGCATAAGTGGATGCCTGATTTTTCATAGGTATTCCAACATTTTTTCCCAAAAATAATGAATTATCTTTAATTTTATTGTGAATTAATCAAAACTATAATGGAAAGTATTAGTATGAATATTCACTGTATGTGTATGGTTGTGTGTTGTTTCTAAGATTGGCATAAATTTAATTTATTAAATTAACTTTCTCTTGTTTATTATAACGAAATGGTATAATTTTAACGTACGTCTATTGTATCTTTTTAATTCATAATTAACTTTATTTGGAAATCAGAATTGATAACATGAATTTGGAGATTTGTATCTCTTTGTGCCTATTAGGAAATATTTGACCGGTTTATGTGAATTTCAATTCTTCAATTAACATATTTTTCCAACTCCGTCATATACTGATAATATCAAAAGGAATATGTTTATAATTTTCTCCATAATGTGGCGTGTCGTAACAAATATTCATTATTAGTGAGTGACTGATATCAAAAGTAAACAACTCAATTTTTTATAAATAACTATACTGCAAAATGATTTCATGGACAAGAAAAATCAAAGATCTATTAAAGAAAATTTCTTCCGATCAAATTTATCAGGTGAATGCTATAACTAACTGAAACCCTTGCAGCTTATTTTAGCAACGCCGCAAATCAATATTTCTGCCAAAATAGTCCTCCGATAACCAATAGTCCTCGGCAGAAGATGGTTTTAAAATCCTGTCTCATAAGAATCAGCCGTTTCCTCTATCTATTTACAATACAACGACTTATTGATTCATTTCCTCCTGCATCAAGTTTACTCGCTTCTCTTTCTGGATTTCTTCCGGCGCAAAAAGTATCCACGCAGCGTAAACTTCACGTTACATCCCAAGTGCGGCGAAATAGACTCGATTTTTGTAAATCCCATTCCTTCGTATCCGAAGACTTTCACTTGGCCTCTGCGTTTATCGTCTCGGTTCGATCAGCTATTTATCCGCTCTAGGAGGGGAGGGAAAGGGGATGGAAGGGGGAGGGAAGGGGTTGTAGAGGGATGGAGAGTGTGGAGGGGGAGAGCGTGTTCGGCCGCCCTGACAAATGGTCTCCAACCTAAAAACCTCCATTAGTCTTCCTTATAAAACTGTTCTCCCTCTTTCCCTCTCTCACTCGAACCTGTTCCCATTTTTTCCCTAATGCCTCCCCCGCCCATTCGCTTTTTTCTTCACGCACAACATTTTTTCTTTGCACAGCTGGATTTATGAATTTTCCGCTCTCTCACCATCGCCAAACGACGCGTGCTAGCGATGCACGCCTACTGCTCCACCCCCCCCCCCTACACGCATATATATATATATATATATATATATATATATATATATATATATATATATATATATATATATATATATAAGTGTGTGTGTGTGTGTACTCTTTCCTCTCTTAAGCCTACTTTGGTCGCCTCCAACGCGTGCCTTTCCTCGTCGGCTGGAACTATCCGTTGTGACTAGCACACCTAAATAACCGACAATCTCGGTGATAAAGCTCTCGATGTGTTTCGAACAACATGACAGGGGAGAAAGATGTTCTGCTATCTACATTCGATCGCTTTTAATCTTGGAACATTTCATTGTGCCGATTTTTGAGAATTTGTTTAATCGAAGAAAATAATGCCTTCTATGTTTCGTATGTTATAAGTGATGCTATTGTCTTGATTAAAATGTTAGGAAAAGATTACGTTATCTCTATAAAATTTTCAAATAAAGATTTAATTTGCAAATTTGAACACGGCAGATAAAGTGTTTCACTCGGATTTACTTAATTGAAGAATGCACCATGTCTACAAAGAAATTTCCAATATGTTAACCCAAAAAAACTCATTTTAAATATTGCTTTATTCTTACTTTAAGCTTGATCGAGATTAACTATAGGTCCAGTTACAGAGGATTAGGAAGAAATCGCGCATGTGCTCACGGCATTTGCCAAATGGGCCCAATTTCAGTACCATTTCGTCCTTCTTTTCATGATGAAGGAGAAAGAGGAATTCTTTTTCTCCAAAATACCTGGGTTCGTGCCCAGGTGCAATGTTATTTTTTCCCACGGAATTTGCGAGCAAAACCGTCTCGGAACTTTCTCAAATTTTTATCTCAAAAACTACATATCCTAATTATGCGTTTTCACAAATATTAATTTGTAATATGCTCTTACTGAGAACTTCATAAATTTCATACCTTTCCCTGCCACCGATGGTTAATCGTTTTGAAAATATATAGTATATACCATTCACGCCTGAAATACACTTTTGACTTTTTCTTCGTCTATCCGCGACTTTCCTGAGTATAAAGCGAACTTCGAAGGCAGCGCAGAGACACATCGCCACCGACTCGCGAAGGCTACTTAAGAACTGATTTTTTTCTCGTCTCGTTGCATGTCCCAAGGTGAATCTCACTTTCATCGGCCTTCTCGTCTCTCTGCATAGTTTGAAATTTTTATCGTTTCGTACTAAAATTAGAATTTTACTTTCCTCTGATTAGCGCCCCCTTGCGTGTTGCGGGTGTTTTGCTTGTCTGACCTTATTTCGGATTAGGCCATTATTTGATTTTTTGTCTGGACAGAGGACACGAGTGCTTTAATTAATTCGCGGGACGAGAGAATCTTGCGGAGAGAATAAAGGGGCGGTTTGGAATCAAGCGATTGTGTCCCTCCAAAGAGATTAACGTTTTGCTTCATAGTCACCGTCGATTGATCCGAGTTTAGCAATGAGAATGTTTTGACAGGAAACGCGCTTCAATGGAGCAAGGCAAACAGGTATTCTCGTCAGCTAATTCTCTCATGTCTACATGCACATTCGATTCTTTAGAAAATTTATCAGTAGACTATTCTAAAGAGACTAATAAAAGCTTTTCCAATGTTCGAAAACGTATAAATTCAAAGTAGAGAAGAGGATAGGGCGACATTTTCAAAGTGGTTTTTGTGTAGATGCGATTGCTTCGAAGGGCCAAACTGAAATTTCAAACGGTTATAAGATTCTAAACTCGAAACCCGGGCTATGCCCCGGGTTCAGAGTTTTGAATTTTTCATGCACATATCACTCGCTAATATTTTCATCCACACTCAAGGTACTCTCAAAGTAAGTGACAAATATTTCTCTTTAATTGGTAACAAATTTAATATAGACTCAAATTTGATCCTTCCCTCCCCCTCCCCCAATAAATGAAAGCTCTTGCACCAAGGTACATATCCTCAACTTCTCTTTAGTATGTGCTCCAAGTTTTAAATTTCTACTATTCTTGGTTCAACATTGATGTTGGATTTATCAAAATCGGTTAAATGTTTGCTGAGATATCTTCAAAAAACAGAAATTTGGAATGATAGTTCAATGGGGACGCATCGACCCCGTGGGCCGAATTAAATTATATTTGGCTCTGCAACTGCCATGATCAACCTCAAGCTACAAAATAGTTCCGGAAATAATCTGGAAGATCTATCCAGAATGTTAGGATATATTTCTGACATTTTGCATGTATTTTTTTAAATAAACGAATTTAATAAATCTTACTGTTTATACGCTAATATGTATGGATCAACTGAAGGGTACTCTAGTGGAAAAGAAACTAACCCATTTGTTCACTCGTCTATGCTCAAGCCGAGTTCGGTAATAATCGTCTCCATGGCAAAAATCCGATAAAATGCGATTTAATACGCAAAAACACTGTTTTAATAGATATTCGAGAAAAAACGATCAATTATCTAAATTCGCTGATAAGAATTAGAATTTACATTTTTCCCCCTTAGAACAGCACCAAACCTCGCTCCGATATCACAATTTTAAGATATTTGAAAGTGATAAATAGAAGAGGAGTAAAACGGCGAGTAAAACTATGAACTATGATTTGACTCCGACCGTAAACAAAAAGAAATTTCATATTTTAAAGTGTTAAAGAAACATCTCTGCGCGGTGGATTTGAGACTTCCCATGTAAAACAAATTGGGAAGAAACGTTCCTGGAATCGAACCCGGGACTTCAATCTTCACCAAATAAAATATAGTGCGGAGGTGGGCCATGGCAGCATGAGCTTTATACCAAATGTTATGAAAATTTTCCCGTTGAGGTAAAAGTTTTTAGTAGGGGACACACAGACAGGACCATTTCATAAGTCTATGTTTCCTTTGGAATACAGCCTAAAAACGATAAAATTCTCATTATCACTTGATGGTTGATAAAAAGTAAAATTCGTTCCCGCCTTTTATTCACGGCTCAAAAATGTATCCTACCAAATTGATATTGATATTAGTGAAAGTTTCATCCAAATCGGTCTATTAGTCGCTAATATATAAGTAGTATTTTAAAAACTGAAATTTGGACCGGCACTTACATTATGACCTTTCAAACCTGTGGACATATTATATCCATTTTTGAATGGAAAACGTGTCTCAACACAACATAGATACTGGAATAGCAATTATCAGAGTAGGTTGCGGAAATAACTTTAAAAAACAAATTGGACCTACCGTTGCATGGGGACCTCTCGACATCCAGTAGGCCGATTTTAATATTTCTTGGCACTGCAACTTTCATGATAAACATGAAGCTGCTACCAAATTTTGAAACTCGTACGTTTATTTTCTAAAGAGTTACGATTATCACAGACACACGCACACACAGCTTCTTTTGTTATTATAGATGCATCTTAGCCTACGTAAGCATTTATCTGCTATCGTAAAATAGAAATAACATTCCATAAAATGTTTAGGCATTGAAACTTCATCGAGTATCGTTTTATGATTTTGATTACAAACCTGGACTACTGTGTTGTTTCGCGGATTGAATTTCTGTCCTAGTTTTGGAACATACAACGCTCTCGTGGGCCGTATGTGGCTTGAAAATCGTAGGTTTCCGAACTACAACCCAATTTCTTTCGTCCGTGGTCACTTTTGCCTGGGTATAATGTTTTATTTCGTTTATTATAAACATTAATATGGCATCACATTATTTCTATTGCCAACACCACTCGATGATTTTTCGCAGCTTCCAGCGTAGGAACATATTAATCTCCGCTTAATTACTCGTTATAAAGAATGCGAAAGTGTGCAGTCAGTGGTGCTTCTGGTGTCATGCTTATTACATAGCATTTGATTAATGAATACTAGCTATTTTATTCCAAATTTGCCAGTTGATATAAAAGATTCGTTTAATCGTTAAAGTATGGATAATGTCTTTTATCTAAGTGCTCATTGGCTATATTTAACATTAATTTTATATTTTATGTTAAATTTATAAATGCATTTTAAAATTTAATATTATTTTAAACCACTTCATTGCAAGATAATAATATTTTTCATCATATGAGATGATTAATGGGAATAATTATAAACGATACATTAATGAAAATAGTGCTTGAATGACACACATTCTAACCAAAATTAAATCCGTTTCCAAGTCCGCCTTTTACTTCAATTTTGTTACTCTTTCTGGGACCACATGCAAATATATTTCGCCCCTTAATTAAGTTTCGCCTATTCGACTTTTTTCTTCCAATCATTAAGAAATGCATTTATTAAGCTCTGTCGCCACCACTCCTACGGTCGGATTACGTCTCCAAGGTCTCGCAAATGATCATTTTTAGCAGACTAAAGCATGGCGGGGGGTCTCGTAGCCCTTTTTAAGGACACTCATTCCTTAAAGAGCACATTCCCGGAGTGGAGACATTGGAGGGTGAGAAAGGTGACTTCGAATCGAGATCCAAAGGACGAGGAGGCGTCCAAAGGTGGAAAAAGGAGAGCTTCTTAATGTATTGCGTCTGCCATCCCAGACCATGGAAACTCTTTCATCTCTCTTTCTTCAACACCTTCATCTCTCCCATTTCTTTCTTTTCACTCTGATCACTCTCTCTCTCTCTCTCTCTCTCTCTCTCTCTCTCTCTCTGCCCTCCGCTCCTGTCTGCCTTCCCATCCCTCTTTCTCCCTCTATCCAATAACGCCGTATCTCTCACGATTCCCTTCTCCCGCATGGCCACCAGAACTAGGCCAAACTGACACAAAGAATCCAAATTATTTCAGCGTTTCGCCAATTTTACTTCGTGGCTGTGGAGAAGACGTTTAAGTGATCGCATCGTGCAGGTAAAGAACGTATCCGCGTTCTTTTCGCATTATTGCTCGCATGTCGTCGAGGTTTCTGGAAAAAGACGCCACGCTCATTTTTTATCGCTAAATTGTTAAGCAATAGTTTCGCTTATTCAATATGAGTCTCTCTAGGCTTCCACGATGTTTTGGATTTTTTAATGAAACTTTAGTGATATCCTGTGGTTAATTAACTGTGAAGATAGAAAGGAAGAAAAATTTCTTCATTTGCAGGGTTTTACGCTTAAAATCTCCTTATTCGACCTTAATCCCGGACATAAATTTACGTTTTGGTTCCATTTTACTTCATCGCGACGGAATTTAAAGCTTTACTCGTCTTTTATTGTTTGCCTCGGGTACTTTGCTTGGCCTTACATTCCTCTACATCACTTTGGAATTTCATTTAACTTTGTTCAGTGCAAAATACATAAATACCAACCTCGTATGATACTTCTAATGACATGGATTAAAAGTTAATTATTGTATTACTAATCTGTATGTTTCAATCGAGTCAAATAAGGAATAGAATGTTTAAAGCCTCTGAAAAATTATTAAAATTTTGCCAAAATTAACTTGTAAATTCAAAAATAATGGAATGAATGTGGCTTTTAATTACGGAATAGATAAACAAGTAGTTTTATCCATGGACATGGATTAAATTAGCTCGTTCTTTTATTTTTCATGTGGTTATACCGCCACATATTCGGCCACTAGTGCTTCGGTTTTTTAAGGGAGCTTATCACGTGAAGGTGAGGTTAGCGTTTTAATCAGAGTGGCTTAATAGTTAAGTTTGCGTTGTATTGCGCATCATTTTTTTATATTAACATATATTTTACACACAAATATCCTTTTTTTATTATCTGACAAAATTATATTTAAGTTTACAATCCAATCAAATTTGTATTAAAATGTTGTACCTTCTCTATTTTCCTCTATGAAGTTTTCAAAATTCAAACGTATCAAGAATGTGGATATTTACAATCATAGTTTCAGCTTTCCATCTTTCGCACCTTCAGAGATTTAGGTAAAATAATCAAAGGCTATTTAAAACATACCTCGACTTAGTAATTGTAAAGTAATTTTCATGTGTAAGTTCATTCTTTCGTCGTAAATACCCATTCTTTTTCATTTACAAAGCGCTTTGTTCGCATGAGAGGAAAATTGACGAATTTATATTCGCTTCTTCGTTAAAGGTAATTCATTTCCTTTCATTTAGGATGCAAACGAAAGGACATTTAACGTATTTACGTATATGTATTAAATATTGTTTCTTTCAGTTGCTACAAAGATTGTTTTTCATGACAACATTTAATAAAACAGTTTAGAAATTTTTCTAAATTCAAAATAACTTGTGACTGACTTGTTGGACCTTTCTCAAACTTCTCAAGAATAAGTGGCATTAATGCGGAAATGTACGCTCAAATTGTCAGCTTTAAATTTTTTACAGCTTCCGAAAAATGCAAAAGTAAAATTTTAAATGGTCCCAATCCGAACTATAGTCTAGCCCAGTGATGGCGAACATATGGCACGCGTGCCAAGGGTGGCACGGGGAACTATTTTCGTTGGCACGCCACAAAATGGAAAACGAAATAAAATGTGCCACTCGCTAACACAGTGACATGCAAAAATGTCCCCAGAAATCTAATAAATGCAGGTATTAAGACGATGCGAAAAAGTGGCTTTGTATACGGTTATGTTATGATTATTCGCCGGCGGCCCAAGCTGCCCCTGGCATCAGCACTAAATTTACTTATTTGACATTTTTATTAGTATATCGTTAACATCTGATAAGTTTTTAATTGGAAATTTTCAAACGGAAGTTGATGCCTTGGATCACACCGTTCATGTCATTCATCTTCTTCATTACTTAATTTACGGCATTTATTAAATCATTTTTACGTATTACGACTTTTCATGAGATACCTAATTTGTTTCTACTAAGAGAGTGCCACCTCCACCAAAGATAACTCCGTTAACGTTATCCACTAACGCAACCTATTTTCGTTAGCGTTTAATATTATTTGTCAAGTCTTGAAGATGCGGGATTCGTACAAAGAATTCGATACACATGAAAAACTATATTTCTAACTTTGTTGTCGATGTATCATTTGAATCATTTAGTATATGTCTTCCTGTGTGTAAAAAGACATACTATGCACTATATTATACGAATTTACACCAATTTGTTGTGATATGTACTGGCACGCCAACAGGCAAATTTTCTCTAATTAAGGTAATTTTGGCACGCGTGCTAGAAAAGGTTCGCCACCACTGGTCTAGCCGGCCAGAGTTGGCACCTGAAGAGACGGTTGCCTATCCACCGATGGGAAGGCGATGATGCCAAATGCTGTTACGACCATCCGTTTACCCCAACTTGCTGAGTAACCGTTCATTACGCGTGAGGTACTAGCGAAACAGGAGGGGGTAAGAGAAATGACAACAGCGCACCGTTGCCATGGTTACAGCATGGTCTTTACTGTGTCTCATTTGCTAAAGCTCTCTTCCCCCAGAGTTGGTAGTTGACTGCTTCCGAGCAGCCGGGTCAACTATAGTATTTATTTCAAAACTCAAATCTAAAGAAAATCAAATGGCAGTAGCGCAGAAATTTATCTTCGAAGTTTTAACTCTCCATCGTTTACGACTTTGGCTCATTTTCAATTTAAGCAAGTCCACAGACAGACGCCAAAGTTAAACTATAAGCGCATTAAAATGAACGCCTTATAAAGATATGTTTTGCCTACTTTCCAAATGGAAAGAGGCTTATAGTTTTGTCGCTGTGTCTGTCTGTCCGTCCGTCTGTCTGTTTGTCTGCCCGTTCCCCCATTAACTTTTGATCCAATATACCGATTTTCATGAAACTTGGCATAAATCTCTTGCTACATGAGCCGAGCTCCCGAGGATAGTTTTTGTTGCAAAGATTGAAGTCCCGGGTTCAATTCCAGGAACTAACCTTCCCATTTGATTTATATGTGAAATCTCAAATCCCTCGTGCTTTCTCTTACGCATTAAAATATCTTAGAATTACTAGGGAGATGCCCGTTGAAATTCAACGGGAAAGGTTTTAGTTAAATAAAAAATGAACATAAGTATGCCTTGACTTTCTTTGGATGGCAAAAAAAGAAACTTTCGTTCTTTTAGGCGTTCGTTGTTTCAAGTTTCGAACTCCTATGATGATTCTAAGTACCTAATTTTAACATGCGAATGATTAATATTCTACATTCAAATTTACTCCTCGTAAATAACGCAACAAATGTTGTTTACATTGGTTGCTATTAAAAGAATTTTTCTCTCCTTCTCTCTCTCGTACTAATTGTAAGAGCATTCAAAGCACGCTTTCACCCATAAGGATTGAAATAACAATAGGATTTCGAGGTTTGACAATGTAATGGGTTGGCATGGCAACATCCCGTAAAATGGTCAGATTTACCCAAAATATGTGAATTAAACGTTTAACATGAGAAATTTTGAATTTTAGGCGGGAATAGATGAACGGAATAAGAAACTTCATAGTTTTTTCTTTAAAATGGGCTAGATTTGAAGATCATAGGTGAATCCTTTCTAATTTAGATCTCAAAAATCCTGCAAGTCAGAAAGTCGATTTTTACGTGTTATCATATTGGAAATAGAAATGCCTACCTCGGAGTCGAACCTAGGACTTTTTTGAGATTTCTTTTCATCATCATCTTAAAATATGTGAATTGATCATTCCAACCAAACAGGGCCGGCGGAAACGGGCCTGCAAGGCCTGCGTTGCAGGCGGGCGCCAAGCAAGAGGGGCGCCGCTTCCAAAACCTTCGGCCATAAATGTATCATATTTAATAAATAATAAATACGACACCACACGTCCACACCCACGGTAATTATGGTGCTTTATGGCTTGAATCAGCATGAGTGATTTCAGTAAGGAAACATAATATTTGGAAATATATACAAAGTAATACATTTTTGAAACTTTGTTTGCCGACGTTGCTGGGTGTAGCCAAAGTTAGCTAGCGGACGACTATGCCATGTAGCGTAATGAGAGTGGGCCTCCAATGGTTCTAACTGAATTCACAGACTAAATGCACGTATCGCTATCTGCTATGTCGAATTAACTTCTGCGGTTGTTTTATACGCGACCAGTTTAATAAAATTTTATGTCTGATATCTGCATAACATTCGGGAAGTTGAGAACGTACTTACTTATAATTCATGTTTAAATTTATTTGAAAATAATTACAAAATACCCACTGTTTTTTAAAAATAATCTAAAATACCCGCTGTTTTAAAACGGGTTAAAATTGGTGTTAGAGTTGGTGTTGATTTTCTGTATATTTTTGTTATTACTCCTAACTTTTTGCTATAGTTATTTTTAACATGTTTTAAAAAACAGTGGGCATTTTGGAATATTTTTAAAAAAACAGTGGGTATTTTGGAATTAACCCCAATTTACTTTTATTATTAAACTTCAGTCTAAAAATTTAATTAAAAAATGGAATCAAAGAAGTTATCCGGTGCCCAGAATCGTGAACGTAAGGCCGCGAAATATGCTGCCATTCAAAAACAAGCCGGTACACTAGCTCATTTCATTAAAAAAGTGAAGAATACTTCCGTCTTAGACTGTAGTCAACTTGAAACATCATCAGAACCAATAGTTGACGAAGAGGCATCCAACCCAAGTTCATCAGCCAGATTAAATGAGAATATTAAAACGACAGATCAAGACCATGAGGAATTAATTTCTGAACCAGATCTCGAGGTAATTAAAAATTCTTTAAATCATGACATGGAAAACGTCTAAGTGAAGAATCGTTTCGAGATAATTCGGAGAAAGACATTGTTATAAATGAAAATCTTTAGTTAATGGAAATTTAGAAGATCTAGCAAAATGGCCAAATATTGACGACAAATTACGAATAGTTTTACCAGAAATGGGACTTATTCAAAGGAAAAATTTAATATATCCGAGAGATACGAATGGACGTAAATTTAGCGATACATATTATAAGAGAAAAATGGAAAACGGAGAGTTGGTAACACGGACATGGCTTATTTATTCGTTAACCGCAAATTCTGTTTTCTGTTTTTCTTGTAAGCTTTTTACACCTGCTGAGAGTAGTAGCTTCGTAAAAGGATATGATGATTGGGGAAACATATCCAAAATTTGACATAGACACGAGACCAGTATGACTCACATGAAATTTTTTTTTAAATGGAAGGAACTTCGGAAGAACCTGAAAAATAAAATAACTATTGGCTTTCAAACACAAAACATGTACGAAATGAAAAAAACATTAGTCAAATGTTTTAGAAAGATTGATTGAAATAGTGAAATTCCTTGGTGGCCAATATTAAGCATTTCGAGGATCATAAGATACATTATATCAAAAGGATACCGGAAACTTTTTAAAATTAGTCGAACTGTTTGCTAAGTTTGACCCGGTTATGGAAACTCACGTTGAAAGAGCTCTACGGCAAAAAGTTTGCGTTCAATATTTAAGTAAAGACAGTCAAAATGAAATATTGCAAATTTTAGGCAATGGAATAAGGGATAAAATTTTATTGTCAATTCGAAAGGCTAAATACTATTCAATGATCTTGGACTGCACACCTGCCGCAAATATAACAGAACAGATGAGTATTATCATACGTTTTGTTTTCTACACCGATGGAAAAGTCGAAATCAGGGAAAACTTTTTAGGTTTTGTGGAAGCTGATGACTCTACAGGCCACGGTTTATACGAAACCATAATTAAATTATTGGAAAAATGGAACATTCCCATTGAGGATATGAGGGGTGAAGGTTACGACAACGGGGCGAATATGAAAGGGAAACGAAATGGGCTTCAAAGTCTTAAACACAAATCCTCGTGCCTTTTACGTTCCCTGTGCTGCTCATACTCTAAATTTAATGATAAATGACGCAGCAAAAGTCAATGGAGACACAATTAGTTTTTATGTAACTGTGCAAGAATTATATAATTTCTTTTCATCTTCTCCGAAGCGTTGGAATATTATTGTTAGTGCAGCAAGCAGTGAATGTTTATTTACTAAATTAAAATTAATTAAGACGTATTTACGAACGAGTATTTCACAAGAGGCTTGTAAATCTTGCATTAATAGCGATTGAAAATGATGTATGTGCTGAATTAGATGTAAAGGAAATTATTTCAAATTTTGTAACTATGAAATCAAGAAAAATAAAAAAAATAAAAATTTTGTGAATAAACTTGTTTCAAATAAAATTTCATATTTATTTATTTATTCTAATATTCTATTCATGTTACGCTAAAATGTGCAACGTATCATTTTCGACAATTTTTTTTGTAAAGGGGCGCTCACAGCTATTTTGCAGACGGGCGCTGAACAACCTAGCTCCGGCCCTGCAACCAAATATCAAAAATATATCTCGTTCCATTATTGATTTATTCGTATTTTTATAGCGTGACAGAGGGAGCCACAAAGGGACAGAAGTAGCCTTTTATTATTGTTAGATAATATCGGAGAGAGCTTTATAGTATTCTCTGAGGAAGGAAATGCAGATTCTTAGAATTTCGCGTAAATACTGGCGATTTTTCAGTTTTTGCCACTCATTACGAGAGTGTTGTCATAGCAACAACTATTGTTGGATTCAGATTCGGTATATTCTAATACGTACACGCGTTATTTTTGCCGCATAAATACGCGCGATTATATTGGAATGTATTTGTACAATTTTATCACGCTAAATTATGAAATTTTGGAACACAAAGAGCTACATATCCGCGATGACTTTAAAGCTATTAAAGCCAATATAAGTATTAAATAAATGATTAAATGGAAAGTAGGCATCATAGGTTCTATTTTGGATCACCTTGCTTATTCTAAAATCTTCCATCCTGAGATTTTTCCGCTTCGATGACATTTATTTTACCTAAACTTTAAATTTAAACAATACAACATTTTCCTTTTAGTTGTAAAAGCTATAAATTAAATCATACTTCAAAGTATATTACCTCTTTTACGTTATATTTCATTATTATATTTAGCTTTTGCAATATTTCGTATTCACAATCTTGCCGTGTTATTAACTAATATATGTCTTTCTTAAAGATTTGTTTGTGGCGCACACCTAAATTGAAAGAATGACTTGTATTTCGAGAACTGCCAATGAAAGGTATGTTTGAGAGCAATAGTTAGCTAAATAACATTCAAAGACAATAATGCTGTTGAATTTCGATAAAGGTAAGAACCATTTTGCAGTTGCAGCATGTTTCCGAGCGATCGACATTAGAACGTACGAATCGTTTTCATTCGAAGATTATACAAATTGTTACGGTCAAGGTTGTTTTTTTCCGGAAGGAAATTCATTCGTAGAGGAAGTAGATTCTGGTCTAGAATATTTATCGTGGGAGACACGTTTTTCTCTCGCAGAAAAACTCATTCTCTCTCTCTCGTCGTCCGCTTGCCCTTATCCCCATCTCCTATCCGCCGCAGCCTCCTTGGCCGTCGCTCCTAATTGAAGAGCACCGAGCCATTTTCCCGTCCACTCGTCTTTTATCGGCGAGACCTCGATGCGCCTATCTCCATATCCAATCTATCGTGCTCCTTCGAAAACCAATAATCACGTTCGTAACTTTAGCAACGGACATATTGGCTCTTCTCGAATGCCTTCCATCGTCTATCGCTTCCTCGTCTCGAATTCGATCTATTTTGAGCTTATATTATGGAAGGCTCATTATATGAAGTCATGTTACCACACCGTTGATTGGTTTGAATCATATATCATAGAGAACGATGTCTCTCAATAGTTTCACAATCGCGGCACACCTACGTGAGTTTTTATGAATTTGGCAGCATTCCTTCTGTAGTATTTTCCTAAAAGTACCATTGCTCCAGAAAGATTCTATTTTATTATTGTTCATGCAACATGAATTTGTGCTCTTTTTATTCTTATTATATAATATAAATGTGTGAATGATAAATATTAAATTTATTCTGAATTCACAAAGTGAATAATTTCTCTAATCCACGAAATTCAAAAGTTGTGAATGACACACGAATGTTAATATGTCCCTTCATCGTGTCTAAACACGTCATTATAAACAGGATATAGACAATTTGAGTATCATTCGTTTTGTCGTCTTTGCATTTTTATCCTCATCTCGGACAAGAACTATCGGAAACTTCCAGTATATTATTTAAAAAGAGGAAATGGAGTTGAATACCAGCTGCTCCGTGTCGTCACTCTCGAATTAGCTCCCTTGAGACTTGATACAGTAATATATTAGCATAATTTCCGTTCAAATATTGTTTGTTTGATCGAAATTTCCGACTAATCAACCTCATGGATTATTATAGCCATTACTCCTTCCACACCGAACACACACACAAGGGAGGAGGGAAGCCCGGTGCCGGATTTAGCCTACACTTTACGAAGAGCACCAAGGGGGTCAACTGCTTAACGCCCCTTCCGAAAACAAATCACACAAGTAAAGGACGGGACGATCCCAGGTTGAAAAATCCTGGCCTCCGCCGGATTCGAACCTGGGACCGCTGCGTGGAAGGCCAACGCTCTAACCACTCAGCCACCGCCATTCAAATATGACGGGTATGCGCGATTTAAGTATTAGGCTAAAATTTAAACAAAAAATAAGTGAAATCGGCATTTATATGCAATAAAAATAAACAAAATTCACATAATGGAATAGGTCACAAGATAGAAATAGTTTTGAGCAAATAAACGTTTTGTGGAAAAGAAATATCAATGATGATTTATATGTAAAATACATTATGCCACAAAACTTTTAAATGCCAAAAACTACTTTTATTTTATGGAACATTCAATTATGTGAATTTCAGTTTGTTTTTAATTTTTGGTGCATACAAAACGTGATTTTATCGAAATTATTTATATAAATTTAATTATTCAGTCAAAGATTAAAAAATTAGCTTTCCTAGAAAATGTCCTCACAAACTTTAAGAATGCATCAATTATAATCCCTATATCTGCCTTCATTAACACAATAGCTTTGAATAATTAAATATTGTTTATTTTCATTTCCGTCATATTATTTATCGTTAAAACTATATTGTTTAAATTTCTAAACAACGTCGAAGCTTCTTGAAAATGTGGGCAGGTGCGACGGGAATTTATAACTTTAATGAATCATACGTAATTAAAGTAAAATTGTAACAACGCAAATCACCATGACAACGAAGGATTTTACGTAAAAATGTGATATTTTGACGTTTATTTGAGGACCGATTCGACGCATACTCGAAAATCGGCGACATTCAAATGAATTGTTGTTCTTTTAGGCTGTTATTGTTTTAAGTCTCGAACTCTTACAGTGACTGTTAAGTAATTTTAATATGCAAATTAGTATTATGCCACGCACACTCGTGTTAATCAATCGGGGAAAATAAACGATCCAGAATTCGAACTGTTGATTTTATGGTAGACGAGTGACTTACCTAGAAGTTACAACTTGTTGATCTAAGTGTACCGGCAAATATTTGTTGAAATCATTCTTGAGTTATTCTACTGAAAGTCCTGCCTAATTCTCCCCGGAAAGGGAAGCGTTCCAAACAAATACAAAAGCTGATCTATACTATTGTTATTATGAATAAATTGTCGTTTAAAATTCAAAAATTTTATTTAGTTTTGTATGTAAAAATCTTGTCCATCACACATAACTTTTTCCAAAAAGAGCAATGAATATGATTGCAATAGTGCTCTCAACAACAAATTAACAAATAATAACTATCGACAATTACACTCGTGAATAATTTTTAAACACTTTGAGTAATTTTTACAATGAAAATTACTCTCAATAAATTTTCACATTGAAAAAGCAACGTATAAAGGCAGTTGTTATTACTTGTTATGCATAACAAATTTTATGAATGACAACTTATTGCGCTAAATATTCGCGATTAAAATCACTATTGGTGATGCTGGCGTCGCCATCAACTAAACCTCCAGCTTCTTCGTAGCAACTGAAATAAACAAGGTATGTTATAGACACATAATTGCACTCAATTCTTTTCATGTGCGCGCAGAACATAGTAATTGAAAGCAAATGAATTATCTACGACGAAGAAATGAACATAAATGCGTTCATTTTTCTTTTGTATTCGCAAATTGATCGCCAGTGAAAAGAGGCGGGCAATTTACGATGAAGGAATGAACGTGATCGTAAATATTACACCACAGCTACTTTATGCAGCGACAAGGCTTAGCCTTTAGATGAAGAAGAAGAAGCTACTTTATGAAAGCGAGATATGTTTCAATCAGTGTTTGACTGTTTTATTAGTTACAACCTATTAGAAAATAAATCGGTCAAACAAAAATGCAATATTTTTTGGCGTTACTTCTGATTCATCGTTTTGCAGAGTTTAGATGCTTGACGAAGCCGTTTATATTTATCTTTTTTGACGCGATTACTTAACTCGTAAAAAACGCCTCTTCCTGCACATACAGACGCACTTTCCTTTCTTGATCTTAAACTAGGATATCCGCATCATGGCCAATTTTCTCGCTCTGAGAAGTACGCAGGCTTTAATTCTCCCATTAAATCGAACCGTATAATTTAATGACTCTTTTGTGAATGATGTTTATTTGATATTCGCTTTAATCTCGCAATCTGGTCACATCTTTTACCACTTGGAGTAATTGCTACACGTTGATTAAATCGATGTTTACGCGAAATCCTAAAGCGTTTACAAAAAACATAAACTAAAAATTTTGTTATAAACGTAACTAGCAAGAAATTAGTGTGTTCAGACAAAAGAAAATTAAGCCAGCGTCAATGCTACACTTGACTTAAAAGTGAATTAGAAAGTCCATATGTCTTTATTTATCAGTGTCCGTTTTTTGTGCTCTGATACGCAGCGTGTTCCTTTCTCTGTCTTAAAGTGAAAGCGACAGTGTTTTATGGAGAAATATAGCCTTTCTGATGTGAACAATTTATTTAGTACTTGCTGAGTGCCGCAATATTGAACGGTGCTGTGATTTATGGCTTTCAGCTCTAACAGCTGAATCAATTTGCTACAGTAAGCTCCGTTTGGATTACCCAAAAATCGTTCGAATCCCTTGATATTAATTTAAATCGGAGAGATCATAGTGGAGAAAACGTCAGGAATTCCTGAAAAATGTGATGTCGTAATCGTCAAAATGACATTTGAAAAGTGATACGTGCTTGACGGAATCGATTAGGAGGAATGATCGATTCATTTTATGGACACGTGTTAAATTATTCATTCCAATGAATTTTATTGATACCATAAAATTGAAATATAACTCCTTTTGATAGATAGCAATGTTTTACTAATTTATATTTTTATTTATTATCCAAATAAGACTTTTGTATGTACTTATCGCTAAAAAAAGAAATTGTTTATATCTCTTCATCCAGTCGATATTTTGTTTATAACGCCATTTTTTTACTCTGCTAATATTTTCAATAAAATTCGTTAAGCGATCAATATTCATGCAAAAAATTAAAATCCGGAATTAAAATTTTCAAATCATTCTCGAACATGATATTTCGTATATCATCGTCACAAATATTAATTTCTGATTTTTAAAAATTAATATTTTTATACAAGAGATTTTTATTTAACTAATCAAATACACATTTCATGTTTCACATATGTACATCGCCAATGACACTGTGCCATTGGTGATGAGAGTGGATTTTCACAAATCTAGCAAAGTCTAGCAAAGCATATTGGCCTATTGTAGTATGTAAATCAGTTTCCCGGAAATTCTTAGAAAATTGTGACTATGGTCAGCCAGCAGGTATTTATACTGATTGATATAAATTAAGGGTAAATTTCGTAACATGCTCTATTATGCAATAAACATCGCAATTAGCACGTACTTAGTGTTTGTACCAAATCGAAAAACTCAAGGTTAAAAAAAAGCCACCGCAATGACTCAAATAAAAACCCTAGCTGAATCTCTTCCAAACTAAAAACTCTTAATTCGAGCAGTGGATACGACAATTAGGTGATTTTTAAATATAAATTATGTTAAATTCTTTTGCAATTGTTGTTTAATTACAAGGATATTTTTTATAGAACACGTAAGAAGTAAAAGCCTTTATTATCATTATATTTTATGTTAAAGGAGAGAGGGACTCGAATTACGTTAAAAATAATAATAAAACGAAATTTACATACGTACATTTATTTATTCTTCAATTGCACTGTTAGTGTTTGCAGTGCAGATCGCACATTTAATGTAATTTTTCTATAAATCCGTCACGTTCAGTCATTGGTCACGGTTTCAAGTGGCGTACGTGGTTCTCAAGTTAAGAACTAAAGTACGTTTGCAATCGATCACGTGCTTATGTTAAAGGAAGAAGGAAATCATTCGCGGTTGTCTCCCAGCGAAGGTCGTGCGCGCACACACACACGTACTTCTGCGCGATTTCTCCAAAAAGAAAACAATACGAGAACATAAAAGGTGATTAATTAACGCGTTCGTAATGGCCGATACTATAGCCCTCTGAGCGATGACGGTACTAGTCTTCCATTATGCAAGTATGTCCGAAAGCATTGGATGGCAGGCTGCAATCTATCGATCTATTCCGTCTCGTAAAGGAAATGAGCCATTCATCGCGATGCGCACATTACCTCAGATACTTTGCTAGTGTAACTGTCCGTCAAAAAGTGATGGCCTGCCTGAATTAAGTCATCAATTGATGTTAAGATCCTTCCTATTCTCCCTCTCACCCTCCACTGAAAAACGCAGCTTTCTCTCACAGGGTAATAAATTTAAACAAACTTACATACAGAAAGATGCAATTGAAAAATAAGCACTTAAAAATAAAGAATTGAAAAGTACCCATCTAAGGTATTTCCAAGAGCCACAACAAGATTACAAAAATCATGTTTTATCCTTCTCTCATGGCAACGCTAAACGCTATCAATGCGGAGCATCGATAGAATACATGCCTAATGCACTATGTATCGATTCGCGAGTTTAAATTATAGTTGACAAATTAATGCTAACCATAGAGCGCGCGGTGTAGATTTGTTGACATTTATGAAATATGTCATATCTCGTTCGGCAAACGACATTTTACATTAATGTCTGTCGAAATTTTCTTAAAATCACATGCTATGAAAATATTGATGTTAACGACAATATTAACCGAAAAAAATACAACTACGGTAAATATTCGTTTATTTTTCTAAAATGTTACTGGGCTTCAATATTGGCCATTTTAAACTTCATCGTATGCTTTTGAGCAAACACTTTCTCATGATTAAACCCATTCTGCTGGTTTACACTGTAATACTTAATTCGCAATAATGTACAAAGTACTTCTTATAGTAAATTATTCATCTTTACAATCTTCTTTGTTAATACTTGCATTTTTGATATCTGTATAATATTAAAATATTCTGCAATCTAATACATATTTATAAAATTAATAGCTTTGTACGATTACTTTTAGTAGAAATATGGTTTTCTCATAAAAGTTCTGCATATTTTCCTTTTTACATGTGGTATGCAAAATATAAGTAATGGAAATAAGCTGTTTTTTATTTGAAATTCAAATATTTGCTATAATATTTGTTCTGTTCTAATTACTTTAAAAATCAACAGGCAGAGACGTCGACCCATTCTCCAAAAGTTTCATTCCTGTACCGAGGAAATTTACTCGGAAAAAGAATATTAAATCTATCAATTCATCAACAAGATATGAAAACAAACAGCGAAAGAAATAGTTTTAAATTATTCAATTGTTAAAGTTAATGTGATGCGCAAATAGACATGCTACTGTTTTTGGTTGCTTTATAAATTGTTCTCATATCTACTACTAATTGGGAAATCATCAACCAAAAATAATTCAATTTGAAATTCATGTTATATATTGGAAGACATGTGATTGTTAGATAATTATTATATTTTTCAACTTCACCATTTTCATATATTGAATGCAAAGTTCTCGGATTTTTGTATTAAATATTCTTTCTTTAAAAATTAATTATTTTATGGAATTCGGCCTCGTCTACATTGCTTCGGGCTTAAAAATGCATTAATTCGCCTCTTCCATTATCTTTCAACTTTTATGCCGACTTTTGAGCTTGCAACTATCTTCTCGGTGCTACTTGTGCTTTATTCATCGGAGTCAAACAAATCTTTCTATGACGACGGTAAAGCACTACAAATTTTATGGTCGCTTTTCATCGATACTTCTTTAAATATTTGCATTAAAATTACATTAAGGATCACATACTTCTCTTGAACATTTTAAAAATAAGTAACTGCTCACATTTATTAACTTCGGAGAACGAATTCTTAGTATATTTACTCACTATTTCTACGAAGTACGTTCCTCTTAGAACAGTCTTTCTTCCGAAAAGAGCGTCAACGGATGAGACGTCGTTAGCCACGTGTACATAAAGCGACAGAGTGGTGCGCCTTCTGGCCTTTGGAAAGCGTATGTTTGCGTATCCGAGGAAACTTAAGCCTTTGGCGGAAACTGGGATGTGACACGCGACCGAATCTGGCACGGGACATCCACCGTTTGCGCACTCGTGTGCGCGTTAGTTAGTTGAAGTAAAAGTAGAAAGGAGCGGTATATTTCAGGCCACAAACATGATTTTACATCGCCTTTGAGGGCGCGTGTTCGATGAGAGACTGATGTTATCGCAACAAAAGATTTTAAGAGATTCCTTATCGCAGAAGTCATGGTAGACTTTGGCATTGCATGAAATTATAAAATGAAAAAATTAGATTTCTAAAGTCTAGAGTCAAATCCGAATGAGTCGCAATTTTCGCTCCCTGTCGTGTTCTAAATTCTAGGAACCAGGGGCGTCCAACCTGCGGCCCGCAAAGTCTTTTTACGCTGTCAGCGACGAAACTAAGGTTAGGCTCGTTACTTTTCAATTTAGTCTCTTACTCTTTCGATGCACTTATTCCATCTTTACATTAATGCCTGAACTCTGAGTAGAACTTCATAGGTTGCATTTTGAGCCACGTGTGCACTGCTGTTCGATCTTGTCATTAGAGTGGAAATTATTTCCACTTAATGCCTATTTGAGTGGTCCAAGATGGTAATCACTTGGTGCCAATTCAGGAATATATGAGGCGTGTGGCAACGATTCGAAATTCAGATTGTTTATGGTGTTAATTGGTGTCTGAGAATTGCGAGGGCGGATGTTGTCGTGCTGTAAACAAAACCCCCTTTGAGGTCAACCCTTGTCGTTTGGTCCGAATTATATGCTTCAGATGGTTCTTAAGGACATCGTTGTAAGTAGCACTGTTGATAGTGGTCCTCTTTTCCAAGTAACTCCAAAATAAACCCATTTTCATCACAAAATACGGTAAGCATCACCTTTTCTGCTGACGCCGTGTGCTCTGAATTTCTCAGAATTTGAGTGAGCTGGAATGATGCCACTCTTTACTGGATCGCTTACTTTCAGGCTGAAAGTAATGCACCCATGATTCATCGCCAGCCACAATAAGGCCTAAGAAATCATCCCCTTCGTATCGAGCCGGTAACACGGTGCATGAATCAACTCGTAGTTGTTTCAGTTCATTTTGCTCACAATTTGCACTTAATGGAATATATGATGAACAAATCCGATGCTCAAGTTAAGATCCTTCATGCCTTCAGCCAAATGCGCCGATTTCCGCGAATGACCTTTAAATTGCATAAATCTTGTCGGATATATTACAAAATGGTTAGCCTGGTCAGGCCGAGCAGCTTCTTCAAGATCATGGACTCCATTTTTAAACTTGTAAGCCATTTAATACACTATTCTTTGTAATATTCATTTCTCACCATACACATTGACCATCTTGCGATGTAATTCAGTATATTTAATTCCATCTGCTTTCAAAAACTTGTAGCAGCTCTCTTCTCAATCTTAGTACAAATTTCCAAACGAGTAGACACTTTGAATCGTCAATGGATTAAATACAACAATGTAAACAAATATCAATCACACACAGGGGAGCCAAGTAAAGCATAATACATATATTATTAACTTTCTTATGTAAAATATCTTAATTAAACTCACATTTGTTGATATTTTTAACTTCTGCTGTTTTAATTTGAGCCATCCCCGTATACTGATAACTGTAGATATATTGGAAAATGAAACATGTTAAATAACTATATCATAAACAAATATCAAGTATCATGTGGATCGGCTAAGTCATATAGACGATAACGCACTATTTTTGGACGGAGATTGTTGAGTGTCGTCAGAGGAGAGATGGGTGGTATCTGGGCATATAACACGATATATTTTATCGCCCCGGATAACGGTTGATTTTTCGTTAATTTAATTATTAGTTTTATATGTTTATTGATTGGTTAATAGCATTTTTAATATATCGCCCAATCTTCTTTCCGCAATTTAATTTAAGTTTCATTTCCAGATCTTGGTCGTAATTCATTTTAAGGGAAATGATTTTCGCCTTCCGAGCCCTGCAAAGCGATAAACTTCTGTATCCGCATTGCATCCGGGTCTGGAAGAAATCATAATGCGAAGAAAAAAATTGAGCCGAGAATCACACATGGCTTTTGCGAATTCTCGACTATTACTTGCAAACGCGTCGCTGGCACTCGAATAGGATTTCTGTGACAGAACGACTTTCCACCGAAGACCCAGCGCGGACCGTTGTCAGATCATATTTCATCTCTCTAGCTTTTTCACGGGCAACACATTCTCTATCGAATTTGATCGATACCGAGAACTTATTCCTTCCTTCCTCTCCCTTATTGTATCCCGTCGTGCTTTGGAGCCTCTTTCGGCGTGCGACGCTCTCGTTCAGCTTCCCCTTCACTTTTTTCGCCATCTCGTCCAATTTTCTCCTTCTTTATCGCGCACATGTCTTCCACAAATAAAGCGACCTCTTCTCTAATTTCGATTCAATTTTCAGCTCCTCCTCCTTTGCAAGCAAACAATGCTCCCAGACGCGACGGGGTTGGAAGTAAAGGGATACGTGAGCGAGAGATATAAAGAGGAAAGGAAAGAGAGAGAGAGAGAGAAAAAGTGGGAGAGTGAGAAAAAAGTGGAGAAGGAAGAAATAAAAAGAGACTGGTAACTCATCCAATAGCGGCGCCAACATCTCAGCCCCTTCAAACTCGTTCTTTTGCGCAAACTTCGATGGCAAAAAAGATTGCCCGCTCCTTTTCCCTCTCTCCCGCCGACCTCGTCAGTGTTTTATTTTTGCCATTTCCGCACATCCTTCCGAAAGTTTTCGCTTATCGGCGACTCCTTCTTCAGGAGGCGCGAACGGAATGCTAAGCAAAGAAGCCTGTGGAAATTTTCTGCGAGTGAGAAAAAAGAGTGTTTCCGAGGGCGCATGTGCGAGGGCGTGTGACGTTCACCTATTCGGAAGCATCTAACGCGAGCTAAACCGGCTGATACATCGAATGAATTCTAACATGTACTACAAAAACGCGTAACTGAGCAGAAACTGAGGCAGCTCCTGCGCCGAACCCTTCACTTGCAATCCAGAAAATCTTCACAGAAAATAACCATTTCTCATTATTCGACGGGTATTTCGAATTAATGTTTATTTTCTTCTTCTTTTTCCATAGAGTGTTACATTCGAAATGTAACACTTATTGTTTTCTCTTTTATCTTCATTCCTACAATTTGTCCCAAGATCTCTTGTGTTTAGCTTTTCGCGTGTTATATCTACATCTATCTATAGATATTAATAAAAGGCAATGTGTGTGTGTACGTGTGTGTGCGTGTATGTATGTGTGTGCGTGTGTGGACAGCATACCTCGAAAAGCAAGAAACTTGGCACATTTTCTAATTGGATCATGAGGATGCGCACCTCGGAGGAAGAGAAGGGGGTGACATTTCCAATGAGATTATGTGCACGGAAAAATCGATTTTTCGACTTACAGGCTTTTACTCTTTTGCAAATTAAAATGAGAAAGAATTGACCAACGATCTTCAAAACCGTACCTTTTAAAAGAAATATTAATATATTTTCTAATTCTTATCGATACTTTTCGCCTACAATTCGAAATCGTTCAACTTCTACGTTTAAATCATATTTATTTGAAATTTTAAATATTTTTCACGATATGATGCATTTCCGCCCATGCCATTGTTAAACCTCGAGATTGTATTGTCGTCTTAATCCTTATACTATGCGCGTAAGGAAATCATGCTTTGATTGCTTCAATACGAGAAAGAGAAAAGGAGAGAGAGAGAGAGGAAGAAAAAAAGAGGGAGAATGACAAAATTAAATGTTCCATAAATTAAAAATAATTTCTTTGTCATACAATTTATATTCTCCCAAAATTATTGTTATTCTCCGGAACATTCAATTATGTGAATTTTATATATATTGTTTTCTTTTTAGTGCACACAAAATTTGGTTTCATTAATTTTTATTTCAATTTGAACTTATTATTTAATTCACGCATACCCGTCATCTTTGATCGGAAATTACGCTAGTGTTAAATAATAGAGACGAACCTGTCTCACTCCATTGCATTTCGAAATACGCTTGGTTTCTCTTTAATATACTCGCACTTATTTTCTGTTTCATTTAGAGGTTTATATTTAATCCCATTTGTTTCCAATATATCTCGAATACATTCAATATCTGCATTAAGAGGACCTACCGATGTTTCGACGCTTACTCTTTATCTATTCAGCGATTTGTTTGACTTTAGAATCAGATAGTTATGCGGACGCTCGGTCACTGTGGATTTCATCATCGATTCATTCGCATCCCTCAGAAAATCATTTAGGCCCCTCCAACGCTATACTGCAAGACAAACCATCCCCGTTGAATCCACGTTTGATAATTTCATTAGTTTCTCTGCGTATTTTGGCAAACGCACGCAATACATTCTTGCAAATCGTAGTTCTATTCACAAACCAGTAATGGGTATGCTAAGCAACACTCTACGAGCATTTTATACGAAATTGAAAATAATTAGCAAGACGCCAACTGAGCTGAGAATGCATGAGGCATGTAGTGACATGTTACTATTTGCAGTGAAAAAATATCTGGCCTGATTCTGAAGATAAAAATTCAGTCCTCTTAATGTCCGATCACCCCTTGTTTACCTATACATATATATCAAAGCGAATTCGTGTTTGTCTGTTCTCACCTCGAACCCAGCTGTGTAGTTACCGGCTGTCCTTGTGACTCTTACGGACGAAGAGGTCGGAATTCCCACCAGGTTTCCAACATAAAGGTTATTTGAATTATTGACTCTATTCATAAAATAGATGGTTACGCGCCATCTTTTGGTGAGTTTAACGTCCCTTCATTCCCATATACCACGTGAGGCCAACCGGCAAATGAAAGGAACCTCTACAATACCCCGTCAAATTGCGCACTAGTACTCATTAAAGAAAGAAGTGAGATTTTGAATGAATGTGAGAAAATTCCAGCAACAGAAGAGATTTGTTAGATTACTTACATCCGCTTAATAGAAATTTTTGGTGTTAGTAATAATTATTGTTCCTTTGCTTTTTCTCGTTAATAATTTTTTGAATTATTTTGACTTTCATACTATGAACTGAAAAAAGGCAATACGAATTCGTTACGGTGTGTTGAAGAGGAAGATCGCAACTCCCACCTCCTCTTCCTTTCCGCCTTCTTTTCTCCTCCCCTAAGGTAAAATATCAACGCCATTTCGGGCACATTTACATCAGTATCGGTGCATAAATAGGCCCAGAGACAAGCGTGAGACAAGTGTTTTGAATTTATTGCGGCTTTATATAGCAATAAACAGATAATTTTCTGGTTTAATGCAAAATCACCCCCAGCGAATCAATTTCTGTCAGAATAGAGGTCGAACTCCGGATAAACAGCAACAATTTCTTTGATTAATTGTAAGTGCGCAAGAGGTAATCCAGACCCCTTGATTTTAAAGAGGTACTTTTTATGTTTAAACAGACGCGCGGAAATAATCAGGGATTAAAACTGATATAAATCACGAAAGATAAAATAGAAAACAATCCCGAAACAAACAACAAGAGAGCGCACATTCGAGAATATAATTCATGCTTAATGATCGGAACACGAGGCCGACGTTAACGGTTGCTAGAAATTCGAATCGCCAGCCCTTTTGTAGATCGTCATCTTTTCGTCGTCTCGTTAGCTGAGAGCATCATACTTTTCTTTTCCCTGCGAGAGGAGGAAACTCTAATTAGGAGACACTCCTCCCTCATTAATCCCCTCATAAAAAACTGAGATATCCATAATAACATGCTCCTTATGGCTTCGCCATTGGATCCTCTCTCTCTCTTTGCCAACCAGATTCAACCGTATCCTAATTGTGTCAATATCCTTTATATTATATGATTTTGTACGGCAGAAGATTCCTCAATAGGCGAGAATGCAGTTTAACACGTTCGCACAATCGAACACCTATGGCTCGGAATGCATATAAACATGCACACATCTCATTTATGTTACTTACTAGTATATTGCATGGCAAAAATGTCGGTTTCAGATTAATAAACAAGAAGTCCAAACAAGGACTAATGCAGGCTGGTTTCCCAAAGTTGACGTCCCGAATTGATTACTTATATTGACAGGCCATGTTTCAGTATGTGTTCCAAGGAATTCTCATACCATAAATACCACTTGTTGTTCATAGTTTATCAATTATAGCTAAAAATTGGAAAACAAATTAATAGAGCGTTACCAGGTTTAAAATATTAAAAACAATGACAAAATCTCTCTCTGACTTATTTTGCATGTATTTTTTTTAAATAAACGAATCAAATAAATCTTACTGTTTATACGCTAATATGTCTGAATCAACTGTCCATTGCTGAAGGGTAGTCGAGCAGAAAAGAAACTAACCCATTTGTTCACTCGTCTATGCTCAAGCATAATCGTCTCCATGGCCAAAATTCGATAAAATGCGATTTAAAAGGCAAGAACGTTATGTTTTAATAGAAATTCAAGAAAATACAATCAAATATCAAAATTCAGTGATAAGAATTAGAATCCACATTCTTTTCCGCTTAAAACAGTACAAAACCTCGCTCCGATATCACAATTTGAAGATATTTTAAAGGATTAAAGAAAACATCTATGCACGATGGATATGTAAAACAAATAGGCAAAAAATGTTCCTGGAATCAAACTCGGGACTTCAATCTTCGCCAAATAAAATACAGCCCGGAGGTGGGCCCTGGCAGCACGTGCCTCATACCATACCATATCATGAAAATCGGTCCATTGGTTAAAAAGCTTTTAGTAGGGGACACACACTTACATACACACACAGACTTGACCATTTATTAAGGCTATGTTTCCTTTGGAAAGCAGCCTAAAAACGGAATTTTAAATTTAACTTTAAATAAATTATTTTAACTATCGCCAATTATATTGAGTTCGTTTCACGCAGCAGTCGATTGTCAAGATAAACAAATTTTGAGATAGGGGAGGGAAAGAGGGTATTTATCCTTGAGAGAACGATCTGAGCTCAAGTTTTGATAATTACACAGTCGTCAAAGTAGTTATCGTTAAAATGAAAAATTACTCCAAAATACATGCGTGATTTATTAATATGAGCAATTTTGAGAAGCAGGCAGTAAAAGATGAATAGAATAAGACCGTAGATAGATAGAATAAGATGGTCGTAGGTCAGTTTTTTTCTAATTTTAATTTCCAAAAGAATAAAATCCTGCATGTGTTACCATATGAGTAAAGCCCGAAAGTTAAGGCAAAATGCCATAAATCCTTTTTTTGCCTCTTTCACGTATTTTCCCAAATATGCCTTTTTTAACCAAAAACATCTATTTTTCCTATTTAACTCAATTTCTGCGATATCTCTTAAATTTTGCCGCTATACTGTTTTGTTTGACTATGCAAGGACGGTTTTTATCCACCCACGGTTCGCTATCATATAAAATTCTGACCATTGGCGCAGCTATGCCTTTATCTTAATCCGATCACTCCTATTGACCTGAGTTCACTTTTGGGAAATCCATGGCTCGGAAGATCTATTGAATGAACCTTCCCTTTCACTCCTAGTATCCCTCAGTTATTTTGACTTTCAAATAGTTCATAACAGTCGTTTTTTAACAAATTGTTTGTGTGGTGAACGTGACACTTCCATTCTAGTTGCTATAATTCCTAAAGTGAGGTCCTTTTTTGTAAACCATGTGAAAAGTCGGTGAATTCGGAGAAAAAGTACTTTGTCTCGCAGCATATAAGTATCTCTAAACATAAAGCTGCAGCTGATAAGAAGACTGACGGCAGTAAAAAGACGACCCTTTTACCATTATTTTGTTCAGCTTCTTCTAGGCAGTCGGAGTTTTTCTTCAACTTGTGTAAATCTTTCGTCGAAGCCGGCATTTTTATGGAAATTAGAAAACAGTTCTTTGAAAGCGTTTTTGGAGAAATATACAAACAGAGAAGTTCCAAGTGAGTCAACATTGAGGAAAACCTCTTTAGATAAAGCGTACAACTGTGTTATCCAAAACGCAGAGATAATGTTGGGACACGAAAATTTGGATCTCTATCGACGAGACTAGCAACGTTGTGGGAGGGTTTGTTGCAAACGTCATAATAGGAACCATGGTTGGGTAGTCAGCCATCAAAAATTTATTTACTTACGTCAGAAGTTTTAGAAAACGCCAATGGCTCAACAATTGCGCAACTTTTCGCCATAGCATTGAATCTTCTATGGCCGGATGCCAATCTTGAAAAGATAAAAGAAGTTGTCAACACTTTCGATGAAGAAGACGCCTACTCCATATTTATCGTCAAAGAACTCCTGGAAAAGAAGTCGGTCAGCCACGATACATCCATCGCAGCCTACTTCTTAAAGTTGCCAGACGACATTACATTACTTGAAAAAAGGGAGGAGACGGTCAATTCACTGAAGGTGAAATGTGCAGCGCTCCAGGTGAAAAGGGTATAGTTGTCAAAACAGGTGTGAAAAAGTGTTGTGCGCCAACAAAGATTTAGATAAAGTGAAAATAATTGCGAAGATTATTGCGATTATTCTAGAAGGGGACAGCAGCGCAGAAATTGAGATGGATCCCGCAGATATAGCTTGATTTAAATACGCCCCTGTCACTTCCATGAAGGTAGGGAGATCCTTTTCACTTTTAAAACACATCCTAACAAACAGAAGACAGAGTTTTTAATTTGAGATTTAAAAAACATCTCGTTGTCTCATGTAATAGTTCATAATTTGAAGACATTACCAATAGCGATCACAATTATATTTGATTTAAATGTTATGCCTACTCCATATAAACTCCATATAATAGTAATACTTTTGTTAAAATAAATGCCATTTTAGTGCCTATTTTTCTTTTTTACTGTGCCATTTTGGCTGCCTATTTTGACATTCTATAGTGCCTGAACTTCTGGGCTCTACTTATGAGAAATATTAATAATCCCCTGGAGTGGAGCCGTTTTTTCTAATAAAACGCAAAAAGATTATTTCATCTGGTTTCTTCAACTGCTCAGCCGACTTGAATCCCTCACACTGAGGATCCCATTTCGTCAAATTCACATCCGGAAGAAGCATTAATGGTCGCTTTTTTCATAGCCCACCATTCCATTATTCTTCATCTCGCTAACTATTTTTGTGTACGCTTTCCCGAAGTTATTTAGGTAGAAGATCCATCCAGGGGTAAGCTGCCAATCTGTTAACAATGGGCTCGCTACATGTTAATGAAAAAGGGGAGAATTGGAAATAAACTTACATATGAATAAAATATTTTATTTTTCAATGTACATTTACAAGTATCGATTGAAGGAAAATTTGGGTTTTTATCACAAAAATTATATGTCCTATCCGCGCGAGAGCTAGACAAATAACATAGCGGCCGGAAATGAGTCGATTATACTATTGCAAAGTTCAAACTTTCTTATTTTTTAATAAAACACAGTGATATGACTTACTGTATAAAAACATTGTAACGCCTCTCTTAATCAATCCTGTTTGCACCAGAAGCGAGCGACCGGAATTAAGAAAAGGAAGAAGCTTACAATGGGATCATTAGTTGACAGGAAAACCTGGCTTGAAGGGTAATAATTAGATAGTGTAGTAGTCGCTACTTGAATGACTAATTATTTCTAGCTTTAATGGATTTAAATTTGACTTTTTTCTATGGTTTAAAATATTGTGTGCAATTATTAGAAGAGTAGTGATCAACGGATTGCGATCGGGGTTTTGAAGAAGAAAAGTGAAAATAGTGGTGCGAGTTCGGCAGAGGCACTAAAGCAGGGGTAGGAGGACAGTTGTTAGTAGTTTAAAGTGAATATTTAACCCCAAATTTATTATATTGCTCAAGATGAGTGAGACAAGTGATGCGCATCCGCCTTTTCTGCTCCCTTTTAGATTCAGTGCTTACATTTAAAAACCCATGCTGCAGAAAAAGTTTTAGTGTTTAAATAAAATACTGTAAAGCGCCACTATATATTGTACGCAATTCCGTTCAAGTTTAAAAATGGGCTCGGCGAATGAGTTAAAATTTAACAATGGACTCGTGCGAGCCCACTGCAGCTCACGCCTGGATCCATCTTAGCAGCGCCATCCATCCGTTGACACAGTGAAGAACTTATGAATTTAAAAAAATGTTAATCCGCAAGTTCGATCAAATTTCTTGTTTGCTACACATAAAACGGCAAAGATTAATAAGATAAGAAGTAAGAAAATGATAAAGTTAGAATAAATTAATATTGCATTACGCGCCACTGAAGTGGAAGCCATTTTTTCAATTTGTTGTTATGGGTGCCAAGTTATTGTAATGGCGTTGAATTTTAAATCCATCTGGCTCAAATACTGCTAATAAATGTGGTTTTCGGCTCATCAAAGATGCGGGCACCGATACTCAATTCTGGACCTACCTTCACATTTTTATTCTTTATAATAAACTGCATAAATTATGATAGAGTTCTTTCTCACGAAGATTATCTCGATGTTAAAGGATCATAAATCTTTTGACCCAAACAAAATAATTTCGAAATGAAATTAATTATCGACATCGTTTTCCTTCAAATTTACCATCTCTTGCAACTTGTTTGGCCCTTAACTAAAACTCCATCTTCGATATATTGGTTTCTTTTACCCCTTGCCTTTCATCTTTTCATCACCTAACTCTACTACACCCTTTATCCCCTCCCCTTTCTCACCCCTTCTCTTTTTCTCTTTCCCCTATCTCCACCTCTATTCTCCAAAATCCTTTCTCCTCTCTCCCTTCTCTCCCCATCCTCCCCCTCTTTATTCTCTCCCCTTTTCTCTTTTACCCCACCCCCTTTCTCCCCCTTCCCTTCTCTTCCCTAATATCCTAATATTCCGGTCACTTACCCAGATGACTCCATCCTATGCTGTCGCTGGCATCCTTTAGATTACCTGAGCGCCTGATTTCATCTCCGCCTAACTTCCCTTTCGCCGGTTAATTAAGTGCCAACAAAGGACGTCCTGAAAGCTTTTTTAACGATCTCCTAGAGCGCCACTGTTGAATGTGGAACACCTGTTAATGCACCACCAACTTTGAGGGAAGCGCGCCCTCCTAAAGGAGCAAAAATCTCGACGTCGAAGGCCGGAGAATGTTTTCTCTCGCCGCGGTTTTATCATCGAGTAATTTAATGGCTCCAAATTCGCGCGTGCGTTTTCTTCTAATAAGTTTATTAGTTTGTACGCATTAATAGAATCTAAAATTAAATTTAATCGCAGAATACAAAATGTTGGAGGTCAATTGCATTGGAAATAACGACATTTGAGACTTACTTAATCAGTTCATTTTAGTGGTCTGTTGAATATGAAGTATATTTATATAAGAGGGATCATATATTGATGGAATTATTTCCATTTAGGAAGCGTATTATTCCTTATAATTTTAGTGAGTAGTGAAGAAAATAAATGCTATCTTTTTTTTAGTCGAAGTAATCCTTCCATTCTCTGAAATACAATTTGAGATCAAGAGCTTCATTAATTAATGTTGCATTTCATTTACATACAAAATACATATGGCTAGAATTTTGAACAGGCTCGACCAAATGGTGGATACACAAGCGGGTGGTATCAGTATTTTTGGATTTTCTTGACTTTCAGAAACATACAAACGGCAGATCTTTTTGTGTAAATTTTTGTTAATTACTTAATGATGACTTAGCGTTTTAATCAAAAGCAAACAAACAAAGGAAAAATTGATTCAGAGACACCAAAATATCAAATTCGTTACTCTTTCATCTTTAAAAAAGAGGATATAGGGTGTCTCGAAGAAATGGAGATTAAGAGAGAGAAGTATTGGAAGGGAGGAGAGAAATGAGGGAGGTTTGGGAAAAGAGCGGAACAAGAACAAAGAATTAATATTGCAGTTCCTTATCAGTGTATTGAGCAGAGGGAGAAAGAGGGGAAAATCTAAGGAGATATAGGGAGTAGGGCGAGATAATGTGGAGTAAAATGAGTAAAATGGAAGGGCGATGCAACACATCCCTTGGTTATGTAATTTCTTCCAGAATCAGCGTAGCGGAAAAGGGATTGCTTCGGATATTAAGAGGGAAAGGACTGAGAAAGAGAGAGAAGAAAGTGGATAACGCGTATTACATTATTCATTCATCTCTTTCGCGATGCGTATTATGGAACCCCGGCAAAGGAAATGGCTCACGGCAAGAGGGTTGCGAGAATGGAACTCACATTTCGCCACCCCCAACAGCTCCCGTTTTTACAGCTCCACGCCTCCCTCCACATCCCCTCCACGCCTCCTTCCACGCCCCTTCACGCCTCCCTCCACGCCCCCTTCACGCTTCCCTCTCGCACCTTTACGAGTATACCCTCTTACTCAATAATCTCCATTTTCCGCTCACTTCCTTCCCACTCTTCCTCCCTCCCTCCCCCTACTATTTATTCTCCCAATCTCTCTCTCCCACTCTTTCTCCCACTCTCTTTCTCCCACTCTCTTTCTCCCACTCTCTCTCTCTTCCAATTATTTGGTTCTCGCACCGAATTCCGAGATTTCAATTGCACTTTCAAAACCTCTCCCTATTCAGTCTCTTCGCTCTCGGTTTCTTTGTCATGAATTCCGTTCACTCCCTCTCCCGCCAACTGACTAATTTCTTATCTTCTCCAATTTCCTCCTCATTTCCACCTCTTTATCGCATTCCTCCGCTCTCCCCTCTCTCACATCCAAATCGATTTCTTTCGCTCACCCCGCTTCTTCAGCCTATCTCTCCGAATTCAATAATTCAATCCGCACTCATCTACATTCTCAATTCATTCTCTCTCTCTCTCTCTTTCCTCAGTTTCTCCATTCTTCCTCACTTGCCATATTCCCCTTTTTCATGCGTCTCAATTGCAACAAACATCCATCTCTTTCAAAGTTGCATTCCTCTGCTATATATTTTTCACCTTAAATTCTTCCATAATATCTGCTAAAGCATGTTTTTTCTCCTAACTTTTCCTTCATTTTCCGCTCCTCTTTGCATTGCTTCCACTTTTCCAACTTTTCCTCCCTCCATTTCTTTATACCTCGTTAGCTCCCTTGCCCTTTTTTCCGCCTTCCAACCCTTCCTTTCTCTCCCTCTCTCTTCTTCTTGCTCTCTTTCCCCCTAACCTTCGCTTCTCTCAACTCTTTCTCATTCCCCTATCTCTCCTCGTCTCTCCGAACCTTTTCAATATCACATTTTCACAAAAGACCTCCAACCTCGCAATTTGAACTGTGCTCCGATTTCTTCTCCTATCACACGCTTATGAATTCTCACTCCCTCTTTCTCTCATTACCTCATTTTCTTTCGAAGCCGTTTAAACCATTCCTTCCATCTATACTTCTTCTCCTGTTCGTCTTTCCATTTCAGACCTTGTTCTTCCAGTTTCTCTTCGAAAAGATTTTCCTTGTTCATTACTTATAACCCGTCTCGCTCAATATTTCTCCCTTCCTATCGAATTTCTCCCCTCTCGCGCCTTTTGCCTTCCTTCTCTTGTCTTTCTCTCTCTCTCTCTCTCTCTCTCTCTCTCGCTTTTCTCTCATTAATGTTTCTCCTAATTGTCTTTTTCTTCTCATTGTTCTATTCTTAAGCTCGCTTGCTTGTTCTTCAGAATCTTTTTGACCATTATTAGTTAGCATTATTTTTTCCTGATTTACTCATCTTTCTCGCAAAGTTGTATATTGTCATGGATTATGTTTTTATTGCTTTGTAACGCAAAAATCATCGTAATTAAAAACTCTTATGTTTTTCTACACCCTTTGTATCTCTAAAATTAAATTATACCCTCGTGCGATGGAAATGTACTATGGTCTTTACAATAGAAATATTAGGATTCAAAAAGATAAAATAATCATTTTATTTTCTGGACCAGTATCAAGACGATCCGTAGTTGATATTTTCCACCTCAAAAAATAGACTTTTTTTTATTCATCTTGTTTCCCTATTGCTTGAAATTATCGTCGATTATCTTTCGGACGACACAAATCTCCAACAACGTCCCCTTTGGAGTTTTCTCCACCCTGTCACCTTCACACACCCCTCCATCTCTATCCCCCTCCTCCAACCCTTCTCCTTTCTCTCCTTGCTCTCCTCCATTCCTTTCTCAACTTCTAACATAGACTTTCCTTCCCGTATACCTCCCCGTTTCAACTTTTTTGTGTTCCCTCCACACCTCTCATCTCGCTTGCTTTTTTCCTCACCCCCTCTCATTACCGTGCTCTCTTCCGTGCACTACTGACCAACCAAACCGATCGAATAAATGAGAGGATTGATGATGCTGTAAACCCCAATTCTATGCAACTTTTTCCAAAATCTCTCTCTATTTCCATTTTGCTTCTACTGCTTACTTCCGTTCTTGTTGTAATTTTCTGTTCTTGATAATAATTGTTTTCAAGTAACCACCGACATCCGTATCTTTCGTCTTCTTTTGTTTACTTCTCTCTCTTTTTCCTCTCCCTCTGTCTCTCTCTCTCTCTTTTGCTTCCGGACCCAACCTTGACACTTTTGCTCTAACATCTCCCAGCCTTTTGAATGTAGGAGGAGGGAGAGGAAGTAGGAGATGACGAGGGAGTGGAGGAGAAGAGGAGGGAGGTGTCGCATCCAAAATGTGGCTTTTGGAGTGGGACCCGCAGGGAGGCTGGTTGGGCGGAGTGAGGGTGTCGTGGGATTGCGGCGAGAAGACGGAGCTGGGTTGGAGTGGGGTTGGTTCCTGTAATTTCCTTCCGAGAACACAGTTAGCGGGCCCTCCGTATACATCCTCGGCATAATTGCATTCGCTGGATCTTTGGTAAACCCCTGCACGCGTTCCAAGTCCGAAAAAGTTATTTCCTCTATCTCTCTCTCTTTCGCCCCTACGACCCCGCTGCTCTCCGCAGACATCTTTCCCTAAGCCTCCCTTGCTTTATTCTCATTCACATTCCCTCGGGTGGGAGAGTGTTTCTTCTCATCTTTTTCGATTTATATAATGCCGTTCCCGTGTTTTGTGGCAGTGAGTTTGTATGTGACGGGAATATTTTACTCAATTCACTCATGATGAAAACGCTCCTCGCCCAACGGTGAGAATGTTATTTTTGCAAATCTGATTGCTTCAAAAGGGGACTTTCTTTCGTCTCTTTTGACATTTTACTAATTATTCTCACTTTCATGACGTTAATACGTGGACAGTATAACTATTCTCCGCGAGGGAATTTGCTATACTGCAATATATTCGCTTAAGATGAAATTTGGCATCATGTTTTCAAGCTGATCGATCGGAAATGTGGGTTTACTCTTGTCACTCATCCGTGTCTTTCAAATATTTGCTTAAATATTTTATCTGCTTAATGGAAAAAATATGGCTTCTGACAAAATATGCGATGTTATGCTTGGGATTTTCTCAAATTATTTTCTCCGAAACTATAAGACGTAATTATGTGATCTCGCAAACTTTTTCAATGAGCTAGAGAGAAAAATATGGTATTCAATTGTTGCTTGACAGATGCCATTTAACAAGAATAGAGTATACGTTTATTTAAGTGCTTACATAAAATGGAAGTTATAATTGACTGCTTTAAATAAGGATAACTCGTGCTAAATTTAATTAAAATCCGTCCAGCGGTTCGGTAGATGAAAGTCTCGACAGACGGGCGGAGACGTGCTGATGAGGCGTTCCGCTTTGCTGGTAAAGAACGCCTAATTACCAATATGACACTGTTGAAAAAAATTTAATTGAATAGGTAAAAACTGCTAGGGGCTTTTTCAGAGAGGATAATGAGATGCTTTGAGCGTTTTATGAGTTATACAGGATAACATCATCTTCCAAGAAAGGTAAGATCGAAGGTCAGAGAGGAGACGGAGAGGAAGAAGAAGGAAGGGACGGAATGCGTATACAGATGACATAATCGAGTTGACAGGAAATACATTGGCGGAAACCTAGAGAATCTCACAAAAGAGAGAGGCCGGGAAAAGGCCGATCGAGAGGAGAGGCGAACAAATACAATAGATTGAAAATTTCCTAGATAGGAACCAGCGACGTTTCGTAACGGGGAAAGGAGCTTCCGAAAATTTCATAAAAACGCTGCTTTTGCTAGAATACGATGCATGAGGAGAGGAGAGAAACCGTTTGAATGCAAGATACCCTTAGTGGTATTTAACTCGGTGGCAAAATTCTCAGGAGAAGGAAGGATGTCTTTTAATCGATTGACCATGGAGTGGAAAGCGGGGTGTTTTTTTAATGGATGATATCAAGAGGAAGCTAAGATATTGGGTCGAGTGAATACAAATTAAGCAAATGAATAAAGCAAACAGTAAAAGCAAAATCATTTGCTAAAAGCATAAGCAAATGCTTTTAGCATTTGCTTCATTTCGTGTGAATAAAAGTTTGCTTTTGCTAATAATCCTTTGCTACTCAGTTTTAAGCAAATGCTTAAATTTCACGGAAAAAAACACTTTACAATTCTTCCCTCTCTTGTTTTTGTTTAAATTTAAAGTATTAGTTGAATGTCAAACAAGCAAGAAATATTGATGGAATAATGCTGTCCGAAGATCCTATGAAGACAGGCATAAACTGTAAAGTTGGGAATAATTTTGAAACGAGAAAAGTCTGCTATGACCGGGAATCGGACCCGGGTCTTCCACTTGCCGGGCGGATATCATTATATATCGACGTTTCATACAGAGGAGGAGGAGGAAAAGGATACTAATGTTTAGGCACCTCCAGATGAGCTGGAGATTCGAAATTTTTTTATTAGGTGGGATTTTGTGCAAAACCGACTAGAAAAATCTAAAATCATTAAAAAGTGCAACAATGTGGCCGCTAAAAATTCGCAATTGTTTAAACAAATTTTCAAGGTTTATGTATTTCCGCATGTGCTACGGAGTTGAAATTTTTTTATTAGTAGAATTCGTAAAAAAACGAAATAGGGATTATAGAAACTTTGATATTTAAATTTGTTTGGCAGTTAAAAATTCTTAAAGTTTAAACAAATAGATAACTGTTTAGACATTACGGGATGAGCTAGGAAGCTGAAATTTCAAGTTATATACAGGGTAGTACATCTGCACAAATAATCATTTGAATCTCTCCATAAACATATTGCAGCGGCCGTTAAAAATGTTAAAATTTAAACAATTGGAAAATAATTTTTTACTTCTATAAGTACTACAACTTTAAAATTTAGCAGAAATGTGCAGCATTAGCACCCCATAATGGAGAAAGTATAAAATTCTTAAAATTGCAAAGTTTTGGGATTGTTTTAGTCTATTATTTTTACATAAGGGAAAATGGAAAATCGCTCCGGAGGTGAAATATTTAGAATTAAAAAATTGTTTGTAATGATGAAATATGAACAATTAACTACTAGTGTATATATATATATATATATATATATATATATATATATATATATATATATATTCGATTCCAGGTCATAACAGACTTTTCTCGTTTCAAAATTATTCCCAAATTTACAGCTTATGCCTGTCTGCATAGGATCTTCGGATCGATTTATTCCATCAATTTCTTGCTGGGCAATCTCACCATTTGAGAGGGAGGAGTTTTCTTCGATGTATCTCTTCGAGGACATCCGTTGGGGAAGTTTGATACTAGCTTGGCTAGTTCAGTCCCAACCAAGAAAACACCCGCGTCCAGAAACGAGAAAATTGATCTGCTACGATAGTTCAGTGGCAGAATATCTGTCCGGTATGTTGAAGACCCGATTTTGGTTCCCGGTCATAGTAGAATTTTTCTCGTTTCAAAATTATTCCCAAGCAATATTTTTAAAATGTTAATTAATTTTTCTTTAGCTATTACATTTATAACAGTAGGATAGTATCACAAATCATGGGTACATTTTTATTCAGTTAGTTAAAATTAAATCAAATAGTACAAGCATTTATTGCAGGAAATGAAGGGCCTATTGTTATTCTACAAGAAACAGATTTTAAATAAACTTCACATTTTTTCAGATAAACGATAAAAATTTTTATAATCGCTGGTTGTTGAAACTAGTCTTGTCTCATATTTTTTAACTTTTCGTATCACCATAAACTCTGCAAAATAAATTTATATTTAAGGCCAATTATCATGAAAATAGAGTAACTACTTCAAAATATCTTAACAAGCCCACTACCTCACTTAAAAAAATATAAGCATATGCTTAAAGCATTAAGCAAAAACTCGATTTTATTCACACAATTTTAGGCAAATTCTTAAGAAAAATCATAAAAATAAGCAAATACTTATTCTTTCTAGCAAAAGCAAATGCTATTTTTTTATTCACTCCAAATCAAGCATTTTTTAAAAATAACATAAATCTTAACCATAAGCTTTTGCTTAATTTTTATTCACTCGACCCATTGTGATTAGTGTTTGGTGGTTTCCTCCAGATATTCAAATTTATATGGGGATTTGCTGATTTATAGGTGAAGAAAATTCAGCAGCTCTTTTTGGTTTCAAAAGTGAAGGAAATTTTGAGGTGGGGGAAATGAGAAAGAACAAAAAACATCTTACTTACCAGTTGAAAAGTTCCACAGTTTTAATAAGATGATGTTTTACATTGAGGCGTTTTACGGCCCATAGATCTCTACTAGGTTAGGGCAGAGAGGGGATCCCATTGTCCTCCGGATGTTGAAACACTTCACGTTCGAACAAAATAATTCCGCAAAACTCACAGCTTCATGATAATCATTAGCTCGTTCGTAATAATGTCATCAACTTAGCTGCTTTTCCAGCAGCTCCTTTTCCACGCGGAGTATTTTGTACTTCGGAAAACTAGAAAATCAATTCGAAATATCAATGTAGACTAGTATACATAGATTAGATCTTTTATTTTCTGTGTACGATTCGCCATTTTTTGTAATAAAGTTTTTACTTCCTCATAATGTGATGAAGCTTTGACGGCTACTTTGTGAGAGGAGGAGGTCATGTTGGAGACAACAGGCAAAATTGGATTATCACTTTTGGCTAATTTGGAGAGGCCGTCGGCAGAAAGAGGATCCGCATTTATAAAACTAAATTGAAGGCGCAAGAACGGGCTAACCAAAAATTTTTTTAAATGGAGAAAAATTGAGCTAAAGGAAGCTTTCACAAATAAAAGTAAGAATTGCAATGGCTGTATTACATTATCAGGAGCTTCCGTAATGTTAGCCCAGTCAATTATAGTTAGTATACGTAGTGTTCAACACTTAACGCAATTTTTTTCGTTTTTAGGGTTAGCCCGTTTTCGTACACATGTCCTCAATTGATCTCAGGGTTGGTTAAGGATATCACAGTTGTGGATTAAGTTTCAACGTATTTTGGAAAGTTTTCGTGAGGTCACACTGGAGGTATTGGATGTTGTTGCTTGCATTAAATCACTGTTTATTCACTTACTCCTTTTTGTCTAGTATAGCCTCAAGGTCACCTTTGGCCGCTTTGATGATTATTTAATCATCTTTATTGATGATTTCTTTGATGTCTCTTTTGTTCTGGAGCACTAAAAGCAAAGTTACTTTTCTTTATTTTCATTGCATGGCGTACATAGATTATTACAAGGTAACGGTTCATTTAGTTAATTAAATGCTGAGAAGGCAGTTATTTCAGCAAAAAACACTTCAAAGTCAGAATTGCGATCGAAAATTCAGGAAAGGCGGATAAATCATTAACACTGCTGAGCATTGAGAGAAAGAGAGAAATTACAATAGGGTCCTGCTTTGCTTCATCATTCGAAACTTTGCCGATGGTCACATAAGATAACACGACGTTTGTTTGATATTTACATTGTGGACTGTTTTAAAATCTGAGTCGAGATGTGCTACTTTGACAATATATGTTCGTTGAAAACTATAGCGATACATTTCTGTAGCTTTATAGTAATTAAAAATGGATAACAGTTCATGTTCCAGAATGTTTAAAGTAATCAACATTTCAAATTTAATCATTGCACATTGTTACAAACCTTAAATTTATTAAACGATTCTGGCCCTCCAAAGCCTTAATCAGGTCCTAGATTATGTTCTGTTTCACGGCCGTGAGTCAGAAAGGGCGAAACGAACTGACCATATCATATGCTTGTAAAGAGCAATGTTTTATGCGAAGACAACCGCATTTCATTCGAGTGATTTCACCAACGTGTGATGATTTGGACCAAATCGGGATTATAATGATCTGCTTCTTTGTATGTTTATCAGGAATGCTCTCCTTTCTGGAAAATTTTTGGCGAGACGTTCAGATGAATAACTTGTACACGGTTAATACGATTTTTTCGCCATATACTGAAATGTACCTTTTGCATCATTCGGGTAAGTCATATTTTTTAACGACGACATTTGAAGTAATATTGCTTGAAAATCTTTTTCCGTCAAGGTGATTTGCGTTGTTACCAACTTCATGTAAAATCATAAATTCACGTCACATCCGTTCACATACTCAAGAAACTTCTATGCTGTTTTGGATGGTAGCAACAATTACTCTTATATAAAAACCCAGCCGTGTATTTTTGCCTACTTTCCAGAATGGAAATAAATGAAAGTAGGCTTATAGTTTCTTCGTTGTGTCTGTCTCTCCCCTCTATTAGCCGAGTACACTCTAACAGATTTATCGGCCGATTTGAGGAATTTATTTGCGGATTATCAAATATCTGCAAATAAATGTGTTAGTTATTGCTGCATGGATAATGTATATTTGTGAATGAAATATCGACAGACAATTTCTAAAGATAGAAAATCGGCATATGCATTGCTCGTGCATTACACACTTAGCCATTATTTGTACAGATCAATTGCTCGTAAAATATTGGCAGATAACATTAAAATTAATAAGTTTGTGTTAAAAGTTTTATTGGAAAAGACGTCCAAAGAATTTGACAGGTTTAATACGTAGAAATTTATCGGAGGCATCCTTGTTTGCGGCATATCACTTCCAAAGATTATACAAATAAAAATATTAAAAATGTAGCTTAGAAAGACTTAGTTGAATACAGCAGACGTTTTATTAAAGATTCCAAAAAAGCTTACGTGCAGCAGAAACCACAAAATCTTCTTACTGCTTTACGGAAAGAACTTATGAAAATCAAGAATTCCAAATGAAGTGGAAGCAGAGCGGATGACATTTATTTGCCTCACTTGTGGTATTAGGATTTACTCCTTTTTACCGTTTGCGATGAATTGAATTGATAGTTTGGAATGCAGGCGAAAAACATAGAAGAGAATGTAGAGAAATAACTTTGATGAACGTTTAATAAATTTGTGTTCCTATTTTTCTTTAAATAAAATGTAAAAACATCTACTAAATATTCATTCTTACCTTCATGTATTCCTTTGGAAGTACTTTATAAAGCACAAGACGTTTCCGGAATCATGTATCCTAGAGTTTTCTAAACAATTCCGACTAAAAACCGTAACTTATAATATTGACCACTATCGAGAAACCTTAGAGTTTCAATAAGACGTTCCTCGGGTGGAATTTATTGACGCATTTTTAGGATGGTTTCCAATGGAAACAGCGTTATGAAATGGTCCTGTCTCTGTGTGTGTCTCCCACACTAACAACTTTTGAATCAATGGACCGATTTTCGTGAAACTTGGCAAGAGGCTCGTGCTGTCAGGGCCCACCTCCAGGCTATATTTTATTTGGCGAAGATTGAAGTCCCGGGCTCGATTCAAGAAACGTCTTTGCCCCGTTTGTTTTACATAGGAAATCTCAGATCCATCGTGCAGAGATGTTTTCTTTAACGCTTTAAAATGTCTTTAAATTGTGATATCGGAGCGTGGTTTGTACTGTTCTAAGAGGAAAAGAATGTAGATTCTAATTCTTATCAAAGAATTTTGACAATTGATCATCTTTTCTTGATTTTATTTTAAAATATAGCGTTTTTGCGTTTTAAATAGCATTTTATCAGATTGTTGCCATGGAGACGATTATTACCGAACTCGGCTTGAGCATAGACGAGTGAACAAATGGGTTATTTTTTTCCACTCGAGTACCCTTCAGCAATAGACAGTTGATCCATACATATTAGCGTACATACAGTAAGATTTATTAAATTCGTTTATTTAAAAAATATATGCAAAATATAATGTGAGAAAGAGATTTTGACATAAATTTTAGTATTCTAAACCTGATGATGCTCTATTAATTTGCTATCCAATTTTTCTTTATCATTGATAAATTATGAATTACAAATGATATTTACGGTATGAGATTTCCTTGGAATGACTAACAAATACTGAAACATTTCCTGTCATTAAGCGTAAGTAATCAATTCGGGACGTCAACTTTGGAAAACCATCCTGCATTTGTCCTGGTTTGGACTTCTTGTTGTATCCTGTTTGGTTAGCTTATCCTCCACCAAGCTTAGTAAAATATTAAAAGTTGCTTCATCCATATGTAAATACTTTTTGAAATTATAAGGATCATCTTCTTGCAGCTGTTTAAAATGTGCCGTATGATTAAGCTTTTTTCTACATAACTATGATATAACCCATTTGTTACGATTTCTAGTTCTTTTCCTTCTCTTGATTAGTGCGTATTCCCTCATCGCGGTTATCAAAACAAATTTTTCGTTACTGTCCGTAGTAATTTTTATTATACTAAAATACAACACAATTGAGCACTACAAACTTCACTAGATAATACTGATTTCCAATGATATTCTTACATCTTTCAGAATTCCAAAAAACAGCGATGACCGACTAATCGCAGACTAATGGCAGAAAACTCTGTTAATAACGCAACACACATACCAATTTATTGTGAGATCATATTATCCGCCGAAAAATAGTTACGATCAAATTTGCAGTTAGTGGACTTACAGCGATTTATTTATGCAATTTGTCGATACAATTTTTCTACCGATTTTTTGGTCAAATTTATCGAAAGATAAGATCTTCCGATAAATCTGCTATTAACTTTTGAACCAATAGACAGATTTTCATGACATTAGGTGGACATCTCTTACTATTACCTCCGAGCTCCCGAGGATAGTGTTTCTTACGAAGATTGAAAATCCCGGGTTCGATTCCAGTAACTATCCTTCACATTTGATTTACTTGGGAAATCCGAAGTTCATCGTGCAGGGTAATTTTTTCTTGCACATTAAAATATTATATAATTGTAATATTAGAGCGTGATTTGTGCTATTCTCTGAGTAAAGGAATAATAATTTTAATGTATATCGTAAAAAATTTTTAATTGATCTTACTTCTTGGAATTTTGCGTAAATATTACCGTTTTGCTGTTTTAATCGCTCATTACGATAGTGTTGCCATTGCAACGACTATTGCTGGACTCGAACTCGGTATAGTCTAGTACAGACACGCGTTATTTTTACCAAACAAATACGTGTGATCAATTTAGTTTCCCGTTGGAATGTATTTGTAATATTTTATGACGCAAAATGATGAAATTATGGAGCACAAAGAGCAACTCATCCGCGGCGATTTTAAAGCTTTTAAAGTCAATATAAGTAATTGCTACCGCATATTTAATTTAAAGTAAGTATGTAGAAAGTTCCATTTGGATCATCCTGTTGATTGTAATTTTGTAACTAACCAGTGGTGTGCTGCCAAATACTTAACAACCGGCTCGCTCGTATCGCCGCCCCTGGCAGTTATGTATCCCACCTGCCATCTAATTGATTACGTTTCCGATGGTCCTGAGTTTGCATTATCTGTTCTTTGAAAGAATATGAAAATATTTCCATATAAACAAGACAATATCGTAAATACAAATTGAATATTTATTTTAAATATTTTAATAACATTAATGATTATTATATTGTATATTTAATACATTTATAACCAGTGGTGTGCTGGTAAATTTTTAACAACAATGAATGCATATAGGTACATAAGTTTTTTATAAATTGTACTGATTTACAACAAATACAAATTACAACAATAGTAAAATATTCAATATTCTTTATTGTAAATTCCATATAGCCAGTTGATTCTCACAGAATGCTTTCGTTGATTTTTGCCGAACTCTTGTATCTGTAGCCAATCTATGGTTGCGATTCAACCATGATTTGACAAATGGAGTTGCATCTCAATCCACTAACTCTTTTCCCAATAAATTTATCGTCATTAATTCCGAGATGTGATCTACTGTCAAACTATTTCTCACCCTCGTACAAATTATGTTCATTAAACTGAAGCATCTTTCAGCTTCAGCACTACTGATTGCAATAGTGCTAACTATCTTTTTAGCTTTTTGTATAGTTGCAGGAATTGAAACATTGCTTGATTTTAGATTATTATCTACAAAATCCCGAAAATCGTTCAAATCAATTTCATATTTTAAAATTTCATTTAAATTATGCAATTTTTTTTCACCAGCTATCCATGGTGAAGTTAGTTCTTCATAAGGCCAAGTAGATGGTTCTAATAAATATAAATAATTATAAATGCTTTCATCATTGTTTCTGTCTGATAAAAGACGGAAATTCATGTGTTGAATTATATTTTCTAATAACATATTTCTAGGAAGAGCAATGAATTTATTATTTTTGTTAAATGGAATATCTTTAAACTTATCTGACTTAATTAAATCTTCAACTTGAGATTCATGCTTTCCAGTACAAACCTTTAAATTTTCCAAAGCTCTTATGGTGCGTTTGATTAATTTTTGCGCTTTCTGAATGTTAGTTGATCTTGACTGCAGTGCAGTTGAAAGTAATGAAAATTCTTCAAGAATGTCAATCATTAAAGCAAGGTCTTGCAAGAAATTAATGTTATCGAACCTCTTTGCCAGACCAGAATAAGAAGAAGAACGAGAAAAATGCATATATAACGCAGGATATGCGCGCCATACAGCAGTAGCAGCTCGTAAACTACATGCCGCCCATCTTGGTCCCAGTACCCGACCAATTTTAATAATCTCAATTTCAAGTTCTTTAGCTACAGTTTCTAGCTCGGTTTGATTTTTATTAGATCGGTGATAAATACTAGAAATCCTATCTAAAAATATTTTAAAATGATTAACTTGTTTTATTTCGGATATTGAATCGTCGAGTGACAATTGCAATCGGTGATTTAAACAGTGCCAAATAACGATTTTAGGAAAATCTTCTAACAACCTAGTAGCTACTCCAGACTTTCTTTCCAACATTGTATTAGCACCATCAGAACAAAATGCGATTAAATTAGCTTTCATGTATTCGTTGTTAAATCCACAATCATTTAAAGTAGAAAGTAATGTATTAAAAATACACTCTGCTGTGGTTGACACCAATTCTTTTAAAGCGACAAATAACATGACTGGTGCGGAAGCGGATTGAACTGCGCACTGGAGATAAATCACTAGTGCTTTTTTTCGAAATTGTAGATGCTTCGTCAATTATGATACATATTTTGGCATTCTCTTCTATAATATTCTTAAATATCTTCATTTAAATTTCTTTTGCAATATGTGCTGCTATTCTTATTGCACTGTATCGTGAATGCAAACAATTGCCTATATCTACGCCATTTTTGTTTTGTAATTCTAATGCCGCCTCAATATCGGATAAAGGCCTGTTACGTTTTACCAAACTGTAAACAGTATTGAAAATTTTTACGGTAGCATCAATATTTTCATTATTTAGTTTGTGTACTAAATTAGAATTGAGTCATTAGCCGATTCTTTTAACAATTCTTGAATTTTAATATGGGCTTTAGAAATATCGTGTTCCCTATTTTTTTCTTAGAGAAGCTTGCCTAGTACATTTATTACTGCCATTTGGGGTTACTAAATATGCGCTCCATTCCTTCGACAGATGGACATGCTTTTCTGCTGTCACTCCTAAATGCTGAACTGTTGAACAATTCTTACATCCTAATTTACCTTCCTTTACTTGAAGCCATTTGTACTGTTCTATAAATACATTTGTTTGTTTTTCGTTCCAACAATCCGGGAGGGCAAGATTATCTATTTCTTTCATTGACGAACATGATGGTTTTTCTTCACTGACTGGTCGTTCAACTGGTTCGAAATTTGGTTCCGTTGGCTTCGACGCTCCACAATGATTTTCGTTACTATCATTATATTCCGTGTCTTTTTTCACCGTCTTCACATTTAAAAAACTTAATAGATTATCCTGTCGTTTTGTCATTTTTGGGATCAGGATCTGAAAAATTATTTATGACTATATTCAATTTTTTGATGCGATTATTGCAGTAGCATTTTGTAAATTAAAAGTACGACTTCTAATTTTAATTATGTTAATTTTAACAAATAATTTCTAACGATTAAGCAAAATTTTTATTATTGTTCAACATTTTAACGTCAAAACTTTTGTTAATGATTTCTTTGTATAATTAAAAAAATAACGGAAATTTTGAGCTAAACCACTTACCTTATTTTTCAGCTTACACCCATAACTTCCGTTATATGAAGAAATCAAGGTATCATGGCAACACTTTTCCAGAAAAGCATTGCAACTTACTGGAACCCCACTCACAAAAACACTGATTTACTCAGTCACCATATACAAGCTTATCGCTCAAATGCCCCTCAAAACAGTTCGTTCTGTTGGCGAAAAGCCGAATTTAGTCCAAAAAAATATTTCGTACGCATTTCTGAACATTTGGTTTTATGTATCATTTTATCTATGAACTCCGACGCAATTGTATGACAAATTGCCTAGTTTATTGACAGAAAATCACGAGTTGGTTACAATGTGTGAGCTTAGAAGGTGAGAAGATAACAAAGTCCCGAAATACTTTTACTCGTGCGTTGAAAGCTGGAGAACAATACCTTGTATTGGGAAGGGGGAAGAGAGACGAAATTAATGAGACACGTAAAGAAATTGCACCTTTCCTAATGTTTATGTACTGCGACTTTGTCAGGTCATTCTCAACAAGAAGCGCCAGCGCTTCTTCTCCGGTGTATAGTGTGGGTAGTAATGTTGAAAATTTATAAGCTTTTTTAACTTTTATAGCTCGACGAGGAGTTGTTTGAGTGACTTCTTTCATCAATGCTGCAGCGTCTCGTTTTCCTGAAATATGGAAAGAATGTTGAGCTGAGAAAACGATTTCTTCTTGCGTATGCGATTCCATTAAAGGCCGCACTCTCGCTCGTTTAATATGGGATGCTTTGTATCCAAATCGTCAATCCTTGTCGCTGGATGCAAAAATTTTCGTGCTATCTGGGTAGATATTAGTAAATTGCAGTAAAATAAAATAATTAGGAAGTGATGAGTTTTGAGTTTTTAATACCTCTGTTTTAGTATAATTTATTTAATTGTATATTTTTATACTTTATGTTTATAATCATTGCCGTGTTTAACAACCGGCTCGCAAAATTCTTGAAAATTTAACAACCGGCTCGCGCGAGCCGGTGCGAGCCGGCTCCAGCACACCACTGTGACTAACCCACATGGAAGAATGAAAATACCGCCAATAGCTCAAAAACCTTTCATTCTCCCGCAATAAAACTTCCAGGAATTATTTAGAAGCGCAACTTTTGTATTTTTTAACTTCTTGCCGTCCAAAATGAAGCATGGGCGGATCCAGGTAAAGTTGTTATGGAGGGTAATAACGTTTACAGAAACTTCATTTTTGTATTTTTTATTATATAAGTATGGTAGAAAACAGAAATAATATTAATATAATATTAATTAATATTAATATTTCTTTATCAATTAAATTTCTAACATCTTCGGAAGGAAACTCATGTTTTTATAAAATTTGCTGAGACAGCTTCTTTATGATAACGGCGTATATCGTGTTGCACTAAATCCCCATCTTTGCCAAGTAGCTTAGAAAAAGTTTTCAAAGGTGCAGTAACTAATTTTTGCAAACATTTGTTTGTGTAAACCACCAAATGTGGCAAAGAGAAAGCAATATTTACAAAAATTCCCTGTCGACTTTCAGATATCATTATCCACGGAAACTGATTTAAATGTTTCTCTGACAGAAAACGTTTAACGTCTTTCCCGTTCTTTCTATGTATTGAATGCGGAAACTTGTAATTTTTGCCAGGTAACCACTTGCACGTTAATATTCAATATTTATCAAGATCAGTTATATTCGTCAGTGTAAATTCTCCTATATCAATGTATAAGTGGATATTATTAGTAGTACATATTTCTTCCTTGTAGTTGCAGTAGATGGTCCAGCAGGTTGACATACGGGTATAGGTATCGGTGTAATGATGTCATCACTTTCGCTTGGACTGCTTTTTCGTCTTTTAACTAGAAACGTGTCTAGCGTGCTGTTTATCCCTTTCTTGCTCATTGTTGCTATATAGAAAAAGAAATCCATTTATACATTTTATAAATTATGTTTATTTAGTAATAACAATATTTATGGTATAACCTAAAGATATAAACTCTTAGAACGATATTAAAAAATACAACTGTAAAAGAAAATATGTGCACATAATTCTAAGAATATGTAAGTATAATCACTCGCTTGGCTTGTGAATTACGCAATTAGTTGTGAAGAGCTTCCAGAGAATTGATCATTTCATATTTTGTCAAACGTCTTAGGATTCTTAGGGGGGGTATTACAACCTTTACCCCCTCCCTCTTGTATCCGCCAGTGCAATGAAGTCATGCGTTCGATTCCAAGAGGGTCTATTTATTACATTTGATCAACACAGGTATGATTCTAGCAACATTCATCATTCGCATTTTAAAATTACTTAGAATCATCGTAGGAATTCAAGACTTAAAACAGTGAATGCTTAAAGGAATTAAATTTTGTTTCTTGCCATCAATTTTCAAATACGAATCGAATTGATCCACAAATTAGCTTTTAACGAGAATATTTTACTTGAAAATCATTCATAATATAGATGATTTGCATTTAGGTCTGTTTCGTGTAATTCCGTGTGATGACTTGGATAATAACTTTGCGCCGTAGGTACCGTCCACATATTCACGAAATTTCAAAGCTATTTAAAATTTTTAACAATGTCTTGGTTACGATTACCAATACGACGATAACGAATATAAATAAATATTCCATTATTCCCTTATATTGTGTTAATGACGGTTACTACATAAGATATAAAATATTTTGAGTACATTATCTGCGAAACCTGAATAAGTTTATAATATTTTAATAAAGCCGGAAAATAAAACTGATAAATTTATTTTGGAGAAAGCGAGGGATAGACAGATAATCGACTTTATTCGGACAAAATTTGATTCAGAAGGTGCATTCTTACATTTAATCCTTCGTCAATATCATGAATATAAAAAATTAAAGTATTACAATAAACAGTATATAAAATATACAAAATATAAAAAAGAATTAAGTGAAGAATGATATAAGTCTGTGGGGGAAACCTAGGTAAAAATAGATTTGTTCTTCCTAGAAAAACCCACGCAGGAAAACATCCACTGAGAAGGGAGGTGTGAAAAACCTGCGAAAATCCTACACCACAATGGAAAACTACAACATGATATAGAAAACAGTAAGTACAGTAGGAAAGATCGCAAATACAGCATCGCTGTGTACTGTCATAAATTTACATGTAAAGACATTTAAGTAATATACACATGAAATATAGATATATACACATTAAATATGCATTAATTATAGATGGGGGAGGAGAATGGGAGGAGGAGAAGAATGGGAGGGGTGATGAATGGGAGGGGGAGGAGAATGGGAGGGGAAGAAGAATGGGATGGGGAGAAGAATGGGAGGGAGGGAGAAAGGGAGGAAGTATGGGAAGGACCTTAATTTTAATACTTAACAATAGAAAGGCCAAGGGGGGTCCAAAAGTGCCCGCGCAATATACTTTCTTGAATTGTGTGAAAGTGAATGATCAAAATCCTTCGTGGATTTTCTAATTGTCAATTATTTTGTTTACCAATTTTCTGTAGATTTTCAAGAAAATATCACAATAGGTATTTTGTCAAAAAATTATGAAATGAGGCAACCACTCTTAAACCCGTCTTAGGCTTGTATTTGAAAGAATAATCCAAATAAATTCCTGAGTTTTCGCAAAATAAATCGAGGTATATAATTAATGTCCTCGGTTTAGACCTCCAATTCATCATATTTGTATTTCATTTTAAGGTAGTCTCCTGGAAAAATGACTTCACAATTCTTCACAATTTTTCGTATGTGTAAAAAAGAAATACGAAACACAATTTATAATGTAAACATAACAAATAAATACTTATTTATTTATTAATACCATTTATAATTAAAATAAAATTATTTAATAAAAGATACTGCTTGTGAAAATTTATAGGAATAAACAATACCGCGGGTACTTTTGGATCCCCCCTTGAACCTCCGCGTAACAGATTATACGAGAGTATTTCTAGGGTTAAACCACGCATACCCATCATATTTAACGGGCAATTACGTTAATAATTAAATAAATGTTCAATCATTCTTTGATATTGTGTTAATGTAGGCAGATCACAATTGCTGAATTGTTAAAGGTCTTTGAGGAAAATTTCTGTGATAGTTGCATAAATTTTTAATCTTTTAATACAACAGAAAAATTAAATTCATATAAAACTATTTTAATGAAATCGTTATGTATGAACTAAAAAGTAACAAAATATATAAATCTCAATATCACACAATTAAATATTCCAAAAAGTAAAAATGCTTATAGGCATATAAAAGCTGTTTAGCGAATAAATCTTCATAAATATTTCTTTGGCACGTATTTTATTTGCCCAAAACGATTTTTGCTTTATGTAGCATTCAATAATGTGAACTTTATATTTATTTTGTACTTTTTAGTGCAGATAAATTTTGGTTTCATTAAGTTTTTATTTACATTTTATTTTACCTTAATACTTATTTCACGTATACCCGTCATATTTGGCGGGCAATTAAACTAGTCTGATGATAATTTGTTGAAGCTCCGTCACGTATACGGTGTTAAATGGAAGATTAAGGAAAACGTTAACAGCCCAAAAACATTACATTTTTTCGATCAAACGATCAGGAATGACTTGGCAATGCAAATTTTATATTTAAGCTGTTTGCCCTCTACATTGAAGTCATGGGTTTGATCCCATGAGCGTCAATTTCCTCCATTTGATTAATACGAGAATGAGTGTAGCACATTAACCATTATAATTACTAATACCATTGTTTACGAAATAGGTTTTTCTTTATCTTTGTTAGGTTATTTGTTTATTTAAGGCAACGGTTTTGAGCAGTGTTCTGCAGCCTATGACCCTTCGGTCAATGATTTACCTGCCATCAAGATTTGGGTGACCCATAAATGTAAAAATCGTTAAAAGGGTCTGTTTTGATAATAAATAAGTCAATTAGAGAATATAATTTACTTTATTAGCGTTTAATATTATTCATAATGAAACACAAATAACAAATATATTGTGGAAAAGTGTTTGTTTCATTATGAATAATATCAATTAGGGAATATTATTTATTTAAACATCAACTTTTGATTTCTTTCCATTCAAATTTTTTGACGGAGCCATTGCGTTTTTCAAAAACTATTGGTAAACCCACAGTCGAAATAAGTTTCCGACCAATGGTATCGTCTTGACACATTTTTATGTAAGTATGCGGTATTTAGTGTTTTTCCTTTGATTAGAAAAACTGCTTTAGTTACATGCAATTCTTTTTTGTTGAAATTCTATTATAATGGAAATTACAGCTTAATTAAAATTCCTGGTGGACTTTTTCTACATTCAATCAATATGAACAACATGATTAATTTGTTTATTGCGATGATGACCAAGCTCTAAATGAAATATATTTCTTAGAAAATGCAATATTAGCTCTCAGAAATTATGAAGCAGATATTGATAATGAAATCATGATTGATAAAACGCATGGAAACTCAAAGGAGTTCAGATGAAGTTGTGAATGAAAGTGATGGACGAACATTCTACACAGAATCTCTTAATTTGCTAAAAATATATCCTCCTCATAAATAAACTCTTAAAATTGGTTTTCCAGTTATTTCATTCCAAAATTTATACTCATCACCATCATTAAGCAAAGACACCATCGTAACAGATCTGAAAGAAAACCTGATATAAGTTAAGTTTGCGAATGGTTCAAGAAAAGGTGAAAGAGTTTTTCTTCCCTCGTTCATTCAAAAAACTTAAATCTTCAAATACCCTTCAAACGACGCCAGTATCCGATTTTGGAATAAAACTTAACAAGTCCCAAGGGCAAACGCTACATATTTCTTTCGACAAACTCCTGTTTGATTTTTGTCAACTGTACGTCGGAATGTCTCTGCGTGGAAGTACGAAAAATATTAAAATTTTAACTAGTGCACGAGATCAAATTACTGCAAATGTATTCTATCCAGAAGTTTTGAATTAGAAATTAATTATAATTTTGCGATAAATAATTACTATGTGATTATGAAATTATAGAATGTAAATAAACGTGTAATTTAAATGAATATAATACGAAATAAATATATTCTATGATCTGACTATATTATCAGTTTAACGTAAAAAACATTTTTAATCCTACATTTATGTATTTCGTTCCTTTCATAGAACGAAATTTTTAAGTTCTACTCCTAAGCAGCAAACTTCTATTAAGCTTACTACGATTGCGTCAAACCGAAATACTTATTATTAAATAACAAATCAGTTATGAATCCAAACTAGTTGGTAAATTGCCTTCCATGAATACTGATAAATTTAGCAAAATTGAATAACTATTATAAATATTATATATTATATTGCAAAAGTAATGTTAATTCCACAAATATTTTTAAAGAAGACAAACAACTGCAACAAAATTTTTAGAAATAACATAGATAAAAATTGTTCTTATTAATGGGGTTATATAAATTTATTACAAGGGTTCGCATACTAATTTTCTTTCGATTTTAGCATCATACAATAATTCTTCAAGCTTAATCTCCAACATTCAATCGGACATCCTATTCCGCCGTAAACCCGCTTAAGACACACCTCGCCCTTCTCTTCCCAAGATGTATCTGAATTCATTTTTTTTCTCGGCACACGAACTGATACAGCGCTCCCGCCTCCCTCATTCTCCCACACCACCTCATTTATCTCGGTTCCCCTCTTTGCCGAGGATAGCGGCCAACGCGCCCGCGGAGTGGGGAGGGCAGAGAGGAGGAGGGAAGGAAGAGAGGAGGAGGGAGGGAAGAGAGGGGTAGAGAGGAGGAAATTGGACACGTCAAGAATCGCAATGGAAGTAATCCAGGAGAAGGTTTTCTCCGAGTCCGGATGAAATGATAGGCGGTGATGAGTTCTTTGAACGAAACCCCTACGAGGGAGGACAAGAGGGAGGAGAAAAGGGGGAGGATAAGAGAGAAGATAGAGGAAAGGAGAGAAGAGGGAGGGAGATATTTGGGTGGGGGAAGATGGGTGGAAGTAGGGAGAGGGAGACACCATGGTGGAGGAAAGTGGGAGGAGGGAGAAACAATATTAAGGGGAGGGTGGGGGGAGGTAAAGAGGGTCAAGTTGAGAGAGGCAACTGAAGAAATGCCGCGCGAGGAATGGGGTGTAACGAGGATGAAGGAATGAACGGAGGAAAAAACTAATAAAAAGAGATACAAATTGACGACGGCGAAAAATCGACGACCACAAAATAAAGCGATCAACAAAAACATGAACGTCGCAAAAAAATAAGTTAAAAAAATCGTTCGATTTGGGGAGAGCAGCGGATCTGAGAGCAAAATCGAAAGTCTCCAGGGGAGACAGGAAATTTCAGGAAGGCCCCTCGAGTGCGTGTGTGCGCGCGCGGCCGAGTGGGACCGCCCGAGGGAGCGTATGTGCGGATTGGTGGAACGGAATAGCAAAGGAATTGAAAGGAGGATAAGGGTTTCAGGGAATGGATGGAGGAAGTCGTCGGTGGAGAGTGGAGAGATGGAGAGGGGTGCACGGCAGTGGGAGGATGGCAAAATGTGGATGGCAGAGGGGGAAGGTGCGAGGGTGCAGAGGAGTTACAAGGGGACGAAGGAGGAAAAAATAAGGGATGGGAAGGGGTGAAAAGCAGAGTGCGGATGGCAGAGGATGAAGGTGCGATGGTGCAGAGGAGTTATAAGGGAGTGAAGGAGGGGGAAAAATGGGATGGGAAGGTGGGAATGGCAGGGGGTGAAGGTGCGAGGAGGCAGAGGAGTTTTAAGGGAACGGATGGGGCGAAAGGGGCGATGGAACATCGATGGGGTAGTGCGAGAACCTAAAAAGGTAGTTCGAGGATAAAGGTAGAACAGAATAGAAGAGTCTGGGTGAAAAGAGGAGTAGGTGGAGGCACAGCGGCACCACTCTCGCGACAAAGGCGAGAAAGAGTAAGAGAAGGGGACCAGGGGGAGATATAGGAGGAGTGGGAATGGGGTGGGGGAGGAGGTGGGGGATAAGAGATGAGGTGGGGAGAAAGGAGAAGAGGTGTGGGAGAGTGTGTGGAGGATAGGGAAAGAGGTGGGAGAGAGGGAGAGGTGCAGGAGACGGGAGGAGGTGGGGGAGAGGGTAAGAGGTGGGGGTGATGAAAAGGATGTAGGGGAGAAACCATGTGGAGGAGAAGCTAGGAAGTGTTGGAGAAGTGAGGCGGAGGGGATGGAAGGAGGTGGGGGAGAAGAGGAGAAATCAGTATATGGTGGATAAAATAGGAAGTGGAGGAGGAGAAGGAGAAGGTAGGGAAGTGCATGATAAGGGAGAAGGTGGGGAAGAAGAGAGGAGGTGGATGAAAAGGTGGGGGTGGCGGTGAATGGAGGAGGTAGGGGAGAAACCAGAAGGTGGAGGAGAAGGGAGGAAGTGGTGTAGAGAGGAAGAGGTTGGGGAAATGAGAGGATTTTGGGGAGAAGGGAGAGGGTGGGGGAGGAGGAAGGAGTTGGAGGAGAAGGGAGGAGGTGGAGGAGAAGGGAGGAGGTGGAGATGAGGAGGAGAAACAGTGGGAATGAGGGGAGGAGGTGGGGGGAAAAGGATAGTGAGAGGGGATGAAAAAACGACTTTGATATTTTTTCGATTCGAGGGAAAAGAGGAAGATAGATTAAAGGGAGAGAGAATGATTTTAATCTTTTTTCGCAAAAAAGCAGCAAAGACTGAAAAGAGAAGGAAATTGATAGTGGCTGTGGAGAGGTGAGGAAGGCGTGTGCAAATATCCTAAGGACTCGTGAAATTACAGCCAATTACTTTTCGCAAGTTTTTTTGCTTTCATTTCGAGTGTTGAGTTGTTGAAGATTGCTGCGTGATTTTTTGCTCCGTTTGAGTTTGCTTTTTCTCTCCGCAATTGAAGGTTTGTTTTTTTAATGTTCGACGCAAAAAATTACTTCCCTGAAAATTTCCATGCGATGTAGTATTTTGCGCGATTTCATCCGTTGACTTGAATAGGAATCAGTTTCATTTTTATGTATTTTCTATTGATTTTATTTTCTAAGGTGCTGGAACTGTGCCTTTGGAAAGTACAACGATGCAAATTCAAGGTACCTTTGTCATGGTTATATTTGATGGTAGACAAAATCTTTTACTTTAAACATGAGAGTAATATTGAAACAAAATATCACTATTCTTATCACTCGCAATTTTCATGTAATATGAATATCGCATCAGAATTATTAGTTCTCTTGTGAAGCGTAACTCATCCTGATATTAGTTCTAAGATACAATATTATTCACGAATGAAACTTGAATTGAACTCAAATTCATATAAGTTAATTCTTGAGAGACCAGGAGCAAATGTTTTAAGATATTCCTTCCGGATGGAGCTTTGAGTCTCAAAATAGAGGAAAAATAGGACGCATCGTGGTCTTAGATGTAAAAAGAAATATAGCAAAATAATGATGGAAGAAACGTTGGAACATTCATCCTCGAGCCTCGAAAATTGCGAGGAAATTAAATAGCTGCCGAATTCATAGTGAAATAGATTCTCTTTCATTCAGATTGGTGCGTGGGCCGCACCTTGGCACCACACCAAATCCGCAAGCCACATTCCAGGTTAAGGGCTTTACCATTCCCTACCCTCTTTCATATTCTCCGAACGACCACTTGGCCCTTTCATCAGTGGCCCCTTTACGCCCTTGGATTTTCTTATCATTCAGTAAGCTCTCAAAACCTATCCCTACGTAATTACGAGAATCGGTGACGCAGGCAACGTCCTTAGGCCATCGCTAAGAAAAAAATCTGATGTGGCCACCACATGACTTTCTCCATATCTGTAATATTTCTAAAAATTCCAAATAGGTTACATAATAATAAATATTTTAAGAGACTGCGAGAAAATTTTAGACTTTTCAAAGAACAGAAATAAACTCAAACCATAGCCTTCTGATATTGGTTATAGCCACAAAGCTCCAACAATTAAGAAAAAAAGGAGAGTTACTAAGACGTAACTAAGCGACAATTGTTAACAATAGTCGTCGCTAGGTGGCGTGGTGGTGGCAGCAACGAATATAGGATATCTCTTAAACAATGCATTTTATGGAAAAATGTTTCAAACAAAGGTTGTAGGAACTTATATTTTCTACAACTTTTATTCTATACATTTTTATATTTATCAAATATTAAAGCAAGTATTTCAAAATAACTGATAAGTGACAAGAGTAAACACCCACTTCCGGTCGACCGATTTTTACCAAAAACTAATCAGATCTTCTAACCAGGAAAGATGAAGATGAGGGGGCGTCTGCTTTGGTTGTGTGGGTAGGGGGAGAGGGCGTGATAATCTATGCAAATACCTAATATGTATTTAAAGACCTTATAACGCGGAATAGAAATCTTGTTGAAATGTTCCACATCACGCAAATTTTGTTATCGATTATCTCAAAAATTCCTACAAGGATTTTGATAACAATTCATCTAATTATAGCATTTTATGTTATAAGTAACTATGCATAATTCATATCTTTGAAAAATACATATATAATAACATACTGAGTAATAATAATAAGAACTTATTGAGTTTTATGTCCAACTGCTGCCAAGCAATACCTACTTTTCTATTCAAAGCACTTTCGATATATCAACTCCTCTCATCGACACATAGAATGGTCGCACCCATTCACATATAGTTTTCGATGAGGTCGTCATCTAACAGGCCGTTGACTCAAGGCCGATTATCCCCACTCACAGTTAGTCCTCTGATAGGCTATAACCTGCAGTTTGTCTATCGACGTTGTTAACTGCGTGCGTTTGGAGGCTGGCCTCCAGGCGATTAACTGAACTGAAATCTTTAGTCCGGTCAGATATTTTCTCTCAGTCCGCACGCGAGTTGTTGTATAGAAAACTTATTACCACTGTGTACCTGTACTGTTTACATGCAAAATGCCGCATAAAAAGTGTAATAATCCAGAGTTTTGAACACGTTTTATAGATTTTATAAAGACAACGTTTGTCTCTAGAAAGTGGAAGATAAACTTTACGCGAATAAAGATCTTCGCGAAAAAGCGTACACAAAACTATTGGATTATTCTAAAACGTTTGATTCATCTGCAACTAAGGATGCGGTTCGGAGTAAAATTAATAACTTGTGATTTCCATTCCGCAAAGAATTTTAAAAGGCAGAATAATAAAAAAAGTCTGGTACCTGCGCTGATGATATTTTCGTTCCCACACTGTGGTACTACGAAATATTATTTACTGCCGAACAAGAAGAAATCCGAAGCACCATTGAACTGAGGATAAGAACTCCGAGTGTGTGGTGAAAGATGCTATCGCCTTCAGGCCGTTACCTGTAACTATCAGGCCTGCAGGCAATGGACTGAACGATCAAACTCAAGTGTGTGTGTCCTCCTTCGATTATGGCCTGCAGTCCTTACCTGACAGACCGTGGCCTTCCGGCCATCTTGACGAAAATCTCTGTTGCTACTAGATAAACTGTAGGAAAATATTTCAGCGTTAATGCATGTTAATGTAAGCAGTAGCGTTATTTTATAAATCGGACACGCATGTTACATAATTCTTCAACAGAATCAGACAAAATTTTGAATTATCCCTGAGGACCTGCACACGTAAAAATATTCCGCATCGATTGAAACACACGCGGACGTCCAAGGAATTAAAACCTATATCTATCCATAAACGTCGATGTCTATTATTTATGCACGATCCGTTCGTTACAAGAAAAATGTTCGATTGTATTATTTCTTGAATCGTTCGCTTTTACGACCATTCGCATAATTAATTTATTCCATCCACCGATCTTCGACGACGAATATTTTCTATCCCGGATAAAGTTCCAAGTTTTAGTTTTTTATTCAAAACAAAAAGGTTTCCCCAGTTACACGTGTTATATTAGTTATATGTCAAGAACATAGACTCTGCCTTCGACAGAATCCGAACACGCAGCCGTCGCGTTAGGATCTAGGCGCGCTAACCAACCCTCTACCAAGACCGTAAAGGGACGATTCATAATGAAATTCGTTGGAATTATGGAACGAATTCTCCGATTAATATTCCCGTCTAATCAGAACACAATGTTCCAACATCCCGGATGAAATCGTGTGGACTCAGGGAGGAATATTTTAAAGAAAAGAATACTCTTCTGAATAATGCGTGCATATAATGATTTCTTTTGGATAAATGAATGGCTCATTAAGACATCTTCGACATTTATAAAGCATTCTATTAACTGGATTCCAAATTAGAATATACTCTGGAATCAAAGATATTGAAATATTGTCAGTAGTGAAACCTTCTGAGTTGGTTGAGTTCAAAAAACTACAAAGATCTACTGCAGTGGATGTTAAGTTGAAAAATATCTTCTTTCATTTTTTAAATTTTCGTCACATTTTGAATATTTGGGCTCTAATTTCCCCTATATATAAAAATTTTCTAACGCACTACATTTTATGCTTAAAAAAGTAACCCCTTAACGTATTATTTTCCTCCATAATGGTTAAAATGAATCGCCGCAGCCGTAATAATATTATTTATTCCCTTACTCTCTGAAAGACCATTGTCATATATAAATACCGCGAAATTTCAATTTTAAATCAGTTTGAACATTTACATAAAACGCAGCAAAACAAATGCGCTGACGTAATTCACAGGTTTCGTATCAACAGTTGATCAGCAAATATTATAGCCCAGAAATTCCATCGAGTTTTCTCTATAAAAATATTAGTTTTTTGCGACATTTTCAATGATCACTGGGCATATATTGGCAAAAACTGTCCAAAATTCCAACTCCGAGTTAGAATTCGGCTAGGTTTATTCCAAAAGGAATGTATACATATTGGAGGATAGCTGTGTGAATACCCGTCCTCCTCTTCCCCTACAAGTTCATTTCATATAAAATGCGCAAATTCTTCCGTAGTAGCGCAAACTTTCTTTCTCCCCAAATAAAGCAGTTAAATAATTTTATATGACGATGCATCTCGGCCGAGATCCATATTCGTCGCTTACTTCTGTGGCATCACCATCAAAATATTTGTATTCCGAAATACCTCTTTCTCCCTCCAAAGTATCCCTTCCACCCTCACCCCACTCTCCCATTATACCTCTCTCTACCACCCTGCGTTCCTCTCTCTCCACTTTATTCTCCTACCCCTTTTCCTCCCACCCTTCCTTCACCTTCCTCCCACTTTCCCTCTCTCAGCCCTCCACTCTCCTTTCCTCCTCGTCCTCTCAATCCTCCCTTCCTCCCTATCCCAACCATTCATCCCTCATACATCACTTTCCCTCTCTCAGCCCTCCACTCTCCTTTCCTCATCGTCCTCTCAACCCTTCCTTCCTCCCTATCCCCACCATTCATCCCTCCTCCATCACTTTCCCTCTCTCTCCCCTACACTCTTCTTTCCTGATAATGCTCTATTAATTTGTTCTTCCAATTTTTCTTTATCATTGATAAACTATGAATTACAAATTGTATTTATGGTATGGGAATTCCTTAGAATGACTAACACACAATGAAACATTTCCTATCAATCAATTCGGGACGTCAACTTTGGGAAACCAGCCTCCATTAGTCCTAGTTTGGACTTCTTCTCTAACATTTCACGGGAAAATGGAAACTTTATTTACAAAAAAAACTTTGGCGCATTAATCGGGTAAAGCGAAAGAATGTGTTCGAAATTGGAAGTTCGATTTATAAACTAATAACTCATATGGGTTCCTAAATTTACTTCCACGCAAAATCCTTGAGTTTATAAATGCATGAAAATCAATTTAACTGGATAGAAACCTAACATACCCCATTTCCAAAAAGTAGCATTATATTAATTCATGGTGAGGAAAATTACTTTATGTTATTCGCAAAACTATCTCCTATGAAGAATACTTCTGTAATTTACCGTTCAAACGTTTTGTGTTAAAATATTTAATACATTAATGCAATTTTTCTATATTTAATATCGAGTAACATTGTCATATATATGTTGGGGAAAAAGTCTCTTAATGATATTATTCACTTTCACCATCTGGACTCACACTTGTGAAGACAATAATTGCCCAACAACTGCTCATCCAACGATTTCTAATCGTCATCAATGGTCAAAAGACCCCATAATGCATCTCAGACGCGAAATCAGTCTATGTTTACGAATAATAGGATATTACCACGGAAAAATGTACAACATTTTAGAATGAACGATTTTCCCTTTGTTTAGCATACAAACATGAAGCGAGAGAATGACCGGCTTTGTCTGTTGAACAAGGAATAACAAGATAGTTGGTTGGACTTGGGTTTGGAGCTGCAGGTATGGTCCTCCAATCCCATTCCTCTCCCTTTACAATTCCTTCCACAATTCCTCTCGAACCCTCCCCACTTTCTCTCTCTCTCTCTCTCTCTCTCTCTCTCCCCTATAGATTCCCCACACCCATTCCTGATCTAGGATCTTTCCTCCCCAATGCTATTTCCTCTGCCACTCTCTTTTCCCCCATATCCAATTCCTCCCATACTCCATTTCCTCTCCCACTCTTTCCTTTTCATCTCCATTTCCTCCTTCACTCACTTTCTCCCCACTCATTTTAACATGTATCCAACTCTGATAGAAGAAACTTGGATGGTTAGAAAAGCTCTTGGGGTCGCAAAGACCGTCATGTTTTTTCCATGGATTCTTCGTATGTTCACTTTACCAAGCATTTTTTCTATCACCTACATTTCTTGAGAGGCTTAATATGAAGTCAACGAACTTGCTGTTTGTTACTCAAAATATATTTACAAATATCCACTTGGGCTTGAAGGACCTCTTGTGTACCAATAAGGAGGAAGTGCACTACGTAGTCTTTCTCACAGCCATTCTATTCTTCAGTCTGTGACTTGGATTGACTACCTTAGGTCGCATTTGTTTTCTCGCGCTTCATACATAATCGTTACATCGCGAGGATTTGTTTTCAAGTCATTGCCGTGGCCACATTTATCGTACTTGCTCGTACTTTTCTCATAACTGTTCAACTTTTTAAAAACTTTTCGCGGAAATGTTTAAATGACGAGCAATTTTTAATTATTTATTGATTGTGTTGGGAGGTTCTGTTTTTCATTAAAAAGTTGAATTTTCTCGTGTCATACAATAGATGGCACTGAACATACTTCTATGTTCGATTATTGTTGCTTGTTGATCCAATATTGTAGTTGCTTTGACAGACATTCAAATAGCTAAGAATTGTAAATTCAAGAATAAAAAATTCTCTTGTCTGGAACGCATCTGGAGTTTTAACGGGGAAGACAACGGAAACATCACGATCGTTCAAAGAATTTCCGTTTTACGAACGCTTTTCAGTAACGCATGTCGTTCGTTGAACGAGAGTTGCCTGTATGTATATGTATACATGCATATATGTGTGTGTGTGTGTGTGTATAACAGGTTACGGAAAAGGAAAGGTAAAATGGATATATAGATGGCAACAAGGTGTTGGGATGAGGAAACTCAGTGAACACTCACCAATCGGACGACTTCAGGTTGGCGAGGCCCCGGGGATGTCGAAGCGACACAGGTAAAAGAACATTTCCTCATCCCAACACCTTGTTGCCATCTCTATATATATATATATATATATATATATATATATATATATATATATATATATATATATATATAAAGGACAATCAATCAATCATTTTCCCCTGTCTCTTTTCCTCTCCCACTCTTTCCTCCTCCACTCTCTTATCTCCTCATCTCCACTTCCCCCTTCTCTCCCTTTCCTCTCCCACTCGCTTTCCTCTCCCACTATCTTTCCTCTCCGTCCTCTCCCACTCTCCAATTCCTCCCACTTTTTCTTTCCTCTCCCACTCTCGTTCCTCCCCATCTACAATTCCTCTCCCTCTCCATTTCCTCTCCCAATCCTTTTCCTATTCCATTCTTTTTCCTCCCTTTCCAATTTCTCCTCCATCGCCCTCCAAAATCATCACCTTAGTGGAGGCATTTGTTGATTCCCTCATAATGATCCAAATCTCCCATCGCGCTCCATTAATAGGCTTCTTTCGACTACTACCTTCCTATATTACATCTGTCACTTCTAATTCCACCTGTTATATACCTGATCAACTGGTTTTGTGATTTTTTTAACGTAATTTTATTCTTGCTTATCTTATAGTAGAAAAATTCTTATCTTATCCATATAAAGTAATGTCGCGATTTTTAAATAACACAGTTTTTAATTATCAATATTTCCGCATCTGTTAATGTCAGTTCTTTGGTAGAGGTAGTTATTCAACTATGACATCAAAAACAGATGTTCTCACCTCATTCACAAATGCCATTGGAATCTTCGCTTACTTAAAGATCAGCCCTTAACTCTTTCTTGCCTTCCTTTTCCTTTCACTTCCTTCGTTTCCTCCCTTACCCTGGTCTTTGAATATAGTGTTCAAACTTAAAACTGTCGTCGTAATTCACTAAATAATACAAAAGAACGGTTCCGTAACATCTATTTCTTTGCTGGGATTCGTATCTGAATACGCTTCTCCCTCGCCCCCGCTCCACCCCGATCTGACCTCGCCACAACTCCACCATGTCCTCTACCCTATCTCCCTCATCCCTTTCACAGTCCTCGTATCGTCGCAGCTCCTCGGTCGCACTCGTGCAGGAACTTCCCTGCGTTGCCAAATCATCCCCCGTCGCTCTCCGGCATCCCCCCTCGCCCTTCTCTCCTCCCTGTTCCTCCACCCAGGCACTGAGGCATGCCTACACGGGCACGCAACTCTTTTGTTTATTCGCCTCGGGAAAATAAAGGGAGCGAAGAAAAACAGAGATGAAGTGTCAGATGGGAGGAGCAGAGTTGAAGTGAAAGAAGAATGGATGCACGAATGGTGGGGGAAAGAGAGGGAGGAATGGAGGAAGGAGTTCTGAGGAGGCAGGAGGTGAGAGGAGGATGAAGGGGAAGAGAGGAAGGAAGAGAAGAAAGATGGGAGGAAGAGAGAAAGGGAGAGGAGGAAAGGAGGGAGGAAATGAGGTGGGAAGAGGTAGGAGGATAGATGATAGGAGGGAAGCAGAGAGTAAAGGATGGAGGAAATGAGGAAGGGTGAGAGGAAACGAGGGAGTAAAGGAGGGAGGAAATGAGGATGAGCGCAAGGTAACTAGGAAGGAATGGAGAGAGGAGAGGAGGGAGGAAAGGAGGGAGGAAATGTGGATGGGCGCGAGGAAACTAGGGAGGAAAGGAGAGAGGAAATGAGGAAGGGAGAGAGGAAAGGAGGGAGGAAATGAGGAAGGGTGAGAGAAAACTAGGGAAGAAAGGAGGGCTGAAGCAGGAGGAGAAAGGATGATGAGGGGAAAGAGGAGGAATGGTGGAAGGAAAGGACGGAGGGTGGAAGGGAAAGCGGAAAAGAGGGAGGAAAGGAAGGATGAAGCAGGAGGGAGGAGAATGGGGGAAAAGAGGAGAAAATGAGGGAGGAAGGGAGAGCAGAACGGAGGGATGAAGCAGGAGGAGGAAGGAGAAAGAAGGGAAAGAGAAGGAAAGATAAATAGGAAAGGAGGGCTTGATTGATTGATGTGGTCTTTATTTGGGGCGAGGTTGAGACTAAGAAGTCCCATCTTCCACCTAACTCCTCGCCATGAAACATCTTTATATATAATTACTCAATGTCTGTGCGTCCGTCCGTCCCCCCTTTTATCTCTTGAAGAATTTGTCATAGAAAATGCTGTAAACGCCATTTTGTTTCTGCCAGCTAGGAGCCCCCAGAAAAACTATATTTGTTTACGGAAGTGTCCCGGATTCGGCTCCGGGAGTCAATTATATTTTTCCATATGTTTACTCAGAAGTTTCGATTTTTCAAGGTGCAAGGTTTATTTCTTTTTTTTATTTTTATTTTATTTTTTTTTATTTCTTTCATTCATTAAAATACTTAAATATGTACCGAATTTCTCCGTTTTTTATTCGACGGCTAAATCTATAAAATATCATACTGTGATGTTTTGATGTTACACGGAATAATTTGTCAGAAACCGCATTTCTTTTCGAAATTTTATGGCTTTTTCGTACTCTTTCCGGGAGTTGCCAAGAAGACCCGCATTGTTGCCTTTGATTGTATTGCCGTCCATTAAGCCTTCAAATAGACAAAATAAGTGCGTTATCCGCTTCACGCTGTTTATGAAGCATCGAAATTATAGTTTTAGCAATGTTAATAGATTGCAACGTTAATAATTAAAGATTATTATTATTTCAGTAAACTGCGTGTAGACTGGGGGCATTTTTAACGATTGATTAAAAGAAAAAATCTTCTTTCTTTATTTCAATACTAGAATGTGACCTTTTTCATATAGGAGAGACATTTATAATTGCACAGATAAATTATAAAAACAAACATGACATTCAAAATATCAGTTGTCTAATTTCATAAGGAGAAATTGGCTATTGTTACTTATAAACACAGATTTCTGACTGACTTTGCGAAATGTTTTTCGGGTACCACTAGTATATAAAAATACGCAAAACATTAGCAATGTAAATACAGGTAACAATAGAAATGCAAGTACTTAAAAGAAAGATGTGATTTTGTGGGAAAACTATGGACTGCTGATTAATGAAATTCATATAAAAAACCAACTGCAGGAAAACACCCACAGAAGAAGGGGTGTGAAAAACCTGCGAAACCTACTGAGATTCACTAAATACGTCAATAAATGACATTTAGAACAAGTTATAAAAAAAATGAAAATCATAAAGAGAAAAGAAATGGCACAGCACGAAAATATCATTGATAAAATAAACCCTAAAATCTGATGTGGCCCCCAAATGACTTTCTCCATAACTGTAATATTTCTAAAAATTCGAAATAGGTTACATAATTTTTTTTAAGAAATCGAGAAAATTTTACTTTACAAAGAACAGAAATGAACTCAAACCATAGGCTTCTGATATTCGATATAGCCACAAAGGTCCAACAATTAAGAAAAAAGGAGAGTTACTAAGACGTAACTAAGCGAAAATTGTTAACAATAGTCGTCGCTAGGTGGCGTGGTGGTGGCAGATAAATAATTTAGTTTTTAAGATATCTCATAAACAATGCATTATATGGAAAGATGTTACGAACAAAGATTGTAGAAAATTAAATTTCCTACAACTTTCATTCCAGTATTTTTTTTATAAATCATCATCATCATCATGCTTCTGTCCGAAGACAGGTTTTAGCTGAATCGCTGCCTCCATTTCTCTCTCTCCCTAGAAGCCTCTTTTATACCTCTATAAGTATTATATCCCTGCTTTATATTATCTAATATTCCTATTCTTTTTCTCCCTCTTCCTCTTCTTCCACTAATTTTTCCTTCTAAGATCGTCCTTTGTAAACACTGTCTTCTCAATATGTGCCCTATCCAATTTGCTTTTCTTTTCCTGATAGTTTTTATTAGCGTCCTTTCTTCTCCCACCATTTCTAATACTTCTTCGTTTCTCTTCCTCTCTGTCCATTTCACTTTCATCATTCTTCTCCATACCCACATCCCAAAACTTTCTAAATATTTTTCCTCCTTTCTCCTTACCGTCCACGTCTCTGCACCATAAAGAGCTATGCTCCATATGTAGCATTTTGCTAATTTCTTCCTTGTTTCTAAATTTATTTTCTTGCTTGTGAGAAGCTCCTTCTTCTCGTTAAATGCTGCTTTTGCCATTGCAATCCTACTTCTGATGTCCTGTGTACTACTTCCATCCTGTGCTAAAATACTGCCGAGATATTTGAAACTACTTACTTGTTCCAATTTTTGGCCATTTACCATTATATTTAATTCTTTATGTTCCTTTGAAACCACCATGACTTTCGTTTTTTCAGCATTGATATTCATTCCATATTGTTGGCCAACCTCCACTAGTCTGTCTGTCATCCTCTGAAGCTCTTTCTCGCCTTCTGCTATTAAGCCCTGATCATCTGCGTATTTAATGGTGGTAATACTTTCACCTCCTATCTTAAATCCTTTCTCTTCCATCAACGCTTCTTCTGTTATTGTTTCTGCATAAATATTAAATATTGCTGGTGAAATAGGGCAACCCTGCCTCACTCCCCTCCCTATTGAAGTACTTTCTGTTTCTTCTCCTTCAACCCTGACTCTAATCTTTTGATCAAAGTAAAGGTTTTTAAGCAGTCTTTTATCTTTCCAATCTATTCCTATTTTGTTTAAAATACCCAGCATTTTATCCCATTTCACTCGGTCAAAAGCTTTCTCCCAATCTACAAAACAAAAATACATACCTTTATTGACTTCTAGCGCTCTTTCTATCATCATCCTCATACATCCTATAGCATCTCTAGTCCCCCTTCCTCTTCTAAAACCAAACTGATTATCTTGCAGCTCCTTTTCTATTTTACATTCAATTCTTTTGGTTATTATTCTGGTTAGAACTTTAGCTGTATGAGAAATTAAACTAATAGTTCTGTAATCCTTACAACATTTTGCATTGTTCTTTTTCTCCAGTGGTACCATCACAACATCTAAAAAATCTTCAGGCCATATGCCAGTATCATATACTTGGTTAAAAAATTTTGTGAGTTGCTTAACTGCTTTAGACCCCAAAACCTTAAGAACGTCCACGGGTATATCATCACTCCCAACAGCCTTCCTTCTTTTCATGTCATCAATTGCTCTTTTAACTTCAGACTCGAGAATACTTGGTCCTAGCTGATCTTCTTCCACATCCTCTTCTTCATTTAATTCAATATTTCTTGGCTTTCCTTCTTTGTCATACAGAACCTCAATGTATTCTTTCCAGACATTCTTTACATTGTCTGGCTCCGATACTATTTTACCACTTTTGTTCATGATTCCTTTACGTCCTATCTTTCTTGCTTTTTTCTTGAATAGTTCCCTTGCTTTGCTATACATGAGGTCTGTTCTACAAATTCTTTCACATTCGACAATCTCCTCGCATTTCTCATTTATCCACTGTTCTCTGGCTTTATCTGTTTCCCTTCTTAAAGCATTATTTAACTCCTTGTACTTTCTTTGGCCTTCTTCAGTGTTTATGTTCTTCCACTTTCTCCGCTCTTCCATTTTTTGCAGCATGGCTGCTGTGATCCAGGGTTTTTTGTTTCTTTCACCCGTTATCTTTCCTACCTTATTTTCCATTACATCTTTAATGTTGCTATGGATGTATCTCCACTCCTCATCTACATTCTTCCTATTTTCTTCAGCTCTCTCCCCCAACCTTTCCTCCAGCTCAGTCATGATAGCCTCCTTGTTTTTAAGGAGTTCCTCTAAGTTCCATTTCTTGTTTACTCTTATGTTTCTCTTAACGCTCTTCAGTCTACATTGTATATTTGCCACCAAAAGGTTGTGGTCAGAATCGATATCTGCCCCTGGTAGTGTTTTCACATTTTTAATGCTATTTCTAAATCTTTCATTGACTAGTATGTAATCTATCTGGTATCGTCTCTGGTCTCCTGGGCTTCTCCATGTGTAAAGTCTCCGCTGGTGATGCTTAAACCATGTGTTAGTTACAATTAATCTATTTCTATGGCAGAATTCCACAAGTTTCTCCCCTCTTTCATTTCTCTTCCCTAGTCCATATTTTCCCACTATGTTATCTTCCTGTCCCTCTCCGACTACACTGTTCCAATCTGCCATTACTATGGTGGTGATCCTTCCTTTTCCCTCATCCTCCAATATCTCCATAATCTGTTCATAGATTTCATCTACTTCGTCGTCGCCAGCATTAGTTGTTGGCATATACACTTGAATTATAAGCATTTCCACTGGCTCCATCTGAAGTTTTACGGCTATTAATCTATCATTAACTGTCACTACCTTACTAATTCTTTCAGCTATCTCTTTTCTCATGATAATCCCCACTCCCCTTTCCTTTTTCTCCCCTCCCGAGTAAATAATCTTAAATTCGTCTGAATTTATCTCGCCTTCTCCTTCCCACCGAACTTCACTAAGACCTACTATACCTACATTATTCCTTCTCATTTCCCTTTTTAAGTTCTCTAGTTTACCCCCTGAATTCATAGTCCTAACATTCCATGTGCCTATTTTTAATTTCTCACTACTTGCTTTCTTATTTATCTTACATTTCCTCTGTGCATCCCCTAGGGTAGTCCCCACCCGGAGATCCGATTGGGAGACTATTTTACCTCCGGAATATTTTACCCCAGAAAGATCCATAGAGGTATTTTCAGCTTTTCAGCCTATCATGGGAAATATAATGAGGTAGTTTCCCCTTGCTTTCCTCATCGCAGTTTCACAGAGTGATTACCCATCTGTAGCTGTTCAGATCCACATGATCACCACCTACAGCGGTACTGTGCAAGCTGCTGTCCTTGCACAGGGGGATGTAAAACCCCCAAGACTGCTTCTTAGTCTGACTCTTCCCCTCAGACCTTTCCGGCTTGGATGGTCCTACCAGGAGAATTATCTCCCGCCGGCATAGCTCTTTGGTTCGTAAGAGTACACAAACCCTCCCACCTCTGTAAGGTTATGCAGTCCTTAGGGAGGGTTTTTATAAATATCAAATATTAAAGCAAATATCTCAAAATAACGGATTTGACAAGAGTGAACACCCACTTCCGGTTGACCGATTTTTACCAAAAACTAATCAGTTGCTATGACTTTTTTTTTAAATCTTTAATATAAAATTTCGCATTGACTTCATTAATAGTTTTTGACTTAGAGCACCCACAAAAAAGCTGTCACATACATCCACATACACACAGACATCATCAAGAAAATGGTCAAAACTTATTCATGGGACCTAAAAACGTGTATTTACGTTGAAATTTCGATTTTTTCATTAAAAGAATACTTTCCCCTACGTATGGAGAAATTAAAAATGACAAAATGAATAGATATTAACATTGGTATGTCTGAACAAAATGGAAAGAAAAAAAAACAAATAAATGAATAAAATACAAATATTTACAATAAGTATTGTTTTTTCAAAATCAAGTTTTAAAAAAATAATAAATAAATAAAATTGAAGCATTAATCGTGTTTAACTGTTCTTTTGAAAGGATAAGAAAGATTGGTGGCAGTGTCGCTTGAATGAGGAGAGCGAGTGCGAATTTTTTATTGTTTGGGGAAGGTCGTTCCATACTCAGCAAGCAGTTACAATGATGGTCTTGTTGAAAATTACTATTCTGTGATGAGGAATAAGGAGTTTATGGCTCTCTCTGGTATTATGTTTATGAACAGTGTCTATACTTCTAAATTCGGCGGCAAGATAATGCGGATTGTTGGAATTAAGTAATTGGTATAGCAAGGAAAGCAAGTGGAGGTGTCCCAGAGACTCCAAATTTAGCCAGTTTAGTTTGACGAGTGACTCAGAAATGTGGTCTGATTTCGTCAGATTAAAAATATATCTGATGCACGCGTTATGTGTTCTCTGAATTTATATCGATAACTCTTGAGATAAATCTTGGAACTCTATATCAACATAGTCGAAATGCGGAATAATTAGTGAAATTACATCTACATCTACATGATACCCTGCAAGACACCTTTTTGGTGGATGGCAGGGGGTCCAGTGCACCAGGCTCCCTAGTTTTCCTACGTTATCTTTTCCTATTTTGTTCTCTTATCGTCCTAGGGAAAAACGATCCTCTATATCACTTCGTTCTACAATCGATCTCGCGAATCTTATTCTCGCTATCCTGCCTTCCGAGATACGTCGGGCTTCTGATAAGTCCTACTACCTCATTCGCTAGTTCCTTCGACATAAATGTTTCCAGTAGTTTAAATGTAGCCTGCAGCATACGTTCTTCTAACGATGTCCATTTCAGATTTTGTATTAATGATGTTACGCTTTGTTTGCTATCGTAATTTCTCTTTACAAATCTTGCTGCTCTGCGCTTCCCTTTTCTATCTCGTTAGTTAGTCCCTTTTCGTAGGGATCCCACACAGCTGAAGCATATTCGACCTGCGGTCAAACCAATGATAAATAACATATTTTTTAACTTTTTCGGAACTACTTCGAACTATTCTCCCTATAAAGGTCAGCTTTTTGTTAGCGGCACCTATCAATGGGCGAGTGTCGGTGTCCCACAAGAGATCACGATGGATCGTGACTCCAAGATATTTAATCGAGTCTGAAACTGGAGTATTTACTCCGTCCAACGAATAATTAATATCCAACGAGATACTCTTGGTTCTCCAGAAATAGATGACGCAAATTTTCTTTTTCACACCATGCAGAAATTGCTTCTAGATCATTTGGAGATGCTGATGGTCTTCCGGATTGCTTATTTCTCTATAAATGACGGTGTCGTCCGCGAAAAGCTTAATTTTACTTTTGACATACTGAGTTGATATCGTTTATATAAATTAGAAATAATAACGGACCAATTACAATACCCTCTGGAACGCCAGAGACAACCTCCACTAAGTTCGAGGATTTCCCATCTATAAAAGCCTTCTACTTCCTATGATTTATAAATTCAAGGATCCATCTAACAATTTTGGAATCAACGCCTATAGTATCGAACTGTCAATTATTTTCTTCGCTTCTCAGTATACAATTCACAAAAAGACCGAGCGGAGTATCACAAGACCTACTTTTCCAGAAGCCGTGTTGACAACCATCTAACAATGAATTACTATCAAGAAATCACATTATGTTGCTAATGAGTATATGCTCGAGGATCTTACACGATATCGAAGTTAAAGCAATCGGCCTGTAATTTTCTGGGTTCTCCTTGTCGCCGCCCTTATGAATTTGGGTAACGTGCGCTAACCTCCAGTCGCTAGGGACCTCTGCGCGAGAAATGGATTTCTCGAAGATTATCCGAAGAAAAGGTGCTATTTCTTCAGCTAATTATTTTAAAACGCGAGCAGGAATTTCTTCGGGGCCAGTGGCTTTGTTAGGTCTGATGTTACTTAATTACCTTACTACCAAATGTTTTTTTAGAGAAGCCGGAGTAATGCTAGTTAACTTCCTAAGTGTGTAAAGAGATGAGTTTACTGTTTTACACACATTTATAACATGTGGAGTCCAAGAGAGGGTTTCATCTATAAGCAATCCTCGATTCTTTATCACTTTACAATAAGGTAGAATTGAATTTGCTGTGTTTATCGGGATTCTTTGATAACTGCTAATATCTTAGGGTAACCAATTAGGATGGCCTGTGATTTTTCTGTATTGATACTAAGAAATTTTTTATTACTCCAGACCTCTAGCGTTCCTTAATCCGTATTGACATTTTTGAGGGTTTTTGCGAGATCGTTTGCGGTAGTACTTGAGTATGTTTACTAGTCATCTGCATAAATGTGGTGATTGTAGTATTTAAGTGACAAGGAGCAGTCATTTATGTATAAAGAAAATATTAGGGGACCCATATTGAGCCCTGTGGGACACCTCTCTCGTTGATAAGCCAATCAGATGAAAAATTAATGGAAATAACTTGTTGGGAACAATCGCTTAAATAAGAAGATAACCAATTTATGGCCGAACGCGAGAAATTCAATGCGAGCAGTTTGGAAAGTAGAACATCTTTGTCGAAAACTTTCTGAAATCCAGTAATACTAGGATTGTAACTTCTTTTTTATTAATAGCGCGGCGAATGTCATCGCTGATTTTTACAAGAGTAGTGGTGGTGCTGTGAGATTTACGAAAGCCAGATTGAAAGGGATCTAACAATTGATTTTCGCTAAGAAAGAGCGTGATTTTTTCATGTGCTAATTTTTCTAAGGCTTTTGATTAGATAGGCAAAAAGCTTACTCGGCGAAAATCTTTGATTTCAGTCGATTTAGATTTCTTTGGTAATGGCCTTATGAAAGCGCGTTTCCAATGTAATGGAAATTTTTCTTGAGATAGGGAGCAATTATATATGTTAGTTATTAATGGTAGAATAATATGTATCAATTTCTTGATGAAGATAATGGGAATGCCATCGGAGCCTTGAGCTTTAGATTTAATTTTTCTAAATGCATGGAGGTACTTGTAACAGTGATGAACTTAAACGAGTTAAAATCCTTATTTGATTTTTCCGCTGCAACAGTAACCGAATTAATGATTTCCCTTTTTATTTTATCATCAATTACATTCGGGTTTGTATATAATTTAGAATTCAACGCGTCTAATGATATGCATGAAGGCAGTTTAAAATCATTTTGTTTGCCAATACATCTACATGTTACCCTGCAATTCACCTAATTGGTGGGTGGCAGGGGGTGCAATGCACCAAAACCCACCAAAAGATTGTCTATCGCAGGTTCAAATAATTATTCCTACAACCTCGTCTTTTAGACATTCCGATCTATATTTCTCCAGAAGCCGCAACCTTGAGTTCAATCTACGATCCTCCAGTGGTACCCAGTTCAAATCCCCCAATAATGAGGTGACGCTTTCCTTATGTTCGCACTTTTGTTTTACAAAACTGGCTGCTTTGTGCTGCCCTCTTTCTAATTTAATTATATGTCCTTTCTCGTACGGGTCCCTTATTCATGAGGTGTATTCAAATTGTGATCTAACCAGTGGTAAGTAACATGTTTCACATACTTTTTCTGTAGGGTTCCGTACTATTCTACCTGTGAAAGCCAGTTTCTTGTTGGCCGCACCGAAAACTCGACGAATGTGCATGTCTCACGAAAGGTCTCGGCAAATGGTTACTCCTAAATATTTTACATACTCGGCTGCTTGAATATACCAATAAACCTAAGTTTTTTCCAAATAATCGAAGGTGATTCGTTTGGACTAGCTATTGAGTGAATGAATCTAATTTTTGCATTTCTGATTAGTTGTTTTGTTTTGTTTCTAGTGCGCTTATATTTGTCGAAAATATTATCGTCTTTAGTTCTTTTGAACAAACGAAAAACCGAATCGCGATGCGCCATCATTTTTTTAATATCGTCATTAAGCCAGGGCGAGCGAGGTTTGGAAATGCGAATGTTTTTTTCAGGTGCGAAGTGGTCAAGCAATTGCATTAATAAAGTGTTTAATGCTTCAACTTTTTTATCAATATCATCTATAAATTCAATAGAATACCACGGAAGAGTAGAAGCATCCTTTATTAAATCAAAATCATCTATCCCTTTTATATCTCGGTTACGCATAAAAGTTTGTTTCAATTTCGGCGAATTGAGTGAGTATGCTAAGAAGATTAGGCAATGAGAAGAAATTCCCGGGACTGGCAACTGACTATGAGTTATTACTTTCTCAAGGTTTGTTGTAATGGCTATGTCGATCCAGGTCGAGGCTGTTTGGGTGTTATTAGTCGGATTCAGCTGAACGATATTGAGACCATGCGAATTAAAGGAATGTTTTAAATAATCAATATCATTGGAGCTAACAGAGAAATTGGCATTAAAATCACCGGTGATTATAATGTGTTCATAGTTTGGTAGCAAAATTCGAAAATATGTCACCTAATTCTGATAAATGGGCTATTTTGGGAGGTCGATAAATTATCTCGAGTATAAGTTTTTTTTGCGTTGGCTACAATTTCTAAGAAGAGGAATTCACTTGCAGCTATAACTTTACACTTCAAGTCCTTTTGTACGTAAAAACCAATACCAAAACCATCTTTTCCTAAGCGGCCATTACGATACAGACAGTAACCACGTAACTCGATTGTAGTAGAAGAAATAGAAGGTTTGAGCCAAGTTTCCGCGAGGTATATGGCATGGACGTCATTAGCGGGAAAGATGGAACGCAATTCTTCAAAATGCGCCGTGAGGCTTTGAACTTTGAGATAAATCAGCTGAAAGCCTCGTGGAAATGGCCTGAAAGCAGAAGAAAGCAGTTCTTCAGTGGAAAAATGTCAGGGAGGTTGTTATGAGGAAATAGCCTTGAACTGGAACATTTAAGTGGGAGCTGTGTAGAAAAACTGGGAATTTTAGGGGCGAAGGTTATACACTCGGGGCGCAAGGGTTAAGGAGTGACCCTCCAAGCTCAGCATGCGGCGAAAAGTGAGTAACTGGAACAAACACTGGTGCATTGGAATTGAGAGAGGACCGGGTGCAGGAAAGAGATAATGTGTTTGATAGGTATCTGGTGATTCATGCGACATGACAAAATGAGAGTAGCAGAACACAAAGAATTAAGTAAAGTAACAGAAAAATATAGCGCTTAAATAAATAAACAATTCCAAAAACACTGATTAATAAAAAAAATTTAAATAGTAAAAAAGGTATTAATGAGAGGCTATAGAGATCAACAGGTAATACACTTGCAAAACAATGGGAATTATATGAATCACTAGAAATAGGCACTAATTATTGCTCAGGGCAAGAAATTGATGGAGCACTTGATGGGGGACACTCACTTAACTTGGTAACTTGGGGAGAAAAATGATAATCCGCTTCCATTATGATGTACGGGGGTTGCACAACTAATTGCCTAATTACTTCACTCGCTAAAAACTAAGGATCACCGATGGGGTTACGCTACTTAAACGCACTTAAGAAATAAACACCACTTCAGACACTTTCACTGAGCAAGAACGGAGGGATATTTGAAATAAAATAATGCACTTATTATAAAAATGGGGAACACAATCAAATGAAAATCTTCACCACCGCAATAGTCTTCGTCTGCGACTCAGGAAACCGCCTGTAGTCCGCTTGCACTTGCCCGTCGCGATGCTAACAACGTCCGTCCCTCGGAGTGGATTCTTGTGGCGTCCAAACCCGCTTCAACTCATCTACATCTCTTAAGGTGGAGTTGAACCGCCTGGAGCCATTGTGGAGGACGACAATTTTTCCATCTTGTGTGCATACACCTCTGTGGCCTACTAATGTCTTTACTTCTTGCAAGACCTTTTTATCGTGGAGGTGAGTGAAGCTGTGACAAGAAACTTCATCCCTTTTAGGAGTCGCGTGCTCCTCCAAACCTTTTCTGTGTCTTGGTAAGATATGAATCTTACGATGATGGCCCTGGGGTGAGAACTTGAATTTTTCATGGGCCCGATTCTGTGCGCTCTGCCTAGATACTGTAATTCGACGTTTATCTTCAGTTTTTCTCTTAATAAAGTCGTGGCGAGTGTTAAGCAGTCCTCACGTTCCTGCTCTTGGATTTCGTGTATGAGAAGGCAAGTACGCATTGAGTATTACTCATGAGCGTCCTGTCTCTCATCCAAGTCAACACATTTTCGCACAATTTCACTCAGGCGCTCAGAAAATAGGCGGAAGTCTTCAAAAAATTTTGGCCTGAAAGATGCTAATCTTTCCTTCAGGGAAGAGTGGTTCTCTTTCCTCTTTGGTGTTTCCTCTTTTTTAATTTGGCCTAGTTCATGCTGAAATGAGGACATCGTCTTCATCACCGTCTCCATCATAGCACGAAGATCAGTTCTCCCGACGTCGAGGTCCTTCTTCATACTCTTCGGCAGCATCTTCGCAGGTACTCACTTATAATAGAAAAAGTGAAAGGGACGGAGCGACCTAAGGGCACGTCAAGCTCCCACAAGCATAAGAGGGATGAAACAGGAGGAAGTAGGATGAGGGGAAAGAGGAGGAAAGGCGGGAGAAAAGGAGCGAGAAAAGAGAGAGAGGGAAGGGGAGAGAAAAGGAGAAAGGAATGGAGGGATGTAGAAGGAGGAACGAGGATCTACATCTACATGTTACCCTGCAATCAACCTAATTAGTGGGTGGGAGGGGGAGCAATTCACCAAAACCTACCTAAAAATTGTCTATCGCAGGTTGAAATTTTCTATTGTGATCTCGTTTTGCCCTCGGGAAGAACGAGCCTAGATAGCGAGGGGAAAGAGAAGGAGTAAAGGTGGGAGGAGGATGAGGGTGAAGAGAGATGAAAGGAACGAGAGAGAGTTAAATATTGCTAGGAAGAATACGGAAGCTTCGGAAAATGGGAAGGATCGGAAAAGGGCGAGGGAGAATAGGGAGAGAGAGATAAAACAGATGGCGCGTGTTTGTGGTGTGAGGCTGATCCTCCGACCGCACATCTATTTCTCGTTCGCCTCGCTAAGAGGGAGGTTGATAAAGAATCCGACTGGTGTGTGAAATTCGTGCCGAGAGGGAAGAGAGGGAGCGCTGCACGTGAAATTTCCATTCCCTCTTTGCAAAGGGGATGTTTTTTAGTCTCCTCTTCCTCTCCACCCTCCTGCGTACCTTTTCCTGACTCGACGTTTTTCTGAAGCCTCGCATCTCCCTCTCCTCTTTTCCTTATATCTTCGATCTCCCTTCCCGTTCTACGGTAGGCTCCCACGCATCCTCCAAAGGCCGCTATGCTTCCACCAGTAATATTGCCGCATTATCTTAACTACCCTCTTTTGTTTTGGACTCCATCTGACGGTTTCTATGCTTTGAAATATTTGATTACTCATCGATTAATTTATCTCTGTTTTCCATACATAATAGCTTCTCATACATTTGCTTTGTTTGTTAGGGCAATTAAAATTTCTTCGAATCCATGATTTTTAATAATACCATCCTATTCTTCTTGGCTCAATTTTTCTTTGCAGGTCTCTGAAAGCCTCGCCTCATATTCTGGAATACTAATTAGATAATCTTCAATTGAGTGGAAATTATAGTGATTTTTTTTCCGTCACGGTTCTATCCATTATAATTAAAAATGTATTTTGACAAATTTAGATGGTCTTTTACGTGATAAATTCCTTCTAATCATGAGTTTTGTGCCTAGTCGTAGTCTTGTAAACTTTCCCATTCAAAGAATTTGCAGAAAATAACTCTCGAAACGATACAAAATTTTATCGAGACTCGACCCATTTCTCTTTGGAAATATGACAACCGCACATTAACCAGTGGAACTGTCTCTATGTGCGAATTTAATTAGCGCTATCAAGTCCCCTCGCGATAAATTAACGCTCTGCTCTCCCGGATGACGTGCGTTTCGAATAATCGCGGAGGTTCATCCAAGCGTGCACGTCCACGTCTTGTTGATTGCAAGGGGAATCTCCCCCACGCCCTCCCCTCCACTTAATTCCCCCCTTCCATCCCCTCCCTCTCTCCTTCCCCCTTCTTCTTCCTCTCCATTTACATCCCAAGTGTGAGCGACACATCACGCTCCACTATCTTGTCGCTTCATTGCGATTTTTATTTGTTCCGATTATCCTCTATTCCTCATCCTCCTTCCTTACTTTTTCCTTCCCATTTTCTTTACCCCTCTCTCCCTTTCCCTCTTTTCCCACCACATTCTTTCTTTCTCGTTTAACATACTCAACTTCGTAACTATACCCCATTCACCGGGTAAACTGTTCCCAGTGTTTTTTTTTTACTCCTCGAGATAAATTTCTATTCCAGCAGATCCTATGACCCACACAAACTTGCCATTACATTTGGCATTTTCTGCCTGCTAGAGAACGTCTCTTTTGCCCTCTCTCCTGCCTTTCTCCCTTATCCTCTTACTCATCTTCTCAGTTCCTTCATACGCCAGATACTCTCAGAATAAAATTCTCCCACATCCCTTTTTCTCTAGCACACGCGTTCGTCTAGCAAGAAAAACCCCTTCTACCACTCCGCTCTCCTTTCACTCCCACTTCCTCCTACCTTTCCTCTCCCACATCCTTCCCTTCCTCTTCCTTCCTCCCACTCTTCCCCTCCTACTTCCTCTCACCCTTCCCCTCCCACTTCCTCCCACCCTTCCTTTCCCCCATCCTCCCACCCTTCCTCTCCCACATCCTTCCCTTCCTCCTCCTTCCTCCCATTCTTCCCCTCCCACTTCCTCTCACCCTTCCCCTCCCACTTCCTCTCACCCTTCCCCTCACCCTTCCCCTCCCCCATCCTCCCACCCTTCCTTTCCCCCATCCTTCCCTTTCTTCCTCTGCCCCTCCCTCCATTTTCTCCCTTTCTCTTCCTCTCCCACTTACTTCCACCCTTCCTCTCCCACTTACTTCCACCCTTCCTCTCCTCCTCCCTCCCCCTTCCTCTCCTCTTTCTCTTCCACTTCCCCCAACCCTTCCTCTCCCCATCCTTCATTTCCTCTCTCTCCCTCCCTCCTTCTTCCTCTTTCCTTCCCTCCCTCTTCCTCTCACCCTTCATCTACCCCATCCTTCACTTGCTCACTCCCTTTCTCTCCCGTTCCTCTTCACCTTCTTCTCCCCATTTCCCTCCCCTTATCTCCCAAATCCTTCTTTTTCTTCCTCCCACTTCTCCCTCACTTGCCACTGCCCACCACTCCCCCCTGGTCTTCCTGCCTCCAAACTAATTGCCTCTCCTCGATACTTCCTTAACTTTCTGGAAACTCCATCCGGCGTGATCTGCCTCGTGCTCATCATCGTCAGCCCTCTAGTACCTCTTTCCATAGTCGTGGATTAGTTCACGTGACGATCTCTAAGTTTTGTCCATCGCCACGGCAATCAGCGTTTTTATGCTCTTAGAAGTTGCGGCGATAAGTTCTGTGATAGTTTCTTGGCCTCATTAAATGGCGGTTTAGCTCATGGGTTCCCTTCTATCTCAACTGCCAGCTATTGCAAAAAGCGTGAAACTGTTTTTGTAGAGCGTCACAGATATAAGTTCGACCGACAAGTTCCCAAGTATATAAAAGTTACAGTTTCATTAATAACGATGTATGATAATGGATACGATCGAAATTAAATGACTTTCCTAATTTAAACTTCACAAATTTTTGCTGCGCGTAATTTAATGGCAGTTTCGCCTCTTCTAAATCCGTGTGGCGGAGAGTGCTCTGGATTGTAGTGACCAGACGCAAAGCAGTTTCGTGTGCGTTCGTGTGGAGTGCGTTAAGAGTGTCATTGTCATCTCATTTCCGTTATTTGTGCGAAGTTGGATATGTGCGAAATTTCATTAACGCGCAAAGAGGACGGTGCCATTTATTAATCGAAAGGGTTGAATAGGCATTGTTTGATTTTTACAGAATGTGTTTCGTACCGTTATTGAAGCATTTCCTAATGGAAATTATTCCAAAATTAACCCGGTGGTACGCGGGCCGATTTTTCAAACGAGTTTACTCGCGGAGGATGAATTTTACAACCGAAGTGAAAATGACTTAAATTAAAGTCGAAAAAAAATATTCAAGAGCCATTAATAAATACATATTATTTTATTAAAACAATTTATTTGTATTTTTTAAACTTTGAACAATTAATGCCGGAATTAACTAACAAATGTTATTTCTGGTGGCCGAGCATTTAAATACCATAAATAAATCACATAAATCGAATCATTTCACATAAAACTGCCATTCTCGAGTACTATAAATGATAAATCATTCTAATTAAAATAATTTAAGCAATATACATTTTATATTCCAACTAAATTAATATTTTATATGAGAAACTTTTTCATGACTTCGTTCATTCATAAACTGATAAAACGATAAGATTTCTTTAGTGAAATCAGTGAATCATACGCAATTACAAGAAACCAGCAACAATGCAAATCACTTTGACGACGAAAGATTTCATGTAAAAATACCTAAAACTACGGCGCTAAAACCTCATTTATTGGCCAAATTGACGCGTATACGATAATTAACGGAAGAAAAGTGAACTTTATTCCTTTTAGCCGTACTTTGTTACAAGTCTCAAATTAATGCGATGGTTTTAAATAATTTTAAAATGCAAATGATTAATACTCTACGCTCATACTCGTGTTAATCAAATGCAGAAAATACACGCTCCTGGTTTCAAACCCATGATGCTATGATAGATCCCGGTATATTGTGAAAAATTCGTCGAAACCGTGCATTACCCTCTAGTTATTAGCATTAAACCTGTTTTTCCTGGCTCCCTTGTGCTCCTTCAGCCTGCACTCGATAGATCGTTTGTCCGACGTAACTCCTCCCGCAACTACATGGCACCTCGTGTATTCTTTCCAATAATAGAGGGGAAATCTGGTCCCTGGGGAATGGTAACTGGTCCTCGACTTTTGCTACTGTGCCAAAGCAGACGAGTATGTTCGTTTTGCTTAACGTCCGAATAATGAGTTTCCAACGCTACGGAACGCAAGTAAATGTAGCTTCACTGACATGAGAGGCGTTCACAGCAATTGAGACGACGATTAAATCTCTAATTTGCCGACTTCTCGAAAGCATCGTTGCAGTTCTTGGGCGTCGATAGATTTTCTTATTTATATTGACGTTAAATTTTTATATTCAAAGTAAATGTACGGAAATTCTCTATTCCCGGCGAGAAGGAGGAACGGGGCTTGAAAGAATTGAAGAATCCTTGTTTTTCTCTCAAACTTAATGTTGCGTGTTCAAGAACTATACCTGGAGAGGCTTGTATAAATTTGCCCATAATGTGAAAATAAAAAACGTGTTATATAAATCAGCTTTGCAATAACAAAACAATTGCGAAATAATATGAAAGGAAAAGCATTTCATTTAAAATCGTAATACAATGATAACGATGCTCCCAATCAACTTCAATATCTCTAAATTCAAAAAATACGATAAAAATAATAGGGGTCAGGTAGCATTTTGAAACATCCAAGATCGGTGATTTACAGGAATGCATAAGGATGAAATTCCCCAGCTTGTCATGTATCATATTCTTTATTAAAACACGGGGTAGAGGAATGGAATGCGTTGCCTGAAGAGCTCTTGAATCCTTTTCTGAAAATGTAAAATTATTTAAAAGTAGATTTTAAAACTTAAAGAGTAAGTAACGTAAGTAACGACGGAGTTGGAGGGAGTCAAGTATTGCTTGGCAGGGTGATGTACGTTGGGGATCTAGTGGGCCCCGTGACGGCTACGGCAGCCGGGAAGTCCTACCGTGAAACTTGAAAACTCTCAACTCCGGAGGGTAAAAGGTTAAACTCATTAAGCACTTTCTAACTTAATGCCACGGATTCTTCATTGCCATGTGTTATTTTTCAATAAGATACGGTTCATTTTTTTATTTTATGTGTTTATTGGAGTTCATATTTTATGTAATGCGTGTGTGTGATATTGTTTTATATATTTTCTAATATTTCCTTGCCATCAGGCATGTGGCCTTCTTGCAATGTTAACTAAATAAATAAAAAATATATGAAATATATTACCTCTTCCTGTGCAACGTCGAGTACTTCAACTAGTTTCAAATATTCCATCGGATAAAACGCGCTTATTTTTAAAACTTGTTTAAATTTTATTCTATTTCATTTCTATAAATAACAAAATTACAGAAAATATTTTAACCAATACAAATTCATTTGTATAAAAATACAAAGCGTGTTAATTTTTTTTTACTATATCCCCACACAATAAATGTATAGAATGTAAATCCAGCCAGTACTGCCGTCTAATATTGATTATCAATGTTTAGTAAGGTAGTGGGGTTTTTTCATAGTCAATATGAAATTATGAAGGAAAAATAATGACCAGCGTTGTATCCAAATCCGCTTTATAAACAATGTTGTCATGACCCGAGAGGACTTTATTTTTTTGCAATTACAATAACTGAGAATATATATTAACACATTATCAGCGTTATTAATCTATTGTATCCTACAGAAAAATAAAAATATTTAACCGGTAAAAATCTCTCAAATTGGTTAACATTTTTAATTATGTACCACAAAATTCTTTCCTAGAAAATCACTATCGGTAATAAATCAAATTTAATTTATCAGTATAATATTTAAATATGACCAACGTAATTGTGTCATAAAAAATTCCTCGATTTGGAGAGTCTTTTGAATGTTTAAGTAACCCTTAAATACCATGGAAATTGAATTCGCCCTGCATGAGTGCCTTAGCCTTAAAATTCCGCGCATGTATAATGACAGGTCTACTTTATTTCGTTGAAAATTGGCAGCCTAAATTTTTGCGTTTATTAATTTTATAAAACCTTGATTGGTAGGTATGCCTGAAAATAATTGCCCAATATCTTCTTTCCATTCCGCTCTTCGCAGTTTCTGGCGGAGCCGAGTGCCCACTTGTGCCGAATTCTGCATTTTTTATATAGCGGCGGACCATCCCTCCCTTTTCCTATCCACTTCGACTTCTCACATTCAGGATTTCTCGCGAAAGGGTAACGTTTCCTTGGATCGAGCTCACTCGAGCGCAATGTCGCGAGATGACGCATTCGCTGAGAATGACCTTGTGTTAAAGCTCTCCGGTACTGACATCTCTACTCGCTGTAATATATTAAATCACCTACGTTTGCTAAAATATCGAAATTTATTTACATTTATTAGAACTAAATTCTTAAGAAATCACTCGTGAAACATTGGCAGCTTATATTGTAATATTGCATTCACTTTGTCAGGAAGCAAGTTTAAATAACATTACCAGTTAAATACATACATTTATTTTGTTTATTACATCGTATATTATTTATTTCAGTCCTCAAATAGTTCTTTATGTGAATATTCTTTTTATGTGTGTTCATATTAAATGAAATGCTACATCACACCTTGGGCATCAAAAGACTGACTTGCACCCACTTGAATTTTTAGATCAATCATCTATGCACCAATGTCAAATCGTTCGAGTTATACAACTCGATGGTTTTTTGAAAAATACGAGAAAGAATAGACCATAAGGACGCTATCCCAGGTATCCATTCTCAACTAAACGGGGAGAAATTCATTTGCGTTTCCCATGGAATTCCTTTTCTGAATGAAGATTCCATGGTTGAGCCGCACGTATTTATTACTTTTCCACATTCACGATTAAAATGGTAATTATTCTGTTACGAAACGAACACAATTTTTTGTGTGGCATCATCTCTATCTCCAGGTATATATCGGTTCGGCCTTTCCACTGACCGAGCACCTTTAGGGCTGTGAATCTGAGATGCGAAAAACTTCGAACCGAACGCAAAATAACTTTTCGTTTGAAAATCATCGATTGAAATCCGTATTTTGGCAGTCGTGATTGAAGCCTATATTTAAAATTAATTCCATAGGAGTACATAATGCCATCTAGGAAGCACTACAACATCTTTATTTCTATAACTCATAAACGTACCATTTCCTCCACAAAATGTCGGTTGCCAAATAGTTCTGAACTAATAGCGACCTCCGACCTGTTCCATAGCCCCAACTTCTAAACTCTCCACAACTATTGCATCGTTATTCGCCTCATCCCTGAAGCCGACCAAAACTTTAAAATCCTTACTCGGGTGATTTAAGATCCCTGCCAGGTACTGCAAAATCTCCATTCCAATCTCCGAGCAGTCGACCTGCCAAAGCACTCCTCCGACCCATGCGGTGCGAAACTAAACCCTTCATCTCACTCGCCAGTGGAACCCTTAATTCACCCTCGGACTTCCAACCGGCCATCTGCCTCCCTCCCTGACCCCTCTTCTCTGCCCTTAATCCCCTTTCCCTCCCCTTCATTCCCTCCCCCTCTTTTCCTTACCCTCATTCCCTTACCCTCATTCCCGTATCCCCCTCCCCTTCCATCAATCCTCCTCCCCTTGACGACAACGCCCCCTCCTGGTCCTCGAGTCAGATTCAAATTAGTCCCCCGCCGCCTCCGACGCCAAACGCCGCCCCTCCTCTCTCCCGTTCGCCCAAAGTGTTTTTAAAGGGATAATGCCGTTCTGATCATGCCGGACGGATTTCGTATTCGATGCCAAATAGGAATTTCAGCAATTAAATTTCATTATAATTACGATTTTTATAGAAAATTTATATCATCTTAATTATCTAGTACCCATTATTTATAATTAAGCCTGCATAAACTCCAGTATATATTTTTTACTTTATGTTTAAAGATTAATATAAATATATGAGTTATTCCTACAACTTATACTTATATGCATATGCTATATATTATAAGGCTAATTAATAAAAGCGTTATTTATGTGAATGTTCAAATTTTTAGATAATTTTTAAAAGCACACATAAATGCCTAAATAAACCCATTGATTCCATTAAAAAATAAATTACACAGTTGATATTAGTCAACAATATATTTGGTTTATTGTAAACAAATTTAAGTACTGCAATTAAAAATCCTAAACGCCACGAAAATATCTTATCATGTAATACGCTAGGTCACCCTGTCACGCTGTAAAATGGAAGATAAATCATTTTGAGAATAAAAAAAACGCTTTCAACTCAAAAACTTTCCGTTTTTTTCGATCAAACTTTCTGGAATTATTTGGGAATTCCACTTTTAAATTTTAAGCTGCTTGCTGTCTATATTGAAATCATGGGTTTGATTTCAACTGCGCCTTTTTTCTCCATTTGATTAACACGTGCATGTGTAGTACGTTAATCATTTGCATTTTAAAATTACTCAAAACCTTCGTAGGAATTCAACAGCTGAAATGAATAGGGCAAGAAGAAACGAGATACAATTTCCTGCCGTCAATTTTCGAATACGCGTCGAATCGATCAATAAATTAGTTTTTTCGCCAAATTTTGTCAAAATCTTTTTTGAAAACCTTTCATCGCCAATGTGATTTGCATTATTGCTTGTTTCGTGTAATTGCGTACAATTGACTTGGAAAATAACTTTGCGTCGCATCTGTTGATATATTCACGAATTTTCGACGCTGCTTTGAAGTTTAAACAATACCGTGGCTGCAATAAATAATACGGCGGTAACACAAATAAACAAATATGAATTTTTTTGTTGATATCGTGTTGATGAAGTCAGATATAGAGATTAAAATTGCTGTATATTTTAAAGTCTTGGATGAAAATTTCTGCAAAAGCAGAGTACCTTTTTAATCTTTGACTAAAAACAGAAAAATTAAATTTATATAAATTTAGTTTAATGAAATGATGGTTTAGTTGCACCAAAAAAGTAAACAAATTCTAAAATTAACAGAAATTAATCTTTCAGAAAGTGACAATTGTTTTGTAATTATAAAAGGTGTGTATTCTAATGTTTAACAAATAAATCTTAATTAATATTTATTTCTCACAACTTTTGTATTACCAGAACTATACATTCTTTCTGAAACATTAAATTATGTAAATTTTACATGTAGTGTTTACTTTTAAGGGCATATAAATAAAGTTTTAGTATTTTTATAGTCGCAATTCTTCACTCTATACATTTTCTACACACTCGGTTTGTTTATTAAATGTCCAGCACGTTCCCCAGATTTTCATACAATTTCTATTTCATTAATATTGAATTTAGCTCCTTATTACTATTTTTAATCTTTTTTAATAGTATTTCAGCTATTGTGGTATTCCTTCTCGTAAATAAAGCAACGAATGTTGTTTGCAGATTATCATTTCCCTCGCCTCCCGTCTTCCCCCCTCCTCGTATTAAATGCCTTCAATACGAGCTTAAACTTATAATAGTTGAGATAACAATAGGATTTCGAGGTTTAACAATGTAATTGGTGGGCATGGCAACATCCCGTTAAAATGGCAAGATTTCCCCAAAATATGTGAATTAAACATTTAACATGAGTAATTTCAAACTGTAGGCAGAAAAACATGAACAGAATAAGAAAACTTTTAACGTTTTCTTTAAAACGGTTAACATCCGAATATTGTAGATTAGTTCATTATAATTTTAATCTCAAAAAGAAGAAAAGCCTGCACGTCAAAAAGTCGATTTTTACTTGTTATCTTATGGGGAATGCAAATCATCATCTGGAGTCAAACCCTGCACGTTTTTCGTAAAGTATCCTTCATCACAGCATTTTTATATCCGAGTAGATTATCTCTTCCAGCTTTCAACTTTATATCTGCATATTTGATTGAGTTATTTGCGTTTTAAGAGCGTGACATGGACCAACCAAACAACCAGCATAGCGTTTTATTATAAGGGGGGATACGTTTCGATTGCAGTGATTTAATGCTTTTAATGGAAATTAATGCCGTCATAACGAATTATAGTTGAACTTCCATATCTCGAATCTCAAAGGAAAAGAAAAATTATTCGACTTATAGAAAATTCGAGTTACGGAAATGTAAATTTTTCATTTTTCTTTAATTGAATTAACATCAAGTTTACTCCCATATGCATATAAGTATACAATTATAATGTTCAATATCATGCATATTATGAAAACGTCACAAATATTTTCTTTCTATAATATGTAAGATTTTACTCTATCCAAAACACGAATTGCATCTAGCAAAGTGATTGAGGGTATCATAGATAATTGCAAATCTCACGTATTACTGAAATCACAAACATAACTACTAAATTTGGGTTATCGACTGCAGGAAGGAGCTAATAGGTTTGTTTTACTCCTGGGCTGTAACTGATCACAATAGGAGAAGCAACCCTGATAGCAGTGACGGTAAAACTTGAAAAGTATTTTAATTTTGTGTTTCGTAGTTTTTTGCGAAATTTTAACTATTTTCAATTGTTAAATATAATGGCGTCATACCTATTTCGCAATTTTTAAATCCAAATTCGTGCTAAAGGCATTGATGATGATGTCATAATCTTAGCACAAAATATCTTAATTTTTCCGTAATTTTGGTGTATAGGGTATAGTCTTAATGATGATTATTCTTATTGCTCATGCAGTGCAATCTGAGTCACTTAACTTGAAATACCAAAACTTGGACACGAGCCGATTGCCAGAGAATTTGGAAATAAAAGATAGTTACCTTAATTTCACGAAAAAATATAAATATACTGCTATTACTCATGGAATTTATTATTTAATACATCTTAGTTCCACGTGACTGAAAAGCTGTTGCTCTGGAGATTGCGTTGGTTTATTTACGAGTTTAGATCTTGATGTATGGTGAGTTTTTGAAGCGCTTGCAGTTTGCAAGCACAGACTACTCGTGTGTGTGTGTATATATATATATATATATATTTATTTATTTATTTATTTATTTATTTATATATGTGTGTGTGTGTGTGTCTGTATGTATGTATATAGGGTGTTCCTAGGTAATACCGACAAAATGATAGGGGCAGTAGGGAAGCATGCCCGGTTTGCAAAACACCCAGTCTCCGTGTTCGGAGCAGTTTCCTGTTAGAGCTACGAAGTGAGAAATCTCGTACCTAAGCGTTCAGTGTTAAGGCAACCCGTCCATTGGGCAGCTCGCTCCCCGGATCTCAATCATCTGAACCTTTTTGTTTGGGATCACATCAAGAGCCTCGTGTATGAAAATGCAGTCGGTCAAGAGGCGGACCTTTTCCCTCGCAACCAGGCTGCTTGCGATTCAATCCGGAACACAGCGGGAATTTTCGAACGAACGAGGCAATCATTATTCAGAAGATGAATGTTGTGTTTGCAGGTTTGGGGCCACCAGTTCGAGCACCTCTTTTAATGACGCTACGGTAATTGTGGATTAATAAAACATACTGTTATGTCCCGAAGTTCCAATTTCTTTTTCTTCTAACTAGGCAAAAATACATAACACTGAATGCACCATCTGCAATCCGTACACTCGTGCCCGCAAAGTAATAAGTAAACAGAGTGGGCAAAACATTGCACCATGCACCAAGGCAGCACATCACAGGTGGCGTGCAAAGCACAAGGACTGCCTTAACGCCGGGCACCTAGGTACAAGATTTCTCACCTCGTAGCTCGAACAGAAAACTGCTCCGGACACAGGGACTGGGTGTTTGCAACGGCAACCGAAAAATATTATGTAATCCTTTACATCTCAAAAATGGTAAGAGATAATGGTTCGAAATTTTCCAAGAAAGCTTGATTCACATACTAATAGTGATTGACGTAAAACAATGTCAGAATGTTCAGGGTTCGACTCCAGGGTATTATTTTTATTTCTGAAAAGGTAACACAATTTAAATTATTTTAATATAAATATTGATAAACTTTTATATTCTACTACACCTCGAAATCGTTCATATTAAATGATTAAATTAGATATCTTAGGCGTTAATTCCAAAATTATTAGTTGGAACCGTGAATTTTTAAATCTGAGACGCCATGTCCCATTCACATTACTCTCCGTAATTCACAAGATACTTAAGATTTAAAGAAACGATATGACCCTTTGAAAATAATACTGGTGCTGACACAAGACATTCGAATATAACACAATGGGGAACGAGACAGGCAAAATGCTTACAAATATATTAGATAGAATTAACTCCTTGACCGTAAAATTCAAAATTAGAGACACAATGAAAAAGGGGGAGGAAAAGCAAGAAAAGGCAAAAGACAATAAAAATTATAAGGTTTAGGGGTTGTTTCTCCACGCCAGGGACCTGATGTCACTCACACATTCACTCACTCAATCGCACAAGCACTAATCCTAAAGGTGGACGGGAAACGGGTTTGCGAGAATTACTCTGCGCCAGGGACCCAAAAAAAATCACACCGCTGCTAGAAGGTTTGTGAGTCGCCGTAGTCTCCATCTTTACTTATTTATACATATATTAGAGTCAAATAATACATAACAGAAATATACAAGAGAAATACTCGATAGGATTGTTCACTTTGAAGGGATGATAAATGATAAAAAAATTGAACTTGGATGGAGAAGGAAATCTCGCCGGCTGTGGTGCCTTGTCTCTGCTTCCTCACCAGTGCTCTGCTCTCCGACTTTGCCACATTCAAACTCTCTTGGTACTATCTCTTCTCGAGACGAAGGCGTACCTCTCGCGGAAGTTTGTGTTAATTAGCGCGATTGTAGCGTTCTCTGCTGGCCAAATTTATGTTGCCTATAAAGGAGGAAACTCGGAGATACGCGCATAAGCAGCCGTACGTGCGTATGCAGTCGTGCGAGAGTTCAAACACGAAAAACGATAGGATGCTCAAATGCTTCAAATATAGGAAACAGAAGGTTTTTAAAGATGGGAAGTCCTCATATTCAGTCCAGGTTGTCTCTGGCGTTCCACAAGGTAGTGTTCTTGGTCCGTTATTATTTCTATTCTATATAAAGGATATCGACTCAGTAGAAGTAAAATTGGGCTTTTCGCGGACGTCACCGTCATTTATATAGAAATTAGCAATTTGGAAGACCCCCAGTATCTCCAAAATGATATAGAAGCTATTTCTGCGTGGTGTAACGCGACTGAGGTAGTGGGTCTTGTCAGAAACCCGACGTATCTCGTAAGGCAGGACAGCGAGAATTCGCGAGTTTGATTGTAGGACGAAGCAATATAGAGGATAGTTTTTCCCTAGGACGATAAGAGAACATATTAGGAAAAGTTAACGTAGAAAAACTAGGAACCTTTGGTGCACTGCACCCCATGTCATCAACCAAAAAGGTGACTTGCAGGGTATCATGCAAATGAAGATGTTTAAATTACATATTTAGGAGAAATGTTCCCATTTTAACGATAACTGCCTTGAAGACAATGTAATTATAAATACTCGAGCTTATATTGTTGTCCCATGGCTAAACGTCTTCCCCCCCTTCCCATCCCTACCTCAAAATTGGTTTATCTTGACAACCGACTGCTGTTAGAAATATATAAAAGTCCGTGTAAACTAGCGGGACGAAGGATAGAAGGAAGGAATAGCGCTATTATTATAATAGATTCATCAGTTAAAATTTAAATTAATTTTTTTATTAATTTGAACCCGCCATTATTGACTATTTTTCTTGTAATTATTTATTTATTTTTAATGGAAATCGGTTGCATAGGGGAGGATGCCGCCAATTTTTTATATTCGCGGTAAATCTATTTACCAAAATTGATTAGGATTTCTTTGTTTTGTTTTTCAAATGTATTTTCAAAAGGTTTTGCAGCAGTGGTGTGGTGGCGCTTGTTTACTTCCCCATGCTTCATCGTCTGAACAAATATGAAAGTACCGTTATGGCCGATCGGATTTTGACCGATTTCAGCTTCACGTACAATTTATGGAGTTTGATACATTTATTCAATTTCTGCAGAGAATTGTAAAAATGATCAAATATCATTCCTCAAAAGAGATACAACTTTCAGTCACGAGATGGCAGCTCATTAAGTACCCTTAATGTATAGATATACCCAAAATGCTTACAATGCGAAGTTATTTTTAGACATGCTATGAATTGTTGCATAACTGTAACAAAAGATAGATGGAAAAATCTGATGAGGTTACCACATGTCTTTCTCCATACCTCTAATATTTCTAATAATTCCAAATAAGTTAAATGATAATAAATATTTTAAGGAACTAATTACAAAGAATAAACTCAAACCGTAGCTTTCTGGTATTGGATATAGCCCCAAAGCTCCATCAATTAAGAATATCTGATGTGGCCACCACATGACTTTCTCCATATCTCGACCATAAATATTTTGAAGAATTTGTTTGTGCATTTATAACGCAACAACCAAAAACATAGAAGAAAGACGAAGATGCCATTTTAACCGCAATAAAAAGTAAAGCAAAATGAAAGTTATTAAAGCGATTCGAACCACATTTTTTATTGAAAAATGTTTTTTCTCTTTTAATTTTTCCCATTTTAATAACACGGAAATGAGCATATTGTTAGATTCGCAATATACGTGACAGCCCTCATAAACAATACCTAATATTAACTAAAAGGAATAATATATACCTAACATTAACTATAGTGAGGAAGAAAGAAACACTAAGGTTATTCAAAGAAAGACAATGGCCAAAAAAACTGTAAATCTGGGTAATTGTTTCAAAAGGTAAGTAGAACACAGTTTTAATGTAAAATTTTAAGTGCTTTCGTTTTATAAAAACTTTTTATGCATTCTAAATATTCTCTATACTTAATAGACAGCGAAATTTGTTTATCATTAACATAAGGTGAAAGATATCTCAGAAGGTACAATAAGAAAATTTCTATAACAATTCTTTAATTTAGACCAAAATTTATAATCGTTAACTCTTTCTCCCTTGAACATCTATATGAACATTTTGCTTTCCTTTCAACTGAACATTTGTATGCGTCAACTAAACCAATTGAACTTATTACATTAAAGAGACACTTTCAATGTCGTACTAACATATTTATAGCTTAACGTGTTTGAAAGTCCGGTAACTCATTTTGTTTCGTAGATTTTACTTTAAAATATTCACGTGACAAATTAGACCCACAAAATCAGCCTTTTCATAGGATAACGTATTGTTAAGCTAAATTTGAATATATCTTCAAACGTGTTTCCACTGGTTGCATCCCTACAGCTTGCAATACCTGTCCAAATTTTTAATGTTTATGAGATTCATGACCACATAATATGATGCCGTTTCTTCCACTGGAAATCAATTCGACTGAAATAACTATATTTTAAAAGTGATTCCATCGACTGTTTATTATGATTATTTGATAAAAAAATACAGTTGCCAAATTTTTCGATAAAGGACGCGGGAAAAATTTATGTAATTGGGCAAATAAGTAAAGGTGGAGACTACGGCGAAATTGATGTTAAATAGAATTAACTCCTTGACCGTAAAATTCATATTAGAGACACACAATGAAAAAATGAGGGGGATTGCCAGGAAAAGGCAAAAGACAATAAAAATTATAAACTTACAGGTTTAGGGGTTATTACTCCACGCCAGGGACCTGATGTCACTCACACGTTCACTCACTCAATCGTACAGGCACTAATCCTAAAGGTGGACGGGAAACGGGTTTGCGAGAATTACTCTGCGCCAGGGACCCAAACAAATCACACCGTTGCTAAATAGAAGGTTTGTGAGTCAGTACGACCGCGACATGGACCTACTAAACAACCACAAACACACGCACACGTACACGCCAAGAGGTAAGGGGGAAAAAGGGGAAAGGAACGGGGAAATAATACTAGGTTTACGGGAGATTAAACCACGCCAGGGACCTAATATCGCACACAGTGGCCTGTAGGTTTATGTGCCTTCCGGCAACGACAGGGACCTAACAGACGAAACAATCACACACGCAAGCACTCGAATACACGCACACAAGATCTATAAAAATGAGTTAACGTACTAAAAACGTATTTCGAGAGCAATGCTCTCATCATCAGTAGCTGATGTGTAATTGGGCAAAAGATGGAAAGACAAGAAATATTGCATACCGTTAAGGACTATAATAAAAATTATTCTGGTTTAATTACTTGGTTTTATTCCCAAATCTTACTCAATTTTTGTCTTGACTTAAAAACCTGAGTAACGCCGGATAATTTCAGTTAGTCTAATATTTACAAAAATTCCAAATAGGTTACATAATAATAAATATTTTAAGAAACTGTGAGAAAATTTTAGACTTTACAAAGAACATAAATAAACTCAAGCCATAGCCTTCTGATATTGGATATATCCACATAGCTCCAAAAATTAAGAAAATAAAAAGGAGCGTTACTAAGACAACTAAGCGTCAATTGTTTACAATAGTCATCGGTAGGTGGCGTGGTGGTGGCAGCTAAAAATATATGATATATCTTAAACAATGCATTATATGAGAAATATTTCAAACGACGGTTGTAGAAAATTAAATGTCCTACAACTTTAATTCCAATACATTTTTACATTTATCAAATATTAAAGCAAAAATTTCCAAATAACGGATAAATGACAAGAGTAAACATTCACTTCCGTTTTACCGATTTTTACCAAAAACTAATCCGTTCTTGTGACTTTTATAAAAATGTTAAATATAAATTTTCGCATGGACCTGATTAATAGTATTTGAGTTAGAGCTCCCACAATAAAGCTGTCACATACACAGACATCGAGAAAATAGTCAAAACGTGTTCAGGGGACTTCAAAACATTCCGTTAAAATCTGGAAATCAATATTTTTCATGTAAACAATACTTTCCCCTATACTACGTATGGATAAAGTAAAAAGAAGCGTAAAGTGTTTACAATAGTCGGCGGTAGCTGGTGTGGTTGTGGTAGCTAAAATAATGTTTAAAAATATCTCTTCAAGAGTTGCATTATGTGGGAAAATGTTTCGAACAAAGATTATAGAAAATGTAATTTCCTACAACTTTTATTCTTGTACTTTTTTAAATTAATCAAATATTAAAGTAAATATCTCAAAAAACGGAAGAATGACAAGAGTAAACACCCACCTCCTATTGACCGATTTTATCAGTTCTTTTACCTTTAATAGAATTGTAAAATAAAAATTTCACAGTGATCTGATTAATATTTATTGTATTAGAGCAATCACAAAATTCCGTTCACAGACACACAGGCCAACACAAAAAAAACATAGACACACCCAGAGACAGCATCGAGAAAATAGACAAAACGTATTCAAAGGACCTTAAAACATGTATTTCCGTTACAATCTCGAATTCGATGTTTTCATGAATACAATACTTTCTCTATACTTCGTATATGGATAAAGTAAAAATACTTCGGAGTCGATATTTTATTTCCACGATAAATGTTGTGTGAAATTATAGTTTTAACGCCATTTACTGTATCGTAATCTTCGGTTTATTGAGAACCCTGATGGTGCAGTATTTCATACCATGTAGATAGTATATAAACTGCGGAAAATGCACAGCCAACGCAGGCTACGTCATGCATCCACCATTAATTCCTTCAACATTTGCGTGCGCATTCGTGATATACGAAAGTTGCGTGTTTCGTGCGCTTCATTCCTCGAGAATCTAATGAATTTTTTCTTCTCTCTGTGGTACCCCATCGCCTAAAAGAAACAACGCTAGACCTCCGAATTCCACTTCATTCCGGATATTGTTTATTTTTGTCCTTTCATTAAATATTTGAACTCTTTTGCGTCCTCCCTCTCTCCGAGGAATTTTCATTCGCTCAATCATTAACGTGTTCTTGTTTTCTGCCCTCGTTCCTAAAAACCGACGCCTTTAATCGTCCTACAGGCCTCAAAGGAAACCTTTTAAAAAAAAGCTCTCATATAAAATTTTCATTTTCCCCTTTGCCACTCAATCCGTTCGATTTTTTCTTCCGATGAAAACCATTTCGCTAATGTATGCTATTCCTCCGAAAACCATTATTTTGCGGCCTTGAGAGAGGACGAAGTACTTGTGAGATATAATGGAAATTGAGAGAGAGAGAGAGAGGGAGGACAGGGAGTTCAATTCTCCAGCAATTACCTGGCAATCATGAGAGGCTCGTCCCTGAGAGAGAGAGGGTGAGAGAGAGTGCGGCAGGTGCGGCGCGGTTAAGATTTGATAAAAGAATTGGAGGAGATAGATGTGAGATAGAGGGAGATCTAGGAATTACCATGGCGTAGGAGACAACGATAGATTCTGTGGGAAGGAGAGATAAGAGATTGGTTTTAGTACAAGGCTGAGGAAAGGAGAAGGCATGAATATAGAAGGGAAGATAAGAGAGGGGCAGAGGGTAGGAGAGGAGATTAGTGGAAAAGGAAGAAGAGAGGGGGGATTAGAGAGGGGAGGAGGGGTTATGGATTTAGAAGGGGAGGAGAGATGAGAGGGAGGAGAAGGGATGAGTGAAACAGGAGGATGAGAGGTAGAATGAGAAGGGGGAGGAATGTGAATGAGAGGGGAGGGTAGATGATAAGGGGGTAGAGGGGATGAATGGAAGAGGGGGAATGAAAGGGAGAATGAGAGGGAGAAGAGCGAAGGAGGGGTATGAATGTGGATGGGAAGAGGAGATAAGTGGTAGAGTGGAGGAGAAGGGAGTAATGGAAGAGGGGGAATGAGAGGGAGAGTGAGAGGGTGAATGTAAAGGAGAAGAGCGAAGGAGGGGTATGAATGTAGATGGGAAGAGGAGGTAAGTGGTAGAGTGGAGGAGAAGGAAGTAATGGAAGAGGGGGAATGAGAGAGGGGAGTAGGAGTATGAATGTGTAAGGGAAAGGGAGATGATAAGGGTGTAGAGGAGACGAATGATAGAGGGGGAATGAGAGGGGGAATGTTCATCTGCTCGTGTCTATCAAATTTTCCCCCGAGGACGTGTCGCTCCGAAGAAAAGGAGGAAAATTTCGAAAACGCTCTCCAAGGGTTAATGGAATTCATGGAAGGAGAGCTCGTGAGTCGGAGCGATGGTTGAGTAATGGGGCTATTCGCACCCAAGTGAATATCGTCGTATCCCGGAATAATGACGTCCGTGAGCGACTGCTTGCGACGCAGTGAGAATAGGACGTTCGATGGAGAAAGAGATTTCGATGCCTGAGGAGGCTGTCGATCTTTGTGCGAAAAAGCCTTCGATTCGGGAGCAATTATGTTCCACAGCCAAAGAGGGAAGAAATATTTTCTCCAAATTCTATATAATAATACTTATTGATGAATTTTTAATAGTAAAATAGATAGGTTATTTAGTTGTGCAATTTTGCAGCATATTTTCCTTAATTTCCTTAGCATTTGACTTTTTGTACGCATACAAAGGTATTTTTAATTTCTTAAACACATAATAAACCAGATGTACATTCAAATTGAAAAACTTTCACCGTTATTGTTAGTGATTACTTACCGTATCCTCATCAAATATATACCTATATTTGGCAGAAAATTGTAATTGTTATGATGATGTATAACATGCAAAACCGGTCGCAACAATAATAAGATTGGAAAGTTGCATACATGTCGGAGTATAGTACACAGTCTCTCCCAGGGCGTTCTTTACGGTTTATGTTAAAAATAAGATAAATATTAATGGCTTAGCCCTGCAAAACGATATATCAGAAATCAAGGAAATATTTAATTGTGATTTACAGATTAATTTTATAATCAGTTGTTTAATTTAACAATCCAAAATTATTTAAAACATATCTCACTTGAAACAAGCAGTAGTAATCTTTTCGTTCACGTTCATTTCTTAATAGTAAATTATCCATTCCTTTTCATTAAAAGATGGATGGATAATCCAATTACTTTCATTTTCTAGATGCAGTAGGCGAAAGTAAGGAAATTAAACGTGTTCATAGTAAATCTTGTTTACTTGACTTGTTACGAATATTGGTCTCGTTGACAACAATTAAGTAACCATACATGGCATTTTACAGTACGAAGTGAGTTCCGACTTTCTTATTTAATTTTTCTTAAAAACGGCCGCTCCTTCGATAAAAATAAAAGGCAAGAAATATTTTGCAATGAAGTTTTCTCGAGTTTCTAGCCGGGTGGTGATTTGGTTTACCAACGCTTCGATGGCTGTCACTGCCATCATCCTCAGGGTATCTGAGATGCCGTGAGGGTGATCATCCGGGGTTTATATTCAAGTGGCCATTCTTGGTCTTTGTTAAAGTGGTCCTCTAGCCTCTAACAATGAGCCGGGCAGTGCTACGCGTTGAATATTAGTGTCGACTCTATTCTAGTGCATTTACAAACAAGTTTGACAATTTATCATGTGCCGCAATCTAATTGATTACATTAGCAGTTAAATAAGTGTTCAAGATCTCCTTGGTTCATGCTAGTCTACTAGTGCTACTAACCTTTTTGGTTGCTGACGTCAAACTTTCTTAAAAATTGTGCCTTATCATGAATTATATAGTCATTTTTTAAGTGATCTGCTTGTTGGCTTTAAAAAAATTTATATTTATAACATTTATTTTTGTCGAATTACACTTCTTATTAATTTAAATTTAACATAATTTACACCTAATAAAAGTAATATAAATTAAAGACATGAAATTGATCTTCAAATATATTTACTTATTTATCGGTATTATTTTACTTCATTCAGCATTGTAGTCTATCTTTAAATTTACTTTATGGTTAACCTGATTTATTATTAATACATTTCCAGATATCCCTTTATAGAAATGACATCAAATATACAAAAACGGTAGAAAATGTTGCATTTTTATCTTAATTCTTCAGAGACAGAACCTAAGAGAAATTCGAGCAATCAAAAAGTGGCAGTTTCTACCTCACTACCAACGAACTCCTTAACGAGAGAGATCTTTTGTAATGAAGACAGCAGTGCAGTCATTTCATCGATTAATCACGTCGATATCGAATATCATAGTAATGCTATGGTAAAAAACGATATCGGTTTTTAATTGGATGAAGGAATATTATTAGATAATTTGACAAAAAAAGAACTTTTAAAAAATCCGTTTTGTCCACCAAAAAATTACGTCTTTCCGTTTTCTGAACATCAAAAGAATGGCAACATTGAAAAAAGATACCTTAATCAATCTCACTTGGTTAAATATGCCTGGCTAGTTTATTCTCCTAAGAAAAGAGGCATTTACTGCAAATATTGCACCTTGTTTGCTCCGAAAACTGTTGGTGCGATTAACTGTAAATATGAGAGTGGGGTTTTGGTATCAAAGCCAATCACTGCATTTTCCAAACTTTTGGGGAAAGATGGTGTTCTTCAAAAACACCAAGGCAATGTCTATCACAAACGTGATGTAGAGTCGGCAAAAGATTTTTTAAGGAATGTTGGAAAGCCCCAATTTTAAGTTCAAAACATGTTGATTTCAGCTCGATTAAAACAAATTCAATGTAATCGAAAGCGCCTTTTTCCCATTATTGATGCGATAATCACTCTAGGTCGGCAAAATATACCACTTCGAGACCATAGAGATGACGGTTGTTTGTCAGACGTGCCTGAATGCAATGAAAGCATAACTAACGAAGGGAACTTTCGCACTATATTAAAATTACGTATCCGAAGAGGAGATAAGGATCTTGAAAATCACCTTAAATCCTCTAGCGCAAATGCTACTTACATCACGAAAACGACTCAGAACTCAGTCATTCAGTGTTGCGGCGATGAAATTTAAAAAAATATTCAAGGCTTTGTGAGTGAAGGAAAGTATTATTCCATTTTATTTGATGAAACAACAGATATATCTCTAGTGTTGCAGTTAAGCGTTATTATTAGGTATGTTTATGAGAATAAAATAAGAGAAGATTTCCTTGGTTTTGAGACAAATTTCGGATCAGGCATTTGTGAAGAAATCGAACCAAAATTGAGTAGAAATGTAATAGTAAAATCAGTGGTCCAGTTTTTACTAAAAAATAATTTAGAAAAGGAAAATTTCGTCGGTATTTGTACCGACAGCTGTCGTGTCATGGCTTCCGAGCAGCGTGACGCTGTTTTAGAAATTCGTAAGGTTGCTCCGCATGCGGTCAGGGTTCCCTGTCAAAGCCATTCATTCCATTGTCGAAATCCTCTGAAATTCTACCTATTAGAAAATATTTTGGAGTAATGGGTGAGGTAATAAATTTCTTTAATGCATATGCTAAGAGAAGTTTTGTTTTAAAGAGGAATTTGGGGAAACAGTTGAGTAGCTTGCGCGAGACACGCTACGCATGATGCACTTTTAATAATTGATAATAATTTTTTTTCAATTACAGGGGTTTTGAAAATCATCAGTAGATGGGATATCACATCTTCCACAAAGGCAGGTCTATTCCTTAATGCCATCATGACCAGCGAATTCGTTGTATCAATGAAATGCGTAACATTTATATTTTCACTAACCCTCTTGGTTACTAAGTCACTCCAATAAGAATCCCTAGACCTGAGTTCAGCTATAAAATGCATTGAAGACCTAGTCTGTTTATTAGATTTAGAAAGGAAAAGGGATGACGAAGTATTTCGTGGAATTTGGAAAATGCTAATAAATTGGGTGATACCTTGGGATTCGAACTAATGAACCTCCAGCATGCAACTGGACGAGATGCAAGAATTCTTTGTCCTGAAACCGCTGAGGAATACTACCAGTGCAATGTATTTGTCCCCATGATCGATACTCTCTTAGCTGATTTTCAAAGACGTTTTTGTGCTGACACATTGAAATTATTCTATTTAGGGAATACTAGTAAAAAGTGCTTGCATACTGCAAGCATTTCATCTCACCTTGAAAAAACATTAATTTTTTAGAGAGATATTTCATCATGGGAAATATTTCTTTAATTCAAAAGATTTCTCCCAGGGACCAAAGTTCTTTTTTTCCTTATGGAACAGTAATGGTGTAAAACAATTGCTAATTTTTGCAATTTTATTAATATTATACGTTTTCCGCATTGTGTTAATAACACCTCACATTTATGCCAAATTTTAAATTTGTAGCACATTTAGAAGTGAAATAACATTTATCTAATTGTTTAAATTTAAATAATTTTTAACGGCTGCAATAAGAATTTCATAGATACAATGAAATGTTTATTCGTTTAAATAGACTAAACTCTAATTAACTTGAAAATTTCAGCTGTCTAACTCGCACCGTAGTATCTAAACATTTACCTATTTGTTTAAACTTTAAGAATTTTTAACGGCCAAACAAATCAAAATATCAAAATTTGTATAATCCCTATTTCGTTTTTTTTTACAATTTCTATCTCTAGTAAAAATTTCAGTTCCGTAGAACATATGAAAATACATAAACCTTGAAAATTTGTTTAAACAATTGCGAATTTTTAGCGGCCGCATTGTTGCACTTTTTTAAGATTTTCGTTTTTTCTAGTCGGTTTTGCACAAAATCCTACATAAGAAAAAAATTTCGAATCTCCAGCTCATCTGAAAGTGCCTAAACATGAGTATCCTCCTCCTCCTCTGTAAGAAACGTCTATATATAATGATATTGCTGAAAAAGCTTCTTTGTTTGAATGAAAACGATTTTCTAAATACAGCTTCATAGTTATGGATAGTGCTCGTCATTTCCCGGTTCTTTCACAATCCCAGGATTCCGGGATTCAAAATTATGAATCCCGGGATTCCAATAAACAATTTATAAACCATTTAAAAAGAAAGAAAAAATAAAAATAAAATTAGAAATTGCTTGTTTATGACCCAAGGTTGATATATACCATTTAACTTTTAAAAATTATAAAAAGGAAGAATAAAAGAAAAATAGTGTTACAACTTTTTTATGAACAGGTTAATCTTATTAAGTAATTTTACTTAGGATTTTGTATCAATTCATTCAGGTTATATAATTTTTAGTAGAAAAATACTCCATTTTATTTATTTGAACCTCGTATCAGACAAAAAGCATGCATGTCGATGTTTAGACTAGTGCTTGTTTTTCCCAGTTTTTAATCGATCCCGGAACTCGGAGAAGTTCGAAGAAATTTGTTAAAATCATTAACAAATATCGGTTACACGGATAAAATAAAAAATAATTGAAATTAGCATTTATTTATTGACCTGAAATTCTCTTATTATATTGATTATAAAAATATAGTTACCAATAGACAAGGTATGTAAAATAAAATATGAATTGAAACATCTATACCATTAGCATACATTTATCATATAAATACAAAATCATATCGACAACAGTGTTCTAATTCTTATTTCCTATTAGTAATTGAATTTTAGTAACTTTTAAGAAAACATAATGTGTTCAGACTACGATTGCACAGTGATGTGCATATTTTGGTTATGAAAAAACCAGCTGCAGTCGTGAGAAAAACCTGAACTTTAATACCCCGAAAAATTTGTCATAATATGCTCAATTTGGGAGACAATTTGTATAAATGTCAACTCACCCTATAGCACAGTGGTCTTCAGCCGTTTTTGTTTTCTTATAAATGATTTTTGAACATGGAATACACTAATATAGTTTTTTAATTAGAGAATATGGAAAACGATTCAGTTGAATTGTAATTGGGAATACTATAAACGTAAAATCTGTGGGATTTTCATATTATCCGGACGACAAATTCCTGTCGTAAATTCGAGGAAAGCGGAAAATCGCGAAAACGTAAAATCCGTTAAAATTTATCATTATAATTATGGACCAAACGCCGGGACCGATAGAAAAAAGCGTAATTTCAAGGAAAACGTAAAATCGGAGGACGTGAAATCGAAGCTTCACTGCATATATTCCCACCAGAATTCAAGCATTTGTGAGTGCCCTATATAAATTTCTCCCTTATTATTGCATTAGAAGTGAAACTAAGCAACTCGGAAACAAAGTCTTGTTAGTGGTCCCTTTAGGAACAGCATGGACGATAAAAGTTAGCTAGCTAGCTTTATGATATACCGGGAATTCCCGGGAAACGGGAAAACTATTTTGATCCCGGGATAACAAGCACTAGTTATGGGCTAAGTATTCTGCTTTGTTGAAAGAATTGGGGGTTTCAAATTCATTTGATGTTTTTCTAAGCGAATTAAATACGAGTGTGTGGAGAACCAAATGGGAACGTGAATCTACGTGCAACTATGTAAAAAATGTCTTGGATTCATGCGAAGTTTTCAGTTTTTAACTGCAAAATTTTACTGAAAATTTTACTAACTCACCCTATAAGCGTCGCTAGCTCTGAACGGAGCTTTTCTGCTCTGCGACGACTAAAAACCTGGATGCGTAGCCAAATGAGTGAAGACAGGCTTTTGGGTTTGGCGTTGCTTCATATCCATCAGGATATTCACCTGAACCCGGAAGATATTTTAGATTTTTAAATTGTAAGATAATAATTTATATCAAAATGTACAGGAGAGCACTGGTTTGTGGATGGCTGTATTATATTCATGTAGTAGAGATTAAATTTTAAATTCATGCAATCATATTTGTTACAATATAAAATTAATAAAATGTATTTCTTACCTATTAGTGTTTTTTTTCCTTACGATAAAAATAAAAGTATATAATATATTTTCATATAATAGAAGTTATGACGAGGAACCCAAACTAAATGTTGTTAGCAAAATACATTTCATATATACTATATACAATTTGTTTACGATAGTTATCATAATATTAAAACATTTACAATGATTAATTATTTAAAAAATAAGGAAATACAGTAATTTTGACAAAATTTAAATTTAGGGTAATTATTAAAATATTCCCCACTCACGTGGGTAAATGGTCCGTATCGCCCCCCCCCCCCTCCATCTCCCCCTCCCCCCCGAGAAGTTTCTAGATCCACCCCTGGCTAGAGTTAATCACTCAAAGTGAAATATTTTTAAGCTTTAATTTCCCAAAGAGAAATTTTTTAGGTTTTATCTGATAGGATTTTCAAAATGAGCTTGGGGAGTGACACACTCGACATTTATAAAATATTTCGTGCTTTAAGTTGATACGATTTGAATAATATTATTTCTACATATACGTATGGTTGTAAATAAAGCATAAATAAAATGGAATTTTGGTGAATATCACAATATAATATGATAGAATTCAAAAATGGTTCATTTACGTTAAGTTATACTTAAGTTTAATATATTATACATGTTTATAAGTTTTTAAGTTCCGTATAACGAGATATGAATTTTTAATATACATATTATTATACTAGTAGTTGGTGCTTGCATACTGCAAGCATTTCATCTCACCTTGAAAAAACATTCATTTTTTCAGACAGACATTTCATCATTACAAATATTCTTTTAATTTTAAAGAGTTCACCTCCGCAGCGATGTTCGTTTTTCCCACATGTACAAATAATAGTTTAAAACAATCCCCAAATGTTGGAATTTTAAAAATTTTACATTTTCTTCATTATGGGGTATTAATGCTACACATTTTAGCCACTTCTAGAAGTAAAATCATACTTTTCTAATTGTTTACATTTAAATAATTTTTAACGGCCGCCGCAATTCATATATGGTGAAATTGAAATGTTTATTTGTGCAAATTTACTACTCTGTAAATAATTTGAAGATTTCAGCTTCCTAGCTCATCCCGTAGTCCCTAAACAGTTATCTATTTGTTTAAACTTTAAGAATTTTTAAATATAATATAATAAATATAATAATGATATTGATAGCGTAATTTCCCGTCAAATATGACGGGTATGCGTGGATTAAATATGAAATTTAAGGAACTTCCCATTCTTCCTCTTTTTCTCTCTTCCTCTCTCCTCCCTCCCACCCTCCCTCCCTCCCTCCCATCCACCCTCCCTCCCATCCACCCTCCCTCCCATCCTCCCTCCCTCCCATCTTACCTCCCTCCCATCCTCCCCCCCTCTCATCCTCCCTCCCTCCCATCCTCCCTCCCTCCCATCCTCCCACCCCCCCCCATCCTTCCTCCCTCTCCTTTCTCTCTCCTTCTCTAGAAAAATAGACTGATTCTATACCACCCTTACTGGTATCTGGACGTTTCACCCGAAGCACTTCACCCACGGGGCGGTTCACCCACAAGGGGGTTCACCCAAAGACCTTCCATCCATACCTTTTCATCCATAAGTTTTCTACACACAATCCAGTTCACCCACATAACGTTTCACCCAAAGACCCATAATTGTTTCACCTACTATTCAGTTCACTCAAAGACTTATGAACGAAACTAATGTACATATATGCATATTACTTTTATAATATATTTAAGCAATGCATTTATCATGTTGATTATTTGTTTTTTATGTTACTATTGGCTTTGGCTTTTTAGTGCTTTTCGTCATCGCTGAAAAGCACAATTATCTTCGTGATGTCCGTCCGTCCATACGTCCGTACGTATATATCAGGGAAGAATTGGCTAAACCGATTTCAACCATATTTGGTACGTAGAATATTCACAAATTAATGACCTAAATGACATATTTCGATCGAATCGACTTAGCAGGTGTGCCACAATTGTAAAATTAAACTATTCGGTAATTATGATTTTGGAAGGAATTGGCTTAACTGATTTCAACGAAATTTTGTATGGAGGAGGTGTGCAACATCAAAAAACAAAATCGATATTTTAAATTTAGATATAAAAAATAGAGCTGCCACAATACAAGTAATAACAAATTTATTTTTACAAGTATTTGTTTTGAACTGTTTACATCAATTTTAGCCAAATTTAAAATTTGTAATGTACATATATATACAAAATCATAGTAGCATATTTGGACCGGATCAACCAAACATTTCTTTTACACGTATTTCTCGAGTATTGACTGCATGAATTTTAACCCAATATGGCATATGTAATCTTCATATAAATAAATAACCGAAATAGCATATTTCAACCGGGTCGACTAAACAGGGCTACCACAATATCAATGTTAGAATTTTTCTGTAACTATGAATTTCGGAGATATGTGTAGCTTATGGAACGTATGCGATGTCGTGTGATTTCAGCGAATAGACTGCGAGATTTGCTCGCTCAAATATGAATGCGGCGGAATAAACTCGGAAGTTTTGATGAAAACGCAGGAACTCTTGTTTAACAGTGCAAAAATGGCGACTTTTCGGTTTAGAAAAGTATTTAGTTTATTTTCTTACTCATTTTGTTAATTTTCCATCCTTCGTTAGGTGTTTAAGTGAGTAATTATGCCAAAAATGACGAAAATCTGGATTTTGCATGAATTGGCAACATTGATAATCTATTCTATTAGTAAATTCTATTCTATTAGTAAATAATTCCTTCTTAATAGATTCAATTGAATTTCTAACATTTAAACTGAATCATGAGTCAAAAATAATGGATGAAATGTCTTTGGGTGAAACGTTATGTGGTTGAACTGGATGGTGAACGAAAAACCGATGAGTGAAAAGGCATGGATGAAAGGTCATTGGATGAAACTTCTCGTGGGTGAAGTGCCTGTGGGTGAAACGTCCCGTGAGTGAAGAGTGTATGGGAGAAATGAACCGTGGGATAATTGTCTGTGGGTGAAACATCCCGTGGGTGAAGTGCTTTTGGTGAAACGTCATGGAACCCGCTTAATTTCTATGCACCTTCCATTCTATATATATGATACTAGTGTATTGCCCGTTATATGACGGATAAATAATAATATTCCCTCCCTCCCTCTCGCCGTCTCACTCTCCATCCCTCTGTCTCTCTCCCTCTGTCTCCCTCCCTCTCTCTCCCTCCCTCTCTCTCCCTCCCTCTCTCTCCCTCCCTCCCTCTGTCTCCTTCCCTCTGCCTCCCTTCCTCTCTCACTCCATTCCTCTCTCCCTCCCTGTCTCCTTCCCTTCCTCTCTCTCCCTCCCTCTCTCTCTGCCTCTCTTTTCTCCCACCCCCTCTCTCATTCCCTCTTTTTCTGTCTCCTTCTTTATCTCATTCCTCCCGTCCTTTTCTAATTCTATACCTCTCTTACTCTCTATGTACCTTCCAAGCTATATCCATTCCTTCCTATCTCCCTCCCTACATCCCTCTCTCTCTCTTACTCTATATCTGTATAATCGTTTAGATAAGCAAAAGAACCCAAACTATGTCTCAGTCCCATTAGGATTACGTATTTTTGCAAAAATCCTACCATAATTTAAGGCAATCTATTCACTCGTATATATTACACGTATGCGGGTTGAGACAACAATTTATTCTCGAAGACAACATACCGTTTAAAAGCCGATATTTTCCCAAAAAATGTTATTTAAATGTTTAACATGAGAGATTTCGATAAGTTGGCGGAAAAAGATGAATAGAATAAGAGACTTCATTATTATTCCTAAAACAGTTTATATTTTAAGATCATTCGTCAACTTTTTCTAATTTTAATTTCCAAAAGAATAAAAGCCTGCACTTTAAAAAGTCGCTTTTTACGTGTTATCTTACGGGAAATAGAAATCGCCCCTATGGAGTCGAACCCGGGTCTTTTTTGTATTTTTTTCGTGATTTAATTTTTATATTTGAATCAAATATTCCTACGAAATTTCAACATTCCACCTAATCGGAGTGTTTGTTAAAACGCGTTATAACGTGCCATTGATAACTTCAGCGTTACGATGACAGATCACCGAAACTTAATGTATAATATTTGTAATATATTTGTATACGACTAAAGTAATGCTTGCTCGAAACAATTTTCCATCTGAAAATATTTATATCTGTCCTGAATAACCTGTAAAATCCTCATCTATTGTCACGCGTCTTGGAATAATCCTGTTGAAATTGAACTTTTAATGCCTGCGAAAGTGTAACGCATTTTCCAGGATTACGTGGCATTACCTTTGTCGTGACAAAACGGGGATTAGCTAAACGTAACTTCTTCGCAGAACCTTGCAGGGAAACCCCGTGGAGTTTATTGTTGCACACTGGTCAGCCACCCCTATCGGATAGGATCAGTCTCATGGATCCAGCTGCCAATGGCTTAATCCCAATTGTAATCTTATACCTCCAAGGGTGTTCGTTTACCAAAAGCAAATTACTGGAACCTTTCACTAAGGGCAACATTTTTTGGAATTGCCAGTGGATTATCGTTCGCGTTGGACTTGACTGAACTCGACATAGCGATTTATCTCAATTTATGTCTCATGAAAAATCGCGTTAAATATTTAAAAAAAATAATTACATTATTATTTCGAACGTTTTCTAAAAATTTCTAAACTACGGTAATAATAAGAGGCTTTTTTAAGTATACTTTTTCGTAGATGAAAAATTTGTCATCGATTGATATTAGTTTTAATATAGTCCTACGTATATAATTTACGGCAAAAGGGTTAATATATTCCGCGGCTCCAATGTATCTATTTTTGTTCATTATCATTGTTAATATAGAAAATAGGTGTAGGCTTTCAATATTTACTTTGGATGTTAAAGCCTAAGCTTTTTCTACTCTACAGGAATAAATTGTTGCTCGTTAACTCAGATGGGCATCAAAAATGATAAATGCAAGCAAAAGGAACGAGAATCGAGGGTTAAGGCCAATTTCAGGTTTAACTGCTTAATATGGGTATTGTCTGCAAACATATTTTTATAAACCCTCAGACTACCAAGTGGGGTAACGAGATGGCCCGATCACTAATTTTTTAGATTAATTCGTTGAAAAATGTTTCTGATTTTTATCTTTCAAAAAAATATTCGATTAATTATCAAAAATATTAAAATAAATATCGATAATTATTTCGGGGTAAGCTAGTTGCCCTTCTTGGTATTATTCGGAACATCGAAGAAAATTGAATTTTAATTTTGGAAGTGTCCTTGATAGCATTGACAATCCACTTGCCCTTCCATTAGGCTATCTTTGTCTTCACAAAATCATATTAACCACTACAGGTATATTAAAATAAAAGTTGGTATGGTTTAATTTGTCGCAGATCAAATTCTCCCCTTCAATGTCTACGTTCTTGTGTCGTGTAAATCCATTGCCTGAGGCAAAAATGCCATCCCACGCATATATATATATATATATAATTTAAGGTGAAGGTAATGTAGTGATGACGGTGGCAACAAGGCGTTGAAGGGAGCCCAGTGGACACTTCCAAGTGGGCGAGCTGCTGGGGGCGTCAAAGAGACACGAAAAACACAAAAAAACACAGAAGCTTCTCGGTCTTAAGCCCTTCCTCAGCGACGGAAATAAAGTATATTTATCCTCTCCAACTCATCCCACCACTCGGCTCTGGATGTTTGCCTGTAATTTATAGAACTGCTACCAAATGTAATAAACTATAATCTGTTATCCGTAAAAATTGATGTCTTGATAATCGTTTGTCTCAACTATCCCTGTTATTAGTACTTAATTCACAAATGAATTGCATGTTAGCATTGCCGTTGTAGGTACGTTTAATTGTCAATGATTTCATCTCTTCCTTAGGTGTCTTTCTTCTCGACGAGTCCTGAGTTGAGCAACAAGCAGCGCTTCGAGTACTTCTCTCGGACGATTCCTTCTGATCATTATCAAGTGAAAGCAATGGTGGAAATCGTCAGACGCATGGGTTGGTCATATGTTTCCATATTATACGAGGAATCTAATTATGGGATCAAGGTAAGTTATTCTCCGTTATTTAATGTTCTAGAGCAGGTGTTCTCAATCGTTTTACCGCCGCGACACATATGACGGCCGATGCTAACCTGCGCGGCACGCTGAATACTACAATCCACCGGACTAAAAAAAGGAGAATTTATTTGAAATAATGAAGAGTTTAAGTCTAAACATTATTTTTGGTGTTTTTAGAACTGACGCAATGGAATGTAAAGTATGTACACTGCTTAAAAATCCACATTATTTTTCACAAGCAGATGTCAAAATATTCGGCAACAGGACACTAGGATATCCGCGACACACATTTGTGTCACGGCATTACGGTTGAGAACCGCTGTTCAAGAGTGTTTACACTTTTCATAATATCTCTTCGAGAAACTAGTTTTCTTTCATGAATACAATACTTTCCCCTATACTTCCTATATGGAGAAAGTAAAAAGTATAAAATTTGCATAATTGAATGTTATTAAAGGTAAAATAGCTTTTAAAATTTGTTTGGCAAAGAAATATTAATGATGATTTATTTGTTTAACACTTCGCCATATTACTTTTAGATGTCTGAAACTATTTTATTACCGGAACATTCAATTACGTGAATTTTATACTGACCCCTTACTTTTTAGGGCAAAGATAGGATGGTTTCAATAAAAATATATATTAAATAAATTTTATTTTTCCGCTTTTTGTCAAAATGAATACTAACTCAGCTTTCACAGAAAAAGCTTTCAAGCATTAAAAAATCAGCAATTTAAATCTTTGTGCGTCTTTGGCTTTGGAGGATTCATTAATTATTCATTGTCAATGAATAATTGAATATTTATTTATATCTTCTTATTCTTTAAACTTAAATATAGCATAGATTTTTTGGGAAGATGTGGGCTGATGCGACGAATATTTATAATCTTACAGTTAGTGAGTCATACCCAATTACACGAAACTGGCAACAATGCAAATCAGCTTGACGACGTAAGATTTTCTGTTTAAAATACTTCAGATTTCCTCGTTAAGGACTACTGTCCTTGCAAAAAGTCTAGACACCCGAGTTTGAGATCGTATATCTCGAAAACAATCACAACGATTTTAATGGGGTGAAAAGTAACGGTTAGAGAATTTATCTTTATATTAATTAATGTACAACTTAAATTTTTAGTCTATATTTAAATATTTTATATTGGGCTGTATTTGAAGAAAAACACGGTTTTAAGACCAGAACATCCGATAAGACCAATTTGAAAGTTTGCATCTCAGAATCCCTAGAATGTATCAACTTGCAATTTTCACAGCGCTTACCTAAAACTATTAGAAATACGTATTTTGGAGCGTTATTTTATAACTGCAATGTTAATATCCGATTTTGTTACATTTCTGAAATTCGGCTATCTTCGTCAATCCTGGGTTGTTTTCAAATTCAGAGGTATCGTCGTCACCGGACAAATGCCTTTATTACTAATATATAAAAAATAACATCAGAAAATTACTTCCCAAAATGATACCGATTTTTATTTCATCTTCATTCTGCCTCTGCCTTATAGCTACCTCGGACTTATCAAAACTGGCGGGAGAGAGAAGGAAAGTAGCAACTGCAGCGTACGCTGTTGCTACATCTTCTTTGTTAGTGAGTCATTTACATGATCAGGAGGGCAATGAATGCGGAGGAGGTAGAAACAGCGCGCGCTTTCTCCTCTCTCTCGCCGTTTTACTACCCCCTCTCGCCGTTTTACTACCCCAGAGGTAGCTATAAAGCGGAGGCAGAATGATGAAGTAAAAATTAGCATCATTTTGGGAAGTAATTTTCTGTTGTTCTTTTTTACATATTAGTAATATAGGCACTTGTCCGGTGACAACGGTACCTCTATCTTTGAAAACAATCCAGGATTGAAGAAGATAGCCGAATTTCAGAAATGTAACAAAATGGGGTATTAATGTTAAAGTTATAAAATAACGCTTCCAGATACGTATTTCTAATAGTTTTAGGTAAATGCTGTTAAAAGTGCAAGTTGATACATTATAGGGTTTCTGAGATGTAAACTTTAAAATTGGTCGTATCGGATTTCCTGGTCTAAAAACTGTTTTTCTTCAAATACAGCCCAATATGGAATATCTATACATAGACTAAAAATTTAAGATGTACATCAATTAACGTAAAAATAAATTCTCTAATCGCTACTTTTCAACCACTAAAATCGTTGCGATTGTTTTCGAGATACACGGTCTCAAACTCGGGTGTCTAGACTTTTTGCGAGGACGGTAATTAGTGAGCCAATTCGGCGCGTATTCAGTAAGATACATTTGCTAAAGCAATAGGTGGAAGCACGTAATCTTAGAAATTTTCAGTTCTGGTTTGCCTCCTCCCATGAAGAGGGGAGAACCCGCACCGTTGGAAGCTACACTCTAATTAGAATATTCCCATCAGTGAAAACTTTACTCTAGCTTCAGCAGCTTTCGTACAATACCATATCAAAATTTCGAATTTTTCGAAATTAAAGCAATCTAGCGGAATCTGTATTAACTAAATTGAAAACTCTATTAGGGGAAAATTCATATATTAATAGGAGCTATACAATTAAAAAAAGAAGTTTCCTAATATTCTCAGTAGTTTGGCCACAATACCATTTCAAAGTTTGGAATTTTCCTAATTTGAAGCCATCTAGCGGAACCTCTACCATCCACCATTAAGCTTAAATCCATGAAAACTTAATGGGTTAACAAGAGCTATCTAATTCAAAAGGAATTTACTAAATATCTCTTAAAACAAAAAAGCTATTGTCTACTAGCGGACAGACAGAGTGGTCATATAAGCATGTTTTTAGGCGTTCTTTATCAGCGAAGCGGTAGTAGCGGAACGCCTTATGGGCTCGTCTCGTCCGTCCGTCCGTTGTAATTTTCATCTTCTAAGCCGCTGGACGGATTTTAGTTAAATTAAACAGGAGTGATGTTTATTAAAATGTATCGCCATATTGTGATTTTTAATTTCATCCGTAAAATAGAACTGACACCTGACATAATTACTTTAATAAACTTATACTCGTATCTCGTTAAATGGCATCCGTCAACCAAAAATTAAAGACCATAAATTTCTCTCCCTCACTCTTATATGATCTGTAAAGAACAGATTAAAAATTTATTCGGTTCGAGGACTTTATTTACCACAAAGAAGTCCACGAGACCAGATAATTACGAGTTATAGTTTCAGAGATAAAAATTCGATAAAATCCCGAGCAACACATCGCATATTTGTTTTGCATCGATCGCTAAGATGGTTCTCTCGGCAAGCAACAATGAAACGCCATATTTTTTCTTCCTAGCTCTTATATAATCTGTTTGCTACATATTATTCGGATAGAGGACGATATTTGCCACAAAACAGTCCGCGAGACCAAATAATTACGACTTTAATTTCTAATTTAATTTAATTTCATCTATCGATGCCGTTTTGTACTTATTTCCTATAAAGAACGCCTTTGAAAATCTCTTAGTGTTCCATTTGTGGAGTATAATTTTCCGTCTTGTTTTCTTTTAAGAAAACGTGCTAAAATTGACGGAAGGGATGTAAAATTTCGTTACTTTAGTCGTTCTTTGTTTTAAGAACTCTCTCGATGATTATAAATAATATGCAAATGAAAAATACGTTACACATCTTCTTGCAACATTCAAACGAAGAAAAGAATACTTCCAGGATTGGAACCTGGATAATCATTTAAACCAATAATTGCTGATATGTCGTCTACCGTTTCCGCAAAAAATTTGAAAATTTAAGGCTTGACCGCAACTTGAAAACAAAAAACAATCGGTGAAGTAAAAATAAAAGCAAAAATTTCGGTGAAGTGAAAATAAAAGGTGGTAGTATCAGACTCTTCAAAAGTCGTGCTACTATAGTCATTAAAGTGATATTTTCCAAATGCATGCAGGAGTAGTTGCCCGTCAAAAATGACGGGAATACATGAATAAAGTATTAAAGCTAAAACACTTCCCATTCCCTCTCTTCCTACCTCCCATTCCCCTCCCTCATCCCCTTCCATTCTCCCTCCATCTTTCTCATCCTCTCTCCCACTCTCCTCCCTCTTTCTCTTCCTCCCTCCCTCTCATTCTCCCTCTCTTTTGCAATTCTCCCTCGCTCTCTCTTCTTCTTTCTCTCTCTCAGCGCAGCATATATGAAATCTTACATACTGGCATTAAAAATAACGGCAAGCGGAAAGTACACACACAAAGTTAGCATGGATAGGTATGATATGAGGTGTAATAAACTGCTATTTATAATGGTAGTTATGTATAATTGAATTAAGAACTGAACACGTATACAATAAGTAAGCATACAGAACGTTAAACTATCCTCCATATAAAACGATTATTGTATCGCTCCGCGTAACGCTTTTTTAAGCGTCCTCCCGAGTAGGTAGCAGACTGAAATTAGGCGGGAATGATTCAATAACGCATTAAAAATTATTGCCGGAATAAAATAAAAATGACCCGGGATCTGATCCAAGAGATAATTTCTGTTCTCCGTTGATAACACGTAACAAGCGATTCTTCGACGCACAGGCTTTCATTCGTTTGCAAGTTAAAATTAGATAAAAATGGTCATCGATTTTCAGACTAGAAATGTTTTTTGCCCTTAAGAGGTCGCGCGCGGTCTTTTAGACCGCACTCCTTTCGTTCTCTTAATAATAAATGTTCATATTTAACTCTCATCCCAGGCATTAACAGCGCCTTTCTTCAAGGTCACTTTCTATTGACTTATGGGTCTGGGAGACTCCGAGTCGGCATTTATTGTTCTTAGAGAGGTTTTCCGTTCTCCACATTGCTTTCTATCCTCAGGGTCAAGCACGATATAAATGACCAAATGATTTTGTTTACTCCTCATTATGACATCAGCTGTTATTTCCACAACAAAATTCGTGGATGAGTGTTTAATTAATTTTATATCTACTCTTGAATTACTTTGTCGTTATTCGGAATCATTAAAGAAGTCACATTTTTAAAAAATCGTCCCTTTTTATTCTATAGGAGCCGAAATATGATATTGTATGTATATTCGAAAGGAAGGAATCGCACGGCTGCAAAAAAGTATTCGCAAGATTTCAAATCTTTATAAAAATAATAAATACAATAAAAATTTATGAATAAAATATTATTATTGAGGCAACAACTTCCTCTTTTAAAGTATTATAAGGTTTTTAAGATCTAATAATTTCCTGCTTGGCAAAAAATAAATAAATCTAGCAATTTCTCTCGAGGAACTAACACGTCGGACGGCGTTGAGAGGTTAACCCATTTAACCCCAGAAAGAATTTCCAACAAACAAATAAACAGACTTGGGCTTTCATTATATCCTTCGATTCCCTTATTTTTCTTATTAGCCTGAATGGCTACGTTTTAAAATGCGTTTCTATAGCTGTTTCAATTAAAATTCCGTCACAGGGAAAGTCTCAGATACAACGATAATATTTTAAAATCCAATGTCAAATTTCTCCCTTACTTAGAGTGGCCGCCCAAGGTGCTAGAAAGCTCACCCATCAACGGCCAAAAAATGAGAAGAGAGAATAAAAGATAGAGGTGAGGAAGGGGGAGAATCCATTAACGCAAACAGCCGGAGATTGTAATGCCAAACTCGAAACGTTTCCTTTCTCCTTGCATTTAAATAGCAATGGGTTCAAGGCAATATGGATATTATTCCGGCAGCGAGAGGAATTCTTCCGATTCGTGGAACCTATTGATTTTTGGCCTGAAGATATACTCCGCGGATTTTTTCCTCTAGTTAACAATTTTATGTGATTCCGCATGGAAAACAAATAAATCCTCCTTTGATTTTTCACGAATAAAAGAAATACTGCGGTTATTTTGCACTCTTTTTCTCGCGGTCTTCACATTCTCCAAATCAACAAATGGAGAGTGCATGGTAATTAAAAATATTCCGACCACGAAAATAATCCAAACTGAAATTTTACGGAAATTGTTAAAGCATACGAACGAAATCAATTCATTAAATGAAGGAAATGAATAGCATTTTCAATACTAGTTTAAGGATAAAATTAGATCTGCTTTTAATAGAAAGTTAATTTGTCTTATCCGGGAAAGAAACATAAATAAGTCTGTAAATGAAGAATAAAACATGAAATCTTTTTCTCTTTTTTTAAATGCTTTAAATATTGATTTTCCATTTCGACAAGACATTTGCATGAAAGTTACTATCGCAATATGTGTCACATACCGACCAGGGATTTTACTGAACTGAACCTACAATCCACAGGCACGCGCGTACGATATATATGAGTTGTTTGTTCTTGCGTACATCAAGCGCCAAAAAATTCACTATGCATCAGAATATAAACTCCTAAATAAACCAGTTAAGACAACAGCATTTGAGCCACGCGGAAACCTTGAATATCTACTTATTATACTAGCGTATTTGCCCGTCAAACATGACGGGTGTGCGTGAGTTAGGTATTAATTTAAAATAAAATTTTAATAAAAATCAATGAAACCAATTTTATATGCTCTAAAAAGTGGCCAATAAGTATAAAACCCAAATAATTGAACGTTCCAGAAAATTAAAATAATCATGGGATTGTAAAATTTGTGTGACAAAGAAATATTAATTGTAATAAATAATTCTACTAGAATTTTGTTATATAAATAAATAACCGATGATATAATAACCGCAACTTATTTCGTAGGCTACGATTAACACCAGATAAACCCTATGAATTAGTATTTCGCAAACTACGAATATCACCAGATACAATAAACAATCTTCGGGAAAAACACCCTGAAAAATAAACGCAAGCCTCGTTTTCGAACACTCATTAGTAATAGAATAATTATTTATTTATTACAGTTATAGTTATTATTTATTCTAACCAAAGTAGTTTTTAACTGCAAAATAGCGTCGAAATATCGGGAATATTTGGACAGATAATCCCAGTAAATCGCACACAATTACACGACACAGGCAACAATGCCAATCACCTTGACGACAAAAGATTTTCTGATAAAAACACTAACACTCCATTTATGGGCCGATTTCAGGCGCATACAAAAACGGACGACAGGGAAAAAAGTCGTTCTTTTAGCCGTACTTTGTTTCAAGTCCCGAATTCCTACGATGATTTTAAGTAATTTTAAAATACACTGCGCTCATACCCGTGTTATCAAATGAATAAAATAAACACTGCTGGAATTGAGCCCATTCTATGATTAACGTAAATTGGTCGTCAAATCTGACGGATATGCGTGGATTAAGTACGAATTAAATTTAAGGCACTTCCCATTCTTCCTCCTGTTCGGTCTTCCACTCTCCAACCCTTCTCTCCCCATTCTCCCTCCCTCGCCCCCTCTCTCCTTCTCTGGGCAGTAGTATTTCTAGTCTCAATCTCGCCCTATTAAAGACCATTATCTATCATTCCCTCTTCCCCTCTACCTCCTTCTGTCTCCCTCCCTTTATCTCTCTCTTCCTTACTATCCCTCTCTCACCCACTCCCTCTCTCTCTCTTTCTCTGGAAAATATACTTCCTAGTTTCAATGTCGCCCTAATAAATAACATATCTATTTATCTCTCCCTCTCCCTTTTTCATTGTCCCTATCTCTCCTCTCTCACTCCATCTCTCTGATCTCTCACTCCCTCTCTCTCCTCTCTCACTCCCTCTCTTTCCCCCGTTTCCCATCCTTTCTTTCTTACTCTCTTCTTCTCTAACACGTATTAAAACATTCAATGTACGCTTTCCTTACGCATATAGTATAACGGTTGAGACGACAATACAATCTCGTGGTTTTATAATGGCACGGTCGGCAAGACAACAGATAGTTAAAAAGCTTAAGTTTTTCCAATGAATATGATTTAGGCGTAGGACTTGAGCGATTTTGTATCTTAGGCAAAATGTGACGATAAGAATATGAAACGTTATTTATGTTTCCTTAAAACGGTCCATATCCGAATTAATAGGTCAATTATTTCCAATGTTTACTTGTAGAGAGCCCGCAGTTTTACTCCGGGAAATCATAAGAAATGTCAGAAAAATATTATAATAAACGAAGAATGGACAGAAAATAAAATAAAACGCCGGGAGAGAGATGTAAAATGAGGAACAAACAAATAAGAACAAAGAAAGAACCGTGAAGACGAACAAAAATGATAAATGCAGTAACAAACGAAGTGCAAAGATAAAAAGAATAGTCAAACGTCTATAGTGTGTGACAAATCATTCAGTTACAATGCCTTACAACAAATAAATATATTTTCCACCTCCCTCTCTCTTTCCCTTGCTATTCTGTTTCCCTCTCTCACTCCCTCTCCCTTCCCCCATTCTCTCTCCCCCTCTCTACCTTCCTCCCATTTTCTCTCCCCTCTCTCTCTTCCTTTTATTCTCTCCCTCTTTCTCTTCCTTCTTCCCATTCCCTCTCATCTCTCTCTCCCTTCCTCCCATTCTCTCACCTTCCTTTCCCCCATTCTCCTTCCCTCTCTCTTCCTTCCTCCTATTCTCCCTCCCTCTCTCTTCCTTACATTCTAACTTCTTTCTTCTCATTCTCTCTTCCTTCTTCCCATTCTCTCTTCTTTCCTCCCATTCTCCCTCCCTCTCTCTATCGTTCTCTTTCCCTTCCTCCCATTCTCTCACCCCCTCTCTCTTCATCCCATTCTTCCTCCCTTTCTCCCACCCTCTCTCTCCCACCCTCTCTCTCTCCCACTCTCTCTCTCTCCCACTCTCTCTCTCCCACTCTCTCTCTCTCCCACTCTCTCTCCCACTCTCTCTCTCCCACTCTCTCTCTCTCCCACTCTCTCTCTCCCACTCTCTCTCTCTCTCTCCCACTCTCTCTCTCTCTCCCCCTTACTCTCGCTCTTCCTTCCCACCATTCTCCCTCCTCTCTCTCTCCCTCTCATTCTCCTCTCTCTCTTCCTTCCCCTTGATTGCCTTTCAATATTTGAAACAAGAAATAGCATGTTATGCCATCTCTTATTTACATTCAAGTGACATTGAATTCATTCCAATGCCATAGACTTACGATATTGACTTTGGCAACAACATCGGTCGCCATGGAAAGGAAAACTTTTTCGTTAAAAAAAACTCGACATTTTGTAGTTTATAGCTCAATTTTGAAAGAATTCAATCTGTATTTGAACTTTAAGCGTAGGAAAATGAAACTTAATAATTTTCTTCGTCCTAGAGTTCGTGCTGATTTTATACGATGACTTTTAGTAATTTTTACGTACAAATTAAAAATATTCTACACTCATATCCAAGTTTTTAAATGGGGAAAATGAAAATAATTGGCGGAATTAATCGGTTTAAAAATCAGCCTCTTATCCTATACTCGTTATTGCGGCTAAAATGATGCATTTCACTTGTCTCCACGTTATGTAGTTTTTTCGTTATAAACATATACTTGACCGGACACCGCCTCAGACACTAAATTATTTTTATATATAGTATGATATGATTATAAGTCTATTGCATTAATGCTTACAAAGGCCTATTGAAAAACAAAATAAATAACGACGAACAATTGAAAATGAAAAACTAATACTAAACACAAATATTAACAAAAATATTTTAATTCAACGTCCACTGATATAACACAAAGGACTTTTATTTATCACAAAATCTTTGGTTGAAATAATAAAATTCAATGAAAAATATTTAAATTCGTAACATTAGGGTATAACTCTTCTTTATAAAAAATATATTTGGTTTTCCATAACAGTAAACCTAAGAACAAACCGAAAAAAACAAACCAAAACGAATCAATAAGAAAACAATATAATTTATTTAACCCAACGACATGAACGATCACTACAAAGAATACAGCACTTTCTCCAAATACTTTGCATTTGAGAAATAAAATAAACAGAAAATGAACGAAATAATCAAACAAACAAAACAGATTGAAAAAATGGATGGATGGATGGATGTCAAGTCACCCCTGCCAGGGCGCGAAGAGCAGTTCCCAGCGCTGCCGCGCTGTTGCCTGCTAGGAATCCTGAAGTGTAGAATCACGGTGCTTGAGTCACGGCACAATGAAAAGGGAGGTAATTTAATTTAGGTAACGGAAAGGGATAATTTTGGTTTTTTATGTGGGCCTGCTGCTGGCAATTCATAATCCCAGAGAGAGGAAAAGAGGGGGTTCGTGCATATTTGCATTTGGAGCAGATATTTATTGTTTAGGCGCCGTAGGAAGTCGGGAAGGGGAGGGATTTTCAGGTCTTTATGTAGATCATCGTTTCTTTGAAACCATCTGGCGCCAGTTATTAACCGTAGCATTTTATTTTGGAAGACTGTTAATTTCTTGATTTTGATTTTACCGCAATAAGACCATACAGGAGAAGCATAGGTCAGTATCGGGCGGATCATTGACGTGTAGAGGATGCATTTGGTCTTCATTGACATTGGGGAGCTTCTGCTGAGTATGCTATATAGGCCTTTCTTGATTCCGGTTGCTTTCTGGAGTGTTTTCTTCAAGTGGGAATTCCATGTTAATTTTTTATCCATGGTGACCCCTAAAAACGTTGCTTCATTCTTGCGAGGTATAATGGAGTTGTACAGTTGGAGGAGGGCGCCTTCGCCTTTTTTGGGGTGACGGGAGAAGACAACATTTATACATTTGCTGGGGTTAACTTTCAGTTTCCATACAGTCATCCAATCCTCAATTTGGCGCAAATGGTCCTGGAGTTGATCGCTGGCGGAGTTTGCATCCCAGTGGCGGGCAGCGATGGTGGTGTCATCCGCATACAGGTAAAGTTGGGTGTTGTCTGAGCGTGGGAGGTCGTTGACAAAGACATTAAATAGATTTGGGGAGAGAACGGACCCTTGGGGTACTCCGGCAAGGCATGGAAAGGTGAGGGATGAGGAGGTGTTGATATTAACAAAGAATTTACGGTTCTTGAGGAAGGATTGCAGGATTTTGAGGAGGTAAAGCGGAGGTTCATAGGCAGACAGCTTGAAGAGGAGGGCCTGTGGCCAAACTTTATCGAATGCCTTTTCTAAGTCAAGAAAGGCGGCAGTTGTCAATTGGTTAGAGTTAAACCCATCTGTGATGTATTCGACGAGTCGTAAAATCTGGTGGGAAGTGGAGGTGCGTGATTGAAACCCGGCTTGTTCATTAATAATGAGGCGATTGGAGCGAAGAAATTGTTGAAGTCGGTTGTTGATTATCTTCTCAAAGACTTTGGCGAGCGTGGGAAGGAGACTAATGGGACGGTAAGAAGAAGGGTTGGTGGGATCCTTTTGTGGTTTTGGTATCATGCGGATCATGGCGATTTTCCAAGCTGAAGGAAAGTAGGAGCAGAGGAGGCAGGAGTTGAAAAGGTTAGATAAAAAGGATAAGAATTCATTGGGAAGGTTTTTCAGGACTTTGTTTGAGATCTTGTCCGAACCTGGTGCTGATTTTTTCTTGCTGGTTTTGATGATTTCAGCCACTTCTCCAGGGTAAGTGGAGAACGGATCAGAAGTAGGGGAATATTGCAGGTTTTCAATAAAAATATTAACGTCATCCTGATGCAGGGATGGTGAGGTGTTTTGGAAGGATTGCTGGAGATGTTCCGCAAATAGAGAGCATTTTTGTTGGTCAGTCGTGGCGGTCACTCCATTTTGATGCAGGGGAGGAGGTGATGTCCGTTTTTCTTTCAGACTTCGGGCAAGTTTCCAGACAGAGTTGTCTTCGCTGGATAAGTTGCAGATGAGGTTGTTCCACGATTGTTGGCGATGGGTTTTTACCAAGGAACGGACTCGGTTTCTTAGGGCATTAAAGAAGTTCCTGTCAACTTGGTCTCTGGTCTGTTGCCATGTTTTGCGCGCTGCATTCCGTCTTCTCATAACTGAAATTATCTCAGGGGGAAGATTTTCTGGAGATTTGATGGGGACGTGGTAAGAGGCGGATTTCAAGGAGGAATGGATGGCTTGGGTCAGAGTTTCTACTGCATGGTCGATTGAATCAGGTGAGGACAATGGAAGGGACACAAGAATGGGTAGGTGGGAAAGGATTGTGCGTTTGAAGTAGTCCCAGTTGATAGCAGACGATTGGATATCAGATAAGGACGGTGAGAGGTCATAGATGGAGAGGATTGGAAGGTGATCAGATGCAGAGTTATCTAGTACAGTGAAGGAGGGGGGCTGGGGAAGATTAGATGTAAGGATGATGTCCAGGATATCAGTTGATAGGTCGGTGATATGCGTTGGCTGCAATTTTGAGAAGTTGAGAAGTTATATTGGTGTTGCAGTTGCTGAAGCCTAAGTCCTCTACGGTTCGATACCGAACATCCCCAGGCAGTGTGCTTTGCATTAAAGTCCCCCGTCAAAATGCTACGTTGCTTGAGAAGATGGAGCAAAGCTATTCGATCCATATGGGGATAGGTGGCGCCTGGTGGGTGGTAAATGGACCATACAGAAAAATGACCTCTGTTGGTTCGTATGTTAACACCCACTAGCTCAAGGGATTTGGTAGCAGGATTGGGGATTTGGAGGCATTGAAGGCCTTTTCTTACCAGAAGAAGGACTCCACCTCCACGAATGTCAGAGGCGCGGTCAACCCTGAATTGGTGAAAGTTGGGAATGTAGAGTGAGTGGTGGGGTTTGAGCCTGGTTTCCTGGAGGGCGACGATATCGGGATGGTTCGCGTCGATGATTGCCAGCAGCTCCTCACGCTTGGTTTTAATGCCGTTACAATTCCATTGCAGAATCTTCAGCTGATTGACGTTGCAATTAAGGGCCATTGAAGTACGTTAGAAGAATTTGCCAGATTTCCTCCAGGATCACCTCTAGCTTCGTTTTCCCAGGGGGAGGAGGAGTAAGGAACTTGGAAAAAACTCTTTTCAGAGAATCCATGAAAAACTTTTGGATATCACCATCGAGAGAGCAGGAAGGGACGTAGGAATGGGATTGTGTGGGTTGTGAGGAGGAAGAGGTTTGTTCGGCTGCAGGATTAGGTTGGCGGGATAGTAAAGAAGGGAAAGCAGAATGAGAAGTAATACAAGGAGCAACTGGGGTAGAAGATAATAGCCGTCTTTCTCTCAATTTCTCGGCATAGGTTTTGTAAGCCGGACAGCCTCTGAAATTAGCAGGATGGGAGCCGTTGCAGTTGGCACAGATAGCAGGTTGTGACACATCCAACGGGCAGGTAGAAGCAGCGTGGAAGTCCCCACATCGAACACAGCGCTGTTTTAGCCCGCAGGTTTTGTAAGTGTGACCAAATCTTTGACATTTGGTGCATTGGGGTGGGCCTGGAGATGGTTTATATGGGGTTATGATTGCGCGGATGGACCCGATGTACGGGTTATTGAGCAGTCGTTGGGCTTCATCGTCGTTGTCAACAATCAGTTGAAAGGTGGCAACAGGACGAAGAGGAAAAGGTTGCGGCAGAGATCCTGGATTTAGAGCCTGTTCTTCCTCTCGTTTGCGGAGCATGTCAGGAGTTGGGCGGTTGGTTTGAACTTGACGGAGGCTATGAACTGTAATATTTTTAGATTCTACTGCATATTGAAGTTTGGGAAGGGGATAGTCGATTGGAAGTCCTCTTATTGCAATGACAGGCTTTTTGTCCTCCGCTAGCCGGTACGTGAAATATTCAATGCCATTAGATTTTAAGTGTTGTACAACCGAACGGAAATCATTGCTGCAGGAGCACTGAATTTTAATCTGTTTCCCTTGCAGAGAGGTAACAGGCTTCATCGTGCAGGCTTTTAGAATTCCATCTTCTTTAACATGAAAATTGATGGATTCAGGCAAAAATATTGGCGGAATATTGCCTGTATGTGGGTTTCGGAAAATCTCAGTAGCAGGGGTAGGTTTGGGACGCGATGACGGAGGTTGAACCGTAGTTGAATGTGAGGTAATTGGGTTGAGAGGGGATGAGGTATCCATAGATTCAGAGGCAGATGCAAGGGCGGCGAAGGAATTACGTAAGGGAATTGTTTCACGTACAACGACTTTTTTAGGCTGAAGGATAAGGGGGGAGGCAGCCTTTCGTTTGGGCTGTACAGTAATAAAATCATTACCCTGATTGCCAACGGATGCATTAGAACCTTGGGTCGGTTTTGAGCAAGTGACTAAGGCCAAGAATTGCGGGTTGTCAAGAAGGTGTTCCGGAATGTTAATATTAACCGTACCAGCAGCAGCAGGGGGGAGGGAATCAGGTATGGGAGGTGGAGGGGGAGGGAGTATGCCGTGACTTGCCAAATGATGACTTGGGCAAGACGATACGTCCCTCGGAGGCAGACCGGGAGAAGCTTCGGTTAAGCAAAGGGTAGTGGTTGGTCGTGGAAGCGTCCTTATCTCAGGTTCCGAGGCCGCGTTGCCATCCGGTAAAGTGGGAGAGGGGTCAGATGTAGCGGGCGGGCATTCACTTCCACTCCGAATCCAAGACTCGCAGTCAACAGGGCTTCGGCTTCGGTCCGATGCCAATTCCCGTAGTGGAGGGTGGGAGGATTCCCAATCGGGGTCCATCTCAGCCGAGTCTGTTGAAGAAAGGTCCGGGGATCGTGGGCGGGACATGTCCGAGGACATGCCCTAAGAGAGGTCCAGCCAGGCGTAGGTCAAGATATACACAGAGATCCACAAAACACAATCCAAAGTCCCAGTCCGAAGCACTCTTAAAAGCGCAAGAAAAAGCAGAACAGGTTGCTCTGGAAGCACGTCCGCTCTCCACCGCGACTCACTCGCGACTCATTTTCAGATTGAAAAAATCATTCAAATAAACTACCAAACGATAAAACAAATAAATCAGTATAACGAAAGACCAAACCAATGAACAAAGCGAAGTAAACCAATGCGACAAATGACAAACAAACCAAAAACAAAACAGTGAAGGTCACAAAATACCCTGTTTTAGAGAACAATTTTCTCTATGCATAAACGCCGTACGTTAGATAGATACGTCAGTAAATGACACTCATTATCAGCTGAATCATATACCCCTTAGCTCGATTCTTTCAGCAATGAGTTATTTCAGTGAGTGTTTGTTTATATCAACAATACATTTATTACAATGAAGAAAATAGATTCTATAACTCCTGATAATCGAATTTCATCTTTTATTTAAAACAAATATAATAAAATATTTAAAAAATGTAAGTTATTGTTAATAAGTCAATCGTAAAACTTATGTTCACTTATTATGTGTTGAATTACACTGGTTTCATTAGTACATAATAAGTAAAGAACATACATAAGTAATACTTAAATAAAATAATATAAAATATTACTGAATAAATATAATATAATTTTACGACTCACAAGATCGGTATAAATGTCAATTATTAATATAATTATGATATGCTAGTCTTTTAATATTTGAAACTGAAGAAATACCTTGTTATGCCATTCCTTATTTACGTGGATAATTATTTCATTTCAATGTCAAAGACTTAGGACATTGACTTTGGCAACAATATCGGTTGCTATGGAAAGGAAAACCTTTTCATTCGAAAAACTCGAGATTTTCTAGTTTAAAGTTCAATGTTGGATAGATTCGATCCGTATTTGAAATTCCACCGTAAGAAAATGAAACTTCATCATTTTCTTCGTCCTCGAGTTAAATCCTGACTTTGTACGATGAACTTTAGTAATTTTAATGTACAAATGAAAAAGAGTCTACACTGATCTCCATGTTTTTAAATGGGGAAAATGAAAACAGAAAATATTTTGAAAAAGTAAATTGCTCAAGTGAATCGGTTTAAAACCCACTCTATACTCTTTATTTCGGTTAAAATGACACATTCAACTTGTCTATACGTTATGTAGTTTTTGAGTTATGGATGCATACTTATACTTGAACGGACACCGCCTCCGACACTCGATTATTACCTACTTTTATATTAACTTTGCTTTATATATATACTAGTAATCGGTGCTTGCATACTACAAGCATTGGGAGCGCCTGGAATCGAACCGAGGAAACCTACTTAAGATGTCTTATTTTATCCAAATGCCTACTTATAGCATCTACAAACCCTGAAAATTTCAGCGCAATATTCCTCTTAGTATTGTCTGCGCACCCAAATATGTTTTCTCTTTGCTTTTAAATATCACGGTCTGAGAGTGACGACATGACAATAAGCTACTTTCCAGTTCGTGGCACTAAGCTCTCGTTCAGCTTTATTAACACGTAAAATAAATTCCCGAAGAAAAGCATTGTCTCGTAGTCATGGCAGAAATATTGGGCCACGGTTGTAAATTGTATAAAATCCCGTTTTTATGCAGTAAAAATCAAATAATTGGACTAATTCGGCACGGATTCGTGTTCTACTTTCAGGAAAAAATATCTTCGTTCTTTTTCCCGTCTTCTAATTCAGGTCCAGAGTTTGTACCTTAATTAAACGTAATTATAAAATGCCATTATAAAAAGGCTTGTACGGATTTAAATGGTTTTCTAATGGGACGTGAAAATGAGCGTTTTGGAGTGTAAAAGACCCCGTTGTAAGGGGAAATTTTGGAATTTTCCTGATGGTTTTGGACCATCACCAAGGTTCCCTCACAATTTCAGCTCTGTGGAATATCTTTAAGTACCTTAGGTTTTATATCATATCATTATATATAGACGTTCCTTACAGAGGAGGAGGAGGATATAACATATATATATATATTAACTAAAGGAAAAGAAAAGGTAGTGATGAGGGTGGCAACAAGGTGTTGAGGGAAGCCCAGCGGACACTCACCAAGTTGAAGACCAAGCTGACAGGCTGCTGGGGGCGTCGAAGAGACACGTAAAACACACGAACACAAAAACACACGCAAGCTTATCGGGCCTATGCCCTTCTTCAGCGAAAGAGTAACGTAAAGTGACACACTGGGCGGGGAATGACAGGGTGATGCGGGAAGGTTGATGATTGGAGGAGGTGGGGAGTAGAAGGGGTGGATAGCCAATAAAGAGGGAGTGTGATGAGGTAGAGTGCGAATAGTTACAAAGTAACAAGGAGACATTGTAAGGGGGCTAATAGGGTTAACGGAGGTTGAGGCCAGGCGGAGAGAAAGAGTCGAGAAGATGGATATGTGCTAGTTCCCAGTGTCGGAGAAGGGGGGCAGGAGTGTCATAGGGTAAAGCGCGAATAATCCTAACATTGTAGCAACTATTGAAGAAGACATTGTGGGTATTAGCATGTAATGCAACTGGGAGGGGGCGTCTGAGAGAAACGCTATTCCGGTGACCGTTCATTCGGATGTTTAACGGATTGCTGGTGAGGCCTACGTAAAACGCGGGACAAAGGGTGCAGGTAAGGAGGTAAATGACGTTACGGGTGGTGCAGTTGCTTCTGGAGGTGATGGGGTAGGTGATGTTGGTGGAGGGACTCGAGAAAGAAGATGATGGTAGGTGGATAGGGCAAGTGAGGCAGAGAGGTTTTCCGCAGGGGTGGGAACCTATTGCAAGAAGCGTGGTAGTAGTGGGAAGTTCCTTCATCCACAAGATATTTCCCAAATTTGGGGGCTGGCGGAAGGAGAGGAGCGGAGGATTGGCAAAAAGGTTGATAAAGAGGGACTGATGGGAGGAAGAGGTAAGAATTGGGTGGGCAGCATGGAGGATTGTTTTGAGAGCTTCGTGGATACCAGGATGGAAAAGTGTCGTAAGAGTGAGTGGAGGGGTAGATGCAGGAATAGTGGGTGTGTGAGGATGAGATCCATTGTGGGTAGGCGTCATCGCCCTATGGATCTGTTCGCGGACCAAGACTGGAGGGTAACCACGTTTGAGAAGAGCATCCTCGAGGACAGAGTAATACTCTAGAAGGGATGCTCTATCGGAACAAAGCCTCCATCCTCGACGAGCAAGGGCATAGGGGATAGAGGTTTTGGTATGAAGGGGATGGCAGCTATCAAAGTGGAGGTATTGGAGGCTGTTGGTGGGTTTGATGTGAACACAGGTGCGGATTTGGCTGTCTTGAAGGTAAAGATCGACATCCAGGAATGTGATGTGGGAGGTAGAGGATTGGTGGGTGAAGGACAGTGAAGGATGGGAGGAGAGACGCGAGAGAAAGGAAAGGAGAGAGTCAGGTCCATGCGTCCAAATGAGGAAGACATCGTCGATGTATCTCATCACAAAAGTGGTCTGGGTGGAACGTTGAGGAAGTGTCTTTCCCATTCTCCAAGGTAGCAATTGGCGTATGAAGGCGCCATTCGGGTGCCCATCGCAGTGCCTCTAATATATATATATAACATACTAATGTTTAGGCACTTCCAGATGAGCTGGAGATTCGAATTTTTTTTCTTAGGTAGGATTTTGTGCAAAACCGACTAGAAAAACGAAAATCTTGAAAAAGTGCAACAATGCGGCCGCTAAAAATTCGCAATTGGTTAAACAAATTTTCAAGGTTTATGTATGCAATATATGAGAGTGGGGTGTGGCCGGAGGAGTTCGTCAGAACGGAAATGATACCACTACCTAAAAAGAAAGGGGCAAAGAAGTGCGGGGAGCATAGAACTATTAGTCTGATAGCTCATGCGGCCAAGATAATGTTGAGAGTGATGAATAGAAGGCTGACGAGGGTAATGGAAGAGAATGTAGCAGAAGAACAATTTGGATTTAGGAAAGGAATGGGAACGAGGGATGCCATAGGGGTGGTAAGGATAATTGGAGAGAGGTATTTAGAACGGGACAAGGGTATCAGTCTGTGCTTTGTGGACATGGAGAAGGCTTTCGACTGGGTGAGGGGGGAAAGGATGATGGAGATATTGAAGGAGAAGAAAGTAGATTGGAGAGACAGAAGGTTGATAAGGAATCTATACATGAGACAGGAGGCGGCCATGAGGATAGGGTAAAGCAGGGCAGAGTGGTTCGAGATTGGGAGAGGAGTTAGACAGGGCTGCTGTTTGTCACCAACCCTGTTTAACATCTATACTGAAGAAATGATAAAGGAGTGTTGGGAGACGAGCACAGGAGTAACCCTGTGTCTCCTGATCTAATAGTAAATATGCTATGGCGCAAATTTTAAATTTATAGAAATGTTGATTATATCGTTAGGATACTTTCTTAGGAACAAAACGCATGGTTGAGAAATGTTTCAAAAGATTTTTTGTTTCGGAAGACGTTTCCCGAGTAATTGTTCCAAGTCCGATATTTTCTCATTTAATTTAATACTTTACTTCATACCCTCAATTCCATAACCTCTATTACGTTAGAAAAGTAAGCAAATAGCACTTACATAAAAAGGTCAAAAAAACATTATCAACGTAAGATGAAAGCAAATCATCATTCAGTTATTACAAGCACTTTCTAGTTCAGGTGACTGAAGAGGTAGACTGCGGTTTTCATTGCAAGGAAGTTGTAAGGCAAACCTATTTAAATTAATATTACGCGATGAGAAACCTTGCAGGGAGGAGTAAGGCTGTTAATGAAGCTTATAAAATATTTATACATATGGCATCCACTGAAGAGGCCGTCACTTTGTGGAACTCCATAATAATGTGGAATCGTTCCAAGTTCTCTAATTCTGTTTGTTTTATTAGTATTTATTTTTCCTTATATTCATAGAACTTCAGTTGATACATTCAAATGCTACGACTGTTACTGTATTTTTATTATTCTGTTTGAACTTCCGAAGTTCAAGGCCTATGTGCTGTATTTCGATGCTATAAATTTAAAAAATTATACTTTGCCTAAAGGCAAGGTAAAACTTTTTATTCAAAGCTTTCATCGCCCTTGCGGCCAGTATATTTTTATAGACGAAGTGTACGTTTGAGCATTGTCAGAATGTGTTGAGTCGGTGTAGATCTATCTGTTTTCGAAATTTCGATTGGAGGCTTAGTTATAGGTGGTGAATTTGTGGTTCGTTACTTTTTCCGTTGATGGCATTATACTTCATGTTCACATCGAGTTTTCTCTTTCTGACTCAACCACTCTAATGAAAGATCTACATCGGTTCGGTGAGATGAATGGAGGCAAGTCATTAAGAAGCGACTCTTGCGGTACGCTCACCACGACACGGATGTGTTTCGTCAGAATATTTGGAAAAGGGGACTGTTCCGAGAATGAAGGTTAGGAGGAGAGGCTCCCTGGGGCGAAAGTCCTCGGACGAGAACTCCCCTGGAACTTTTGATTTATACGTGTAAATATATGCACGTGTTGACATCGCGAGGTAAACCCAAGGAGAGCGAAATTGTATCCATCTATTGTGGAGGAGAAGCACGTAAGTTGCTAAGTCGGCGCATTATTCTCCTTTCGTCCCAAAAAGGCATTACCTCGCCATCTTCCACATCTTAAACACGTACGCGCGCACACACACACACACACGCACGTACACATCCACGACAGCATAGACTTGGATATTTTTACGAATGGGTGCAGTGGCGGGTTAAGGTATCTGAAGGCCCCAGGCGCAAAAGGTTCGGGAGGCCCTCAACTGTCCGTGTGGGGAGAACCTACAAAAAAATTATAACTTACGAATGGAAAAAATATATGCAGCAGGTTAAATAAATTAAATCACAGGAATGGATAAATAGAAAATTTAGTATTTATTATATAAACTTGAAAAATAATAAAAAATAATTATAAACAAAAATAAATATCTTTTATTCATACTTTTTTAACAAATATCACATTATATTTGGTATTAACTATTAATAACTACAATAAGAACAATATGTGCGTATGTACATAAGTAGTACATTATATCGATTGCGAAATATTTTACTAAATAAAATACCGAAAAAGAATAGAGTTTTGACTGTTGTGAGGCCCCCATGAGTGTGGAGGCTCCAGGCGTGCGCCTCATGTGCCTGTGCGGTAATCCGCCACTAAATGGGTGACTCTATGGTCAAAAATCCTATTGTAATACTCTCATACCAAATAAGGTGCATTTCGGGTTTTTTTTCGTGGAACATCACGCCATAGCTTTTGATGAGTTCCACCCTCCAAATCCATAGCCTCTTGGTTATCTAAATGTTGACAATATGTCATTTGTAAGTTTTGATTTTTAAGCATGTCAATTAAAATAAGCAATATACGATGCAGCATTAGAACGAGGGAACACATATGTCGATCCCTCGATTTCCTTCTTTCATATCGGGAAAAACACCAATAGTAATCGACGCATCGTTTATGATATTTACATTTTTGTTGAAATTGACGACGACATATATGGAATTCATGCTCATAAATTTTTCGCGAATGATCGTGCCTTTAAAGAACTTTTATTTACGAGCACTTGCTCGTACTATACGTGTATCTGTCTGCGTGTGGATGCTCTTCCCTTCTGTAGCTCATTCATCTATCACCTCCCACATTCCTGCAGCCGTCGTCGCTCCTGAATGAGCATTCTTTTAAACGGACGTCTATTGTTCAGCCCTTGCGACCCACGTTTAATGGCGAAACGTGATGAAACTCCCTTTTCCTGGAAAATTCATTGGTTCTGACCTCTCTCCCTCTCTCGCCATTTCCGGTTCGTAATGGAACCTCTCTTCAGGAGATGATGTAAAGGAGTTTCCGTCTTTGGACGACGAAAAATGCGCGGCTAGTCATTGGGAAGAGCTCGCACTGTATACTAACTGTATCATTATCGCATTATCCCCTTTAAGTACCGCTGCTCTCTGGTATGAGTGCAGAAGTCGCCGCCGTCAACCTAAGATACCCCTACCGTTGCGCAAACGAATGAATAAAAAGTAATAATTCAAGTTATTTGGTTTTCTGTGATAAATGAAACACATCTCATAAAGAGAACGCTTATTTGGACGATTTTATTTGCCCTCATCTTTCATTTCAATAACTGCTCGAAAATATTTTGAGATTTTTGTGAGAGATCTACGCCGAAATTTATCGAAATAACTTCTAATTTCCGCATCGACGAATTAAAAACTTTGCATTTGTGATCCCTAGTTAAGTTTTACGCATTCCTTCAGCGATACGCGTGCAACTTTTAAGCGGTTGCTAAGGAGACATTTAGAATTGTTGGGGTTCCTTAAATTGAGAACTTTCGAGTATTCACCTTTTATTATAACAGTTAATGTAGATATTGTTCACATGGAAAATGTTTTTTTCCCTTTAATCCTATGATTAATTTTCATTCTATCGTTTGTGGACCATAGTCTTCAATCTTATAATGAAGTATAGCTACTGACTTGCAAAAAATTGTCTGGATTCTACAAACCTGCCGTATCATTCGCGTTTTAGTGACATGTTTTATACTAGTTTGTCAGTTACAGTGTAAGGATGTAACGATTTTTTGTAAAAGCTGTTGCAGTCCTCTATTAATGTAAATGGCTTTCAAATAATTGGCTACCATGATTTTGCTGCCTTCACCTATATTCCAATATTTCTTTTAATTCTATTTGCATATTTAAAGAATCAAGTTTACCTCTTGGTCATTTTCTAGATGTTTTCAGTAATGCAACACAAATAATTTCTCCTCGAAAAATACTTTCATTTTTAAATTTTACGAAATTCAGTATTTTACTCATTTCGATAAAATTAATGTTTATATATACATAGAATATCTTTTACAAAGTGCGCGTTTGCAATGATTGTAGCAGAAAATTAGTATGGAAACTACTATTTCATGAAAATGCAGGCAAAGAAAATAAAGGAATAAAATTAAATTAGAGCAGAAGATTCATTTCAGCAGACTTCCACTTTCAAAAACTTCAACAATGCCCTATTTGTGACTTCATCGTTCCAATACCGCATCAATCTGTGTAATGACGGGTTCGCCTCCAAAGATACTTATGTAACTTTCGTAAGTATTTCCGCCAACTAGTGAGCGGACATCTCGAAAAAGTCGATTGCGTCATAGGTGGCAAGAGAAGGTCGAAATATTGCCGAGAGAACGCATTTGGGTGTTTGGCAGAACATAAGTAACAGTCGAGAAGAAAATATTTATTTTTCCTGTTTCTGATCGAACAGCTGGCACTCTGATTTAAGTTATTGCACAACACGTGCTGCCCAGGAAAACCAAATATACTGACTTATGGAGAGGTTACCGCTTGCTGTAATAAGGACTCATCCATGAAACAGTAAATCGCTCTCGATCCTTCCTTAACCTTACAGCTGCCGCGAGTGCAAATTCAACAGAAGGTGCTTTAAATCGGCTAAAAATGCGATTCGAACCACAGCGCCGGACGAAAAACTTCGTCGAAAATATATTGGCGAATAATTGTGAAGATCTCAGAACAAAATTAACCTTGGACAATCTTAAAGCATTATAAGAAACACATTATGATTAATAAATATAATTGATTTCGTTTATTAATTGAATTACAGCCATAGCTGCGTATATTGTAATTGATACATTTTCAAAGTGTACATACCCATCGTTAATTAAAAACAGCGACAAATAAACAAATCACTGGCTCATAGTCAAAAGATAATAAATCATACAGAATAAATTATAATCGTTATTGTTATAATTTGGTGATTATAATCGTTGGTTAAAATTACTTGGATAATTTTCCATACCTTTTGATATTCACAACAAATGCAGCGGAAAATACATTTGAAAATAAAATAAAACTTTATTGCTGTAATAAAAATACAAAATTGAACTATTCAAAGCAACTGATAAATCGAATTACGATATTTCCTAAATAAGTTGAGGCGAGTTACTATGGTAGTTAAATTGTAGAAAATGTGAAAAATTGCTGTTTTTTCGGATTGAAATGTTATTTCCGGGATAATTCGGGCCGGATTCTAATATTCTTACCAAGAAAAATAAAATTTATTTTTGGTACGTTTTAAGCCACATTTCTGGTATTCAATGGAAGACGTATGACACTTAAGTAGAACCAAAAATGTACTCTTTAGTTATTTAATCCATCAACCTAATCACTTTAAGGTGGAAGATCCAAAGTACAATGTCGTGGCTTTCGTGGGACTTTTTTACGTCGAGCAACAGGTAAAAATTATGAAAAGATCTGGGTCTCCATAATTTCTAGCGTAAGTCATTTCAACCTGCTTTATACATTGGACCTAAACCTAAACGACGATGGAATTATGGCCGATTAGTCTGCATTTTCTACAGTCGCATCATTGCTAAAAGTGCCCAGCAATTGGATATCATTCTCTACTTTTTCATTATAACGTATAAACGCAACTTTTTCATACATATTTACCCCATATTGATTCATGAGATGGTGGAAATAATATAAATTTTTCTATTGATCTCTCCTAGCCATCCGATTCGTAAATCTGTGGTTTGTGTTAATTTGCGACATTAAAAAGTGATATATCCTAACCATGTCAAAATATGAGCTTATATTGCAATTCATCGTAAGACTTATACGTTTTTGAAATGCGTTCCAACCAGTTATTTCTAAAATTCAAAATGATGTCCCTTTTTTCAAAATCACGACCTGCTATTAAAACCGCAACCTCGTAAACTGATGGAGCATCGTACCCTCCTTTATGCTACACACCAGGTTTATTGTCAGCACGAATGGTAATTTAAAATTTTTTCCTAGGCCAATTTAATGTTTGTATAAATGTTATTAGAATGCAACATTTCTGGCAAATGAAAAATGTATGATAAGAATATGATTGCATCTTTCATGTGCTCGATTCTCACAATCACCTATTAAAAAAATTTGCGGAAATTTAGGTTAATGTTCAGAGAAAGGACCCAGATAAATAATAAATCCTAGAGTTTTAAAGGTTTGCATAAAATAACTTCCTTGGCTGTATTTGATGTAGCCATTCTATTTTTGCAGCTTCGAATAAGATTAGTTTTATGGAAAAATAATTTCCGAAGGAAGTGAAGTTGGCGTTAAGTTATACTATCATTGCACCAAGCTCTGTCATGCAACTGTATTGTATTTCATCATAGCATATACGTACTCAATGGGTGATTCGATTTGTTGCTTCGGAGGGCAAAATTTTATTGTGTTGTCTTTTGACACACATGATACTGTTTGCGCAGACAAAATTTCATTGAATTTTGTCAGACGATCTGTTGAAATATAATCGGTTGATTGAGGGGAAGTATGGAAGTTGGTTCATCTTGCGAAAAAATACTTATTTCAAAAGGAAAATATCTGATGTTGCCAGGACATGACTTTTTCCAAACATAGTAATGTATATGGTTGAATTATTACTTACAAATTGCTCTGGACAACAACTTTCTCAAGGATAACTATCAGAAATTACGCTCATGAATCATTTTTAAACACTTTTTATAATTTTTGCTATATAAATTACATTATATCACTGTTCGTAACTTTCTCATAGAAGGTTGTTAAAATTGACCTTTTGTATTGATCTTTGTGTAGGTTTCATTTTGCTCACAATAATTAACAGCCTTTCGTCGCCTTATTTGTAATCACAGAATATCAAAAATATTTTTATTTTTTTAAACAAATTTTTCAGCTTTTATTGCATACAAAACGTTTAGGTATTGGTAAGAATCCTTGCGCTGAGAAGCTGTCTATTTTCAATCTAATTTGAAGCTCAAATAGCTAGGAAGTTATCGTAGTGATAAGAAAAAATAATTTCAAATTTATTAATACTGTTAATTGAAAACATTTTTACAAGTTAACTTATAACTAGGATTGGTAGAATTCGACGTTTATTTTTTTTCATCGACGTTTATTTTCCCGCGAGATTTTCGACAAATATCGATGCTTAAAATTACTACTACTATAGTCTTGGTAGTTTTCGACGTTTATTTTTCTTAAAAATCGACGTTCATTTTTCCTAAAAATCTGTGACCAGTATCGACATATTACTAGGCTTGGTAGTTTTCGACGTTAATATTTCTTAAAAAAGCGACCACTAGCGTTGTTTATTTTTCCTAAAAATCAACGACGTACATCAACGTTTATTTTTATACAATTAATTGAGCATTTTAATTTTCGACGTTTATGTTTTGGCTATAATAATCCAAGAGGTTGATTACTCAGAAATACACACACACACACCGCCGTTTATATTTAATAAAAAGCTATATCTAATATCGATATTTATTTCAATACATTTCATCGATTTTTATCTAGAAAAGTGTTATAAATTGAATTGCTTCTAATTAAGTTTAATTAAAAGTGTGCAAATAAAAATAAGGCTTCTTATATGCTGCTTTGTTAGTTGTTATCTATATTTTTGCGAATGTGTTGTTGTTGACTTGGACCACTAACCTGGAACAGTTAATATTTCGCAATAAATCGGAAAGTATATTCTACTCGTTAATTCGCGCCCTTGATTCACGACATCTAGATCAATAGTGATAAATTAATGTGAGGTGAGTATAATGCACAACCTAATGTATGAATGAATATTTTGGTAAAAAATATCTCGTCTTATTAAGTAATAAACGACTATGACTGCGGAAAAACTCCGAGTGCGTATATGAAACGATGCTCCTTCGACAGCAATGCGAAAGAAACTAGGCATGGGGGACACTCTCACAAGGATTACATAAATTTTATGACAGGGTGCTTTTGGTAATGCCATAAGACCATATGACGACCGGTACTCATTTTTTATCAGTGGAAACCTTTCATTTTGCCTCTTGAAGGATGTCGGTAGATTATGTCTCGCAGGGGACGCAATAGATGTCCCCAAAGTGTGTATGGATTATGGGATCTGGCCGAGAGTAAAGAAAGAGCACAATAAACCGATCATAATATTTTGTCTTTTACCTTTGGATCCCACGGCTGCTCAGTATGTGCCTTTAAGACTGTGACATAAGCGACATTAGCAAGCAAATTCCGAATGCTGTGTGGCCGTTTGGTACATGTGACAAACACAGACTCTCTCTACCGTTCTGGATGTTTGGTGGTAAAATATGTTGTTTGAGAGCGGATAACCAAGTTTTATAATCATGACGCATAAATTTCGTAGAAAATGTAGTGGTAAAAATCGACACTTATGGACGACAATTCATTTTCGTAGGATTTAAATTTTTTTTAAATTCGATGTTTAACGACATTTATCGATTTAAATCGAATCCTACCAAGCCTATCAATAACGATGATTTTAAGCTCATCTCTTCCACAGAACATTTTGTCTCGGGGACTGTCATATCCATCACCTGATCCACCACCCTTTGTTAGCAACTTGCCACCCGCGCCCTACACGACCCATTCCTTTGAATGGTCGCCGCATTTGCCGCAAATGCGCAGGCCTCGCTTAGTGATTGAATTACAACCCGAGGACAGAGTAGTTAGCGAAAGGATGTCGGATCTCGGCGGTTGGCGGTATACGGTTCTGTTCCTTTCTCAAATTGCATTTGTCGGCGCAAGAGTCCCTGACCTTCGGCCAATGAAAGAACTCGGTTATTGCTGTTTTCGAGTTTCGTGTCCCATCCTTTGATTGGATATCTCTCGAAAACCTTTTTTCGAGATTGTTTCTCTGCAATTCGTATCGCTTTTCGTCTCAAGTTTACTTCCACACACTATTAATCTTCGTAACACTGCTAGAAACATTAAACTGTTTCTACAAGGTTTATTTTATTTGGATTTGTTTCTCATGATTTATGGAGTCTGAGATGCTATGAAAACTTGCCTTGTTTAACTGTTAACGAGGTATTTAGGTGACAAAATACAAAGTTGAAGATTTTGCACCAGTGGGATGCCATCGCCAAATTTCTCTAACTACTCTGAAATGTTTTCTTGTTAAATGTATCACGAGGGAGTTGTATATACTTAAAGTAGCTTACAATAACTTGTTAAAATACAATGGAACCAAATGATTGCCATATCGGCCGCAATCAAATAATCTGAGAGAGTAGGTTAGCGCAGATAAATGACCGTTGTTTATTTGCCTGATACAGAAAACGAGTTTTATATATTCTTTTAAATAATTCGTACATAACAGAAAAAGCAAGTTTACTGTAAATTGATGCTAAAAAATCAAAGTGACTAACTGAAATTTTAACTTCGTTCGCTATTGGTTTTACGTATTCCTTTATTCTCTTGTTTATTAGAATATTACTCTTATTCAACAACTTTTACGCGTAGTTTATAATTAAAATTCTGTGATATAATTAACAGAGATAACCTTATTACGATTTTATAAGCGATCAAAAGAAAATTAACTCATATTAAGGCATTTAAAGAATGTACTTTGTAGCCGAAATTCGTATCTGTTTTTATAACCTTGTTGCGGCTATTAGCGATACCTGAAAGGGGTATTTTTAAATGCTAGTTCTTAAATTTTTCAGCCATAAGACGAGCTCGATAATTCCCTGTTGAATTAGTTCTATCTGGCAACGGTCGATTATTAGAGGCTCGCCTCATCGTGAAATTACCAATTATATAAAATGGATTTATCTAAAAGATTTAACTGTTTAAAACAAATTGATAATTGAGTAATATTTACATAGTCATTATTCAAACATTTCTAACCTATATTAGAATTTTTTAACTAGCTGTTAACTTCAATTATATTTTAGAATTGAGGTTATTCACGTACATTTGAAATGAAATGGTCGGAGAATCTAAAGGATGAAAGTTTATATCAAAATATAGTGAATCACGTGTTAAATACAGCACAAACATTTAATTTTCGTAAAGTGTCGTATTTATTAAGTACTAGCGTAATTACTCGGCGTTTCAATGGGGTAATGTGATATAACATTTGACCAATTTGGAATGCTTTCCTAAAAGGTGCCAATATTGAGTATGGCAAAACGTACTCGGGCTCCTTTCCATTTTTAACTTTATTTGAATAAAAAAATGAACATTTACAGAACACCTAACAATAAAAAAATAACCAATACTTGATAATTAAATAACAAAAACCGCAATAATGATATCAACAAGATTCCGTGTCCTTCTCTATTAATCAACGAAGATTATATACCAAAGAAGTCATATCGTGCCCACAAGACGCCTTAGACGATGCGTTAAGATTAACTTTCTTTAAAGCATAGAAACTGTGTAAATATCGATTATTTCTCAATACCTGCATCTATATCATTGACGTTGCCACAGATTCAAGAATGATTAAAAAAATCCAATTATTGAAATTTCGTTGTGGCTGAAATTCCTTAAATATTCCATGAAATTATTATAACCGTAAATCAGATCAGAGAATCTAACTTTTCTCTATAAAGTAACTATCCTGAATTAGGTTTATCTATATTTCAATTCAAATATAAATCGTACGTCGTGTGCGTGTTTTTCCTTTTTTGCGTGTGAAAGGATAGTAGGAGGAATAAGGATAGATTCTTTTTTTGAATGCGCCAGTGGGTTAGTTGTATTTAAAATATATAAGAGACTTGCGTATTTGCGTAAAGGGAGAAGTCGTTTATTTTAACGGGACAAGTTCATTTAGAATAAAGGATTCGGTAAAGAACGGCCCTTTTTTTAAGCGAAATGCTCATCTGTTTCTGTGAAATGCTTCATCACGATGAGAACCCTCCAAGTAATCAAATGGGATCATGCGACAGACTTCTCAACGGCTTAACTGAAGCCCCTTTGAAACTGCCTTTAAGATTCTTCTTCTTTAAGATCCTAATGGCCTGTGCCTCTTGCTTTATATTGATGTCTTCTCTTTAGGTTAAATACAGAAATATCAGGAATCACTCACGTAGGCAAAGCATTGACACTGAGATTAAATAAGTGTTTGAGTAATATTATGCTATGAATTACTTGTGTGGCAGTATTTGTAAAAATGAACAGACTAGTATATAGGGAAATGCTCAGCATGGCGAACAGTTGGAAGGCCGCTAAGATAGCCGCGAAGACCTGTCTAGAACTTTGAAAACTCAAACTCTGGGAATCAATGTACGTAAATATGATGGAAATGGCGAAATTGGTATCACATGACTTAAAGCCCAATTTACACAAGTAAAGCGATGACACTAAGAACTGATGTAATTGCTTGTCAGAAATGAATATTATTATATAAATGTATTGGAATTTTTTATTTTATCCGATGGCTATACCTATCATCCTACATAGCATTATTAGAAGTACCTTAGGTTTTATATCATATAGGTTTCGTGTTTTACTTTTCTTAAAATTCGAAGATTAAAATCGACGTTTATTTTTCCTTAAAATCGGCGACGAATATCGACATTTATTTTAATACATTTTTTTAGGCTTGGTAGATTTCAACTTTTATATTTCTTAAAAAGCAACCGCTAATATCGTTTATTTTTCCTAAAATTCGAGAACGAATATCAACGTTTATTTTAATACATTTTTTCTATTTTTATCAATAAAAATTACATAAAATTGAGTCTTTAATTCTTCAATGAAATTTTACAAAAACCTTATATATAAAAATAAAACTTCTCGCATGCCGGATTTTTTGTTGCTCCCTAAACTTTTATGAATGCGTAATGTGTATATATATATATATATATATATATATATATATACTTGTAGTAAATATTTTTTCATATTATAAAGTTACATCTCATATTATTTTCTAATATAAATAATTTTACCACTTGATAACAAATAATATTAATTTAGCAATATCGTAAAATAAAATATTAAATTCTATCAGTGATAAATAACATGAATTATACAATTAAAACGTGATTTTATTGGTTTACCAATGCACTATTTCTAAGAAAAAGACAGCGACTAAATTTCAAGCGTGTCACAACTCAATATAATGTATCTTTTCTCGCTACGTATTAGCAAATTAGATAAGCAAATAAACTCGTCATTTGATATGGTGGTGATTTCCGGGAATCTGCCGTGTTGATCCATTTCCTGGACAATATTTCGCCGACGTTCCAGTTGATTTTATTATAATGAATACGCTTATAAGCCCCAGCGAACTTCCGTCAGTAATAGAACTTTTTATTCTCGTTAGAACGAAATTACTCATTACGAAATATTATGTACAATAAACCCTTCTAAATGTCTACCAACGTATAAAATGAGTTTTTTTTACTAAGAATTGATTCCCAGAGAGTCTTGGCTATTCATCTTTAACTTTTGTTCTTTATAAAGGCCAGGTAAATTAGAAACATTATATTAGCTGATTTTCTTCAATAATAATCTCTTCGAAACAACATAAGATAGCATATGACTGTTATACCTTGTAGGCCTAATCTCTTTTGGAGGTACTGGAAGAAATTCGGTTGCCTTATCCTCATCGCAAGAGGAGAAATAGGGATTCTCATGCAAACTGCTCTCCTGCGAAACAAGATTTTTTTTATTTTCGATGAATTTTCTCTCCAATTTATGGAACTAATTCTCCTATATTAAAAAGATAAGTCTAATTTTCAATCAACTTTTACTATCCCGACCGATTTTCTTCTTTAATTACCAACATTTATTTGCCGGAATCCTATCTACACCGAGATCGAAATTCCTAACCACTCCTTTCCCAAATTTTTCTATAAACACGCTGCCTTCCATTCTATGGCTCGCCGTCTTCCGAATATCCAACTTTCTCCTTCCTGTTTTAAGAAATAATTGAAAAATACTCAGTCAATCGCTGTCAACAGCGGTTGTAAGAGTCAACAGTCGACTAAATTCTCGCTCAGATACGTGTAGTTGCACTTAAATAAATAATTTGCATTTTGATTAATTTTGAGATATATTCCTTAAAAAAAGTTTTTACAACGAAATGATCCATAATCCTTGATAAATTCGTTGTGAGGAGATTCTACTGCATCATTTTTACTTCTATCATTAACACATTCGCTGCGTTAGGAAAATTTGCTTGAATCTCCAGTGACGGACGACTTTTTTGATTAGTTTCTTAACAAAAATGTTTGAATTAGACATTACTTGTATAAATAAATAGTGATTGTAAAAAAAGTTGTTTTACAAGGCAATAATTTTCTTAAGAGGCCATAGGTTATTGGTAATAATTTGAGATAGGCAACCCGCACAACAACTTTATATATTTTCGAGCTTTCCGCTACTAATTGTTTTATAATTCACTCCCATGAATAAGAATTGTTCCATATGCTTAAAATTACTCTTTTGGTAACTTTAGATTACTCTTGAGATAAGAAATTAATGAATATTTGTATAGATATCCTATTTCAATTAATTTTTTAATGCATCCGACGTTTAGCTTTCCTTACATTTTTATCATATTCTTCGATTCCTGAGGAATATTTCATTACTAATTTTAAAGAAGAAAAATATTAAGAAATTTATTAGACAACAATTCAATTTGATATTTCAAATAGTTTTGAAAGGAATGTCAATCATTTTGAAATACCCAAAGTATAATAAGAAACGCGTAATTTTTTAGTTTTTGTGGATATACGTAAAACATGAAATTTGTAAATACCCATTTTGCGTATCATATTTTACACACAAACATTGATACAGTAGATGAGAATGTACACCAATCGCTAATTTTCCGGCACGCGTTCGCGTTTTATCGTACATATAACATTCAGCACCATGAAATCTATGAAAGATATTGACGTACAATATTAATCAAAGAATAAATTAAATAAGTAACCATTTCTTCTTCTTTTTCAAAATATATAAAGGTTATTTAGATTTAAAGAAGTCTCTTGCGTCAAAAGATAAAGGATATTAGGGCTGACGCAGGACGTAATAGCCGATTGGACAGTTTTCACAGGACGTAATAGTACGTCTGACAGCGTTTACGGGTTAGAGAACGAAAAATGACAAAATTAATAAATAAAGGCCATGTAATGGTTTCTTCTTTTTTGAAACTTGTTATTTGGTGACATTGATAAATTAATATTTTTTCAATTTAAATTGTGAGTGACACAAACTTTGAATAATAATGAATATTAACAATGTATGCTGTCCTAATGACTTTTCATCTTTTAACAACTAATGTAAGGCTAAATTCATGCGCACATGTTATTTATAACGAGCCCTTTCCAAAGAGGGATAATAATATTCCTGAATTTTTTCATCCGAGACCGGCATTTAAATGACCTTTTCCTTTTACTCCTATTGGAAATCAAACCGCTTCGAAGTGCTCAATTCTTACAAACCTCAGCAGTGTGTATGGGTTTTCAACACGTAAACGAATGGCATTCTGTAATTTAAGAGCCGAATGTGGCTATGAAAAAGTGAGAGCCTTTTGACTGGCTGAGATTATAGCAACTCACGTTACTGTGATCTCATTACGATTGAGCACTCAAAAATATCACTTCTTATCCCTCCAAGCTGTGCTGTACACGATGTCAGAGTTTATATTTCATTTCTATCTAGGAAATTATTTCCCCCGTGTCATTCACATGCATGGAATAATTCAACCATTGCCCGTATTTTCAGACATTTGTTCTTTCTGTTGTTTTTCAAAATTCCTTCTTTAATTCTTCATACTTTGAAGAAAAGTTTAATCTTTTAATGGGGCCTAATGTTACGTGTAGTATCGCCTTAGTTAAATAAAACCTAATCTCAAAACGTTTTCCTATGTATCTAAAACTCTTTCACTAATCTTTGAGAACTCTCTCTATAAACGCCGTGGAAAATTCCATTAAAACTACTGAAAGATTTATCTCAGTCTGTATCTTTCTTAACGCGTGGGTAAATATCATTCCGTACATTCCATTATAGGCTTTAGTGTTCGCTAACCGTTTCTTCCGTCTCTATCCCGAAAGCCTCGCCGTCAGCACGGCTCCATACCATTGACCGTTTTTTGATCGAGGCCCATAGCAACAAATCCATATGTATTTACACATCCGAGGCTGTCCGTTGGCTGTTTCCAAGGCCGCAGAGCTGGAGGCTTGTTTATTGGGGAGGCGGATGGGTAAAGGCTGGCAAAAAGAACGAAGTGACTGATTGTGAGCAGTATATTCCCGGCCGATAAGAACTCGCCACACTCTTATTCCCTCGTGGAGATATAGAGGTAGAGACAATGTAATGAACGCCTGAGCCGACATAGTAAGGATCCTGTGAGGAGGGAATAAAATAAATGAAAAACAGGTTTTTCAATAGCACACACTTTTATGATGCACTCAAAATTAGAAAATAAATTTTTATTGCCTCAAAATTTAATCGAAATTTTCATTTTGTAAATTGGGTGTAAAGAATAAAAGTGGGTGGCCTACATATAGGTAGTTTGCATACATGATTTCCTTCTTGGCCACACTTTTATTCTTCACACCAAATTTACAAAATAAAAATTTCGATGAAAATTTTGAGGCAGTAAATATTTATTTTCTACTGTTGAGTGCATCATAAAAATGTGTGCTATTGAAAAACTTGTTTTTTATTTATTTTAATATATGCTTTTGAATCTTCAAGCTTTCTAAATTTTTCAAAGTTAATTCTTTATTTACATAGTACATATTTATTTATATGAATTCTCGAGTGAAATTGTTGAAACGCGTACCAAAATTTGATAGATAAAAATGTACCACAAATGTGGATTATGTGCAAAATTTCAGCTCCCTAGCGTTTATGGATCCAGAGATATAACGCATCAAAGATGTTGAACGCTAACAACGCTCAAGCCAACTTCAATAAAAGTGTATAAAAAAAGGAGTTCAATTCTCTGTTGAGTAAGATTTAAATGGAACTTTCTTACTCATTCTACTGATTTGATGCCGAAATTGTTAATAAATATAGATTTTCGTGGACAAAACAAATTTAGAGAATCATATTTACTACGGAACGCAATCAATGCAACAAGTGCGTATAATTTGTCAGAGAAATATTACATTTAAATGTTATTATTCGGGGCTATATTGGATTTCTGTATGCCCCGTGACTAGTTGCTTTTGAGCGCCTAAAATATCAATCTCTCATGCTTTGATAGGTATAACATTAACATTAGTTATAAATAATCTCCAGTACTCATTATCATTCTGGGGAAACACGCACTAAGTCAATATCTTTCTCCCCAAAATTATTGAATTGAGTTAAGCATCTCAGGAAAAGCTCATTTCCGCTGCAAGTTGTTTCTAAATACTTTAGAATTTTTAAAAATCTAGCTTCGATGAATCGGCCGGCAGCTTTGCAGTTGCCTATCTTAATCATTGCATGGCTTTCGAAAATTTATAAAACTCTAAAGAGTAAATAAGCAGAACTTGCTAATTATTTTTTAAATATACCTGTAATTAACACAATGTTAATTTTACCTTATTAATTAAGGTTTCATAAGTTAAGAACCATTAAAGCATATTTATGGTGTATATTTTTTCTGATTGCATGCTAATGAATTTATTTTAATCGACTAATAGTATAATTCCTCTTTTAGACCAGCATTTCACTAATTCCTTTTTCAATGTTCTCGTAATTTTGGCGATTTAGATCGACAATTTGGCCCATATCACTGTACTAGTTCAAGTCAGAAATCTTCCCACGAGGAAGAAAGAATCGATTGATAATACGTTATCGGCTGTTTCAATTTCTCACGATAGTCACGTTCGCGTGCATACTTTCTGGACATTTCATAAGTTTATTTTTATCGAAGATGAATCTTATTTTTAGTAAATTTTTCCATTTTATTTATCTTTCGGCAAATGATTTTTCTATCCCTGCTTTAGGTCATAAGTTTATGTTAAGAGTAACTTCCTCTAAGGCTTGGACTTGTTCTTATTTCGGCAGCCATCAAGACGGCTTTTCTCAGCTTTATGTACAGTAAAACCTCCTTATCAGCAGTTTTCGTTTCGTTTCAGAAAAACAAAAATCCAATTATCCAATGTCCTCTTTTCTGACAAAGCCGAAATTTATTTATCGTGTTATCCAAACACGATACGCAAACATTGGAACTCAGCTAGCTTACGAACAATCGTAAAATATTGATGGAAAATTGTTCAACAAGCTTTGTCAATGGTGCTCAGGTTAATATGAAAACGTTTTTGGACTTAAAAAATTACGGAATTGCAACCTGCAATAGATAGAACCATTAAATTCTTTAACGAATTGAAGTTTATGTTCGTATAAGGAAAGCTATGGAGACCTACCGGAAATGCATAACAGATGCCAATTATTAGTATATTTGCAACACAGGAAGCCAATTATCGAGCACTGCCAGCTGTAAAGCCCATGCAATTTATCTGTACTTTATGTATGATACTAAATGGGAGAGCTCGTACTTTTTATCCACTACAGCAGGAAGACAAATACGTGGCACGCGTGCCAAATTTGGAACACCAAAAAATATTTTCGGCACATGAAAAATTTCTACAATGAAAAATATACTTGCGTTATTATATTTTTCATATAAATTAGCAGAGGTTAATTTCAATACGCAATACTAAACAATTATCTAAATTTGTTTTACTATGGAAAGGAAGTAAAACATACGGCTCGCGGGCCGCCTGTGGCCCACCGAGCACTCTCCTGCGACCTGCCAACCTATCATTTGTCTATATATATACATACGAGTAGTCGGTGGTCGTATACTGCATGCGCTTAAAAAAATCACCATAAACCAAGATCCTAAGATATATATATATATATATATATATATATATATATATATATATATATATATATATATATATATATATATATATATATATATATATAATTCCATGAGTAACAGCAGTATATTTATAATTTTCCGTGAAATTTAGGCAACTGTCCGTAATTTCCAAATTCTCTGGCAATCGGCTCGTGTCCAAGTTTTCGTATTTCAAATTTCGTGACTCAGATCGCACTGCAAGAGCAATAAGAATCATCATCATTCAGACTATACTCTATACATTCAATTTATGGAAAAATTAGGATATTTTCTGATAATATTATGGCATCATCGTCCATGCATGTATTTGAATAAATAAATATCGCGACACAGGTATGACGCCATTATATTTGTCAATTGAAATGAGTTAAAATTTAATGAAAAACTACGAAACAAATCGTTAAAATACTTTTCTCGTTTTACTGCCACTGCTATCAGGGTTGCTTCCCCTATTGTGATCCCTTATAACCCTGGAGAAAAACAAACCTATTCGCTCCTTCCTACAGTCGATAACACAAATTTAATCGTCATGTTTGTGCTTTCAGTAGTACGTGGGAATTGCAGTCATCTATAATACCCTCAATCAGTGTGTGATGCAAAGATAGTTATGGATAGAGTAAAATCTTACATATTATCGGAAGAAAATATTGGTGATGATGTTTTCATAATATGCATTGTATTGAAATTTAGATTAAGTTAACATATATGCTTATGGGAATAAACTTGATGTTAATTCGATTAAAGAAAAATGAAAAAATATAATTTCATAACTCGAATTTTCTATAACTCGAATAATTGTTGCTTTCGTTTGAAAAGGGTTGACTAAGTACTTTGCGTCGTCGATTTCGACGAAACTTTTTTGGTTGGTAAAATACTTAAAATAAGATGACCCGTGTATCGGCTTTTGATTGAATCTGCCTTAGTTTCGGCAGAATCTTTTTTCTTTTCGCAAGATTAACTGTGGCTAGATAAAATGCAATAATAGGGTGACACTGGCGATTAAGTGGGTTGGCCTGGATGGTTACCGTACTGGCTTCCGAATATTGTCCCGGGTTCGAATCCCACGTCCTACCTAGTTTTTCTTTCGTTTTAATCCACTTTATTATTTTTAATTTATTGTATTTTTATTTATTTATTAACATTATTATTATTTATTTATTATAATGTTATTTATTTATTATATTATTATTTATTTACTTCATTAGAATCGATGCACAGGAGCATATTGGTGGCTATTTCGGTGTGAATTGACGTCCGAAAGAACATAACTCTTAGATTCGTGCTATTCGTCACTTGATGGAGAAGTTAGATAGCTGAGTGGGCATTATTCTTTTTATGAATAATTTACATCTGTCTCTCTCGTTAATTGCTCAAATTTGATTCTCTCTGAATTTTTTAATTATATATAATTATAAGTTATTTTTAGTTTGTGTCAAGCTCATTTTAAACACGAAAAAATAAGCTTTATGTAATATAAGTCGTGGGAGAGCTTTAAAAGGACCTCTGTTATTCCCAAACAAAAAACCATGTAGCATTAAATATCGTAAACGTACACGAACGCGTTTCATATAAGGTAGCATTGATTCTAGAGGAGTTTTGGGGAAAAGGTAAACTAGCAAAATGAAACCAGGCCAGATAACATTGGATTGCGTATTTTGTCGTTATTTTTTAAAGATCCAGTACAATTTTAACGTATTCCGAGAGTATAATACTTTGATTACTAATAACAAACTTTTATCATATTAAATGCATTATTGTTTTGATCAGTTTTAATAAATATACGTATATATTATTTTGATAAAATACTTACCCTTATATTTATCCTTATCCTACTTACCTCTATGAGCCAGAAACTGAACTCTGTTTACCCGTCAACTTTTTTATTTTACATTCGCGGTTTCGGCATTGGCGGTGATTTATGAGAACGTAGCTCCCGCCACTTCGAAGGGTCTTTTTTACTTTCATTATTCATATGAATGTCCGAAAAACCATATGCAAAATTCAGTTACAAAGCAGTCGTCATCATTGGTGATTGAACGATTGTAGATTATGAAACGAGATAATTAATTACAACGAATAATCCGCACCTCTCTCCGTCGAGGATGTCTTCTATATCGACCCTCGAATAGGAAGGCATCCCACTAAGTAGGGAGGGGGGAAGGAGAAGGAAAATGAGGTGAGGAAAAGATGGACGAGAAGAATCAATGAAAAGGAAAAATGCTATCCGGTCGCCATCGATCCTTTCTTGTCGTTTAGATGGCTTTCGATGCGAGAGAGTCCCTTAAACGCGTCCACGGTCGTCGAGGTCTTCTTGGGATTTCGACTTTCTCAGGCGACATGGGAACGAGGGTAGAATAGGGGAGAGGGAGGAGGGAGAAGGAGGGTAGAATGGGGTGGGAGAGGGGGGGGGAGATGGCCATTGCCTCCGAGGACATGATCGGAGACATAAGCGGCTTATGAATATCACTCCAGAAACGAGATCTCTATGGGTCTTTTGAAGGAATTAATATCTGGAAGTCGTGACGTAGAAAAGATGACGACCCTTAATTTTAACCGTGAAAAATAAGAATTGGCGTGATTATCCTGCGGTACATTAATCATTCAAAAATTTATCGAAGATGATCTGAATAAAATGTTAACATAGGCCAGCAGAAGAGAGAGAGATTGGAGTATTTTTAAGTAAATTTTTCTTTAGAATTGAATTAAGAGTAAAAAATTATTCCTCTCGAAGTAAATTTCCGTTTTTATATTTATTTATTCGTATAAACTTAGTTTTGTATTTAACGAACATTTATTTTTCATAACAGCAGTCTGCTTGTTTGATAGTATCAGCGACTTCGGTAAATCTGAGTGGATGAATTTTAACAAGTTGGAATGAATCTGGTAGTAGTGCTTAAGCAATTGATGGCGAGTTTTTCAAGAGTGTTGATTTATCAGTTTAAAAAGTCATTCAATTGAATCAAAGAGAATGAAAAAGACATTCATATACAGGGCATAAAGTCTTAAAATAGGAGAAAGTGTTTGTTTCGATGAAGTTCAGGAAAATAACATAAAATCTAATATCTTTGAACTGGGAAGATTCCAAGTGATAAAATTTAATTTTCCTGCTAGAAATATCTTTGTTTACTGAGCATTTTCTTATTCATAGCTAAAAGGTTGATTTAGGATTTAAAAACTACCGTTTTCTTTCTAGAAATTTCAAATATTTTAGGTGTTTTCAGAAAATAATTTTTGTGATGAAAAAATACTAATATAGGTTAGTTACCAAGTAACGGAATTGTTCGTCTGGTTCCTATCTATATCCCAAAAGAAGCTGATTTTTGAGATATTAAAAATTTTGAAATCAAAGGTTTACGTCATTTGTGTGGAATCTTGCAGTATTTTTTTAACTGGCAAAGATTGTGTGCCTCTCCAACTTCATTATACGTTATACATTATGTCTCTACCGAAGCAGAAAAATGGGCAGAAAAAGTACATTTCGACATTTTAGACATTTCTACGAAATGTCTTTGATTCTAAAAGCTTGAAAACCATATTAGGATTCTCCAATAGATAGGATATTGAAATATTGGTTCGAGCATTTCACTTGAATTAGGTAAGCCATTCATCTCCGCATGAAAAATTTCGTTTCAGATTATTCGGAATATTAGGCGCAAAATAGTGTCGCATGTGATTTGTATTAAAATTTCATCAGTGGAACCCTTTTTCTTATCTAATACTATTCGTAATTCTCCAATGAAATAATTAAACATGTTTGTTTTTGTCAGTATGGAATTTGGCTGCAGTATAAAATCTTCCAAATTTATCTAAAATCTATAAAAGTCGCATTCTCTTTGTCCCATTGTGGCTCCCTCTGTCACGCTATAAAAATGCGAATAACTCAATCAAGGATCGTGATACAGTTTTGAAATGTGGTTGGAATGATTAATTTGCAGATTTTAAGGTGATGACGAAAAAATATCTCCAAAAATGTCCTGGGTTCGACATTTCTATTTCCCATAAGATATCACGTAAACATCGGCTTTTCGACGTGCAGGTTTTTATTCTTTCTGAGATCTAAATTAGAAAGACAACCTAAGATCTTCGGATTTAAATCGTTTTAAAGACAAAATTATAGTTTCCTATTATCTTCTTTTGCCTATAATTTGAAATCTCTCATGTTAAACGTTTAATTAGCATATTTTGGAAAAATCTAGCCATTTTAATGGGATGTTACATTGCCAACCCATTACATTGTTAAAACTCTAAATCCTACTGTTAAGTATTTCAATCCTTATGTGTGTATTAAAATTTGACATTTGAGAAGAAGAAAAAATCCTGTATCTGACAGGAAATCGAACCCGGGTCTGCCCCATTTGCCGGATATGTGCTTTAACCAACTAAGCTAACAAGCCAGATTGGTGTTTATACGGTGAAGAAGGGCTAGCAGAGTAGTAAACCTCCAACACTTAAACGTCCTCAAAGAGGCATCGCGGAAAAAACCCCATCTTTAACTCATGAAAGTGAGTTTACTTCAATGAAAAAGAAACAAAGGCGTTGGAATGACTTTTAATGCATGATCGCACAAATCTGAAATTTTCTCCTTCTCATATGTCAAAATTTAATTCCAGATTTATGCGATCATGCATTAAAAGTCATTCCAGCACCTTTGTTTCTTCCATATATGTGTAGATGAAAGCGTGCTTTGAATGCTTTTAATACGAGAGAGTTACAGAGAGAAGTAAGGAGAGGAAATGATTTTCACAGTAAAGAATGTAAACAACATTCGTTGCGTTATTTACGAGAAGGAATACATTTGAATGTAGGACATTAATCATACAAAAATTTAAATTACTTAGAATCATCCTAGGAGTTCGAGACATGAAACAACGAAAGTCGACGTATATTTTGTTCATTTTTAGTGCTTTTCGTCATTGCTGAAAAGCACTATTATCTTCGTGATTTTCGTCCGTCCGTACGAATATATCAGGGATTAATTGGCATAACCGATTTCAACCAAATTTGGTACATAGAATACGCATATCAATTAATGACAAAAGTGGCATATTTAGACCGGATCGACTCAGCAGGGGTGCCACATTTACAGAGTGAAACTCTTAGGTAATTATGAATTTGGAAGGAATTTGCGGAACCGATTTCAATGAACTTTTGTAGGAAGGAGGCGTGTAACATAAATAAACAAAATCACGATGTTAAGTATAGATACAGAAAGCAGGACTGCCACAACACAAGTAATAAAATTTTTTACAAGTATTTGTGTTGAACTGTTCATATCAATTTTAACAAATTAAAAAATTGTAATATACACATATTTACAAAACCATAATAGCATATTTGGACCGGATCAAAAACAGGGGTACCACACTTAAAAATTAAATTCTTTCAGTAATTTCGAATTTGGAAGGAATTGCCTAAAGGGATTTCGACTAAATTTGTATATAAGATTTGTATAACATGCCATAATAAAATCAAAATGTTCAAAGCGGAGATAAAGTGCAGGGCTACCACACTAAAAAGTGAAATAATATTTTTTAATCGTATTTCTAGAGAACTGACCTCATGGATTTTAACCAAATATAGAATATATAATCATCCTATAAATATATAAACAAAATATTAATTATCAACAGGGTCGACTAAATAGGGCTACCACAATATAAGGAAAAATAATTCTCTGATTTCAAAGCAAATATATTAGTATACGATTACACTACGGCGAATTTGACGAAAAGCACCTCTCTACTACATCTACATCTATCTACGTCTACATATTACCCTGCAAGTCACCTTGACGGTGGATGGCAGGGGGTGCCGCGCACCAAGTTCCTAACTAATTATTATTCACAGTTATCTATTGTGGTCACGTATTGTCCTAGGGAAAAAGGACTCCTTATACCTCTCCGTCCTACTATCTATTTCGCGAATCTTGTCCTCATTATCCCTCCGTCCGATATACGTTGGTTGTCGAATAATATCCTTCATTTCATTTACGAATATCTCCGACCTATATTTATCTAGAAGTTTAAGTCTCGCCTGTAATCTACGATCTTTCAACGATGGCCAACTCAACTCATCAATGAGTAACGTAACGCTCTGTTTTTTATCGTAATTCTTTTTCACGAATCTAGCTGCTCGCCGCTGTATTTTTTCTAAATCCTTAATGAGTCCCCTCTGATATGGATCCCAAACCGCTGCTGCGTATTCCATTTGAGGTCTAACCAACGATAAATAACAGGATTCTCTCACCTTTTCCGTGCTTTTCCTGACTATCCTACGCACAAAAGCCAACTTCTTATTTGCCGCACCTATCACTCGTGTTATGTGGGTGTCCCAAGACAGGTCACGATTCAAGGTTACCCCGAGGTATTTCACGGATTCCGAAACAGGAATGATCTCACCATCTATCGAGTAGGTAAACACGGACGATGGGCTTCTAGATTTCCAAAAGTTTAGAACGTTACTCTTTTTCTGATTGATTTCTAGCTGCCATTCCTTGCACCAAACAGATAACGCATCCAGATCATCCTGAAGCTGACGATGGTCGCTAGGACCACTAATTTCTCTATAGACTACGGTGTCATCCGCAAAAAGCCTGATATTACTTTTTACAACTGAGCTGATGTCGTTTATATAAAGCAAGAAAAGCATAGGTCCGATCACACTACCCTGCGGCACTTCAGAGACTACATCTGCCACACTCGAGGACTTACCATCGATGACTACTTTTTGTTTTCTATTCCTAAGGAAAGCGCGAACCCAGTTAATGACTTTAACATTAACGCCAAGATTTCCCAATTTTAATAACAACTTACGGTGGGGAACCTTGTCAAAAGCTTTTCTAAAATCAAGGAACACTGCATCGACCTGCTTATTATTTTCGCCGCATGATAAAACATCATTCACAAACAGACCGAGTTGGGTGTCACAGGATCTACCTTTTCTGAAGCCATGTTGACAGCTGACTAAGAGCGATCTACTCTCAAGATAACGCATTGTGTTGCTAACACAACCCGTGTCATCCCTACTTGTTTATTTCATAAAAACTTTCCCGTTAAATTTCAACGGGTATCTCCATAGTATTTATTAAAAAGCTACTGTCAAAATGAAAACATTTGTAAAAAATCAGATGAAATATGCCTTATTAGGGAAGTCTTAAAAGCCTTCCAACGACTTCTTTCCGTGGTTTTCACTGGCAAATGACAGGCAAGGAGAGAGATATTGAAGGAGAGAGAGAGAGAGAGAGGAGATTGAAAACGCACTAGATTGCCATATGAAATGTCAAAAAAATAAAATCCAATATCGCAAACTACGAAAATGCGCCGATGCAGTGCAGTTATTTTTGACTGGCGAAAAGAGACGAATGAAAAAGGAGCACAAATTTCGTACGCCACTCCTAGTTATCGATTCTGCTGGGGCTTTGCTCATTCAAAACGTAACAGATCCTCACTAATTAGCAGAGCGAGAAGTACTTGCAAAAACGAGCAATAAAAATGAAACCAGAGCCGAGATCCGGTCAAACAAATGTCTCCGAGGCCATGGGGTGATGATTGCGATGGTGGCGTCAAGTGATCACAGGAAGGATAGTTATCGAATTAATTAAAATTCGAAATATGTTGCCGTTTGTCCGCTTTATTGCCAGTTATCGTGATGTTAAGAAGAACTTACGAGATAGATTTCTCGTAATTTTTAGAATCACGTGCTATCTGACAGATTCCACTGGGTATGTCAATAGGTATTTTTTTAAACACTTAATCCGATGCGATGAATCAAAACATTTACGGTATTTTTTTAATTTCTTTTGCTTTTTATTGAGTATTCTGAATAAGGAAAGAGCTTAAACCAGTCCAGTTTCAGAATTATGAATCGGTATAGTGCCACTGTAAATCGATTGTAATTATTAATCCTCGTTCAGAATCGGATAATAGGTTTTTAAATGTTATAAAATTTCTGGAATTTTTTTTAATCTAAAACCTGGGTAATGCAGCGTAATGAGATATCTCACAGAAATGCACAGTGTACTACTAATGGTAACAATATTGGCATATCGGAGAGGCAAAAATTGAAGACGTTCTACTCCCCAAATTATCCTGATTACAGAATTCCTACTGATAGTTATTCGTACAATGCATTGAGAAATGCGTTTCTACGTTGTTTATAGCTTGTTGTTAAAGTATTTATTTCTATAGTTCACAGATGTACATATTAATTATTTAAGAAGATAGAGAAAGGCTAAAAATGGCTAAAACTAGTAGTGGTACTAGTATTGATTTTATAAGGCAGGTTTTTCATGCAGAGGACTCGGGTTCAAATCCTGAAAATAGCTAGTTTTTCAAGCCATGTGATTTGGACAGCATTTAGTCGTTCGGAAGAGCCGTTAAGCGGTGTGGCTCACACTTGGTGCCCGAGCGACTGTAATTAACTTCCCAGAAATGCTACGGAGGGCCTCTTGAAAAAATTATAGTAGTATTATTCAAAACATTAAACCTATACGTCTATTAAATTTAGGGAATGAATCGCTACGACATCAAAAAATCAAATATTGAGGAGTTTCCTTCTTCAAAGGTTGGCTCAAAGTTGCGCGAATTTTAATTTAAAGTAGTTATTCCATTAACCACTCGTGACACGTGCTAATTCTACCTTGGGGAATATACTTAGCTTTGCAGCTATGGGACTAATGTTCAAGTCTAATAAAGCTGATTGGTCAATCTAAAAATAATATTTTCAACTAAACTTAAATTGGATCACGTGGTCTTAGAGTTCTTCAATACACATTAAAGTTAGAGCCAGGCTACCTGTACAGAACGGTTTCAAGTCAAGCTGCTTTGCAAAAGATAATTGTGCAACATTAGAATACATTAATAAACGGTCGTAGATGGCATAAATTTCAAAACCGCACCTCTCTCCACTTCATGCCTCGGTTCTATTCGCACGTCCTCCATTTTGACCTCCGACGCCACATCCGCCTGCAGCACTTCCCCTCTCCCTCTACCCTCCCCCTCTACCCTCACCCCTCTACCCTCAACCTCCCTTTCTACCCTCAACACTCGACCCTCACCCCTCTACCCTCAACCTCCCCCTCTACCTCCCCCTCTACCCTCTACCTCCCCCTCTACCCTCACCCTCCCAAACGGACCATCCCATTCTGAATCACAACTGCGGTGACGGATGACCCTTGAGCGAGCGAGTGATATAAAGAGAATTGGGGCGGGAGGGCCAAGTTTCTTCAATAACAAATCCGGAAACGAGCACGGCTCTCATCACCCGTCGGCGTCTGTTTGTCACGCCAGACCCATTCGTGCGTTGTTAGACTGACGCGACAATTTGTGTTTGCGTGCGTGCGGGCGCGCGCGTGTGTGTGGCGATGAGAATAATATGCGTTTCTGCGCGTTTGAATAGGCGAAGAAAAATCGCCTCTCTTTCATCGCGTTATTGAAACTGCGAATTTGTTCGATGACAACACCGCCAGAGGTCAGTGGCGAGTGGAACGGCCATCGATCTGAAGATTTCCCATTCTCGGTTATTGCGTGGTTATGTGTCGCAAAAGATAATTACCGGGGGGAAAGGAATTCGCTAAGGGAATTTGTATCTATGTGGGATGCGCACGGAAACATTTCCGCAGTTCCCTTTTTATGGCGTTCAATTAAAATTCCAGATATATACTCCATTCTCTGTCTCCCCTTCATTCTCCACTTCGCTACACTTTTCCCCTCTCGACAGATATTTTTTTCCAGTGCAGAGCAATCATTTTTTTCGAGTATAATTCCGCAAACAATCTTTGCGACAGAGGACGGGATTTTTTGGAAAAATGGCATTCATTTTCAGTTTTAAATATTTCATGCCCTTCTTGATTACATCTCAAACAGATTAAAAAGAATAAGAATATAAAAAGTTTCGAGTATTGTTCAGAACACCTCCAATTTTATGGTTATTTAATGGTTAATAGATAAAAATACTTTATATGCATTTATGAACATTAAATTAATTATTCTCATTACATTTTAATAGATTTCGCTCTACTCTAATTTCATTAAAAGGTATGTAATAAATTCACATCAATTCATATAATATATTTAGTTACATTTTATGTTATTGTTTTTATTTATTTTATTGTTATAAAATTTAAATTTAAAAAATATAACGCTTCGGGATTTGAAAATATATAATTTTCTGTTTCATTTAAATTGTTTGTCTCAAATTACCTACTATTTTTGTGTATTATAACAATGATTATCAAGTGGAATGAGCTTAGTTTTTAAGTACAGCTGCCTTTCCAAGTGTTAGATATGAAGGTATTGTGTTCGTGCACATTGCTCTCTAAATTTAATTTTAAATGGTGTACTGTCATTCAAAGTTTCATATCGATTTTTAAATAATTCTTTTGTTTCTCTGACACTTTTGATCTTGGAATATGTTTATTTTATTTTATCCAAATAAAAATAAATTTATTGGGAAATTTATTAGAAATCAAGTTGCAGAAGCATTATACGTACATTGCGTCATTTGCAACAAGTTGCCCGTTATCCAGCGAAAGTAGTTCGTTAAACATTAATTTTCAAATGTTCTTTATCGCGTATATTAATCAAGTTTTGGGAAGAAATGGGAACTCATTGTGGGTTTTCTAATATTGTCAATCTTGAAAAAATTCAATTATTCTCATACATTAATTGAAATATTTAGAGATATTTTAGAATCTAAAAAAAAACATTCAAATCCTATGGTGCCCAGTCCAACAGAAATTGTGCCATTAAATTTCATTGAACTCGGATGATTTGTTTCTTCTTCGCCACCAAGAGATATCCTCGGCAAACCGCCAATTTCCGATTTTCCATTCATCTCTACGTCACAGTATAAGCCATCTAAAGGGAATTGTGCTGAACATGTTCGCGCCACTGAAGCCTTCCATCGACCTCGAATGAAACCTCTTTCTACGCCATTAATAAAGTCCGTCAATCACCGAACACCATGGAAATTGTAAATCCGACAGAACCCTTCCGAAGGGATTTGCTTCGGTAGACGCCTCAAGATCGAATCCTTTTCACCATTTAGCGTTTCTATGAAAACGGCAAATCTTCAGCCTCCTGCTCTGGCCACGGTTAAAACCATTTTTCTTTGATCGTTCTTTAACTTCATAATCACTTGATGAAGGCATTGTTGAGCTTTCACTTTTACAACATGGTTCAACAAGTCTAATATTTCACTGTTTTGGAGATTTCGCGATAATGGAGAGATTCCAATGCGACTGCGCTTTGAGAATTTTCACCTCTCGCTTTGCAGATTCGTGCAAAACTTTCGCTTTTATTTGATTTCTAAAACCTAGCTAATTTAATTTATAAATGCGGAAAAACAATGTTTGTTCAATACCTGTTTTTATTCCGTTTTGTGTCGTAGGAGAAGGAAAATTGTTTCCAGAAGGAGTCGATTGAAAATATGCGCATAATTACGAGAAATATAATCGTGACAAAAATAATATCAAGAAATGTAGGATATTGAGATTTAAGTTAATGTAGAAAATGACTATTTAAAGAGAGGTAAAAAAGAAGAAAGCTAAATAGCAGGAATAGTACATGGCTTAAAGAAAGGAATAGCCAGAGAATAATATGAAAGCAAAGGTTTAGATTGAGAAACTTGAAATTTTCGGAAACTTAAAAAAAAAATGCTCAGAAAAGCTTAATTTGGTATTTTTCTTCTATTAGTTATAATGAGGAATGAATAATATGTTATTAAGCATATTCTAAAAAGAGAAACGACAATTCTAAGAGATCCCAAAAATTGTAATGGTGACAATAAAATTAGGATCTTTTTAATGCAAGTAATTTTAGGCAATATACCTACTTCAAATTAAATTACATTGAACTTTCCTAAGTTTGCTTATTAGCATATATGCAAGTTCGAAACATTTCCCGAAAAGTGAGCCTCATAAGCATAAGAAAAGAACGTTTCTCGGCGGTCCCACGGAACGGCACGAATTTCCACGCCTCTTTCCGCTTTCAGGCGTTCGAGGAGTTGGAAGTCCTCCTCGCTCGCCACGGAATCTGCATAGCAGTAAAGGAGAAGTTGGTGAAGGACTCCGGAGTCGCCGAGGAAGCCGCATACGATTCCATAGTACTCAAACTGCTCACCAAGCCACGCGCGAAAGGTAAGTTGGAAAAACATTTACTATATATCATTCTTGCATGCGAGATATTTAATTGGCTCAAATCGTCAACAAAAACAGTTTCTCATCTCGCGGGCCTCGCGCAGAACTCTCTTCCGATTTACGTAACTACAAAAAGAGGATATCATTGACGTTTATCCTACGAGCCCTTTCACGAGGAACCATTTAATGCATGCGCATATTTCCCAATTTCATCCTCTCTTTTCCAGGTCAACACACATACTTCAACATACTTACGCCAATTCTCTTTAGAAATATATATATATATATTTCATACGCTTATGCTTCGGAAATGAGAGAGAATAATGGTTTTACCGTGCCTGCTAACTTGGCCTGCGTCGTTAAAATTTTTAAACGGAACAGATTGCTAATGCATTTCATGCATTAGCAGTCCGTCTCGAAGTTTTAAAAATTTATTTCAAAACAAACTAATTATTTAGCTCAATTAATTGCGGACAAAGGCTCGAAAATGGGCGGCCGTTTGCGGAACCACCCCTTGGGAATTGGAAATAAAATTCACGAAATGAGGCGTGAAAACCTTGTTTGTTTTTGTAAAATCTCATTAAATCTCACCCAGTGCGACAATATCCACGGTCGGTTCATTTCCTTCGATATACTATAATTTCTCGGCAATTAACTAATTCGAGACAATAAAAGAGTGATGGCCCTCACCCACGTCATCAAATTATTTTTGCTTTCGTGCGTTTCTATACGTATATTAATAATATTAAGGTTGAATGTAGCCATCCAAACAAAGAACTAATCTAGACAATTGAAATTGTTGGCTTTGATAGTAAATAAATAGTACGAACGATAATTATAAGATGAAAGAATATCGCGAGTTGTGTAGTTAAATAAATCCACCATCTCCATCTAATTGCGAAGGCAGAGAGATTCTGAAGAACGGCTATATTAAGGGCGAAATTGAGTCTATATAATTCATACATTTAACACTTTGGTCATTTATATAAGATACATAATAATAACAGATTTTGTCAGTAGAGATTGGAGAATTAACATAGAATAATGTTAAATGTTTAAATACAAAAAATGTCCATCTGCGGAAAACACCTGCTACGAGAACAGAGGTGTAAAAATCCGCGAAAAGCTCCAAAAACAGTTCGGAGAAAATAAAAATTTGAATAAAATAAATAAATAAATATACGCGCATTTACATGTACTACATACTTAAATATGAATTTAGGAACAGATCAGTAGCGTACCGGATACCCCCGCAACCCTTGCGCGAAGGGGAGGCCCATGATCTACGCGGCCCAATATTTTTTTTATGAAGCACTTAAATTTTTTTCCGGGACTTCAATTTTGTTTTGGCTGGAGGCCTACACATTTGCCGGTACGCCACTGGAATATATTAAAAGAATATGTAATTTAAGAGAGAGATGATGAAAGAGGGGGAGGGAGAGAGGGAGGGAGAGAGAGAGAGGAGGGGGAGAGAGACAGGAAGAGATAGAGAGAGAAAGACAGAGAGGGAGGGAGGGAGATAGAGAGACAAACAGAGAGAGAGGGAAGGAGAGAAAGATGAATAAAGAGAAAGGGAGGGAGAGGGAGACAGAGGGAGATAGAAGTAGACTGAAGGTAAGCGAAGAAGGGAGATGAAGGGAGAGAGGATGGATGGAGAGGGAAGGAGAGAGAGGGAGAGAGATATAGAGAGAGGGAGAGATGTAGACAGGGAGATTGATTGATTTGGTCTTTATTTGGGGCGAGATTGAGACTAAGAAGTCCCATCTCCCACCTAACCCATCGTCTTTAAACATATACATAGAACATTATGTAAATACAAGTAGCAATAAAAACTATTAAAAAAGAAAAGATGTAATTTTGTGGGAAAAAATAGGACTGCTGAGTAATGAAATCCATGTAAAAAAGCCCACTGCAGGATATGTTTGGGATATGTTGTACGAATTATCCGATATATATTTAAAGTTGGCGCCAAAAGTTGAAGTTTCAATCCATAGTTCGCTAGCGCGGATACGAATGTCGGTATCATCCCCAAGCAGTGTTGGATGGTTGAGTAACTTAAATCACAAAACTCGACGCTGGATGTCAAAACACAAATTTAATGAACAAACAGTTACATACCGTATTTACTCGGTTGTAAGCCGACCTCATTTTTTACCAACCCCAAAAGATCAATATCACCGATTGATTGTACTTATTATATCCGATTAATGACCATTCCGCACGGCATATGAGGGTGAATATTGCGGCTAGACATACAGACATTTCTCGCATAATGGCGTTAATTTATTCCATGGAAAATCGTGATTTTTCGGAAATCAAAGCGGGAAGACTGAGACTAAATATCGTGAATGTTATTAATGTTATATATAACGACTGGCCCCAGCGTCGCCACCCCGAATTTAAACTTACCTTCAGCAAAAAATATACTCTGAATATTTTTTAAAATTCAGCATTTTTAATCTCTATATCTGACTTAGGAATATATTTACACAATATCAATGAATAATAGAATATTTATTTGTTTTCTTTAATGTCGTATTATTTTTTTATCAAGGTAAAAATAGCGGTGAAATTTCGTGAATAAGTAGACGGATGCGACTTGAAATTATACTCTCAATCCCATATAACTTTATATATCGTTCCTTAATAGACTGACCAAAATCAAATTATATATTGTATAATGGGCCCTAGGTTTCGGCTCTTAATACTTCCATAACTAATTTTCTCTAGCCTTTCTTTTCTCAACCATAGAATTCAAATATACTCCAAAAATTTAAGTGTTCCTTTAGACGAAATGGTTTACTTAAAATAAAAAAATTCCATACCTTTGAATTACAGCTCACCGAAATGCGTTGCAAAATAAATCTCAATCTAATTATCTGGTAGTAGCATTCCATAATTAATTTTGCGTTGCAAAATAAATCTCAATCTAATTATCTGGTAGTAGCATTCCATAATTAATACCAAGTAAGAACCCATGCTAAGCAAAAGGGTGACGGTAATGGAGTGGTTGACCTTCCACGCAGCGGTCCCAGGTTCGAATCCGGTAAAGGTCGGATTTTTCAACCTGGGATCGCCCCGTCCCCTACTTGTGTCCTATGAGGACACCGTGCAAGTCAGCGCTCCGTCCTTGGGAAGGGACGTTAATCAGTTGATCCCCTTGGTGCTCTTCGTTAAGAGTAGGCTAATGCCGGCATCCGATTTCCCTCCTCCATTGTGGGTGTCTGGTTCGTGAGGAGATATGGCTATAATAAGCCAAGGGTTTTAGTCAACAGAAATTCACACAAACCAAAAATCTTGCTAAAGAAGGCGGTAGAAGTATGTTTTCTTAAAAATCCTTGTGATGATCTTCCAAGTGTGTGACAGTAGGCTTATCGTTCTGTAATTTTAATATTGCATTGCCTTTGACTTCTTCTTTATAGGGATCATAGTTACTTCCAGAAAATCTTGAGACCATTCTCAAGGGTGGTAAATTTTATTAATTAAGTTCGCAGTCACTGTTTTTCACTATATGGTAATATCTATCAAATTCAAATAGTATCTCTCAATACAAAACGTTGATTCCCCACAGCCAGACAGAGAGACGGAGAGTCGAACAGACAGATTGAACCCATAAGAACGTTTTTTTTCAAGAAAACGTACTAAAATGTCAAAAATTGCTTAATTATTATGTAATTTGAGAATTTAAATCGACAACGTAAGCAAATGATCCATCCCTAATGCCACACAACTTCATATATTGTCCGATGCAAAACGCCTTATAGTCACAATATCTTCTTGCTTTTTTAAGCTTTGCAGTGCAGTGCACGATACGGACGCTCTTAGGGGAGGTCGGTTCTGTCTATATCTTACGTCTCAGTTGCTGCTCCACTGATTTTTATTAGATTTGATATACCGTGCCTTTTTTACAGTTATGTTAATCTTTTCAGAGAAACCTTTAAGCAAATATAAATTTAACCTTTCGGCTTAGAGCTCTATAGGAAACAGATTTCTTAACCAATAATAGATTGGTAACACATTCTAAATCCTAAAGTCGAATATTCATTTATGATAGTGTTTAAATTCCTTGGACAAGGAAAGCAATGGGGGACCGTTCCGAGAGGATGACTTGGAATAATTCACATTAACGAGCGTGTAACATTTAAATGCGCACCAATTAGCCCGTCTCTGTTCGCATTTTTGAATGATTTTCAGGAACGCAGGCGCGATTTGCGTGTAGCATTGAGCAACCTTCGGAGTTTACGTGCACGCTGTGCCACCTGGTCCAAAATCATTTGTGGCGCACAATTGGGACGCGGGGTTACGACGCCAATAAAGCTTAGCGTCGGTCCTCATGCGGTTACTATTGGAAGAGACCGAAGCGAGACGATTGTTAGCGGTCACGTGATATTCACACGGCTACCTTAAAAAAATCTCTCATTTGGGTTTTCGGATATTGGCCTCTTGGTGAACAGCTAATTTTCCGGAGTGCAGATGAGTGGTGTTTAAGTGCGTTCCAAAGCAGGGCTAGATGAGAGGTGTCGCTAGGTGCCAAGATTTTATGCGTCCTAGTGCAGGGTGTGAAAGCATGCAGAGAGAGGGAGAGAAAGAGAGATTGAGAGGAAGAGAGTTTGTGTGTCCGTATCTTTCGTATCGTAACCTTCTAGAGAGCATTTATAAGATTTACTTGGAAAGTTGTAAAGCGATTTTTAATATCGTCAAAATTCACCAGTTGAAATATTTCCTTTGCAAAAGGGCCCAAATAAACTTTCACGTACGTGCACCTCCTTAATGATGCACATAAAATGATTGCGTTGATTTTTTTTAACTGAATAAGAGAAATATTTTATATAAACAAATTATCGTACTTAAAATTGTATCTCTAAGCAGATTATTTTACTATTTAGTTTTACCATTTAATGCTGCCAAAATGCAAATACGTTATTTGGTCTTTTTCTGAGTAGCTGCTGGCTTTCGTAGACGATTTGATCGACTGATATGTAATAAATTTCAGCGTTTATTTTTTCTACGTGACACCTCACTTGATGTGGCTTTCTTCACATTCTCCACAACAAATATCAAAATACCGCAATAAATCTCTCGCTCCCTCTAAGCCTATATGACTAACGCTCATAAATTCTATTTCACGTGCGATTTGAAACTAAGATGCATTCCTCCAGCGCGAAATAAGGTAACCGGGTCATATTTCACCTACCACCTCGTCCTATAAGATAGGAGACTTTATGTTTCCTCATATTTAAATAATAAATTAGTATCATGCATCAAAAAGAAATATAGAGTATTGATAATTTAAAAATACTTATCAAAATATATTTTTGCGTTTTCCGTACATAACATAGTCGAGTCCCAATCATCCGAGGTCGACAGGATTGCATCGACCTCGGATAATACGGAACGCTGGACATATCAGGAAAATATATGAAGACTTCTTAAACGAAAGTCGTTTCCCGATATCTACGTTCAACATGTAGGCCTATATTTCGTCACTTTGATGCAGTTGTAACAAATATGGTACTTTTCAATTGTAAATTTAATGATACTTTGCAAAAACTTCACTGTATTGCTCTTTACTTGGTTGTATTCCATCTTTAAAAATCACATAAATGTTTGAATAAAAAATACGACCCGGGTTTTGATGCATAGCATCATCATCAGATACTTTGCTACTTTTACTCATGCGCCTCGGATAATACAGAACCTCGCACAATCAAGACTGAAGTAACAGGGACTCTATTATATAGGAGATAGGAGAAAGTATTGTATTCGTGAAAAAATCGAATTCGAGGTTTCAACGGAAATACACGTTCGTGGTCTCCTGAGTACGTTTTCAATATTTTATCTAGTATCTACTTTAGAACTTAATTTATGTACATATTTCGATTATTATTATTATTACTACTACACCCTAACGCAGGGATGGCTAATAGATGGCACGGATGCCAAACTTGGCACGCCATGTAATACTATTGGCAAGCTAAAAATTAGCTATCAAGGGGTACATTTTTTAAATGTTATATTATTTTTTAGGATATTGAATTCCAGGCATTAGCCATCTGAGCTAGAATCTGAACACGTGCCGAAGTTTCAGAAGATTCTGCTGCTATTCAATCAACAAATTACACGCCAAACTTCAAAGAACTCTTTTCAAAAATGACCCGAAAAAATTCAATCGGCTAAATACATAAGTACAATATTTTAATTTTTTTATTTTCCAATTTTATATTTGTCTAATCTTTCCTTTTTTCTGTAGGTCATGCTAAAATTCATCAATATACAAATCTGTACCCAATGAACACATAAATTTATATAGTGTAGAATAAATCCATATTAACATCCTTACAGGTATAGGGAAGAATTTCTTAATTAATGAATGGCACGTTTGAAATTATACAAAGGAAATTTTGGCACGCTGATGAAAATCCATCCATGGCCTAGCGCCTGCTGCTGCTGTATGGCCGGGTTGAGCATTTTGATTGATTGTCGAGAAACAGCAGCGGCAAGGAATTGAACTACAGTAAACCCTCGTTAGTACGAACTCGACTAACATGAACACTCATTTAACACGAACAAATATTTTCCCCGGCCCCTAATTATATAGATTAATGTATGTGAATTGGTTGATTAACACGAAATTCGCTTAAAACGAACTTAGAACAAAATTTGGGAAACTAGAACTCAAGTAATAAGTTAACTCGAACACATGTTTTAGTCAAATGTATTTTCGAGTCCGAGGACTTGACTTTCGTCGTTAGGAGATATTTCTTGAGTATTCTGTTCAATATGCGGATGTATTGTTCATCTAAGAATGTTGTTTCACCTACTGTCATTATTCCGGACTCTACCTGCCCTTGGCCCTTCAGTCGTGTTCCATTTTTTATGAATGCTCAAACTGGAGAAGACGCGACATATGCAGGCCCTTTCAATGTGGCATCATGAGTGTTTGCATTCCTTGAGGTATTTTTTTCAGTCGAACAGACCACCGAGAAAGAAAGGAAGGAAATTATTTTTCCTGAAATCACCATTCAGGACGGACAGCGACATGCCTTGCTGGGATAGAAATTTTAATGAGAATATACAACTACTAAATTTGAAAATTTTCAAGGTAATCGGAGCTTACTGCGCTTCTGCAAAGTTTTCCAAGCCTGCAAGAACATGGCTGTGCAGAGAAATAAGTGTATTTCTCTCATTCTTAGGAAGGGAACTGGAAAAACTTGCGTGGTTTCTTGAGTGTCATCCAACCAAATTGATATCTTCTATTTGATCTTCGCTCCGCTGAGAAAAATTCCACGTCAGACAATTCCACCTTTGTCCTCTGTTTCTTCACACGTCTAAGGAAAATTTTACGTATAGCATAATGACTGTTGCTCGACCAATGTACAGCTCTCGTTCAACGAACGACATGCGTTACTGAAAAGCGTTCGTTAAACGGAAATTCCTTGGACGATCGTGGTTTTTCCATTGACTTCTCCGTTAAAACCGCAGATGCGTTCCAGACAAGAGAATTTTTTATTCTTGAATTCACAATTCTTGACTATTTGAACGTCTGTCAAAGCAACTACAATATTGGATCAACTAGAAAACCGAAGCAACAACAATCGAACATAAAAGTATGTTCAGTGCCATCTATTGTATGATACGAGAAAATTCAACTTTTGAATGAAAAACAGAACCTCCCAACACCATCAATAAATAATTAAAAATGAATCGTTATTTAAACATTTCCACGAAAATAGTTTTTAAAAAGTTGAACAGTTATGAGAAAAGTTCGAGCAAGTACGATAAATGTGGCCACGGCAATGACTAGAAAACAAATCCTCGCGATGTAACGATTATGTATGAAGCGCGAGAAAACAAATGCGACCTAAGGTAGTCAATCCAAGTCACAGACTGAAGAATAGAATGGCTGTGAGAAAGACCGCGTAGTGCACTTCCTCCTTATCGGTACACAAGAGGTCCTTCAAGCCCAAGTGGATATTTGTAAATATATTCTGAGTAACAAACAGCACGTTCGTTGACTTCATATTAAGCCTCTCAAGAAATGTAGCTGATAGAAAAAATGCTTGATAAAGTGAACATGCGAAGAATCCATGGGAAAAACATGACGGTCTTTGTGATCCCAAGAGCTTTTCTAACCATCCAAGTTTCTTCTATCAGAGTTGGATACATGTTATTTAGTTCGTTAAAGTGAACAGAATTTTCGACGAAAAGTAAAGCTATAAAATTCAATTCATTCGTTGAAGCGAACATTAGTTCAACGAATGCTCGTTGAACGAGAGTTACCTGTAATTGCTTCCTGAGGGTGAAAGAGAGAAACGTTCGCATTTCTCCGTCTTCCCCTGTTAAAGTTCCTATTGTTAGCATTCAGCCTCATAAATGGATAGTAAAAGCTGCGAAAGAAGACAAACCTAAGTTGCACTGACAACAAAAATGAAAATACTAGAATATTTGGAACGGAGTCTTCTTTCAAAAACTAGAATTGGGAAAAAATATAAAATTTTAAATTCGACATTTTCGAAAATTATCAAAAATAAAGAGAAGATCAACAAAGCTGTAGCTACAAGGTCATCAACAACAACATACGTTTAAGTGCAGCTGCACAACAAGATTTAAAAGAAAAATTGTTGAAATGCTTTCAACATATTAAGTTATCAATGGTCCCGATTTCTGGAGCTTTATTCCAAGTATAGGCCAATGAATTAGCTACCAATTCTGGAATAAAAACTTTTGACTGTTCAATTGTATGGTTTTGGAGATTCTAGAGAAGAAATTAATTCGGTTTGCATGTTATTTGTGGTGAAGCTAATAAAATGGATAAATTAGATTGGAACGAGTGGCTTCAGAATTTTGAATTCGTTAAGACCTCATATTCTAATCGGGAAATTTTCAATTAAGATTAGTTGGGCGTTTTCTTCAACTGTTACCAGATATGTAGTTCATTGAGCCTCAAAAGTGTTAAGTTGTTAAGTGTTATGGTGGTACAAAGAGCAAGGGTAGACTTACCGTAGTCGTTGATTGAAATTCAAATGGCACAGAAAAATTAAAATTGTGAGTCATTGAATAATCCAAGAACTTCAGATTGAGCAGTCTTCATTTACCGTATGAATACAGCCACCACAAATAAGCCTACATCAATGCAACTTCATTTCACGAATAGATCATGGATGTTACGTTCATTTTAATATATTAGTCTAAATGGTGCAATTGTGGTTTTTTAATAATAATTTATTTAACACAAATATGTTAGCCCAATTACATGTGTTATATGTATGTGCATATATTTTAGCAAAACATTGTATTATTATTATTACTGTTTTAATATATATTATTTGTTTATCATGTACTCAGTTAGCACGAACACATGATTTTATTCTCCTTTGGAGTTCGTGTTGACGAGAGTTTACTGTATATTATTAGGCGTCTAGAGAGAATGTGACATGTCGGAGCCTGCTAGGAAAATCGCGGGCCCGCTCCAAAGTTCGCGCGGGGCCGCATTCGCCTCAAAAATTTTTAATTTTTCCATACGCAATATAGGAGAAAGTATTGTTTTCGTTAAAAAAACGAATTCGATATGTCAGCAGATTTTCACGTTTTAAGGTTCCCTGATTACGTTTTCAATATTGCTTCAAATGTATCTTTCAGGACTTAATTTATGTGAATATTTCTTACTATCTGCGTTGTAGACAATATATAATTTTGAACAACTTTTGTTTCATAAAACGGATAGTTTAAGAGATTTGTTAATTGTGACTGAATTTGTTTAGTGCTGCGCTAAGTAATGCTTTGCTTCCGTTGCTATGATAAAAAATTTTAATTGTTGATAGCGATGCCTAAGCTGCTAAGGGTAATTTTAATTGCTATCAACATTGCCCCAATGCCACTGGCGGAAGGAAAGGATCGGTGGGGTAGGAAATGGAATATGGTTGGGGGAGGATGTGAGAATAGGGTGCGCGGCTTTTAGGATATTCCTCAGAATATCGTGGATACCGGGGGAAAATAGGGTGGTTAGAGTGAATTGGAGGTAGAATCGGTGATTGCGTGGGTACCGGAGTGGGAGTTAGGGGTGGTGGGTGCGACTGCCCTCCGGATTTGGCCCCTGATCAGACCCGGTGGGTATCCACGCTGAAGAAAGGTTTGTTCGAGGGTGGAGCAACACTTGGAAAGAGAGTCCCTGTCCGAGCACATTCTCCGCCCTCGGCGGCCTAGGGCGTATGGAACTGAGGTTTTGGTGTGAAGCGGATAGCAACTGTCGAAGTGGAGGGACTGAAGGCGGTTGGAGAGATCGACTTCGAGGAAGGTGATGTGGGAGACAGAGGAGTGGTGGGTGAAGGAGAGCGTGGGGTGGGAAGAGAGGCGTTGTAGAAAGGATTTTAGGGAGTCAGGTCCATGTGCCCTGATAAGAAATATGTCGTCAATATACCTCAGCCAGTCTGGGGTATACGTACGTCAAGAAAGCGTTCCTCACATTCACCTAAGAAGAAGGGCGCCGTGTGAGTGCCCATCGCGGTACCTTTTATTTGTAGGTATTTTCTCAGAGCGGACAGTCCTTGGTGGTGGGAAATGTTGGTGTAGAGCAGCGTTTCCCAACGTGGGCGGTAGCGCCCCTCAGGGGGGCGTTGAGGTGACTACTACTTTAGGGGGGCGTTTGTGCTATTAAAGGGGCTTTGACGGCTCTCTTCAACTATGGCCATCATAATATCTGCAGTAAACAAGATTAAAGCACATTCATTAAATTACAGATTATTCCGCCAGCTGTGCGAAGACAACGATGAGGAGTTTAAACGCCTTATTCTTCACACTGAAGTGCGCTGGCTCTCCAAAGGCCTCATGCTTAAAACGTTTCTGTAATTTATTTGACACCGTTATAGAATTTCTGCAGTCTGTTGACCATAAATTATGCGAGAAAATTCAACTTTTACGTGGAGATGTGGCATATTTGGCCGACGTTTTTGATAAAATTAATACGCCAAATATGCAGCTTCAAGGTGATAATTTCAATTTAACCAAGGTATCCACTTTCATCGGAAATTTGGAGTTGTTTAAACAGTACATTGGCAGGAGTGTTTTATTGCAGATTCTCAGCATGAGAAGCATAGAAACTTCCTATTCAGACCGTGACTTTGAAGAATATTGCTTACATCTGCAGTCTCTGAAAAGTGACTTTGAGATTCGCTTTAAATATTTGATTGATTTTGAAATACCCGTCTGGCCAACGAATCCATTCATTTGCAAAGCGGAAGAACAAGAACTTAGCCTTCAAGAACTAATCATTGAACTTCAGAATGATGAAGGATCGAAGCAAATCTTCAACAGCAGAGGACATCAAGCCATGTGTCTGCAACAGCATGTGAAATTTCCCGCTCTATGGAGAAAAGCAAAACTGCTTTATATTACTTTTCCATCTTCTTGTCTTGTTGAACGAGGATTTAGTGCAGTGAAGCGCATACTAGTGAAAAATCGAAACCGTTTGGATATTGTTAATCGTGGTGCCTTGAGACTGTTACTATCCGAGTTGACCCCAGATGTTGTGAGGTTAGCTAAAAACCGTCAAGCTCAAGGGTCACACTAGCATTTTATAATAAATATTTTATTTACTTTGCTATAACTATGTATGTTGATATAGCATATTAATAATTTAATGTGTAATATAGTAGTAGTAGTATTTGAGATTAAGGTGCACCGACTGCTAAGGTCATTTGGCACCAAGGATGGGGGAGGGTTGAGATGGGAGAATGCAACAAAATCATTATCAAATCAAATCAAAATCAACATTATTATTCAGTTTCGTTGCATTTAGATTGCATCTAAGTGCAACAAAATGGTTTGCTAATAATAATCAGTAATTGGAAATTCGGGTCTTCTTTACTTAACGGCCCAAACGCAAGGTAACTTGGAAATTAAAATTAAAAAATAAATATATAAAATAATTAATATTTTAATTTAAAAAATATTTTAAAACTTCAACAAATGCTTGACCAACTGTGTGTGGGCCATAATCTTTAAGTATTTGTTTTCTAAAGCTAAATTCACTTAAATAATTATCAATCTCAATTCTTTTAATACCATGTGCCTTGCGTAACTCTAACATTGGCATGAACTTAGTCTGAGGGGGGCGTTTGGCCGAAAAAGATTTCGTAAGGGGGAGTTGGGCCAAAAAAGGTTGGGTAAGGCTGGTGTAGAGGGACCAAACATCTATATTGGACATGATTATGTTAGGTGGTAGAAGGGAAGGGAGTGATTTAAGGCGTTGAATAAAGTTTTTAGTGACATTACACATACAGTATAAACCCAATTATCCGGACTCAGATTATCATTTCAATAATTGTTAGCTCCATATAGCGTTACACTTGTATACATTAAAGAAAAATGTTGTAGTTATTATACATCGTGACGGGCCAGAAATGGTACATCTGACGCTTGAATCGACTATTGTTGCGCCGTTTGTAATATTTCTTAAATTGTTATTAAAATATAGCGTGCTTTATTTAAAATCGATTATCCGGATTTTGTCCGGACTGACTACTTCCCCGTTTAATCAGGATAATCGGTGTACTACTAAATAATATATATATATATATATATATATATATATATATATATATATATATATATATATATATATATATATATATATATAAACGAGTAGTCGGTGCATGCAAACTGCAAGCGCTTCAAAAAAATCACCATACACCAAGATCTAAATTCTTATATAAACCAACTCAATCTCCAAGGCAACCACTTCAGTCACGTGGAACCTATATGAATTATATAATAAATTCCATGAGTAATAGCAGTATATTTATAATTTTCCGTGATATTAAGGCATCAATCCGTAATTTCCAAATTCTTTGGCAATCGGCTCGTTTCCAAGTTTTCATATTTCAAATTTCGTGACTCAGATCGCACTGCATGAGCAATAAGAATAACCATCATTAACTCTATATATACTCTATACATTAAATTTACGGAAAACTAGGATATTTTGTGTTAAGATTATGGCATAATCTCCATGCCTTTAGCGCGTATTTGGAAAAAATATCGAGAAAAAGCTATGACGCCATTATATTTAACAATTAACCAGAGTCAAATTTCTCAAAAAACTACGAAACGAAACATTAAAATACTTTTCCCGTTTTACTGCCACTGCTATCAGGGTTGCTTCTCCTATTGTGATCCATTATAGCCCTGGAGAAAAACAAACCTATTCGCTCCTTCCTACAGTTGATAACTCAAATTTAATCGTCATGTTTGTGCTTTCAGTAGCACGTGAGAATTGCAGTCATCTATGATACCCTCAATCAGTGTGTGATGCAATTATAGTTATGGATAGAGTAAAATCTTACATATTATCGGAAGAAAATATTGGTGATGATGTTTTCATAATATGCATTGTATTGAAATTTAGATTAAGTTAACTTATATGCTTATGGGAATAAACTTCATGTTAATTCGAAGAAAGAAAAATTAAAAAATATATTTCCGTAATTTTCTATAGCTCCAATAATTGTTGCTTTCCTTTGAGATTCGAGTTATAGAAGTTCCACTGTATATATACAAATATTTAAAAGTATATTTTCATAATTTGAACTTTCTATTACTCAAATAATTATTACCTTTCCTTGAGATTCGAGTTATGCAAGTTCAGCTGTAATTCGTTATGACGGCATGAATTTCCATTAATAGCGTTAAATCACTGCAATCGTAACATATAATATCAGATCCCTTTAATAGCATTGAGGTCGTTGCCTTAGTATTTAAAGGTTTCCATTGTTGAAGAGAGGAAAAAATTCACATTTTTTTCCTATTAAAAACAGATATTTACGCTAACTCGGTACGTATTTGAATTCTGCCTTCAAAAGTTAAGAACTTCGGTCTTTCAGATAGACAACTGTTTTTTCCCTAATTCGTATTCCAATTGAGAGTAATTTTAAAATGTAATTTTAGAAAGCCTTGCACTGAATTCTATGCTTTTCTTATGGGGTATTGAAATGGAATATTAGGGTTAAAAAGTCCCCTTAAATATTAACTTTTTGTGAATTTCGATTTTTCTCGTCGGTTGTGCCAATCGACCTACCTAAATGCCAAATTTCAGATTTCTAATCTTATAGAAGTACCCAAGAGTTTTGTGTGAGTGAATGAGTGAGTGAGGCACAATAGCTATATTATTATAGATATGTAACAACAATAAAAGGCTACTTCTGTCCCTTTGTCCCTTGGTTCTTTTTTCCCTTTCACGCTATAAAAATGCGAATAGCTCAATATTAGAAAGAGATTCATTTATGATATTTTGCAGAAATGTTTCAATCACATATTATAAGATCTACGGATCTAGCCCATTTTAAAGAAAAAAACTATGAAGTTTCTTATTCCGTTCATCTATTCCCGCCTACAGTTCGAAATTCCTCATGTTAAATGTTTAATTCACCTATTCTGGGAAAATCTTGCCATTTTAACGGGATGTTGCCACCAACCCATTACATTGTTAAACCTGGAAATCTTGTTATTATTTCAATCCTCATGGGTGAAAGCGTGCTTTGAATGCTCTTACAATTAGTAAGAGAGAAGGAGAGAAATTCTTTTCATAGCAACAAATGTAAACAAAATTTGTTGCGTTATTTACGAGTACATTTTAATGTAGAATATTAATCATTCGCATATTAAAATTAGGTACTTAGAATCATCGTAGGAGTTCGATACTTGAAACAACGAACGCTTAAAAGAACGAAAGTTTGTTTTCTTGCCATCCAAAAAAGTCAACGTATACTTATGTGTGTATATATATATATATATATATATATATATATATATTTATTTATTTATTTATTTATATATATATATATATATATATTCATTCACACTATAGGAGAAGCTGTTCCTCGAACGGTCGAAAGATCTCAAGGTAACTTTTTAAATGCCTAGCTTATATATAAAGAATATATTTTGATAAAAATTTATCTATCATCAATATTTTATATTTTTTGACGCCTGGTATGAATTAATGATTTAAATATGTGGAAACAAAGTAATTATTATAAGTTACAAAAATACATTGTTTCATTTCGTTATTCGCAGAATATACTACAATTGCCGACATGGATAAATTGATATGTCATATGATTTAATTAAATTTATTATGAAAAATACTTTCTATGTGGTGGCGGATTTTTGGTATGGCGAGTAACCTAAGAGCGGTAAGTATGATTTCGACGATTCTCTTCCAGTAAACTGGAATCTACCTAGTGCAACTTTTACACATGTCATCCTCTGCCATAAGATCATAGTTTTAATTCCAGGAATGTTTAATTTACTAAATCGATTGATTAATCATTTGCATTTAAAAATTATTTAGAAGCGTGATATGAACTCGCGGTTTGGTCGACTCTACATGCATGTAAAACAGGTTTAGGTTTTATAGAAAGAATTCGAATTCTTCTATAAATAGCGTCAAAGTATTTTGGTAGATCAAAAATACGTGATGTTTTCAGGTTTTTAACAATAAGAAATATAATCTGCCATGGCAACTCCCATTGTAGCCACATATTAGATTTCTTCAGTAAATAGTGTAATGCTGTGTATACTTATTTTGTCCATGCGTTTTTCATTCGTCGTTTGTTCCTTTAAGTATCTAACTACCGTTATTAAGGCAATTTTTAAAACACCAAATTATATATATCTATGCATACTTTGTATAATTCCGTTTGTCGTTTTTTTAATATCATTCTCAGTGGAAGATTTTATACTTATTACACTAAGAGAGATAGGTATATTTTAGAGGATAAAGAGACGGAGAAAGCGAGGAAGAGTAGGAAGAGAGAACGACAGGAAGGAGAATAAAAGTGAGAAAGGCGGAGAGATAGATAGATAGATAAATGTCTTTATTCTGGCGAAATTTAGACCATGAGATCCACTCTTACATTTACGAGGGAGGAGGTGAAAGTGATCCAGAGAATGAGAGAGAGGGATAAATATGGAAGGTAGAGAGGGAGGAACAAGATGCAAAAGTGCACTCCATAAATAGAGTACTCAGAGATTTTAAAGGCCTTCTTTATGGGAAATGCGTATAAAACTGTGTGGAAAGATTTGGCGGTTCTTGGATTTTGATCTAAAAAACTATAAGTCGTAATTATGTGGTCTCACGGACCATATTGTGGTAAATGTTTACCTCTATCCGAATACATTTTAAAATCTCACATATCATGTAAAAGCTAGGGAGAGAAAAATATGGCGTTTAAGTGTTGCTCGACGGATGCCATTTAACACGATACGAATCTAACTTGATTCATGTATGTATTTAAAGTGGAAGTTCTAATTGACGGATGCATTTCAAATTAAATTTGGGCTATAAATTTTAATGACGATCACTCTTACTTAACTTAATTAAAATCCATCCAGCGGTTTAGGAGAAGAAAGTTGCAACGGACGGGCGAGACATGCCGATAAGGCGTTCTGCTACTACCGCTTCGCTGGAAAAGAACGCCTAAAAAGAGAGTGAGAAAGAGAAAAAGGAGTGGGGAATAGGAGAGAGGGACGTAAATGAAAGGGAGAGGAGAAAAATGGGGGAGATAGAGAGAGACCAATCGGAGGGAGAGAAGGAAGGAAGAAGAAAAGAGAGAGTGAGGTAAAGAGGAAGGGAGAATGAGAAATATCTTCACTTCAATATTATAAGTTATTCATGCGTACCTATCATTTTTGAAGGGCAGTTACTCTAATTAATAATATTTTTTCGTTTTTATAGGCTATCAGCTATACTCCTACTATATTACGTTAAAAATAAAACTGTCTAACGACTTGATCGGAATATTACTCCAAAAGACGAGTTAGACGTATTTTGCATCTCACCCGCTTTATAATTACGGCGCAACTCTCTTCGCTAACAGAGAATAATTTACTCCGTAATTCGAATCCGCAACACTCCTGTGGGATTCATAATTTTTTCATCGCTAACTCATGTTCTATTATGTGTAGACCGAGTTTCAGTTCTCAATTCCGCAGGAAGTGGATGAAATTGCGTGGCGGACGGACGGGGAGACTCTTCAAAATTGTTATATAAAAATTTTAAATATATTTAAAATCATTTGGATGTATACTAGTCAGCTTAATGTGAATGTGTGTGAAACGGAAAATACTTTATTTATAGAAGTACTTATTTTCCTTCCAAATCAGGTTAAAAATCAATTTCAAACCCTAAAATGCCTATTTTCAAGCTTTCAGCAATGAATGAAGTTTATCTTTTATAATTGCTTTATAAACTGTTAAGCGATAGTTTATCTTATATTTTATATTACTTAGCAAATGTACCGGTTGTGATTGCATCAATAATTCGAAGAATTCTACAAAATAATCACATCGTTCTAATTATTTTCGCCCAAAAAGTGTTAGTTTAATCTATACGGATTACTATGTTATTAGATTAAATCAACTTTATAAAAAAATCTGAAAAACTTGGAAATATTTAGGGATATTAAATTGGTATTACGTTATTTTGTGTGTCACATATATAACTCATATGGTAATGCGTTTATTAATGGAACTTTGAAACACTGTGGGAATCATTTCCTTGATAATATAGGGGTTCGACTTGAAATCTTAAGTTATTTCCACAAATAAACATTTGCAGGTGGTGGAAATCAATTATAACAAATTATTCTCATTAATAATTATATTTTGTGCATTTACAATCCATGTCATCAATCATCAAGTGTGCATTTTTCAAATAGGAGTTTGCCATTTTTCTACTTTCCATTGCAATGTTAAATGATGCAACTTACCATTTTCTGAAGGGTAAATAAATAACTTTTAATGATAAAGATCGATTGATTAAATGTTTCAAAGCAACATGTGCACAAAGGATTAATAACTTTATATTTATAAAAAAAATACTATAAAATAAAAACATCACCACTTATTCAGTAGTGAAAACGAGTGTCTAATATTTGATTGTCTCTACTGTAAACATTGCACTTTTAATGATTAAAGTTTCAAATAAAAACTAGGAGACGAGTTTTCAAGAAAAATGATAAAAAAGAGAGATTTACAGTGAAGAAAAGGGAGATAGTGAGGGGGCGATGGGAGAGAAATAGAAAAGAGAGAGAGAGAGAGTAAAGGAGGGGGGAAAGGAAAAAGAGATGCGTAGGCCAGAGAGGGGTCGTTTTTCGGGAAAATCGGAGTGGTTGCCGTGGAAATGAGATTAGCGAGTGGTCCTGGAAAAGGGATTGAAAGTGGAAAGGAGAAAGAGGAGGAAGGTGTGGTGGGCAAAGAGATTTTGGAGATACAGGGCGGTAACGGGAAAAGCGGAGAAGTGATGGGAAGATGGAGAGAGAGAGAGAAGGAAAATGTGGGCGAAAGGAACGCAGAAGAAGAAGAGAGAAATGAAGAAACGAATGGAATAATAATTACAAAATTAGATCGGGGGAGAGATTAAAGGATGAAACAGCAAAAAAATCAAATTTTGTGGCGTGAAAAACAGGCTGTAATCCAGAAAAGTCCATTTGAATGCTGTGCAAACAAAATAAGGCAAACAAATTGAAGAATACTGAAATAATTATCATTCTTTCTATATTAGGTGAGACTGGTACAGGTAAAATTTAAGTTATTATTACAGCTGTCATATATATCATATATTCAAAGGTTACTTTGGATTAGACGAAAAAAGGCCGTTATAGATTGATATTTTTACCGAAACCATTAATCTTACATCGTACACAGAAAAACTTGAGACGATAAAGGCAGAATAATAATGCAATGAGAAGTTACGGAAAAATAAGGCAAGTAAATTGGATTATGAGAACCACGTATGAAGACTGTAACAATGGAAAAAGGCGAATTAAGACAAATTATAAATTAAAAGAGAATGCGAGAAAATGACAACAACTGGTGAGAGCAGGGGGAAAGAAGGTGATAGAGGAGAGAGAAGGGGGGAGGAGAAGGAGAGAGAGGAGAAGGAGAGAGAGAGGAGAAGGAGAGGACAAGGAGAGAGAGAGAGGGGAGAGAAGAAGAATCAGAAGAGACAAATGGGAAGTAATGGAGGTGACGAAGAGGGGAAGAAGAGGATGATGACGGAGGCGTGACAATGTTGAGGAAGAGTGTAAAGTGACGTGACCGAAAGAAACGAGGAATGATATATAAAACACAAGAAGAAATATTCGGAGAATTAGGAATGAGTAGTAATACCGTCCGAGGAAGGAAAGGAAAACTGTAAACGGAGAAGAACTGTAGAATGCGAAAAGAACAGCAGGTAAAGGGAGAGAGCGTAAGAGAGGAAGAGTGAAAAATAAATGAAATACAGTGAATTATATGGATATAAAATTGAAAAAAGAACGCTTGAGGTGGAGAAAGAGATTGAAAGACCGCTTGAGCGAGAAAAACAGGAAAAGGGAAATATAGGAAGTAGGAAATTGGCAAAGAAAGCCCGGATTGCGGGTTGGAAGGACGAAATCGAATCCAAAGGAAGAGAAGGGTAAGAGAGATGAATAAACTGTGAGAAAGTGAGAAGAAACAGCAGGAAACCTATTGATGTAATTGTTCAGCTCAAATACACACACACACACACACACACATATATATATATATATATATATATATATATATATATATATATATATATATATAGTGATGCGAAGAATAGGAAGAAAATGCGAGTAGAATATGATACTGGCAGAGTGGAACGTGAAGAGAGCAGTTGGCAAAAACGAGTCCATATCGGAAAGAAGAGAGAGAGAGAGAGGAGAGGAAAAGAGATAGAGGAGAATATGAGTGGCGTACGGAAAGAAGAGGAATTCGTTCTGAGGTAGCGCGTGGACTAATGCTTTTGTGGGGAGTGTGGCTGAGAGAGAGCGAGTGAGAGAGGGAAAGAGAGAGAGAAGAGGGTTCCCTGGCGGCTTTTGGGGAAGACCAGTGGTGGGCCGAGCTATCTAGAGTGGGAGGTGGGGGAGGACGAGAGGTGCCGGGGGCGGGAGGGGGTCGGAGGAGTCGATATGGCGAAAGGGACAATAAGGATGGGGATAGAGTGTGTGGCAGGTGGACGGAGGTCAATTTTAAGCCTCTGGGACGTGGAGACGGGAGGGGTCAGCGGGAGGCGGGCGATGGGCTGTGGATTGCTGGAAAGGAGGAGGGTGAGTGTTGGAGTTGGATGGAAAAGAATTGTAGAGAGAGAGAGTTAAGGGAACTGTCGGAGTCCGCGGGGAGAGAATTCCAATGAAATGGAGGTCGGAGCAATCTAAAGAGGATTCCGGTGGTGGAAGCAATGATGACAGACCCTAAACGATAAGAAGCTTTATTGGAAGCATCAAAAAAGATCTTTACAGAGTATCCATTCATCACAATTCATATTTGTATAGGTAAATATATATATAATCAAATACTCATTTTGATGTTTTCAAGTGGCAAGGGCGGTAATAAGTGTTAGTATTGATTTCACATTTTCTTTCAATGCGAAAGTTTCTTTTACGTCTGATAATCCAATGAATCGACGATGCAAATTAAGATCGCTTTTCATTCGCTTTATTCTTCCAAAGACTACTTTTCTGAGTTATATTTCGCATACAATTGGATGAGTGAAAGAGAATCGCACTCCCTTTCGCGCATCTTTCAGCTTTCAATAAAAACTGCCGTTCAATTTAGTGGGAGATCGGTTGATGTTGACCTCTGAAATACAACTGAAAACGTAATTATAAACAGAAAATGACAGAGTTAAACATTTGGGGTAATTGTCCAATACTTGGGAATTGAATGCAACCAATGAAGGGATCTTTAAATTGTTATCATTTCTACATCATTAAAGTACGCAATAAATATGGGGTTTGTTTTTGCCGTGAAAATCTCATGAGATAACAATATTTTGAACTGAATTTGTAGCCAAGCCAGATATTGATTGAATTTGATCTACTTCTTGCACACTTGATTCATTATTAAAATAAATATAAAACAAATATCCAATATATCAATTGTGTAGTGTAGCTGTGTCTGTGCCAGCATCACACTGCAATGTCATGGATATATATGGCGACGCAATGTGTTTCTTATGAATATAAGTATAGAACATGGAACTTGACTAGCGTACAGGGAAGGATTTATACCCCCGGCATCCCTTAGGTATGTGGACAACCGCGTCCCTCCACCCTTTTGTATGTCCCAGTGTTTTTATAAATACTATTGTAATAAAATTTTTGGAAAATGCCAATGGCGTTATTTCTGAGTTAGGAGTTGACCGCTTATTAATATCATCACCATCATAGGTAGTCTGTCCGTAGACAGGTCCGCGATTATTCATGGTTAAACCTGGTTCTCCATATACTCCTATTTTCCGCTGTCCTCTTCATATCTTGATAACTCTCTTTCCCTTTCAAATCGTCGATCAGCTGAAATCTTTTCCTACCTCTTTCCCCTTTCCCATCTAGTTTTCCTTCTAACACGTCTTTAATCATACTCTCTCTCCTCAGGTAATGTCCAACCCAGTTTGCCTTCCTCTTTCTAATAGTCTGTATAATCATTCGCTTCTCTCCTACTTAATCGTTTTTCATCCTACCTGTCCATTTTATCTTCAGCATTCTCCTCCAAGTCCACATTTCAAAGCTTTCCAAGTATTTGATGTCATTTTTCCTTAGCGTCCATGTTTCTGCCCCATACAATGCTATACTCCATACGTAGCATTTTATCAACTTCTTGCGGATATCTTCCCTTATATTCCCTGTAAGTAGTTGTTTCTTTCTCCTGAAAGCCGCTTTTGCTTTTCCTATTCTAGTTTTGATCTCATCCGTACATTTTGCTTCTTTTGTTATGATGCTTCCAAGGTATTTATAGTCTGAAACTTGTTCTAGAGGCTTTCCTCCAATACTTATCTTCAGATTCTCTTCTTTGCCCGATATTCGAATGACCTTAGATTTTTCTTTATTTATTTCCATGCCGATACCTGTTATTACTAGTCTATTTATCATTTTCTGGAGTTCCTCTTCCTTTCTTGCTAGAAGTACTTGATCATCCGCGTATTTTACTGTTCTTATAATCCTTCCTCAAATTTTGAAATCTCCTGTGCCTTCTAACACTTCTTGCATTAGACTTTCTCCATATATATTGAATATGGTCGGCGATAGGCAGCAGCCCTGTCTTACCGATATTTACACCGCAGGTGTCCGCATTTCTCCAACAACCTTAATAATATATCGGCCCCTATAAACGTGAAAGCATCAGAAATAATTTGAAAACCTTGAAATGTACAATAGTTATGAATTAAATAGTGAAATTGCCCCCAAAAAATTAAGGTTATGCATGAATGAAGTATTAAATTCAATTTAAGACACTTCCCTTTCTCCCGCCCTCTCTCTCACTCTCTCATCCCCCTTACCATCCCCCTCCCTCTCTCTTTATTCCTCTTCCCTCAAAAATGTAGCTATTTCTCTCAGCGTGATATATATAAAATCCTAAATAAAAATTACAGTAGAAGAAACAAAAGGCTAATAGCAAATACACGCATAAAGTAAGAACCGTCTAAATACCGCGTTCATGTTTTGCATTTAAGTAATTTCAAAATGCAAATGATTCATATATATAACACTCATTTCCGTGCTAATAAAATGAATAAAATAAACACTCCTGAGTATAACCTATGGTTTTATGGTAGAGGACGGCATGTCTAAAAGGTGGAAATAATTGATCCCAGTATATGTATTTTGCGAATTTTAAAGATCCTAAAAATCAATGATTACCACCTCAAAAAAGAAAAAAAATTAGCGTTCAAATACTATATTTGTATGCCGATTCGACACGTATTTGAGAATCGATGGCAAAGAAATTAATTTAGATTAGATTATTATGTGTTTTTTGGATCAAAACAATATTGTGCTATGATTATTAATAATTTTATAATTCAAATAAAAATATGCGACTCCCATCCTTTTGTTAATCAAATGGAGAAATGAAATCTCTTGGAAGCTTTCAATTGACTTATTTATCTGTTGTGAAATTCATGTTCTAAGTCGATTGACTTCATTGATAATATTTTTTAGTGATTCCTTTCTCTAACGCAGTAATTTTTGTGTGGTAAAGTATCCATTTTCCTGTACGACTTGCGTTTGTAATTACAATCAACAAGCGCAGGATCAAACCCTAAGCCATTTTGGTGTGTACAGTCAAACCCCGTTTTAACGAACACCTATATAGCGCCACCCTCGCATACCGCCCGTATATCTTTGTGAACAGAACTTCCATCTTATGATTACATGGAGCAAGCATATACCTCGATTTACCGCCAACCCCGCTTTAGCGCCAATGTCAGCGATGGACAAACGGTGGCGCTAAATCGGGGTCTGGCTGTATATGAAGTGCCCTTTTTTTTACAAATGCTCAACTGTGTACACTTAGATAATACTACATTGAAACCATAGAGGAAATCTGATTGAAAAATTAACAACAACGCTATTGACAACATATGTATTCTTTGCTTATCAGAATGCTACAAGATATGATTTCTTCATACGCTACAGGAAAAACTTGACGGTAATTCTCGATCGAATAACTCTGTTCGATTTCTTGCGCTGAATCTCTTTACTTGTGTTAACGTCGTCCGATCACAGAAAGGCGCCCTTGTATATTGAGCGATTATCTAGATCACTAATTACACTACTCAACAAGGTTTTGGTGACATGAATGAAAGCTAACTTTTTATATTAATTCTGACATGTTCATTTCAGATCTGGATTTAGAAATTTTGCATCACGTCACAGTTTAGAAATAAACAGTAATGACCATTTTTCATAAATATTTGTAAAAATAAGCATTTTTTACTAAATGTTCGCAGAACGGGTGGGTGTAATGTGAGTGTTGGCAGAACTGAAGGATAGAGAGGAAGTAGGAGCGTGGTATCGTAACAAAACATGCATTTTAGGCATCAGTCACGTTGTTTTTCTGTGAATTTGTGTACTGCATATGGAGAAAAGACACCATCACGGCTGTGTGAATTCCCCAGATAATTTCTGGTATGTGTGTGGACAGTTTACAGCAAAATTACAATGTCGATCCATAACAAAAACGGTAAAACAAGGCTATTATTTGTACTTTGGTCGTCATTTGGGAGATCAAGATATAAGTTGGGCACCGCATGTATGCTGCATAACGTGCTACGTAAACCTGACAAAATGGATGCAAGGAAAGAAGAAGAGCATGCCGTTTTCCGCTCCAATGAACTGGTGTGAACCAGCTAGCCATCTGGAAGACTGCTACTTCTTTCTTACAAAAATTGAGAGTTTTTCGAGGAGAAGAAAAAATAAAATATATTATCCATACATCCCGTCTGCAATGAAGCCATTGCCGCACAAAGATCTTCCTACTCCTGTTCCACCACCTATGCTTTGGCCAAAAATAATGTTGGTTTTGTCTACTTAAAAGGAAAGTTTCCAAAACTCAGTGACGCAAAACTCAAAGAAGGTATCATTGTTGATCCGCAAATTAGAAAACTTTTTCATGATAACAGTTTCGAATGCAACCTAAACTCCATTGAATCAGCTGCATGGAAATCCTTTAAATTCGAAGTTCAGGGATTTCTGGGTAATAAAAAAGAGAACTATCAACAATGGGTAGAAGAACTGTTGCATACCTATAAAAAATTAGGATGCCGGATGTCAGTCGAAATACACTTTTTACATTCTCATTTGGACTTCTTCCCAGATAACTTGGGTGCTGTTATCGATGAACAAGGTGAAAGATCCCACCAAGATATAAGTAACATGGAGCATTGCTATCAGGGAAGGTGGTATCCTGTCATGATGGGTGATTATTGCTGGTTTTTGCGAAGGGAAGATGATACTGTACGTAAGAGGAAAAAATAATTTTCTCTGTAATGAATTTAGAGTCGAAGTTTTTCTTCACTTTTATATTTTTATGATTATTTTTGTTATATTTGTCAACCATAATGTGAGACTACGATGTTTAATTAGTGGAATTCAAGTTTATTCTCACTTGAATTATGTGCTTCTTATAAGTGGAAAAATAACTTTCTGTGATTTGAATTTAGAGTCAAAAGGGAGGATTTTTCTTCATCTGTGTATTTTTTCTTGGTGTTTTTTAATACAGTGGAACCTCGTTTTACGAACTTAATTCGTTCCGTAAAACTGTTCGTAAACCGAATTGTTCGTAAACCGAAACAATTATTCCCATGAGAATCAATGCAGAATGGATTAATCCGTTCAAGACCCCTAGAAAATGGCCCTTTATTATATTTATTTTCTACTTCATGCTTTAAATCCTATACAAAACAATGAAAATTCATAGTTTTAACTGAAAAGGAATTGGAAATAATAAAACAAAAAGAATAAACGTAAAAAGAAACTTTATTTCAACTTATCTTACAAAATAGTAAAGTGTTATTGTTTGGAAGGGGAGTCCCCTTCCATGAAAACATCGGGTGCTTGAAGTTCATCAGATTTCTGTTTCACCAAAAACCTGTCCAATGAGATTTGTTTCTTCTTGCTTTTTATAATGTTGCGGAAATGAGACATGATATTATCATTGAACAGATTTATAACGCGATTTGATAAAGTTTTATCGGGGTGATATCTTTCCACCATACTTTGCACCTCACTCCATTTCACACACATTTCGTGGATCGAGGACCTAGGAACATCTTCCATTCGTTCATCAGTCTCTGAAAATAATATTTCCTCTGTCATCGTCTTTTGCTGCTCATTAAGAAGCTGTTATAGTTCTTCCGTAGTGAGTTCATTGCTGTGGTCCTCCACTAGCTCCTCCACATCAACATTATCAACTTCTAATCCAATCCTATTGCCTATAGATACAATATCATCGACAATATCAACAGACTCAGTCTCATAGCCCTCAATACCAGATATAGTCTGGCCACAATTTCCTCCAGGCTCTGTGAGTCACTAGCCCCCAGGCTTTGTCAATGAAACTTAAACAATGGAGGATATTAAAATGTTTTTCCCAGAATTCTCTGAGTGTTAATTCTGTGTTAGAGGTTACTTCGAAACACCTTTGAAATAATTCCTTGATGTACAGTTTCTTAAAGTTTGAAATGATCTGCTGGTCCATAGGCTGGATTAGAGGAGTCGTGTTAGGTGGCAGGAACCTCACTGTGATAAAACCAAACTCCTCAACCAACTCGTCTTGCAAGCCTGGAGGATGAGCAGAAGCATTGTCCATCACAAGAAGGCATTTTAGTGGCAATTCGTTTTCTTGGAGGTATTTTCTCACGCTTAGGGCAAAGGCTTCATGGATCCACTCAATGAACAGTTGCCTGGTTACCCAAGCCTTACTATTAGCCCTCCACATAACAGACAGTTTACTTTTCATTACATTATTTTTCTTAAACACTCTCGGATTCTCAGAGTGGTAGACAAGCAATGGCTTTACCTTGAAGTCCCCACTTGCATTTCCACATAGTAAAAGAGTCAGCCGGTCCTTCATTGGCTTATGTCCAGGCAAAGTCTTTTCTTCCTGAGTGATGTAGGTCCTATTTGGTAATTTTTTCCAAAATAGGCCAGTTTCATCACAGTTGAATACTTGCTGGAGAAGAAAACTCTCAGCTTTTACATATTCATTAAATTCTTGTACATATTTCTTAGCAGCTTCTTGGTCTGAGCCTGCTGCCTCTCCATGCCTAATTACATTATGTATTCTAGTTCTCTTCTTAAACTTCTCAAACCATCCTCGGCTAGCTTTGAACAGTTCAGTATAAGTACTCGTACCAGGGTTTGTTATTAACAGGTCATCATGTAATCGTTTCGCTTTTGCACAAATTAGAGCTTCAGAAAAACTATCACCAGCTAACTGTTTCTCATTTATCCATATCAACAGCAATTTCTCCACTTCGTCAATCAATTTTGGTCTTTGTTTATTGATAACTTTTAATCCTTTCGCGACATCAGCTTTCTTGATCGTCTCTCTTTTTTAGTATAGTACAGATCGATGATTTCGCCATACCGAATTGCGTAGCAAGATCCGAGACAAGAACACCATTTTCATATTTAGATATAATGTCTTTTTTCACCTCGATCGTTTTTTATTTCTTTTCAATTGACTTTTATCATTCTTTGGCGTCATGGTGGTCTAAAAAGATAATTTAATTAATTATAAATTAAACTTTGAAAAAATAGCAACACGTATACAAAAACAATATAAGACTCACTCGAACAGCAGTCCAATAAATACGACGCACTCGAACAGCAGTCCAATAATAAATACGACGCACTCAAACAGCAGTCTATCCTGAGTGAACGCTACCGCGAAACTAATACCCTCTCCTTTCTCAGACTCAACGGCGCCAGCGCCGGTGCGTCTGTCCGGGGTTTTGCGCAGCGGCGCGCCGAGATCTCAGTCCGTGGAGCACGTGACTGCCTGTTCGTAAGCCGAAATTCTGTTCGCAAACCGAAGCATTTTTTCGTCGGAATTTTTGTTCGTAAACCGAATTGTTCGTAAACAGAGTCGTTCGTAAACCGAGGTTCCACTGTATTTGAAACCATAGAGTGAGTCTATGATATTTTAATAGTGATTCCAAGTTTAATCTCATTTAAATAATGTAAATCATTCAAACTGTACAATAGGTGATATGTAAGTTCATGTATTTTGAATACCAATACAAATGAGGAGATAACAAAAAAACTGTGCGTGCTACAAATCTACGAGTCATTTTCATAATCAGCGTGCTCGATTTAGTAATAGACAGCTTATTTCGTTCATGTTATCGACAAAAAGTGAAAATTTGTTATCCTGTGTTATTAATAACTAGTGTATTGCCCGTCATATGACGGATAATTAATAATATTCCCTCTTGCCGTCCCTCTCTCACTCCATCTGTCTCTCTCCCTCTGTCTCCCTCACTCTGTCTACCTCCCTGTGTCTCCCTCCATCCCTTCCTCTCTCCCTCCCTACCTCTCTCCCTCCCTACCTCCCTTCCTCTCTCCCTTTCAGCGTTTATCTTAACGTACAAAGCCTCACTGCGCATTTAGACGAGTTACGAGCTATACTTCCTTCTAATGACGTGCATGTAATATCCCTTGCCGAAACTTGGCTCAAACCTTCCATCTCCTTTTCTACTATAGACATACCTGGTTACTGTTTTTATCGCAACGATCGCTTAGGGAAAGGAGGTAGTGGTGTGGGTTTTTACGTACAAAATGATTTGAAATGTAAAGTGATAGCTGCAAATGAACCTCAATACTCAAAAAGGCCTGAAGTCCTCCTCTTAGAAATTTATGTTAATGCCAAAAAACTTTTACTGGGAATAATTTATCGACCACCCAAAATAGACCATCTATCATACTTAGACGACATATTTTCGAATTTCGCTACCGATTACGAACACATTATAATCACCGGTGATTTTAATGCCAATTTTACAGTTATTTCTCATTATACCGATTATTTAAAACATTCATTTAATTCGCATGGTCTCAATATCGTTCAGCTGAATCCGATTAATAACACCCAAACAGCCTCAACCCGGATCGACATAGCCATTACGACTAATCTTAAAAAAATAATAACTCATGGTCAATTACCAGTTCCAGGAATTTCTTCTCATGATCTAATCTTCTTAGCTTACTCACTAAATTCGCCGAAATTCAAACAAACTTATATGCGTCATCGAGACATAAAAGAGATAGATGACTTAGAATTAATGAACGAAGATTCTACTCTTCCTTGGTATACCATTGAATTGATCGAAGATATTGACAAAAAAGTTGAAGCCTTAAACACTTTATTAATTCTTTTTCTCCGTCTCCCTCTTTATCTCTTTCCTCCCGTCCTATTCTAGTTCTATTCCTCCCTTACTCTCTATGTACCTTCCATTCTATATCCCTTCCCTCCGATCTCCCTCCCCTCCGATTTCCCTCCCCACATCCCCTCTCTCTCTTACTCTGTCAATATAGTCGTTTATATAAGCAAAAGAATCCAAACTAAATCCCAGTCCCATTAGGATTACGTAATTTCGCGAAAAATCCTACGATAATTTAAGGCAATCTATGCACCCGTATATATTATACGTATGCGGATTGAGACAACAATTGATTCTCGAAGTTTAACAATTATGTGGTCGGCAAGGCAACATCTCGTTTAAAAGCCAACATTTTCCCAAAATATGTTATTTAAATGTTTAATATGAGAGATTTCGAATGTTAGGCGGACAAAGATGAATAGAATAAGAAACTTCGTTAATTTCCCTAAAACATAGTTTAAATTCGAAGATCGTGCGTGAATTCTTCTTAATTTTAATTTCCAAAAGGATAAAAGCCTGCACTTTAAAAAGTCGCTTTTTACTTTCTCCATATACGTAGTATAAGGGAAAATATTGCACTCATGAAAAAAATCGACTTGGAGGTTTCAACGGAAATACACGTTTTGAGGTCCCCTGAACACGTTTTCACCATTTTCTCGATGATGTCTGTGCGTGTGTGCCTGTGTGCTTGGCTGTGTGTGGGTGTGCGCGCGCGTGCATGCATGTGATACCGTTTTGTGGGTGCTCTAACTAAAAAACTATTAATCACGTCAACGCGAAATTTTATATTTAACATTTTCATAAACGTCAAAAGAACTCATTAGTTTTTGGTAAAAATCGGTCAACCGAAAGTGGGTGTTTGCTCTTGTCACTTATCCGTTATTTTAAAATATTTGCTTTAATATATGATAAATGTTAAAATATATTGGAATAAAAGTTGTAGTAAATGTAATTTTCTACAAGCTTTGTTTGAAACATTTATCCATGTAATGCATTGTTTAGGAAAAATCTTATATTTTTAGCTGCCACCACCACGCCACCTACCGACGACTATTGTTAACAATTGACGCTTCGTTGTCTTAGTAACGCTCCAATTTCTTTTCTTAATTGTTGGAGCTTTGTGTCTATATTCAATATCAGAAGGCTATGGTTTGAGTTTATTTATGTTTGTAAAGTCTAAAATTTTCTCGCAGTTTCTTAAAATATTTATTATTTTCTAACCTATTTGGAATTTCTAAAAATATTACAGATATGGAGAAAGTGGTGCCACATCAGATTTTTATGTGTTATCTTACAGGAAATGGAAATCGCACCCCTGAAATCGAACCCGGGTCATTATTATTTTTTTCTTCGTTATTTAATTTTTATAACTGAATAAAACATTCCTGCGAAATTTCAACGTTCCACCTAATCGGGAAGTTTGTAAAAAAAAATGCGATAAAAAGTGCCACGACGTGATGACGTCAGCGTCACTCACAGAACTGGAAAAACTTTACAAAATTTACACTCCATTATAAGGAGTTCGCCACCAAAACTGTTACAACCCAAGTGGTTCGGTTCGCGACGAGAAATAGGTTAGCTCAAGGGGTTCGTGAAGTGAAAAAGTTGGGAACCGCTGCCCTGATACATTGCTGCAAAAACACAGAAAAATAAAAAAATGCCAAGGGGTAGACTAGACTATGTATCATTACTTTCCTCTCGAAGTTAATTTTTTAACACGCAGGCATCTGACTGACTTAACAAAATTTTGCCTGTGTACCACTAAAATGATGTGATAAGATTGATACAAATTTATTGCAAGCGTAGCTGCAACGGACTGTTAGTATAATTAAATAATTAACCTCGAGATTTAGCGACAGTTTGAGATGTATAATCCCTGTTGAACATTGAGAAATTATTAAAATTCGAGATGCTCGCAAAGACGCTGAAAGTGGCCGTCATCGCGAATTGAAAATAAAACTTAAAGGCGAAACGACCTTATTACCCTTTTCAATCGCAATCCATTTTCAACAGGTATAAACGCGGATGCGAGATATTTTGCCGTTTCTTCGTTTTTGTTGATCTCATTCGAGCGCGGTCAGGGAAGAAATCGCTTAGTCATTATTTTCCTCCTTGGCAGCTCTCGGGCAACCGTCGTCCGTGATTTACATCGCATTAACGGGCACGAGGCAATGTTCAGCATTCATTATATCGATTCGCGACTTCCGACCGTTGCTTCTAATGACCATTCATGGTGATATTCTCCGCGATAGGTTCGAACCCTTAAAATAATACCTTTTTATGTGAAATGCAGTTATTCAGATTGATCACCAGATGATGCAGTATCACGATGAAACCGTACGTGAATATAATAAATATATTGTGAAAATATATAAAATAAATTCAAATATGAATAATATAAGAAACTTCCACGAAGTTAGGCCTGAGACAGTTAGTTGGAATTAGCAAGCAAAATACCAGAAAATGAGAAATTGTACAATATTGTTTTATGTGTTTTATAAAATCAATAATTTGGTCATCCCATTTAAGGGTATGTTATTGGGATAAATGCAATAATTTCTAACCAAAACCTTGATTTTAAGGCAAGCTCTAGGTGTTTAAGAAATTTTAAATTACTGAATGGCATACGCGAACTAGAAATTCGTTGCTAGATCTTTCAGCTAACATTTTAGAAACTGATAATTTAGTTAAAAAATAAACTTAGGTGTTAATAAGCTATAAAAAGTATAATACTGACAATCTATAAATAGATAATAACGACTTTAATGGGAAAACAAATCAAATCACTTGCATCACGTAGAGTAGCAACTGCACCCGCTTACAATATGTCTAAAGAGAGATTTTAATGTGTGGTATTGACAGTAGAAATAATAAACTGCCTCTGCTACACATTGAGATATCGACACAAACCTCGAGCATTTAAGACTGTGAAAACTTAACCTGTTGTTGGCAAAAATGGAAAAAAGCGTGGATGAATATTCAAGGGTTCTCGAAATGGTGCTACATAACCTTTATTCCCGAGGTATTTCTCTAACGAATGAAAATTGGAAACAAGAAAATTCAAGAGAAAATGCGCCGTCTTATTCCTCAGCTGAACATTTGAAACGTGATGACCGCACGTTTAAAGTTATAGTTCTTCTAAAAAACTCCACTTCTGTAGTAAACCGATAAAAAAGCGAATGAGTGAAACAAAGTCTACAAAGGAAACAACTTCTCGGAATCGTATGAAAGGAGAAATTCAAATATTACTTGAATAAGTTGCGTCGATGACTTTTCGCCTTGATTGGAACTTCATCATGCAACGTAGAAGACTGCACACAACATTTAAACGGACATAATAAAATTCAATCACGAAGCTGAAAATAATAACGTCGTGCAATTTCTTCATCTACACATTAAAAAAATATTACAAAATAGAATTCGTTATTTACAGAAAACCCACGCACAACACCAGTTGCATCCATAATAATTCTTTTCGCCATCAAAGTCAGCCTTCCACATCATGGTACGCAAATTGACTAACGTTCCACTTAATCCGATTAACTTTGACGAAGAACTAAATAAAATTAAACAAATATCCCCAGAACACGCTTAAAAGACGCAAACTATAGACCGGATGTTAATAAAACATTACTAAAATTAAACAAATAAACTCTCACCCAATAGACAAAGTGACAAAAACGGAACTACATTAACCTTTAGTATTTTCCACCGCTCACAAAGGAACTGAATAAATTATTTTAGAACAACAATTTTTCCAAGAAACAGTTATTCAATTCTTATCTTAAGTAAAATTTACTTTATATTACAATAAATTAAATTTTATATACGGTCAAATAAGTATTTTACTACTATAGTGATAATTGATATTTTGTTGATTAATTCACATATGATATGTATTTTGAAACAAATGTTTAAAATACATTTCCAACTTTTACATTACTTACATTTATTTAGTGCTGTCCAGTTATCCTGACCACCCTTCGTTCCAATTACTGTATCATGAAAACTGAATGGCTAAAAATTAGCCCTTAATTCCTTTCCAAAATAATTGACCGATAAAGTTACTCGGCGGATGCTTACTTATCCTTCAATGACTTTCCCATAAACATCGCGAGACTCATTTTGTACGCTCAAATGTCCGTTTAATTGTTCGTGGATAAAGCCCCTCTCGCCTCTAGAAGTCCTTCAGGACGTTGTCGAGAAACAATCAAAATGCATCGGGGATAAGTTCCCAGATTAAATCTCCTTCTCACTCCTTAAAGTGTCACTTGCAAGACGCTTTTCATTTATTCCAACGCATTCTTCCATTTGATTTGTCGTCCGGTCTCGGCTCGGCTCAAGCTGTGCATATAATCAATGACCGAAGAATGAATTGGTTCTTCTCGCAATATATCACACCTTCTCGGATTTTGCTCTCAACATATTATCTTGTTATGGTAATCTCAAAGCCCATAGAAACATAAATTAAGATACTGAAAGAGAAAACTATGATCGATCACAAATATATTAAGGAAAATATTATTTTAAACTTATTCTATGAAAAAGGAAAGAATTTAAAACTTCATTTATCAAGAAGTGCGACAGTTAAAAACGTTAAAAGGCAGAAAGTATGTTTTTAATCACATCACTTCATAAACATTTCCATTCAAGATAAATTACTACAAGGTGACCAAATGGAAGAGAGCGGAATTGAAGCATATGAAGCAGAAGGAGAATCTTGAGGAACCAGGACTTCCAATTTCGTTTCAGAAAAAGAGATATATTAGTTTTAGCTAATCCTATTTTTATAATCAATATGTTCTTTGTTGAGATTGTTTGTGCGCACTTTAGCTACAGAGGGAAATAAGACTTCGGCAATCCGTATCCTTACTTTGGTTCAAAACAGAGCAGTAAACCATTCCAAATTTATAATGGTTTGGTTCGTGGTTCGGTTCGCAATTTTTAATAATGGTTTTGTTCATGGTTCGTTTGTTTACTGAGTTTCAAAAATGGTTTGGATCGGTTTGATTTAAGCAAAGATGTGATTTATGTATTATTTACTTCCTCATTTTGTACAATAAAAATTTAATGCCATTTTTTATGCTATACAAATAGAAATGATTCCCTTGAAATGGTATAAATAAATTAATAAGGAACTATCTATTCAGACTGCAATATTTAGCTCCGCTTTGTTTACTGTTTTTTATATGTTATATTTTCAATTTTTAACCAATTATTGTCCTATAAGTGCAACGCTTTCATTGATTCTGCAAAATCTACACAAAATAACTTTATCTCTAACTAACGTTTTAGTATTGTAAAATTAGAAGCTCCATCTGGTGTCACGGTCCATTATCGGTTTACTTAGTTTTTCTCTTTTGATGGAAATCAGAACAGAGATGGAAATTTTTTACATTAATTTAGCTCCATGCATTCTGGGTAAAATCATGACCACATTTCTTGCAGAAAATTTCCTACAGATTTGGGTATTTTTAGCTTCGGTCTGTCCGTCCGTCCGTACGCATGACCGTTCTTGGCTTCTATCGAGAGGATTTTCATTAAATTTGGTATTAAAGACCTCGGGATAAAAAAAATTTTCAGTAGACAGAGAAACAAGCCGGTCTTGCTGTTTCGCTGTTTAGTGGTGTACGTTCGTTCAAACTACATCGTTTAGCTTCAAATACCCAATCGCAGGAAACGCGTTTAGCCGTGATGGACTGTACTCTTTCCAGACTTGTTTTTAAATTCTTGAACTCAACCTTTTTTGCATAAGTTTCTGGTTCGGTTCGCGGTTGAGTGAAAAAATAATATTTGATATAGGTTCGGTTCACGGTTCAACAAATGTCTGCGGTTCGGTTCAGCGGTTCGGTTTGCTGCTCTGATTCAAAAATCGTCTCAACTGCGACAATCACGGTTCCTTTGATTTACATCCTTCCATCGTCGTGTTTTGCTACAAAGTCTGCGACTGGCCGTGGTCGTAAATCAAGTGAGAGGAGAAGTGAAATTCATCAATGCATGCGGCCGTCAATAAATACTACATAGACCCGTAAACAATGAAGAATACTAAACGGAAGATGGATGCGACGCCATAATGAAACAAAAATAATCCATCTAAATAACACTTTCTCTCCCTACCTCCCCTTTCAAAAGCTCATCGTTTTTTATTTTTATGTCCAAATATCAGACATCGCGCTAGTTCTGCTGGGTGCAGAGAAAGTTCACGGTGCGATTAATGTGACGCCTACTAATAACGTCACTTCGATTTTAATTACGACCCAGTGAAATATTCCTCATCATTTTAGTCGAGGAAGATAAAAAGCAACTTCAAAATTGTGCAAAACAAAACTTAAAAACAGTCCAAGGTCGACTTAGTTGTTTATTTAATTTGAAACGGCAGTTTTAGTATAAAAATTTTAAACTCGTTCATCGAGAAAAATAATTCTGTGCAGCGATGATGTCGGGAAGTTTATTTCTGTCGAAAATGTAATAGCACCGAAAAGAATGAAAGCACCGCAGTATCAATCTATGGTAACAGTCAGATAAAGAATGATATAGATTCAATTCGTAATAAATTAATAGCTTTAGAAATTATAATGAAATAAAATCAACCCTTCGCAGATTATACAATTTTCAAAATGAAATATTTTTCTTGTTGCCAATAGAAACCAGTAAACTCACAGAAAAAATTAAGTAGTCAAAATTAGTACGCTTTTGGGTGCTGTCTTGATTCTTTGGAAAGTGAAGAGTTCCCTTTCCCGCTGGTATTTTCGCTTTCAGATTTTTCAGCGCTGTCGATTTTTTTCAAACCCTCGCCATGCCGTCAACACTTACGGGCGCTGGTGGTATACCCTAAGTGGCGATCTGATCTTTTACAAAGCGATGCTGCGGGAGACGAGGGTCGAATGGCGTCGGCTTAAAAAAAATTACTGCCGTTTCTTCGGCTGCGTCTCTCCATTTGTTTCCGCGGCGCAGACGTCTTTCACTCGGCCCAGTCGCGCCGTCCAAACTCCCGCATCCATCACGCACACCTGCGCCGCGTCTCGCAATCCTTCAAGCGATGTATGCGAGTACTTTATGTCCGCGAAAAGTGGGTTAGGCATTCCGGAAAAGCTAAAAGATGTTGAGCGACTTTTTAGATAAATCTTTCGACTGACTACGTACTATACTATATCGCATTACAGGCCGTGTTAACATATAGCTAGCTTTTTAAATTAAAATGGACCAATCCATTTATTTTCTTTCGTATCTAACGTAGGTCATAAACTTAAGGAATTTACGGTATCTCTGAGTCATAGCTGGTCGTTAAATGTAATCACATTAGAGAACAATATTAAACAAAGGATATAACATGAAAATTTATCGTACGTGAAACATTTGTTATTACCCTCTGCAACGGCGTATTCAATTGCAAACGGGTTAAGATGCATTGAAATTTGAACCTAAATTCAAATGGGTAACTCCCTTCGGCTGTTTAGGTAATTTAGTGGCTCTTTATGACATTTTTACGGCACATTAATCAGACAAATTTCCTTGATTACTTAAGTAAAAATTAAATAAGGTAGGAAAGTGTACAGTGTATTACAAATAGGCGCGTTTTCTGCTATGGAGTATTTGAAACTAAACAATAAAATTTGAACGAACGCACACCATAAAACAGCAAAACACCACGATACGGTTATATCTCTGTCTACTAAAAATCCCCCCCCCCCCCGAGCATTAATAAACATATTACGTAATTTTGATAACTTAATACTGAAAAACGATATATCAGAAATATTCCATTTTTATTTACCGATTTATCTACTAATCAGTTTTAATCAATCAAACAAAACAAAATCTTTCATGCACGCCTAAGGAAATTAAATCCATTTTTAGCCTACTTTCCAAAAAATGGAAAGTAGTCATATGAGATTTCCTGGGTGTCCATGTGTATGTGTGCCCCCCCCCCCCCCCCCCCCAACATCTTCCACATGAATAAACCAATTTCAACTACACTTGGTACATAGAATATGCAAATATATTAATGACCAAAGTGACATCTTTGGGATCGACTTAGCAGGGGTGCCACAATTTCCAAGTTAAACTTTTCCGCAATTATGATTTTGGAAAGAATTGGCACAACCGATTTCAACGGCATTTTTTACGAAGTAAATCAAGATGTTAAGTATAGGTATTGATAGCACGGCTGCCATATTACATGGAATAAAAACAATTCTTTTACACGTATTTGTGTTGAACTGTCCGCATTAATTTTAACCAAATTTAATACTTATAATAAACACATATAGAAAACCGTATTAGTATATTTAAACAGAATCAGCCAAACTATTTCAGTAATCAAGGATTTGGAAGGAATTGGCTGAACGGATTTTAATTTAATTTTCTATATAAGATCTGTACAACATACCACAGTGAAATTAAAATATTTAAAGCGGAGCTAATGAGCAGGGCTACCACAGTAAAAAGTAAAATGCTATTTATTTTACACGTATTTATAGAGAACTGACTTCATGTATTTTAACCAAATGTAGTATATATAATCTTCGTATAAATTTATAACCAAAATATCATATTTCAACCGGTTCGACTTAACAGGGTTACTACCACAATATCAAGGTTAGAATTTTTCTGTAACTATGAGTTTGGAAGGTGTTGGCTGAACGTATTTCAGAGAAATTTCGTCTGTAGGGAGAATATCGAATGGGAAAACGAAATTAATTAGTTTACAATGGATGAAAAAAGCAGAGCTACCACTATATAAGGAAAAATAATTTTCTGATTTCAAAGCAAATACATTAATATACGATTATACTACGGCGAATTTGAGGAAAAGCACTTCTGTATCCACCCATACTGTTATATATGAAAATTGTAATGAAAGAAAAGTAGGCGGATTAGTTATTTCCAGAACTTCTTGTTGCAATTATAGCAGATCTTATTTACTTCAGTAACCAATAAGATTGTTTACGTTGACAAATATTATGTAGCTATGCATGAATTTTTTGTTCAAAGCGAATTGCGACTTTCTTGTTTTATTCTCTTGATAATGGCTACTCCTACGGTACAAATATACAGGAAAATAAATACTCCACTAGTTCTACAAATTTTATTTGAAAACTTTTATGATATGACCAATACTTTACGACATGACGGAAAGTACATTGTATGTCATCAGTAAAGTGGTACCCCTGATTGACCAACGTGATTTATTTTTGTGATTTTTTATTGTCTTCGACTGTATGTTCTTAATATCAAATTTCACGAAAATCCTTTTGGAAGCAAAACGCGCCTAAAACATAATTATCCGCTCATTTCTAATGCTGGATCTCAATTTATATATTTATAAATCATCCTATAAATTAATTCTCCACTATGCGAGTCTCTATCGAGGTATATGAAAAGAGTATTTCCTGAAAATCCATTTTCTTGGTAAAGCCCAAACCGACCATCTCACCGAGGACCTTGGGGCTTCGCCATAGGAGACTTTCGTACATTTGATGGCGCACTTACGCTAACCCTCCTGAAACTCTCGAATCGAAACTCATCCTTCGTCTGGATGTTTGCAAATCACTCGGACTATCCCTTATGGGTCCTTTGGATAAAAAATGACACCATTCTTGGGCACCTGCGCTTTCTGGAGACATGAGGATCGCCACGCCATTCGATGCGACATAAAATATTCGGCGTGAAAGTTTCTTTGCAAAATGTCCTAAGAAAGTACTTTCGACGCGGGCGATAGTTTAGATAGTCTAAAGAAGCAAAAAAGCGAGCATCGCACGTTTTTCTGTGGCTCGAGTTCCCATTTCCTACATTACTCATGCATTACATATTTTAAAATTATATAATTACTTGATACTGGAAACCAGAGAATATTTTCTTTGATTTTAAAATAAAAATATCGCACATAATTACGTTTACCCTAATATTAACATATACAATGTTTCGGAAAGAGAATAAAAATTACGACATTTCCGTAAAACTTAATTCGCATTTTTTTAATTATCATTTTTATCCGATCATTTTATAGTAAGATACTTTTCAAGTTACTACGAAAATTGTCACAGAGGGTTTTCTATTAAGTACTTTAAAGTTATCACCGCATCGATTTCTCATTTTTTTAATGCTATAGCGCTTTTTAATTCTTATCATTCACGGAATGAGGAATATAAGTAGCGAAATGTTGATTGAACGGATTATAAATTATTTAATCTCCTATTTTAACTGTTGGCGTACCTGGTCTTTATTTCTTACGTAGGCGTTCTGGGATACAAATGGGCGGCAAAAGAGGAGAATGTGGGATATGTGCGCTTAGATAGCGATGAAAGGGTTTTGCCGAGAAAGGACGTATATTTCCAACCGTTTGGATACATTCTTTTCCTCGTTCTCTCCGAGAAAGAATCCAAACTCCGAAAATTTATGCCACAAAAGCATTCAACTCACGGAGCAAGAGACTAGCGGATTCCTCTCTAGATACACGTTTAAGCGCTGTGCCTTATAAATGCCTCTTCAACGATATTTGTTCAGTTTCTCGTTTACATTCTCCCATATTACTTTTAGATTCACGGAGTTGCCCACCGTTTATTCTATTAGTTTTATAAAATAAGAAAAGTTCTGTCGTAAAAAGTTATTCGTGGCATAAACTATAAAATAGGTGTACCAGATTCATTATGCTTTTCATTTTTAAATGAAGCATGCCCTTTTTGTTTTTAATCTTGATAATGAATTAATTACGATAAAATTCAGTTTGATGCCATAGACGTCGCCTTTAAAGATACAAATATTAAACATGAACTTAGTAATGTGATTCCCAGTTAAGTTTTACGTGTGTGTGCGTGCGTGCATGAGTGCGTGCGTGCGTGTGTGTGTAGGTAAGTGGGAGGGAAAGAATGAGGAAAAGCGGAAGTTTGGGAAAGCGAGAGGTTTGGTGGGAGGGAGGGAGGAATAGACGCATATAGAGAGATGGGGGAGTGGAAGGAGGGGAAAGAGAAGCTCGAAAATAGGGCTGGATATAATTTTCTACCTTAAATATATGCCGAAAAAGGAAAAGGTTCAGGGTTGCACACTGGCATATATATATATAACAACTTACGGAAAAGGAAAGGTAAAATGAATATATGGATGTCAACTGCTCACTGGGTTTCCTCATCCCAACACCTTGTTGACATCCATATATATATATATATATATATATATATATATATATATATATATATATATATATATATATATGGATGTCAACAAGGTGTTGGGATATATATATACACACACACACATATCAGGGGTGGCCAAACCTACTTGCCCTCGGAGGAGCATTCGATAATTTTCAGAAGTTCAAGAGCCGCATGACCCACATTCTACGCTGATAAATTTACAAACAGTAAAATAAAACCTGTATCCGAAGTAATACAGATATAATGCATGTCCTTAGACATCCGCAACACGTCTCAAATCACACTACGTCATTGTGTTCTGTAGAGAAAAACGTTGACACGTCACTGTATGGAACTTTAAAAGAGCCGCATACTAAGATAAAAGAACCGCGGTTTGGCCATCTCTGATATGTGTGTGTTTGTGTGCATATATATATATATATATATATATATATATATATATATATATATAAGGATCGTCCCTGAAAGCTTCCGTGTTTTTAGTTCGTTTTACGTGTCACATCGATACCCACAGCAGCTCACCAACCTGAAGTCATCTTTGTCGGCCTGGTAGACGGGTGGTTAGAATATCTGCCAACGAATACTCAGGTCGCGGGTTCGAATCCCGCCTAAAACATGGATGTTTGTGTTTGTTGTGTTATATATTTCACTTTAAATTGGCCCTTTGTGTGCTGTATGTGAAATTAAAATAAATAAATAAATTGGTGTGCTCACTGGGCTTCTTTATCCCAAAATTTTGTCGCCATCCATTTATCCCATTTACATTTCCTCTTCCGTAAGCATTTATATTATTTTACCTTATCCTTTCGTGTCTGTCATCCTTTCTCCTTTACCAAATTTCCTATCGCCTTTCTCTTTTATACTTGTCCTTCCACCATAGAAAATATCCGCTGTTTCCGTTATCACCTTCTCAAACATACATCACTAACCTGCCACATTGAATTCCTCAATGCCTGCCTAGAACTATGCCTTCACCCCAAAGGTCTCACTGTGAGAATCCCCCTATCGGGCCTTCCCCTTGCTATCCGTTCATCTTTCGCCCTTACAAATTACCTCATTTCGCTCAATATTGTCCATTTAATCTTATGCCACTATAAATCACACTCCAACACGCACTTTGAGAAATAGAAAAGACTCTTACACGAACTCAATCATTCCCCAAACTCCACAGCTGATCTCGACTCCATCTTCCGTAAAGCTGCGGAAGATACCGCAGCCAACGAAAACAGACAAATACGCAAACATTCTCATATGTGCGTCCGCCACCTCTAGCTCGGCCTACCTCTCTCCTTTATCCCAGCTATGAGTCCAACATCCCCCCTCCCCCGCCCCTCCTCACCCAAAAAAACCCTCCTTGGCCGACCTTCTGGGAATCCCTACCCAACCCCCACTACACTCTCTCAGGAGGTCTCCCTTTGTTTCATCCCGCGAACCATCCTAATTCTCCAAAAACCCACGCCTCCACGCGTACCGCATACCCCTCCCAGCTAGATGACGTCCTGAACCTTTCCTCTCATGCTCCCCCCCCCCCCCCGCCGACAATACCCTTCTCTCCCGCGGTCTCTACTTCTGTCCCACCACAAAATTCGACAATTTTTGTCTCTTGCCGACATACAAGCCTTCGTCCGCTTACTCTGCCTCAAAGCCGCCCCACCCACATCCGAGTCCTCGCCTTCCCCCGACGCCCTTCCACAACTCCTTTTCGCCTTCAGACCCCCTTCCCAATACATCCCACTCTCTCTTCCTCCCCACTACCCCATCGAGCAATATGCTAACTACGTCATTCACGCAGTCGCCCAGCCCAACTCTCCCGAACTTCTTGACCACCTCGACAATTTGACGAAACCAGAAAGACACGCTATTTCTACTCCGAAACGCAACGACAAAATTATTATTCTCCCTGCAGACAAAGGTACCACCACCGTGGTAATGGAGCGCTCGCATTACAACGACGAAGCCATCCGCCAAATATCTTACCAAACCTCTTACCTTCCTCTCCCCTCCAGTCCCACCGACCGCCACTCCTGCGAAATGTCTGCATATCTGCGATCCGTCCGAAAACAAGGTCTCCCTGATTCCACCATTTCCCTGATGATTCCCAATACACCCCGGACCCCAACCTTCTACCTTCTCCCAAAAATCCACAAACCCAACATCCCCGGCCGTCCCATTGTTGCGGAACGCATCTCTGCTTTTGTTGGCTCCCACCTACAAACTCTCGTCCGTCAAATCCTTCACTCTCCCTGGCCTCAACCTTCGCTAGTATTTCACTCCCTTTCTGCCATTCCCCAACCCCCTCCGTATCCTCCAATCCCCAACTTTTCCGCATTACCCTTTCACCCCCATACCTCCACCCATTGTCACCGCCATCAGTTGTCTTTCTCCTGTGCTGACGATCGTCACCGAAAGCTTCCGTGTTTTTGTGGTCGTTTTACGTGTATCACTTTGGCATCCTTATCAACTCGCCAACCTGAAGTCATCTTATTGGTGAGTGTTCACGGGGCTTCCTTATCCAAACAACTTGTTGCCATCCATTTATCCCATTTACATATATATATATATATATATATATATATATATATATATATATATATATATATATATATATATATATATATATGGATGGCAACAAGATGTTGGGATCCATATATCCCTTTTGCCTTTCCTTTTCAGTAAGCTGTTATATAAATAAATATATATATATATATATAAAATAAAGTAATTTTTAATGAGCCAAAAACTAGTTGCTGAATGTAACCATACAAAATACATCCGGCTTTTATCCCAACCCCATGAATGGTATCCAATTAAACACGAACATGAAGCCAATTTTATTAGCATTCAAATATTCTTCTTGTGAAAGTTTATATTTTTAGGAAAATTCATTTGGAAAGAAAATGTATTTCTGGTCTCAATGAATTTATGTAAAAGTAACAAAATCTTAAATTCCAATAGATTATTCTCAATATCATAAATATCTGCATGTAGTACGCTACATTGTACAGAACGCAAAAAGGTTTAGGACTAAAATTCTTGTAAAATCAAATACACCCGCGTATATAGGACGTATATCTATTCTATCAACGTAGGACAGCAGCAGGCAGTCAGGTAGATTTGCCACTCACTAGCGGCTGAGGGTGCTCACCATTGACCCTTACAAAAAATTCCACAAATTTGATTTTATTTTGAAATGTTTACGTTAAATTTCATGGGTCTCTTTTATGAAAACTCTCTAAAATACGTTCGGCATATAATTTTGGATTGTATGTGTAATTTTACCGGTTTTCATTATCTTTGGAAATTCTTCCATAAAAATCCTCTCTTGCTATTGTCCACTCTTTCTCTCCCTCCATCCGTTACTTTCCTAACCTTTTTTCATCGAATTGGACTATATTACTGCCGAAATATTATCAGCAAAATTCCTAAATTCCAGTATAATTTAAGCACTCTTTAATTCAATGATTGGTTTCAAATACACCGTAGCAACTATACTTTAGTTACTAAAGTAAACCAAACTTTAATTACTATATTTATGCAACCCATTTTTTTCAAAACTTTCATCTTCTGCTTTTTTTTTCGTGACAACGCCTGCGATCTCAAGATTTCCAACTTCACTAACCTTATTTTCCATAGGAAGAAGCGCAAAATTTCAGAATTGGTGGGACACTACCTTCAGCGCCACTAAAGTAGACCGGTGTACAATGACAATAAACAAGCGCCAATTTTGAGATAGCATAAAGTTAATATTTAGCTATTAAATTATGGACTGTAGTCATCGTTTTAGAGTTTAGATTGGTTTTCCGTTTAGTATCTCGTACTTTTAAAATCATTAGTACGCTTTTTCAGTATATGCACCTATTAATATCCATCATAGATGAATGTTGGCATTACGTTAGTCTCTTTAGGTATCTGTTATTTGGGCTGCGCTGAGTGAACACCCCGGCGAATTATGGATTTGTACCGAAAGAAGTTAGTTTATAAATTAGGACTAATTAAATATATAATTTAAATATAAGTCATTTAACTCATCCTTTAATCCCATCACGAATCTTGCGTTTTATATTATTATTATTTATTAGAACTTACTCTTTATATAAGCACTTAAATAAACTTATACCCGTATCTTGTTAAATGGCATCCGTCCAGAAACAATTAAATAAATACAAATGAGTCGGCGAGACCGCGTAATTACGACTTATAGTTTCGATGAGACAAATTAGAAAAACTCTCAAGCATAACATCACATAATTTGTTTACATTAACCGCTACGACAATTCTATCGGCAAACAACGATTAAAAATCCATATTTCTCTCTCCCACGCTCTTATATGATCTGCGACGCATCGATTTAAAAAATTATTTAGATAGAGGACAATATTTACCACAAAAAATCCGCGGGACCACATAATTACAACTTATTGTTTCGAAGGTAAAAATTCAAGAATCACTCAATCTTTCGATTCCGTTTCATATATGTGGTTCTTTTCCTTTTAAATCTTTGTGTACTCCATATGTGGAGTAATATATTTATAATTGAAACATATATATCTGGATTTATCTTTTCCCTTCAACAGAAATTAACTTTGATCTTTCAGGATCACCACCGTCACAGTCCCGAGTTTTTACCTAGACTGACTTTTTGAAATACAAATCGAAAATATTCTGCCTCTTAATCCCTTTGATTCCTTACAGCAACAGGCAGACGAGGAATAAGGATTAATACAATCATTCATTTACACCTAAAATACAATCACTCGAAATAAAAAAGCCACTTCTACATGAATTTAAAAATTTAACTTAATTGACATATATAAATATTAAACAATCCTAACAATATTACCATATTTAACTATACAAAATCCATTTCTTCTAAATTGCACTCTTGGCATTTGCCTTATTCTGCATTCATAAGAATGCTTTTTGAAAATCAAATAAAATGTTAATACACAAAGCCTCGATATATTTCTCAAAAAGACAACTAATTCCATCGGAGACGGCAATTTTTTTTATCCAGGGATGTATCTGACCACAGAGGAAGACCTGAAAATATTGGATAAGGAATCCGAGAAAATTTATGCAATAGAAGAAATAGAATCAGAAGGAGAGGTAGGCAGAGAAAAATTGAAGGAAAAATAATCATTGAAAATATGCTAGCAATCATTACCTTGAGCAAGTATATTTTGATATTTCACGAGATTTGGTGTCCGGGTTGTTCGACACCTAGTGTTTATAAGTGATCAAAAACGTTTACAATATGATTTCACCTCATCCGTAATACTCTATACATAGTTCTTAGATTCTCTTCTTGAAAAGAATTTGCAGTGTCTCCTTATATTATTCAAGTTTGTTTTGGCGTGCTCATCGGGATTGGTCTTATACAGCCCGACACGCATGTTTGTTTCTCATACAAAGCACGGCTTCTCCACATACCCACGGAAGTTACCTCTGTGGACATCTTTCGTATAAGGCAGAAATTCGAACTTTCTCTTTGCAAACACATGCATTTATTTTTCAAAAGTACGAATTCCGGCCGTTATTATCTCCGGGCGCATTCGGAACATAACATTCAATACCACGACCACACCGAAAGAACTCCGTGGGCGGTCGCATGATAGAGCCACGACGCTATCGAGAAATCCTCTGCTACACAATTCTTCCCCGAATTAAGGAGAAGTTCCGATGAACAAAGAGACAAAAGAGAGAGAGAGAAAAAGAACTTTTCATCTATTTGCGTGCCTTTTTTTCGGTCGAAATTAAAGATACGCTTTCTGCTACTGATGCGTGGGAAATGATGTAAACAAACCTCTCACCCTCGGGGCATTATTTCACTAGTAAAACTCGTTTCGCAAAATTTATGTGAGCGGCATTTCCCTGCCTGGATGAAATAACAATGGGACGGAAAGAGAGAGAGAGAGACGTTTCCCTCCTCCCCCTCCCTCCCCCATTCCCCTCCTCCTTTTCCCCTTCCCCACCCCCTACAGCTTTTATTCAACCCGCTCCATGCTCACGCAGACGTTTCTGTGTATCTCCTTTCCCCGAAGGGTGATGACCCAGAGACCATGCAGAAAGGTCCCTTAAGGATTAGATAACGTCACGGCAAGAATGAGGTTTTGGGGCTGAAACTAAGGGTTATATTTGGAGGGTGGAGAATACAGAGAAAGTGAAAAAAAGGGCAGAAGGGGGATAAGGGTGGAGAAAATTCTCCCGCCTCCAATTCTCCGAGCATGACAGGAAGGATGATGGCCAGTCTTCCTTTCGAGAAACGTATCCTTCGGGAAGCCTGCTTAGTATTCCTGGCGAAAATCCTCCCTTTTGCCTGCTCCTCCCTAGGGAGCGCCGCCTCCCCCCTCCTCTCCCTTATCACCGTTCCCTGTGCCGCTTCTTCCCGTAACAGAATCGTAAACAGCAAAACAGGTCGAGTGCTCTCCCTGCAGGATATAGGGAAGATTCTGAGGAGGGCCCGACACTTCGTCACACAGTTCTGGCGAAAGTTGAAGAGTTCATCTTTTCGGGGGTCTTCTTGCGTTTTTATCTGTGGGTTTGTTATTTTTTTATTCTTTTCCCTTGCAATATTTGCGAAAGCTCTCACTTTGCTTGTCTCTCCCACTCTTTCTGGCAAATGGGAAGTTATAGGAATGCTAGAATTCCGTCGGTGTAAAGGTTTTGATAAATAAAAGACTCGGGAGACTTTTCTCTAGGACTCTTCCTTACGGAATAAAAACTAAGAAATAGAAAATAGTTTTTTATATAAGAGGTAACTTGCTTCTTGTGGTTATCTGTATAGCTGAAATACTTTTTAAATATTGGCTAACTATGAGTCAATTGACTCTTATTTATGAGGTAGTCTTTTACTTACTGAATACAAAATTAGTTAGAACTCATAAAATTAATAAAGATAATAATCGAGATCTAAGGACTAATGGAAATTTTAACACAAGTCGAAATTTGTTTGCATCAAATGCTTGCGTCGAATTTCGTCCATGATGGAACACCACCATCATCACAGTTATTGTTGAGGAAGCGATTAATTGGAGAATAATCGACCTCGTCTAATGGTTAAAAAGCAAATTCAAGAATAAACACAGGTATCAAATTGAAACTGAGAGAGATGTTGAACGCGGATTTTCAACCGATAAAGAGCCAGAGAGCCATTTGAAACTATTTGGTTTAAACTTAACAAGGTTTACTAATCGCTTTCGATATACGAAAAGGACGCGGGCCCTCTCAACGCTATGCCACACCCTTCTCTGCAAACACAAAAATCGAAAGATTTATCGATTTATTTGATTCGGGTGAACGCTCCTCGAGTGTGACAGTCACCTATCCAGGATGAGGGAGAAGGTAATCCTTTTCTTTCGACCACCAAAACAGAAAACACGCCGCGGATGGCTTTATCGATTCCTCGCCTCTCTCTCCCTACCTCTTTATCTCTCTCTCTCTCTCTTTCCCTCTCCTGGAGGAGATGGAGGCGAAGGGGAGGAGATATCCTGATAACGAAAGGAAGTAGATTGGGGAATGGATTCGGTAGGAGCCTCTTCATGTTCTTTCTTTTCCTCTCGAGAGTGGAATCGTAAGGATGGAAGAGACATCCACGGCCCGCGCGGAGACAGATTTTAGGGATGTGCGATGGTATTTGAGCGCGTGTCATAAGGTGCATATGGAACAGAGACCAGAAACTCGTCGATGCCGCTGCCGCCCCCCAACAGAGGCGCAGTGGCGTTGCGCTTGAAAAGGCGGGAGAGAAGGGGGGAGAGGGAAGTGGATAGGGGAGATATAAGGGTGAGGAGAGAGTGATGGAGAGAGAAGAGGAGTGGGGAGGGAGAGGTGAGAGTGGGAGGGGAGGGAAGGAGAGAGGAGGTGAGAGGAAAGGATAGGAGAGGGAGAGGAAAGGAGAGCAGAGCGGGAGAAGGAAGGAGAGTGGAGGGATAGGGAGAAAAGAGAGGATGGAGAAGTGATAGGAGAGAGGAAGGAGAGTGAAGGAGAGAGGCAAGAGAGGAGAGAGGGAAGAGGGATATGGGGGATTGACAGAGGGAGACGGGGGGAGGAGGGAGGGGGTGAGAGGAGAGGGGGAAAATGAGGTGAGGGGGGTAGATGATGGGAGAGAGGAGTGATGCAGGGGAGAGGGGAGGAGACGGGAGGAGAGAGGAGATGGGAGGAGAGGGGAGGAGAGAGGAGACGGGGGAGAGAGGAGATGGGGGAGATAGGGGAGGGGGAGAGAGGAGAGGGGAGGAGAGAGGGAGCGAATAGGGGAAACGGAGGGGAGAGAAAAGAGACGGCAGAAAGCGTTGGGGAAGATAGGATCGGGAAGGAAGTGGACTAGCGTCTCATTAAAAGTGGATCCTCTAAAATCTTCCTAGAATAGACGCACGGACATAATGAGCTTGTCTTACCTAAAAATAAATGTAATTGAAAGAGATATATCCAGGTATAAACTTAACGCTAATCGACTGTAATTTAGCTCTTGAATATAATGAATGGCTCCTTTTATGTAGTATGCTCAATTGAGATAGCCATGAAATAGCAATGGAAAATGTTGGTAAAATTATATTCTGATAGGCAGATGCTGGACATGAAGAATTCAGAAAAAGCTGTAGAAAAAAAGATGATCCATACGGAACTTATAATGCCTACTTTCCACATAATATTTATTTAATACTTGTATTGGCTTTAATAGCTTCAAAATCACCGCGTATGAGTTGCTCTTTGTCTTCCCAAATTTCATAATTAAGCGTTATAGGATACTACAAATACATTCGAACGGAAAACTAAATTGATCAGGCAAATTTGTGTGGCAAAAATAACGCCAGTATATTTGACTAAACCGAAACTGAAACCAACAATAGTCGTTACTATGGCAACACTCTCGTAATGAGTATATATGTATGTATGCATGTATTTATATATGTATCATGTAATTTTTTACGTAGCTGGCAAAAGTATTAGGTGGCACCCTGAGCGGATTAAAAAACTTCTCAAGGGGGCGGCAATTTTTTAATAATTACTACCCATATAAAATTTAAATATCATATAATTTCGAAAGTGAACATAAGCTAAATGTCAAATATAGAAAGAAAAAAAGAGCATCGGAGGGCAGTGGAGAGAAAACAATTCCGCCTCTCGGCCGTATCTGAACATGTGTGATCCGAACCAGGACACAACATAGATTTATGTAACACCAAAGTTATCCATAGAGAGGGCCGATATTTCCCCAGAATAATACGGGAATCGATGGAGATTCCGAAACAGCCGATTAATTTTAATAGAGAGGATGGATACATTCTCTCTAGCACGTGGAAGAGAGTATTTTAAAAGCCAATAGAGACCAAGAAACGAACAGCCAATCATAACGCACCTCACCCGACCGATGCGGGTATAAATAACGGCCGAATTTCTACAAACGACGAGACCTGAAGATGCCATCGGGAATGGTTGCGAAACAGTCGTCATTGAAAGAATCAACACGCGGTAGAAACCCGGAAAACATGGAAGGAGCACGAAAACACCGCGGAAGCCTTCGCAATAAAAGAAATATAAAGTTATTCTGCAAAGGAAAACCAAGATAGGGAGTAGGTTTTAAGATGGATCCGAGAGGGTGGATGGTGATTACCCTCCCTGGATCCACCATTTTCGACATAATATGTGGCACATTAGTGAAAAACCTTGGTCACCTCTGTACTAGACTATACCGAATCCAAGTCCAACAATAACCGTTGCAATGAGTGATAAAACCTGCAAAACACCGATAATTACGCAAAATTCGAAGAGATACGATCGATAAGCAAAATCTTACGATGGAGATTAAAAACATTATTCCTTTCATCAGAGAATAGTACAAATCTCGCTCCGATATTACAATTATAAGATATTTTAATGTGCAAGAGAAAATTACCCTGCACGATGGTTTTCAGATTTTCCATGTAAATGAAATGGGAAAGAATAGTTACTGGAATTGAACCCAGGACTTTCAATATTCACAACAAAATCTATCCTAGGGAGCTCGGCTCAAAGGATCACTTGAACGTAATTTAGTGACACGACAAGTAATAATAGAACAAGAATTATGGAAAAAGAGTGAGTACAACGTAAAGAATGAGAAGAAAAATGGAAGGATACGCAGGAGAGAGTAATTAGTGATGAGGGGTGAAGGGCATTGGATGCGAAGGGGAAACATAATGATAAAGTAAGAGGAAAGATGATGTGGTCGTGCATCAGTGGTAATGAACCCAGAGAGTCAAGGTATACGAAAAGTAGTATGAACGTGAGGGCAGAGGGGAAGGGAAAGGGGAGGTGGGGGTGTGGCAGGAGAAGTAGCAGAAAGGAAAGGGGCGGCAGAAGAAGGAGGGGCATGGAGGGGGAGGGGGGTAGAAGGGGAGGGACGGCAGGAGGAGGGGGGCGGTAGGAGGGGGAGGGGCGGTAGGAGGAGGAGGGGCGGTAGGAGGAGGAGGGGCGGTAGGAGGAGGAGGGGAGGTAGGAGGGGAGCTGTTTTAGCAGTAGGGGTAGGAGATGACTGGATGTGAAACTTGTCCCCACGTGAATCCTAAGAATAGCGAAAGTAACATAAGAACGATATGGACAATTTTGCTCTTAATTTCATTTATTTTTACTTTGAAGAATTACATAACAAGTAGGGGTGTACACGGGTTTCTTGTAGTACAAAAGTGCTTTTCATCAATTTCACCGTAGTATAACCGTATATTAATGTATTTGCTTTGAAATCAGAAAATTATTTTTCCTTATATAGTGGTAGCTCTGCTTTTCTCATCCATTCTAAACTTATTAATTTCGTTTTCCCATTCGATATTCGCCCTACAAACGAAATTTCTTCGAAATCCATTCAGCCAATACCTTCCAAATTTATAGTTACAGAAAAATTCTAACCGTAATATTGTGGCAGTAGCTCCGTTAAGTCGAACCGGTTGAAATATGATATTTTGGTTATTTATTTATATGAAGATTATATATACTATATTTGGTTAAAATCCATGAGGTGAGATCTCCAGAAATACGTGTAAAATAAATAGCATTTTACTTTTTACTGTGGTAGCCCTGCTCTTTAGCTCCGATTTAAACATCTTGATTTCATTGTGGTAATGTTGTACAGGTCTTATATAGAAAATTTAATTAAAATCCGTTCAGCCAATTCCTTCCAAATTCTTAATTACTGAAAGGGTTTAATTTGTAATTGTGACACCTCTGTTTATTTGTTCTGGTCCAAATATGCTATTATGGTATTATATATGAACATTATAAATATTATAATTTGGCTAAAATTGATGCGAACAGTTCAACAGAAATAATTGCAAAAAGAATTTTTTTATTACTTTTATTGTGGTAGCCCTGTTTTCTATATCTATACTGAAACTCTTTGATTTAGTCTTTTTTATGTTGCACAACTCCTTCATACAAAATTTCGCTGAAATCGGTTCGGTCAATTCCTACCGTAAGTATAAATACCGAAAAGATTTGTTTTGCAACCGTGGCACCCCTGTTTAGTCGATCCGGTAAAAATATGTTATTTTGGTCATGACTTTATGTGAGTTTTTTATGTACCAAATTTGGTTGAAATCGACTTAGCCAATTCGTCCCTGATATATGCGTACGGACGGACGGACATCACGAACATAATAGCGCTTTTCAGCAATGACGAAAAGCACTAAAAAGCTGCCGAAGTCATCACTTCCTCTCAAATAACACGAAGTTAACTATAATACGACCGAAACGAATGTTGTAAAAGAATTTTATGAAATAGGAAAGTAGCAAAGGAAACAAATACTACCGTCCATTTTTTCCACGAGCAAGATCCTATTCAGTCCCTGCGAGAGAAAGTCTTCACAAGTTTCTTTCCTGTCCTGATGAATATGATAACTCTCGCGTTAGCGAATGCGAGCCCGTGTCAAACCACTCGGATGAACTCGACCGAAGTTGTTTATCGAAAAGAAAAACACTACGGTAACTTTCCCAGCGAGAGAAGCATCGCGCTCTAACTGTAAAGTAATTTTCGGCACGATTAACAATGATTATGAGCGAATGCGCGCAGTTCGCCGCGATTCGAGAAACTTCCGAGTCTTGATGAAGTTCGTGTGTCCATTGGTAAATTTAACGAGTTGCGCTTTTTTTAGGAAACTCTTTCATCGAGTTCCATTTTGCGTCAGTGGAGAAGAAAGCTACTGATAGTAATTGCGAAATTGTGAATTTTCAGCATGACTCACTCTAAAAAGACGAAACATTCGAAACTTAACCGATCGGCCTGAAGACGCCGACTCATTAACCGATCGCTTCGCTATGAAATTCATGTCACATGGTTGGATTGAATGGACAAATTCCCGAAATACCAGTGCAAATATTTGGAAAAACTCCGTCAAATAAATTTTGCATATAGTTACTGATTTAAAACATAACTCCTTGACTTATAACAATACTTTCCTTACCATGTCTGCGTAGGCGTGTATACCGTTTAGTAGTCAATATGCATGAATCATTTTTGTTGACATTTATGTATCATAAGTGACGAGTTTGCCTTTTTCCCTATTTAAGTTATTACTATTAATCCTCCAAGAAAATATTATTCATGGAACCCGAAGTGGTATTCAGCCTAACTTTTCTCTGATGCTCAAAATATAAAAGATTTTAGTTAAGGTTAACCATAAATCGCGTCAACTCATCTCCTCGTAGATCTACAATTTTAGTTATATGATATATTTTCCCAAAATTAATTGTTACATAAGTGAAAATGGTATGTTTTAAATATTATGGGTTATGGAATTCACTCTTTTAACTCGGAAATGAGCAGTATGCCACACGTCATTGGGCGATTACAACGTGAAAATGTAAAATAATTTGATTCAAGTGCCAATTACTTCAGATGAAGGACTTTCACGGCTATTCAGAGAACATCTCCAGTATTGTCTCTAGTCGCCCATTGTTCCGAAGGATAGATAAGGTGATAAATGGCCTCGAAAATAGAGTACACTCTGGCGAACAAGAACCTAAGGCTAAAAGGAATTCCGCCCGTTCCTTCCTTTTTATGCCGCCCTCAAACGCACGCGATATTCTTCCTCCGCGCTGTCGCAAAGGAAATAAAAGTGAGACTTGCCTCCCGTTTATTTCCCTCGGAAACATAATCCCGAATGTTTTTTTCGACCCTTTTCCCTCAGACTAGTCGAATCGGCGTTCCTCTCCCCCGCTACATTTCTTCTCGCCTATCCCTTCGCCCCTCCCCTCCCTCTCCTTTATTCTCACCTTTTCTCTTCTTATTTTCATTCATCTCCTCAAATTCTTGTCTTACGTCGTCAAGAACTCCATAAATTGCAATTACTGCTTATTCGTGCGTTTCTTTTCTTTCAATTAATTTTGCAGTGCATCTCGGCAGCTCCTATGCACGTGGATATTTATCTACATACTTGATTGTTTCAGAATTGATTTTTTTCATCCGAGCTAATAATATCCTAAATTATATAATAAGGCAAATATTGACCTTTGAAGCATATTTCTATTAGGTATCCTCACATTTTAGGAGTCGTAAATTAAATAATATTATATTTACATTGCCTTATATTAAATATTATTTCAATCATAAAATGGACGAAACTGAAAAGTATTTCAGTGTTTCAGTTCTGGATAACTAACCCATCCACCTACCCTTCCGATCTTTAAAAACATCCTTAAAAGAAACTTCTCCTAGCAAACTCGTAACCGTAGTGATTGATTGCCATGCACCCCTTAATTCCCATTACGTTCAAATAAATTTCCTCCTCTCCTCATTGTTACCTAACCTCTTTATTGGCAGCTGAAGAGGAAGTTAATCGAATCCGGCTTCCTGGAATGAGCATTAAAAGATAACTTCTTCATTTCTTCGAAAACTTCTTAATGGAGCCGCCGTTCATTCATCCAATTGCATTCAGAAAGATTTCTGCAAACGAACAGTTGAATGGAACGAGACATGGATTGGCTTTTCCCTCGGTTCGAATTCCTTCTCATCTCTTCGAGTACTTAATTCCCACGTCTCAATATTCGACTTCCTTAGTCGTTATCATCTGTATAAAAGATAGCAGAAAGAGGGGAAGGAGATATACTCTCTCCGAATTTCCTTACGTTTCAATTAAATATTTCACTCCAAAAGTTTTAAACTTCTTTGCTGTCCCTTTGAAACATCCTGTGACACCCGTACAATATTATCTACTATAACCGAATTCCAATTTTTTCAAAAGTTTCCAACAATAATCCATACGGATAGTCTTTTTTTTAAGACTTATGTGCAAGCAATGTTTGCGGAAGTTCGATATTTGCCATTTCCTGATCTATATAATACATCTTGCTCTTATGTTTTCGACGATCAGCAAGATTCAAAACTCATCGGCTTCCAAAAACTGGCGCGTCAAACTGTTCGACGACCTCTCTTCTGATTGTTTCCTCGTCTTCCTCGCGTCTAGTAGGACGCGATAAGTGACTATGGAATGCGTCTTTTGGAGACGAACGAGCCTAGTAAGACATCTCATCGCAACGCAAGAATGAAGGACTCCTGTAGAGAGAGACTCGGTCCAATTGGAAATCGGACGCCATCCGAGGGTCATGATGACGTCATGTGCAAACGCACGCGCGCTCGAGAGGAGAAGAACAAACATCAAACTCATATTCCGTCAAAATTGATTTATTGACTAAGTATTCTGAACCTCAGGGCACGCGTATCCAGGGAGATAATAATTGAAGGGATTGTGAGAGGAAAATGGCGCGGAGAGAGTCGTAGAAGTGCGTTGAAAATGAAGCACGCCGCTCGAAATAACCCGATGGGGAAAATGAAGGTGGAGAGATTGCACCTGATCCAAATGGCACAAGATATGTGTGTGTTTGTCTTTGTAGCGAGAGAGAGAGACATTTGGAAGCCTGGCTGACGGATGAGTAGAGGCAATATGCTCCTCGTATTTGTATCCTCACCTTTCACGCCATGTGTTCCCCTCATTCTTACTTCCTTAAATCCCTCATTCTCTGCGCTTTCCCTTTATTTATCCACTTCGTATTTTCCACATTTCAAACATATCCCTTCAATTAATTTCTCTTCTTAATCCATCCCATTTGGATTGCCTACTTGTTTTTTTCGACGCTTCACGTCTTAATTCACTCACTCATCCTTAAGAAGTTTCGCGGTATTTCTTAATATAAGAGTAGGAATTTCTTAAATCTGTGAAAGCAAAGATGAATACAATTACTTAAACTGCCCAGCCGTATGTGAATATATTCGGACACAATGCTATATATAAGAATAATTTAGTGTCTGAGGCGGTGCCCGGTCAAGTATAAGTATGTATCTGTAACTCAAAAACTATATAACATAAAGACAAATGTAATGTACCATTTTAACCGCAATAACAAATATAGTGTGGTAGGTTTGTCTTTAAACCGATTCACTCGTACGAATGTATTTTTAAAAATATTTTCTGATTAAATTTTTCCCATTTAAAAACATGCAGATGAGTGTAGACTATTTTTCATTTGTACATCAAAATTACTAAAATTCACCGTACAAAATCATGACTTGATCTCGGGGACGAATCAAATTATGAAATTTTATTTTCCTACGGTGAAATACCAAATACAGATCAAATTTTTCCAAAATTTAGCTTTAAACTACAAAATCTCGAGTTTTTTGAATGAACAAGTTTTCCCTTCCTTTGCGACAGATGTTGATGAACTCAGTATCGTAAGCCTAAGCCATTGAAATGAATTCAAGGTCAGTTAATTATCCATGTAAATAAGACATGGCATAAGGATTCGATCTCACAAGACTAAAAATATTACTAGAGAAATAAATATGTATATTTATTTTTTGTCAAATAATATTAATAACTGGCATAATAAGTGGTTATATGGCCTATATTACGTAGTTGACATGTCTCGGAATCCCAGCTTGCTTCATAATTGAATATCTTTCCAACGCTCTCAGAAAAACACACATTTCCCGTCCAATATTCCCCACACTCTCACGTTTAACATTTACTATCCACGTCTTCTTCTCCCCTCCTTTTGCCATATCACCGCTTACCCCTTCCTCTGCTCTATATCTCTCACTCTTCTCTTCTTTGGAAGACGCGGTCCCCTCAATCAGCAGAGTGACTCGACAGGATCAACGTAATCTCCGGCCCTCTCAACCTCACGCATTCGCCGCTTAACCTTATATATCTATTCTCCCTTTAATTTGATTAGTGCTCCATGTAGCATAGTTATCCTTTCCTGAGGAGGATGGATCTTCATTTCCACGCCATATCTCTGGACGACTCCCAAGACACTCCTCACTCCCACATTCACTCTTCATGCCCTTCACCCGTCGCTACCTCTCCTCGGGGGACACTCGGATGGAATCCCTTCCACTCTCTCTCTCTCTCTCTCCCTCTCTCTATCCCTCTCTCTCTTTATCTCTCCCTCTCTCTATCCCTCTCTCTCTCTCTCTCTACTCCTCACATATTCCAATTCTAAAATCCTTTCACCTGTCCTTATAAACATGCGACTTGAGTGTTATTCTGTGATATACCGGGTCAGAGAAAGCGATAGATACAGAGGGCGATAGAGATAAAGGTATAGGAAGAGTACGGGATGGTAGAGGCAACGATGGAGGGAGTTCTGACGTGCTCCCCACTCGAAATGTTGCTACTACTCATGGGTATTTGTAATTGCTGACGTATTTAAACATTAACCAAGATCACTGGCATAGCCGGGCCATGGTTCGAGACTTTGTTACGGGTCATATATATTTTGAAAAGAAAATTTAACGGAATATCTTTTGACGAAATACAATTTTTAAATTCTATTTAAATTGTATTATTTTATTATTTCAATTGTATTATTGTATAATAAAAAAATCGAAATCTTTTTCGCATTTATGAATTTAATTGCACATAATATTATAAATTTATCTACTACAGAAATTCATTAGAATTCATTAGAATCAATAACTTGCTATTTAGAAAAACTTTCCTTGCGGGATTTTCTTTCCGCAAAATTAGTAAACATCGCTGAGGTGTCAATTTTGATAGTATTGGTCCGTTCTATAGAAATAATTGCGAGTTCACTGAAACGACCGTGGTCCATTGAGTTCCTTTGTAATCTTTATATTAAGAATAACTTAGAAAATGAGCGTTCTGATGTAGCAGCAGTAACATGAAGTGTAAGAAATAGTAAGCAATTCTTCTTCAGATATTCAACAATTTCCCAATGTAAGACACACAAAGGCAGTGTTTAATTTGCATTACTGCAAAGATAATTTGCATTTTTTAAAAGCGCTTCTTAAACAAAAAAGATTCGTTCAACACGGGTTCGATCGGTATATCTAATACATATCGCTCATCGGCTACAATAGTGACACAACTCAAAAAATGCAATTTTTCAAGAGAGAAATTTGAAAATTTTAATTTTTTAAAAGTTAAAAAACCAACATGAATTATTAAAAACCTTGAAAATTATTATAATACATGGTTTTAGCATTCTTTGAATCTAATTAACTCATACTCATTTTACTTTTAGTGCGAATAGTAACACCTAAAACATTCCATTTTCAACCTCTATTTTCACTTATGACGTTATTCTTGTAAAATTTGAAAACTTTTTTGAGATTTAACAAATTACTTGAAATAAAATTTGTTGAAAAAAGTATAAATTTATTATATTATAACATAATCTTACAAACATTTTCATTTATAAAACATTAGAGATTATTATAGAATTCACTTAAGAATTTTGGAATATAATTTTTGTGGAGTAATTGCAATGTCTCCTTTGTTCTCACTTATACTTGGTTTTTTATTGTAAGCTGGTTCCAATTTCGCGATCTTATTCGGAGATTTTTTTTCCTGCCTTGTGTTATACAAATTTCTTTAAATTCTTTTTGGCTGAAAGATGTTTTTTAAAAACATTTTGACGGGTTTTCCTTTACCATTTTCAAAATTCTTATGTCGCCCATCTTCACAGTCTCGTCTTCTGTATTCTTAGAAAAATTATTTCCAAATGTCGTACTTAATTTCTTCAAATCAATTGCTGTGGGACAGTTCAGTAACCTTATACGGTTCGCCTGTTTTCATCACTGATCTTATTAGGCTTATAAATTGATCGGGAACATAAATTGGTCCTGATCGTATGGACCTTCGAACTTCTTTTTCAATAACGGCGTGAACCGAATCCCCTCATTTTGGCCATTCCTCTTTATTAAAAATTTATGAGTTATTGATTTAATGTTATTCTATGAAACAGCATACATGTACATACTTGTCATAAAACGATTTTTCTGCTGTCCACAGCAATTATCGGAATATAATATCACTTCAAGTTCTTCGTCAGGTGGTAAAGTGTTCGCTTTTTTCTAGATAAAGTAAAACGCACGTTCCAATTTCATTTGCTAATATAGTGACTTAATTTAAATGTGACACTTATCTAATATTAGCCGAAAGAGATGAAAATCAAGAATAGTGTCATATCTCAATATGTGACACACAAAAGATAAAAATTCTGTTACAAATATTTTTACCTGATCGTCACTACTGTCGTATAAAATGGTATGTTGATATTCTTTTTAAAGTTTGAACAAACAAAACAACACAACTCTAAATACGTCGTTATTCCCGATAAATTTTAACACATTAAACCGTCACAACACTAAATCTGTCGTTATTGCGGAAAGAAGTACCTACGTCTTTTCTTTCTAACAGAGCACAACTGACATGAGTTCATGTTCATGATAACCTACTCACACTTATGGAAAAATGCAATAGTGACACAGCTGCCAGACGGATTTTAATTTGATTAGGCATGAGTGATCTTTATTAAAATTTATCGCTTAATTGTGATTTTCAACTGAATCCGTCAATTACAACTTCCGCTTTACATAATTACTTTAATAAACTTATACTCGTATCTCGTTAAATGGCGTCCGTCAAGCAACAATGAAATACCAAACTTTTATCTCCTTAGCTCTTATATGATCTGTAAGGTATAGATTAAAAAATTTATTCGGATAGAGAACAACATTTACTATAAGGAAGTCCGCGAGACCACATACTTACGAGTTATAGTTTCCGAGATCGAAATTCTAGAAAATCCCACGCATAACATCGCATATTTTGTTTACATCGATCTCTAAGGCGGTTATCTTGGCAAACAATTAAAATCCATGTTTTTATATTCTATGCCTCTATATGATCTATGAGACCACATACTTATGTGATATAAATTCTAGAAAATCCCACGCAAAACATCACATATTTTGTTTACATTGATCGCAAGACGGTTCTTTCGGCAAACGACATTTAAAAATCCATATGTTTGTCTTCCATGCTCTTATATGATCTGTGAGGTATAGATTTAAGAATTTATTTGGATAGAGAACAACATTTACTACAAGATAATCCCCGAGACCATGTAATTACGAGTTATAGTTTCGGAGCTAAAGATTCGAGATTCGCCCAATCTTTCGATACAGTTTCGTATGTATATCCGATTAAGAACGCCTTTGAAATCTCTGTGTATTCCATTTATGGAGTATACTTTTTCATCTTATTTAAATTACTTAAAATTGAGATATGAACTCGTAATAAAAATAATTTCGTAGATGAAGTTTTTATGTTTGAGAACGAAATTCAAATCCGCGCTGAATTTGTGTAAAAATTTATTTTGAATCACAAAGAAAGCCTATTTTTCTGAGGAACAACAATGAAAAATTTTAACTGCCATAGCAACGAGCTCAAGGCTTTTAAAATGGAAATGGAAATCTAATACATTTATTAAAGAGAATTCTGTCCTTTCTTTGTGTTTGCACGTTTTCCCATATTCATATCGCAATTCTAAGTGATTTTAAAATGCAAATGAAAAGTGTTCTGCAACTGTGCAAACGTAAAAACCGTGCATATGTTACGGTAAAAGTACGTAATCGGTAAAAGTGCACATTTACCGGGAAATGTACGGATAATACGTATTTCTGGAAACTTAAACTTACATTTACCGAGCTTGGTGGTAAATGTGCACATTTCCCGATTACGTACTTTTACCGTAACATATGCAAGATTTTTACGTTTGCACAGTTGCAGAACACTTTTCATTTGCATTTTAAAATCACTTAGAATTGCGATATGAACATGGGACTTGCACCAAACGACGCCTAAAAGAACGAATATTCATTTTCCAGCCATCGATTTTAGAATACGCGTCGAATCGTTCCAAAAATTTGTTATTAACACGAAGATTTGGCTAAATTTTAGACGACAAAATTTCGTCGTCAAGAGTGACGGCATCGTTGCTGATCTAGCAAAATTACGTCTATATCTAAAAGCAATGACATTAACTTTGATATTGTATTTGAAATCAATTGTGAGAACTCTTCTTATATATTTTGAATGCCCATTAATCGAAAGGGAAGTAATGATGTCTTAATTTGAACGATAGGTTTGTTTACTGCAGTGACATTTCTAAGGCGTGGAAGAAATGCGAACGAACATAGAACCGCTAATATTTTAATTAGCATTTTGTTTTGTTTGCCTTGACGACGAAAGAACATAGTAAGTAGCTTTTTTAATTCACATTCACAATGTTTGTAATCACTATAAATGCACCGGCCATTCGTCAAATATCTTGCTAAATTATCGAAAGAAATTAATCATGATCATTGTCAACATATTAATTTGCTTTAAGCAGCCCAATAGAATTTTCAAACGAAAAGATATTTTCAATGTAAGCGTGAAGTATCTCTCTATTTGAAATCTTAAGTTGTTCATCATTACAATACATTGGAGTAGCCTCTGTCTTAAAGTTTTTACAATACGTGTTTATTTTTTAAATTTACATGAAAATTTTCACATAGATTTTCAATCGGTTTTAGTCCTTCATGATTTTGTTTCATTGCAACCTCGTTATGAAAAGTAAAAAAATAGGAAAAAATCTTATATAAACTTAAAATATGAGGGAGGAGAATGAATGAGAGAAAAGGAGGAAGAATGAAAAGTGCCATAAATTTAATATTTAATCCACGCATACCCGTCATATTGATGGGCTTTAGTACCAGTATTTATAATAATATAGCTACTTGTGCCTGACTCACTCACTGACACAAAACACTTAGATTATTCTAGAAAGGCTATAACTCTGAAATTTGGCATGTAGGTAGGTTGAGTAGCACAACAGAGTAGGAAAAATCAAAAATAACAAAATAGTTAATCTTTACAGGGTCTTTTTAACCCTAATGTTCCATTTCAATAAGTACCCCATAATGAAAGCATGGTATTCGGTGCAAGACTTTCTAAAAATGCATTTTTAAATTACTTAAAATTGGGATACGTATTCTCGAAAAGACTAGTTGTCTATATGAAAAACGGAGATCTTAATTTTTGAAAGAATTCAAATACATTCCGAATTAGCGTAAATATCTGCTTTTAATAGGAAAAAAGTGTGATTTTTTTCCTCTCTTCAAAAATGGAAACCTTTAAATACTAAGGCAACGACCTCAATGCTATTAAAGGGATCTGATATTATACGTTACGATTGCAGTAATTTAACGCTTTTAATGGAAATTCATGCCGTCATAACGAATTACAGCTGAACTTGTTTAACTCGAATCTCAAGGAAAAGTAATTATTATTCGAGTAATAGAAAATTAAAATTATTGAAATATGTTTTTAAATATTTGTATATATACAGTGGAACTTCTATAACTCGAATCTCAAAGGAAGACAAAAATTATTCGACTTATAGTAAATTCGAGTTACGGAAATATATTTTTTAATTTTTCTTTCTTCGAAATAACATCAAGTTTATTCCTATAAGCATATAACTTAACTTACTCTAAATTTTAATATAATGCATATTATGGAAACATCACCAATATTTTCTTCCGATAATATGTAAGATTTTACTCTATCCACAACAATAATTGCATCACACACTGTGATTGAGGGTATCATAGATAATTGCAGTTCTCACGTTCTACTGAAAGCACAAACATGATGAATACATTTGGGTTATCGTCTGTAGGAAGGAGCGAATAGGTTTGTTTTTCTCCAGGGTTATAAGGGATCACAATAGGAGAAGCAACCCTGATAGCAGTGGCAGTAAAACGGGAAAAGTATTTTAATGTTGCGTTTCGTAGTTTTTTGAGAAATCTCTTTTCAATTGTTAATTATAATAGCGTCATAGCGTTTTCTCGTTATTTTTTTCAAATACGCCCTAAGGCCCTATGCCATAATCTTAACAGAAAATATCCTAATTTTCCGTAAATTTAAAGTATAGGGTATAGCCTTAATGATAATTATTCTTATTGCTATATATATATATATATATATATATATATATATATATATATATATATATATATACTGCTATTTCTCATGGAATTAATTATCAAATGCATACAGGCTCCACGTGGCTGAAGTGCTGTTTCTCTGGTAATCGCTTATGTTTATTTACGAGTTTAGATCTTTATATATGCTGAACTTTTAGCGCTTGCAGTATGCAAGCACCGACAACTCGTATAGATATTTGACAGGATAATAGGTTATTAGGTATAACCAACCATAAAAATCGAAAATTTCATTTTTTTATTTTTAGCGAGATATTTTTGACCCCGAGTTCCATTTCGATGCTCCACAAGAAAAACATGGAAATCTGTGCAGAGTTTCATAAATTTTCATTTTTAAATTAGTTATAATTCTGATAGAAACTCGTGACGAAAACAGTTTCATAGATAAAAGAGTAAGGTTTCCTACTTTTGAAGACTAAATTCAAATCGGTCTAGAATTGACGAAGAAATATGTTTTTAATCGGAATCAAGGAGATGCTCATCAATAAAGAACTTCAGCTACCATAGCAACCAGGAAAATACTATCCGATGGGAATTGGCAACCCGTATTATATTAGCATCGCTTTAATGATTTTAATAGGGAAATTCTTTTTGTCACATTAATTTCAACTCAAGACGTATACATATGATGACGTCAGTTTTAAAACGCAATATATGTTATTAAATAATATAAAGTTACTCCATTCAATTATAGGGGTTTATGAAATGGATATAATAATAGCTTTAACTTCGTCCAAAGTTTCATCTCCCCTCATCGAAAGGGGAAGACGCTATGGCATGGTTTCTAGGATACCGCGTGGAGTGCCGAAAACAATATTTTGGTTGCCATAGCTCCGTAGCCATGGAAATGCGAACATTTTTATAGGAACGTTTTTGCTTGGAATGACGTTTCCCACATGTGGGTGAATTTATGCAGTAGTTTTGAAACACCCTTTATATAGGAGGATACTAATTTCCAGCCCAAACTACAAGAGCTAGAGTGCAGGAAGTTTCTGCGTTTGTAGAGGTCATAAAGAAACCTTCAGAAAAAATGAGACATCTTACCCAAGTGACATGGGTTCGACTCCATAAATTCCGAAATTTGCGTTTTTCCCCATAAGAAAAGCACTACGCCATTTTTGTAAATTACTTTCTGGCACTTGCCGATAAGCTGGGAAAATGAAAGTTTGAGTGTTGCTAGAGATCCGTAATACCTAATAGGAATTGGTATAATTTTTGCTTAGTGTCCTGGGTTCGGCTTAAGATGCCCCGGAATATCTCCCATGAGTTAGCATGGGGAAAAGTTATTCCAGTGTGTAGACCAATCTAATAAGAATAACGAGCTTAAATTTTGCACGGTTATAGGATTTTGCTTACAACCATCCATAAAATTGAAAATTTCAAAATTTTTAATTACTAGGGGTTGTTTTTATCCCATTTGTGAAATAAAGTTTAATAAATTTTATCTCAGAATCTATACGTCGTAGGTATAAGATTTTGCAAACATTTTGTAGCAAATTCTATAAAAAAAAATTAAAATCTTGAAAAAGTTTATTTTTGCTTTCAGAGTCATGGGTTCGACCCCAGATCCCCCGGAAAATATCCCATAACTTCCCATGGGGAAAGGATATTCCAGTGTGTAGACCAATCTAAGATATATAGGGAGCTGAAATATTGCACGATTATAATATTTTGCTCACAATCAACCAGAAAAATCGAAAATTTCAAAATTGTTCTTTTTTAGGGGTTTTTTACGCCATTTGTACATTAATATTTCAGAGAGATATTTCTTTAATTCTAAAATTTCTCCTCAGGACCGGTTTTCGTTTTTTCATTATGGAACTATAATGGAGTAACACAATATCTAATTTTTGCAATTTTAGGAATATTTTACTTTTCCCACATTGGGTTAACAGTGCCACACATTTATGCCAAATTTTAAGTTTATAACGCAATTAGAAGTGAAATAACATTTATCTAATTGTTTAAATTTAAATCATTTTTAACGGCCGCAATAAAGATTTCATGAACACATTGAAATGTTTATTCGTTTATATAGACTAAACTCTAAATTTAAATATTTCAGCTCCCTAACTCACCGCGTAGTGTCTAAACATTTACCTATTTGTTTAAATTTTAAGAATTTTTAACTGCCAAACATATCAAAATATCAAAATTTGTATAATCCCGAATTCGTTTTTTTACAAATCCTACTTCTAAAAAGAATTTTAGCTCCGTAGCACATTCGGAAATACATAGACATTGAAATTTTGTTTAAACGATTGCGAATTTTTAGCGGCCACATTGTTACACTTTTTCGAGATTTTCGTTTTTTTAGTCAGTTTTGCACAAAATCCTACCTATGAAAAAAATTTTAAATCTCCAGCTCATCTGGAAGTGCCTAAACATTAATATCCTCCTATATGTTATATCCTCCTCCTCCTCTGTAAGGAACGTCTATATATAATGATAGAAGAAAAGAGAGAATATAAGCTTGTGTAATTCCGTCATGTTCAACTATATGCACCACCATCGGCATAAATTAAGGGGGATATATGGTGAGATGGCTACAGTTTTGAGGGGAAAGTGAGAGGAAGTTAGGGAGGGAGAGAGAAGGTGTGGGAGTGATGGGAATGCTTTGATTTCAATTAAAATTGTATTAATTGATACCTCTCATTCGTGACTGGCAATTATATTGGTATGAAAATAATTAGGAAGTTCTTTTTACAGCACGAAGTTGCATTATAAACAGTTACTATCTATTGCTAGTTACTTGATAGCACGTCCAAGCTTTTATGATCCCTTTGACGAAATCTACTCTGAATCTTGTTGTCCCGCAAGTTTTCAATATGGGAACTTTCTAACAAATTGCTTGGATATTTCACACTTTGAGCAGAAAACAAATGATGGTATCAATTAGAGAAGATAGACGACGAATGTGGTTGTTGGAGAAACGGAAAGTTTTTAGGTGTGCGTCGTATCCTCTTGTAAATCACGACGTGTTTTGTAGCAGAGCGGTAACTATCAAGCACCAAAGGGACGCAGCTGCTCCCGAGCCTTGAGCCTGAAGGGGCCCACGTCCAATGTAGCTATATAGTACGTGTTTATATGCAGTTATTATGAGAAGAAGAACTGTTATACTTCTCTTTTAAATCATAATATCTTAAATCAAACTTACTTAGCGCCGATAATTAAAACTCCAACATGGTCACAAAGAAAACAAAACTTCAGTGTTAGCTTAAAATTTCCCCCTTTCAGATATGAGAAAAATAATGCAGAATTTTGCTGAAAAAAGTCATGAATATGTCAGCTGTAAATATGAAGGCAAGGTTTGTTTTTTCCTAGTTTTTTATTTTGCACCTCAATACTCTGCTTTTATTTGAATACGTTTTATGAACAATATAATATAAAATTGTACCAACTATTTTTCTTTTAACAGTTTATTTTTAACACCTGTCAGTCGTTTATTAGGACCAGTTTCCACTGAAAACGGAGTTGTGAAACCACAGTAACTTCGCACGCACCCTTAGAAAACTAGTTACGCCTCTGTTTGGGAAGATGGATGTTGAAATGAAATCGCGGAGAAGAATGAGAGGCAGTTTGCTCTTATTTCCTCTTGAGTAACTCTAGTAGGGAACTCGATTCAATTTGGTGGGTTTAGAGAAGTTTCTGCTAAAGTTTTCGATATGTAGCGGAAGTGGTGCTTGAGATACTCTCAATGGCCATATGATGAGAAAGTGGAAGAATGGCAAGGGGATAGAGTTAAGTAGGGCCGACCCGAGCTACGAGCGATCCCGGCGGCTTCCCGGAGCGCCAACATTTTGGGGGCGCTATCCCGATCATATATCTATGCATTACTTGCGAGTGAATACATATTGGATACCAATTTATATCAAGAAATAGGCTGGAATCTTGATGACATTCCTTTTAATTTTTCATTATCAATAATGTTTACAGCGCGATGAATAAATTAACATGTACTTTGTACATATCTCAACAAACATTAACGGAGGGGGGCGCTGGAGTTCTATCTCGCCCGGGGAGCCAAATTTCCTCAGACCGCCCCTGGAGTTAAGGAGAGTGAGTTGAAGTGAATGTAAAGGGAGAGAGAATTTTGAATTTCCAAAAATTATTTATCGAGACCACGTCATGATAGGAATACAATTTATACTATAAAAGCATAGGAGAAGACTTTTTTATAATCGAAACGCGCGTATTATATTTTCCGTCGTTAAATTCTATACGAGTTATTTCTTTTATCAATAAGTTATAGAAATTGTTCGTAAAAGCCTAAAAAAACGAAATAGGTTCGCTTTTTTCATCCTTTATGACGCTACTATTTAATTTTTAACTATAAATTTTCCAGTCACAGTCACTTCTTAGTTTGTATAGCCTTTGACCAATCAAGTTAACGCTAAATAATTAACGAAAGAAATATTCGAATGAAATTAGACTATCAAATTAACCAATTAATTAAACGACTAAATGAAATTCAACAGATTTCCTTAATAATTATACTATTAATAAAAGCCTTAATCTGATGGTTGGAACGCTATATGAGATTTCCCATAAGAGGGATCTTAAATATACCTCTTTCACACTTGCAGACTTATTTTCTTTTCCAAAATTAAATTAGAAATAATTAACCCACGATCTTTGAATAAGAACCATTTTAAAGAAAATAAAATGGACATTTTTATTCTTATCGTCGATTTTTGATTTCAAATCGAATTCGCTCACATTAAGCTAAAATATTCGAAAATTTGTCAAAATTTTGCATTTTTATTGAAACGTTCCCTTGGCAATCAACAGCATTGTTATTCATACAGAAAATCAACATATCTGGTGTCCATATAGCTCATTTTTTTCTGATTAAAACGTTAAAGATGTTGTTACCTTAGTTAAAATCTGATTACATTTTAATATTAATAAATGTAATAATGCATTAGATTTAGCTCACTTCCTTCCAATGTAGTTGAATATATTAAGTTCCAATTTTCCCGTTGAATTTCAACGGGCAATTACGCTAGTAAGGGAAGGAAAGGGGAAGGATGAGGAGGGAAGAAGACGAGTGGGGAGCGGAATAGATGTGAAGGGAGGGTGAATGGAAGTAGAAGGATGTCGAAGGAAGGGGAGGGATGGAGCGGGGCGGGTAGGAAAGGACGAATAAACGATCGGGAGGGTACGGCGGGTGAGAATATGTGGGCTATATGGGTGGGGGGACAAAATAAAATTGGGAGCCGTAAATTTTCGCCTATGACGCAACGGACAAGCAAAAAAATGAGTATGAGAGAAAGATAGACGGTGAGAAGGCAAAAAGGAAGAGACTGATAGCAAACGCAAAGGATGAGAGTGGAAGAGACGGAGATCTTTTGAAATTCTCTATTTAAGGAGCTTATTCAGGAAAACACTTATAATGCTTTCTTACTGCTTGATTGTCTTTTCGCCCGTCTGTTTTTCTCACTAAAGAAGACGTAAATTTAGGAAATAATCACTGTAATTTACTGCAATTAGTGAGCGCGGTTTCAACGATTTTAAAAAGTAGAAATGCAATTCTTAATATTATTTTCAGAGAAGGGCTTCTAAAATATAATCCATTAATGCAGCATGCATGTTACTTATTTATAGGTCGTCTTCTATTTCCGAAGATTAAAAATGTACAGTTATTTCTTTTAGTTTCGCTATTTTCCGCGCGTTCTGAGGAAGTATTTGTGCTTCACTTTTGAGAGTTTCACTTTTGGCCACCTTATTTAATCGCTTCTTTTCCTTAATCTCGTGTCTTTAAGTTGCTCGAAGTTAGGCTCCATGCTTGAAATGAATGATTTAAGGCACGAAGAATACACTGGATATGATTTTTATGCGTTCTTTACGAGTGAAATGATATTAGCAGAACGCCTTATGTGCACGTCTCGTCCGTCCGTCTATCCGCATGTTTAATCTTCGAAACTACTTGACAGATGTTCATGAAATTTGGTATTTAGGACTTAAGGGACAAAGAAAATAAGGAATTAGTCCAATGAAGAGTTCCACTGTACTGGTGACGAAAAATGAACTTTCGGACATATCCCGTAAAATTTTACTTATATCAAAAAAGTCTTCAAACGATATTTGTAGAACTACGCATACGAAATATGTTTTGTTCGGAACATTTTTATCAAAGGAGTAACCGTTTTCAAGAAAATCAAACGAGAAAGTCGCCATTGACTTAGAACTATTTTTAGATGTTGTCAGCGAAAAAAATCTCCGTAGCAACTTAAATAAACAATATCTACTATAAAAACGTTTAATTCCTTTCTTGGGCCTATTGATTATTCGCGACAAAGACATAAACTTAAACACTTCGGAATAAATGAAACACAAACCATGTAAAAAAATCCCATTGTATTATTTAAAAATACGACCAGGTGTCAACGTCTTGGTCTTTTTTGTGAGTAAGATAGTGGAATTTCTACAAGGTTTGTGTTTTATTTATTCCAAAGTATGGCATTCCACATAGTTAAGGCTTAGTAGAACAGTGGAATGCAGAACTTAAAAATGTATACGTTTCTTAGGTATACACACTGCTTTTGTAAGTAAAAAGAAATTGATAATTTACGGCGAAGGAATGAACGTGAATAAAAATATTACTACTGCTCATGTTAAGTGAGGTATGTTTTAAATAATTTTTTATTGCTTAATTAATTACTACTGATTATAAAAAATCAGTAAATCACAAATTCAATATTTCCTTGGCATCGCTTCTGATATGTCGTTTTGCAGTGCTTAGATATCAGACTAATTGTAAGCCATTGAAGGTTTTCTTTTTTTCATATTCTAATAATAAAAGCCTATATGTGTTTGTGTATAACTCTGACGCCATCAACGGCACTTTGTTGCGCGTTTTTAACAAACTTTTCGATTATATGGAAGGTTGAAATTTCGCAAGAATGTTTGCTTCGGATATAAACATTGAATGAGAAAATAAAAATATGAAAAAAGACCCGGGTTCGACACCAGGGAGACGAATTCCGTTTCCCGTAAAATAGCACGTAAAAAGCGAAATTTTAAAGTGCAGGTTTTTATTCTTTTGGAAATTGTTGTACGATCTTCGAATTTAAAATCTTTTTTAGGAAAATTAACGAAGTTTCTTATTCTATTCATTTTTTCACCTAACGTTCGAAATCTCTCACATTAAACATTTAAACAACACATTTTGGAATGATATCGGCTTTTAAAAGGGATGTTGCCATGCCTACCACGTCATTATTAAACTTCTAGAATCAATTGTGGTCCCAGCCCGCATACGGATAATATATACGAGTGCATACCTCTTCTTATATTATACTTGTTGAAAGTACCCGGCAATGCCCGGGCTACGCCAGACGTCTTCGGCGAATAAAATTGTGTCACATGGTAACACATTCATTTCAACTTTTGTGCATTTTTTCGTGGTCATAAAAACAACACTTTCCCCTGAACTACATATGGAGAAAGTAAAAATCCTATCACATACAGACAGACCCAGAGACATCATCGCGAAAATAGTCAAAACGTGTATTTTGTTGATATCTCGAATTCGATTTTTTTCATGAAAACAATACTTATTCTATACAACGTATATGGAGAAAGTAAAAACTAATTCTGAGATATCTCTGATACCTATGCATTGGGCCGGGAGGGTCCATGGAGGTCCGGAGGGAACGGGAGCATATGTGAGAGTAATAGGATTTCAAGTTCAACAATGCAATCGGTTGGCGAGGCGCCTTCTCCTTAAAATCGCTAAATTTCGTCAAAATATGATATTAAAACGTTAAATTCGAGAGATTTCGATTCGAAGGCGATAAAAAACGGTAAGAATAAAAAACTATTGTAATTTTTCCTTTAATTCAGTCCTGTTTTGGAGATTGTAAGTCAAATATGTGAATTTTAATAAGCAAAAGAAATAAAGCTTGCAGGTCGAAATATCGATTTTCCATGTTATTTTATGGGGAATGGAAATCATTCTCGGGAACCAAGCCCGTGTCGATTTTGGAGAATGTTTTTTCGTAAATAACTTTTACTTTAAGAATCAAACATTATCACCAAATATCAATATTCCGGCTACTCGGAAAGTTTGTTAAAAATAGCATTACATTTCTGCTTTCCCGCCCACCGACGACGACCAAGTCATTTTTACTTTCTCCATACGTAGTATAGGGGAAAGTATTGTTTTCGTGAAAAAATCGACTTCGAGATTCCAACGGAAATACACGTTTTGAGGTCCCCTTAACACATTTTGACCATTTTCTCATTGATGTCTGTGTGCGTGCGCGTGCCTGCGTGCGTGAGTACGTGCGTGTGTGCGTATGTGTGATAGCTTTTTTTGTGGGTGCTCTAGCTCAAAACCTATTAATCAGATCAACACGAAATTTTATATTTAACATTTTTATGAAAGTCAGAAGAACTGATTAGTTTTAGATAAAAATCATTCAACCGAAAGTGAGTGTTTACTCTTGCCACCTATCCGTTATTTTAAAATATTTGCTTTAATATTTGATAAATTTAAAAATGTCCCGGAATAAAAGTTGTAGGACATTTAATTTTCTACAACCTTTGTGTGAAATATTTTCCCATATAATGCATTGTTTAAGAGTTATCTTATTTTTTAGCTGCCACCACCACGCCACCTACCGACAACTATTGTTAACAATTGACGCTTAGCTACGTCTTAGTAACGCTCCAATTTTTTTTCTTAATTGTCAACCGGAAGTAAATATTGACAACGATCCCAGAGCTAACAACATGTAATTTGCCATATAAATATGGAGAAAGTCATGTGTTGCCCACATCAGTGTATTTAATAAACATGATATTGCATAAAAATGAAGAATAGTTTATTCTGGGCGATTTTTAGAAATATTTTATTTACTCAAAAATTGCTCTAGAGAATTTGATCAAAATCAATCCAATTGTAGAGCCTGATGTCAAAAATAATACTACATAAGCTATATTCCATTCGTTCAAAAATATGTTTTTAAACACTAAAAGTCTACGTTTGTTGAAGAGAAATTTTGGCCTAAGTTAAGACGAATACTTTTTTAATTTATAAAATGGCCATTAGTTATTAGTTCCCTTAAAACTATTATACATTTATTCCTGCATGGTTCATTTCGAATGATTTTGACTTCGAAAAGGTTATTTAAAACATTAAAAAATAATTTGAGGATTTTTAATAAAATAATTTTATTCCGTGTGTAAATTAAATTGAAGTATTTAAAATCCAAATCCAGGTACTTTTCGACAGGATGAACTATCAAATAATAACATAATGACAGATATAAGGTTTAACGGGGAGATTTTCCGTAATTTACGATTTATATGGATTAGAAATTACATTACATTTTAATTCAGTAATTCTACCTTTAAGTTATTTTGTGTTAATCGATGAGTTAATGTTATCTTATTAAATAATTTATGCTAATATTCCTTAATCTTTGTGAATTAATTGTAACCTTTTCTTTAAATTTCATTTTGAATTATAGTAAATTGATGATTTATTCTAAAGTAAATGGTTTTAAATAGTTTTGCTGACATTACAGTTTCAAAATTCAAAAGCAAATGATGAACAACAATATTTTTTGTTATAAGTGAACAAATTAAAACTGTTATACATGCAAATCATGTAACAGGCTCTCTAGCCCCTCAAGCCCGGAGGAGATTTATTAAATCTCACCCTTGCGGCCGAATGAAGTTTTTAAATTTTCACGATTGCGCTGCAAAAACGTTCGAAAATATTAAAATAATCATAACTTTAGACGTTTTCTCTTGATTTTTCTGAATTTTTTTGTGGATTTACGAAAAACATGAAATTTTTAAATATCTATTTTGCGTGTCATATTTTGCATACAAAGATTGTTGGAATAGAAGAGAATGTACACAAATCGCTAATTTTCCGGCGTACATCCGCGCTTTATATATAACATTCAGCACCGGAAAATCTACAGAAGATATTGATGTGCAATCTTAATAAAAAATAGCTTAAATTAGTAACTATTTCGTTCTGCAAGTCGATCCATCTAAACCAATTAGGTGAAAAGTTTTACGACTCTCAACTTTTTCATGTCTTAACCGGAAATTTTTAAGTAAATGTAGACTTATTGATTTATTAAAAGATGATTTATTTATAATATAAACGTTTTAGTTATACAGTCATCATTCATAGTTATCACAGAAGTCACATAGAAGAAATGGTTACATTTCGTTCATTGGAAAGGGAGATATGACGTTGTATACATCAGAAATGAATTTAGATGCAAAACACGGAAAACTTTAGCTTATAGGTCCTTCCCAAATATTTTCAAAACATTTACACATGCGTAATTGAATTCAGCAAGAAATGCCTTATAGCTTAGTAAACACTTCTAGTAATCTATTGTGTAAATATATGGAAGAGCTTTTCGTGATTTTTGCTGACGTGTCCTTTTCTTGCCTACTCGCTTCATCGCTGCTTTGGCCCTACTAGCATAACAGAGAAGCACTTATCTGAAGAGGAAAACATACCTCATCTTCTTTCAAATGTCAAAGAAAAGGAACCCAATTTGGTGGGTTCCCTTTCCTCAGGTATTTATGGGTCAACTTTAGAAACCGAAAATCCGTAGGTCCGTGGTAAAAACTTAAATTCTTTCACACAACTAAACGTATATTAAATGTAATCAAATACTTACAAATAGATATACTCAATTCCCCGCAATTTTACTCGAGATTAAAATAAAATTCTAAAGGTCTTGAAAATTATATGACAGAAATTATATAAATAAATATTTTATATCAAATTATATAACTTGCTTTGGGAATGCAATAAACCTTAGTAATCCCATCCGCCTTGAAGATATTAGTTAGCCTTGACGCTCTCCTATGAAGCGATGAACGAAGGATCACGCGGTAATGGAAGGGAATGTTTATAGAAATGTTTTTACGGAACCTCATTCCATTCTTCATGAATTGTATTGTAAACATTTGTAATAAGCTGTGCATAGACAGACATAAGATGTTTTCCTTTCTTTCTTTACATACCGACGAAGACCTCTGTCGCATGATATATGGCTCCACCAGGAAAAAAAGGAGAAAAAACGTGCTCTCATTTGAAATGATACACAGTTCCTACATTGTGTTTCAAACACCAAGGAAAGGTTCCTTGCTGCATTGAAAAGTGATTTTTATACGGAGAAACAATCATAACAAAATTGAAAAAAGTACAGGACAAACATAGATAGGAAGTCCAAAGTTTCTTCTTTTAAAATATATATAGATTATTTAGATTTAAAGAAGTCTCTAGCGTCAAAAGATAAAATAAATTAGTGCTGACGCAGGACGTAATAGTACGCCTGACGGCCGATTGGACAGTTTTCGCAGGACGGCGTTTACGGGCTAGTTGCCTTAAATTATCGTAGGTTTTTCGCAAAATTACGTAATCCTAATGGGACTGGGATTTAATTTGGATTCTTATGCTTATCTAAACGGCTATATAGATGTACAGTAAGAGAGAGGGGAGATGGAGAGGGAGATAGGAAGGAAGGGATGAAAGAGACAAAGAGGGAGACGGAAAAAAGCTATGGATTGGGAGAGGAGGGAATGAGAGAGGGTGATGTGGGAGAAAAGTCAGGCAGAGAGAGGGATGGAGAGAGAGAGGAAGGGAGGGAGAGAGGGAATATTATTATTACTTCATTTCATTTTGGCAATGGGCTCATCATTGGAGAAAACAACAATGAGAAAGAAATTCTCCCGAATCTCTATTCTGGGAAATTTTATACCGGCTCTTACTTAATAATTACAGTTGTTATTATTAATTTCTAAGTACGGAGTACACTTTTCTAATTTTGTCATTTTGGGTTACAAAATTTATAGAATATATTTCAAAAATTATTTGTAGTGACGAACTGACATAAATATATACATTTACGGTGTCATCTAGTTGCGGTGTGTCTATGTCAAGCTTTTCTGGATCTATTAAATGACAGTTTTGGATGTGATCCACATTACACCTGGCTCAAAATCCAGCATTTTGTAGAATCGAGTTGACTTTGAATATCCATGTTTAATATGCTTTTAAGTATTTTGTTTTGTTTCCTTCAGGAGCGATTATTTTCGGCTCTGACCAAGAGGTGGCGGGAGTGATGCGTGCCGTTCGTCGTTGCAACGCAACCGGAAGCTTTTGGTGGATCGGGTCCGACGGTTGGAGTGCCCGTTCTCTAGTCTCCGACAACAACGAGCCGGAGGTAAGAAAAATATCACATAGTTCCAATAGTCATATAAAAAGTTATAAAAAATCTTGAATGGTTATCTGGCTATCTAATTTAATAATTGGATTCCATATCGACATAACCACGAGCTAAACCAACCCCAACACCCGCTATGCAGTAATGCAAAAACTACTTCATTTTTACTTGAAGAACATAGCTAAAATTTATTCTAAACCAATATATTCATTGATATTAATGACAGCTATTAATTCATTTTTTCAAACTTGTATTTTACAAAATTATGAAAGTAACTTTTGCCATTTGACGGTAATTTTATCACGTTACGTAGCGATTTCATCGTTACTCGTTGGACTTCTTTGCAATTTTTTTAAATATTGTTCAAGATATATATATATATATATATATACACCGTATTTCCCAGCTTCAAGGACGCTCCGACGTCAAGGATGCACCCCAATTTTAAAATGCAAATTTTTGAGAAAAAAGAATAAACATAAAAATAAGGTCTCCGCACTTTCACCTACCTTACCAAGATGTTCTGTGGGTGGCTGAGCGACATGTAGATCATCTTGACCACTTATGGTCTGAATTTTTTCTTTTACAATACAGAGACACAGTAAGTTTACTAGTCCGTTGGCTCGTCTACCCTAGTCTGCCGATATGGGAATGAATTTTTGTGATTACGTATATATTTTTTTATATTTTATGTGATACTTTGTTTATTTACTATTTTAATTAAGTATAATTTATACATTTAATTCAGAGGTCATATATAGGAGTTCAGTTTACTATCTAGCATAGATAACCTTCCTCTGGGGTTAGCATAGGCCTACGAAAAACGTAACCTTCGGTCTCCAGGACGCACGGTAAATTTTCGAGACTTATTTCAGGAAAAAATAGCGTCCACAACGCCGGGAAATACGGTATATGCATGCGCGCGCGTCTGATTAGATTTATAAAAGTTTGGTAATGGAAGAATCCCTCTCATGCGTGGTTTCTCTTAGGGGAGAGGACTGGGACAATAAGAAAAGTTATTGAGGTGGATATGACACGGAGTATGGAGTGGATGGAGCCACTGCTTTCCTTCACTCGCGTTATTATGTTGTCTTGGAGGTGGGCTGAAGAGCGAATGATTTTAATATCATTCAAACTTGCTTCTGAACTTGAAGGTAATTGGAATATGCAAATATATAGAGGATGTGAAAAATATTTTTCAACGCGAGGAGGAGGAAGGAAAAGCTGCTAAGTGGGAATATGCTCATTGGACTACCGCGTTTGAAATGCATCTTCAACACTACTTTTAATGCTGTGGCATAAATCAAGGCCTCCTCCCTCATCAAGATTACTTTAAAAAATTGAAACGCTGGTAATATTTCAATAGAAATTTTCCGAATTTAAATTTCATTAAACATTATTCCGAGCCATAATTAATAGCTAGGTTTACAAAATTGATCGTTTGTTAATTTATTTTTTTTCTAGATTTACTTTGTCAATGTACAATGTTATATCAAGTTTTTCGTCGTAGCATCATAGTAAGAGATTTATTTCTCAAATGCAAGACATATAATCATTTAACATTACAATAAAAAGCCTTTTCTTAAAGCAGTACCACCAAGTTATGCCTGAATCTATAGTATTACATTTAATACCAGATAACACCCTTAATATACTTGGATATATTACCTTGACCTTTATCTCGGTGATTTGAATTTTACATTTTAGGAAAATGTCAATATAAGTAGATACCTCTTTTTATCTGTATTCTATATTAAAAATATTAATAATATGGGTCGAAGGTTATTCTCTGACAGCTACTTGAATTTGAAGTCTGTTCTTATTTATACAAAGAATTTATATTTCAATATAAATAATTCTGCTTATCTAATATGCATATATTATTTGTCAATTACCTGCAGTAAATTTTATATAAAAAGCAGCTTCTATTTCCTTGTACGATTTAAAAAATTAATGCGAATATCTCAAGGGTGGTCAATTCAATTTCTATAGCTCTTTCCCCAGATACGGAGATCGATACAAATTTTTAGAAGGATAATCGTCCATCATAAAAGCATAGACTTGAATGCATGTATTTTCTCCACATAATTAACATGTGATGGATGAGTGTAGGATAATTTTTATATGAGTATTAAAATTAGACAAAATTAATATACGCAACATACAAAGGAGGACTGTAATTATGTTTCCAGTCAATAATACTTAAATCAGTATCCCCATCCTACTCTCAGTGAGACACCTATAGTTTTGGGTCCTCTTTTATCGAAGAAGTGTGGATGTCCGAAAGCTCCAGTAACAAGCCTCTCTCTTTCGGCGGCAACACCCGCAACACCAAATAAGTGTCCACTGGTTCCCTCCTATCCATTTCAACCACTATTTTCCAATTAAATTTTCCCTCTTTTTACTATATATAGATATATATATGTGTGTGTGTGTGTGTGTGTGTGTGTGTGTGTATCTATGCATATGTATATATAATAATAGAGCTATTTTTGCCTCACTCACTGAAGCAAAACCCTAAGGTACTTATAGAAGGGATAAAAATATGAAATTTAGTATGTTGGTAGATCGAGTGACACAACCGACGAGAAAAATCTAAAATCTCACAAATTTTTATATATAAGGGGTCTTTTTAAACCTAATTTTTTATTTCAATACCACATAAATAAAGCATGGGATTCAGTGCATGGCTTTCTAAAAAAGAATTTTTAAATTACTTTAAATTGAGATACGGATTTAAAAAAGAGCTGTTGTCTATATAAACGAACGAAGTTTTTAATTTTTGAAAGCAGAATTCAAATACATACCGAATTAGCGTAAATATCTGCTTTTAATCGAAATAAAGTGATTTTTTTCCTCTTTTCAACAATGAAAATCTGTAAATACTATGGCAACAACTTCAATGCTTTAAAGGGATCTGATATTATACGTTACGATTGCAGTATTTAATCCTTTTAATGAAAATTAATGCCCTCTTAACCAATTACAGTTGAACTTCCATAACTCGATACTCAAGGAAAAGTAATAATTATTCGAGTAATAAAAAATTAAAGTTATGGAAATGTTTTTAAATATTTGTATATATACAGTGGAACTTCTATAAGTCGAATCTCAAAAGAAAACAAAAATTATTCGAGTTATAAAAAATTCGATTTACGGAAATATATTTTTTAATTTTTCTTTAATCGAGTTAACATCAAGTTAATTTACATAAGCATATAACTTTAATTTTCAATATCATGCATATTAAACATCATCACCAATATTTTCTTCCGTTAATATGTAAGATTTTACTCTATACAAAACACTAATTGCATCACGCACTGTGATTGAGGGTATCATAGATAATTGCAATTCTCCCATACTACTGAAAGCACAAACATGACAATTAAATTAGAGTTATCGACTGTAGGAAGGAGCGAATAGGTTTGTTTTTTCTCCAGGGCTATAAGGGATTGCAATAGGAGAAGCAACCCTGATAGCAGTGATGGTAAAACTTGAAAAGTATTTTAATGATGTGTTTCGTAGTTTATCGAGAAATTTTAACTCTTTTCAATTTTTAAATATAATGGCGTCATACCTATTTCGTAATTTTTAAATCCAAATACGTGCTAAAGGCACGGATGATGATGCCATAATCTTAACACAAAATATACTAGTTTTTCCATAATTTTAGTGTATAGGGTATAGTCTTAATGATGATTATTCTTATTGCTCATGCAGTGCGATCTGAGTCACTAAACTTGAATTACAAAAACTTGGACACCAGCCGATTGCCAGGGAATTTGTAAATTACGGATAGTTGCCTTAATTTTACGGAAAATTATAAATGTACTGCTATTACTCATGGAATTTATTATTTAATACATATAAGCTCCACGTGACTGAAGTGGTTGCCCTGGAGATTGAGTTGGTTATATAAGAATTTAGATCTTGGTGTATGGTGATTTTTTTGAAGCGCTTGCAGTTTGCAAGCACCGACTACTCGTATATGTGTGTGTGTATATATATATATATATATATATATATATATATATATACGTATAATATTCAGTGTAACACTTTTAACTGAAAAATGATTATCTGCCACACCTAAGCTACCATTATCTGTCTCTATAGTATTTTAATTTTCCCTTGTTTTTCTCCACTAACAACAAACCTCCATCTCTTTTTATTTCCAAAAACGCCAACATGGCATAGCAGTTATATAGTAATTTATTTTGTGTAATCTTTTGTTATATTTTTATTTCTGTTTGTTACTGTCTACCTGTATGTAATTGATAATGGGTTAGATGGAAGAGGAGACTGCCTAGTCTCAATCTCGCCCAAATAAAGACGCATATCTATCTATCTATTAGTACCTACTAAGGTGATTCAGCAAAAATATAATGCGTAATGGTGATTCCGCAATGAAATAATGCGTAATGGAATAAAAAGGCAGAGAACAAGGAAAAATGCAATGTTAAGATTTTTTCACAGGAAAGGACTTTGTTTTAGAATTTTAGCCCTTTTCGCATGAAGGTTGCAAAACTTTCAACAACTAATGATTTTATGAAACTAATAACACTTCCTATTGTCCATTCCTGTTTAACAGGTCGAAGGTACCCTCTCCGTGCAACCCAGAGCCCATCCCGTCAAAGGATTTGAGGAATATTTTCTCTCTTTAACAGTGGAGAACAACAAAAGAAACCCCTGGTTCGTGGGTGAGTACGTCGCCCCATCTATTATGCTCCTCCAATCCCCTTCCAATCTCTCTTCAATCCCTCTCGATTCCTGCCTCGCAGTTCTCTGTTCCCGTCTCGAGGCGTCTATTGCCGCAAAGCACGAGAATTGGGGCGTACCATCGTTACGACGCGTCAATCACTGCCTTATAGGGAGCGCTCATTTCTAATACTCCCTAAGAGATTCCCATTACCCTTTGGATCGAAGAGGCTTTTTTACTCCTGCTTTGATATTATTATACAGCGACCATCCAATTTTGAAACGTTCTCGTTGAATTGATTAACTATGTCTATTTTGACGTAAAAGAAAAATATTGGTATTCTGAAACTAATGCTATCATTTGTAATGATGTTAATAATTTGGTATAATATACACAAAATAACGTTTTTCCTACGTTTAAATCGTTTATTAGAGATAACCTAACCATACTGTTGCTGGATATATGGTATTACCGTTACTGAAATATTGTTACTATTATCAGTCAGTATTCATTTTAATACAGATTAGTTACTCGAGATTTGAGTTGAGAATTTCACAAAATCAACTATATATGTATACGTATTCCCATTATCTTCTCTGATTTTACAGTCTATGAGATGCTTTGCAAAATTGGAGCCGGAGGGATTCTTACGGAATGAGCGTTCGTTTTTTTAGCCCTAACGTTGAAGTTCTTTGGTGTTTGTACGATATAAGTGTCCGAAATAATGGCCATCGCGCTTTTAGTTCTTCAGTTTCCACTCATCTCTATATTTATTCAAATCTCAGACATATTAACCATCCTAACGTTTTTATGTTAATATGTGACAATTCTCTAAAGAAATATGTAAAAATATATATGCGTCTTGTTTCTTAGACAATATACCAACTTATTCTGTTGTATTAAACACCGGTCCTTGATTTAAAAACAATTGAAACTGTATTAAATGTCCTTGATAAAATTCAAGTATACTTTGTGAAATATAGCAACAATATAAAGCTACAAAGTACAACTGGATAGGTTTTCTTTGTCAGCATTTAAAAAATTGTTTTTATCATTCTTCGGAGATTCCATATGTAATTCAACTCTCGCCGCCATATTAAGGTAATGAATCACGTTCCAAAAGTTTCATTTGAAAACTTACTTTTCTTCTACAAAGGAAAGGAAACAGTAACTTCTCTAAAATAATTCAGTTTCGTTCAATTTAAGTTTTGCCAGCAAAAGTAAAGTTCACTGTAAGTAGTTTAAAAGTACGAACATCTCCTTGTGGCAGTAACTTTATAACATAATTTTAAAAGTTACATAAATAGAGGAAACGAAAACTTAAATTAATTTTGTGAAAATATCCATATTAAATCTTGGTTTTGACTCAATATAAATGTGGCGCTAAACCGCAAAACTATAATATGTTTTCCATAAAAACATAACCAGTCAGTATAAACTCCATCAAAAGCAACTGAACCTATAGGATACGTAAGGTAATCGAGAAATAAATCCTCAAATTTCGTGGGGAGAGAGAGAGAAGATACCTTTTCCGGCTAAAAGAAAGCCGCCAGTGGAAAAATCAAAGCGAACAACCTGAAATGATATTACAACACCAAATGGTTCCGTGGAAGATGGCGGACGAACACTTTCTATCTTCCACCTTCACCCACTCCTCGCTACACCCTCCTCCGCCTCCCCTCCACCCCATTTTAATATCCCTTCCAACCCTTCTCATCTCCCATGCACACCCCACCTCAAATCTACCCATTCCCATCTCCCTTCTAACCCCTCCCATCTCCCAAGCACACCTTCCTGCCTCCCCTCCAACCCTTCCCACCTCCCTTCCACCCCTTCCCACCTCCCTTCCACCCCTTCCCGCCTCCCCTCCACCTCTTCCCGCCTAACCTTCACCTCTCCACACTTCCCGTAAACCTTTTCCCACCTCCTCTCCACCACTTCCCACCTCCCCTCCACCACTACCCACCTCCCCTCCTCCCCTTCTCACCTCCCCACCTCCCCTCCACCCCTTCCCACTTCCCCTTCGCCCCTCCCCTCCACCACTTCCCACCTTCCCTCCACCCTTTCTCACCTCCCTTCCACCCTTCCAACCTCCCTTCCACCTCATTCCCATCTCTTTTCTAACTCTTCCTACCACTCTTTCACTACCTTTCCACCTCCACTCCACCCATTCCCACCTTTCCTCCACTTAAATGCGTAAATGAGTCCGCCACGTTACGGATTCCCGTCACGCCCTCGCAATCAGCGTTGGAATCTTTGAGAGATGGGAAGAGTCCGTTTGTGTGTATGTGCGTGTTGATACGAGTACGCGCTGGAATATGTACGAAGAGCGAGTTAGGGTGAGGGAGAGGGGGGGAGAGAGAGAGAGAGTGGACGCTGAGAAAGGTGAAGGGAGAGAAGGGGTGGGATAGAGTGTTAGAGAGAAAGAGGGAGAGAGGGGTAGAAGGAGGGGGGAGAGAGAATGGGGAAGAGGGGGAGAAAGGGGGGAGAGAGAGAGTTGCAAGGGGGGAGGGGGGGATGGAAAGAGAAGTGGGAGGGAGAGAGAAGGGGAGTAAAGGAGAAATAGGAGTGTTAGAGAGGGAGAGAGAGGAGAGGAAGAGAGATGGGAGGGAAAGAGAGAGGAAGAGAGGTGGGAGTGGAAAGAGAATGGTTCGGTGGGTGCATTGTTTTTCTTTTCTACCCTCCCTCTTCCCTCGCCTCGCAGTGGATTTCCATGTCACGTCCGGTTTAGGGTCGAGTGCAGAGAAATGCCGGCAGCACAGAGACGCTTGGTTCGCCACATGCTCTACTGTGCTCTCGTTACTCTCTCTTTCCTCTGCAGTTTGGGCGGAAATGTATTTTAAAAAGGCACTCATCAGTTTTCCTCAATTTTCGAATGTTTTGATCGAGTTTTACCTTGTGTCTGAGCAATAACTACCTCTCGACATTCTTTCCTCTAATCACTGAACTACGCTTAATGTTTTGTCGTATAAATAGCTCTTAAACATAAATTCCTATACAAAAACATAAATAACTTTAATGCAAGTAATTATTGAGAATTTTACTTAAGAAAAATTGCAGATTTTATTTATATTACTTTGCTTAAAATAGAAATGGCGTGGTGGCATAGAAAAATAGATGTCTTGTAGTCCCGCATCCCTGCATTGTAATGGCGATGCTTCTTCCTTGCTTTTAGTATCCGTAATAGTTTTTCTTCTAGAAACAATTAAAATGCACGCATCCATGAAAGCCACGAAAAAACTTGTGTAATTTCTCTCAAATTACGGGTATACATGAATAAAATTTTAAAATACATTTAAAACACTAACTATGTTCCTCACTCTTTCTCTCCCTACCTCAATCATTAGTAGACCGCGAAAAAGTCAGTGCCTTGTCCTTCGGAAGGAACGTTAAAAAGTTGGCTCCCTTGGTGTTTTTCGTAAAAAGTAGGCTAATGCCGGCGACGGGTTTCTCACCTCCCTTCTGTGTGTGAGTCAAGTTTATGATTGTGCAAAATGACCCTGGCAGTCGACGCACTTAAAAGTCAATTACTACTACTATATTCTATTCTCCCATCTCTCCCCTTTAAAATTGTATTTCTCTCTCTTAGCGTTATATAAATATATATATTAATATATATATATATATATATATATATATATATATATATATATATATATACACGTGATGCTGCGTGCGTGCGTCCGTATGAAGCCACCGAATATATCATATGGGGACTACGTTCGGACCAAAAATTCGTTCTGAACACGAAAATTTCACTTTTTTGGTGTAGAAAGTTTCGTCATCAAGGGAATCCCCATTGTTGCTCATTTGAAAATATAGTATAGATTGGGAAGGAGATATATAGATAGATCAGTGATTCTCAACCGGTGTGCCGAGAACATTTCCCAAGTGTGCCGCGAGACCTTGAAGAGAAATTGCTAATCTGCGCGTCCTCCACAGTTTTAACAAAGAAACTAACACACAGTATTAAGACTAGTTGAATCCAGGCCAAAAATACCACTGCTTTGGAAGGCGCGTGAACAGTAAGCCTCACAACAACGTTGTCAGCATTGTCATAGTAACGGAATCTCTTGTGCATGAGTCATAGACAACAGATTGGTTCTCGTTGCTCTCTTAAGTCTTTACGATGACGTATGTAGCATGTTCCGCCTGCGGTAACCTTCCTGGCTGTCCGCGACTCTGTCGCATTCCTTTATCAAATCAGTACTAGACTAGATTCGTGGCTGGCTTATATAACAATTTGGTGTCTGTGAATGTATGTTTTTTGAGTTTAATCTGTATGGAATAATTTTTATTAAGTGTTTTTTGTAATACCGTTGGTAGTAAACTGTGTGATATTTGTGGTTTCGTCCAATTATCATCGCGCCTCTAAAAATAAACAAATTTATTACAAGAAAATGTATTGGTGAAAAATATGAAGAAAATTTTAAGAAAAAACCCAGTAACAGCGGGACCAAGCCAAGTAAGATTTCTAAGGTTTCTCGCATGTATATGGACAGTTATTTGAGTCTTGGCTTTTGTTGGTGTGGAAATAAAGACTCTCCTGTTCCAAAATGTGTTGTGTGCGATGAGAAACTATCAAACAAAGCCATGGTTCTCAGCAAATTGCGGGGACATTTCACCACAAAACATGCACATCTTGAAGGAAAAGATTTAAACTATTTCAAAAGATTGATGGAAGTGCATTCTAAACAAGCGAGTTACTTCGAAAAAAAAACGTTTAAGTGTATAATAGAATTCAAGTTGCTTATTATCAGGTAACAGAAATCATAGCCCGAAAAATGAAGCCCCACACTATAGTTAAGTTACTTACTTATTTTGCCTGCGTGCCGTGCGATAATTAGGACAATGCTCGGCGATGAAGCGGGACAAGAAATTGCCAAAATTCCGCTTTATAATGATACAATTCGAGGGTTAGAAGATGTCATCTAACATATAGTAGAATTTTTCTAATAAGCTGAAAATGTCAGACTTTGCTTTGCAAGTTGACAAGTCAACCGATATTAGCGGCAAAGCACAACTATTAGCATTTGTTCTCTTCAATCATGAAAATGAAATAATTAGTCAATTTTTATGCTGTAGAAAGCTCCCAGAACACACAAGAGGTCAAGATATATTCAATACTTTGACTTCTTAAAACGTTTGGAAATTTCATGGAAGTTATGTGCAGGAATTTTTTGTAGGTACCAAATGTCGCCTGTGACGAAATGTCGCAGGTACCAATTTTTCCTATGACCAAATGTCTGTGACCAATTGTCGTAGTGACGAATTTTCTGTGAAGAAAAGTCGCGAAACCTAAAGTCCATATTAGACCAAGTTGTCGGAATGGTTAATTTTGTGAAATCAAGACCTCTAAAGAGCCGCCTCTTCAAACAGCATTGTAATGATATGGATTCGCAGTACGAGTGTTAAGTTTTACACACAGAAATAAGATGGCTGTCAAGGGAAAGAGTGTTGGCTCGTGTACAAAGAAAGATGTTACTATTTTTTTAAACACAGTGAAACTGATTTTTGTGAATATCTGAGCTGTGAACTTTAGTGCGCCAAATTAGCATATTTGGCAGATATATTTTGGTATCTGAATAGTGTGAGCACCAGCATGCAAGAGCGAAATGAAAACTTCATGACTTCTACGGATTAGCTATTGGCATTGCAGAGAAAAATAGTGATCCAGAAAAAGAGAGCTAGAGAAGATAATCTTGAAATGCTTCCTCTGATTCCGAAAACCCATACGAAAGAAACTGTTGCTCTCGTGGTGGAACATTTAACAACTCTAGAGCACAATATCGAGCGTTACTTTCCATCCTTGACTACAGAGAAATACGACTGGGTAAAGAATCCATTCACACCAGTGACAACTGGCTTATGCGTTTTTACTCTCTCCAAAGAAGAAGAGTTAGCTTCTCTTTCAACTGATCGCACACTGAAATTCAAGTACGCCAAATTGTCTCTGGGTATATTCTTGATATCTGTTAAAGATGAATATTCAGAAATTGCGAAAAAGCTTTGGCAGTTTTCTACATCCTGTGTGAGTTGGGGTTCAAGACACTTACAAACACTAAATGCAGAAAAAGGGAATGGTTCAACTGTGTTGAAGATGAAATGAGAATCTGCTTATCATGAATAAGTCCTAATATCAGTGCAATTATTAGAAAACGCCAAGCTCAAGTGTCACATTAGGTAAGATTTTAAATAGATTTTTTAACAAAACTTCATCATTTGTTGTTTTACGATATAACTTAATTTTGTCGATTATATATACGACATAGTATAAAAAATATGTTTTTATGATAAATCCTAGTTCTTTATTCAAATCTAATTCCAGAGTGCCGCGAAAAAAAGTGAATATCCAAAGTGTGCCGCGAGCACCAAAAGGCTGAGAACCACTGAGATAGATGTCTTTATTTGGTATGAGAGAGGCCAGTAGAGGAGAGGAGAGTAGGGGATAGGGGAGTCGGGATAGGAAGAGATGGGATAGGAGAGTAGGGGATAGGAGAGGATGAGATAGGAGAGTAGGGGATAGGGGAGTCGGGATAGGAAGAGATGGGATAGGAGAGTAGGGGATAGGAGAGGATGAGATAGGAGAGTAGGGGATAGGAGAGTAGGGAATAGGAGAGTGTGGGATAGGAGAGTATGGGATAGGAGAGTAGGGGATAGGAGAGTGTGGGATAGGAGAGTATGGGATAGGATAGTAGGGGATAGGAGAGGATGAGATAGGAGAGTAGGGGATAGGAGAGTAGGGGATAGGAGAGTGTGGGATAGGAGAGTGTGGGATAGGAGAGTATGGGATAGGAGAGTAGGGGATAGGAGAGTAGTGGATAGGAGAGTAGTGGATAGGAAGGGAGGGACGGGGGATAGGAGGAAATGGGCGGGAGATTGGAGGAGAGGGGCGGGTGATAGAAGAGGAGGGGAGGGGATAGAAGGGATGGAGGTGCCGAAGACAGAAGGGGAGGAGGGTTGAGAGATAGGAGGGGGAGGGACGGGGTTAGAAAGGGATGAAAGGAGGGGCCGGGGATAGGAGGGGAGGGGAGAAAGGTCGAGGGTTAGGAGAAGAGGGGAGGGGGATAGAAGGAGAGAGGTGAGGGATCACTCTCTCCTCTTCAGTTGAACGAAATTTAAAGTCAAACCTGACGTCATGTGGAATGTCATAATTAATGAAATGCTGAAAGCATTCTTAGGAGTAAAAAAATATCTCGTTTATATCCAGTAAAGCAAATTTTCCTTAGAAATTCACAGCAGAGGTCGCACTTTGACCCATCGGGAGCCGTTTCGGTCAGACTGTTGACACCTGCAAATCATTTGTGCCGTTCGTTTAATATGTGCAGCTCGATTCTTCAGTCGCGTCATTGACACACGATATCCATGACAGATTAACTCAAAGCACCAGTCGCCGAAAAATGTACACAATTTAAATTTCATCGAATTTATATTTCCCATATAAATCCTAAAGTTGATTGTGTCAAACGAGAGAGAATTTTAATCACAATGATGGTGAATGTGTAAATTAAATTCATTATAAAATTCGAGAATGACTCTGATAATTGAACCGTTTTGACATAAAATTGTTACATAAATATTTCATTTAAATGAAATATTCTGTGTTTCTATCACGAACTGCGAAAATTATGTCAAGTGAAATTATTTCTCCTAAACCTGAAAAATTGCTTAACCATAGTGATGCAATTCAATAGGAGTCACTTGGCAATAGACTATTTTCGAGAATGCCAGCACGTGAAGACCTCAAAGACATCCAGACCGCTGCCCGATTCGTCGATTACGTCGCAGCACGCATGCCAGCCATACGAAGTATTTGATGCGGCCCCACGCGGGCGATTGTGTTGTAGTTCAAATTAATTCCACCTTTGATATTTGCGATCACGCTTTCCTCCATCGAAACGATTTCTCAGGCGGGTCACGTGATCAACGTATACGAGAAGGTAAAAAGAATAATGCGCGTCTGCCAGGATACGTTTCCTCCGTGAAAGAATGAGAAAGAGAGAGAGTGTGTGTGCGTGCACGCGCGCGAGTGCGTGCGTGGATCGAGAGGGCGTGGTCTAAATGTCTATTCGAAGGTTTTCTGGGAGGATACGTGATGGGTGGTGAGCAGACCTCGCAGATAGAAACCCATAATGTGGTAAAAGGTAGAATTCGAGAATGGAATGATAATGTAAAGAGAGAGAGAGAGGGAGAAAGTTCCGTTTTTCCGATTCCATTCGTTCGGAGAGTGAATTTTTCCCTCAAATGTATGAGCTATCGTGTCGATATTTTTCTAATTTTGTCTCTTTATTTGTGTGTGCTGTGAATTTTCAAGTTGGCGAATGCCTGCGAAGGGAGTTTTGATCGTAATGAAAAATATGCTGTACTGTACTGTGGAATTCCGTATAATTCAAACAAATATAGTTATATTTTCTCTGGAAATTAATTATGGTCTATTCAGTTTTGAGTAAATCGCAAGGCTTATTGTTTTCGTGCTGAATTTATCGGCAGGGTATTGGAATAATATTTAATATAATTTTATTCATCCTGAGACGTTGCGCATTTTTGTGTCATTCTTTAAAGGCACACGTTTCACGGATTAAAAAACCAATGCTGCAGAATGTCACCTTATTGGTACTGGATTAAACCATAACAATTTAAAATTGGCCTTGAATTAAATTCGTTGTCAGAAATCACAACGTAAAATTTTCCAAATAATTTATTCACATTAAACACATTTATACAACAAAATATAACAACAGTTAGAGAGTCAAGTGATTGTCATTGACGTAAAGTTTATTAAAGAATAAAAAATTATTTTAATTCATTACTTTAAAAAATATTGTAGACGTTTATTATATTTGCTGGAAAAATAGATTTTATTTTGCAACTATCAAATTATCTCTTGGCCGATCGAATGTTTTTTTTCGAATTGATACTAACTAATGGGCTACAGAGCAACTGCGTTACTTTATCGAATTACGTTCATGAAGAACTTGAGTGGTTTAAGTCCACAAAGTATAAATGTATCTTTTATTCAATTTTTGCATATTTTTTGAGACTTAATATTTATTCTTGGCCTCATTCATCAGTCTCAAGTGCTGTGATCTTCTATAATCAGCATGCAATACTAGGTAACGTTGATTGCATTGTTTGTGATCGACAATTGACTGAATTAAGGCATGATTCGCGTACAAGCAGTAAATAGAAAAATAATTTTAAATTTCAAATCATGATTTTTTTAAATCATCGATAAAACATACAATAGCTTCAGTGATTGGCGCTGGTTACTTCTATATAAAGTTATTTATTATAGTTATATTATTATAGTTTTCGTTCTCATGGCCCCTCTCTTTGCTTCCTTTCGTCACCGTGAGATGGAATAAGGATCGCATGAGCCGATTGATACGTTAGCTAACTTCCTCTTGTGATAAAAAAATCTTTTTATTTAAATGGATTGCGCATGAAGAGTTAGATAGACAACCACGGAGGCTCTTAGGTTCTGCCTTACAAATTAGTCCAAGGAATTTGATCCATTACAAAAGATTCATTATAAAAGGTCCAGTTGTCATATTTTTCTAGTCATTTAAGTCAAACGGACTTATGGTACAATTGTTTAATTATTAACAATGCATAAAGTCCACAGACTTTTATGCCAGATCTAATATATAATAAGATAGAAAAGTATACTCCATAAATGGAATACACAGAGATTTCAAAGGCGTTCTTAGCGGGAAATACGTATAAAACTGTATCGAAAGATTAGGTGATTCTCGAATTTTTATCCCCGAAACTATAGTCTCGGCAGCTACCTTTTAGTAAATGTTGCTCTCTATCCAAATAAATTTTTTAATCTGTTCCTCACAGATCATAAAAGAGAATGGGAGAGAAATATATGGATTTTTATTTGTAGTTGGCCGAGAGAACCGTCTTTGCAATTGATGTAAACAAAATATGCAATGTTTTGCTCGGGATATTCTCCTATTTTTATCTCCAAAACTATAAGTCGTAATTATGTGGTCTCTACACCATCTTGTAGTAAATGTTGTTCTCTATCCGAATAATTATTTTAATCTATACCTTACAGATCATATAAGAGCAAGGGAAATTAAAAGTTCGATATTTCATTGTTGCTTTACGGAAGCCATTTAACGAGATACTAGTATAAGTTTATTAAAGTAATTATGTAAATTGGAAGTTTTAATTGACGGATTCAGTTGAAAATCACAATTGGGCGATACATTTTAATAAAGATCACTCATACTTAATTAAATTAAAATCCGTCAAGCGATTTAGGAGATGAAAGTTACGACGGACGGACGGACCAGACGTGCCCATAAGGCGTTCCGCTATTACCGCTTCGCTGGTAAAGAATGCCTAAAATGGACTTCGTCGTCGTCGTCATCGGTGGGTGGGAAAGCGGAACTGTAATGCTATTTTAAACAAACTTTCCGAGTAGCTAGAAGATTGGTAATGTTTGATTCTTAAAGTAAAAGCCATTTACGAAAAAACATTTTCCAAAATCGACCCGGGTTAGATTCCTGAGATTGATTTCCATTCCCCATAAGATAACATGGAAACATCTATATTTCGACCTGCAAGCTTATTTTCTTTTGCTTAGTAAAAATTCAAATATTTGACCTTTGATCTCCAGACTAGGATTGTATTAAAGGAAAATGACAATAGTTTCTTATTCTTATCGCCTTAGAATCGAAATCTCTCGAATTTAACTTTTTATTATCTTAGCGTTTTTAATAAGTCGCCTTGCCTACCGATTACGTTGTTGAACTCGAAATCTTATTACTCTCACATATGCTCCCGTTCCCTCCGGACCTCCATGGACCCTCCAGTACCAATTCGCAGGTATCAGAGATATCTCAGAATTAGTTTTTACTTTCTCCATAAACGTAGTATAGAAAAAGTATTGTTTTCATGAAAACATTCGAATTCGAGATTTCAACGAAAATACACGTTTTGATGTCCGCTGAACAAGTTTTGACTATTTTCGCGATGATCTGTGTCGGTCTTTCTGTCTGTCTGTATGTGATAGGATTTTTACTTTCTCCATATGTAGTATAGGGGAAAATATTGTTTTTATGAACATGAAAAAATGCGCAAAAGTTGAAATGATTGTGTTGCCATATATATGACAATTTTATTCGCCAAAGACGTCTTACGTAGCCCGGGCATCGCCGGGTACTTTCAGCTAGTAGTATATAAATGTAATGATATCTACTAGCAATGTGTAGTGTAGATGCATGTTCCTTAGTGATTGATTTAGACTTTCGAATAACCTTCTGTAAAACTTAATTTAATTTTTATTTATCCCTTACATTATGGCGGCGATGTAGCCATTTAAAGGCAGGTTACCCAAACGGTTCTAAAATATGGGGAATATAAGGCACAAAACCACTTGGCTTCATATCTCCAAGATATTGCATATAGGCTGAAAAAATCCAGCTGGAGTTTTCGATGAAGATGTATTTGAGGATTGAAATTCTCTAGAATATTCAATCATTTTCTTTAATTTTATCTTTTATTTTCATTGGTAATAAAATCATACCTGGAACTCATACAAATAGTTTTATTAAACAGTTTATTAGTATATTTTTATCTAATTACTGAGTAATAGTAATTTCATGGGATTAGGCATTGGACTTCTATCGTGTACGTTACATTGGAAAGGACAACAGTGTGCTTTTTGGATATTTTTATTTCTTGGGCTGTATCATTGAAAATTGTCCAAATCAAAACCAAATATGTACCAATTAGACCAAACGTCCTGTATCTGTGACATTGCTTACGTAACTCTGTTTATTTCTGAGGTATCAAGTAAAAAACGAGAGCGCATTACAGACAGTCGTAAATTTTTATTAAAAGCGGACAATTATTATTAATTTCAGCTGTAATTGGAAACTATCTTCATTTTTGTAACTTGTGCATTCTTTATAGATTACTTAATTAATCCATATGAAGTTCCATTATATTTATCTGCACATCTAATATGAATAAAATTTTAGAGTTGTCCTGTAAATATTCCAATAGCTATTGTTTTTCCGACTCGACCACTGTACAAACTCCATTTTTTCTATTTGTTGTCCTTTGAGGAACTTGAAAGGTGCCAAAAAGTTAAAATGGCGAAAAATAGAAAGTCACATCAGAGACGTAAAATGGAACGCGATGAATCTCCCATTCTCAGCAAAAAGAGAAATATTCCATCATTAAAAATCATGGAGATTTGTAATGGATTGCTTGGACTGTTGAAATGACGCGTGACATGAAAAGGGACGGGGAAGAATATAAGTCACGCTGATGGCACGTTTCTGCAGTTCTCTGAAATTAAGGGTTGAAGAAAATATGCCCATAGTAATATCAGGTACTACTGTAGCAGGTGATTAATGGAATACTACCCGTGTCACATAATGAATCAATTGAGGGATGTTCTCATTTCAAAATATAAATAATTAAAAAGAAATTGATCTTAAATATAATCGACGGAAATTATTTTTGTTTTCCACCATTGTACATTTAGTCAATATAAATTAATAATATTTATTAAAATATTATTATGTATCATATACTATTGATTTCTTTTATTATAGAGACATTCTGAATACTGAACTTGTGTTATCATTTAAATTAAGAACAAATCAGAAATGCTAACTTATCTCCCTCATTTTAGATTGGTACTCTCGTAAAATATTGCTAAAAAAATACTCATCAAATTCCTATTCCACAAAAAATTAATAGAAGTGGTTGATGTAATTTCCCTGGCATTTAATTGCTTTTCATATTCCCTATAATCAATAGCAAAGGTTATTTCTTTAGTTTTTTCTCATTTATTTATTTTTACATTCGCATACGATATACATTCGGATTGGGGTGGGGGGCGTCGAAAGGAGATCTGCTTGGGGCGACTAAATATCACGAGTAGTTCTATATAATTAATGTTTCCAAATTACAATTCATTTTTTGTTCGGTTCAATAGAGTAGTGTGAGAGAATTTCAAATATGTTGCTCAGTTTATAGATAATATGAATGTTGGTTTGTACAAATTGAAAAAAGTTAAGATGTTGGAAAGGTTACAACGTTCTAAATATGATACTGCCTCATCGCAATGTGCAGGTTTAAAAAATTGTAATGCAGTGGGAGGTTGACTGAATTTCGAAAACTCAACGTGTTAACCTTTTACCCGACTCTTCGATCATGCGGCTCACATCACCTGCGGTCAGATAGTAGATCCAGTAAAGTGGTGTTTATTCAACACCCACGGAATCAAAAAATCCGGATATATGATCGTTATACGTAAAGTTTAACACTATACGTATACTTTGAAACATGCGAGCCGGTCATCTAAAAAAATACGTTTACTCAATCCCATTTGTTTACAAAAGTCTTTTGCTTTTTCGATTAACATTGGTCCAGAAATCGAAGTTACTTCAAAGTTTTTTAGTGAAAACCACTCATATAAACAGTGTCCGAGTTTGCTAAGAGAGATTTACGTAGTGGGTTTTGGCTGAATCGGAACTATGTACAATAAATTTTATTGTTTTTCTGAGACTTGATGTAATAGATAATTGATGAACCGACAATATATTCTTTCATCAATAAGTTCTTGTTACTTCCTTTTCACATTTACATATTATTTCCAGTTTTCTGTTAACGTTGACACCATTATTTTCCGTTTCATTTTTTAGTGTTTGGGATAGGCATTACCTATTACGTTTGCACACGGATATTTCACAATAAAGTAAGAAGATATACTTCGAAGGCACGGCTCACTGGTAGATGTAAACGAAAGTAAAAACGTGAGAGTTCCTATCGGCCGCTTTCGTAAACACAGGAAAAACAGAAAATCTAATAAATGCGCAGCAGAAAAGAATATTTATAATAATAAAAATAAAAAAATCCCGTTTTGCAAGTTTACATCCGTAATGAAATAGATGCCGGTTATACAATTCCGGGTAATAATGAACCGGATAAAAAACAGCATACTGCATTTATATGTAACTCCGTTATAAAAGATCATTTTATACAATTTATTCATTTTAGGATGTTTTTATTTTCCATACGAATTTTGCCGACAACAACCTTTTTTATTATTTCCTAGTCAGAATGCAATTTTAAGTTTTTCGTGTTAAATTGGCTATCTTTTGCAACTATTTCGTCCTGATTAGGGTTACCAGATACCCAAAGGTAGAATGGAGGGCATATGCGGAAAAAATTGAGGATGAAGGGGTAAAAAGCCGGGCATTCACTTCCGAGGAAAAAGAACAGTAAGAAAGGTGAAGGAGCAACAAATTAATTCACCAAGGAACCAATAGAAATAACAAAAATACTCCAAATTCTTAAATAGGGCAATAAGAATGAATTTTACTCACTAATATATATCTCAGAAAAAAATTTTCTTTTTAAAAAGATCTTCATTCTTAAGAAGGTAAGAATGTAAATCTTTACAAGAAAAGTTTTTCATATTATACTAGATCATAATAATTCTCTTTATTGTTTTCACGGACAATCTACTTCTTTCAGGGGTCTACTGATCATTTATTAGAGAAAAGACTCTTTCTACGTTGGTATTATATCCTTGAATGCAAAAAACAAATTCGCATATTTTTAAAAGCTCAGAATAGCAATCTTTATTATTGCAGCTTCTAAAAAATGAGCTCCACTGTTCATGAAATGGGACATCGAAGAAACGATCGTCTTTGTTTTCTATGAATAACTTAAGATTGTGATATTGATCAAGTAACTTCTCGTCATCAATAATAGTTTCCATTTCCTTGAGATAACTCAAACACGATATCATGTCTTCATATCTGAAATTTTTGTTCTTAAATTCCATCTACTCAAAACAATTAAATTCCTCAAATTGATTTATCCAATTTTATAAATAAAGAATGCATTTTTGATAAACAAGCTGCTTTTATTCAACATAACTCCGAAATTCTTCACTCATAACCTTTGCCTGTAACGTTTCAATAATTTCCCTCACTGATAGCGGCAAAACGTTTTCCCAAATCCTTATTTTTTTTAAAACTAATGTTGTTTCAAGCAAAGTGACAATTTCTAAAACAGAGTTATTTTCTCTTTCTACGGCTTCAATTTTGTTTTGGAAAACAGACGTAAGCGAGACCAAGAAACAAAGGTACAGTTCAGAAATTTCACTTTCAAAAAAGGTTTTTATCAGTATAGGTGGCCGAGTAAGGGACAGGAAATACTGTCTTAGAGCAGGAAACAATTTCAATAGTCTTTCTAAAGCTGGTGCTAAAGTAATCCATCTGGTCGTAGTTGAAGATAACAGTGGTTGATAGTTAATTTCTATGATTTCACAAATTTCTTTCAATGTCATAGTTCGAACAGTATATACAGAAAAATAATTAAATATCTTGAAAACGAGAGATTCCACATTAATTTTTAACATATCTGCACCATGTTGAATAGAGCTGTGGAGAATATTAGCTGAACCCCCTATACCAACAATTTTCCTATTCAGAATCTCCCTAAGGCTTGAGAAAACATTGCTTCCGTTCTCTCTATTCATCCCTCCAAAATTTACATTGTCACCTTTAAAGGAAATACACTTCAAATATAAATCAAATCTCTCCAGGGTCGTCAACACATACTCTGATAAGGTCTTCGAGGTTTCATCTGGAGTAGCAGTTAATTCAAGCACTTTTGTTTGTATTCCACCCTCGTTCCAATCAAAATACTGCACAAGAATTGGGAAGATCTTAACCTTTTAAATACCAAGGTCCAAAACTACCAAGGGGGACCATTTTGGTCCATACTTCACTTGTATGTTTTCACTACATATTATAAACATTAATGAAATAAAACATTTACTATCTATTTATTACTCACAAAACCTTCATTTTATTTCAAAATTGCTCAGGCAGATCCCTGTAGATCACTAAAGGCGCATCCCGGGGCTTTGCTGCTCGGCAAAGCCAGAGCAATGTGGACATATATTAATCACAGTTTACCGAAACTTGTCGGTAAATATCAAAAGAATGGAGGTGACCTACCCAAGGAAGAGAGTGTTTTCTTGGGAAAATTAAAGCCTGCCTCCCTATTCCGTCTTCATTTATAAAAACTTCATTTTCTTAAAGACTAAGTTCTTTTAGAAATCTGACCATATATATGAGAAAAGGACATTTATTTGTAAAATATAATGTTTAAAAGACAGAAAAAAACTCAGTATGACTTCGATATCCCAAAAATATTCCTAAACTGATACTTGGACCAAAATGGTCACCCCTTGGCAGGGTTAAGTGGGCCATGATTGCTGGCATCCGTTGTAACTCCGAAACAAGATATTTCACTCATTGTCTTCAAAATCAAATCGATAGTATGGGGAGCGATCACTTGATTCATTATTGCTTCAGGTTTTGTTGTTGTGCATGTTGTGTTGAGAGCAGTTTCCGAGTCTTTAAATATTTCTCTTAACAGACTTTCAGTGCGGTCCATAGATTTGAAAGGCTGATGATGTTTCACCGTATGCAAAGCCATGGTTCCCTCAGCTTTTATATTGAACGAATTATTTTGGATATAGAAGGATGTCACTTTTCCACACGAAGACGAAATTCGTACCATTTTTCTGTTTTTCACTTTGAATGTGACGCTCCAAATCCAAGGAGGATACCTTATTTGTAACAGTAGCGTAACAATCACAAACAGAACACCACCCCATTTTCATTACGCCCGATATCGAAACAAAGAAACTTTGATTTTAGATTACTGGAGAATTTACACTTCCTTTTAAGTGATGCCATTCTTAATTAGGGGTGAGTTTCTGGAATGTTTAAGAGTCACCACTATTCAAAAACTAAAAAAATTATTGTACTCGTTAGTAATCATATTAGATATACAATTATCGTAATTTTCGATTATCTACATAGCAGTAACATACGTACCACAGTAATTCAGTTTGAGGATCTTTTTCCAACTAAAAATGGGAACAAGATAGAATTGGACTCTTCAGTGCACTAACTAACTGAGAAGCATCCAAAAGTTACTGTTACAGGTCTCACTCGCTTTGAATGAGATCGCTGTAAACGATTTCGAAGTTAAACGAATCGCTTATTAAAGCAAAAAAATCGATATAAACTGTTCACTTCAGAGTTAAACGATTTTTCAGACAAATCAAGTGCCTCATTTGAAAATTAACGCTGGGAGCATACATATTATTTACAAAGTAACGTGTAATTGTTATTTAAAAAAAGAAGAGCGTTGCACTTAGGAATTAAACGATATGGCAAGGACAGAAAGGGAGTGTTTTATTTCAAAAACAACGTTGCGCGCACACACTTATGTTACAAATTAACTTTATATCTATGAATACAAGAAGCGCTCTTGTAGAGTAGGCCGCGAGACGCTTACTTACGCAGCTGTTCGCTATTAAAAGTTGATCGCTTCTACAGTTTATATATGTTTTTACAGCGCCGTAACTAGCTATTTTAGCACCCGGGGAAAACTACCAAATATGCGCCCCCTCCATAAAAAAATCCCTAATGCCTATTTTTTTAAATATATGGATTTTAGGTGAACAATAAATAAATAAAAATCAACTATAAAATATAGCAATAATAATAATTTAAATGCATCAAATATAAATATTTTAATATTATTCTACGTGATTTTAGTGCAGCAAACTCATCAATAATATCATATAAATTTATAAGTTCTGCTATGCGTAATGTCTGGAACAAGTATAGTAGTGAAATGGCCCCTTTCCTTGTGTCATGCAACCTCGCACAACTAACTATTAACAATTTTTGCGCCCCTTCATTATTTGCGCCCGGGGCAGATGCCTCGCTTGCTACACCCTAGTTACGGCACTGTTTTTTATCATGGCAGCCCATAAAAGTCCTACAGCTGATTTACCTAATCAAGAGTTCCAAATGAAGAAGAAAAAGGAGAGGTTAACACTCGATACGTGCGCGGAATTATCGTATTGTGACGAGGGAGTCACAGTCTCACTTCCTAGAAAAAGCCGGACAAAATCCTAAAATTTTAAATGCCGGGAGGGCCGAGGACAGAAAGTGAAAAAGGAGGGACAATTAATTGAATATCCTCGAATATCATTTACCGCAGTGCAGTAGTGTTTAACGGGCTGCATAATATTACGGGAACGGGACATTCACAAAGCTGATTGACAGTAGTGACGTGAAGTGGAAACGTTCTGGTTGATAGCACTGGAGAACAAATTGAAACTTTTTGTCTGGTTCTTGCATAGAATGAGGTCATCCTAAATTATTTAGGCCCGCTGAGTTTGAATCTGTAGCACGTCTAGATATGGAGAAAAGGGTATTTTTATATTAGAAGAACATATTATGTTTTAGTCATACAAACTCAGCAAAATACGTACATGCCAGGTTCAAGATTTAGCAAAACAATTTTCCTTTGTATGATGTATCAGGAGCTTTCCTAATTAATAACCAACAATAATCAGCAAGAATGTAATTGTTCCATCTGGCTTGGCATTGTTTTTTCTATGTTGGAATGTCCTGATGGAACTGCTCGCCCTGCTCGTCACTCACAGCTTCCAAATTCTCAGGAAAGAAGTCCAGATGAGAGTGAAGGAAATGAGTTTTTAGTAATTACACCACATGTCATGGTTAGCTTCCAGCATTTTATTAACCAAGTCTTCATAGTTTGGTGCTTTGTTGTTTCCTAAAAAGTTAATGACCACTGTTTTGAAACATGCCCATGTATTTTTTGTTCCTTCTAACACTATCGAATCCGTCATCGTACATGAGTTCACGTATTACTTCCTTAACGTTTGCTTCTGTGATTTTTGTAAATTTTTCCTTAAGATGTAGAAATCCTCTGCCATTTTTATCCATACATTTTACAAAATTCTTCATGAGTCCTAATTTGATATGTAAAGTGGGTTAATAAATACTAGTGGTACCCACAAAAAATGTTGCGAAGTCAGTGAGAAACCTGCATATTTAAAAGTAATAATAGCCAATTTCTCCTTATAAAATTAGACAACTGATATTTTGAAAGTCATATTTGTTTTTATAATTTATATGTGCAATTTTAATTGTGTCACCCATACGAAAAAGTTTAAATTCCATTATTTAAATAAAAAAGAAGATTTTTTTATTTTGGTCAGTCGTTAAAAATGTCCACAGCCCACACCCAGTTTACTGAATAATAATAATCTTTAATTATTAAAGTTGCAATCGATTAACGTTGACATTGCTACAACTACATATTTGATGCTTCATAAACATCGCGAAGGGGATAGCGTAATTATTTTGTCTATTTAATGGTTTAATAGACGCTAATTCAATCGGAGGGAACAATGCGGGTCGCATTGGCAACACCCGGTAAAAGTACGAAAAAGCCATAACATTTCGAAAAGACATGCGTGTTTCTCTGGAACGTCTAAACATTGCAAGAATAATATATTTTATAGTTTAATCATCGAATAAAGTAAAAATGGAGAAAACTCCTGTGTAAACATATGGAAAGATGTAATCGTCCCCCAGATTCGAATTCGGGACACTTACGTAAACGAAAATAGTTTTCCCGGGGTCTCCTAGTTAGCAGAAAGAAAATGGCGTTTATAGCATTTCTCTATGACAAACAGTTCAAGAGATGAGGGGAGATGGACGAACAAACAGACGGACGGGCACACATTGAGTATTAATTTATAAAAATTTTGTGGATCAACAAGGCTTTTATGAACGTTTTTATAACCTTCCACTAATTGTATAGGTGGCCAATCACGAACAATGTAGTGCTGAGACTTAGCACGGCTGTCCCATTCGGAAATAAAACCAGTATTTCGTTTGCCCTATCTGCAATCCTAAAAGAAGAGCTATAACTTTGAGGTCACCACAGATGTTCCACTTATAACTCTTATCTTCTATCCTGTTTAAGAGGTATTCCATATTGCCATGTGATTATTTTAGGGGAACTGAATGATCAATGGGAATCGATGGATATATATTGCCATTATGAAACAGAACTGCTTTTAAACTCAATTTGGAAGAATCCATGAACAACCACCATTCTTCTGTTTTGTGTTTGTGCCTCAGTGATACCATAAAAGCATTTACATCAATGCAATAGCACAGGCAATCTTCCATAAAATGAAAGTCAAAGAATTGCTGCTCACGGTTACAAAAATGGCTATGTTTTGCCATTGTCCATATTGTTCTCCTACCTTGCATCTGAAGTACAACTCATCGCATGTTTTTATCATGTAATATGTTATTTTCTATGTATATCTTTTTGACGTGTCCTATACCTACATTTTTGACAATTGTATGGTCTTTGGAAATAAAGAATTATTATTATTATTGTGAATAAAAGAGGAAATGACATTGTTGCCGGCAAAGAAAAACCCCTTATTACGTAGTAGACTTATTTAATGCGATTTGAGTAGTAGAAGCGAAGTGTGTTATAAAAAAATCTAGAGAGCTGAAATTTACAAGGCGACTCAGTGATGGCTCGGACACATGTTTGGTTTATAGGAACTTTTTTGCTTGGAATGACGTTTCCCACACGTGGGTGAATTTATGCAGTAGTGCTTTGCAACACCCTGTATATGTGTGTGTGTGTGCATGCGTGCGTGCGTGTGTATAATGTATATGTATGTATGTGTGCGTGTGTATAATGTATATGTATCTGTGTGTGCGTACTTGCGTGTGTATGTACACACATACATACGTACGTGTGTGTGCGTGCGCGTTTGCGCGTGTGTGCATTTGCGCGTGGGTGCGCGCGTGCGTGCGCGTGGGTGCGCGTGCGTGCGTGCGCGTTCGTGCGTGCGCGTTCGTGCGTGCGCGTTCGTGCGTGCGCGTTCGTGCGTGCGCGTTCGTGCGTGCGCGTTCGTGCGTGCGCGTTCGTGCGTGCGCGTTCGTGCGTGCGCGTTCGTGCGTGCGCGTTCGTGCGTGTGTGTGTGCGCGCGCTACAGAAATGTTTTTTGTCCAAAGGGGATCCTCATTACACGTTGGAGATGGAAAACAACCCACCACGCATGATGTTGTGGGCAAGTTTGACTGCCAACCATGTCATTGGCCCGTATTTCAACGGTGCATAATATCCGGAAATGTTGAAGAATTATCTTATACTAGTGCTGACCAATAGAGGGATCATGAAACCGATGTGGTTTCAGCAAGATGGCGCGCCAGCTCAAATCGTGCTAAATTTTTGTGACTTCCTCAATGAAACAACTACACTAGTGAATATATGGGGATTCTGCAAAATCCCCACCATGGCCTCCATGCAATATCGCATTCACCACACCCGATAAAAGCCTGTAAGAAAACATAAAAGACAAAGTGGCAGCACTTTATTACAACACCAACACTGAGTTACGAGCCGCTATTACTGAAGCCTTCCAAATACCGCGGAAGATGTCACAAAAGGCCTGACGAAGCAACAATCTCTGTGCTGATCATGATAGTGCCGCTAAATTCATAAAATAAAGGCGCATAAAGAGAATACCACGAATATATCATGCAAATAAATCAGGAGTACGTTGACCTCTCGAGCATCCCGTAGATATATAGCATATGTTTATATAAATGTAAATCTCCTTCTGGTACTATATTCAACTTATGTAAGTGAGGAATTCTCATTTAAATTATTTCTTTCATGATGAAGTCTGCCTAACGGTTCCACAAAGCTTCACTCATAATCATTAACAAGCAATGTCATAGGGACCAAAAGTCATTTTATCTAAGCGACCTTTTTGGTTGTGGAAATAATAACCGATCTGTCATTTTCATTCATTTAAATACTTTATAATAAGAATATACTGTCTCAAAATATTGCTTTATCTTGATTTTCATATGAGCGGGGCACTTATTGCAGTAACGTCTTAACATCACGCAGATAATATAGTTTGAAGGATAAGTTTTGAACTTTGGGGAACAAATTTGTGTTTCTCATTTGAAATGAAATTCATCCGCTCAAAGATGAAAAATTCATTTAGTTTAATTCGTTCCTTTTTCTTAAATAAAGAATTTGTCTGCATTTCGTGAAAATAATATAATTTCAAGTGAAGGTTGGAATGGCAATAGAGGCGTATTCAATGTAAGGTCATCTGGAACAAACAAGGCTGCCAAAATATAAATATCCATAAGTAGGGAGGATTGCACCAGTGAGTCCTCCATCTTCACTCGGGAGAAAGCTGCTCCCTTCCTTACCATGCATCGATATAAATCAAAAGGCTATCGCACCGATTGATTCAAAGATTTGTTGCCTCTAGAAGGTGGAGTGAAAAGAGAGAGAGAGATTGGATGTGAAATGAACAAAAGAGAGTAGGTGGTGTTGGGGTGAGGCGGGGTGCGAGGAGGTCTAAGAATAGATGGCTCTTCCTCTTTACGAGCGAACACTATCCCTCTATCTTCGATTCGAATTTGTTTCTACTTCCAAATCACGAGAAAGACAACCACCTTCCTTCTTTCACTTTCTCTTTCCTCTCCCACCCATTTCCCCCACTTTCCTTATTTGAACGTAATTCGGATATTATCCTGTTGTTTTCAATAAATATTTAAAAGTGATGTATTTTTCAAACATCACTTTTAATTTGTAATACGAATGTGAAAAGAATACATTATATACAACGATATCAGCACAACTGCAACTGTCGATGGACTTTATCCTGAGCCTTCTTCTCATAAATGTACAGACTTTCTAAAAATATTCTGGAATAGGCGTTGTTATGAATATATAATTTCCCAACTTATGCTACTGACATTTATAGATGTAAATTATAATCACTTAAATTATATTATTACAAGGACAAGTAGAGCGTAGGTGAAATATAAAAATAGTATTACCAATGGAAAGGTTGGCGATTCTCGCTAAGGAACAGCTTTGGTCAATACATATACTATGTGTAAAAATCCATTTTCAGTCATAATTAAATGAAAAAATACATAAAATACAACACCAAAGCTTAGTCTCCGTTAATTTGTCAATCTGTATTAAGATGTATTCATTCCAGTAGCTTCAGAAAACTGTATTCAAACGTACAGCATTTATGTAGAAAACATTGTGCGTTATCACACTTTAAAAACCTTTATTTGAGCTGAGCCTTTTGTGAATGGCCTTCAAAAAATCTGCTAAGATAGACGAGGTACGCAAGGAAACTCGATCCGCCATGCAAAGACCTCTTACGGGAACCTAATAATATCGCTCATTCGGAGAGATTATTAAATTCTCTCTTTATTAAATGTAAGGAAAGATATCAGGGGGAAGAGAAGAATAATAAAATTATATGGAAGAGAATGGAATCGAGTAGAGAAAGATGATCCGTTTGAAACCTGCTAAAAACAGGAATTGAATTGCAGCTCAAACTTCACCGAATTAAAGAAAAAAACTTTCTTGAAAATTATCGAGCTGAGTCACCACGCTTTCCGAAATTCACGCGAGAGAAGAGATATATTCCTCCTTGGCCATGAAAACACCAATCAAGACACTACCATCTCATGGAGATCAAGTATAAGATGACGGATACGTCTCACACTTAAACACGTCTATTAGAGATACAAATAATATTTTGGGTGTTTTCTAAAAGCCAAGTAAGCTAAATATATTTTTTGTGGTATTCATATAGGCTTTCATGAGAACTCACTTTTCTAGCAGCGATTTCCCATTCATATTGCATACTTTAACGTTTCTTTCAAAATACTTAAAAATATGTATTTATATTTTCTCATCATATTGGAGCATGGTTTATTGATGATTATAGTCTAAATTACGATAGTATTGCTTTTGACTTTAGCAAGGATGTAGCAATAATTACAGAACAATAGCACTCATCTCGCATGCCAGTAAGATCATGTTAAACGTACTTAAATAAAGACTCAAAGCTTTCCTGCTACCACAAATATCAGACGAACGAAAAGGATTTATTCCGGAAAAGGCACACGTTAACAAATATTGAATTTTCGGCAGTTCTTCGATAAAACTAGGGAATGAAATGGATATTTGACGACTTACGCCTTACATACAGATAACTCCAATTATCAGTGCCTTACGGTGTCCTGATATGTCTCATGAGGCACCACATCGTTCCAATGTATATGTTCTTTCTTAATTATAAAAAGCCTTCGACAAAGTTAAATGGGGAAAGATATGGGCTATACTCGAAGAAATAAGCACGCTCCAAAACATAATACGCCTGATTCAGCAATTGTACGAAAATAACACAGCTACGGTTCGAATAGGCAAAGCTAAGTCCCAAAAATTCAGTACCTTGGCTGGTGTACAAAAATGTTGCATACTTTCGCCGATTATGTTTAACGTATACAGGGAGTATACGTATAATGCGAGAAATTTTGAATGGCTGAATCGGCGGAATTGCAGTTGGTTATGAAAGATTCAGCAACCTTAGTTATGCGGATGACACTATAATAATTGCAGCCACTCAAGATGAACTGGAAATCATAATGAACATAGTGAAGAAAGTAAATTACACGGATTAGAAATAAATCAATCAAAACCAAAATAATTATCGTAGACCGTGGAAATAACAACCATCCGCATGTGCAAAACGTGGCTGGCCACAAAGTGGTAGACAGATTCGAGTATCTAAAATCCATTGTGACCAATAAGGGCGAATGCAAACCTGAAATCAGGAAACGCATTGCAAAAGCTAGGACGGCAATGGTAAAACTCAATGGGATATGGATAAATCGAGCTATAACAAAAGCTAAGAAACTAAAACTAGTACATACCTTGATTTTTTCCAATAGTCACACAGGCAACTGAAACGTGGAACATTAAACAAGCGCACCGACGCAGAATCGAAACGTTTGAAATGTGGTGCTATTGACGAATGTTACGCATCGCACCAATTGACTCGATACCAAATGAATTAGATATCCGCACGAAATTTACAACGAGAATTAGTCAACTGTTTCTAGGGTTCTACGGGCATGGAGCCAGAAGAACATACGAAACGGAAATATTAATGGTTGAAGAGAAAGTGGATGGCAACCGTCCATCAGGGCGATCATCAAGACGTTGGGTGAACCAAATCAAAAATCTGAGAAGCCAAGGACTACATGATTCAAACCAATTAGCTCTGGACCGAGGAAGCTGGACACAAACAGTTGGTTCCGTGACATGATGCCACCACACTCCTTCGTCGAGTTTAGGATTGAAGAGGAGAGCATTTAAGTGAATGCAATTTTTCTATCAAATCTTAATGTCTTTCAAAACATTTACAAAAATATCTTCTTCAATGATACAATATGGCGGCAATTTTAAACAAATGCTTTTTATAAGATGAAATATTGACATTTAAGCCCTTTTTAAAAATCTTTAATATTAAATAAGTTAAACACTAGAAATTCTCACCATAACTCGTCACTAAAATTATAAAACGCTGCTATATCCCAAAAGTTTTTAGATGAAATTTAATATTTCCTTTTTTTGAATTGTTCATTGATCTTGAAATAAGACAAATTTAACATGCAAGTATTTATAAACAAAATACTGAGGTATTACGTTCTAGATATTTTAGAAGAGGGCTTTTTTAATAAATTTATTCTCTTATCATCTGCATTTTTGTACGGTAATGAAATGGAAATGTTGTGCAGATTTTTCAGTGAATCTGAAATCGAATAAGTACCGTAAATGTAGACGTTCACTGAAATGCAAGCACGGAGAAAGATGAATTCATTTCTGGAAAATTTAAACACTTATGTTATCCTGTGTCTGTTTATATGGAAAACACGAACGCATATTCGGTTACAGCGAGCCGTAAAAATTAAATATTGTCGAAGATGGAGCATCGCTTTCCATAGCGCTGTTTCGAAGGTTTTCGAAGAATACAAATCTACCTCATTCCGAAATACATCGCGCAAAGGTTGCGTTGAGTCGAAATACACGCGCGGATTATTCAGTCCTCGTCAATAGTCGGGACAACATGGCGCGCACATCATTCAACTCATAACCTGCTTATATCGAAAATGAAATCACTCACCCCCACTCCCCCGATTACCCCTTCCCCACTCACCCATTCCCCCATTTCTTCCCCCACCCCACTCCCCAATTGTACCATTTCTCCCCCACACCACTCTCCGCATTTCTCCCCCACACCACTCACCCATTGCCTCCATTTCTCCCCCCATTCTCCTAACCCGGGGATTACCAGGCCAAAGAGTGACAAACGACGACAGGCGCCGCTCACTAGTTCTATAGGGTTTTAAAAAAACATCAATAAAAATAGAAAGAACTGATGTGGCCACCACATGACTTTCTCCATACCTTTAATATTTCTAAAAATTCCAATTCCAATTCCTTAAGTGATAATAAATATTTTAAGGAGCTGCAAGAAAATTTTAAAGACTTTACATAGAACAGAAATAGACTCATACCTTAGCCTTATGATATTGGATATAGCCAGGAATCCCCAACAATTAATAAAATAAATAGGAGCGCAACTAAGACATAACTAAGCGTCAATTGTTAACAATAGTCGCCGGTAGGTGGTGGCAGCTAATACATTAGTTTTAAAAATATCTTTTAAAGAATGCATTATATGGGAAAATGTTTCAAACAAAGGTTGTAGAAAATTAAATTTCCTACAACATTTATTCCAATAATATTTTACATTAATGAAATATTAAAGCAAATATTTTTTTTAAAAACGGATGTGACACGAGTAAATACCCACTTTCGGGTGACCGATCTTTATCAACAACTAATCAGTTCTTGTGACTGCCATAAAAATGTTAAATATAAGATTTCGCCTTGACGTCATTAATAGTTTTTGAGTTGGAGCACCCACAAAAAACTAACATACAAACACACACAGACATACATACATCATCGAGAAAATGGTCAGAACGTGTTCAGGGAACCCCAAAACGTGTATTTCCGTTGAAATCTCGAAATCAATTTTTTCGTATAAAACAATACTTTCTCCTATATATGGAGAAAGTAAAAGGAGCGAAATGCGCACTTACTTTTCCTTTATCATCCGATTCACTTTCATATTTGGTACAGCATATTAGTGATCCTCTTTCACTCTCAATGGTCAACTTATGGTAAAGTGGTCTTCCAGTCTTTGTAAGCTTCCTCGATTAAATATTCTCAAATTTTCAAAGAGAGCGAGAATACTCGGGAAGGAAGAGATGGAGACGAGGTCGGAACGAAAAACACTGCTAAGAAAAGAAAAGGTCTCCTTCCTAAAGCAAGATTTAGAAGCACATTCTCTTAGAAATTTCAGTTCTGGTTTGCCTCATTCTATGAAGAGGGGAGAACTTTAACCGTTGGAACAGTGGTTCTCAACCGGTGTGTCGCGACACAGTGATGTGTCGAAGAGATGGTGGTGGTGTCTCGCCGAAAATGTTAATAACGGTTATATAAAACAAGTAAAATTACTAACGGCTATATAATACAAGTAAAATTTGCTAAGGAGAGTTTTCGTCTTTCTCATGCATAATATTTTGCAACAATAAAAACAATACTTAGGCTTAAAGTCTTTATTGTTACACACTACTCCTCCTTTTTTAGTTTGACAGATTGTGTGTCGCGCACATGAGCAGCGAGAGTCATATTTTCCTTTTCATTAAACACGCCTAATCTTCTTGCTGCCTTTTTCTCCTTATGTAGTTGTGTACGTGTCATTTTGAATGTTCTGCTGTAAATTTTGTTCTCTAATATTCTTCCATTTAAAGAAAAAATTCTTTCTTCGCATTTATCTTCAATGGTATTCATCGTTAATCATTTTTATTGCGCTCACTCTGACTTCAAATTCAAAAAATCAGAAAAGGATAAGATGGAGAGGGAAGGAAGAGAGGGGTAAGAGAGAAGAGAGTGAGAGGGAAGGAGAGGAAAAAGAGAGAGATGTAAGTGAGAGGGAGAAAAAAAAGAGAGAGAAGTAAGAGAGAGGGGGGATGGAAGGGAAAAAGAAGACGGGAGAGACGGAAGAAAGAGGGGAAGAAGAGAGATAGAGAAGAGAGAGTTGTGAGCGAAATGCGCTTTCCCTCATGTATTCACTCGCATGACATTTTCCCCTCCATTTGTACCTTTCATTTTGGCAAGAGAACATTTTGAGACTATATATCAGCGGCTTCTATTATTTAAGATTTTATCACTAATTTCAATTGTGTTATTATTTAATTTAAAAAATTTTCTTTTATGTTTTATTAAATTTACAAAACTTCTCTATATACAATGTTGTTTGTGTCAGTTGTCCGTTGCTTAAGTCCTGGTATAATTTGTATTTTTAAAGAATTTTTATGTCAACATCTTGAACAGCCCACATGTGTAAAGCAAGGCTCTGGCAGAAAAATATAAACTTTGGCTAAGGTTTGTCCTTGCGATTTATTTATTGTCATGGCATAAGACAGTATGATCGGGAATTGTCTGCGATACATGTTAAAAGGAATTGCTGGGTCATTTGTCGTGTCAAGTGTTATACTTGGGAGAAAGTGAAAGATTCCAGCCATAGAACCAGTATTGATTTCCACCTTCATCACATTTGGTCGAAATCCACGGAATATCATGCGAGTTCCTTTACAAAGCCCCTTTGATATTGACAAATTCCGTAAAAGCATAAAAACTTATCCAATTTTCAAGTTTAAGGAATATGGTTGTAGGCCAGCTGGATCCGAACTATTCAAAAATTCAACTAGGAAATTCACTTTAACCTCTACTTCTTCCCCTCCACTATCATTTTTTACATCGATTGCATAGTAGGTACTTTGTTCTCCTTGTAGCCGAGACCGCACTTTTTCGTTGATTGTCCTAGAATGCTCGTTTTTGGTCAAAAGATAGCATTATTATTTAGTCTTTCAACATCGTTGATTGTAAACTGTACTCCAAATATTTCAGCCATCAAGTTATCAGGTAGAGAGCCACGTAGATTTCAATAGAGGAATCGGTTTTATTATTTTGTGGTATCTGTAATTTACCTTCACCCACTGCCAATAGTCAGTCTGAAAATTCTTTATAATTTTCTGCATGCATGCTAACAGCTAAACGAATTACATTGAAATGATTCCAAACGTTTAATACTTGGTGCAATGATTTGTCCTCTTGATCCTTGCCGTATAACTGGTAAATTTTTTGTCGAAAATTCTCTCCATGTAACAAATAATTTTCCTCCGAACAATTCATTTTTCTCTATTATGTCAAGTATAATTCTACCAACGATTTTTAAGGCGATTCCTGGAGCCATTGCAGCTTCATCTCAGATTAGTTTTTCGTTAAATTTTTTCTACATAGTTGAAGTAACTAATAAATGGTTTGTAGAATTCTCTTGAACTTGATCGATTGTAACATTCACGCGGTGGAATTATGATTTTTAAGTACTTCATAGGATTGTTGAGAACATTAATAAAGATACGCACTACAATTCTGCTCCTTTTATTCCTTATATGACCCCAACTCAGCAGTATGGACCAAATGGAGCTGTATCTCGTAAATGGTGTGTTTATCACTATATAATCCTATGAACTTTTCTCTTTATTTTGAACCGCTTAACAAGCTCCCGAAGTTTTCGGAGGTATTTCCATATCACCCTGTGTATAAATACTAGTGTATTGTCCGTCATATGACGGATAAATAATAATATTCCCACCCTCCCTCTTTCTCTCTCCCTTCCTCTCTCCCTTCCATCCTCTCTTCCTCCCTCTGTTCCTTTTTTCTCCCACCTTTCCCCTCTCTCATTCCCTCCTGTCACAATCCATAGCTCTCCCTCTTTTCTCCGTCTCCTTCTTTACCTCTTTCCTCCCGTCCTTTTCTAATTCTATACCTCCCTTCCTAATGTACCTTCCATTCTATATCCCTTCCATCCTATCTCATATATGACCATATAAAAATATAAAAACAGATCTTCAATGATGTAATCTGTTTCGGACATTAGAACCGTTGTAGCGGAAGTCATTTCTTGTTTGTATTCTTCTCGCATTCTTTTCCTTTTAAAAATTACCAAAGGAGGAATGAATACTCCACTAGCACTACAACATGCAACAACAGTTACATTTTCTCCCCTTTCTAAATTTGTCAAGGAAACAACATCTCTCTTAACCTTTTCACCAACAACTTTTGAAGGCTTGTTGTTCATAGGAAATCCACTCTCCACATTTTAAATGCATTGAGCTTTGCCTTGAAAGCCAAACTCAACTGTCACTTGTTTTAACAATTCATAATGTTGTTGTAATGAAATATCTTTGTGCCGATTCATAAAAGAAATGAACTACACTTTGCCTGTCTCTTTTATTTCATCGTCTCAAGGAACTTGAATTTTATTTATTTTAGCATTATGGTAAACTTCTTTTCGTACCTCTGTTGACGTCTGGCCAAAACCATGGTTTCTCAAAGATTTTAGTCTTTCTTGTTCAAATGAAAAAATTGCTGGGTGTCCAGTAGGCTTTGGCTTACAAACTGGTTAATAAACTTCCTCCCTTACAATTTCTCTATCGTATGTAGCATCCTGGACTCGTTTCTGAAGAGTTGTATATGGAACTTTGAAATGATCTGTAGCTCCACGTATACTTTAATGTCCATTTAATGTGCTGGATAAGGCCTGGCACATATATTCCTCCTTCCACTGCAAATAAGCTTCCTTCCGCTTATATTTTCTCATCATCAGAAAAATTAAACGAAAATTGGAGGGCACTTAAAATTTAATTTTTATAGTGTTTCTATATTTTTGCTACATATTTTACTTTTGTTTATACAAAAAAATTATCCCCAAAATATTCTTAAATTTACCAACCTCTAGACCTATTAAATACTACTGCAAGTGCAATGGGTTGACCGATCCAAATAGCCCCACTAAAATTGATTCAAATAGCCCCACTTGTGTCGACTTCAGATAAAAGAAAGTAGTACTATAGTTACAAATATAATGCGCTACTTGTGCCATAGAACAGCGCAGAAGGTAGTAAAGCTGTAAGTGAGACAAATAAAGAACAAAATCAGAATAATTTTAACACTAGGCCTTAAATTCTAAGACTGTAATGTTACATATCGTTAAAATAAGAGCTAGTAACCACTTGCCTCGATCCCTTTAATTGCGTTTTGAAGGCATGTACAGATGTAGAACTAAATAAGTTCACTTAAAGAGCATAAACAACCGTATTATACAATCGTTCACTAGCAAATGACTACCGGAATACACAAGACATAATGCGCAGTAGGTCAAATGCTTATTTTGATCCAATTAGCACCATAATCCAAATAGCCTCAACCTACCGCATCATTATAAATGGCTGCTTCTTACATATCTATTACGAGTAGTCCGTGCTTACATATTGCAAGCGTTTAAAAAAATCACCTTACACCAAGCTCTAAACTAGTAAATAAGCCAACGCGATCTCCAGGGCAACAGCACTTAAGTCACGTGGAGCCTATATGTATTAAATAATATATTCTATGAGTAATAGCAGAATATTTATAGTTTTTCGTTAAATTAAGGAAAATATCCGTAATTTCCAAATTATCTGGAAATCGGCGTGTGTGTATGTGTATTTTTGGCTAATCAACCTCTTGGATTATTATAGCCAGTCAAAAAATTGATTTTTACGTGTTAGCTTAAGGAAAATTAAAATCACTCTCTGGAGTCGAACCGAGGATATTTTTTGTCATTTGCGACTGGTACGTGATCAATCCAATCCTACCAAATTTCGTTGAACTGACTGAAGAAACAACTGAGATATTGAGCGTTATGGACATAATGACCAAGTGACCAAGAGAATTAGCATTATATACTTACAATATATATATATATATTTATATATACACACATATATATATATATATATATCTCTTATATATATATATATATATATATATATATATATATATATATATATCTTATATATATATATATATATATATATATATATATATATATATATATATATTACCAATTTGCAAATATATGTATAGACTATTTTATTTCTTAATTTGCTATAAATGACGTAGACCATCCCATGAATAAACTATCTTTTATCAGTTAATTTCTTAGTTTCCTCTATTCATAACATCAATATAAAGGTAGTTTTTTGAACAGCACTTCAGGGTGCTAAAGGAAATTGCTTTTCCATAATCTCATCTTTCCAATTTTCCTTCTTCCCTTTCTCCTTCTCCTCTGCTTTCCTCTCAAAATGCCTTATTTTCTATTCATAAGCTCTCTTTTTCCTCTTCATACATTTTCCGCATCATCTACTTTCCATAATTTCATCTCGTTTTCATTTTCCCACTTTTCTCCTCTCTTCCCACTAGCGCTGCGTCAATGATCACGTGACGTGTCTCCTTGGCGTCATTCAGTCCCCAACGATTCTCTCCACTCGTGTTCACTCCTTTCTTGTCTCTCGAAGGATCTTTAGATTTTTCGCTTCGTCTCTGTTTATCCCTCTTTTTCAATCAGGTCTTTCGTCGATTCGACTCGAAATTATTTCTTTTTCCATACTTGCTGATTGGCGACGAAACATTCAATCTTCCTTATTTCCTTTTCTTCTCTTTACACGAGCACTGCAACTCTCCTACTTTCTTTCCTTTCTTCCACCTTCCCTCCCTCCCTCCAATTTCCCTCCCTCTCCCGACTTCACTCCCTCTCCCGACTTCACTCCCTCTCCCAACTTCCCTCCCTTTCCCAACTTCCATCCCTCTCCCAACTTCCCTCCCTCTCCCAACTTCACTCCCTCTCCCAACTTCCCTCCCTTTCCCAACTTCACTCCATTTTCCAACTTCCCTCCCTTTCCCAACTTCCCTCCCTTTCCCAACTTCACTCCCTCTCCCAACTTCACTCCCTCTCCCAACTTCACTCCCTCTCCCAAATTCCCTCCCTCTCCCAACTTCACTCCCTCTCCCAACTTCCCTCCCTCTCCCATCTTGACCCCCTCTCCCAACTTCACTCCCTCTCCCAAATTCCCTCCCTCTCCCAACTTCACTTCTTCTCCCAACTTTACTCCCTCTCCCATCTTGACCCCCTTTCCCAACTTCACTCCATTTTCCAACTTCCCTCCCTTTCCCAACTTCCCTCCCTCTCCCAACTTCACTCCCTCTCCCAACTTCCCTCCCTTTCCCAACTTCACTCCATTTTCCAACTTCCCTCCCTTTCCCAACTTCCCTCCCTTTCCCAACTTCACTCCCTCTCCCAACTTCACTCCCTCTCCCAACTTCACTCCCTCTCCCAACTTCCCCCCTCTCCCAACTTCCGTCCCTCTCCCAACTTCCCTCCCTCTCTCAACTTCCCTCCCTCTCCCAACTTCCCTCCCTCTCCCAACTTCCGTCCCTCTCCCAACTTCCCTCCCTCTCTCAACTTCACTCCCTCTCCCAACTTCACTCCCTCTCCCAACTTCCCCCCTCTCCCAACTTCCCTCCCTCTCTCAACTTCACTCCCTCTCTCAACTTCCCTCCCTCTCCCAACTTCACTCCCTCTCCCAACTTCCCCCCTCTCCCAACTTCCGTCCCTCTCCCAACTTCCCTCCCTCTCTCAACTTCACTCCCTCTCCCAACTTCACTCCCTCTCCCAACTTCCCCCCTCTCCCAACTTCCGTACCTCTCCCAACTTCCCTCCCTCTCTCAACTTCCCTCCCTCTCCCAACTTCCCTCCCTCTCCCAACTTCCCTCCCTCTCCCAAGTTCCCCCCACCCTCCTTTCTCATCGTCCTCTCCCCCTTCCACCATCTTCCTCTTCCCTCCCTCTCCCCTTCTCTCTCCCACCTCTCCTCTCTTTCCCCCTTCCCTCTCTCTTTCCCTTCCCTCTCGCCCCTTCCACCATATCCCTTCCCTCCCTCCATACCTCCCTCTCCCATCTTTCCTCCTCCCCCTTCCCTCTTCTACCTCCCCTTCCTCTTCTCTCCCTCTCCTCTTCCCCCTTCTCCCTCGTCCTTCCCAATTAACCTTTTGCTCTCTTCTTTATATCCCTCCAACACTCGTCTCATGTCTCACTTTTATCGTGAAGTGATTTTCTTCTTTCGTAACTTATTTTTCTTCTTCTTATAACATTAATTTGGTCTTGATCATTTTAAAAATTACTCGATATTAATTTGTTATTTCGCATAAATTGAAATTACTGTTAATAATATAATTTATCTAACAGTATTAAGTTTTCATTTCTAAATACGCGCTGTAATGCACCATAGTAGCGAATTGGCTTGATAGCAACGATAGTCTATGATAAATCCAATTGACAAGGGATCCGCCTGTAGCGATCATATGCACTCTACGTATATCTCATAAACTACAGTAGAGGTCTTTCCGATATAACGGGTGCAAAGATTGCATATCATAAAGATATCTAGTAATATATGTATTAATTGGGAAAGGAAATTTACAGCGTTACTTTTTTAAATAGAGAATCTTTTGTTGCAGATAAATTTAAAAAGCGCGCCAACAGCAACGTCACTTTTACCTTCCCCGATCTATCCCGTCCTATCATTTTCGTCGATAATTTCACCTGCTAGCTGCAATATACAAATAAATTCATTTCTTTTAATTTAAAATTATTAACTTAACGATTTGCAAAAAAACATTAGTAATTACGATGGTAATGTATCTTTCTCAATGTTTTTCGTAATCAAGTCTTAGGAAAGATAGCAGCTATGTCTAATTATCATTTCCTGCATGAATAATAATACCAGTTTCATTGGCGCAGTAAGTGCTCTAATCACATTCTGTCGATCACGTATTTTACTGACCATCGTTCCGTGACTCTTGTAGATATATACAAAATATGACCGTAACTCCTAGCTCATCTTCTACGCCATTCGCTCTATCTCCTTTCTATCCTCTTCTTTTGTACGCCACTACACTCTCCCGTGGCCATAACTATTCTCACCCACAACTTATCTCCTATACTCCTCCCCAATCCATCCAAAAGTCTATTCAGCTAAGCCACCAACTGCTCCACAGTCGTGTGAATTAATCAATCACCCGGGTTTAGGGGCTGAGCGTTTGAGTATTCCGCTGGATATTAAGCTGAAGCATCCCGATAGAGCATCTTCCATCCAAACCCCTCCGAAGACCCCTTTAAAGCCGATTTCGATTGCCTCTAACGTTAACCCGGCGATGAATTTGGCGCACATTCCGCGTTCCCAAGAGTGCAGACAGGACCCAATCCCCGATCTCTCTACGTGGTGGATATCTCTGGGTACGTTGAAGCTCTATCATATAATACACACGCACATCGCGACACCAAATCATGCAATAACGATAGGAGTTGCCATGTTAACTAAACATTTTCATCATGAAATTTTCTCGCTTTTTCGAAATATTAATTTTTTAACCCCATTAGGAACTACGCTCATTCTCATGCTTATCAAGTAGAGAAAATTAACGTTTCTGGAACCGAACCATTGCTACTTTTCCAACTCTTTTTTAATTATCATAAACTGGAAATCATGTTAAATTCCGTTACAAAATTTATACATATTTTTAAAGATTATTAAACTCACTGATAATCATACTTATGTATGGGAATGAATTTCTTCATTTTCAGTCAAATTTTTGCAATTTATTCTCGCAGGAGCTGTCTACTCTCTCCTCCTCTCACAATATTTAGTCTTCCAACCTGACGAAGTTCTCCTCAGTTCCTTGGTCGATTTTCTTCCACTACTACTGCTTGGTAATTCCTAACTGCAAAATAATTGCAATTGCAGCTGCAACGGACATGCTAGTATAAATTAAAATTGAACATTTTGGGAGGTCATCGAGGACATTTTTGGCCGAAACAGTAAATTTTTAATCTTTTCCTGAAAATCGAAAAAACCACCTTTTATATTAAACTAAAATGTAAAAATAAATACATTTACTTGAAAATATTTTTGTTACTTTATACTACTAATATTTTCAACGGGCTATAAAAATAAAAAATATAAAAGTTGCATAAAAATTCATACCTTTTTAAATTTGGGTTGGTAATTCGATGAATAGAATATTATAATTCATTCTTTTATGCGTAGTTCAGTCCAAATCTCGTGATCACATCTTCATTTTCTCATATTATATATAGGTAAAGTACGATAGAAGAAAGACTTGCAAGTAATTTTTTCACATTACCTATATTTTCTTACGTGGGATACAAAAACCCGGGTCTTTTTTGTGGGTTTTACGAATTTTGACGTTGAGAATACACTATACCCTACACACAATGATATCTCATACTCCTAGCTCGTCTGAATGTAACCAAAATATTTAATTATTTGGATTTGAAACGTGGCAACATACATTCAGGTCAACATAAAATAAAATGTTTTAAAAATAGGAGAGCTAGATACGGACTTGGAACTTTCAAGTTCGTGCACCCGAAATAAAGCTTTGCTTGAAGCGAGGAATCGAATGAATGAAATGATCTGTGAATATTTTCAAATCATTATAAACCATTTATGGTGACTAAGGGAAAGAAATGCTATTTCTACTTTGTAAACTAACTTATTTATATGGAAAACAAATATAGTGAAGCTTGGAATTTTTATATTACCAGGGTTTACATAGAAAACAGCTTAACATTTGATGTAAAAATTGATGAATTGATTATTTAAATTGCATAAATTAAAACTTTTAACAGTATTAGTTTTGGTAGTGAACTTAGAATAATAAGAGCAGCTGAGTCACTCATTAATAAACTATAATTTTGGAATTTCATGCTCAGTATATTTAGGCAGAATATTTTAATTTCACATATGAAAATTATGAACCGAATGGATTAGCTGAATAGGATAAGAAGTTGACCGAGACAAAAGAGACATTTAATCAACAGAATTTCCGAAATGAATTAACATATGAATAACCAGTTAATTGAACTTAAATATATCCCATATAAGTTTTTGACGCTCTTGTTTGTGTGTTCGTGCGCGTTGGTGTGTTTTTGCCTGTGTATTCCATGGTATCCTTTCACAATCCTTCAAAACTGCTAAAATTGTGTAACATACTCTGCTAGAATTTTGGAGTTCTCACATTTATAATTAACTCCAATTTTTGCTCGATACTTCCAATCAATCGCTTTTTCAAGTTAACCTTTCATTCCTCCAAATAAATCGGACTCATTAAACATGTTTACAGATGTTTTTTAAGTCAGTGTTGGATATTACTAAAAGTTTGCTTGCGGTGGAAACTTTTGTCAAGACATGTTTTAGTGGATAGACTATGCTGCGTAAAATATGCTAAAAGACGAATAAAACATTCCTATATGAGTTATAAACGTATTATCCTTCTAATTTGTGTACTCATTCAGTACGTTTCAATGATTTTCGTTGATTGCTATAAGAGTACCAGTTAAATTTCTTATAATTTACTGACGTAATACAGCTAACAATTTAGTTTAAATTTCAGTTTATCTAAAATGTTAAATATAAATCATATATTTTGTTTTTTTTTAATTTTATGATTAATTATCTTTAACTTTAAAGTATATATTTCGATTTTTTTATTTTTCAATACTTATTTATTTGGTTTTATTCTTTCTATAAACTTAGGTGGCGTTTGTTGGGTTGAAATGGTTTATATTTTTATTTTACCCAATAAATGCAAGCTGTCGTTCAAGAAAGCATTCTGGAATTCATTATGTTTCTACTAAAGAAAAGTAAGTAAAACCAACTGCATAAGCAGCTTTTATACACAATTATGTCAGAAAAGTGTATCTAATGTAATCATTTTCTCTGTGAATCGATAATTAGATAATAAAGTGTTTTACTTTTTCACAAAAAAAAATTATTTTTGGCTAATTTTTCTCTTTACTAATGTATTAATATCAGTTATTTAAAAAAGGCTTATCCTTATACCTATCAACAATTTAATATATATCATTGTTTATTTGAGTCATATATCCTGTCCTATAGAAAACTATTAAGGTGTTTTGTGGTTTAATCGAAAATATTCCACGAAGAAAACTGATTTTTCAAGGGCTTTATTACAATATGAATTCATAGAAATGAAAAGGGCCACTAAATAAAGAAACTTTATAACCTTCTACTACATTTCTGAACTTGCGTTTTAATAAAAGCACCCTTTTCTTTTATGGTGCCTGCTTCCTTAATGGAAAATTAATTTCCTTAGAAACGCGAAACCGCAAAAAATTACCTTGACGCTTCAACACTCCTGTAATTTCTTTCAGAATTCTGGGAGGATCACTTCCGATGCCGCTATCCGGGAAGCCCCCTAACGCCATTCAACCGCCACTACACAAAGGCCTGCACGACCCACGAGCGGCTCTCGAGGCAAAACACGGCCTTCGAGGGACAACTGCAGTTCGTCAGCGACGCTGTAATGGCGTTTGCGCATGCATTCCGGTAGGTCATCTCCACGTAGTGCGATCGCATCCATTTCTTTTGTTGTGCGCGAGCGCTAACATATTTTTGTGATCAAATATATTTCTCAGATGAATGAATAGTAAGTCACCCGTTTAAAATGTTCAATTTGATCATTAATCACTTCTACCGAATCACACCTGCAGCAATCGACTATAAAAACATAAAGTTTCGTTTTCGACATACTGACATTTTAAACCAATTACGCAAGGCTCAAACCTGTGAAAATGGCCAATATTCGGTATGAAAAAGACAAGGATCAACTTTAAAACGATTTCTCATAGTTTTAGCTAATGTTATAATACAGAATCTCCACATAAATTTGTATATAAAAATAAAATGAATAAAGAGATTTTAAAGTTACATATATACTAGGGGTTCCACCCCTAAGCGTTGCGCTCGTCAACCCCGTGCCTCTCTCCGCTAGGTAGACCGGCCACTTCCCGTGTGCAGCCCTGAACCTCCTCCTTTCGGCATATATTTCTTCCCACTCTCTCTCTCTCTACGTCCCTCCCACCAAATATCCCACTTTCCCTCATTCTCTCCCTCTCTCTCTCCACCCCTCTTTCCCTCTCTCTCTCTCTCCTTCCTTCTCTCACCCACTGCTCGCTTCGTTCGGACTTCAATGGATGTTTTCTATTTTATGGTCTCAAAATTTCCCACTAAAAATTATCCTAAATTCCCATGTATATATATAACGCGTAGCAAAGACAGCGCGCGTTCAATGAGTCTCATAATGCTCATATATAACGCGACCCTATAACCTCAGCACTGTAAACAAAGAAGAAGAATAAAAAGTCGGGAGTGTGAAAAAATTAGGATCATCGACAAAAACAAACCCTATGGTAAGGAGAACGTTTATGGCTGATCCACGCTATATGTAACGTCTCCGTTTCGACACGGACCGTCTTCGACACGTCATTTTTCATCAGTGTTCACATTGTACGTTGAGGTTTCGACACGGACCGTCACCTTTTCAGTCATAATATTAAATGCAATTAATATAGACGCTGTACGCATTGAAGTTTCATTTGATTATCGCAAAGTACAATATAAAATTTATATTTTATTCCAATTAAAGTTACAATACAATCACGTTCATTTAATCTGAAAAAGGACATTATGATTTAACTCGAGAACCGAAAGTACGATTATTTAACGTTTATGAGAGAGAGAGAGAGAGAGAGGCACGTAGCGCGGGTAATGATTGGAAAATATGAATGACAATGATGAGTGATTGATGTAAGAATGAAATTAATTACTCATGTTCAGTATTAAAATCGGTCATTTATTTAACACTGCAATGCAATAAATTGACATACTTTGAATGGTTTTAATGTTTTGTCTATTAAAGTTGCTATTTGGAATTGGCTTTTTGCTACTATCTATTAGTTTCGTAAATTAAATTTAATTTTCCAAATAATCTTGGTAGCAACCGGTTTACGGAGTGTTCACACTATCAGAAACGGAGAGGATTCGACACGTTTCGACCGGCACCGTCCCGTCAAAATATTCCTCCTGAGAAACCGTGGCGGAACGAAACGAAGACGTGACGTTGACGGAACGTATAGTGGGAACTCTATCAAAATGCACAGAAGGAATTTTTGACGTTTAGAAACGGAGACGTTACGTAGAGTGTGAATCGATAATCTATGATCTGCATCAAAGCGTTTGTTGCGAGTTGATCAAATCAAAATCGATCACTCATGATGACGTCCTTAATTTTTATTGAAAGCGTCCAATCAATGCAATCTTTAATTATACTAATATAAAAGCCCGTCAATATGAGGACAAATGTTACCTACGGGATGCAAAACGCATGATACTATCATTAATTAGCTATGGAAAAGTATATTCCATTAATGGAATACACAGAGATTTCAAAGGCGTTCTTAATGGGAAATACGTATGAAACGGTATCAAAAGATTGGGAGATTCTCGAATTTATATCTCTGAAATTATAAGTCGTAATTATATGGTCTGAGGGACTATCTTGCAGTAAATGTTGTTCTCTATCCGAATAAAATGTTTTAATCTATACCTCGGGATTTGCTCGAATTTTTATCTCCGAAGCCATAACTCGTAATTATGTGATATCACAGACTATTTTGTTGAAAATGTTGTCCTCGATCCAAAAAAAAATTTTAATCTATACATTACAGATCATATAAGGGCGTGGGATAGAAAACGGATTTTAATTCTTGCTTGCCGAGAGAACCGTCTTAGAGATCGATCTAAACAGAATATGCGATGTTTTGCTCGAGATTTTCTGGAATTTTTATCTCTGAAACTATAACTCGTAATTATGTGGTCTCGAGGACTTTCTTTTATTAAATGTTGTTGTCTATTCGAATAAATTTTTTAATCAATGCCTCGCAGATTATATAAGAACTAAGTGGGCAAAAGTAAGCTATTCCATTGTTGCTTGACAGATGCGTGGATTAAATATTAAATGTAAGGCACTTCCAATTCTTCCTCCTTTTCTCTCTTTCATTCTCCTCACTCATATTTTAAGTTTATATTAGATTTTTTCCGATTTTTCGACATTTCATAAAGAGGTTGCAATGAAACAAAACCATGAAGGACTAAAACTGATTGAGAATTTATGTGAAAAGTTTCATGTAAATTTAAAACAAATCAACAGGTAGCGTAAAAATTTAAGTCAGAAACGACGTAAATGCATTGTAATGATGGGCAACTTGATATTTCGAATATAAAGATACTCCACACGTACATAGAAAATTCTTTTCGTTTGAAATTTTTATTGAGCTGTTTAAAGCAAATTACTATATTGACAATGATCATGATTAATTTCTTTCGATAATTTAGCAAAATATTTTACGCATGGCCGGTGCATTTATAGTGATTACAAAAATTGTGAATGTGAATTAAAAAAGGTAAAGGTAAACAAAACAAAATGCTAATTAAAATATTACCGGTCCTATGTTCGTTCGCATTTCTTCCACGCCTTAGAAATGTCACTGCAGTAAACAAACCTATCGTTCAAATTAAGACATCATTATTTCCCTTTCGATTAATGGGCGTTCAAAATATATAAGAAGAGTTCTCACAATTGATTTCAAATACAATATCAAAGTTAATGTCATTGCTTTTAGATATAGACGTAATTTTGCTAGATCTGCAACGATGCCGTCGCTCTTGACGACGAAATTTTGTCGTCTAAAATTTAGCCAAATTTTCGTGTTAATAACAAATTTTTGGAACGATTCGACGCGTATTCTAAAATCGATGGCTGGAAAATGAATATCCGTTCTTTTAGATGTCGTTTGGTGCAAGTTCATATCGCAATTCTAAGTGATTTTAAAATGCAAATGAAAAATGTGCTGGAACTGTCCAAACGTGCAAACCGTGCAAACACAAAGAAAGGACAGAATTCTCTTTAATAAATATATTAGATTTCCATTTCCATTTTAAAAGCCTTGAGCTCGTTGCTATTGCAGTTAAAATTTTTCATTGTTGTTCCTCAGAAAAATAGGCTTTCTTTGTGATTCAAAATAAATTTTTACACTAATTCAGCGCAGATTTGAATTTCGTTCTCAAATATAAAAACATTCATCTACGAAATTATTTGTATTACGAGTTCGTATCTCAATTTTAAGCAATTTAAATAAGATGAAAAAGTATACTCCATAAATGGAATACACAGAGATTTCAAAGGCGTTCTTAATCGGATATACATACGAAACTGTATCGAAAGATTGGGCGATTCTAGAATTTCTATCTCCGAAAGTATAACTTGTAAGTCTGTGGTCTAGCACACTTTCTTGTAGTAAATGTTCTCGATACAATTTTTTTAATCTATACCTTACAGATCATATAAGAGCTAGGGAGAGAAAAGTTTGGTATTTCATTGTTGCTTGACGGATGCCATTTAACGAGATACGAGTATAAGTTTATTAAAGTAATTAAGTAAAGTGGATGTTGTAATTGACGGATTCAGTTGAAAATCACAATTGGGCGATAAATTTTAATAAAGATCACTCATGCCTAGTTAAATTAAAATCCGTCCGGCGGTTTAAGCGATGAAAGTTACGTCGGACGGACGGACGAAACAGACGTGCCCACAAGGCGTTCCGCTATTACAAGAACGCCTAAAAAACATATTTAGAATGCCCTGCATTGATCGCATGCTCTTCTTATGTGATATTGAAATGGAAAATGGGATCAAAAAAGGTCCACTTAAATTGCAACCATTTGGGATTTTATATTTTTCTCGTTGATTGTAATCTATGACCGACCAGCATGCTAATTTTCACATCTCTAGCCCTTCTAAAAGTACCTTAGAATGAGGAATGAGTACGGTGACCCTATTTTTTGTACCAAAAATCGGGACACATGGTCCAACAATGATTGATTTCTGATTTTATAATTTATTTTTATGAAAAATCATACAAAAGTATAAAAATTAAATCACATATAACGAATCGCCGTTATTAAAAAGAATAAAATAACATGAAAAATTACAAAATTCAACAAAAAATTATATATTATCAGTTAATAAAATATTTGCGTTTTTATGCGTTCTTTGTACGAAGTGAACGCATACAGGGAGGTCGTTTCCGTCCGTCTGCATGTTAAAACTCGGGATCCGCTCGACGTACTCCGATGAAATTTGGTATTTATAAGTTTTACTAAAATTTGTTGACCGATTCCAGTTTTGGTTAAAATCGAATCATAATAAGGACCAATTTACATGAAGACTTACATGTATTTTACAAAGTATTTCGCAAGAATCTCGTTAAATACTCATCTGAACGAAAATTATTGAGAACAACAGCTAAATAAAATAATTAAATACACATTTTTTGTCAGATAATTTTTCCCGTAAAACGTAAGGCTTGCGATAAATATTAAGAAAAGTAACCTAACGTATTTACATAATTATACGATTTTTTATCTTTTTTTGTTCATTCCCAAAAATATTTTTAAAATTACAAAGTCCCTCTGTTTCAACTCGGGAACCGCTGGACATATTTGAATGAAATTTGGTATTGGGGAATTGTACTAAAATTTGCCTACCGATTCCAATTTTGGTTAAAATCGCACGATAATAACGACCACTTTACATGATGACCAACATGTCTTTTACGACGTACCTGTTTCAACTCGGGAACCGCTGGACCTATTTTGATGAATTTTGGTATTGGGGAGTTTTACTAAAATTTGTCGGTCTCAAAGAACGCATTTGGAAACTTTGTGTACTCCGACATGGAGTACACCTTCACTTACATGTTATTTTCGTGATTCATATACTGTTCAAGATGATGGCGTATTGTTCCATTCATATTTGTTGGAAGCCTCTGAGAAATTCATTTGGATTATCAAGAGAGATTTTACGGTTTCAATATTCATCGATGACTTTTCCGATCCCCAAAATTAATTAATAAGCAAAAATAACCTCTCGATCGCAGTGTTTGTTGCGCGCATTTTCTGTGTTTGGAATATTAATGTTTCACTACGAAAATCTTTAAGTACATTCAACCATCTCTGATCTATATATAATCTCACCTTGTCCCATTCGATTATCAAGTTCTCATTAAGATATGTATTAACGAAACAAAATCCATTAAAAAGATCATCATGATGGATGGATGGAATGAATACCATAGTTAGCAATTCTCATCTCCAATTCTTTTACTTTGGGAGGCAAAAACTTAGATTGTTCACTCTTTTAAATTCTTACACAAGCGAAAAATTCATACGCGTTTCGGAAATAGCATCATGGAAAATATTGGCAAAATTGTGTAAGAACCAGAACCAAAGTTTTGAATTAGGATCTTCGAAAAATTTCTTAAGAATAACGGGGGCATTTTCAACTGATAAAAAATAAGCTCGTAGCGGTTGAAACATTATTAGTATTCTTTCAAGAGCAGGAATCAGTCTCAGAAATCTTGTGTTTGAATACGATATAATTTGTCTGTACCGCACTTCGACAAAATTACAAAATGATTTCAGTGCCTCCACTCCTACCGTAAAAATATGAAAAAATTTGAATATTTTTACAACAACAACTTCCACTTCCATTGAAAGAACGTCAGATGCGTTATTAATACAATTGTTGCAAATGTGTGCCATGCAACTGATCCCCAGCAATGTTCTGTTACAGTTATCCGATACTTGCCGGAAAAGATTCTTAGAACCTATACGTTTTGCACCTCCTAAGATAGTTTTCCTATTATCAGCTTAAATGCTAACAATCTTATCATCAAGTCTGCTGCGGCTTATAACAGAGAAATGATAACCATTCGATTGGCTACTTGTCTCACCTTACAGGACGTCAATTTGATGAACTTTCACGTTAACTCCAGTATTTTCATGAAAATATCTTACTTTAACGGGAAGAACTTCTTGATCTTTGTGGTTAGATGAATCTATCATAACGGTGAAACATGAAGTTTCACCAAATTTCTATTGCAAAATCTTTTGAGCTTCTCGAGTAAGAACGTTTTTTACAATTGCTTCGGTTTTGTTCGTGCTGATGAAAATTTAAGTTCAAACGATGTGTAAATTAGCTTAGAGGTGCAATCTAAAGACCTGCAACTGTGATCGTGTTTTACGGTGTGACACGCAATTACCGCTTCCTGTGCCACAAGCTCCATTTTAAAAGAACAATCATCTAGAAGAAATTTCATCATTGAAGCACTGTAAGCTACAGGGCTGACAGCTGATGTTTTTTTGATTGAATATGTAATTTGATTTCATATTTCCCACCATGAGCAACGCTTATCTCACTATTGCATTGGATGCAAAATCTTACGTATGGATATGATATGATTCTAACTACCCCTATAGCATCTCTAGTTCCTCGTCCTTTTCTGAAACCGAATTGATCTTCCCCTAGCATTTCTTCTGCCATTTTCTCCAGCCTTTTATTAAGAATCCTCATGATGATCTTCGAAGTGTGTGACATATGGCTTATCGTTCTATAGTTCATGCTGACTACATCCTGCCTTTCTTTCAGTTTTTCTAGGTCCCAAGTCTGTCTTTCTCTTCTCGTTTTCTTTATTTGTTTGAGGTTTGTACTTAAGTCAACTATTAGAAGGCAGTGATCTAAATCAATGCCTGATCCTGGTAATGCCTTGGCGGCCTATATGCTGTTCCTGAATCTTTGTTTTACTAGGATGTAATCTATTTGGCATCTCATTCTATCTTCTGAGCTTTTCCATGTGTGTAACCTTTGTTTATGGTTTTGAACCATTTATTAGTCACTATCAGTTCATTAATGATACAAAATTCTACCAGTTTTCCCCTCCGTATTGCCCGACAACATTTTCTTCCTGTCCTTCTCCGACTAAGCTGTTCCAATCTCTTATTATTATGCAGTTTACCATTCCTCTTCCGTCTTCTTCGTAAATGTCATTAATTTGCTCACAAATCTTCTCGATTTCTTAATCTTCATGAGCTGACGTTGACATATATACCTGGATTATCAACATGTCCACTGGGAATGCTTTTAGCTTTATTGCCATCAGTCTATGGTTCGTTGCTATTATCTTTGTCACGCTTTTCATCATATCTTTCCTAACTACCAGAACTACTTCTTTTTCCCCACTATTTCCTCAAGAGTAAACTACCGTGAACTCTTCCGAGTCGAACTTCCCATCTAGTTTCGCTCAGTCCTATAATGTAAACTCTATTTCTTCTCATTTCTTCTTTCAAGTTCTCTAGCTTTCCTACCTTTCTCATAGTTCTTACGTTCCAAGTGCCTATTCTTAAATTACTTTCGACAAATGTTTTCCTCAAGGCAGTCCCGGCCCGGAGATCCGATTGGGGGACTATTTTACCTCCGGATTGTTTTACCGCGAGAGAACTCATATTGTCCAACCATATAATTATTACTAGGGATTTTAATGGGGTAGTTTCCCTCGTGCTTTCCACGTCGAGTGTGTATATATGTGTATATATTTACCCCTCAACATAAGCTGCAATGTCCGACACTATCCCTGAAATTTTTCTCCCATTCCTAACAAAAACGAATGTCTAAATCTTTGATTCAGAAATCTGAGCATTAAATCTGATATCTCTCTTTTCTGTATGGTTCTATCACTTGAGTGGAATGCTTCATCTTGCATCTTTTTTCCAATTATTTATTTAGGTTCTGCAAATTCTGTTAATGTTTGTTAATGCAACAGTTTTCAGAACTTCTTTTTTGCCGATTTAACTTTATCTTCTCTTAGATTGAATTTTACAATAATTTGTGAGGTTTTTTAAAACATTAAGATAGTTTTGTCCACAGTTGGTGTGTTTCCCTAAGATTTCCAAGTAGCGAATTAAACTAGAAAAATCATGAGAAACATACATGAGATAAATATGGAGGATCGTTTTGGATAAATGTTTCATAGACACTTAAGTATTAAATACACCATTAATTTCTATTTACAACTGCAATAATAACCATATTTTGGATCTCTATTTGTTGCAGAGACATGCATCGCGATCTGTGCCATGGAGGACCTGGTCTCTGTGATGCAATGAAACCAGTCAAAGGAACGGAACTGCTGAAATATTTGAGGAAGGTTGAGTTTATTGGTATGTATCAGTTTTAACGAAATAATTATAAATTTGATACAATTTTTATCAAATATTTTTAAAAAATTAACGATATCTTTTTTAAATTGTGCCAATCAAACATTATTTAGGATTTTATTGATGTTTCCAGCACCAAAAATAACAAATTCTTAAGTAATTACAACAGGTCCTTGCTATATATCGTTTTTATACATTATTTGGTTTGTATGCATTTAATGAATTCAGACTTAGTTCTATGTTGCTTTGTTTCACATAGTATACATACATAAATTTTGAAGAGCAAAAGGTCGACTTCTAATACTAGTATAATTGATTTCTATGTAATTTTTTGTTATTTTTGGATAAATCTCGTATTGTTGAGTAAATGGTTAAGAAAACCAATAAAAAATGTTATCTTTGTGCGACAAACAATTGTACTTAAATGTAACTTTTGTAATGTTTACATTAATATTATTCATTATTGTTATTAAAGTTAATAATACTCGAGCAAAATATTATTTTTCAGATTTTTACACGTTAATACTATATAGTACTAGCTGAAAGTACCCGGCGATGCCCAGGCTACGTAAGACGTCTTCGGCGAATAAATTTATATGTGCCATATGATGACAATCATTTCAACTTTTGCACATCTTTTCATGGTCATAAAAACAATACTTTCCCCTATACTACATACGAAGAAAGTAAAAATCCTATCACAGAAAGACAGACACAGACATCATCGCAAAAATAGCCCAAACGTGTTCAGGGAAACTCAAAACGTGTATTTCCATTGAAATCTCGAATTCGAATTTTTTCATGAAAACAATACTTTCTCTATACTACGTATATGGAGAAAGTAAAAACTAATTCTGAGATATCTCTGATACCTATGCATTGGGCCGGGAGGGTTCATGGAGGTCCGGAGGGAACGGGAGCATATGCGAGTAATAGGATTTCAAGTTCAACAATGCAATCGGTTGGCAAGGCGACTTCTCCTTAAAAACGTTAAATTTCGTCAAAATATGATATTAAAACGTTAAATTCGAGAGATTCGAATGCAATAAAAGACGATACGAATAAGAAACTATTGTCATTTTGCTTTAATGCAGTCCTAGTCCGGAGATCGAAGGTCAAATATGTGAATTTTAATGCATAAGAATATAAGGTTGCAGGTCGAAATATCGATGTTTCCATGTTATCTTATGGTGAATGGAAATCATTCTCAGGAATCGAACCCGGGTCGGTTTTGGAAAATGTTTTTTCGTAAATGGCTTTTACTTTAAGAACTGACCATTCTTACCAAATGTCAGTCATCTAGCTACTCGGAAAGTTTGTTAAAAATAGCATCACAGTTCCGCTTTCCCACCCGTCGACGACGACGGAGTCATTTTTACACACTTTTATTTAACTTACTCTGTTATATATATATATGTATATATGTTTTTTCAAATCTTTCTCGCTTTATATCTCGGCCCCTATAAATGCTACAGGGCTGAAATTTTGGGTATATTCTTATTTCAGATGACAAGAGAAAAATCGGAAATCACAAGAAAGTTAATGTTTAAGGGGTCTTTTTACCCCAATGTTTCATTTCAATATCCCATAAGAAAAGCATGGGACTCAATGCAAGGCTTTCTAAAAATGCATTTTAAAATAACTTAAAATTGGAATACGAATTCGGGAAAAGAAGTTGTTTAGCTGAAAGAATGGAGTTCTTCATTATTTAAGATAGAAGTCCAATACGTACCGAATTAGCGTAAATATCTGCTTAAAATCGGAAAACGGTGAATTTTTTCCTCTCTTTAACAATGGAAATGTATAAAAACAATGGCAACGACATTATTGCTTTTAAAGGGATCTTTAATGCTCTTAATGGAAATTAAAGACGTTTTAATGCATTTAAGGGAAATTAATGCCGTCATAATGAATTATAGTGGAACTTCAAATATTTTAAGAATTTTCCTATATTGAAATAAACTTTTAAAATTCAATTTATAATCTTTGCAATTTTTCATAATCCAAAAATTCAACTTGAAAATATAAGAAGACTAAAAAGAAGAAAATAATATATCAAAAAAATATTTTTCAGTATACACCCTTTTATGTGCACTCAGAAGTAGAAAATAAATTTTTCTGCCCTCAACTTGAATTACATTTGTTGTGCAGAATAAATGTGGGTGATAAAAATTGCCACCCACTCTTATTCTTAGCAGCAAATTTAATTCAAGTTGGGGGCAGAAAAATTTATTTTCTACTTTTGAGTGCACATAAAAACATTTTTTAAATATTATTATATATTAGAAGATATAACAGGGGTGACCAGACATTTGAATCTGCGAGCCACATATAGCATCTTCAAAAACATTAAGAGCTGCACTCAAGTGAGAACTAGTGAGAAATGTGATAATGGGTTGAAAATGCAGCACAAGGAAAAATAAGAAAATAAATTAGCAAAAAACTTGTTTATTCTTTAACAACTCCGAAAAATAAGTTGCAAAGATTGGGTGCAAATTTAAACATGCCTTCTGGAGGTTAAGATAAAATTGATTAAGGGAAAAGATGGATAGCATTCCCTGCGAGCCGCACAGTGCGTAAAAAAGAGCCGCGTACGGATCGCGAGCTGCACATTGGGCATATCTGGTATATAGGACGCGGCATAAGTTGCTTTACCAAAAATATTTATTTTCATATTTTGCTGCACAGTTTTTGATACACTTAACGTAATTTTCCGATTATAATACGGATTTTTTCCACAAAATATTGGCAAAAACTTAGGGTGCGTATTATACATGGTAACAAACGTATATAACTTTGTCTAGTAAGGAAATAATTTTATTTTTGATCATGACTTTCTAAATAAATTGTAATTTTCATTGCATTCTGATATCATTTATTTATTTTTTAATTCAAAACAAATCTGAGAATAATTATTTATTTATTTATAGCTGTCCTAATCGCCAAAATCTCCGAATTCACGAACACTGCCCTCACTGTTTTCAAATAGTTCATCCACGATCTTGTGTTCACTCTCATCGTCTACGTAAATGGCATCGCCGAGAACGTCATCATCCACTTCACTGAAATCATCATCCCATACGATGTCTTTGAAACCATCCATGGCGTACATATTTTAATACATTGTGGCGATCTTTTAATAAGTGAGTCAGGACGTAACGTGATGTCCTCGTCAACTCTCTTGCACATATATCACTTGGCAGCAAAGCGAGATCTGTATCGATACTGCTAATAATCTAGTGAAAAGTTACACTGATATTTATACAAAAAATTAGGTGCGTATTATGTATGGCGATAAGACAATTTTCACATTTCATTCGTAAAAACATGGGTGCGTATTATATTGGATGCGTATTATAATCGGAAAATTACGGTATTTTTATCTTCTGGGTGCAATATTAGCTGGACTAGCATGCAATGTAATAATAGTAACTTCATCCATTGCAATGCTAACCCTTTGTTTTGTGCTTTTTATATTGTCATATGATGAACAGAAAATCAAAACAGAACGTCTATTGCTTCACTTTTATAGCCAGAAACCTTGTGACTTCAATCTCATGAATATTTTGATACACCAAGAGTTTAAGACATTGAATAATGACAAAGAATTGTGCCACACTATATGATATATGTTATTAGGTGGTTCAAAAATACAGCATGTGCTTTGAACATTGTGGAGGACACTATGACAAACTTCCATTATAAATAAAATTTATTATTTTTCACAAATTGATATTATTATTCTCAGTAGTGACTTATGCTCATAAATAATAAATATTTAATTTTCACCATACCTACAAAATCAAGCTTCAAAATCATCTTAAGTGAATGTATTTATACGTATTAATTTTATTTATATCATGTTATTTACCCATACTTATATACAAATAGTTTTTACAACACATCATTTTGTTATGTGAAGTAGTTTCCAGGAGTGAATCCTATGCATACGCATATTTGTCAATTTTGTCCTTTCATATTCATTGATCCATTTAAACCCATAATTTCTGATTCCTTGCACCTATAGCCACCATTCTCTTGCTGATTTCATGGTCCTTCATGGAAATTAATATCGTATTTTGAGTGAAGAAGCTTTTATTTATTTTTCAAAAGCCTTTTTCTTTCAAGAATATATAATTGGACCTGTTAAAAGCATCAGTTCCTCATGCCACTAGAGTAATTATTGATTAGGCCCTTTCACTTTTTAAAGCACTTCCTTGTCTTGAAATTAAAATAAAATGTCCACTAATGAAGCCAACACTTTCACCCTTGTTCCTCAGGGTTGGATCCCCATTGTCCGGTTAACTATTCAATCTCAATCTCTCTCTCTCTCTCTCTCTCTCTCCTCTCTCTCTCTCTCTCCTCTCTCTCTTTCTCTCTCATTCTCTCTCCCTCACTGGCATTTTTCATCAAGGCCCAATCTCAAGAATAAAATTATTCTCACAAAAATTGGCATTGGAGGCATAGAAGAGAAGAAGGTTGGTATGCAAACAATTTTCCAAGGGTTTTCTGTGATATTTCATTCTCAAATGAAAATTTTACAGAAGTGGAGGGGAGAAATAGAGGAATAAGGGAAAAGAGAGATTAAATTCTGTGAGCTGCTTTTTATTCTCTTTCAAGCAAAATAATGTGAAAACAGAGGCTAATAGAAGGATGCCAATCAAAAAGTAATGATACTCATGTATATTTGAAAGAATATTTATTTTCAAATTCTTTATATTTCTGTAAACTTACCCTTTACTTAATAGTTTTTAAACCATTTATGTAAAATGTTAAACTAAGAAGGCAATTTTCATAGATTCTTTCAGGAATAATATTTAATTTATAAGATCAATAAACATGGTTTGCTTAAACCAGGAATTATCAATATCAGCAAATAATTTTTATCAAAGTAAGGATAAAATATGTTCACTAACAGTTTTATAGTTACAGTTAATCTCTATAACACTTAATTCCAGTATGGATTATCACACCACAGTGAAACTACTCTTCAACCAAGTGGCCACAAGCATTTCCATGATCAAATCAAACACAAATTGCAAGAAATAAGATAAGCATTGATGAATTGTCATTTTTGAAAAGCATATTCTTTTATGCAATGAATTGTTCTTGGGTTTCCAGCCAGGTGAAAATGGTATCTTCTGGCATTTTGGTGCCTTTCTCTTGCACCATTTTCAGGGAACTCCTGAGTGCCATACCATTTTTCCGTTCGTGTTATATCCCCACTGAGGGTTGGTGGCTCATCTCCCATTGGCTGTTGTGTCGACCTATGGCATTCCGCAATTTTGGGGAGTATGGGATTCCACAATTTGCTAAGCAGGAATCCTGGTCAATGTTCAGAGTGTTCTTGTGCAACCTGATCTCAATGGCATCCTTCACCAGCCTCTCCCAGAAGCCACTTGCCTATGTGACCACTTTGGCCTCCGTGAAGTTGATGCGGTGGTCTGAGAAGATGCTGTGCTTTGCAACCACTGACTTTTTGGGCTAGTTAAGATGGATGCATCTTGCATGCTCTTTTATTCTGGTCTCTATCATCCATCCTGTTTCCCCTATGTACTCCTTACCACAGTGGCATATTCAGGAATTTTTCAAGGGGGAGGTTATCAGCAGCATCACTAATATCTCCACTCACCTTTTTTTAGAGATTAAACAAAATACGTTGCATAAGTAATTAATGGCACGATAGATTGATCATAAGTACGTATAATAAACCAATAGATATGATATAGCATTAAAATCCATCTACTTTCACGTTATTAGTCAATTTACTTTAGTTATAGAATGAGATTCTTATTTTGGTGATGATAAAATGAAAATCCAATTATTTGTGCAATCCTACATCAATGTTTTGATTTTGTATTTTTAAATTATTTTAATCTTAGTTTAAAAAGTTCCTATATGTCAGTCATTCCTGTGTTACACAAGTTGAGAAAATCGTTTAGGGATTAGAATTCTGCCTAATGGGTCGGCCAAAGTTTTACCATTCCGAACACAAGGTTTGAGAAACCTAATCCTGAAAATATGACTGCTCTCTCTGGAATTTCTTGAGATATCTTGTACATGTACAGACAAAGTGAAAATGTCAGAAATTGTTTATGAAGGATTAGTAAAAATTGAAAGGGAAAGGTAAAAATAAACTGTACAGTTTTTTTAAGATCATCCTATTGACCTGCTGCATGACACACAGTAGTGCTGTCTTCCCACTCCTGTGTTACATCAGTTGTCATAACATTGTATTGAATATAAAGTGCTATTTTTTCATGAAGTAGAACAAAAAATAACGATTCTATGTTTAGTGATTTAATTTCAGAGAAATGCTTACAAGGGAAGGTTCCCAACTCACACTAACAGATAATTATAACTTTTCTTCCATAGAAAGTGTATGCAAACAAACTTCAAAATTCATTAACGCTAGCTGCTGAGAGCAAAAAGGTAAAAAGTTTTGGGTTCATATATATTACTTGCAGGAGATTAAAGCGTAAAAAGTTTGCATTTATTGCATCACTGAAAGATTTAAACATAGTTAATGGTAATGAAAGAAATTGTCACTAAAAAAGTGGTTAATACATAAAGTTTCATCACAATGTGCACAACGAATGAATCAATAATTTTCACACATTTGGGCCATCTGCATTAGTATGCATTCTTATCACATCTACCACAATCATAATGTTCCGTGGCATTAATCACATTATTCAACTGGCCCATTAGACTCTAAAACTTATGACTAACATCAAAAGCATACCAAAATTGTAATTACTGTAATGAGACATGTAATAAAGCACAATTAATGAAAGTATGTATTTGGAATATATGTTGCATAAGGTATTGCTGTGTATATTAACAAAATTTTCATTATTAATTATTAATAATACATATTTTAATGTTTTTTTGATGAATTGCTGCTAATTATTCCATTTTGGGAATGAGTGTGTTTGTTAGTGTTAATATTGAGAACAGTAATAATCTTACCTTCATTGTATAAGATGCAGGCTGATTTTAGGGGTGATTTTTATGGAAAAAAATATCTTATATGCTGAGAAATATGATATGTTGGAAACTTCCATTCTTTCCCCACAAATGGTCACTGATTAGATTAATATAAAATTTATTTTGACACATTTTACATTAAAATCAATCATTTATATAGGTAATCATATTAACAAAATTTGATTTATTTATGGATTTTATTATACTGCAATGAAAATTCATGCTTATTCTTCTTTTCTATAATGGCGTTTCCTTCCAACTGTAGACTCTATGTGCTACCTTGCATATGATGCCTGCTATAATAATACTCAATACTTATATGTACTTAAATAATAATCCTATTTTTCCTTAAGATTCTAAGATCTCACTCAACTTTTCACACCTAGGTCTTAGTGGAGACAAGTTTCGCTTTGACCCTCAAGGTGATGGACCTGCCCGTTACAACATCATCCACTTCAAGCAGCTGAGCCCCGGCCGCTATAAGTGGGTGAGAGTAGGGGAATATACGGATGGAGAACTTAAGCTAAACATGTCTGGTAGGTATTAGAGCATGTCAATACATGCAAATCTGTGACAGAGTATTTAAAGGTGGAAATATTGCAAAAAAAGGCCACTTGGCAACCCTATATATACCACATAAATGTTCGCAAGACAACATAATTATAGTTTAAGAAATAAACATTCGAGAAAATCCCAAGCATAACATCACATATTTTGTTTGTACCGATCGCTACGACAATTCTTTCGACAAACAACAATTAAAAATAGGTATTTTTTTCTCCCATGCTCTTATATGATCTGTAAGATATAGTTTAAAATGTCTATTCCAATAAAGGACAACATCTACCACAAAGACGTCTGCGAGAACATATAATTATGACTTACAGTTTTGATGATAAAAATTCAAGAACCGCCAATCTTTCTATAACGTTTTATACCCATTTCCCATAAAATCTCTGTTTAATTCAATTTTTTAGTATAATTTTCCTTCTTGCTAATTATCTAAGAGCACATAATATGGCGTGGAATGCTATATTATCTTGAGTTTCGATTATTAAAAGATTAATTATATCATAATTATAGTTGATTGGTATTTATATCCCCATTGTAAAGAAGAATTGAAATGTAATATCGAGAGAGCTTTTATGCCACATATCCCTATAATTCCTTGTGACTACCATTTTGAATACAAACGTCTTCTTCAACTTCTGATAAAGGTTTGTTTTGCAATGACTATTAATAAGGCCAAAGGTCAATCGCTAAGAGTTGTCCATTTATATGCATATTGATTTTCCCATTATCAGTTTTACGTTGAATGTTCTAGAGCAGAGGTGCACAACCCACGGCTCGCGGACCAAATTACTTCCCCCCCCCCCCTCCCCCTCCTCCGAGAGCACTCTATGCGGCCCGCGAAGCTATGATGAAAAGGTAATCGGTAAAATTTCATATAGAAAATTTCATATATTTTCAGTATAATTATCGTCTCAAAACCTTTTCTGGTGGAGCTTTAAGCCTAGTAATTTATTTAGTCTTGATTGTCGCTAATATGAGACCACAGAATCCCTTTTTAACTCCGATTGTAAACACTCATCCGGCTCGCCGAAGCTCTCGTGACTTCCAATGCGGCCCTCCGAAGCATTCACAACTACAAATGCGGCCCGCCATGTAAAAAGGTTGGGCTCCACTGTTTAATAGTAAGTTACCAAAATATTTGTATAATCTTTCGTCAAATAACTAATCTGTCAGTATAGTGTATGAGGAAGAGTTGTAAAAGGGTGTTCAATATATTTTAAAAATTATGGAGCTCAAAGAAGATGAAGTTGTGACTTCGAAATCATGAAAGAACACTAGTACCTACCTAAGGAAGGCTTTTCAAGATATAAATCTTAGATTCTCAATATAGTATGTGCGTGTATCATCATCACAGGTAGTGTGTCCGTAGACAGGTCCGTGATTATTCATGGTTAAACCTGGTTCTCCATATACTCCTATTTTCCGCTGTTCTCTTCATATCTTGATAACTCTCTTTCCCTTTTAAATCGTCTATCAGCTGAAACCTCCTCCTACTTCTTTACCTTTTTCCATTTAGTTTTCCTTCTAACGCGTCTTTAATCATTCTCTCTCTCCTCAGGTAATGGCCAACCCAGTTTGCCTTCCTTTATTTGAATTTAGGACAACATTTACCACAAAAATACCCGCGAGACTACATAATGATAACTTATTATTTCAGAGTTAAAAATTCAAGAACCGCCAATCTTTCGATATCGTTTTATGCGCATTTCCCATAAAGAACGCCTTTGAAAACTCAGGGTATTCCATTTTTGGAGTATACTATTTCTTCTTGTCTTTCAATCACAACAGTTATCACAGCATCTCTCCGCCATGAGGTCGAAATTTTATGGATTTTATAGATTCTTAGCGCAACGCCTTTTTTTAATGATTTTTTATATCCACTATAACAACGTCGATTTAATTACGAAATAGTAATAGTTCGAAAATTTGATGGTAGAGGGACTGACAGTCTCGGTGGGTAGAGAGGAGGGGAACCTTTAAGTGGTGCACTATATGCTGAAATCAGCAACGATGCTATTTCCCTTGAAGACAAAAGATTAACCCGAAAAATACGCTGAATTTCGTGTTCAAAACAAATATTTGGACCGATTTGACGCGTATTTAATAATCAACAATAGGAAACTAAAATTTCATTGTTTTAAGCTTTGTTTGGATGAAATCCCACATTCGCACAACGATTTTAAGTAATTTTAAAATGTGATTGAATGTTTACGGCCTAGCAGAGCGTTACACATGATGATCGTCAGTATGATGATGGATGGTGATCACCATTACGTTCTTATGTTATATATGTATATATATATATATATATATATATATATATATATATATATATATATATATATGTGTGTGTATAATTCGTAAATCTCTCGTTCTTCATCTTCGTCATTCTTCGCATTCCATATCCGACCTTCACGTGGCTTTCCTTCAAGCGGCTAATGATATCACCGCACATCGCAACAGACTTCTCCGTAAACTCTCTCTGCTTTGCGTCCGGCACCTCAAACTTGGTCTTCCCCTTCCATTCCTATCAGCTGTCGAGGTCAACAAACCACCTCCTTCCCCGCCACTCCTCGGCCAAACTCCCTTCCCTGCGGCCCTCCTGGGATTCCCAACGCCACCATCACTCTATATCCTGAAAAAGACCCACACTTTCCTAACCCGCAAACCAATTTTTCGCACACTCCTGCCACCACCCCTTCATCTTGCCAATCAGATGAAGTCATGAACCTTTCCTCCCACGTACTTACCCCTGCCGAGAATGAACTCCTATCACGCAGTCTTTCTTTTTGCCCCACCACCAAGTTTGATCATTTTCGCATCCTTGCCGACATCCAGTCCTTTGCCCGCACACTACGTCTAAAAACCAACCCTCCCAAAGAAGACTCTCTTACCTCTGCCAACCCAAAACTCCCTTCCGGCCTTCCACCAACCTTTTCCATCTTCAAACCTCCTTCCCAATACATTTCACCCACCCTTCCTTCCCTACACCCTGTCGAACAATACCTCAATTATATCCTTTTCAGAATCTCCCAACCAAACCTTTCCGATCTTATCGACCATATAGACATTCTTACCAGACGTGAAAGGCCTGCCATTTCTACACTTAAACATATTGATAATGTCATCATCCTCCCTGCCGACAAGGGCACCACCACGGTTGTGATGGATCGTGCCAAATACAACAAGGAAGCTGAGCGCCAACCTTTTACCATCATCTTACTTCCAACCCCACAGACCACCACTCCTACCAAATTTCATCCTATCTTCACTCCTCAGGAAAACAGGAAGGCCTTCCCGATTCCGTCATTGCTCTAATGATCCCCAACAAACCCCGCACACCTACAACCTCTCATTCGTCAATTCCCTTCCTTCATCCAAGACACTAACCACTTTCTCAAACGTCTCAAACACCTCCCCTTTCCTCTCCCACCCAATACCATTTTGGCCACTATCGATGCCTGTTCCCTCTACACAAACATCCCTCACGATGACGAACTCTCTTCCCTTAGTAAACTCCTGGACTCAAGACCACCCGACGCAAGACCGTCCTCCCATTTCTTATTAGACTTGGCAGAAATGGTACTCAAAATGAACAACTTCTCCTTCGGTGGGCATCACTACCTTCAAATTAGAGGTACTGCGATGGGCACTCGAATGGCGCCTTCATACGCCAATTGTTACCTTGGAGAATGGGAGAGACTCTTCCTCAACGTACCACTCAGACCACTTTTGTGGCTGAGATACATCGATGATATCTTCCTCATTTGGATGCATGGACCTGACTCTCTCCTTTCCTTTCTCTCGTGTCTCTCCTCCCACCCTTCACTCTCCTTCATCCACCAATCCTCTAACTCCCACATCACATTCCTGGATGTCGATCTTTACCTCCAAGACAGAAAATTTCCCACCTGTGTTCATATCAAACCCACCAACAGCCTCCAATTTCTCCACTTTGATAACTGCCATCCCCTTCATACCAAAACCTTTATCCCCTATGCCCTTGCTTGACAAGGATGGAGGCTTTGTTCCAATAGAGCATCCCTTCTGCAGTATTACTCTGTCCTGGTATCCACGAAGCCCTCAAAACAATCCTCCATGCTGCCCACCCAATTCTTACCTCTTCCTCCCACCAGTCCCTCTTTACCAACCTTTTTGCTCCTCTCCTTCTGTCGACCCCCAATTTGGGAAATATCTTGTGGATGAAGGAACTGCCCACTTCTACCATGTCTCTTGCCTTAGGGTCTCACCCCTGCAGCAAACCTCGCTGACTTACTTGCCCTATCCACCTACTCTCATCTTCTTTCTCGAGTTCCTCCACCAACATCACCTACCCCATCACCTCTAGAAGCAACTGCACCACCCATAATGTCATTTACCTCCTCACCTTCACACTATATCCTGCGTTTTACATAGGCCTCACCAGCAAACCATTAAACATACATATGAACGGTCACCGGAATAGCGTTTTTCTCTGACGCCTCCTCCCAGTTGCATTACACACCAATGCCCACAATGTCCCCTTCAATAGTTGTTACAATATAAGTGTTATTCGCGCCTTACCCAATGACACTCCTGCCCCCCTTCTTCGACATTGGGAACTAGCCCTTATACAACTTCTTGACTCTTTCTTCCTGCCTGGCCTCAATCTCCACTAACGCTATTAGCCCCCTTACAATGTCTCCTTAGTTACATTGTAGCTATTCACACTTTACCTTACCACACTCCCTCCTTATTGGCTATCCACCCTTCCCACTCCCTGCCTCCTCCAATCATCAACTTTCTCACATCACCCTGTCATTCCCCACCCAGTGTGTCACTTTCAGTTACTCTATCTCCATCGCTGAAGAAAGGCATATGCCTGAAAAGCTTACATGTTTTTTTCTTGTGTGCATGTTTTCTGTCTCTTTGATGCCCCCAGCAGCCTGCCAACTTGGTCCTCAACTTGGTAAGTGTCTGCTGGGCTTCCTTCAACACCTTGTATATATATATATATATTAGCTTAAGGAAAAGAAAAGGTAGTGATGAGGGTGGCAACAAGGTGTTGAAGGAAGCCCAGCGGACACTTACCAAGTCGGAGACCAAGTTGGCAGGCTGCTGGGGGCGTCGAAGAGACACGTTGAGCACACGAACACGAACACAAAAACAAAAAACACGCAAGCTTATCGGGCCTATACCCTTCTTCAGCAGTAGAGGAGAGTGACCATATATATATATATATATATATATATATATATATATATATATATATATATATATACACATATATATGAGTTGTCACTGTTTGCATATGGTAAGCACTTAAAAAATCCAACTATCCATAATTTCCAAATTCTTTGGCAATCTGCTCATGTACAAATTTTTGGATTTCACGTTTCATTTCAGATCACTGTTTGAGCAATAAGAATAATCATCATTAAGACAATGGCCTATATGTTATGCTAATATTTATAGAAAAATAATAATATCTTGTGTTAGAATTATGGCCTCACCATCCGTGCCTTGAGCACGTATTTACATAAAAAATTGTGAAATAGGTATGAAACCATTATATTTAATAATTGAAAAGAGTAATAAATTTCTCGAAAAACTATTAATCACATCATTAAAGTTGTTGCTAAGTTAAAGTTAGTTGCTAAATTTCATGTGTTAGAATGATGTCATCATAAGTTTATGTGGTAGTTTAAAATTAATTGTATCATAACATAGTCCAATGATTCTCATTAAAATCACCAAATTGTTGCTGTTATAATATGTATTTATATTATCAATCCCCATAATTAAAAGGAATTATTTGTTTTTAGGCACCCTTTACAAAAACTAAACAAAGAATGTCTAATGGTCAGGTTGTTTCTGTCTGCATGTTTCATCTGAGAAACTACTGGGTGGATGTTCATGAAATTTGGTATTTAGAACATAAGGGCAAAGAAACTAAGAAAATGATTTTAATGATTCATGTAGTCTAATCGGGGAGTGCCACTTTACTGGTGACAAAAAACGAACTTTTCTTTATATCTCGTAAAATATTCCGTTCTTTTCTGTTATATGCCCCCCTCTAATTATTTACTAATTTTGTTTTGGTATTATATTACTTATAACATAAAAGTCTTCAATTAAAATTGTAGAACTAGTAAAATAGCTTATGTTTTGTTCAATACATTTTTGTTGAAGGAGTAGGCAATTTCAAGAAAATCAAATGAGGAAGTTCTAATTCACTTTGAACTTGAAATTTTTCTTGTTTTTTAATTGTTTTCAACAAAAACAATCTTCATAGCAACTGAAGTAAATAATAACTGCTTTAGATAACTAATTAATTTAATTTTCTTTTATGTGCACATAACATTTGGTAAATGAAGGGTAATGGATTATCTATGACGAAGAAATGAACGTAAATACATCTATTTTCTTTACATATATACAGCATTTGTAAGTGAAAAGAAATGGATAAATTACGACGAATGAATGAATGTAAACATAAAGATTATATTACTACTATTTGGGTGAGGTATGCTTTAAATAATTGTCAATCGTTTTATCAATTACAACCAATTAGGAAATAAATCAGTGAATCAAAAATTCTATAGTTTCTTGGCATCACTACTTGCATATCATTTGTTAGTCCTTAGACATTATACTAAACCATTAATAATTAAATTTTTTGGCATAATTGCATAAATCATAACGAATGCCTTTGCCTTGCATGTATGCATGCATGATGTGTGCATCTTTCCTCTCTTGCTTATTTAATACAGTATATTGTGTTTCAACAATATGACATCACTAATGTATGTCATTGGTTGAAATCAATTTTCCATTAAAAAGCATTAAATTGATGATATTACAATACAAATTATCAATTCCCATTTAAAAGCATTTTACTCAGTTCCATGGTAGTTGAAAATTTTCATTGTTGAAAATCTCCTTTTTAGGCATGTTTTGCTTCCAGCATGAGTGCCTATTAGCTTTAGTCTGTCTGTCTGCCCATCCCCATGTTTGTTCTTGGCTTCCACCAAACAGATTTTCATGGAATTTGATATTTAGGACTTAAGACCCACTCATACTAGGGAGAAACATGGCGAAGGGAAGAGAAGCACAGCTACAAGAAAAATATTCTTACCAGAGAGTTAAATGGACCTGCTCACACTTAGATATGGCAAAGGGAATGGAAGCAAGGAGAAACAAAAAGAATTTCTTGGGAAGAATATTTCTTCGCATCACCTGACATCATGAGACGAAGTTTTTTGCGATTACTGTGAAGGTATTGGGGTATGTACTGGAGATCGGGAATCATCGTGAAGGTTCGAACATATTCGTAATAGGAATCCCTAAGATCTTTGACTTCCTTCTCCTAAGTGTGAGTCAGAGTCTTCTCTTTGCCGCGCTTCACTTTGGTTCGCCGCATGTGTGAGCGGACCTTAACAGTCAAAGACAATTAGAAAATCACATAAATAAATCATGTAAGCCATTCAAGTCTACCACTTCAAATAGTACTAATGAGATGCATGTTTACAGTAGTGTTATTTAGAATTACATATAAAAAATATTTTTAATAATGTGAATTAGTGATTCAGCAAATTCTTTCACTGTCTAAACAGCACAATTATCCTAAGTCAAGGTTATTAATGAACATTGCATTCCACAGAAGTCCAGTTTCGCCTGAATCGTCCTCATCCTCCTGAATCTGTCTGCAGTTTTCCTTGTGATCTTGGTCAAGCCAAGAAATATGTGGAGGGTGAGAGTTGCTGTTGGCACTGCTTCAACTGCACCCAATACCAGGTGAATTTATTAAGAATGCAAATTCACAATTGTCTCCTTAATTGACTCATGTCATTGTTTAGATTTAATCCATCCTTGAGTGATATTGAATTGGCAGTGGGGCCAAATAGAAAAAGTTCTTCTGCTGAAATAAATGTAATTGCTTTCTTAAATTTAAAGACCCAAAATCTCAGCAGTAGCATTCTACCCATTTTCAATAACAGTAATATATTCTTCTATGAAAATTGCTGCTGTTGATTATACAGTAAGGTTACCAGATGTCCACAGGTATGACTCCCTGTTCCCAAAAATCATTCATCCCCAGAATGTATCTGATTTTTAGAACATGTTCCCATAAATTGCAATTTTAGCAAAAAGTGATCAAGAAATATAACTTGGGATAGCAAAAGTATTTAGTCCTTAAAATGGTCTGTGTAAAGTTCATGTTCTAGTGGCTTTTGAGCTGAGATATTTGCATTCAAAGTCACAGAGTCACCTTACGAGACCACCTTGGTAAATAGACTTTTATGGTAACTGGTAGCTAAAATAGGGTGTAGAGCTTTCTCCTTGGAGTTGTAAGATGGGTGAAAGTGATTTGGTGGGGTTTATGCTGAAATCATATAAAGGCAAGGGGATTCATTACACACATGTGAATAAAGAGTAAATCGCCGTGATGTCCAAAAGCTCTTATAGAAGGGTATCCAGTCTTAAATAAAAGTTCCAAAATTCTAACTCCCCATATTAGTATTTTCCATAAAGACATAAAATTCTCAAAATGTAGCGACATAAATACTATGAATTACCAGCAATGTTCTGATAGTTTGTGCAACTTAAAGCAATATCAGTAAGCTGGCTATCAGATCATATTTTGCAGATCAGATCTAGCTGCTAATGAAAAATAAAGAAACCTCCTAATAACCATAAAAAATAATAAAAAAATGAAGTACTTACATAAATGCTGGTTTGGGGGATATTACTCCCAGTGGTGGCTTTCCAGGTGAAGTGAGTGAAGTGCCACTTCACCTAAAATTTATTAAAATAAAATTTTAAAATAATGTTTATCACACCATTAATTTGATTACTTTTTCATTCAAACGCTCTATATTTTAAGATAATTGGTCCGATTCAGATTCATTTTTTTAATTATTTAAACAATTAGAATAGTAATACAAAAGTGTGAACATTGTTTAAAATAACATTACAAATGCAGTCAAGAACCTAATAATTTCTCATTCTGTTCAAAGGAAAGTGATATGAGCTCTAGTTGAAAACTCTTTACACCTTGGAGTGGGCATGGGGGGGTAAGGAAGGTGGGGTTGGCAGGGAAGGATGGTTGCTATGGCAATCTGTGATGTCAGTCACTGCTTGTGAAATGCCTTTGGATCTCACTTTACTCATTCACTCTCTGTCAGTCTCAGTTTGACTTTGTGGTTGGCTTTATCATTGTGTTATGCGCTGCTGAATTTAGTTAATGTTTTCTTTTTTTAATATAGTTTTGACAGTGTTTTTCTCATTTATAGTGTTAGTAATTTCTCTTTGCTTTTTGTGAAATATGAATGGTCATGAGCTGCCACTGATTACTCCATGCCAGAGACCAAACACTCATGCAATCTTACACACTCTCTGGGTTTAGGGAAACTACTCCAGACCTACCTTATTGTACTGACTGAATATTTATTTAAAAATTATTAATCAAAGCAATAGGTATTTATAAAGTGCTATTCAAAAATGAGTTATAAAATAAAAACACTGTTTATCATATTGCAAAGTAGGGTTGGAAATTACATGATGGCAAAAATTATATGGCAAATATGATAGAATATAATGAATTACCACTTGGTATATGCACACAGATGGTTCTCCGTTCTTGTCACCAAATCACTTTCCCTCCTCTTTTCAAATGAGGAAGCAGACTATGGTATTAGTTTACAACCTCCCAAAACAAAGTGATTTTAAGACATTCATCTTACAGTCGTATGTGCAAAGAAACTATGAAAGTCAATGCAGGAGGTGGGGATAAAAAATAAGCACTAAATATTGGTACTAATGAAAACTAGAGAAACCTAATAACCATAAAAATAATAAAAAGGAACTGCTCACGTACAAGTTTTGGGGAAATTACTCCATGCCAGGCGCCTAACACTCATGCAATCTCACACTCTCCAGGTACCTATTGGAAACTAATTGTGCATTTTTGTTCAAAGAAGTTCATGAATAAATTGGCCAAAAAAGGTGAAAGTGTGTTCCCAATGGCTGTCCAACCATGATATTTTTTAACAATTTATTGAATAGAAAAAACTTTTGTTCCATGTAGAGTTTATAAAGCTTAATTTATTCAATGGATATGTCATGGAAACACGTATATTAGTGAGCAACTCTTCAAGAAAACTAAGTGTAGTATTTATTGGGATGCTAGGAAAGAGAGACGTGACATCAAAAGAAACTAATGCTTGGGAATAAACTGGCATGTGAGTACTTCCTTTTAATTATTTTTATGGTTATTAGGAGATTTCTCTATTTTGCATGAGTTGTAATTAACCATGGGACTCTGATATTACTTTCTCTTTGAACTAAAGATTGTTTTTGGGAAATATACGGTCAAGGCAATTTATCATCAGATATTAGATTTTCAAGAATGAAACTTCAGAAAATATGCTTTGCATTTTCCAGAAAAATAATTATTGAAGAATCAGATGGTGCTACCTTGCTACGTAAGAGTTCTGCAGTAGATCAGTTTTTGAGAATGGCATAGGACAATAACAAGTGCCCTAATAGCGGGAATGGGTGGGAAATTGTGTAAGGAAGGTATTCGGCTTATTTGGTAATAATCATTTTATCCATCAAGGCACTATAAGCTTTGGGGGCAAGGGTCTTGTGGCCCATTTTCAACATTTCACAGCCCACCATTGGGCCATTGCCCAAACTTTGAAAAAAAAAATCCAGTAGTAGATTATACCAAATCCGAGTAAAACAGTAGTCACTGCAATGGCAAGACTCTTGTAATGAGTCATTTAAACTGAAAAAATGTCAATATTTATGCAAAATTTGAAGAAATACCATCATTAAGCAAAATTCTATGATAAAAATTAGAATCTCTATTCCTTTCCTCAGAGAATAATACAAATCCTGCTTTGATATTACAATTCTAAGATATTTTAATGTACAAGAGAAAATTAGCTTGCATGATGGATTTCAGATTTCCCATGTAAAGCAAATGGGAAGATATTTCCTGGAATCGAGCCTGGAACTTTCAGTCTTTGCCACAAAAACTATCCTCTGGTGCTTAGCTCCAGTAGCAAGAAATTTCTGCCAAGTGTCATGAAAATCAGTTTATTGGTTCAATAGTTTATAGGGAGGACAGACAGATAGATACAATGAAGAATAAGCCTATTTCCATTCTGGAAAGTAGGCTAAAAAATTCAAATAAGAAATATCTTAAATTATCTATTACAATGTTTTTCTATGATAAAGCATTAAATTTAATGTTATACATCCATTATGTTAGAATTTTGAATATAATTTTGATATTTGAAAGATATAAATAAATTATTTCTAAGAATAATAAATACGAGATTTTAAGTTAAATATTAGTTATCAGTTAAAGAGTAACATGACATTAAAATGGATGATAATATTGAGGAGACACCTGAAGAATGTTGAATACGATTGGCTAGGAAATGAACTTGAAGATGAATATCTAGAATTAACTCAACAGTAGTTAGATGAAAGGAGACTACATACAATCAATAATAGCACTGTGATCAAACCTATTATCTTGTTGTTTACCCATCAACTTTGGCTGAAAATTGGCTTGCATCTTCATATTTCCCCATTTTTTTATATTCAAGGTATTTTGTCCCCTGATTTGAAGGGAAGAAAATGGTAACCTTATTATAAGGTGCATATCCATAGTTATCATATTCTTTAATTGAACAGAACTGATATTAAATTATGTTTTTCTTTTTAAACTCGATGAAAACCTTAAGCATATTTTTATACTGTTCTGTTTCCAGTCATTTTACAAAATAAAGTGCATACATGGGCATTGTTAGTTCTAACAATGACCATCTATATTATAATTGGTGAAAGAATCTTTCTTGTCTATGGAGCTCAGGGCATTTTTATTGGTAGACTGGCCAGCCAATCAGAGAGTTGGACATCATTGCCTGTATCTGTATACCTTGGTTACATTATCTGTTTACTTAAAGTGAATGGTTAATTTTGTATGTTTTCATATTTGAAAGATTGATATACTAATATATTGGTATTCGAGTTAAAATTTAAATTTTTTCATCTAAACATTATTAAGTATAATATTTTTCTTGTAGTATTAGTAGTATTTATTCATCATTAAGCAATTTACAGTGCAATAGACTTCATCGTTATAAACATATATGTACAATATATAAGTAAGCATAATATTTACACAGACCTAAAATCTATTAATTTTATTACATCTTATTCCCTTAGTTCTTAAAACATTGACAGATGCCCGTGTGATTTGAAAATGAAATTTTTGAAAGCTTTCAAAGTAGATGAAATTGCTAATTTCAATTTTTTTGGAGGACAAGCATATACATGAATTTCATGAAATATTAAAGTGTAATACAGGATACAGGCCTCAGAGTGTATTGATACTTCAGATGGCAAATGTGATATAACCCAATCCACAACATGAAGAATATACAGGCATGCCTCGCTTAGTGCACAAAAGGTGTTCTGAGACATCTGTGTACTAATGAAATTTGCACTAAATTAACAGTTTGTAACATAGCACTTAACCCATTTGATTTTTATTTTTAAGAAATTTTACTATTTTTATCTTGCAACTTATAAAATGATAGGCCATGTTTATATACTACCATATATACTCATGTATAACAAGGAGTTTGAAGACCAATTTTTTTTAGCTCATAAAGTAGGGGTGCGCACAGTGGTGAGCTATGAATATTTTAACAATGGGCTCATTTTTTTGACTGCCCCTTTTTTAGGTGCTTTCAAAATAAGCGTCTATTAGCATTGGTTTGTCCGTCCATCCACATGTTCATTCTCAGCTTCTACCAAACGGATTTTTATGAAATGACAGTCAAACACAATAAGAAAATCATAAAAAAATCACCTAAGACAATTAATGGTACCACATGACAAAAAATGAACTTTTCGTTATATCACATTAATTTTTTGGTCAAATTAAAATAGTAGAGAAAATGAAATACTCTACATTACTAGTTCTACAAGTTCATTTAAAAAATATTTTAATTTGACCAAAGATTTACGAGATATAACGGAAAGTTCATTTTTTGTCACCAGTAAAGTGATACCCCTGGTTGGCTTATGTGATTTATTTTTGTGATTTTCTTATTGTCTTTGACTGTCAGTCCTTAATATCAAATTTCATAAAAATCCGAGAATGAACATGCAGACCGACACTAATAGGCGCTTATGCTGAAAGCATAATGCGCCTAACAAGGTGAAAAAGTATACTCCATAAATGGAATACATATAGATTTCAAAGGTATTCTTAATGGGAAATATGTATGAAAAGGTATCGAAAGATTGGGCAATTCTTGAACTTTTATCCCCAAAACTATAAGTCTTAACTATCTGGTCTCTGGACTATCTTATAGTAAATGTTATTCACTATCCAAATAATTTTTTTAATCTATACCTGACATCATATAAGAGCACGGGAGAGAAATATATGGATTTTTAATTGTTGTTTGCTGAGAGAACCATCTTCCCAATTGATGTAAACAAAATATGCAATATCATTAATAAAGTCTGGCTCAACCTTGTGGAATTTGCTCATTATGAGATGTAATGAAACAACTTTGACACTTCCACACAATATAAAAGATGTAAACAAAATGTGCAATGTTTTGCATGGGATTTTCTAGAATTTCTATCTCCGAAAGTATAACTTGTAAGTCTGTGGTCTAGTGGACTTTCTTGTAGTAAATGTTGTTCTCGATCCAAATAAATTTTTTAATCTATACCTTACAGATCATATAAGACCTAGGGAGAGAAAAGTTTGCTATTTCATTGTTGTTTGATGAATGCCATTTAACGAGATACAAGTATAAGTTTATTAAAGTAATTATGTAAAGTGGAAGTTTTAATTGACGGATTCAGTTAAAAATCACAATTGGGCAATAAATTTTAATAAAGATCACTCATACTTAATTAAAATCCATCCAGCAGTTTAGGAGATGAAAGTTATGACTGATGGACAGACCAGATATGCCCATAAGGAGTTCCGCTATTATTGGTTCACTGATAAAAATGCCTAATACACGATAATTTTAACAATGGGCTTCCAAATTTTAAAAAATTTTACCAATGGTCTCTTGTGAGCCCAAGCGAGCCCACTACAGCTCACCACTGGATGCATTATACTCGGGTAACACTTCCGTTAAAATAAAAAATTAAAGTGTACCTACCTCGCACAAGCTTCTCACTATTTGCTGTAATTAAGGGGAATAACATGCTAATTATCAATAATCCAGCTCACACAAATAAAAATTAAATTACTAATTCCTTCCTTACAATTGTATTTCTATCCTCTCCAAATATTTCACATTTCATTGCTGAAATCTCCAGCAAAATTGCAAAGTAAACTTCCTGAAAACACATATCAAAAACAAAAAAGAGCATATGTATATGCAAATTGAAATAATTTTATTCAATTAATGAATATATTATATATACATATATAATTAACAAAGTAAGTAATTAAAAACCAGTAGAATTCATCTTCCTCATCATCCTCATCACCAAATAACTATGCAAAGAAGGTGACCACAATACGCAATGAAATTTAAGATTTTGTATTAAATACTGTTATTAACTTTCTCTAGCCATTTAATATTTGTCAAAATAAGTGATACATATAGCTTGATAAATTAAATATAAATTGATGTGTTTAAATTTCATTCAGAATTTGACCTTTAAGCTTGAGACGTTTTGCCTTGTGAGCAAATTTCCACAACTCATAATTTTCAGATTTAAAAAACTATTTTTCAGAGGTTTTCACGTAAAGTTGGATTAAGGTAAGTTGTCTTGCATTACCCAGGATTTATTTATTTATGGCACTCTCTTTAATTCCTAACATGACAATGCAATTCTAAAGTTTTGTTCTTATGTTTCTCAAAATCTAGTGTGCATTATTCAAAGGGTATACGAAAAAGTCTGAATTGTTTTGGCAAAAAGTATAGGCATGTGTTAAACAGGAGAGGACATTATTCATGAGAATATATGGTAATTTAAAGTCAAGAAATTAAAATCTATGACGATTATTTTCAAATTATTATTTATTATGAACATATTGGTATAAAATAGCTTCAAAAATTAATTCATTATGGTGGAAAATCACAATTTTCTAATAGCATTTGCTAAGTGATTTTTTCATCTAACCTAATCCCAAGCAAAAACCCATCCAAAGCAAACCCAACCAAAGCAAACAAAACCCCATATCTCAACAGTATTGTTAACAAGTTTAGAACTTCCATTGTTAGCATCACTGCAAAAGACTGGAATTGCAGCAAACCAATGTAAAAAATATAGTAAAAGTGAATGAGTGAAATAGAAATAAAGCTAATAAACATATAAATAACCACAAATTTGTCTTTAATTAGATTGGAATGACTATCACTGAACAGAGAGTGAACTGTGAATGAATGTATGTGAGAAAAATGTTGGGACAGTTATAAAAGACCGTAGCATTTAGAAACTTTATTTTTTTAAATTTTCAAAAATTAAAATTTTATTCCTGAGAAGCCAACTGCACTATAACAAAAATGCGCTAAAAGAGCATGTGCGAAATGAGGCATATCAGTACACAAATCTATATTATAATGAACAAAAGTCAGGGGCAAACTTTTGATAGGGCCAGAGTTGATCTGACTGATGACATTTTCACTCATGGACAAGCCTACATAGACTTTTCAAAAGTCTCAAAAATTTTCAGAATAGAAATTAATTTCAAAATGTTGTGTTACAGAAGTATTGTATACAAAATATTTTAAATACAGGATTCTCTAATTTCTTAATGAAGATGAGAAATTATTGTTGCCAAACTAAGTATTTAACACTATTTTAATAATTACATTCTAGATAAGACACCCGACAGATGAAACACGATGTGTCCCATGCCCGTTAGGAACTGTTCCAGATGCTGCCCATGTTAGTTGTCTTCCAATTCCAGAGGTGAGCAAACTGTTAAGTCACATAGCTATGGAAGTTTAACATTAACATCTAAATTATAAATGATTTATTATCTCTTGAAAGAATATCATATTTTGTTTCATTCATGACTTTTATATATGAAAGTATTTTTAAATTGCATATATATATTAGCCACATAACCTCAGTTTTAATGTCTCCCTCAAAAATCACAATTTAACAATTAAATCATATGCATTGCTGGAAATTTTTTCTGACCTGTAAGAAACTCTAATTTTGAAAAAATGACATATTTGTTATTCAATTTTTCTTCATTTGTGATAAATTTTCCAATATCTGTGCAACACAACTACAAAGAAATAAGCAAGTTACAGTGCTGCGCAAAATATTCTTCTAATTCATATCTAAAAATATCAAACAGCTAATGATTCAATTAAAGTTTTCATAACAGTCACTGTAAAGTAATTCATAAAAGGTATCTCAAGAAACTTAATTACCCTTGAATGTTAATGAAGACAACTTAGACTGTCACAAAATGTTTTGGAAATCCAAAAGTCCATTTTGGCAAGAAGTAGCCATGGAACAACTCTGTCACCATAATCAAAATCTGGTTTTCCCACCTTTTTTGAGTCTACAATAGTTATCTTCATCCGCAAATGATTTTCAGCCTTAAAGTGAGCTCAATAAGTCATTTTTGCATATGTGAATTGAAAAGTAGAAGATTTAGAATTCTTTTCCCATTTTAAGGTTTACCTGCGACCTGAAAGTGGATGGGCTATAGGAGCAATGGCCCTTGCATCATCTGGTATCCTTCTCACTCTGTTTGTTGCTGCCGTATTCATACGAAACCGCTCCACACCAGTAGTTCGAGCATCTGGAAGAGAACTCACGACAGTCCTCTTGTTAGGACTTCTTCTTTGCTATGGAATGACCTTTGCCCTGGCTCTGCGACCAACTGATGCAGTTTGCAGCCTCCAACGCTTTGGTGCTGGATTCTCTTTCACCCTTGTATATGCAGCTCTCTTAACAAAGACAAATCGAATTGCACGGATCTTTGCAGCTGGAAGGCGCACAGCTCGACGTCCTGCATGCATATCTCCTCGCTCGCAGCTGCTAATATGTGGAGCCCTCACATCAGTGCAGGTGAGTTGTTAAGCAATCACCCCATTGACGTTTGATTCAAAACTATGATCATAATGAGCCATCTTCATCATGATGGATTCATTCTTTCTCCAGTCTTGCTCCAGCCTTTCACTAATGTTGAAGTCCCTTGATTTGATGATTCAGCAATTTTTAGAACTTTTTACCTAAAGCTAGCCTCAAATTTCATTATATTGTTAGGTCAGGCCATGATGATAGTATTAGTTTGAATAAATATTATTACAAATTGGAAAAGATATCAAATAATGATATTTCAGATGTAATTCATGTAATGTGAAGTAGAGGAATTTCTCCTATAATTCTAGATAGGAGTTTTCCATATATTTCCTGATCATAAAATTAGCTATTCATTATTGATATGTTCATTTCCATGTTTTATCTAAAACTTTGACCATGAGAGACCTCAATTTGTCTACATCTTATTGAAATGTTTACTTTAGTGTTTTTGTCAAAACATAAATTGTACGAAACCTTAATTTTTTCTGAAGAATGATTTCATGAAATATATTTGTTAAGTGAAATAGATTGGCCAATCTAAAAGTATGCCTAAACATGCATTATCATGCTGAAATTTTGAGGCCATATTATACATAATCATTCAGGTTTTAAAAATAAAAATGACTAATATCAGCTATCAATGTTAACCCAGGAGAGCTGGTGCTCCATATATAAACATTACTGCTGGCACCGGGTCTTTAAGACCCAGTTGCTTCTAAAATTTAATTTAACAATGCAATTTGATGAATATTAACTGATAGCTTTCATACCGGTTTAGGGACATTTTTATGATATGTGGATAAATTTCAAATTCTTTTCATAGTTTTCCCGTTGAATAAACTCACATCTGAAAAATTTCTACTTAGGGTTCTTTACAAATTATAAGTAACCAAAGAATCGTAATGTAGCCAAATATACATTTTTACAATAAATATAAAGTGCAGGTATACCTCGCAATATGCTCAGGTTGCGTTCCAAAAAAAAACAGAGTGTATCGTGAATCAGTGTATTGTGAAACACATTTTTACATAAGAGCAATTCTACAAAAGAAATGCATTCCTAAGTGGATTAAAATCATGGGTAAGCATGACTGATATGTCCCTAAAAAGGGTCTTGATGCGTGAAATTTATTTTTATGACCTGCTGATTTTCTCTTGCCTACACACAATGGGTATCTAAGAGGTAGTGCAATGAATAGCTGTTTAAAAATTTTAGGAAGAAAGGTGCCTTCCTCACTATTAGACTGTTGTGCAAAATTGTGCTAAACAAATGCAAAAATCCCATTGAAAACCATATCAAAGATAGTATGGGAAAAGAGAGCATACACAGTGTATATTATATACGTATTTTATAAAATACTCTAATGATCATCAAATTATTTAGATTGATGGCTTAAAATATCTTTACATACTATTTGTCTGATGCAAGAGCATTACATAATTTTTAGGCAATATCACTACAATATAAAATGCAAATTATACTGCTGACATCTTCCGCCACACATATGAACCGGGTGTAATATTTTGTTTTTTGATCCATATGTTGAGCAAACGCTCCATTTCTATCAGTGTTTCACTTCGATTATGCATCCCCAGCACAGTTGGTGTTAAAGAAGTAGCCCCCTGAGCACACTTTTTGATTTTTCCAGCAGTTCTGCAAATAGTTCTCACAGTCAACAGAGTTATAGAAAGAGCATGACCTATAGCAGCATGCCTTTGTCCACTTTCAAAACATTTTATTATATCCAATTTAATTAATTAAGAGAAATGCTTCGCTTAAATTTTTTTGTTTGTGACATTTCAAACTTATAAGGGTAAAAACTCAAACACAAATTCAATGTGTCACCACCATGAGCTCCGACTGAAAACTGACTGTAGTCTGCCAAAATGCTACCTTGGACATAAAAAAAACTCACTGATTACATTACTTCTCCAGTGCAATATTGTATACACATGAAATGAATATGAAAACAATTTAAAAGTAGATTGTATAGTATAATGAAACAAAGTTGTTTTTCATTGCTCGCGTTGAGACCTTTTGAATGGGTAGAGAAATGGCTCTTCATTCTCCAGGATTTGTAAGAGCATATATCCGAATCAAGCAAGCGTATTGAGAGGTAGAGTCAGAAAGCATAATGAGTGTAAAACCAAAAAAAGCATAATGCGAAACAGCATATCGCAAGGTGTATCTGTGTACTTGAATACTTTGATGGTATTTATGTTATATTACATACTATAATGACGTTTTTGTCAGTCCAAAGCTATGATGTGAATGCTGGCAAAGGGTGTGATGCACTGAAAGTGATGAAAAAGTTTCTATCAATTCTCTATATGCAACAATTGAGCTTAGGCTACTAGAGTAAACTGAAATTGAACAGTGGGAAGGTGCTAATTGTGCTAGCAATGAAAATGTTGGCATTTAGTATTCATCAAAGAAACAAAAATCAAGTGGGCCTCAGAAATGCACCAGCTCCGCTGTGTTAAGTTAAAGCAAAAATCTATATTTCATTAAATTAAGTTAGATTGTTTATTCCATTTATGCAGTTATATACATAATAACTATTTAAAGTGGAATAATAACATAAGATACCTAAAAAGATAATGTTTACATATGATTATGTTACACTATACATTATTCTGATTTCATCAGCTTCTAGTGTCTGGAGTATGGTTTGTAGTAGCACCACCTCGTGCAATTCACCACCATCCAACAAGAGAGGCCAACCTGCTAGTGTGTGCATCACACACTGATGCATCTTATGCCCTTGCATTCGGTTATCCAATTCTGCTGCTCATCATTACCACAGTTTATGCATTCCTAACAAGACGTATACCAGAGGCATTCAATGAGAGTAGGCAACTAGGAGCCACTATGTATGCCACTTGTGTTGTTTGGCTTGCATTTGTGCCCACATACTTTGGAACAGCTGCCCATGTTCCATTGCGTGTTGCATCCGTCGGTGTTGCATTCTCTCTCTCTGCATCTGTAGCCGTGGCGTGTCTTTTCGCACCCAAGGTAAGTAAAATCTTTGATTGATTGAAACAATTACACTACATGGTCAATTCTGATGTAACAGTTCAATTCATTGATGAAAAGAAAAATCAATAGAATGTTTATAATATAAAATAAAAACTCTCCATAGCAAACTATTTTATATAAATTTTTATGATTTTTGCAATTGCCTTTCTCCATTCGACTTAAAGTAATTTGATAACATATTTAGTTATTTATTTCATAAAATCCATATTTTCATAATAAAAATAATTCTCCATAGTCAAAAATTACTTTCATATACAAAAATCATCTCCTAAACCACTTAAAAGCATGTAAGTGACATCATAAATTATCCAAACAGTTTGATAAAGATAAACATTGGAAAATCTTTTCCTGGTAAAGTATCAATTATGAAGGTTTAAAAAACTTTTTAGTCTACATTGACAAAAACCACTAAATATGACATACTAGGTCTGTCAATAAGGTAACGGGACTGCTTTTGGAGTATTATAGAGTATATAGAAACACTGGAGGAATGTATTCCAACTTGAGTGACAGGTGTTCAATAGCAAATTTGTTTTTTTAGCATTTGCATAGTGAAAGCAGTGCTATCTTTACTGGAGGTGTACATTAGAAAAATGAATGATCAATTTTTTTAGCAAAGAATCAATGAAAATATCAGAGCCCTATGATTAGAACTAATGACAAATGGAGAAACATCCATAAAAACCTCCTAATAACCATAAAAAATTATAAAATGGAAATACTCATATACATGCCAGTTTAGGAGAAATTATCCCATGCCAAGGACAAGAGCACTAACGCAATGTCACACACTCTCTGGGTCTAGGGGAAACTACTCCACACCAGGGACCTCTTTTTCTCACACATGCACAAAACACACAAGCCATCAACCACACTAGTGTACTTCCTTTTTTAAAATGCCTAAATACATATTTCAGAATCAACGATTCCTTCTTCGGTAGGCCGATCATAAAAGTTCAAATTTCCCATGTTTAAAATATAATAAGTGCTCTTTGAACCTAGTAAGGATTTTCCTTTTAGTTTAAACTATATAAATTTTTTCATGCTTACTGCAACTGATATTGTAAATGCCGGATTTTTCATTAATCAGGATCCACAAGCCATATTTCTTTGATCCACTCCTATTTTCTTAAACACTTCTATTAGCCTTGACCATAAAACTTGATCAAAGTCCTTTTCAAAGGCAAAAAAGCTTACAAATACATCCAAGCCATACTCAATTTTTCTTTCTATTAAAGTCCTTATCACATCTATGACATCTCTAGTGCCACACCATTTCTGGAATAAAAAATGATCTTTACCAATACACGTTATATACCTATATATCCACCATCTAGCCTTCTGTTCAAAATCTTAAAAATAATTGTACAATATGAAATTAAACTTATTGATCTATAATTTTCACATTCAGTTACTTTATTAGCCTACTTTCCAGAATGGAAATACATCTAATATATATGAATGTATAGATTGCCTTAAATTACTGTAGGATATTTCGCAAAATTACGTAATTCTAATGGGACTGGGATATAGTTTGGATTCTTTTGCTTATCTAAACGACTACATGGATGTAGAGTAAGAGAGAGGGGGATGTGGTGAGGGAGATAGGCCAGAAGGGATATAGAATGGAATGTACATAGAGAGTAGGGAGGTATAGAATTAGAAAAGGATGGGAGGAAAGAGATAAAGAGGTAGACGGAGATAAAGAGGGAGAGCTATGGATTGGGACAGGAGGGAATGAAAGAGGAAGGAGATATGAGAAAAGAGGGGCAGAGAGAGGGAGGGAGAGAATATTATTATTTATCTGTCATATGATGGGCAATACAGTAGTTTACATTATAATGGTAGGGATGGGTTCCAGACCTCTATACGACTACAGTTATCCCCTTTGCACTTGCTCTAACCTGGAAAGATGGCAAGTCTATCTACAGGATCTGCCCAAAAAATACACTACTCAGATTTGTATTTGGATACAATGTACAATCTCCAGGATAAAGTGGGGGACATGCTTTCACTTAGTTTTGAAATTTTTTCACAAGTTGTTTTATCATTTCATTCTACATAAAGAATGGTTACATTATTATTCTTTTTTTCTCAATGAGGGTGACCTAAAAAATGCATCTGTAAGTACTGTTGTTATTCAACCTCAAGTAAATACATAAAATAACATCATGTAGATAGCACAGTCTGAGTATAAACTTGGAGTGACAATGAAGCCCATTATTAACATAATTCTCACTAAATTTATAAGCCATATTATTCTCAAATGCTCAATTGAAAAGTTGACATAATTGACATACTTTCCTCTTTTGATAATTTATTTCTTTGATTTAAAATAAAGATAAAAAATTGATTCCAGAATAAAATTATTTTTAAATTTATTCTTCAACTTCATCAATTTCATCATATTAATTTCATTTTTCTAGGTGTACATTGTGCTAATACGACCAGAGTTGAATGTAAGGCAAAGTCGTATTGGAGGAATGTCATCATCATCTGCAGCAGCTGCTGCTGCAGCAGCAGCCGCTGCAGCTGCGGCAGCTGCTGGGAGTAGTACACAAACTGCTGCAGCTGCTGCAGCTAGCCGAAGTTCAGCCACCAGTGTTGCAGGTGCAGGCTCATCAGTTGTGGCAAGGCATAGCATTGTGAAAAGCAACCATCAAATAGCATCTTCCCAAGCAGTAGACTCTGGAACACAAAGTGATGGTAGGTGACAAAATGAATATGCTTTATCAATACAGTATGTCCTTGATTAATGTCATTGATTCATTCCTGAAAATTGCAGCAGAACAAAACAATGTTAAATGAAGCAATATTTCTCATAAGAACCCAAGTTATACAATATAATCGGTTCCAAAACCTCAAGTCCAAAACCTCTTGGTACACAAAAAGATCTTATAAACAGTATTTTATGGAGCTTTATATGATATGAATGGTATCAGAACATAAATAAAACAATAAAACCATATATTAACATAGAAATGACATAAAATAAACAAATACTATAACATAATTACATTTTTAGGTGCCATAGATTGGAAAAGGCTACATTTCACAACTGTATTTCTAGTGACAATAAAAAGGAACTATGTGAAACTATTCCAGTGAAATGAAGTCATACAAACAATAGAGAACGATGAGTATTTACTATTAAATTTACAGAGAGCCACAAACACTTTTGTGAATGCAAGTTCATGAGTTGACATTGTCAGAAAATAAATGCAACAAATTATTTTTTGCATCAGTTACTGTATAATCAACGAAAATCTACCATAACAGAGATAAATAAAACATTTATTTTATCATTTTATTGAACTGTGAGTTTCATTAGGCCCATAGAAGTATAACCACTCCTTCGCCAAACCACAGCTGATACAAAGAAAAATAAAATCAGGAAGCGTCAAACTCATGTTATCGCAATAATACAGAATTATTTAAAATTAATAAGTAGGGTACTCAGCAGATCTTTCTTTCCGCATAATTCAAAAAGCTTTTAAGATTTCTATTAAAGGGGATTAAGATGAATTTAATTACTACTGGGAGAAGGAGGCCATGACTACCACTCTTTGGACCACTTGCTACAAAATATCATCATACAAATAATGCAAATTTATAAAAAATATGTCAATTCTCAACTCAAATAAGGTAATCCACGGAAAATTCTAGAGCTTATGAAGGCTGTCTTAGATCTCCACTCTGATGTTACTTAAAAGAACCTCTTTCAAATATCCAATGGTGACAGAGAAAAGTTTTCAGTGTCCTTGTTTACAAAAAGTGATATGCGTGTAATTTCTGAGGAGGCTTTCAAAACCCTGGTTCAGTTCCCAAATACTTGCCTTTGTAAAAAGGGATTTTCTTGTCTCACACAACTAAAAATGCAGAAAAGTCTCAGAAAAAACCTGAATGCTGCAATGTAGTGTGCTCTCTCCAAACCCCTTGGTCTGAGGTTATGTTTAAAGCAAAGCAACATCAACCCAATCATTAATTAATTAAATTTAATTAAAATTTTGTAATTCTTGAATCATCTTCTAATATAATAAGCTCTGTTTGTCCCACACGCTCGACTCTTGCACCGCTCTTAAAAAGGCTTTATAAAAGATCGGGAGAATCAAGAACTATTTACGACTGACTGCAATGCTATTTTAATGAACTTTCTGAGCACAGGTAGTCCCCACTTAACACAAGAGATGCGTTGCTAAAAAGTGTCGTGTTAAACGAATTCATGCTAAGTGAATGCATAAATACCATAAGAAACCAAATAAAATGTGAGAGATTCTTGTTCGAGTGAGAGAGAGATCATTGTATCACAGTAGATACATACATTTTTATTTATACATAAATATACTTAGAATATTCATTAACTTATAATTTGCACCTGCAAATTCAAAACAAAACTTCTCATAATACTTTCTGCGACTTAAACTGCAAAAGTGATGAAAATTATGAGGTAGAATTTGCGAAAGTTGGTTTTCCCTCCGAGTGGGGGCAGCAGTGTCTTGTCACTATGTTGGTGAGACCACCCCTGGCAAGCCATGGCACAGTTAGAGGCATAATGAATCAGCAAATTTCAGTCTGGGTAAGTCCATTCTCTAAGATGGAACCCATGGAGTGATAAGGGTGTCATCATTGAGGGGCACATTCTCCAACCATCCTCTACTTGTGCCTCGCACAAGTGTGAGCACTCCTCATCAAGTTTCCCTTTCCCTTACCTTGTTCCCCTGCCTTGCTCGATGGTCCTCATAGGAATTGGTCACTAAGAACTGAAGCAACTGTAAACGTCTTTCTGTTTTTTGTACTCTACACATATCCTTTTCCATTGGCAACTTTAGGACAATAAAGCAACTCAAGGATCACTTCCTCGGGTTGTGGTCTTGCTATTTGATATTCGTTGTGATCATGTTACTGTTTTTGGTTTTACATCTACAACTATGAGAGTGCTTTTTTTGCGAAAGGCATTACACTCAAAATTCATCTTCCAAACTTATGTCATGTGTTTTTGTCTAGTATTCCCTCAATTATGTACAGTTTTTTCTTTTTCCGACATCATCTTTCATTCTTTTGTGGTAAATATCACAAAAATTACTATGCAAAGTTTTGCTTCGACTTTAGACTGTAAATTATATATTATCTAGTATTTTACAAATTAATAAACACGTCGCCTTAATGGAAACATTTTTTGTTTTATTTTTTACATAATGGATCCTGTTGCAACTCATGTAAAACCAGGAATTCTTGACTTAAAGTAAACAGGTTCCCCAGTTGGTAAATCATGCTAAAACAAATTTCGTGTTAAGCAAACTCATGTTAAGTGGGGACTACCTGTGTGTAGAAAATCGAAATTTGCTAGGAATATTTAATTCTTAGTTTCTCTAAAAAGACCCAGGTTCAACTCCAGTAGATAAATAATTAAAATTAACTTTGTAAATTCCTACAATACTTAATTAAGAGACTCCATCTAGATTTCAATGCTTTGCATAATCATCAGGGAAAAAGAACACCGGCGGGGCTCCATCTACAACAATAGGACTGTTTCTCAATCCGCTAAACACCTTCTTGATCACAGACATTTTTCTGATTTTGACTCCAAAATTTTTCATTGTGAGAATAAGGGCCACGGACTTATTTCTTTGGAAATCACTGAAATTGTGTCTGCTGTTAAAAGTGGCCACAATGTTGTTAACGACTTTTTGTACCCTTCCCACTCCTCCCTTGATATCCACTCCATATGCCTCTCTCCTCCCTCCCATTAGTTTCCTAACGAACCCTGATGACTCCACCTACTCATCACCCAATCACCATCCTCTGGGCCCAGATTTAAATGTAACCTCCCATCCTTCTTCCCCTTCCCCCACTCCTCATAATACTATGTGTTAGTCTAAGTTTTTCATATTACTCCTGATGATGACACAAAGTGTCGAAATCTAGATCGAGTCTCTTAATTAAGTATTGTAGGAATTTACAAAGTTAATTTTAATTATTTAAATGAATTTCTACAAAGTAATGGCAAAACAATTAACTATATACAGTAGATAATTTCAACTGCCCATAAGATAACACGTAAATATCAATGTTTCAATTTACAGACTTTTAATCTTTTTTCAAATTAAAATTAGAAATAATACACCTATGTTCTTCGGACCTGGACTGTTTCAATGAAAAATAAATAATATTTCTTATTCTTATAATCACATTTTGAATACGATACAAAATTGCTTAGGTTCTACATTTAAATCATATTTATTGGAAAATTTTAAGCTTTTTAACAATGTTGGCTTCCTCACTGTGTCATTGTTAAACCTTGAGATTTTATTGTTGCCTTAATCATTATAATATATGCATAAGGAAAGCATGCTTTGAATGCATTAATACAAGAGAGAGGAAGAGAGAAAAGAGAGAGGATGAAAGAAAGGAGATAGAGGAAGAAAGAAAGGAGAGGGAGAGAGAGAGACAAAATTAAATGTTCCATAAATTAAAAATAATTTTGGATGAATAAGAATGGTATAGTGTAATGTATTTTTTTGTCATACAATTTCAATTCACTGAAAACTATTTTTACTCTCTGGAACACCCAATTATGTGAATTTTATATTTATTGTTTACTTTTTAGTGCATATATTAGTTGCTTTTATTAATTTTTATTTCAATTTTAACTTAATACTTAATTCATGCATACCTGTCATATTTGATGGGCAATTACGCTAGTATTGTAATGTTTTCTATGTGATTTGTTTATTTTGTTATTATAATATGCTCCTCAGATGTTTTTGTGTGATGGGCATTGTGGAGTTTCATGATGAATTGTTCCATTTACAAAGGGTTGTGTATCACCAAAAAGGATGAGAAGAACTGCACTAGTATACATTTATTCCAAAACTCTCTTAGAATTATTTCAGTTTTAAGTTTCTTTTATATTTTCAGGTTTTGACCTACATTACCTAAGAGAAAAGTCTGTCATGGTAAGATGTCTGGATGCGAGCCTCGTGACCCGAGGCACACAAACCACCATCAGCGGCTGTGTGGACCATTTTGTTGCAGTGCTCAATAATAACAGCGTGGGTAATGGCCCTGTGAGAGAAACGGAACCTGATGTCCAATTGTAGCGGCGTCTGGAGCCACGGGAACCTCCCGTGGCTGGTGTCACAGTTGTAGAGACCATTGTGTGATGACACACTTTCAGAAAGACTTTATTCTTGAAATGGAGGCTCAGTTTGCATGCCCCTATAATTCCCAAATATAAATATATTTCTAATCAAAGGAAAAAATGCTCTCGGTAGTTCATTTATATGTGTTGGAGAAAATGTGAAATACTGTTACTCTTACTGTGAAGAATTTGTACCTTATATCCAAATTATAACTAATGGACGGAGCAGCATCAAATGTTGCCTAATCAGTTGTTATCACTCATTTCAATGTATGTCCATTTGTGTATATATTAAATGTAATAATACTCTTCTAAGTGTATACTGTATGTGCTGTGACATAATCAAAAATGTGTTTACATCCAAAATTCTACCTTGTGTTATTTACTCTGAAAAGTGTCAAATTTAACACATTCCGTGTGGGTGCAAATTCATTTGCCATTCCCAGTGACGGGGTATTTTTTTCTAATTTTTGCTAGTATAGATGTTAAGGAGCTATAATTATCGTACTTATATATGATATCCAAAAAATCGGCTGGCAGTGAAATGGCTGCTTCCTCTGCGATGGTTAGGGAACAACTAAGAGTATAACAGTGAAAAAAGGCCACCCCATGCATGCTAGCACCCAAACTAAAGGTAAATAGCATCCCTAGACCGATGACTTCATATGAAGTCGGTACACATGACTTCATATGAAGTCACCCACACTGAATGTTTTAATAAGTGAATATTTTCAAATAATTGTTAGAGCTAACAATAAATGATTAAAATCTAGCAGCTCTTTGATGTATTTGTTACAATAGGTTATGAATGCCAATGAGTGTAAAGATTATGTAATGATACAATATTTGTTCACATTTTATTATAAACTTGGAAAATTTATCATAGCATAATATTTCATGTTCCAGCATTTTAAAGTGAATGTTATATGATTTATAAAATTGTTGCAATTACTTCCAGTAAACTTAATAATTTCATAGCATTCTTTGTGCTCATAGAACAACAAATTAATATGCTAGGTAGAAGATTGTCATTTTTCTCCAGTGACAAATATTGTATAGTATTTATAGAATCTTTATATCTTTAAGCAACCAACCAAATGTAATAAATACCTATAAATAAAAGAGCTAATTTATGATTCATTGTTATAATTATAGTTGAATTCTTGATTATAAAAATACCTAAATTTTTAAATTCATCCAATATTTTACCATTGACATAAACAATAATAACTTTTTCATAATGAAGAGCTCAATCATGATTAATATGACCATCTCAGATTCAATAATTACTTTCCATTCAATTTTTATACTAAATTATCTCTAAACATCTCAATAAAAATTGGCATTGCTATCCCTAGAGTCATCCTCATACACATGGAAAATATTCTCTTTACATAAACTTTATTAATGTTTTGACAACCTCATATATGAGAAAAATCATACATGGCAAATGGTTATAGCCTGAGGTATGCTGCCAAATATATAACAACCAGCTCACAGTCATGGCTGCCCCCTAGCAGTCAGACATTCCACCCAGCATCCAATGCATCCCCTTTGGTGCGTCCCTGATGTCGCATTGTCTGGTTATTGCGGGAATTATAAGGGATTTCAATAAAAGAAAATATTTTAAATAAATATTTAGTAATAAAATGTCTCCTTAGGAATCGTTTTCAAATGAATGAATGCAATATGCGATCTGCTATTCATCATTAATAAATTGTAATAAATTCGCACAATGCTTGAGTGTTTACCAAATTTACCTTAGAAAACTATTTCGCAGTTTATATGTGTTTTTCAGTTATCCATGCCTGCGCTAGTCCCAAATGACACAGATAATCGAGAATTTATTCTACATACATTCTGGGAATTGGTTCTAGGCAGTTCCATGTGGTTCCTGGTCTATGATACTGATGGTGTTGTTGTCGCTCTATGACAGTCTTCAGCAGCCAATGAGCAAACGCCGTGACGAATTTGAAAGAGTTGGAGATATTTCTGGATGTTTCCCTGCCATACCGATATCCTCCATTAGTTATCAATGTGAGAATGGCTGTTGAATTTTTGTCGTTTTTTAATACAGGTAAGGATGCTTTGACTATAGAGGAGTATATGAATGAATGGTTAACAACTTCATATTATGCAGGTTGATACATGCGACTCCTTGTTTGTGTTAATTGTGTCATTTTCTGTATGTTGCAACGTTTCCATTAACTTTATAAAATGAGCAACAAGAAAGTCCTATAAATGCGGAAGTGCTTCGCAATCAGCTGTGGGAGGACAAGGGGATGGAACAATGAACCATATCTGAAATTGCATTCGTTTCCTCGTACGGAATCCATGTAAGTAGCTACTAGGGTTGCCACCTCTCCCAGAATTCCGGGATTCTCCCGGAATTAACCCACCTTGGATACATATATACCGGAATCTTGTAGAATTTGTCCATGACCCCAAAATTTTCCTAATTGAATAGTCTTCAGCTATATTAGTATTTTTACCTAATATTAAGTTGAGATTTTGATAGAATCACTTCCTTTGACTCCAATTAAATGATACCTAATGTATAAATATACACTTTATACAGGATCATGTTGGTCACTACCTCTTATGCACCACTAAAGGTTCGCCTGATTTTTATTACAATTTAAACCAATTAATATACATTCAAAATTGTTTTAGATTTATTTTCAAGAGTAAATGGAGATGACTGAGAATTAAATTAAATTGTAATGCTTGTGCTTTAAGTTAAAGTATCCAACGTAGCTTGTGAACGTGTGTTCAATGCTATTAATGAATTGTGCTATAAATGTCTAAACAAATTAAGAGTGGATCATGTCAAGACAAATTCAAGTATGAACCAATTTTAATTACTCTTTTAAAGATATCTATGCCTTTTTTCTATCAAAACCAGATCTTTTGGAGACTGCTCGACGTAGTTCAATTTATAAATTCAAATGAAATAAATGAAGTATGACTTCTGAAGTAATGCTATTTTTAAGAGTTATTTATTATAACATATAATAATGTTAAATATTCATATATTTTCTAAATAATACAAGTCTTATTGTTCTCTTTAGTTGTTTTTTAACCTACAAACAATCCCACTATTAGCTACTCATGGATATCTCCTGGAATAAACAATTTACAAGGTAGCAACTCTAACTTTAACAATAAAAGGTTAAATAATCATCATATATTTCCTAATAACTAAATAACAATTTTTATTGCTCACTTTAGTTGTTTTTCAACCTAGAGAAAATTCATCCGGAATTTGCTACTCATGAGAAGGAAATCTCCCAGAATCAACTACTCATAAGGTGGCAACCCTATAAGTAGCATATAATGTGAGTGGAATAATTGAATAAGTTTGATTTTATGGTAAGACCTACGTAAAAATTGGCCATGAAGTAGAAGCGTTCAGGGAGTTCCTTTCATGTATTGAAACAATATATCAATTAATAAATTTATTTATATATTTTATCTCGTTTGGAGATACGCTGAGTATGTCGTGAACTTCCTGTAGTAAAACGATCAAAAATTCATTATGCCGATACTTAGTATACAGATTATTCACATATCGAGGTATTACTGTAGTTAGATATGTATCTCAGCATTTTGAATTTTAATAATAGTGACCATTTCACGAGATACTACTTCACTATGGCTTCTTTTCATGTAATGCATATCTTCACTTTAGGCTCTCGAGGAGCAAAGTTGTATTTGATGCATATGTTGAAGTGTTACTAATTCTATAATTTTATCATTCCAGGTACCAAGAATGGGTTTTTAGGGCAGGAAACTCCGCTTTATTTGGTATGGCCATTCAGAGCCATGCCTAGGCATGTGCACGGCACATGGGTGCCAGCTTGGAGGGGCGCCCTGAGTAGAGGTCTACATGGGCCACGGGTTATGCGTGATATTTGAAAATATATTTTCATTTTAAGTATTAAAAATTTTATATATACATTTATGAAATTCAATAATTAATAAAATATCCCATAATAGATGGACAACACACCTGGAAAATCTAAAAGAAAACCGTCTGGCTACCAATACCAACAGTTAAAGAAAAAGAAAGATGAAGAAGTGAAGAACGCTAGTTCTTCAATAACAAGTTTCTTCCCATCAAAATATTTGGCTTCATGTCAAGCATCAGAATCAACATCAGGCACATCATCACCTCTCTTAGAACCAACGCCGGTTCCATCAACATGTCTCAACACATTTTTGTTTAATGAAGAAAGAGAATTAGAGTTGTTCGAACTCGAGCCTGATTATGACAATAATAATAATAATAATTCGTCTTTATTGAGGGCGATATTTAGACAATAATGTCCATTCTTACATATAACCCTAATGTTACAAGCACAAACATCCATGTCCTAGGCGGGATTCGAACCCGCGACCTTAGTATCCATTGGCAGAAACTCTAACCACCCGTCTACCAAGGCCGATGACAATGAGCAGGAAGAAGAAGAGGTTGCTAGAGATAATGATCCCGGTACTTGGCCGGAAGAAATCAGTGATAATAATAGGGTTTACCTAATCAAGATTGGTCCTAAAAAAGAAAAAGATTTCAGTTTTCCGAAAGATAATTCTAATAGAAGTTTTTGTGAATCTTATTATTACAGAACTTTAAGTAACGAAGAGCAAGTATTGCGTGAGTTGAGGCAAAAAGAATAGCCGAAACAGTAAATACCGTAACAGATTTCTATATTGATGTTAGAAGATTACACACAAGCATGGACAATGAAGGCCCAAAAGATCCTAAAGAAAAATTTAAAGTCAAATTATTTTATGTTATATTAGACCAAACTTTAACCGCTATGAAAGAAAAATTTATATTACTGGAAAAACATTATGAAAATTTTAACTTTTTATATAAAATATCAAAATACTCTTCAATGGACAAGGATTATATGATGAAATGTTGTAAATATTTGCAGCTGGAATTAACTTATGATGGAAATAGCGACATAAATGCTATTGATTTATTTGATGATGTTGTAGCAATTCAACCATTCTTAACCAAAAGTATGATGGCATTGGACATTTTAAATTATTTATTTAATAATGATTTAATAAGCATATTCCCAAATATCGGAATATCATTAAGAATACTTTTAACCATCCCACTTACTATTGTGACTGAAGAACGAACTTTTTTAAAAATTAAATTGATACAAAATTATCTATGTTCCTCCATGTCGCAAGATAGGATGTCGAATTGATCAACACTCTCAATAGAACATCAAATACTGAACGATATAAATACACATTCAATAGTTGAAAAATTTGCTTCTGCAAAAGCAAGAAAGTTTCATTTCCTATGAATTTTTATGTATACTGTATTCCTTTTTTATAATACCGTTGCAATTTCTTTTGTAGTGTAACTAAATTATTTAATAAATAATTGTAAAATGCATCTCGTTTATTATTCTCTTTTTTAGTAAAAAACAAACAGTTATCTCATGCACGCATAGAAATACCATTTATATCAAATCGATAAAGAAATTGCTACAAATTTGAAATTATATTTGGGGTGCCGAAATTATGTAGCACACAGGCGCCAGAACCCCATGGCATGGGCCTGTGGCCATTAATAGACTTACCAAAAGGGCTTATTTGTGTATTTTTATGTTTGTGGAGTCGGGACTTTCATGGCTCATTTGTAGTGTTCACAGAATCAAAGAGAGAACTGCCATGGAGGTGTGTAATATGCTGTGTAGGTATAGTATTTGTGTAAGTAAAAGGTTATCAAAGTTGTTAATTTAGTTTCTAGAATTAGTAAAATATACTAGTAATATGTATGTATTTTGTAATTATAAATTATATTTACTTGATAACCTTTTACTTTTGATAATTATGTTAACTGCATGATAGCCTTGGGTGTTTGTGTTGTGATATTGATATATTACCTTGGAAGTGATATATTGGAGCCAGTGGCAGGATGCTTAATATTAGTGGTAATCCATTGGAGGTTTTGGTACACTGCAATTGGTTTGTCAGCTTAGTCCCTTGGCTATTGTTTGGGCACAATTACAATAAAATGATTTGGGCATATCAAATAGTGGGTATTTTATTTTGCATGGAGTTCTTTGTTAATTGCACTTGTTCCTGAGGAGATCAACTGAATTTACATTGGCCCATTCCTACTTTATCAGGTATGTGTTAGTGGCAAAATATTATATATATATATATATATATATATATATATATATATATATATATATATATATATATATGTATACTTAATGGATGGTGACTAATGTGAATGTTTCATTGCTATTTCAATCAACATTTGTTTTGATTCCTATGCTTATTGATTCATTGAGACTGACAAAAATCACTTCTGTTCCTACTTATGAGTTGTTTCTTTTTGGCTATAGTAATAATGACAGTGTTTGTCTGGTCACTAGCTTCTGTAGATTTTGTATGTCGCTTTTTGAAACATGATCTGCCTTGCTTCAGAATTATTCTTTTGGATATGTCACAAACATATTGTTGTAATGTTTTTTAATGTGTGCCTGTTTCCTATGTTTATTAAACAGTACTTGTTCTACGTGGTTATATGTTATATGTACAATATTTCTTCTGCAATAAAATTTTAAATTTTAATTGTTGTTCCTTCTATTCTCACCCATTACTCCTGTGGTTACGTTAATTTAAAATTTGATTTGCTAAATAAATTAATTTTATTTATCGAAAAATAATAAAACCAAATTGGTGTTAGGCTTTTTGAAAAGTGCGCTCGCGATCTTTACCGAGCTTCCATTGGCTGAAATTCGTCTGCTGTCTGTACTGAGCTACGATTGGCTACTCATACGTCAAGTGGCGACAGCAGCGCCACCATGCCACCATCGTCGTAGACTTGGAACTGCATCAAGGAATTCCTTTTTAAGACGCCAAGTTATCTCCAAATTTTTTGTTCTTTTCGGCGTGCAGCTTTCTGTGGTGTGGTTGCTTGGTTTTGGCGTGATAGTTCGGCCATTGGTTCGGCTTGATTTTAAAAGGTAAGGAAATCTTTATGTAATCGATTTGTTCAGAATTTTGTTAATTTAGCGGTAATGAATGCTGGATTGATGTAGTTTTTACTTATCGTAAAGTGCGCCTTTGAACTCGACACAAATGTTAGTTTGTTCATTACCATAGTTAAACATCGATTAAGAGACACGGTTATTTTGGATTGACGCAATTGTATTTTCGTGTTGTAATGTTTCAACAGACCACGTGTACTTTAGGCGGACTTGAGAAAGTTGAGACATGAATGTGGTTATCGAGCAGTCTCGAGTTTTTCAAAGTTACGCCAGTGGTGCGACGTTGGGACGCGAAACTCTCAATAAAGATCCATCCAAGATACATTGACGCAAAATTTAGGCTAAATTGTTTCCAAGTTAATCAAAATCGATTAATGAGATTTAAAGGTTTTTGGATAGTACCGTTTTAATACTAAATAGGACCTTACAAATTCTTTCTTGCGTTTACATTGTTTTAAGAGAAAATTTTATTGGGTCGAATAACGTATTTTGTGTTATTACGAGCCTCGGATATCAAGTTTTCAAAAACGCTGGAGTCGTCGAATGGATCTGTAAGCATGAGGTAGGCATGTAAAAGTGGAATTCGATCGCACTGAAGAAGTATAGTCAAATTTCCATCATTGCGTATTTATAGTAAAATCTGTGACGGTCGAATGATACATTTGATTGCGTTATAGGCCGCCGTGGTTTTCCTGCGATTCCATTCTTGATTCGAGACAGGTCAAATATCAATGCATGGTAGCATACTTGTGCTTCATGAGATTGTTTGCGATTTTGTTCCCGAGAGTTATAAGTGACATTTTCTTATCGTGAGAGCATTTCATTAATTACAGCATGTAATTGTCGATCGAGAAACTCATGAAAATCGCGATATATTCAGTTGCCCTTTAGTTATGTAGTCAGTATGTTTTAGTGGGATGGTTTTGAAAGAAGTATTAAATTTAACTAAGTGCCTTATAAAAAATAATAGTGGCTAAGTTTACAACACGTTCCCCAGAGTTGATCCGGCTTATCCTGTAGATTGCGCCCGTGTCCCCGTGTCGATGTACTTATCGATATTCTTATGTTATTTTGTGTGGTAACGCATTTGAATTGTGATTTAGAATTCTTCCAGTTCATTTTAATGTTGATGTTCAGCTTTAAAATGTGATTTCTCGTACTTAGCTTTAAATTGTGGCTTCTAGTAATTACTTTTGATTTGTTTCAAATTGTGTTTTATAGTATTTTTGTTGATTTTTATATAAACGTAGTTTTGCGCGTTTGCTTTGCTTCGAGAACCCAATCTCCGCTGGCGTTGAGAGAGATATTGGTGTAGGATATTATTTCAGGGGCATGTATCAAAGGTACTTTCCTATTGAAGTCTAACTCGCAGATGACATTGTAACTGATCGACCATGTAGCAATATGAAATATTGGTGGTGAGTATTATCAATGCATTTTAAAAAGTAATTTGATTCAGCTTTTATATAGAGCATTATCATATTGACGTTGAAGTAATGCTGTTGTTTGATATTATCTCAGAAGTTTCTTGCAAGCATTGTCACTGCATTTTAATGAATACCTTGGATCAATTTAGTCATGTAGCCATGCATTTGTTTTTGGAATTTAATTTCTTTTAGCATATTTTCGAAAATAGTGCATCAATAGATGAGTTCATTTTTATAAACAAAAATTTTACTCAACATAATCCAAAGAAGGTTTTATAATCATGAAAATGTAAAATATATTACATCAAAATACCATCATTGCCTAACTTCAGTAATAACCTTAGAGACAAGATGTGGTTTGAACCTATCCCAAATGACAGTTAATTGATGAGAGGGAGTTTAACCAGATATTAAAATTGTAGTACTGAAAACAAATAAAAATCATGTAGTTTAATATGCAAGAGGAAAGAGGTCATTTAAGATTTGGAGAAAATTATTTAGACTGGGGTAGATAAATGTTTCACATGCATTAGGATTGCGGTGGAGTTTGAAGAAAATGGTGGGGTCAAAAGTTGGTGTCTAATTTTGGAGCAAAAGTCAGTCATAAGAACAGAACAGAGGATGCCAGGAACAAGTCTGGGATGAAAAGATAAATGTAACGGATATTTTTCAGAAAGAGAAATTTTTGGCTAGGAAAATTTCCTTATGTTACAGTGGAACTCGGGAAATTCCTTGGAGTTCAGTTGGGCTGTGATACTAAAAAGGTTTAGAAATATTGTTTTAAAGTTCCAACAATGTATATAACTGGCTAAAAAAATTTCTTGTTACAGAAACAATTTGTGTTGTTCAATTTTTATCTCTTGCTTTATCTTATCAAAATCGGGTCCTCATACTATTCATTAAGTATGTAAGGATAAGAGATATAACCGTGACATCAAATCAGAAGCAATACACCACCTTTTTGAAACATGCATGCTTGCTGTTCGCGAATTTGGACTTTGCGAAAAAAAATTTGACCATTACTTGTTTTGTGCATAATACTTGCATTTCGTGTCATGCGTTTACAATGCCAGTTAAATAACTGGCTAAAAAAAATTCCTATTGCAGAAACAATTTGTGTTGTTCCATTTTTATCTTTTGCTTTATCTTATTGAAATCTGGCCCTCATACTATTCATTAAGTATGAAACGATAAGAGATAAAACAGTGGCATTAAATCAAGCAATAGTATTAATTTTTTCCACTTAAAGTGCAATATCCAGGTCTTGTACTAAATGCTTCACTTTCAGCAAAGTTTAAAGCTTTGAATATTCTTCTTTCACTTAATATTCTGAGATGAAGATCTCTATTAATTATACATGTGAATTGAATTTTTTTTAAATTGGAAAAATATCAAACTCATAATGAGAGAAAAATGTTATTTATTAAAAATTTCTATTAAATATTTGTGAATCATAAAAGAGGCCTCTCTCACACTTTGTACTGGGTCCTGCTATATTCTGAAGACTCCTTATATTGAAATTATAATATAAATGCTGGAATTCCTCATCACATTGCCACTTGCCTTAAATGTGGAATGATACAAGAATTACTTTATTTGACAAAATTGATTAAATTGGGTGACTTGAAATATTTAACTAATGGATTCGTTTCTATTTATGCTTACCAGTAGTCAAAAGTTACTGTTGAACAGTCTACTGGAATTAATTTAGAACATTAATTGCTAAAGAGTACAAAATAAGTTGAAATAAAAAATATTTTCAATGTCGAATTCCAAAATCAAGTAAAAGAAAAATGGATTGAAATTAGCTATACTTCAAGTCAATCTGCAAAGATAAATTTACCAATATTGTCAACTTATTTTAATCCCTTAAGTCTGTGCAAAATTATCACAATTCCACCATCAGGTGTGGCATTTTTATTAGGCTGGTTTCCAAAGGAAACAGCATTATGAAGTAATCATGTGTGTGTGTGTGTGTCTCTCACTAACAACTATTGCATCAATGGGCTGATTTTCATGATGTGCTGCCAGGGCTCACCTCCTGGCTACATTTTATTTGGCAAAGATTGAAGTCCAGGGTTTGATTCCAGGAACGGTTTTCCCTATTTGTTTTACATAGAAAGTCTCAAATCCATCATGCAGAGATGTTTTCTTTAATGCTTTAAAATTGTGATATCGGAGCCAGGATTGTATTGTTCTAAGGGGAAAAGAATGTAGATTCTAGTTCTCATCACAGAATTTTTATAATTTATCATATTTTCTTGAATTTCTACTAAAACGGCATTTTTGCATTTTAAATCGCATTTTATTGAATTGCTCCAATGAAGACGATTATTACCGAACTGAGCTTGAACGTAGTTGAGTGAACAAATGGGTTATTTTCATTTCCACTCAATTACCCTTCAGCAATGGACAGCCGATCCATACATATTACCATATAAACAGTAATATTTATTAAATTCGTTTATTAAAAAATACATATGAAATATAATGTCAGAAAGAGATTTTGATGTTGCTTTTGGTATTTTAAACCTGATAATGCTCTATTAATTTGTTTTCCAATTTTTCTCTATCATTGATGAACTATGCATTACAAATGGTATTTATGGTATGAGAATTCCTTGGAATGACTAACACACTGAAACATTTCCTGTCAATATAAGTAATCAGTTTTGGACGTGAACTTTGTGAAACCAGCCTGCATTGGTCCTGATTTGGACTTATTGTTTAACCCTTCAGTGATGGAGGTGATTTAAATTATAGTCTACCCTCGGATGGGGGGACATTTAAACAAAAGTTGGGATTTTGATGTACGGAGATAATTATTTTTCTTTTTTCTATTTGATGGATTTGCTTGCAATTTTTATATAATTACCATAATACTATTGTTGTTGTACCTGTTTATTTTTGTTGTGATATTCTTTTCAAGTATTACAATATCGCTCGGCAAATAGATTATCATTTCATAAAACAAGAATGATTAGCCTAATAGTACTTCTTTTAGGCATGCGAGATTTGTTTTGTTGCCTCCAACTCCATTCTAATAGCATGGTCATAATATTCTTAAACAGACTGCAGATGGTTTATCCTCTTCTTCGTTCTCATGACTATGCAGTCCCGTCTCCGAGCGACCGTTCCCTCTCTCTGGCACTCCCCCGCAATCTCTCACACAATTCATCGCACTCAGGAATTGTTTATAAATAGCACAAGATCGACCTATAGTGTGAACGAGGGTGATGAATGTCTCAAAAACTAGTCCGCATTGTCTTTCCTCCCGCACGATCTCGTCTTAGCATGAACTGAATTTTTAAATCTGTAATGTCCCTTAGGCTCTACTATTTGAGAAATACTATGAATTGTTTACAAACATGAATCTTACCATAAAACTATAGCTATTATAACTTTATTTTAATTACCTTATCAGTTTAATTTTGTGTGGTAAGTCTCGAAAAGGAAACACGTTGCCTCTCGCCTTTTTATATTGTTCTGCATATCTGTTAGTTTCTTCTGCTATTATTTTTATCCGATCTTTGTCATAAAATAGTTCAAAACATTCAACAATATAAATCGCACATTAAGCAATATTCTGAGCTCTGGATTTTCCAATAAATACCTCCTGTTGTTCAATAAAATTTTACATGCTTTCCCAGTGAAATTATTCGTCCCTTTTCTTTTCATCTTCACTATCTGGCTGATTTATGAGTTCGTCTGCAACTGCAACATCATCAATATAACTAAAACCACTATCACCATCACTACTATGTGAAATGTCATTTTTTGCAACTTTTCATCACTGAAACCCAGTGCACATTTACTAGCCATTTCTATACAGGAAAAAGAAAAATGCTCAAATTTTTAAGAATATATTCTTAAAAACAGATGATATGTAAAGTAGAGGTATTCATTAAGAACTTTTTAATAAATTTCAAGCTGTACCGTTTGTGCAATGTGGATGTATTACACAAAATGGAACCAAGGGACTGGAGTGTTTCTCTATCTTTGCACAGCCATATTTGCATTTCTTTCAATGAAATAATAAGAATGTCTTTCAGATGTACTTAGAAAAGGGCTCTACTAATAGATTTGGGTGATCATGCTTGGTTTTTTGGGTTCTTCATAATCAGCACCATATCTTTCCATGCCCATGCGCTCATATATCTGTCAGAGTGTGACTGATGCTTAAAAGTCTTGAAAGTCTCGAGGTTATAATGTCCTTTTGCCATCAGCATCTTTCTTGTTTACAAAGGGACTAATGAAGTTTTTGAGATGGTATATTTTGCTTTTATTTTAAAGATTTGAGCCACTTCATTCGCATTTTGAACATTCATTCTTGGTCTATTTTTTTCCTAACAACATTTTTGTCTTATATTTTCATATTATTTTTTGTTAAAAATGTTGTAAAAATTTATAAAAGAATGATGGATTTACTTTTAGAAAGAAACTCGGATGCAGAAAAAAATAAATTAGAATAGTGGGCATGATGGTGAAAAAATAGGAAACAAAAACTTTGCCTGCCCTCATGTCAATCGGTTGAGTACACGTCTTTGCGGCACAATAAATTTGATGTTGCATAATTATTGCATTCAGAACAAATAAATTCTTGAAGTTATATAGAAAAGAAAACCTTTGCCTTTCACAATTAAAAAACCATTTGAAAATTGATCAAAAACTCTTCTCACAAGAATAAATTAAAACAAGCGTGGCATGGGTCGGTACCCTGCACAGAGTTTGGTGGCATGTGAAGAAATCGAAGTCCGTACGGTGTACCGAGGTCGGCGCTGAAGGTTAATTAAACTAAAGGGTGAATTTATGTTGTATCATCAAAAACATAATTTTATGAAATGGAAATCATTTTATTAATCCTGTAGAAAAATTAATATTATTAACAATTAGAAAAAATTTCAATTTTTTATTATGAATTTTCTTTTGTTATTCCCATTGTATATGATAGCATATTTCCTAGTTTTTTTCTTGAGTTGGTGGATCTTTTGTCCATATTTAAAGCATTTAATTGTAATCAATTTGCTATATTGTAAATCACTGTCCTGTGGGAGGAGTTGTCTATCCTTCCCCTGCAGCCCATAAACTTGGATGTAAGCTTAGGATATTTTAGCACCCATATGTAAGGCATCCAACAAATGGATTGTAACACATTGTATGGGTGCAAATTTGTTTGCCATTTCTGGTGATGAGGTGACCTCATCTAATCGGAAAAAATCCAAAACTGCTTGCAGGGTTCGAACCACCTCATCTGAGATAATCACCGCATAAGACGAGTGATTTAGTCACCTCGGCCACCAGATCTACGTGTTAGTGCTGCGATAAATGTTAATTTGAATTCATGTGGGAAGATAGATACTGTAAATACCTGCGTATAATGCGGACTTTTTTTTTTTTCGAAATATTTGAGTTAAAAATTAGGATGCGTGTTATAGGAGGGTACAAAATCATCCTATTTTCATTTGAGCCCATATTTCCACAATTTCGGCACATTAATAACTGCCCTGGTATTCTCATGTTTTTATTGGTAATTTTTACATAAAGATAGATAATAGTAAAAATTTATTAACTAATTCTATAAGCATGCATTAATTAGATATAAAAAGAATCAATTCAGTATTTGTTCATTTTAGAAGCCAAAAAATTCTCCATCACTGGACCATTTTTCTTAGATGTTATCGGAATCGTCATCTTCGGTATCTTTTGTATCCTCCGTTGCCAGGCGGGTAGAAAGTCAAGATGATGTATATGTGCTAGTTCCCACTGTTGGAGAAGGGGGGCAGGAGTGTCATAGGGTAAGGCGCGAATAATCCTAACATTGTAGCAACTATTAAAGGGGACATAGTGAGTATTGGCGTGTAATGCAACTGGGAGGGGGCGTGTGAGAGAAACGCTATTCCGGTGACCGTTCATGCGGATGTTTTATACATATATATATAACAGCTTATGAAAAAGGAAAGGTAAAAGGAATATATGGATGGCAACAAGATGTTGGGATGAGGAAGCCCAGTAAACACTCACCAATCGGTCGACTTCAAGCTGGCAAGGCCCTGGGGATGTCGAAGCGACACATGTAAAACAACACTAAAAACAACACAGAAACAAAACTAACGTAGAAGCTTTTGGAATGATTCCTTCTTTAGCTAACAAAAGAGACAACTTTTAGTGTTGTTTTACGTGCGTCGCTTCGACATCCCCAGGGCCTCGTCAACTTGAAGTTGACCGATTGGCTAGTGTTTACTGGGCTTCCTCATCCCAAAATCTTGTTGCCATCCATATATATATATATATATACACACACACACCTGAATATGTTTTGGACCCCATCTAATCTGAAAAAATCCAAAACTGCTTGCAGGGTTCAAACCACCTCACCTGAGATAATCACTTCGTAAGACAAGTGATTTAGTCACCTCAGCCACCAGATCTATGTGTTAGCGCTGCGATAAATGTTAATTTGAATTCATGTGGGAATATAAATATATAGTATTAGTGGCATTTTTCATATTTTTTTAGATTGTTTTCTTTTTAGTTTATTTTTATAATTTCATTATTTTGACAACAGTTATCTCATTATTTGTACTATATAACCTTAGCTTTCCTTTACTGTATTTATAATGTGAAGCGAATCTGAACAAATTTCAAGCATCCATCATAGCAATGAGATTAAACAAACTATTGTCATGGTTCATGATGTAACAGAAGTATCTTTATTTTAATGTAGATTTGTTTTGATGCAAGCATTCCTACGTTTTTTGAAGGGATATTTCTGCTAATAATTTATTCATTTAAAATTATTCTGAAAACTGTTTTCCCTATGAAAGGGCCATTGAAAACATCGTATATTTTCGTTGATTTTAAGCAATATGAATGGATAAGTCAGTATTTTCATTTCTAGTTTTTTCTTGAGTTGACGGATATTTTGTGTGCATATTTCAAGCATTTAATTGTAATTAATTTGCTATATTGTAAACCAATGTCCTGGGGCGGGGTTTGTCTATCCTTTCCCTGCAGCCAATAAACTTGGATGTAAGCTTAGGATATTTTATCACCCATATGTAAGGTATCCTACAAATCGATTTTAAGCTTTCTTGCCAGACAAATGTTAATGAATCTTTCCATATGGAAAAACTGCTTTTTTGCCACTAAAATTATATCTATAAACAAAAGTACAACCTTATAAGGAGCGATGTTGCAGCATGGAAAAAAATCGCCCGAGAAAATTATTTTATATAAGCTTAGATGAAGAATAGCATAAAAGGTATATCAGACTTAAAAGGCTTGCTCAATAGGGAAAAAAATACTCGAAAATTCACTTGCCAAATAGCACTAAAGAAGCTCAATTCAAAAGTACTGTTTGGGGTTTTATTGCTTGTAAACTGTGCCAAAACATTGCCAAACAGTCTTTTATGAATGCTTACACTGCATCTCAGGGAGTCCAGCAAGTCGAAAATAATATCACTAGATAGCTGAACACATCCTTTTAGCATGACAGACAGAGAAGGCATTCACAGAAAGATGAATTATTTTTCGAAGTGCACATATTTGTGCTCCTCACTTGGCAGATGACTTTAATGTGCACTTATATGCGCTTATCCCACTTAATGGATTAATAAACCAGTACTCATCAACAGATGATGGTGGCCATTTAAAGGTTCAATCAATGCCAGGGGGCTATTACTGTCTCTCCATAAATTTCAACAATTTTATTAGATCATCATAGTACATTCTTGAAAGAATTGTCATCCAAAGATTTCTAATGAGAAATAATATCCTTTTTCAAACTCTTTTTGCAAAATTCAGTCAAAATAAACAATTTTCTCATTATTTCTGTATTGAATTCACCTTTTTAATTTTTTCATTTAGGTGCTTGCACTTTATGCAGATTCAGAATAGACCAGGTTGAGCAGAGCAAGTGGATGTGCATGCTGTTGGACAGAGCAGAGCCATGATGTGAAGAGCCTTACTTTGCAGTACCCAGTATATATATGCATCTGGGTGTGGGAGTAAAGAGATGATTTGGCTGGAAGATATGGGATGAGAGAATGGTTTTATCTAGTGGTTGCAAAATTCTGGTTTGTTCACATTGGCAGACAATAGTCAAATGGAATGAGAATGAGTATTCATTAAGAAGTGTTACATTTGGATTAAATGACCTATCCTAACTTATGATTGTTCTTAATCATTTAATTCATTATATTTGTTAAAGAAATGTAAATAGTGCAACCTCAAAAACGTTTCATATCTAGGCATTGTGGACTCGATTATTTTGGATGCATGGGTATTTTATTTCTCAAAATATAAGACATTAATTTTCTATTGGAGCTTAAGCAGCCTTTATTTTATGAAATCAATAATTTTGAGTAATCAATTTCATTTTGTGTATAAAAGTTACCTAGCATCCTTCATTAAATTGAACTTCTTTTATTAAAAATGAATTTGACTTAGCATTAATAGGAGTCTAATATTGTAACAAGTTTCATAGGATTACAAAGGTCATAAAAAGTCAAGTAGATACTCCAAAATTATATTTGGAATTTAAAATTCTTAAAAATATTCTACATGCCTAAAATTAATATTAGATTGACTTATGAGGTGGCACTGTATTCCTGTTTACAAACTTGTGCATAGTGATAGAAAAATTGGATGGTAGAAAAAATCACTATTTAACATTAGTAGGTGCAGTTGTCAAAAGAATGTTTGATAGTATTTTGGATAAGAATTTTCAGTATTTCATATTAAAATTTTCTGGGAAAGTTTGTCATGCTTGTTAATTTCAAACTATTTTTGGTAGATGTGTTAAAGTAGAATGGGGAAAATGTCCTACATACTTAGTAAAGTTAGCTTTGGGATATGCTATGTTATCAAAATAGATTTGGAGATTAAAGTGAGCAAAATTTCAAGTAGTTTTAAAGTCTGGTTTCATAGAAAGATGAAATTTTAAAAATAATTTTTCTTGTAATGAGTCGTGTATCAAGAGGAAGCTAGTCAATTTTAATTTTATAGGTTCTTTTAAATTCCATCTACCAAATTCGCTAGATATTTTTCTTTGTAAATATTTCTCATCTATTCCAAGTATGAGTTATGATTGGGAGAAATTTAATCCAAATGTAACAATTCTTCCCATTTTAATTAATGCCATTTTTTGTTTAATGAACAAACTGGAAGTAGCTGCATCTTGGTCTAACCCTTCCTCATCCCATCTTTTCTAGCACTGTAGACAGATTCCCTTACTCTTACACCCACATTTGGAGGGGATGAAAGGGTGAGGGATTTCTTATCTCGCCCCTTTTTGAAAGAAGTGTATTGAAAAAATAACTTCTTGTAATTGATGTTATGTATTGTCATGTTTTCTGTACTCCAGTAAAAATTTTAAGTACAGTAAAAATTTTAAGTACAGTAAAAATTTTAAGTACAGTAAAAATTTTAAGTACAGTAAAAATTTTAAGTACAGTAAAAATTTTAAGTACAGTAAAAATTTTAAGTACAGTAAAAATTTTAAGTACAGTAAAAATTTTAAGTACAGTAAAAATTTTAAGTACAGTAAAAATTTTAAGTACAGTAAAAATTTTAAGTACAGTAAAAATTTTAAGTACAGTAAAAATTTTAAGTACAGTAAAAATTTTAAGTACAGTAAAAATTTTAAGTACAGTAAAAATTTTAAGTACAGTAAAAATTCTGTCCAGGAAAAATTCTAAGTACAAAAGAAGACATCAAATTGACAAGTTTTTTATTGTTCTTTGTATACAATTCATAGCAATGCAATAAAAGAATATAAAACTGAACCTCTGTTTTTCAATTCCTTATCAATAAGTCCATGCAATTGTCCCGGCCACTCTTTTAGGTATGTTGGACTTAGGGTGATTTTTTTAGGCACTTTTTTTGCTGGAAAATCCTCCCATTCGCCCCCAGATCACTGCTCCAGCTGAGTTTCTTGCTGCATTGTTGTTTTCTCTGCTTGCTGCTACACCTGTTCTGGTTTCACCATTACTCCATACACAATTTCTTCATTTCACCTGACAATCTCAACAAATAAAATTTCAATAAATTATTTTGAAATGAGAACACTTTCACTACTACTACAGTAACTCCCCTCATGCTAATGCCTCCTGTGTTTAAGAGAGAACTGGAGCCAATTAAATTCAACTTGTGAGCAGTGTACTCTATGAATAGAAGACAAAATAATGCCAGCAGTATTGAATAAAAACAAGTTACCCAATGCAATTCCTACACCCATAATACAAACGAATGCTGGGTAATCAATTTTTGCATGAAATTAATCTCCTCAATCCTGACAACATCAAACAAAGAAATCCTTAAAACCATGATAGTAAATAAAATTTTAATACAACTTCTTAAGTTGACTGCAATTATTAACTCTGTCAAGTCCATTATTAATAAAATGCAAAGTAAGTTAGCGGGTTAAAGTGTTTTAGCCAAAATAATTGTGCATAACATCATACCGTATTTACCTAAGACAGTTTCCTGTTATAGCATTTTTAAATTTTCTTATAATTGCATGACATGAAGTCAAATGAAATGAAGGAATAATTTCATTTTTATAACAGCAAGGATTGAGCTCATACTTGATAGATCATGCTGAATAATCTTACTAAAAAAATTTAGACCAATAACCGAGTGGTCAATGTAAAAAGAGATGCTATACAGAATTACAAATATCTATTTGTTTTTACATAATAATTCAGACGAGTGATACTACAATATAAAACTGATGTTAGGCAAATTTCATAAGTTTATAGAAAAGTGTCACTATTAGTTGCTTGAATATTAGTTAAGTTATATCCAGACACAGTAAATGCATCAAATCTAATGATTTGACAAATTTATCTACCATGGCAATAGAAATTGCATTGCACAACTCAACACTGCTGGCATTATTAGTTCACCATTCACAGAGTACACTATCCCTAGGATGACTAAGTCTTTCATGGCCAAATTGTTAATATTAGGTAAATTCAGCAATTCAAATCATTTTCATTATTAAAAGTGACCAAGAAAAATAAATATTTTTGTTAAGATGTGTTAACTATATATATAACAACTAGTTTTACAAAATATTTAGATATAATTAAGCAATTTATTATAAAATTCAAGAATCCCTTCTCAGAAAAGCTGACGAAAAGTCAATCACTCAATGTGTTCACCAAAATTATCGCTCAGCATAAATAAAAATTTGAAAAATAATAGAATCATTTGCCAAGTCTTCAGATGTTCGGAATACATGATTAGCATACAAAATATGGGAATTATAATCATAATGGTAGGAATAATTTAGCGAACAGTATATCACACAATGGCCATGAAAGAGTTCATTCATCCCAATCACATCTTAACCAACAGGAGGCATTAACATTACAAAGAATTAGAATTACAAAACCTCTCAAATTGGAATTAATAATCACCCTAGATTCATTAATGGTACCAAGAAAAAATGAATGAGCTTTCCACAATACATAAAAGCAAGAAACCTCACAATAAGATAAGATTTCAATAGCTCCTCTGAACAAGCCTCATTCCAAACTCTTAATTTATGCACTCTCTCTCCTTTAGAATACCTCCCCTGCATCCGCATTTAACTATTTTAGTGGCAGACGACTCTATATTCATTTATGTAAAATAGTTTGTCCAAGATTTAACTTGCAAAGATGTCATTACACAGAAGAATGTGTACAGTAATTGAATCATAGAGTACATTTTAGGCTAGTCAATATTTTTCGATAAAAATATTTTTTTAATTTCATGCTTCTCTCCAAATCCTAGCAATATGTTGATGGAAGAGTCTGTTATGGAGATTATCATGAGATTTTAGCATAAAATAATCACTCCATTGTTTCTAAAATTGTGCAAATATAGCATTATTACAATATTTTAACCTTATGCCAAAGTTAATTGTGGTTGAATATCAGAACATCAAAAACATTTAGGTAACTCTATAAGAGCAATTATTTCATGTAAAATGATTGCAAGAGTTTAAAATATTAGTATTCTTTGTAATATGACAGTTTAGCCTATAAAAATCAATACTTTGTAAAATATTATATTTTCAAAGTGACATCACTTTCAAAAATTTTCTGTAATATAAATGCCTTTGATGAAAAAGGGCTTGTAACTTATTTATTCACTATATGAGATTTTCCAGTTACCTGCTTTATTGGCCATGAATCAGGAAAATAAATACAAGATTGCATTTCTCAGAAGTTCATTGCTGGGAAATTGGCTATTTAATTATTTTTTAAACTAAAATTTATCAAATAATTTTATTCCAGTGCAAAATTACAGTAGAGCCCTAAACCGTTCATGTGTGCTTTATATGGATTACCTGGCAATCTTCAGTTAGTTTGAAATTTTCTGCTTACGTAGAAAATGAAGGGGACAAGCACTTATTTATTAAAACTGTTAACATGTCAGATCAATCAAACAAAAGATATTTCAGCAAAAGTGAAAAAAGTTGGCTATTCTTTGCCAAAAATGTAGTATAAATTGAATTACCTAACCTTTTATGTTAGATTGATTTTTATAAACAAAGGACCATCTTAAATGCACAGCGATGTGAAATTACTATAAGTGTGAATGAATGCTTTTGTAACATAGTTCATATTTTCTTCTTCTGGTTAATTAATAGCTTTTTAATTATTATGTGAATGATCTAACTGGTTAATTATTTAAGTTCCTTTATAAATCAATAAGCAGCAGTAATGCAAATTATTTGCAGTGATAAAGTGAGTATTTTCTGTTGCAACTTTTGCATCAACTAATGTTAGATTAAACTAAGGTCAGATACAGTCGAAGGATCAAAACATTTTTGACAAACTGTAACTTTAACATCACATTGAGAGTATGTTTTACTTAGTACAAATTTTCTAGCCCATCTGAAAGTTCATTTTATGTCGTGCATTTTATTTTTACATTTACAGAATTTTAATGAATAATAATTAACTGTGCCAACCCATCCCAATCAACACAGATAATCGGAGCTTTACTGTATTTCTAAATTGACAATGCTTTGTAATAAATGCATACAATATAGTGTTTTCTATGTAAGTGAGAAATATTTGATTTACCTAAGTCTTGAAATTTGGAAGAGTTACACATTTTTTGTATGACTGCAAAATGGCTTCAGGCAATTGCCAACAGCGCACTGGTATTCAGAGAATTAATACTACATAATACCATTCACCCTAACTCTCAACTTAGGCTCTCTTCTTTAGAATGCCACTCTATCTCTTACGTGTCCCTGGATTCACATTGTAAAAAATGTCACAGAAACAAGAACCTGAAAATAGTTTCCTTGTATGAATCACAGATATGGCCTAATCTCCTCTTTTGGCTACTTGAGTTATATGCATGTTCTATTTATTTCGAGCAATAAAGTGAGTTGCATGATTTATTCAACCCTAGAATGTTAATGTTGACTGTGAAAAGCATTGATGCTAAGCATTCATAAAAATTACAACTTTTTTTTTGCACAAGTTTTATGCATTAATTTGCAAGAAAAAAGTCTTAATAAAAACTATACATATATAATAATGTTATGCAATTAAAAAATGTGTTAGCCATTTATTTTCATCACAAATAAGGCAACATTTTGCTTTATATTCAGCACACATTGCTTTTGAACAATGCTTGCAATAAGTGGTGGTCATAAGTCGTTTTCTAGAAGGACAGTAACTGCAATAGTGGTAATATTAGGTGTTGAAGACTGCTGAGCAATTTCTGGCAAAGAAATGTATAAAATATTGGAAATCATATACGTATATTCCATGTATATATCAAAACTTAAGTTAATGCTAAGCAGTCGTGTTTTTTATGACGGTGTCTATTGTAAATGCAACAAAAATGCCTCTCTGGAAAATCAACACCACTCAAGGACATTGCACAACAAATACTGAGAGTACTAAAGGGAATACATCACTGCCATTGATAGAATCATGAAAAATCAGCAGTGTGACCAACCTAAGTCCTAATTTTTACAACACATTAGCATTCTAGGGTTAAGCATATAGAGCAGGGGTCCCCAAAGTGGTCGATATCGACCCCCAAGGATTGATAGCAGAATCCACGGGGTTGATAAACTCCGGAGGGTGGATTGGGGCTCAATTAAACTTTTTGGCTTGTATTCATATATTTCAGGTTAAAACCAGAATAACAGAGTTTTTACTAGATCTTATTTAAGAGAGTTTTAACGAGAGCTCAAATTCGTACCATTGATTAGGTTAATTTCCAGGAACTGTTTAAGGTTAATGGTTAACTATTTCTGTGAAATATTTTTGTATTAAAAATTCCATGCAATTTTCAAACAACTTTTATATTCTTATCGATATTGCAATAAGTGCTATATAATCATTTATCTTGTGAATTGGTGTACTTTGTGTGATTGATTAATTTCTGCAAGTAATTTTTACTATTAATCACTTACTTGAAAAGCAATCGATTACTTCATATGTAATTGTAATTTGCATGTAATTGTACTCAATCACTTCTCTAAAAAGTTACTTTTACTTGTAATCGATTAATTTTTTGAGAAAGTAATTTTAATCGAGCCCAATTACTTCCTTTCAGTACTTTTCCCATCACTGTAGCTATCGGAGTGGTGTTATTGAAGTGATAGCTGTGCATTTACTGTAAAATTTAGATTGAACCACAACCCCAATAAGTACAATGGCAGCCGCTGAAGCTAAGAAAAAGTGCCGACAATATTCACAAGAGTATTTGAAATTTGGATTTGTGCCTTTGTTTAACAATGAAACAATGCCTATGTGCCTCTTATGTGAAAAGACTTTCAGTGATGATGCCATGAAACCTTCAAAGATGAAAGACCACCTTGAAAGGGTTCATTCTGATAAGAAAAATGAAGATCTTAAATTTTTTAAGGTGCTGAAAGGAAAAAATCAAAAATTGGCCAAATTTAAAGACATTTTTAAAGCACCTGCTCATGCTGATAATGAAGGAGAACTAAAGGCATCATACAATATCTCTCTCATTATAGCAAAGAAAGGAAAATCGTATACCATTGGTGATGAGATTAAAATACCAGCAATTAAAGAAGTGATTGAAACTGCTATGAAGAAAGACTCATCCTGTTTTAAAACGCATGCCATTAAGTGCAAATACAGTGCAACGACGCATTGATGAGATGGCCAATGATGTGGAGAAAACCTTGGCGTCTGAGCTTCAAAATTGCAAGTTCTCAATTTTTCGATGTTTGGAAGAGTAATTGAAAAAACACAATGTTCCCCTTGGCAGTATAACTGCAGTGGCTACCGATGGTACACCAGCAATGGTTGGCCGTTACAGAGGATTTGCCGCCTTTCTCAAGGAAAAGGTTCCTGATATGCATACTATTCATTGTGTGTTACACAGACACCATCTTGTAGCCAAGAATCTCAGTGGCAAATTGCATGATGCCCTAAAAGTGTATATCAGATCAATTAATAAAATTACAGCACATCAGCGTAATTCGCAACTGTTTGCCATGTTATGTGAAAAAAATGATGAAACATTCAGCCAATTACTTTTGCACACTGAGGTAAGGTGGCTGTCAAGAGGTGATACCTTGCAAAGACTTGTCAACTTGTATGACTCAACTGGGGAGTATCTTACGGATATGGATCTATCACTATGTAACAAGTTGATCAAGTGTAAGAACCATCTGTTCTATTTGGCAGACTTGTATTCAAAATTTAATGAAGTACAGATTCGTCTGCAAGGTAAAGGTGTTACCTTCATTCAAGCCCATACAATACTATTAGGCTTCCAAGTCAAGATAGGCCTGCTTAAATCTGCATTGGTATGCAGAGATTTTCAGTTTTTTCAAACCTAAAGCAACTGGAAGAAGAAGAAGATCAAAACCTTTCAGGTGGTGCCCTGGAGATATACATAAAACACCTTGAAAAATTAAGGGAAGACTTGAAAGTACATTTTGAGGACCTGGAGAAAATGCATGTACCTGACTGTATTGTTATGCCATTTGATTTAGAAATAGAAAATGCAGTCATTGAATCTAACTTACAAGATGAACATGAACTCATTGATATGTGTGTTGATCTCGAAGCTAAATCCGTGTTCAAGAGTAAAAGTCTCAGTGATTATTGGAGCAATGTAAATACTGCTATAAAAATGCTCAAGCTTTATGCAGCGGTTGAGCCATTTTTACTTTCATTCCCAAATACGTATATGGTTGACGCTGGTTTTAACATGTAAATGCAGTTTTAACAAAGCAAAGGAACAGAATGAACCTGGAAAAGCATGGTGAGTTACGACTAAACTCACCAGTCTCCAACCAAATATCAATGCCCTTGTTAATGCTAATCAACCACATCCTTTGCATTAATGATGTCAACAAATTCAATAAAGAGTATAGTAGGTGGTAGCTCATGGACACTTTGGCTCCAAGTTGAACAGTGGTAGAAAACTCCTTCAGCCAAAAATCATAAGATAAGCCCAAAAGGCTTATCCTATAATTTTTGGCTGAAGGAGTTTTCTACCACTGTTCAATAAAGAGTATGTTAATGAAGTTTTTCTTTCATATATTATTTTTTCATTTAATTATTTTTTTATTAAATGCTTAGAGGTTGATGAAGGATAAAGGATTTCATGGAGGGGTCCTGACTCCAAAAAGTTTGGGGACCCGTGATATAGAGTATACTGTTGATTATTCTTGCACTTAATACTATGAAACTGCTATTTAGACAACTTTCACAAAAAGCATTTTTCTTTTGCATATTTAACAATGATATATAAATTCCCAGCAAAGGCATGCCATCTAGACAAATAATTTGTGCATGGCCTATTAAATTTGTAAATATATGATACATATTTAACTAAAAAGTTTAACTTGGAGTGTAGAAACAAATAGTCTCAGAAAACTTTAGTATGGAGGACATAAGGGGAGTATGAAATTCATATACTATTTTACACAATCTTAAAGAGAAAAATATCCAAGTAAACTACATTTTGTCTGCCAGGAATGTTTGACAGAAATAATGTAAGATTTACTAACTCACAATTTTGCCGATCATTTGAGTAACATTTGTCAAGGTTTCATGAACTATCATCAGAGATAAACTAAGCAGTCCGAATCACTAATTAAAATTTACTATAATGTAAAAGAACAGGCTTCATATACAATTTTTACTACATTACGAATAAACAGAGATCAGACATTTTTTATTTAATGAAATTCAAGATTAATTTAACAAGTTGGCTTGAAGCAGAAAATAAATCATCATTTCTCAAAAATTTGCCAAATTAATTTAAAGTATGATTTAGTGTTATTTATCTTTAGGACAAATTTTGAAATTTTTTTACTACTCATGTTCTTCAAATATACATCGTTAGTTTGTAAATCAAAAATATACTGCATATTCATATAGTGTAGATGAACCATTAACAGTTTATACACATCCAAGATTCAAAATAATGATTCTAAAATTTTCTATTCAATATTTTAGTTGCTGATAGCCTAAGTCCTAAGTTATCACTGCTACATTGGCTGAGTAGAGAACTAAACAATTTCCATAGTGTGATTATATTATTCAGTCTCTCAAATCTATTTCATTCAAATCTTCTCAATATCACACAAATGTCATATACTATTTTATACTGCACACTTGCATATTCATAACCATCAAATTATATTGCAATTGACTGCTGACAAATATCTTTCCTCAAAAATAAGTAATATGTTGCATTTCATAGAGTGAAAATGTTACTAGCTGCATTTACCAATAATTTGTCCAACTTCTATTAAAGTAGCATAAATGTTTATGCTATTTATTGCCTCAGGTGACATAATGTAAAATTTTCTATTAGTTTCGTTAGATAACATTCCTGCTTCCAAGCAGCAATTTTTGCCTGAACATGTAAAAATCTATTTTATAAAAATATGGTGAAATTTTTTTCATTCCAAAAACTATTGCCTCTGCATGAATAAATAGATCAAAAGGACATATTGGAATATAACTACACACCTTGGAATACAAACAGAAATATCAATTACAACAATCAAACTCATAAATACTACATGTAAAGTGGGAAGCTCATTCCTTCTAATTTGCAACAAAAAGTGATTACACTCACCCCTATTCTTCCTTGATTATGCAAAAGAGAACACGTCCAGGAAGATCCAGGATGTCAGCTGAGCGGTGGACTGCATGTCCAGAATGGCCAGGTAACTATCTCTTGGAGCCATGCTTCTGAAACAACAACAGAATCAAATCAGAAATCTTACACTACAGAATGTCATGTTGATATTAAGGCACTTTGCTATACTCTTACTTAATTAATACTTAATTAATTTCATATTACTTTTTAATTTGAAGATTTTAAACAAAGAAATGGAGTAAAAGTGCCTTTTTGTACATTTATCAAAGCATCATTTCTAAATTGCTCGGGTAAACCATAGCATTTGGTTAAAAATACACTTGAATATTTATTGATTACTAATCTTCATATCAACATAACTAAACACATGGTTGATATTTCCATTGCCTTAATTATTTATGAACTGCTCTAAGACAATGAAAATTTCATCTCTAGCTCAGTGGAATAAAATCTGTGTGATAAAAAATTCAGAGAAAATCTGTGAAAATGTGTGATGCTGCATCCATACCAAATGATGGTCTCTCTTAATTAATACAAAGCAATGGTATGATCCCATTAATATTTACCTCAGGTTTAATATCACTGCATAACTAATAAGACTTTTATTTCCACAAGTTAAGAACTCTTCTCAGAACATGAAATCACACGACAATAAAAATGTATTTATGGAGCCATTAACCTGATAACACACATCAAATTTGGCATGATTAGCATTTTAGTAATAAGTTGTACATTCAGGCCAAGATGTAACAACACTGCCTTAGACTTTTTATAGTTATAGAATTAATATTTTATTATAAGCCAAATAGAATACATTTTATATTTATTATTGCATATATGGAAGTTTCAACTCCAGAAGAATATTTCATGAAATACAAAAGTATCACCCCTCCCTAGCTACAGATGAACTACAGGATGAAATACTAACTGAACTTTTATTTTCGATTGTAGGTTTTTGCAGTGATCAATCAATTTTACATTTGTCTAACTAATAATGAGAAAACTGATTTAGAGCTAAAATTTGGAAATGTCAGAGAATTCAATCACTTTTCCCCAAGCTAGTGTGTGGATAGGAATAAGAAGTTACCTAACAGAAAGCCTTATTACCAAAGGAAGCAATCACAGGAATTTGAACCAAAGAAATTTTACATTGAAGAAAATTCTGAATATAAGGGAATAAAGTTACTCTTCCTAAGTTAGACAAAAGAAATATTTCTAAAAGCAATATTATGTTATTAAATCATTTGCCCACTTTCTCTAAATGGCCTCTCCTAAGGTAATATGACTAATAAGAAGGCTAACTAACTTCCATCAATAGAGGAATAGGAAAGCTTCAATCCTAAAACAATGAGCCAAATAAATAAAAATTAAGCAAATGCTTTTACTAAAAGATTTCACCATTTTTTAAACAAAACCTAAATTTGAGTTGAATAAAAAATAGCATTTGCTTCGGCTTATTTTCTGTAGCAAATGCTTAAAATGTGTGAATAAAACTGTGCTTAAACTACATTCTTGAAGTATATGCTTGACATTTTTTAAGTGTGGCGAGGGGCTCACTAAAAATTTATCAAGTTCGTTTTTTTATAATTTGGTGATATTTTACCAAAACTATTGATATTATCAAGTTTATGATTTCAGAAAAAATGAAAAAACATTGATGTCAATAACTAATGATTACAAAAATTTATTTCAGCTATACAGAAGAAAATGGGAAACATATTTCAAATGTTTCTATGAAAAAATCAAGAGAAAATATTTGTTTTAAGGACAATTAAAATAATGAAATGTTTTTAAATATTACCCAAAATGTATGATGAAGCTATAATATTCAACTATCACTTGTTTTTATGTAAACAAATATAATAAGTGAGAAGAATCACAGAGATTTTTTTCATAGAAAATATTAGAAACATTTTTATGTAATATAAATAGTTTATTTATTCAATATACTTAAACATAACCACTACAAGCTTATGATAAGTAAATAAAGAGGTTAACATGTTGAGCAGAAGGTAAGAAAAGCTTAGCCTGAAAATTTGGGTACCCTCTCTACCATATTTATTAAGATATTATTGTCAATCTGATTGATGGAAAGATAAAATGCGTTCATTTACATAATATTCAAGCATTTGCTTATTATTAATAGCAAACTTTTATTCATTCAAAATAGAGCTGATTCTTTTAGCAATTGCTTCTGGTACTTTCTTTTAGCATTTACTAAGTTTTTATTCACTCGGCTCAATAGATAAGAGGAGACCAGAAATCTAAACTGCTAACAGGCAAAGTGCAAATGTTTGGGAGATCTTATGGTAAATCCAGCTGTAACAGCAAGCAAGATTTCTTTTTACTTAGCTTTACTTTAAGTGATTCAATATTTTGGCAAAATAATCAAAATTCACATAAGCAAGACTAAATATTAACCACGTGGCTTTCCTTGCTGCCTAATAAGCAAATGATCTGTTACACCTTAAGAGCTCATAAAATACTGCCATACAAAAAATAGTTGCATATCCACCATAAACATTTCAGTCTCTAGAGAAGAGAGATACCAATAAGGATGATTTTTACCTAACACAGTGTAAAGCAAGTAAACACAATATGGACTCTTGTAAAGACATCCACACTCTTGTACACTATAACTCCCATATTCGATAGTAAATTGCAATTGCTTTTTTCAGATGCCATGTTTTCCATGAATTACAGTTTACCCAATTTGTATTGAAAAGAGAAGTTAGTTCAGTTTCCTTACCTTTACAGAGAAAAATCCTTCATGACAGGATATCACCCTCTAGGGTGTTAGAAATACTTTTCTTAAGATGACCACCCTGAGCATGGACTTCAACACAGAACAGCTGTATCACGGCATAATGAAGTTTACACAACTGCAAAGGTTCAAGGAGTAATATTGGATATTATTATAACATTCTTACTAGCCAAAAACTTTAATAAAAATTCAACAAATAGCGATAATGCTTTGCATTAAGTCATGTGAAAATGTAACCAAGTAAATACAAACTAATAATATTTAAATATGGCTGTCGACATACCTATAACATTAATACTCGTAACAGAGACCGCTGATTTTTACGTACCAGTGGTCACAGTTACGACTTGACGAAGAATATGATTAGTAACTTCCGCCGAACATAAGAGGTCGCTAAAGACAGACCCAAAATTTTGGAAGTAAAATATCAAATTGCTCTTACGCCAAAGCTGACCTTGTCAATTGCGGTCAGTTCCGCCGTTTCCGACGTTACGTGCGGCTCAACTTCGATTTTTTATCAAAACACTGATAAATTAATCAATTGAGGCATAGCAAAATTGTAATTAAACGATGAATCGGCTAATACAAAAGGGAAAAATAATCAGTAATATGCGTTGAAATAGGTATTGGTCGCGCTTCTTTGTTCTAGGATGTTGATGCGACTTTAGATTGAAGGAAAAGGTTCACTGAAAACACCAAAACCACGACGAGGATCACAGCAGGTGTGTCTCAAGTAAAGGTTACGGTGGGGGTGGGTAGGGTTTAGGGAGGAGAAGCTCGGAGCGTTGTTCGTGAAATCGGTGGGAAGGAAGACGCGCTAGCGATGCCGAGTAAAGAGCAAGCCAGGAAACAAGGAAGTACGTGAATCATTTATTTGTCTAATGCAGGGATCGGCAACCTTTTTCACAAGAAGAGCCACTTTTTCGATTTATGCGATCGCTTTTCCCCCCTTGCCTTACCGTCGTTTTACTTTTTGCGATTATCTCTGTAAAACAAACTTTTCTTCTAATAATACGTCCATACCTTTTATTCATTACAATTTCTATTAAAATAATTTGCGAAGCCAATTTCGTTCGGGGAGCTTTTAGGTGTTTTAGCGGAGTGGGTGGTTCTTGGGAGCCTTATGCGCAAGTCCTTAAATATTATATTATTGTATCTGGCTTTAATACGCGAGTACATCGAAAGTTTTAAGAATAGAGTGTCTATTTCTATAATTTTCTTTAGCAAGCTCAGCAAGTATTTATAAAATACGGAAGCATTGAATAAATCAGTTTTCGGAATGGACACTCAAGCGAGACTCGATTAACTCCATCACGATATTCTAAGGAAGCAGATGAGTCCGAAATGGTAAATGCAGTACATACTCATGAATCAAGTCAGCGGCGAACTTCTGCCTAGGCAAACTAGGCAGCTGCCCCAACCTCGGCGGGGGCCCCGACCAGGGGCCGAAACGGTACACATTGAGGGCACGGAAAATAATGTCAATTTTTCCGAACGAAATAGAAAATAATTGACCATATTTAATTTTTTGACAAGTCAAGTGGCAACACTGTGTTTGTGTTCTTTGTTTGTTTTGCATCGCACCTGACCTCATTCTATAACTTGTCACTACTTGTCAGTTCGCGTTGAAAGTGTGTGTTAGAAAGTTGTATCAATTTTAATTTTACGGCTCAAAGGTTTTATCTTCCACCTGAATTTGCTGAGGTTAGTTAAGGTTACGATACGAGTAGTGTTGGCGACAGAAGCTAAAGAATGTGATAGAATTTTCTAGTGTATAGTGTCTTAAGATTTTATAGAATAATCCCGTAAGATAGAATATTCCGGAAATGATTAGTGAATGGTAGTACAGGAACATTCTCGAAGGTTCTAGATATTTCGATATTGTATGCGTATAGAAAGTTCTCGAAAGTCCTGGAAAACTCTGAAAAAGTGTCGAATGTTCTAGAACTCTGTGGAAGACTATGGAACATTCAAGAATGTTCTAGAATGTCATGGACCTGTATTCTAGAATGTTCGATTAGGGAACGTTTTGGAATATTGTCAAAGTCAAAGTACGTTAAATAAATAAAAAATAAAAGTAAAGTTTGTTTTTTGCTAAATTACCAAAAAGGGGGGGGGACTCTGTTAACTGCCTAGGGGCCCTGGGTCTCTATGTCCGGGCCTGAATAGAGTACCATATGATAAAAAAAAAGAAATGAAAATGGTAATTGATCTTTAAAGATATTAATACTGGCAAATTGCGTTACTCTGTAAGGGTCACTCCGATGAATGTTTAAATAGTTAAATGTTTATTTGAAAAAATGCAATAACCTGAAAATTTTAACATTACACATAAGGCAGGGGGAATATGAAAATTACAAAGTATAGCAATGCGTACATTTATCCCCTTCTTAGGTGTTCGTCCTTTAAAATTGGCCGAAATAATCACAGAAAACGATAGATAGCAAAAGAATTTTGAATATCTAACTTGTGTATGATTCAGGGAAGCGTTGGTTAACTTCAACATGAGCTGTTAAAAGACGGAAAGCGAACCACATCTCCTCTTTCATTTAACCGCCTTCCTTAACAGTATAATGCCTCCCAAGATTTAACCAAGGCCGAATTAAGGGCCTCGACGGCTTTGGCGCATAATTTTTCGCAGGTCCCTTCCTCCACCCCGCTCACAGTCTGGGGCCTCCGTAGAGCTCCTGTTATCACGAGGCCCTGGCGCAACTGCGCCCCGTTTAATCCGGCATTGATTATATCCAACGTCTTAAAATATAAAATTGTACACCCTTTTTTTGGAATGGAACTGCAGCCCTGGTTTCTTCTCTTAGCAGAAATGTCAGCATATTCCTAGAGTTTTGAATAGAATTTCTCAGTCTCTAAAATTTAAAAATTCTTTCAACAGTTAGATTTAAAAGGTAACGTATTTATTTGGTGGTTTTGACATTATTTCCTAGAAATAGCGGAGAAGAGTGTTAAGAGTTTAAAAATCATAAATATTAAATTTTTAACTCCGCAAAATTGTTTCTTCGCATAACATAGTAATTAAGCTACCAACCTGTCGAAGCGTCACGCTGTCGTCCGAGCGAGGTTTCCTGTGTCGAAAACGATTAACAACTACACGCTGTCGCTTTACCCAGTGGCATCTCTCAACGGCTCTGAAAAGAAAAGAAAAATTTTATTTCGGACTTTGTAAATTTTACATCCGTTATAAAATCGAAATACTCATAAAACTCAAATGTTTTGGATTGCTTATACCTGGGTTCCTAAGATCATATGGGTGAGCGGGTTATATTAAGGCTCTCTACCTAATCTTACGGGCCGCAATAGCCCATTCACTACCACTCAAAAATCAATAGTTCCACTGAGGTGCCCACCTTAGAATCCGTCGTTTTTTGTTATCATTAATTAAATCTGAGTTTAAACGTTATTTTATTCGATTTTTCCGATAAACTGTGAAAGAAAATCTTGGAAAGTCATAAACCGCGCCGGGCACGTTCTGGGCACGCAGAGGTCAAGTTAGCAGCAGTGCGCCTGGAACGCGCCACGTGCAGTCACTCCTGTATGTTGTGTTGCTACACCGGTACACAAAATATTTTGATAGACTTTTTATGATCTCATATCTTTACTTGTATTACCCTCCGCACACATGTTGCAAGCGCTTAAAAAAATCACCATGCACCAAGATCTAAACTCGTAAATACACTAACGCGATCTTCGGGGCAACAGCAATTCAGTCACGGAGAACCCATATGTATTAGAAAGTGAATTCCACGATTTTTTGCAGAATGTTTCTAGTTTTATGCGAAATTGAGGCAACTGCCCGTAATTTCCTAATTCTCTGGCAATCGGTTCGTGTCCAAGTTTTCCTATTTCAAGTTTTGTGGCTCGGATCGGCCTGTATGAGTAATATGAATAATCATCATTTAGACCAGCGTTTCCCAACCGGTGTACCCTTAGGGGTTCGCGAGAAAAATTTGGTAATTGCGTCTTATTTATTTTAATTTCTTTCAAATTAGTTGCATGGTTTTATTTTCAATTTTTTCTTATACTTCAAGAATTATATTTTAATTTTACAAGGTACTAACTAGAAATTGATGAAAATATCAGAGATTCTGATTTTATTGTGAACGTTTACATACTATGTGCTGCATAAACTTTTTATTTTCATGAATTAAATGCATTCAAAAAGATTTGTTTTAACAAAATGTACTCTCCATTATAAGGAGTTCGCCACCAAAACTTACAACTCAAGTGGTTCGCGAAGATAAAAGGTGAATCCAAGGGGTACGCGGCGAGAAATAGGTTGGCTCCAAGGGTTCACGAAGTGAAAAAGGTTGGGAACCGCTTATTTAGACAATAGCTTATATTACATTAAAAGTTACGGAAAAAGTAGGATAATTTGTGTTAAGATTATAGCATCTCCATCCTTACCTTTAACACGTATTTGGATACAAAAATCGCGAAATAGATACGAGGCCATTGTATTTAATAACTGAAAAGAGTTCAACATTTCTCAAAAAACTACGAAACGCAACATCAAAATACATTTCACGTTTTGCTAAAATTCATGTGTTAGTACAATTATACCTCGCTTAGCGCAAGGGATGTGTTCCGGAAGATCTATCCGCTAGCGGAATTTGTACTAAACGAACAGTTTGTTACGTAGTTCTTAACCTAATTGATTTTTATTAGTCTGAATTTAATCATCCTTACATATCTTTGTAAAACTATGTTTTAAAATTAAATGTTTACTTTATATTTATTATGAGAGTAGTAGATCGTTTTCCCGAAGATTCTAATAACGAAAACATCCAAACAAGGAAAAAATATTATGCCGAGGAAATATTAAATTTTTGATAGTGTACTGATTTATTTTCTAATCAGTTGTAATTAGTCAAAGAATCAAAAATTATTTAAAACATACCTCACTTTAGTTCAGTTCCAGTTTCATCCGTTTACTAAATGCTGCATGTACAAGAAAGGAAATTAAACGAATTTTCGAAATTATAATAGTTCTTATTTATTTCAGTTACTACGAAGACTGTTTTCGTTGACAACATTTAAATAACCATGCAAGATAATGATAAACGGCATGGTCGCTGAGAGCCATACTCACTGAGGGTACCTACTCGTCTTGCGTCTCTTCTCCTCTTGCTGCCCTGAAAAAGGGCCGGTCGTCCTGCGTTTAGCAGGTCTGTCCCGAAAGGGTCTGTCGTTCTGTCGCTGCATTGGGGTTGTGACGCGACTCGGGGGAAGGCTAACGAAGTCCCTTCTTCTCACCCGCTTCGCCTCTCCGGCTTTTCTACTCCTTCTCCTGCTGCCCTGAAAAGGGCCGGTTGTCCCGCGCTCTGCGGGTCGGTCCCGAAAGGGTCTGTGGGTTGTTCGAGGGAAGGCTAACGTAGTTCCTTCTTCTCGCTTCGCGTCATCCGGCCTTTCTCCTTTTCCGGTGGCCTGGATCTTCTTCCTCTCTGGTTGGGTTGATTGGCGATCTCTGCCATCTGGTGGTGTTCTTGCCTTATTCCCTGTTTTCGTCCCTTCTTGAAAAGGGCCTTCCTCTGGCGGATTTCAGACTTCCTTATCTGTTGTGTGGCGCCATGGACACGCCCAGTGGTGTGATATCCTCAAAATTACTGCTGCGTGGTCAACGGAGGAGCACGTCGCCTTCATGGGGCCAGATGGCCTTATCAAGCATGTTTCCCAGGAATGCCTGCGGAACATGCTCATCACATCCACGCTCCATTCCGAGAGCCCTGAAAACCTCCGGAACTTCTCGCGCCCCTCTCGGAGGGACAGCTCTGGGGCCTACGCCGCCGAACAGCCCCAGGCTTCCGTTCAGGGGCCCTCTGAGGCCGCTAAACCTGGCAGGTCTAAGGGGAATATGGCAAAGGGAAAAGGCAGCGCCAAGGCTCCCAAGGTAGAGGGGTCGAAGCCCGAGTCTTTTCTGTCCTCGCCATCTCCAGCACCGCTGGCCCAACCTTCTAGTGTGGAGCCTGTCCGGACTGCCGTTCAGGCTGAGCCGCCGCATTCCATCTCTCTTGTTCTTGCTTCTGCCCAGGCGGGTGATGCTGAGCCCATGGAGGCCGAGATCTCGGCTTCTTCAAAGAGGAAGCTGTCCTGTTCGGACGACGAATCCCCTAAGCAGCGACCTGTTGCCTCTCCGGAGGCCGTCACTCTGCAACCGCAGGCTGCTGCTGGGTCCTCCGCAACAGTATCTTTCTCTCCTGACCCTGTCGTCTTTGTTTCCCCTCCTGAACCAATGGAGGCTGTTCCATCCACCTCCTCCTCTGCGCCAAAGAGGAAACTGCCCTAGCCAGCAGAGAAATCTGCCGATAAGGTTCCCCCATTGGAGACTGTCTCCCGGGACGAGCCGCCCCAGGACCAGGCGCCCTTCCGGGAGGTCAAGAGGAGGAAGAAGGGGTCAGGCAAGCAGAAAGCCGCAGCTGGCGCTGCCTCCTCTGCTTCCCAGCAACCGTCCCTCCCCCGAGTGAGGCCCATTAACGTCTATGGCGTCAAGGACCACTCGGCGTTCATTGAGATCCTCCAGCAGAAGTGCGGCGATGACTTCGAGCTGAACATCCGCGATGTTTCGACTCGGGTCATCGTTCGCACTCCATAGCAACGCCAGGCCGTAATGGAGGAGCTTGACGCCAGGCAGCTGGAGTACCACTCCCAGCCTGATGACCAGCACCGTTCCGCCAGGCTGCTTATCAAAGGCCTGGCGAGGGACTTTGCCCCGGCGAAGGTTGTTGAGGGCCTGGCACATGGCCCAGCGGGAGGAGGAGAGAAAGCCTCCGGAGAAAACCCGGAAATTCATTGCCACCTTCGACAAGACACCTGGGCTCCCTCCCCTCCACAAAATCACCCACCTGTCGCACTGTCAAGTCCGAATAGAATATTTCAGGGGAGGAGTTGCGCCGCACACCTGTTGCCACTGCCAAAGGTTCGGGCACTCCTCCTCGGGTTGCAAGATGGCACCAAGTTGCTATAAGTGCGCCGGTTCCCACCTCTCTCGCGACTGCGCATTGCCTCGGGATGGGCCGAGGAAGTGCTGCAACTGCGGGGGTGACCATCCCTCCACCTTCAGGCAGTGCCCTGTGTACCTCAAGGCCCTGGATATGGTACTTGAAACCAATAGGAGGAATGACGCCTCCCAGCGTAAGGTCACCAAGAGGCGCGTTGCGATCCCGACGATGGTTGCGTCCAGGCCTGCCAGGGTAGTCCCTGGCAAGAACATTGCCGCTGCCGTGTCTGGGGCTACCCAGGGCACCCCCGCAGTCGATCCATCTCTGTCTGACCGAGCCCAGCCGGGGATCCCTCCTCGGCCACCGCTCAGTCAGCAGAGCAACTCCACCAAGCGCGCGACGGAGAGGGCAGCACCGCAGCCTTCTCAACCTTCGTCACTCCAGCCGGCCCTGGCTGCAGTCAGCGAGAGAGTTGTGCCAGAGAACATTCCTGCCCCATTGCCGCCTCAGTCCGGCTCTCCTTCGACCCCCTCGCCAGATGCCGACGTGGAGTTATGGGCCACCATTCTCTCTATTGCTAAGGTGCTTCGGCGTTATTTTACCAGCCGCCAGCGACAGATCCTTCTGTCCCTGCTGGAAGAGTTAGCCTGCTCCCGAACCAGCGATGGCTCAAAGGCTTAGGAAGGGCGTGTTGGGGGTAGTGGGATGTAACGTCAACGGTCTGCGCCACCGCGTTGACGAGCTCCTCTCGCTACTCCTCAACCTTGGAGTCCCCATAGCGGCTGTCGGGGAAACGAAGCTACAGTTCTACATATCCCTGAGGTGTGGTGGGTGGCACGTGTTGAGGAAAGACCGGGCCTCTGCCGGAGGAGGAGTGGCGCTCCTCATACATCCCTCCCTCAAATACCAGGAGTGCCCGCTCCCTGACATGTAACTGCTGGAGGCAGTTGCAGCTGAAATCACGCTCGCCAGAGGGAGGCTGCGAGTCGTGGCGGCTTATTACCGCCCGGGGCTCAATTTTGAGGAGGAAGATGTAAGCGCCCTAATTCCCCGTGACGGGACACCCACCATTGCCATCGGGGACTTTAACGCCAAGCACCGTGGCTGGAACTCCGCGACGGCGGACCCGAGGGGTAGGAGACTCCACCAGTTTGCCACTGCAGAAGGCCTCACGGTGGTGGCTCCGACGGCTCCGATCTTTGTTCGTTCTGCCGATGTCCTTGATATCGCCATTGTAAGCGACGCCCAGGCGCCCGTGGAAATCAGGACGTTGAATGAACTGTCGTCGGACCACCTGCCGATTCCACTGCAGTACGGCAATCTGCCGGTGAGGCTACCGCCTCTGCAGCGAAGGAACTTCGCCAGGGCTGACTGGGAAGCCTTCCGCCTGCACATAGCCAGAGCTCTCCCAGCTCACCCGGGGGAGCCGGCCACCAGTCAGCAGGTGGACGAGATGGCTACCACCATCTCATCGGTGGTTCAGCAGGCCGCCGAGTTAGCCATCCCCACCAAACTCACCCCAAGGCTGATCTCCCGCCGCTTGCCGGAACCTGTGCGGAGGCTGATAACCTACCGCAACTCTGTACGCAGGAGGTGGCAGCGGCACCGCACGCCAGACCTGAGGCAACTCCTTGACCGGCTCAACAGAGACGTCAAGGAGGCGGTTAGGGAGGTCAAGATGGATTCCTGGGAGAAGTACCTGGCTGGAGTCTCCTTCGCCGACAACTCCATCTGGAGGGCCTGTCGAGGGCTTAAGGCCACTCAGAGGCAGGACCATCCAATTCGCACGTAGAACGGATTGGTCTGCTCTGCCAAGGGCAGGCAGGCCTTAGCTTATGCCGACTATCTAGAGAACAACTTCCAGCTGAACCCATCGAGTCCTTCCTCTGCAGAGGCAGAGAGGCTGGTGGAAGAAGCCGTGGTAGACCTGAGGAGCGATTGAGGGTTCACTTCCACCCTCTCTCGGATCACCTCCCGAGCTGTGGTGGAGGTCATGAAAGGCCTCTTCAATCATCGCTCCCCTGGGGATGACAACATCAACAACATTACCATTAAGTAGCTGCCGGTGGTGGCCGTCGATTACCTGACGGCGCTTTTCAACGGCTGCCAGACGTCCGCACACTTCCCCAAGGAGTGGAAGAGGGCCAAAATCATCGGTATTCAGAAGGCGAGCTCGCCTTCCGGTGCTGTTGATGGCTATTGCCAATTTCCCTCCTCAACACCTTCGGGAAGATTTTTGAGCGCCTCCTCCTGCCGGAATTCACTAACCGTCTGGCAGTAAACAACGTCATCGCCATGGAGCAGTTTGGCTTTTGCTGCCAACCTTCCACTGTCCACCAACTGGCTAGATTCACCAGCTTCATCACTGATGGGTTCAACAAAAGAAAGAAAACGGCTGCTGCCTTCCTGGACGTCAGCAAGGCATTCGACGGTGTGTGGCACGACGGTCTTCTGGCCAAGCTACACTGGGCTGGCCTTCCAAGACAGCCGATTCAGCTCAGACTCCTATCTATCAGAGAGGGTGTTCTGGGTCAGCTGGCAAGGGGAGCGGTCCGATCTCCGCCCCATACGTGCTGGTGTGCTGCAGGGTTCGGTCCTAGGGCTGATCCTGTTCAACACCTACACACACGACTTTCCGCTCCATCACAGCCCTCACGTCATTGTCGGGCTGTTCGCGGATGATGTGGCAATCCTAGCCCAGTCTGCCAGTGAATGCCAAGCCACCGTCTACCTCTAGCAAGCCCTCGATACCACTTGCACATGGTACCATAAGTGGAGGACTGCTGTTAATCCAGGGAAGATGGTAGCTGTTATGTTCAAGGCAAAGCCTGGGCAGCAGCAACCTTCCGTTTGTCTCTCTGTTCTGGGTCAGGCCATCCCTTGATCCAGCGAGGCCAAATACCTCGGCATCACGCTGGACAAGAGCCTGACCTGGAAAAGTCATATTACAGGTGTGAAAGGCAAGGCCCTGGGAGCAGTACGCAGGCTTGGCCCCATTCTCGGTTCCAGGGAGGTGACACTTGGAACCAGGGTGTGGCTGTACAAGTCTTGCGTACTGCCAATTATTCTCTACACCTCCCATATCTGGTAGGGGGCAGTGCCCACCCACATCCGCCAGCTCTTTGTTTCCCAGAACGCAGCCCTGCAAACGAAGCTCCACGTCACATGGAGGGACTTCGTCAGGGTCAGGAAGCTCGAGTCCACCACTGGTGTAGAACCATTAAAGCAGACCTTACTAAGGAGAGCTAATGCATTCTACACCAAGTGCAGTCGACATGCGGCGCCTATCGTCCGCCAGATTTCTTCCACTAGGGTCTTGCCTTGGGACAGGTTTAAACGCTCCATTGCGGCTATGAGCCCCTCTTTCTATCCTCCGTCCAAGAGGCAAAGGCGGCTTTAACATCTAGGCTGCCAATAGAAACCTGTCCCCACACCCTGTAATATAAGGTTTCCAAGCCAGTCCAGGTTCATAGCTCTGCTGGCAACCTGGCACGGGTACTCCAACCCCAACACCCGCTATGCAGTATAATGATAAACGGAAAGTTTGTTTGTTTATTTTTATTTCTAGTAAAGTGGTACCCCCGACTGGGTTATGTGAACCATTTACATATATATCTTATCTCTCTATATTATAACCACACTAATGTGTGTTACAGAAGCTATTTCTTACTTCCATATGTGCTAGAAGGCTGAAAAATTCAGACTGATTATTCATGACTTACAAACAGAAGGAAAATTGCGAAAACAGCCCCTCCATATAGTTCAAAAATATAAAACATTTTCAAAATTAAAAATCATAAAAAATTATTTACAGTCATCCATGACACAAGAGACGCTTTCATCTTTGTCTATTATTTCAATTGAACATGAGCTTTGTGAAAAATTAGATGTAGATGATGTGGTAAAATGCTTTTCCAATCTGAAAGCTGGCAAAGTAAATTTTTATTAAATTTATTACTGTATCGTTACTGTACTAGGAGGAGGATCTTTTCAATATAATTTAGTTTATAACACTTCTAAATAAAATGTTATTTGTAAGTTTGTACCTGATTTATACCAACTACGTTACCTATGCTGTAAATTTTATGATCAAACTGGAGGACTGTTATATTTTCAGTGTAATTTTATTTGCAGCAAATCATTATATAAAATATGTTGTGAGAGTGTGTCCCTACCTGATATCTATTATCAATTGAAATTTTCACAAATATTTTTTAGCTTTAGGACTTAACTACCTCTAATGTCTAAAGCAGAAATTGTGTTTCAAATGCCGAATTTCTTTAAGTGTTTTTCTAGTGGATTACCTTTTATCATTGCGTGTGATAATTGGATTGGGAATTCTCTGCGAATCATGTTAAATGGTGTTCAATCGTCAATTTATTTAAGTTTGCTTACTGACATAATTTAACTATACGTTTTTGTTAGTAACCATAACAACCCTGTAAACAAAGTGTCGTTTCACCTAGTGCAATATAATATAGATACTGTATTATTTGTACTGTTTATTATAACATAATAAAATTTTTGTGCAATGTTAAATTAAATTTTAGAATGCATAAATGTTTTATTTCTCTCACGCTTCAATATTTTTTGTTCATTGGAGCGGCGAATTCTACTTTGCACACAGGTGTCAAACACCCTTGGCACGGCCCTGCTTATGGGCCTCCCATGTTAATTTTGGACAAAATAATTTTTTGGAATTTGCAACAGAAGTGTTGAGGTCAGGGGGTTTTCGACCCCGCTGATTAAAAAAATGAAGGGTGTTTTAAACCTCCGAACCACCCCTGAGCAGGGATAACTACCTCTATGTAGGAGAAAGTTTTTTTGAATTTGGCACTCATGGGCTCATCCGTATATGACGTCACACACCAAGGGGGGTAGGGGGTTCGAATTGCAGAGGAGTAGGGGAAGTTTTAAAAAATGTTACGTCACGAAATAACACCAGCGCCATCTACCAGAGAAAACTACGTATACTCTTTTCCACCCTTAGAAGACAGCATTATGCTTATGGCACGTGCATTTGCCAAAATTCCCCAGAGTTAAAGCCAGTGCTTATGCCTTTGTCCTTTATTAAATGCTAACAAAAATAAAACTAATGACTTAATGGAAGCCAATAAATGTGCATGTTTTATCGTAATTATTGTTTAATCTTATCGCTTAATTATATTTGGTAATTAAAATTAGGCCTATTATTTTTGTGAGCAATTTGCAGCATTATAATTTTAAAACAATAAAAATATTGTCGGAGTAAACAAAAAGGAAAATATATGCGGTAAAGTAAAGGAAATACTCATAATAGTAGTAGTAGTATGTGTAGTAGATGTACAGTACAGGAATTCTTCATTTAATGCTGTTGATGCGTTCCTGAAAAATACTCCATTACTTAAACACACAACAAATGAAAACAAATTTCCCTTAAGAATAGATGAATGATAGGATGCATTTCTGGAAAAAAATTACGTAATTTTTGTAATAAATTGGGTCGAAAACCCCCAGGATTCTTTTATGAAGATTGTTTTATTTTTTCTCTTAGGGGTAGTTACCCCCGCTTTAGGGGTAGGTCAGGCGTTAAAACTGATTTCATTTTTAAAATCAGCGGTGTCGAAAATTCCCAGAAAAGTATTCTGGTGAATATTGTTTTGTGTTTTCTCTTAGGGGTAGGTCAGGGGTTAAAACTGATTTCATTTTTTAAATCAGTGAGATCGATAACCGACAGGAAAATTTTTTTATGAACATTGTTTTATTTTTTCTCTTACGGGTAAGTTACTTCTGTCTTAGGGGGTTAAAACTGATATCATTTTTGAAATCAGCACGGTCAAAAACTCCCCGACCTCAACATTTCTCTCGCGAATTAAAAAATTTTTTTTTCCAAAATTAACATGGGAGGCCCATAAGCCTCCGTGACAAAAATTGATTTCACCCCTGAAATGGGGTGAAATCAGCAACACACCAACTTGTCACCCCCCTTGCCCAAATCTTAAAACCCAGGGCAAGGGGTGTGCAAAGTTTCATTAACAAACCACTATTCCTTGATGTGTAAATTTAACAGAAACTTTTACACATCATCTGTGACCCACTCTGTATATAGTACTATATACATATTTAGCAACGAAGCCGAGAAACACCCTGAAACAAGCGCATCGCTGTGCCAACTTACCCCATCAACGGAGTAAGTTGGTACACATGTAGAGGTTATGTTTATCACAAATTACCGCCTTTTACAATTACAATAACGCATCAGTATTTAACTGAATTTTAGGAAAAGTTATATACTTTGCAATGGTACATTTCAATTTTTTATAAATTCAATAGAATAATACAAAAATCGCTAACTGAAAAGTTGGCCAACTAGCCCCGGTCTCCCCTATACATAGTTAAGGGTTTTCTTGAAAAAGCAAAAGGACGGACAAACGCACTCCAAAATAAATAGGGTTTATGTCTATAACATTCTAAAACTACCCTGAAAATCTTAGTTTCCCAAATTTTTTCGTTACTTCAAAGTTTTGCCCACGGACGGACGAAGTGAAAACATTACCAAATTTTTTTAAAGCTCGAACAAAACCGGAACAGGTCTATTATTATGTAAATTTAACATAGATAACAACAGCAAAATAACATAAGAATAACAGATGAATATTATATAAGAAGGTTAAAATTCAGTCATGAACCTAATCTAACCCACCTCAAGGTAAAAACCCACCCAAAGCGAATATATCCCTAACCATCCCAACAGTAACGTTAACAAGTGTAAAATTTCCAATGTTTGCATAACTGCAAAAGATTGTGGAATCACAGTAAACCAATGTAAAACATTGTAAAAGTGAACAAATGAAATATAAATAAAGCGAATAAACTTATAAATAACAAAATTGTATTTAATTAATGTGTAAAACATAACGAAGTATCATTGGAACAAAGAAGTGAAGGTAAGTACACCATTTTCCGGGCTATTTTGTCAACAGTTCACTTAACTTTGACATTGTGTCATCTTATTTTGACAACGGTTCATTTAATTTTGACAACGTTTCATTTAATTTTGACGTTGGGTCATTCTATTTTTGCTACATTAACCATATACTTACCAATACTTTGTGGTGCATTTGCAGATACGTAAATAGGTTAGCAATGTTACAAAATTTATCTAATATTCACGTTTGCATTAATTTTAATAATTATAAATTATTTAAATATTATTCCCAGTTTCATTAGAATGATACAAACTTAACTTACTAAAAAAACACTTAATGGACCCAAGAAAAAATAAGGTGACTTCTAATGAAGACAGAAGAAGAATAATTCATGCTTATCTCTCAGGAAATAATGCAAAATAACGGAAGTGAAAAGAACAACTGTTCATGAAATCATTAAAAAATACTTAACGAAAGGGTTGATTGATAAAACTAGAAGAGGTGGCCACAGAGAAAAAAACTTAATGAAGAATAGCAATCAGTTATTAAACAATGGATAGATAAAGACTGCAGCGTATCTTTAAAAAGAATCGCTTATTATATGATCTTTGATATACAATAAAACAAATACAAATCATCCCAGCGAGAAGAAATGATGAAATGTCTATTGAAGCAAGATATCGTTACGCTCTTAACTTCATAGAATTACATCTTGAGTTTCAGAAGATGAAGTTTATTTTATTGACGAAGTTCATTTCAATGTGACGATGAGGGCTCGAAGTGAACGATCATCACATGGAATGCGTGCCATACAAGTTGCCCAAAATGTTAGGTCACGAAACATTTCTTTGTGCTGTGCAATGAATCAAGAAAAATTATTTTATTATTCAGCTCAAACAATACTCTTCAATGGGCACTATTTTTTAATCTATCTTGATAATTTAGTAATAATGTTTGCCGAGAATCAAATAAACCATGCTGTTTTGGTCATGGATAATGCTCCATTCCATAAAAATGAAAGAGTGAAAGCTTTGGTATTAGATTATAGGCATGAAATATTATATTTGGCTCCTTATTAACCTTATTTGAATCTGATTGAAAATATGTTTTCTAAATGGAAAGAATCTGTACAGCGTGGCAGACCTAAGAATGAAGCAGAGTTGTTAGAATTAATATCTAAAGGAGCTGATTCAATATCAAGCAATGATTGTGCAAATTTTTATAGATATATGGTATCTTTCATTCCCAAATGTATCAATAAAGAAGTAATCAATGATTAAATGCATACTGTATATAATACTTTGTATTTTGGTGCCCACCTTTATCGTATTGCATTTTAAACTATTAATAAAACTATATAAAACAATATGACCATGAAATAAAAGTTTTAAGTAATGAATAATCATAACAAGTATTTGATATATAATGAAATAAAGAAATGTCAAAATAGAATGAAATATTGTCAAAATAGAATGGACCATTGTCAAAATTAAATGGACAGCTGTCAAAATAGAATGGACCACTCTCAAAATGAAATGAAACATTGTCAAAATAAGATGACCAGCTGTCAAAATAGCCCAGGAAACAGTGCAAGAAAAAAGTTGGGACTCTATTAACAGACTGTAGCCACTGAAGAACTTTATTTCCTAAATAAAAATTGAGATGCCAATTGTGCTATATCAAAAATGTACTAAACGAGGCATGTCTGTATTGCAGCTACTATATACTAACATAGCTGAGTCATCCAACATTTTGGAGCCCGCTTATGCCGGCACTCCCATTGTGTTAACTCATAAAAGAGATATTTCTGGCATTACAGATAGTGTGTACCTTTAACAAAATTCATATTTTTAATAATTTTTCTAGTATATTTATCTGTATCTCTGTTATATATTTTGAAGATTAATTTTTCCATTAGATTAACATATAAATGCCTGGAATTCGATGCGCAGATCTTCTGTCTTTAACAATTTTAAATATCTCAGAATTGAGATATTGCAGACTTTTTGTGTTTCCAAATATGGACCTTTTCAAGTTTTAACGATAGAAAATAAAGACTGATATAGTAACGGGAGGGAGAGAAGAGAGAGATGGTTAATTATATTGATTCAATTTAGAGAATTTTTTTAAATGTCACTTTTAAAACCAATTTTTAATCAATCAAATACAGTGTATTCATTAGATTTAAGAAAAAATACATCTAAGGTGGTGTACAGCCTCTTCGAAGAACATAGATATAATTTGAAAAACTATTCTAAAGAATTTGCTTTTAAATTAAAGCAAAAAATAAATAAACCATACTGGTTTATTGATATTTTTAGTATGGTGTATGTTATTCACCAGCTTTTTGTTTGTATGTTTTATTAGATTTTATTTTACTTGAATAACCTGATTTTTCTTCACCTGTTTATTAATTTTTTCTGTGATTTATTTGATTTAAATATGATACAACTATTGAATAATACTTGATTTGTATTTTTTAAGAATCTATGATATTTAAAAAACTACAATTATTAATGAATACACTGTATTTGATTGATTAAAAATTGGTTTTAAAAGTGACATTTTAAAAAATTCTCTAAATTGAATCAATATAATTAACCATCTCTCTCTTCTCTCCCTCCCCTGTTACTATATCGCTCTTTATTTTCTATGGTTAAAACTTTAAAAGGTCCATATTTGGAAATACAAAATGTCGGCAATATCTCAATTCTGAGATATTTAAAATTGTTAAAGACAGAAGGTCTGCGCATCAAATTCCAGGCGATTACATGGTAATCTAATGGAAAAATGAATCTTCAAAATATATAACACAGATACACATAAATATAGAAGAAATTTATTAAAAATACGAAAAATCTATTTTATGTATTAACACAATAGGAGTGATGGCATAAGCGAGCTCCAAAATGGTGGATGAGTCAGTTGTCCTATATACAGTAGCTTTAGACACAGGCAGGCATGAAGGCAGGGACACAGTGGTTATAATATATTAGATTCTTTCATCTATAGTACCGTATTCATTCGGAGTTTATATCTTAATTTTAACTAATTTTTAATTGCAATTTTATGAAGCCCTACAAAGATTAAGCAGTGTAATTCAACACAATAACTACACATGGGTTTTACGATTGACCTATTAACACTAACTTGTCTTTTTTATTATTTTATGCAATTTGTTTAAATGAAATTTGATTATCATACTACAAAAATAATCGAATGTTTGTCCGGATGTTCAACCACAAAAGGTAATTTGCGATTATCTACTGGGCTAATGATTTGATTTGGACGAAACTTACGTTGTTTATTCAAGGTGGCCTGCATTGTGTTCCAGGAGAGGATCGTTAATTCAACCACTCCAATAAAATATTTTCCTTAATTTAATTTCCTCCATTCAAATAACACGGGAACGGATGTACCACATTTTTACTTTCCCCATATACAAAGTAGGTATAGTTAAAACAGGAGCGATGGAGCGGGGTAGCAAAACAGGCAACTGCCTAGGGCACCAGAGATTGAGGGGAGCCATGAAGAGCCAATGTTTTGATTTCACGGCACTGTATATGTGTGTCTGTATACATTTATTAAAGTATTATATACTCATCTTTCATATTTTATTGATTCAAGTTGTCATATTTTTCACGTGCATTTGTGTTGTATAAACCTTTATATTCAAAATAATTTCAATTCCTCTTCAATGCTGTGTACTACTCCAATCCCTAAGTATACGAAGTTTAAACTAGCGGTATGAGGAAGATTTGGAGAATGTGTAATTCTTGAAGCCGTTGGCGTACCAAATAACTTACGAACCTAAATTTATGATTTGCTTAATCTCATGCTAAAAATATTCTTCTTAATGCCCATTTTTACTGCTATTACTTACCATAAAGATTTTTAATGTAGAAAAACATTGTTTTTAGTAATTATGAAAAAAATTATTTAATAATAAAAACAATCTTTTATTAATATTATATTTAAGTAATACCAGTGCTTATAGACAATTGTGTAATTACTATTAAAAATAATTTTCACCCATTAGATTTTTAGTATCATTTAGATTGCAGTAGGGCACCAAAAAAGACTTTGCCTAGGGTGCCAAACTGCCTTCTGAGAGATAGTACTGTTATCATAACAAAAATCAAATTCGAGATTTCACTGGAAATACATGTTTTAAGATCCCCTTAACAGGTTTTGATTATTTTCTCGATTATGTCTGTGGGTATGTCTATGACAGGAATCTTGTGGGTCAAAAATTATAAAACAGGTCAATGCGAAATTTTATATTTGACATTTTTGTTAAAAGGACAAGAACTGATTAGTTTTTGGTGAAAATCAGTCAACCGGAAGAAGGGGTTTACTCTTGTTGCATCCGTTTTTACTTTCTCCATATGTAGTATATGGGCAAGTATTGTTTTCATGAAAAAATCTATTTCCAAGATTTCAACGGAAATACACACTTTGAGGTCCCCTGAACATGTTTTAACCATTTTCTCGATGTCTGTGTGTGTGCGAGTTTTTTTGAGGGTGCTCTAACTCAAAAACTATTAATCAGGTCAGCATGAAATTTTATATTTAACATTTTTATGAGTCACAAGAACTGATCGATCAACCGAAAGTGGGTGTTGACTCTTGTCACACCCATTTTTTTAATATTTGATTAATGTAAAAACATAGGAATACATGTTGTAGGAAATTTAATTTTCTACAACCTTTGTTTGAAACATTTTCCCATATAATGCTTTGTTTAAGAGATATTTTAAAAACTAAACTTTTAGCTGCCATCACCTACCGGCAACTATGGTAACAATTGACACTTAGTTACGTCTTAGTAATGCTTCTTTTTATTTTCTTAATTGTTGGAGCTTCTGGGCTATATCCAATATCAGAAGGCTACAGTTTGAGTTTATTTGTTCTTTGTAAAGTCTTTAAATTTTTCTCACAGTTCCTTAAAATATTCATTATCATTTAACCTATTTGAAATTTTTAGAATTACTACAGGTATGGAGCAAGTCATGTGGTGACCACATCAGATTTTTTTATAACGACCTGCTGATTCCATCTTGCCTACATGGAATGGCTATCTAAAAGGTAGTGCAATGAATAGCTGGTCAGTTGCAAAAGTTTAAGAAGAAAAGTGACTTCCTTGGATAAAATTGTCTATTTTTACTTTCTCCATATGTAGTATAGGTGTGTTTTTTTGTGGCTGATCTAACTCAAAAATTATTAATCAGGTCAACGCAAAATTTTATTTGACATTTTTGTTAAAGGGAAAAGAACATTAGTTTTTGGTAAAAATCGATCGATCAGAAATTACTCTTGTCATATCTGTTTTTACTTTCTCCATATGTAGTATACGGGAAAGTATTATTTTCATGAAAAAAATCAACTTCGAGATTTCAACGGAAATACAAGTCCCTTGAACACGTTTTGACCATTTTCTTGATGATGTCTGTGTATGTGTGTGCTCTAACTCAAAAACTATTAATCAGATCAATGCAAAATTTTATATTTAACATTTTTATGAAAGTCACAAGAACTGATTATTTTGGTAAAAATCGATCAACTGGAAGTGTGTTTAGTCTTGTCACTTATCCGTTATTTTGAGATATTTGCTTTAATATTTGATATATTTAAAAACATACAGGAATAAAAGTTGTAGGAAATTTAATTTTCTACAACCTTTGTTCAAAACATTTTTCCATATAATGCATTGTATAAGAGATATCTTAAAAACTCATTATTTAGCTGCCGTCATCACGCCACCTACCAATGACTATTGTTAACAATTGACGCTTAGTTACATCTTAGTCAAGTTCCTTTTTATTTTCTTAATTGTTGGAGTTTTGTAGCTATATCCAATATCAGAAGGTTATGGTTTGAGTTTATGTTCTTTGTAAAGTCTAAAATTTTCTCGCAGTTTCTTAAAATATTTTTATTATGTAACCTATTTGGAATTTTTAGAAATATATATTACAGGTATGGAGAAAGTCATGTGGTGGCCACGTTTGTTTTTTAATATTTGATGAATGTAAAAAAGGATTAGAATAAAGTTGTAGGTAATTTAATTTTCTACAACCTTTGTTCGAAACATTTCCCCATATAATGCATTGTTTAAGAGATTTTAAAAACTAAATATTTTAGCTGCCACAACCACCACCTACCGGCGACTATTGTAAACACTTAATGCTCAGTTAAGTCTTACAATTAGTGGCACTCCTTTTTATTTTGTTAATGGTTCGAGCTTCGTGGCTATATCCAATACCAGAAGGCTACGGTTTGAGTTTATTTCTGTTCTTTGTAAGGTCTTTAAATTTTTCTTGCAGTTCCTTAAAATATTTATTATCGTTTAACCTTTTTGGAATTTTTATAAATATTACAGGTATGGAAAAAATCATGTGGTGGCCACATCAGATCTTTTTTACGACCTGCTGATTCCTTTTTGTCTACAAGCGAGGGGTATTTGAAAGGTAGTGCAATGAGTAGCTGGTCAGTTTCAAAATTTTAGGAAGAAACGTGACATCCAATTTTAAACTTGGTCTATTTTTAGAAGACCTGCTGATTACCTATGGCATACGCGCAATGGGTATCTGAGAGGTAGTGCAACGAATAGCTGGTCAGTTTCAAAAGTTTAGGAAGGTGACTTACTCATGTATAACTTAGAATATTGTTTTGTCTAATTTTATAAGGAGAAATGGGCTATTATTACTTTTAAACATGCAGATTTCTGACTGACCTCGCAGAATTTTTTTGCAGATACCATAATTTGCTATATTTGATGAATGTAAAAAAGTATTGGAATAAAAGTTCTCTTGGCTTCCTTGCCATTGCCTGCGGTTGGTCGAGCTTCTCCGCACGGTCTCTGCTTCCACTCGTGACCGTCCGTTCTCCTACTGCTCGCCTCGCAGTCCGGTCTCTGTCCTCTCCAACATTGTCACCTTCAAACTCCCTTGGTTGGATCTCTTCTCAAGATGAGAGCAAACCTCTCACGGAAGTTTATTGGTTAATTAGCATGACTCCAGCGCTCCCTTCTGGGCTAATGTTTCTGCCCTATAAAAGTAAAAATTCTGGAATGCTCATATGCATTCGTTTGTGCATTTGCTGGAGTTCAACACACAAAAACTTCTGGCGATCACGAAAAACTGATGGAGGAAGTGGAAAACTGTAGGAGGCTAAAATGCTGCACAATGATAACCATGTGACCAATTTTATCCCGAGTTATCCTATGACTAGGTAATAAAACGCATATATCATTACGATTTCTCACACACACAAGAGATACATACAACTGTCCATGTACAAATACATCATTTCATAAATCTAATCTTACAATATCTATAGTTTATCATTGTGATTAGTTAATCGCCATTGTATAGGTTAACTTAAGATGGAATTAATTGTCTTCAGAGAAGAATTTGAAACATTATAGGAATGAACACACATCATGAAGTGTCTTGTCCAGGCAAATATGATTCAATTAATCAATTATAAACTTTTTACAACAATTTTTGTACCATTAACTAATCTGTCATCAAAGGAAAGGTTTCTAATTAGAATAAATACAGCACCTTTTTTCAAAACAATTTTATGATCTGGAACTCCAGGTTCGCATATTATATGCAACAAATCAGTATTTAGAAGCTCCACTTGTTGATTCTCATTCCCATCTTCACATATATCAGCGCTACATAAGGCTATTGATTCTCCATCTAACTTGTCAAGAATAAGTGAATATATTTCATCAATGTTACTGTTTGTATCTGATAATATCGCTCTTCGGCAACATATATCAGGCTTGCCCTATAAGGGTACTAGTCTTTGTCGTGAAGTATCTTGTCCTGATAAATATAATTCTATTAATCTTTTAGAATCAGTTTTTAAAAACAATTTTTTCAATTTCTATTTTATTTTATATACAGAAAAATATAAACAAAGCGAAAGAAATCAAAAACACATTTTTCAGTAAGATGCATTTTTGCAACCACAGGAACATTTTGGTCAACTCAGCATACATTACCATATTTTTGGGGCTATAAGACCCACCCAATTTTTTAGATTTTTCAGGAAAAAAGTATACTTGGTTCACCAAAGCATTTATCAAGGGCCATGTAGGGTATCATTTATAGACATGATCAAGTCTGTTTTGGCAACATTTAAAGAAAATATTATATTGTAGAATCTAGAATGTTAACATTGACATTTATAAATTTATTTGCATCATTTTTAATGTTATATTTTCCAATTTGGGAGGCATGCCACTGTCAAAAGCTTTGCATGCCAATAGTGGCATGCATGCCACAGATTGGTCATCCTTAGTATAATGCAATGTATAAAAAAATCCTATATTACAACGGAAAAGATCAAATCACTCATTTGATTTTTTTAATTTCAAATTTTAAATTTCAAAACACTTCCAGAGATTAAAAGAAAAAACTTTGTCACTTCCACAATTTATTGAACATGACCATTAATATATAAAACCGTTCCATATATAGGGAAAAGGAGGAGGGAGAAAGGAGGGGTTACACAGGAAGCGATTGAATGGTAATTAAAGAAATGGTTAGGAAAAGGGAGGTGGAAGCAAAACAAAGTTACAAAATCTTAGGTAAGCTTAACAGAGGAGAATGATTATGGAAAAGGTATTCATTTAAGAGAAGTGAGTCCTTTTCCTAACCATTTCTTTAATTACCATTCAATCGCTTCCTGTATAACCCCTCCTTTCTCTCACCTCCTTTGCCCTATTTATGGAATGGTTTTATATAGTTTTTCATCTGATGATGCTACGATTGTAGCAAAACCATTGTGATCAATAAATTGTGGAAGTGACAAAGTTTTTTCTTTTCATCTCAATGAGTACATTCCACAAAGTAGAGCCTGACCTCATTAATGATAAACAATTCCAATCTCATGAAACTTTTAAATGTCAATTTACTTTTCTCTTAAGATTCTTAAATAACTCAAGGCCAAAGATTATCCTGTATTAGAGAATTCTAATAACGTTTACAACTGTGTGGTTTCTCAACTCCATTCACATTTTGCTTTATGTACATCGGTTTTTGACAACTACGACATATAGATTTGCACTTTTTAAAATGCTCTTTAAACCCAGATTTATTCTCAAATGAGGTTTTGCATTTACCACAAATATAACATTCACTCATTAATCTCTGATGAACAGCATCAACTGCAATTTCTCCTGGAGGAGGTTTCTCAGATCCTTGTTTATTATTTTGCCCCCCATCCTTGTCAACTGCACTATCATTAAATGGTTCTGAAGTTTGGAATGAGAAATATAGAGTCAAAAAGATGCACAAAGACAATTGACTGATACATGAGAGCAGTGTTTTGTTTCCAACACAAAAAGTGCCTGAATGCGAAAGAGGTGAGTGGGGGGGAAAATATGAACTGAATGTAATTTGTCAGCAGAGGAAAATGTGTCATTGTACAATATGAGTAAATTGTCATTGCATTGTAAATAACTTCACTTGATTTTTTATAAGTTATGTAAATTAGTATTTTTTGCATTGAAAGTTCCAGAACGGCATTCCAGTGCGTTCCAGCAGAAAAAAGCACTGCATGAGAGAAAATTTTCATGGAAATAAATTGATACAGCATAAATCACATAATATGCGAACCTAAAAAAGTATGAAAGGAATTTCATAACTTGCAAGTATCACTTATAAAATTAAATCTTATTTTTATGAAATGAATTTGTTTGGCTGATAAACAGGCAAGAAATTTGAAAAATAGAGAAATATTTTACACTTAATTCTTTCAATGAACAACATACCCTGAACTATTGAAATAATAGAGGTAGATAAAACTATTAGCCAGATTGATGATAAATTGAAACAAAATATATAGGCAAAAAATGGAAGGATATTAAGATATAGATGTTTCCCTAACCATTCACAATGAATAAAACAGAAAAAATGTGTTAAAATTGAAGAAGGCAAATACACAAGATAAGTGAAAAAACAGCAATAGAATGCAATGCTAATTTTTTCCAAAGACAATTTGAATTCAGAAAATTATAATGATTAAATTGTAATAATGCCACAAAAGCTAAGGATAATAGTATCCTTTTATAATGAAAGTGAGTCCAGTGATATGAAAAATGGTAAGATTCAAATATGTAGCTCGCTAAGTCAAATGGAAGTTTTCACACACAGAGAAGCATTGTTGCAACAGTAGTGACACTCATAGTAGAATGTCAAAGAATACAGCATATTATGTGTGGCATGTCATTGAAGCACATAGTTCACATACCAGTTTAGAGAATATGACACACTGTATCTTTCGGCTCAGAGCACACAAAAACCTTATAGTTAGAGGGATCTTCGAAGTTATGGCACATCCAACCACCAAGCAATACTTACCTTCGATTCTTTTAATTCCTCAAAAATAAATAAAAATATTACTTTACCCATAAATAGCACTTTACAGCACACACAATAGTAGAAGGTGCTTGCATACTGCAAGCATTTCATCCCTCCTTGAAAAAACATTAATTTTTCAGATAGATATTTCATCATGGAAAATATTTCTGTATTTCAAAAGATTTCTCCTCAGGACCAATTTTCGTTTTTTCCTTATGGAACAATAATGGAGTAAAACAATCGCTAAGTATTGCAATATTAGGAATATTATACTTTTTCCACATTGGGTAAATAATGCCACATTTCTGCCAAATTTTAAATTTTTAGCACATTTAGAAGTGAAATAACATTTAGCTGATTGTTAAAATTTAAATAATTTTTAACGGCCGCAATAATAATTTTATGGATACATTGAAATGCTTAATCGTTTATATAGACTACGTTCTTAATGAAATTAATAACTAACTCGCTCCGTAGTATCTAAACATTTACCTATTTGTTTGAACTTGAAGATTTTTTAACTGCAAAACAAATTAAAATATCAAAATTTCTATAATCCCAATTTCGTTTTTTTATTTATCCTACTTCTAAAAAAATTTCAGCTCCGTAGCAAATTCGGAAAACATAAATCTTGAAAATTTGTTTAACACTAGAACCCCGGGACCGTGGCCCATACCTAAAACCCCGGAACCGGTCACTTTGACCGGTCGTATTTTTTCTTGCTTTTCGATGAGATTTTGTGGTTTTCTTAGCTTGAATGTCTTCGTTTCAATATAAACTTACAATTTTTTTTTCAACAATACCATTTTACCTAATATTAGTGGCTTAAACCTTGGTCGCCTACCCTCTTGGCGCAGGATTTGAAAATCTATTGCTTGGCTCAACGAATTAAATGAGTGCATTTGGAGGATGGAAACATTTTCTACTCGATAAGTAATAATTAGGTAAGTATCCAATGAAATATCTTTATTAGTGCTCTATTGTACAGTGCTTGCTTCATTGCATTTCACACAGATAACGATCTTTTTTTACTACTCCTGTGCATGAGCCGCACACCCGCTTTTTGCAGGAATTGCAGAGATAGGTCGTTTTGTTTTCTTTGCAGCGTCCGACCTGACACGTCCTTCTCTTCCTTCCTGGTAACTCCTGTCTATTACCAAAATCGTCGTGTGGACCAGCAATCAATCTTCCTGGTCTAGATGCTACAGTGGCTGCCCTCAACTCGTCTGTAAGTTGCAGGATGAAGTTGCGCCTACAAATTTTCTTCCCTGTGACTTCTTGAAACACGATCCAGGAATTGATCACCGCTATATCAAGGATATTGTACAATACGTGAACTGGCCATCTTCGCGTTCCACTGCGAACAGAATATTTTCTACACATTTGGTCTGCAACATCAACACCACACTTCGTTTTGTTGTAAAATGAAACAGATTCTGGTAACTTCTTCTCAGTGCCTCCAATCAATGTCTTTGTGCATGGTGCTAAGTATCAGCACATTCTTGTTTACTTTCCCCTGGTAAACTGTCAGTGTCACATCATTTGTTGTAAAAAGCGTTGTTTCATACAAGGGTGCACGCATCTCTTTCACTACTGCAGGAATTTCTCTCCTAACTCGGTTCATAGTTCCAACGAGGGAGGTGTTACAATTCTTTAGTCTTTTAGCAAGCTTGAGCGATGTAAAAAAATTATCAGTTGTAATGTTTCGCCCTTTGTGTAGGTATCGCTCTGTCAACTTCATTACAACGTATTCTGGCAGTGATTCATCTTGTGGTCGGCTCTCATCCTTACCCAGATAAGGAAAGCCATGACAAACGTACTTTGAATCCACATCTGCTAATAGCCAAAACTTGATACCAAATTTATCCGGCTTGTTTGCCATATATTGCAGGAATGGGCAACGACACTTTGTCGGGTACAACTGCTCGTCGACAGTGAGGAAAGTCCCCGGCACGTAGCATAAGTAGCAGTTTTCTGTGAATTTATTCCAAGTGCGTGATACGAGCGCAAATTTGTCTTTTTGCATGCACTGTGATCGGAATGACTTTTCGTCCAAGCGAATATAACGCATTATTTCAGCAAAACGGTCTCTACTCATTGTTTCTCCAAACACGCCTGGACCCCACTTCTTGGACCACATCTCAGCAAGCTCCAGAGACCTGGCGCTGAGTGCACCGCGTATGTACAGGAGAGCAAAAAATGCATCCAACTCGTCAAGGGAAACCCACCAGGAGTCATTGCCGAGCTGCCTCCGAGCCTCTGCCTGCATACAGTGCTGAATATGACGTACCATGGACTCATCAATGAAAAGTCTCCAAGAGCTGAAGACACTGCTATCGTTTACGTGCCGTTTGGCATGTGGTGTAGGGCCCGGCATCTCCCGAAACACGTTCTGTTACTGTTTGCGTTCTTCGAGTTTGAGTGGGAAAAATCTGCTGGTCAAAGTGACCGGTTCAGGGGTTTAAGGTAGTAATGCCAACTGATCGTGAACAATACAGACTATATGGTTTATACTTGGGGCACTAACAGTTCATACTTAAAGATTAAAAGTAATGAAATTACGGCGCACTATCATGCCTACAACGCGAACAGTAGCGATGTCATTTTCATAACAGGTCAAAATGACCGGTGCCGGGGTTCTAGTATTAAACAATTGCGAATTTTTAGCGGCCGCATTGTTGCACTTTTTCAAGATTTTCGTTTTATCTAGTCGGTTTTGCACAAAATGCTACCTATGAAAAAAATTTTGAATCTCCAGCTCATCTGTAAGTGCCTAAACATTAGTATCCTCCTATATGTATGTTATATCCTCCTCCTCTGTAAGAAACATCAATATATAATGACCAATGGAAGGTGCTTGCATAGTGCAAGCATTTAATCTTACCTTGAAAAATACATTAATTTTCAGAGATATATTTCATCATGAGGAATATTTCCTTAATTCTATAGATTTCTCCACTGGACGGGTTTTTGATTTTTCATTATGGAACATTAATGGAGTAAAACAATCACTAATTTTTGCAATTTTCGAAATATTATACTTTTCCCACATTGAGTTAATAATGCCACACATTTCTGCCATATTTTAAATTTATAGTACAATTAAAAGTGAAATAACATTTATCTAATTGTTTAAAATTAAATAATTTATAACGGCCAAAATAACAAGTTTATGGATAAATTGAAATGTCTATTGGTTTACACATATTACGCTCTAAATAACTTAAAAATTTCAGATCCCTAACTTGCGGCGTAGTGTCTAAGCGTCTACCTATTTGTTTAAACTTTGAGAATTTTGAACATCAAAACAAATCGAAATATCAAAATTTGTAAAATCCCAATTTCGTTTTTTACAAATCCTACGTTTAAAAAAAATTTCAGCTCCGTAGCATATTCGAAAAGACATAAACCTTGAAAATTTGTTTAAACAATTGAAAATTTTTAGCGGCCGCATTGTTGAACTTAATCAAGATTTTCGTTTTTTATATCCGGTTTTGCACAAAATCCTACCTAAGAAAAAAATTTCGAATCTCTAGTTCATATGGAAGTGCCTAAACATTAGTATCCTCCTATATGTTATCTCCTCCGCCTCCTCCTCTGTAAGAGAAGTCGATATATAATGATAATGATAGGAGGATACTGATAATGTTTAGGCACTTCCAGATGAGCTGGAGATACTAGTATGTTATACTAGTAGTTGGTGCTTGCATACTGCAAGCATTTCATATCACCTTGAAAAAACATTCATTTTTCAGACAGAAATTTCATTATTACAAATATTCTTTCAATTCTCCGCAGCGATTTCATTTTTCCCACATGTAAAAATAATAGTTTAAATCAATCCCCAAATGTTGCAATTTTAAAAATTTTACAATTTTTTCATTATAAGGTACTAATGCTACACATTTGAGCCAAATTTTAAAATAATATTTTTCTAATTGTTTAAAATTTAAACATTTTTAACGGGTGCTGCAATATATATATATGGAGAGATTGAAATGTTTATTTGTGCAAATGCACTGTTCTGTAAATAATTCGAAAATTGCAGCTTCCTAGCTCATCTCGTAGTACCTAAAAAATTATTAAACTTTAATGTTCAAATGGGGTTAAAACAACCCCTAAAATTTACAATTTTCGATTTGTATAGTTGGTTATGAGAAAAGTACTATAATCCTGCAAAATTTCAGCTTCCTAAACTTATTAGATTGGTCTACACACTGGATTGCGTTTTCCCATGCTAACTTATTGGAGATATTCCGGGGTCTCTGGAGTCGAACCCAAGACACTGTTATGTTATATCCTCCTCTGTAAGAGTCGTCGATATATAATGATAATGATAGGAGGATACTGATAATGTTTAGGCACTTCCAGATGAGCTGGAGATTCGAAACTTTTTTCTTAGGTAGGATTTTGTGTAAAACTGACTAGAAAAAACGAAAATCTTGAAAAGTTCAAGAATGCGGCCGCTAAAAATTCGCAATTGTTTAAACAAATTTTCAAGATTTATGTTTTCCAAATTTGCTACGGAGCTGAAATTTTTTTAGAAGTAGGATAAATAAAAAAAACGAAATAGGGATTATAGAAATTTTGATATTTTAATTTGTTTTGCAGTTAAAAATTCTTAAAATTTAAACAAATAGGTAGACGCTTAGACACTACGCCGAATGTGCTATGGAGCTGAAATTTTTTTTAGAGATAGGATTTGTAAAAAAACAAATGGGGATTATACAAATTTTCATATTTTCATTTGTTTGGCAGTTAAATATTCTTAAATTTAAACAAATAGATTGTTTAGGTATTACGTGATGAGCAAGGGAGCTGAAATTTTTAAGTTATTTAGAGTTTAGCTTATATAAAAGAATAACCATTTCAGTGTATCTATAAAATTCTTATTGCGGCCATAAAAATTATTTTAATTTAAACAATTAGATAAATGTTATTTCACTTCTAAATGTGCTACAAATTTAAAATTTGGCAAAATGTGTGGCATTATTAACCCAATGTGGAAAACGTATAATATTCATAAAATTGCAAATATTAGCAATTGTTTTACTCCATTATTGTTCCATAAGGAAAAAAAGGAAAATTGGTCCCGAGGATAAATCTTTTGAATTAAAGAAATATTTCCCACGATGGAATACCTCTCTAAAAAATTAATGTTTTTTCAATGTGAGATAAAATGCTTGCCGTATGCAAGCACCTTCAACTAGTAATAAAATAAAAGCAATGAGAGGTTGAAAGGGATAGGAAGGAGCTAGTGAACACTTACACAAAGTTGTAGATATTCACAGCGATAGAAGAAGGCTTGTAGTTTGAAGCTTTTGGGCTACCGCCCTTAGTCGGCGAGATAATAACAGAAACTAAAACTAAGTGTTACACTGGAGGTAGAGGAAATGGGAAAGGATGGGGTTCAGGAAAAGAGGAGTAATTGGAGTGGGAGTGTTAACAAAGATTTAAACCTGGGATGGAGAGAAAACGGAGGATGTCAATGTGGTCTAGTTCCCAGTGACAGAGTTGTGGTGCGGAGAAACTAAGTGGAAAAGCATAGATGGTTTTTACTGTGAAGCAGCCTTTGAAGGGAAGGGAGTAGGCTAATGCATGGTTGGCCACCAGAAGGGGGCGCCTAAGAGCGAGTTCAAGTGAGAAGATATATTATGTGTTTGGAGGTACAAGTGCCGTGGGATGAGAGTGGATATGAGATTTTGGTAACAGGGCTAGTAAATGAGGAAAAATTGTCTAAGATGAGGCAAGTGAGGCTTCGTGGTCTTTAACAAGGGAAGGATCCTGTGGGGTAAGGTGGAGGACCAGTACAGAATTTCTTGCGCCATAACAGGTCACCAAGATTCCTGGGTCAGCAGAAGTATATCATGGGGGGCTTAGGGAAGAGCAGCGCTGTTGTGGATGTGTTAAGGAGAATTGGATAGGCAGCAGCAAGGATATTATTTAGGGCTTCATGCAGCCCCAGGTGAAAGGTTGTAGTGAGAGTCAGGGGGGCTTCTGTTTGAATGGGTGGATTCAGGTTTGGTGTGTCTGGAAGGGGGGGAGAAGGCACGATGTATTTCATTGTGGACTAAGTATATATATATATATAGTGGGTATGTGGGAAAGTTCTGCCGTTTTTTGTTTATGTACAAATGTAATTATCTCCCAAACACTAATACAGCTTGCAATGAATCACTGATTGTTTTTGTTTTTATCTATGTGGATTAGAGTATAAAAGCAATTGTATGATCCCTTATTCATTTGTTTATATCTGGAGCAAACAACATGGCAGCAGACAAGGTACATTTAAGACATTGCATTCTTTATGAGTTTCAAAGGGAACAACGTGATTGTTGCAAGTCAAAACTTGTTTAGTGTTTGGGAAGGATGTTGTGACAAAGATGGTTTTCCAAATTTCAATGTGATGATCTGAGTATGGAAGAAGAACAACGTGCCGGATGCCCCTCTAAGATTGATGATGATGTTTTGCAGGCAATGTTGGAAGATACACATTTAACCTCGACAGCTATAGGCAAGAAGCTTGAGATTCATCATTAGACCGCTTTGGAGCATATTGAATGCGTTGGATTTGTTTTGAAGTATAGCATTTGGGTGCCACATTAGTTGCCTGAAAAAACTTAACGGACCGTATAAGGATCTGTTCATCTCTTCTCGTCTGTCACCGTGCTGACCTGTTTTTGGACTGCCTGATTACTTGAGATGAAAAGTGTATTCTGTACAATAATGCAATGAAGAAAAGAGTTTATTGCAAGCCAGGAACATCCACCCCAACCATCGCAAAGCCCGAACTCCACCAAAGAAAAGTGATGCTCTGTTTGGGTTGGGATAAGAAGGGCCCAGTGTACTATGAGATGCTGAGAGTTGGTGAAACCATCAATTCCAAATGCTACTGCATGCAGCTTGAATGATTGAACAGGGCCATCAAAGAAAAGTGTCCAATACTGGCAAACAGAAAGGGCATCGTGTTCCACCACGACAATGCTCGACCAAATACTGCGATGATGACTCAGCAAAAATTGAATGACTTGGGCTGGGAAGTTCTCATTCATCCATCATACTCACCGGACATGGCACCATCCAATTATTATGTCTTCAGATTGCTACAAAACTATCTCAACGACAAGTGCTTCAGTTCTTATGAGAATGTCTCCAAGGCTGTTGGTGCCTACTTCAAGTCCAAGGATGAAAACTTCTACATCAATGGCACTGAAAAACTTCCTACAAGATGGCGGACAGTTGTATCTAATAATGGAGATTATATAAAAGATTAATTCTGAAATAAAAAAATTGTAAAGTTGAACAAAAACTTATACTTAAAAAACGACAGAACTTTTCCACAGACCCAATATACCATATTTACCTGAAAGGAAGACGACCATGAATTTAAGAGGACCCCTAAAAATATTAGGTTTACTTACAAAAAAACTTTTACATATATGTATGGAACAATTTTGGATCTTCGGATCATATCATTCCATCAATTACATATATGTATAACAAGCTAACATTAAGAGGGTGAATAAAAAAAAGTAAATTTACTACTTACATCTCCCTCTCCTCTGTTTCCTTCCCTTATTCTTGCTGTCCTATTCATTCATCACAACTTATTCAAATTCGAGCAAGTCGTCATCCATACCATACATGGAATTTGATATGCAGCATTTCTTGAACCCTCTTGAGATACTATTGGGATCTATTTTTTTCCATGCTGCAATAATCCAATTACAGAGAAGTGGCATACTGGGTTTCTTAATTTTCCCTGTAGGAGTTAATGCATGGTTCCCTGCAAAAAGCCATTCTGAATAAAATGACTTTATGTAATCCTTAATGGGCTTCATCACTACAACATCTAGCACTTGAATTTGTGATGTCATACCTCCTGGTCAGTATTCATACCATGAAAGGTATTTTAAACTTCCTCTGTAAGGTGGCCTTTGAACGAATCTAAGACGAGCATTGCTCTCTTCCTTAAAAGTGCCCCAGGTTGTCTATTCCACACTATGCTTAGCCAGTCCTTCATTAAATCAGCTGACATCCATCCTTGGCCTTGACATTTAACAATTATTCCATTTGGTAGTACTTCCTTAGGCACTGTTTTGCATTTTAAAATAACATACAGTGGCAACTTTGTTCTGTTCGCTAATACAACCAGCATTACAGTAATGCACAGTTTTTCATTCCCGGAAGTTTTTATCGTGACATTTTTTGCACCTTTTTCGTTGACTGTGTAATTGGATAGCAATGTCGAAGTAAATGGGTGTCTCATCTGCATTACCCATTTGGCTCAGAAGGTAATTTTGAATTTTCCACAACTGAATTACATGCCTCTGGAAAGTTATTAGTTCGTCCGTGAAGTCAGAAGGTAGACGCTGGCCAAGTGAAATTCTTCATCGCAGGCAAAAACCATTACAACACATCATACGCACACATCATCCATTACTAGCCTTAAATTCTTGGTGTGGAATGTTTTGTGATCATGCTAATTCTTGGGCTTTCAATTTAATGATATCCAGCATCATCAGTTTACCGTCCATTCTTTGAATACGCACAAAGTTTGCAATTTCCTCTTCTAATGCATAAAATCGATCTCGTTTTGGTCCACTAAATGATCTCAATGTTGAGTTAGCACTTTCAAGTTTCTCTTTTGCTTGCTTCCACCTTCGCACATTTGCTTCAGTCACATCATGTTTAAATTGTAGTAGATACGTTTAAATTGTATGTCTTGTTTACATTGCATGACTAGACACCTTAATTGGTGCCTACATGACTTTGTGTTTCATATTACGCAGGGAACCGCCCAGCTGTAGTCATTTTTTTTCAACTTGTCACATGATTACCTATCCAGCTCTAAACACTTCCCTACCACCGAAGTGGAACCATTGGTCTGTGGGAGCAATTTTAAGAAATTTGACCTTAAATTTTTAAAGTATTGTAGTAATTAATTAAATAAAATGTATTAATTTATGCAATAATAAATATTTTAACGGACATATACTTGACATCTGGGTGTTTCATGGTGCATTTAAAATGGTATATTCTCACCTTAAATCCTCATACTCCATTCTAAGGCGATACCCAATATTTTTAATGACATTTTTGTGAAAAACCTTGTCTTCCTTTTGGATAAATACAGTATTAATTCATACAAATACACACACACACATATATGTGTGTGTGTATATATATATATATATATATATATATATATATATATATATAATATATACACACACACACACACACACACAAGTTTTGGCACTTGCATACTGAGTGCTTAAAAACTCAGCATACACCAAGATCTTAACTCTTATATAAACCAATGCGACAGCATTTTAACCACGCAGAGCCCATATAAATAAGATAATAGATTTCATTTTCCGCAAAATTAAGGAATCTATCAGGAATTTATAAATTCTCTGGTAATCGGCTCACGTTCAAGTTTTCAAATTTCAGTTTTCATGGCTCAGATCGCCGTTTCAGAAATAACTATAACAATCATTAAGACAATAGCCTGTATATTATACTAAAATTTGTTAAAATTAGAATAATTTTTGTGTTAGGATATTGGTGTCATCATCTGTGCCTTTTAGTATGTATCCGGATTAAAAAATTAATTTAAAATTATCACGTCATCATATGTATACATCGTTGTCTGAAATCAAATGGATTATAATGCAGTCTAAGCATTAAATCAATGCTCTTGAAGTATGAAAAATCGATTCCCATTGAAAGGTATTGTAGTCGTTGCTATGGTAGTTAATATTTGTCATTGTTGAAGATGAAAAAAATTCATTATTTAATGATTTAAATCTAATTTTTACACAAATTCAGCATGGACTTGAATTCTGTCTTCAAGAATAATAAATCTCATTCTTTCATCCACGGTTTGGTGCATGTACTGACTTTATATTTTAATTGTAAATAATTTAAATATGCATTTTTAGAATGCCTTGCAATAATCCCATGCTTTTCTTATGGGGTATTGAAATGGAATCTTGGGGTTTAAAATACCCCTTAAATATAACTTTTACTGGAATTTCAGATTTTTCCCCGAGGTTATACCCAATGACCTATCTTCATGCCAAATTTTGGCTCTGCAGCACTTCTATAAGTACCTTAGGTTTTATATGTTATTGAAGAATAAATTCATATCGGTGCCAAATTGATGAAGAAATATGTTTTTAATCGGAAAAAAGCAGATGCTCAACAATAAAGAACTTCAGCTACCATAGTAACCAGGAGAATGCTTTTCAATGTGAATTGGAATCTGTATTATAATAGCATCGCTTTAATGCTTTATAATAGGGAAATTCTTATTGTCCCAGATTTTAACCAAATACATATTATGTCATAATTTTAAAACATGATATATGTTATTAATTAAAAGTACTCCTTTCAATTATTATCTACTGTATATAATAATAGCTTTAATTTAGTGCTTCTCAAGAAAATCAGTGGATTGTATTATAATGCAATTAATTTAAAACTATAGTGTAAACTTATAATGACATCAAAATCCAAAGAGGAAATATTAGAGAAAAATCTGCCATAAGTTAACATGGAGAAAAGAAATTCCAATGTGTAGACCAATCTAAAAGGAACACGAAGCTAAAATTTTGTGCGATAATAAGATTTTGCTCACAACCAATTATAAATATCTAAAATTTCAAAATTTTTAAGGGTTGTTTTAACCCCATTTGTACATTCAAGTTTATTGTTTATCACGGAACCTATAAGTCGTAGCTACGAGATTTTGCAAAAATTTTGTATTAAATTCTATATAAAACAAAAAATATTAAAAGTTTTCAAAAATGCGGCCGCTAAAAATTCGCAAATGTTTAAACAAATTTTCAAGAATTATTTATTTACAAATGTGCTGCCGAGCTGAATTTTTTTTAAAGGTAGAATTTGTAAAAAAACGAAATGGGATGTATAGAAATTATGATATTTTAATTTGTTTGGCTGTTAAAAATTCTTAAAATTTAAATAAATAGGTAGGTAAATGTTTTGGTACAACGGGGTGAGCTACGGAGTTGAAATTTTAAAGTTATTTAGAGTTTAGTGCAAATGCACAAATAAATATTTGAATATCTCCATGAAGTTGTTAATTCGGCCGTTAACAATCTTTAAAATTTAAAGAATGAGGTAAATATTACTTCACTTCTAGATGTGCTATAACTTTAAAATTTGGCACAAAGGCGTGGCATTAGTACCCCACAATGGAAAAAGCATAATATTCTTAAAATTGCAAATTTTAGGTAATGTTTAATTCCAACATTTTTCCATAAGAACGAAAATTGGTACAGAGGCGAAATATTTTTAATTAAAAAATATTTTTAATAATGAAATATCTCTCTGAAAAATTAATGTTTTTCAAAGTGAAATGAAATGCTTGCAGAATGCTGGCACCTTAGTTTTAACATGATCTTCACAATTCCCGGTGATACAGATACCCTCTAGTTCAGGGGTCGGCAACCTTTTCTGCACGGCGGGCCACATTTGCAGTTGTGAATACTTCGGAGGGCCGCATTGAGAGTCAAGAAAGCCTCGCCGGGCCGGATGAGCGAATAAATCAAAGTTTTCTAGAGATTCTGTGATTTCATATGAACGAAATCAGCTCTACATAATTTACTCTAGCGTTAAAACTTCACCCGAAAAGGCTTTGAGACCATAATTTTACTCAAAAAATATAAAATTGCTCATGAGAAATTTTCCTGATCACTTTTTCATTACAGTTGGCGGGCCGCACGTGGCCCGCAGGTTGCCGACCCCTGCTCTAGTTGGTTGCTTGAGAAGGGATTTAGTATCACAATTAGTTTTTGCCAATTTCTAGTAGACTAATTAGGTACCTACCGTGTGAAGAAGCTGTACAATGTTAACCAACAATTGTAGACAGGAGCCTCTGTCTGCACATACGGAAGTAGAGGTATGAGAAAAATATCTATTCATCGATACTGAAAGTTTCGGAATATCATATCGATATTGTACCTACGATATTTCCATAACGATACATTCGTATTTTCTTTAAATATTTTAGTTAGTATTACCAGTATTACCTTATATTTAAAAGTTTTATTGGTTATCATATATTGAACGGGCGTGAACGTGTAGCCTTGAGTGGCAAGAAATGGAATACGTAGTGTACATGTTAATTTCTCATAGACCTTTACCCTGACACACTTATGTTTTTTCGGATGTATATACAGCATACTACATCTGACTACATCGCATCGTTGACTCTAGTGGCATTTTTATCTCGGGGTGTTTGTTGACTTTCCATAACTACCACTAAATTAAAATAATATAAATTAAATATAGTAATGGTATCTATATTGTGTTTTACGTATTCGTTGGTGGTCATTGGCGTCGTTCTGAATCTGGTAAGATTGCGGACGTGGACAAGTTTATCATGAATAATTATGCTGCAGTTTGGTGTTCCAATTTTAATGGTAGCCGAGTTGATAAACTAATTTCGATTTCCTAAACAGGTTACTAGGTACGTTTGTATGTTGTTTGCCATGATTAGGGCGACCCGTTTTATAATTTAACTCGCTTGTTCAAACTTGGAAATTATGGTTAATATATTGGCTCGAGGAGTTTTCTCCGTTTGTTTTAAAATTTGCCAATAGTCTCTCTATATTATTTACAACTCACCGATTCATTCTTTATAAACTTGGAGCGGGAGAGTGGGTGAAATTCTGCATTCAAGAGGAAATTGGTTGTGATGTGGACTCCTTGAAAAATTTTAGGTTGTGCGATGAGAATTTCAAGGAATGTTTTTTAAGCCCAAATATCCTAGGCCACTACTGAAACCTGATACAGTCTCAAGTGTTATAGTATAGGTAAATTTCCGACATTATCAGCTAAATTCCTTAGAGTAAAGGATTCTGCTGCCAGATAAGTGCAGTATTGATGAACGTAGTGAACATGCAGTTGATATATTTTCTATTTCAGGTGTTCAGCAGAGGGAAGGTGATTATGAATGCGAAATGATTGAGCCTCTCCCAATTGCAAGGAAGTGTATGCATACGGCTGATATTATGACTTGCACATTACCGGTGGATGGTGTGAATTATTATTGATCCTTTTTTAGTGTTTGATATATCGCCGAGAGTAGAAGTTAAGGGAATTCAGGTGCCATGGACTCCTTCAGGAAGAGGCAAGTTTTAAAAGATTACCAGATACTTAGTTACTTAAAAAGTTACTGTGAGCCAGGGAAGGAATTCGATAAAATCTTTCTTCCATGTAGGGAAATTTATTTAATTGTAAAGGATTTGGAGGAAGTTTTCCTTAAGTTTTTGGAAGGGTGATGGCAAAAAAAAAAAACTTTTCCAGGAAAATAAGGGTTTTACTTAGAGTGGAAATTTAAAAAACCTGACTTTCTCTTGTGCTAAAAGTAAATACACTCTCCTTGTATGTAAAAGTAAGATTTTTTTGGGCCGTTAACTTCCTCAATAGGCAAAGGGCAGATAGGGTTGTCTAAAATTAAACAAACCTTCCATAAACTTAGAAAGGCTTGTCATTTATGAATTTTAGATTACAGTGTGTCCTCGTTTAACATCGTTAATTCGTTCCGGAAAATCGCGACGTAGAGCGAAACAACGTTAAATGAATCAATATTGCCGGTAGAACCCATATTATACAATATAATTGGTTTCAAAATTTCGGTTTTAAAACCTCTTGAAACACAGAAATACGTTATATACTGTATTTTATGGAGATTTATGGTACTATATATGATATGTGGTATAAAAACATATATAAATCAATATAAATTTATTATTAACATATAAATGGTATAAAATAAATAACTTCATTTTAAATTTATTGTTGTTATTATTAACGCGACCAAAATCGGATGACTATATTTCGCAATAGTACATCTAGAGACGAGAAAAGAACTACGTAATACCCATCCAGCAAAATGTAATCATATGATCAATAGAGAACAATGAGTTTTTACTAGAAAGTTCATAAGGAGTCATGAACACTTATGCAAGTTCATGAGTTGACATGCTAGAAAAGAAATGCAATAAACATTATTTCTTGCAACAGTTACTGCATAATTAATGAAAATCTAATAGAGATAAATAAAACATTTACTTAGTTGTTTTAATTGAAGTCCGAATTCCATTAGGCCAAAAGAAGGATAACCACAGCTGATACAAAGTGTTGCCAATTTCTTTCAGTAAGTTGTTAAAAATTGCCTAGGGAATGAAAAAAAGTGCTCTCTTCAACTGACAGTGTGAGGAAAACCTGTTACATTAGGCCATAATTGTTTCGTAACTTAGGTTTAATATCATCTTACTTGCGAAATGTGGTAATAATAATATTTTGGGACTTTTGAAAATATGGCAGTTATCTTAAAGCAAAATCATTTCTGATTATGATGTTAGGTCAGTGTTATTCCAGCAAATTGTAGCCACAGAAATATACTCGACATGGTGTCTATAATTGAGTAAGTAGCTTGTGCTTTCCAATGAAAACTTTTTTCCTGATTCATGAATCCCTCTTTTATTTTGAACAAACACTCTCTTCCTCTATCCTTATGGCCAACAATACCACCATTCACGTAACTGATATCCACAGTTCCGGTGTTATAGTTAATTCCTCAAAATTACAAAAAAGAAAACAAAATAAAAGTAGAGGCAAATGAAAAGAATATTGTTTATTTAAATTATATTCATTTTTCTTTTTTGTGTTTAGTATGAACGCAGATGTTGTAATTTTAGCCAATAGCATGACTTAGATTGTTAAATCGATTTGCTAGTTTTGTGAATGGTATTATTTTAGGTGCTAGATCAAACCTAAAGTTGTTATATCTAGCTACGAAGGGCATTCATATCATCACATCTTTGCAGCCTTCAGTAAATGCAAATCTTGCTTTATACTAAGGTCTCTCTCTTTCTGTAAATTTCACTCCTCTGTGCTTCTTCAATTTGCACTTTGAATACATCACATCTCTTACATGTATCTTTGAGTGGTGGGTTACAAACCAAGTTGAAATCATATTTTTGGGTTGTGAAATGGACCACAGCCAGGGAGTTGCAAGTGTTGTTATGTCAAAATACAAATAGACTTAAGTGTCAAAATGTAGTCGGTCTGGTTGTATATTAAATGTTGGGGTACTTGGATCTGGTCTTAGTGTTTCATCATTACCATAAACAAAGTAATATAATGTATAGTGCAATCTCTATAATCTGATCCCATGGTAATCCAAACTGTTTCTCAACATCAGGTGTAAAGTGTCAGTTAAGCGAAGCGAGCATCGTAAAGCAAAATTTGAAGCTTTTATTTTATAACAAAGTCGGAGATGTCCATTACTAATGCATCTTGCGGCTAAATAGATGATTCTTTGAAACATTGTTTTAATAGGAATGAGTGATATTGGCATGATATCGCTCATTCCTACTGCCACGGCCCAGTATGGATTACAATTTCCCTGTCCATCAATGCAGATCTCTCACAGTCATTTTAGTGAACTGTAAGTACATTAATTGGTGTTTTATTTACAGAAATTTAATACAATAGATTTTTCCTCGTTATTTTACATGAAGGCTAGTGTGACAGATCTGTATGAGAGAGGTCTGCTGAGGTGGTTCGGGCATGTAGAAAGAATGGAGGAGAGTAGAATCACCAAACAAATATATGAAGGAAGAGTGAATGGCGAGAGAGGGAGAGGCAGATCGTGCAAGACTTGGTTGGATGTGGTTGGGGAGAGACTGAGAAAAAGGGACGTGAAAAGTATGAGGAATAAAAGGAAATGTGTGACTCAGTGTATGAGTGTAAGTGAAGCAAAAGAAGTGTGTGGAGGAAGGTGATGGGTTACTAATTGGCAGACATGGCACGTCTTACCCCGCAAGGGAAAGCGTCAAGGTGGGTTGTTGTTGTTTTTACATGAATCCAGTAATCTGAACACACCCTTGCATTAATTAGTTCAGATTATAGAAGTTGTACTGTATTTGTTCTATTTGTTTTATAAATATATGAGAAAAATACATGTACTTAACACAATATGTGTAAATTGTGGACATGCTGTTCTTGTATTTTCCAGCATCCAGTTTTAATCGGCCAAAGAATTTTATTGTACAATTTCTTATAATAAATTACTCTTGCAATAAATTGACTTTGAATGTTATTTGGCAGCATTATTTCCTTTATAACCATCTCAATTCTAATACATGATTATTTTTAATTCAATCAACTCTTAAAATAAACTTATTAAAATGTGACTTTCTATTGAAAATATGTTCTAATTACATCTGAAGCGATTTAGTCGTAATTTTCCTTTGTAACTATAGCTTTTCAGACGAGATGGTGAGTGAGAGGAAGGTAAAAGAGAAAGAGGGGGTCGAGACAATGAGCGAACTAATAGGGAGGGAACCTAAGCATTCGGAAGCTCATTCTCCATCGAGTCTCCCTAGTGGTAACATCATGTCTGAGTGTGCTGTGTTGCCACATTCGCAAATTCTCTCTAAATGCCCGTCAAACATTACATGTTTCGGTGTAGAGTTGGCAATGTCTAGCATGAGCTTTCTGCTAGGAGGCACTACCTCACCTCTTAGCAGCAGAGACATACAAGCGGTCTTGGGTACGGCATTCTGTTTAAAGAAAATCTAGGTTGTACTTTCAATTAATGAGATTTCCGATTAATGAGGAAAGATTCCCCTAAATGGCAATCCATTTGAATAATTTTTTGCAAGCTGTAATTCTAATATTTATTTTGCAATAACAAACTGAAGATGACATCATTACGTCAAATTCGTTCTTATTCTCTAAATAAATTTTTGGAATTATAGCTTCTCTTGAATACTTGGCTACAATAAATTTAGCGTCAAATGGATTTGAGTTTCCCTCACTGCAGCTTCAATCCCAGCCGCCAGAGTGCTCTGCATGAAACATATTCCCATAAGCCGTATGGGAGTGTCACTTCCTATTATTCCTTGGCAATACCACTAATCTAAAAATGCATATAATTCGTAAACATGAGGAGTTATCTCGTCCTTCAGAAAGAGATGTTCTGACGACGAAACGACCACAACTGATCTGGAATTAGGCCAGGACCAGACTTTTAACCAGTTAAAATATTCATCTACTATTGTATATTGCATTTATAATCTTCCAATTATAGCTTGAGTTTTAAAATCTACTTTCTAAATTGGTTGCCGAGTTTCAGCCTTTAAATGTTCAAGTTCAGCAAGTGGAAAACAGCCGTCTCGTCGCTTCTCCTAGTTGTAGTAACTTCATTTGAGGCAAGTTCTTCCGTGTGTTCAGATTCAAGAGAATTTTTTTGTTAGTCCCCGTCCTACTTCGACTCCCAAAAAAAATTCATAATGCAACCATCAATACCTTGCTCTGATGTCACCAATGATGATTTTCCTTTGATGGGTAACCCTAGCCGAAAATAACAATAACAACACATCTGGACAGTTTGAAATGACTACTGTTATTAAAGAACAGTGACACTACCTATTACTGAATGGAATGGAGTTATGTAAAGCCAGCCAATCACATGGCTTTCCCAGTTGGAATTCAAGATTTTGCAACTAATACAAAATACAGAATCATGAATAGGTGAATATATAGGCCATTCTCGCTTATTCTTTTCACCATTGGGAAGTCTGTGGAAGCAGTAGTGATTACTGACATGGCATTTAGTTTATTTATCTGCTACAAAAATAGGTTCTGTGTCTCAATGTCCCCAGGTCCAAATTTCACTCTTGTGATTCTAAAATAATCATGAAATAACATGTGGCCAACTAGCTGGGTCTGCAAGAATATCAGATGGAGATTTAAAGTATTATGTGGAAGGTATTTGTTACACTCTTGACCAGATTCCCCTGCAAACAGAGAGAGCGTCACAACTACTGTGTCCTTCCTGAGGTAGATCGACATTCCCAGAAGTGAACATAGGAGGTAGTTCTTCAGTTTTATATCTTTCAGTGCTCATGAGCTCCAGAGCCTTTTTTAAGGGAAATTTAGAGAAGCACAAATCAATTTTTTGGTCTCATTGAACTATTGGAAAAGCCCATTTTTTTATTCAAGTTTGGAAAAACTAATATTAGAAATTTCATGCTGCCTCAGCAAAACATATAAAAAAGGGCCTTGTTTGTGCAAGGCCTGCTGCATGTTCTCTGATGTACCCATATGTTAAGATGACACAAGAAAAACCACATTTGAAATTTCAGTAATTTTATACAAAAACAAGATAAATATATTAATAATATTTGTGAAAAAGGTCAATCAAAACTATTTATTTTTATTTCTGTCGCACCTCATGTTCATTTTCTGGTGTCCCTGACTCAGTAAATATCATTTTGAAGTACTCTTGGCTCTCTCTTTTTATTTGAAACATTTTCATGATGCCTTCATTTTTGTTTATTGAGCCACAATAAAAGAGTTTTCTTTGGATCCCAATCCATGACATTTGGCATATTTAAATGCAAATATAAATATAAAGTTTCAGTGCTTAAATTCATAGAGAATATTAATGATGTTTTGAGCTGAGAAAAGATCTAACTAAATAGGCCATTAGCATAGTTCATGTTCAGATCCTGAGATTCCTGACATACGACAAAGAGTATAATTTATTCATGGCATTCATGTATTACTTGAAAAAAAACTAGCAACTACAAAATTGATTATAGAGCTGCATGTTAAAATAGGCCCTGATGAGCTCGGAAGCTGTCTTTGAAGATTTTATTTTAAACTCCTTTCTATTTCTTGATGTTTTCAAGCTCTTACTTCTTCTTATTCCTTTCCTGAGCACCATATAAGTATTTCCTATCAATTTTATGTGCTTGAATTGTGCAGCTGAATAAATAATCTGTATATATGCAAAGCAATGCAAGTTTTAACAAAAAAAACATTTCTAAATTCATTAGCGACGTATATGTCAAACAACATAAGCAGGAATTATTGCAGAAACTTAAAATCAATGCATAATCAGTACAGTACTGAATTACAGCAGAATGGTTGGTCCCTTTACTATACTAGATCCTCAATATAATATTTATTTATATTGTTATTTCATTTGTCTTGAACAAAGTAAACTATTAAATAATATTTAATCACAACATTGAATAACAAATGAATAGCTTCCACAGACATGCCAATTTTTGTCTCGAAACAAGAGCTATAGACTATGAGTAACATATGTTGTGTAATTCAGGTGTTTCAACATTTTTTCCGTCACGACATGATGATAGAAGCTCATGTGCACTACACACTAAAATATGCCAACCTAAAAAAGAGGACTACTGTGTAATAATGAAAACTTGAAGCCTAAACACTGTTCTTATTGTTGCTAAAAATAACAAAATCTGATGTGGTCACCACATGACTTTCTCCATACCTGTAATATTTCTAAAAATTCCGAATAGGTTAAATGATAATGAATATTTTAATGACTGCAAGAAAAATTCAGACTACAAAGAACAGAAATAAACTCATACCGTAACCTTCTGATATTGGATAGAGCCACGAAGCTCTAACAATTAAGAAAATAGAAAGGAACTAAGATGTAACCAAAGATTAATCCCCCTACGGATGTAACTAACATAAGCGTCAAGTGTTTACAAAAGTTGCCTCCAGGTGGTGGTGATGGCAGCTAAAAATATGGTTTTTAAAGTATCTCTTAAGCAACGCATTATATGGGAAAATGTTTTGAGCAAAAGTTGTAGAAAATTAAATTTCCTACGACTTCTATTTTTATAATTTTTTACATTGGTCAAGTATTAAAGCAAATATTTTAGAAAAACGGATAAGTGACAGGAGTCCCACCCGCTTCTGTTTGACCAATTTTTACCAAAAACTAATCAATTATTGTCCCTTGAACATAAATGTCAGATATAAAATTTTGCGTTGATCTGATAAATAGTTTTTGAATTAGAGCGCCCACAAAATTCCAATCACATACACAGACATCATCGAGAAAATCGCCAAAACGTGTTCACGGGACCTCAAAATGTGTATTAACGTTGAAATCTCGAAATCGATTTTTTTCATGAAAAAAATACTACTTTTTTACTCTTCAAATAGAGGAAAGAGTGCGAACACAGTAGAAATGCTTTGTTATTAACTGTAATTATAACTTTTTGTAGCTGCTTAATAATAAATTTTTTGGAAAACATTTAAAAATACGGGACATTTGGCCGTCCCTATAAAATTTTTCGGGACACCGGGACAAAGTGCTGAAATACGAGCCATGTCCCATAAAAACTGAAGGTCTGGTCACTATATTCATAAATAAAGTGTTACCAATTTTCTTAGATAAGGGGATTGATTCGTTCTCAGGCGGAATCTATCGATCCTCACCACTCACATGTGATGTTGCTTGTTCGTGCGACCTGCCCAATGCCTCACAGAAGCCATTACTTTTTAAAAACGTACCTTCCGCATCTTGGCTTATCAATGCAAGAATGAACAATGATGCCAAAAAGAAAAAAATCTGATGTGGCCAACACATGACTTTCTCCATAGGTACCTGTAATTTTTTCTAAAAATTCCAAATAAGTTACATAATAATAAATATTTTAAGAAACTGCGAGAAAATTTTAGACTTGACAAAGAACAAATAAACTCAAACAATACCCTTCCAATATTGGATATAGCTACAAAGCTCCAACAATTAAGAAAAGAAAAAGGAGGATTACTAATTGTAAGACGTAACTAAGCGTCAATTGTTAACAATAGTCGTCGGTAGGTGGCGTGGTAGTGGCAGCTAAATATATAAGATATCTCTTAAACAATGCATTATATGAAAAAAATTTCGAATCAAGGTAGAAAATTAACTTTCCTACAACTTTTATCCCAGTATGTTTTTAAATATATTAAATATTAAAGCAAATATCTCAAAATAACGAATAAGCGACAATAGTCAACACCCACTTTCGGTTGACCGATGTTCACCAAAAACTAATCAGTTCTTGTGACTTTCATAAAAATGTTAAATATAAAATTTTGCGTTGACCTGATTAATAATTTTTGAGTTAGAGCACCCACAAAAAAGCTATCACATGCACACAGACATGATCGAGAAAATGGTCAAAACGTGTTCAGGGGACCTCAAAACGTGTATTTACGCAACGCACGCGTATCGTTTTGGTGGGTTTGCTGTCTCTGCTTAGTATATTTCGCTTACACTGCATGCATAAGAGTGATAATATCATGCAACGGCCATATTTATGGGGAATTACCTACTATCAATAATTTAGTCCTAAGGAGAAGTTCGATTCGAAGGCTGTTTCCGAGGGACGCGGTCGGACAAGAAGACCGTGAAGCCCCTTTCTTATCCCTACTCTGCCCTACTCATCCCGTCTCCAGATTCCGTGGAATTCTCCTTCTTCCATGATTGCGCCGCGTGACGTAGTTGGAGGGGAAGTAGGCAGCGGCCGAGGGGATGCCCCGCCCACCAATTGTAGCTGTGGGAAGGGGAAGTCTCATCGACTCAGCGACTCGGCGACTCAGCGGTATCGCCGTATCGCGGAATTTCGCCATTTCGCTGAGTGGATGCAGGAGTTGGCTCCAGTTGGCTCGTGAAGTTAACCCGTGCTCGGAAGACGTTCTTGGACCGATAGTCATTCCGCCTTTGCCTTACGCAATACGTGTCATCTCCTCGTCGCTTACCGGATGGCGTGGTTCTATACTGGGGGAGCGGTGGAGGCGCTGACCGCCATCGGTAGAGATGCTAACAATTTCGTCAAGAGAACCATGGTGGAGATTGAGAAGGTGAGGGCCGGAAATACGGGTCGATTCTGACTCCTTCAAAGTAAATTTTTGTGCGTTACTGTTTCATATGAAATCATTAGTGTTGCGAGGTCGGAGAATTTGCGTGAGCTGCTGAGAGCGCACGCGAAGCGCCGTTTGAGCTATAATACGCCCAAGAGCTCGAATACTGCGTACGGCAAGCTTTCTTCGTTCATTATTCTCATTTCGGTTCAGCGCATGTGGTTTTGTTCACATCCATCCAATGTGAGTTGGTTCACTAGATAATTATCTAGATTATCTTATGGCTGAAAACCCATAAGTACTAGGGTATCTCCCATAGCTATAACAAGTAACAAGGTCATGAAAAACAATTTTTGATGTGGTTCTTATAACTTTGTGGCTATTGGAGATGATCCTTAAGTACTTATTCTTGAATTTGAATGTGACGTGGAATAGTCGAGTAAAAGGCTTCGACGGCCTAATTAGCTGGTGTTTATAGATTTTTTCCTCGAACTTCAAAGTTATGAGTTGGTTCACTCCTTGCAATACTCTGAAACAAAGTTACAAATGTTGTGCTTTAAATTAAATCCTTAATTTAATAACGACCCTAGTTTCTTCGAAGACAGTGTTGCAAAGACGCCTCTCATGTCAGACTTACAGGATTCTAAGATTACATTTTTGTAAGCTATAAATAAATAGTAAACTATTTTAAAACATCGAATTATTTAAAGTATGCTTGTGCATATTTGGAAAGTCTTTTAATTTCCTATTACTAACTGTTATATTGCCCGTCAAAAATGACGGGTTCAAATAAATAAAAAATGAAATTTAAATTTTTAACTGATGATAAATTATTTTAACTTGATTTTTATTTATTTATATTGATTTTATATCTCGCAGTAGTCATTTGTCAAGATAAATTTAGAGTTAGGGGAAGAGAAGAGAGGAAGCCATTTAGCCTTGGAACGACATGAGCCCTAATTTTGACAATTATATTATCGTCAAGGTAGATATCGTTAAAATGACAACATTTCGCTGATATATGTGATTTAAACGTTTAATACGAGTTATTTCGAGCTTTAGGCGAAAAAAGATCAATAGAGTAAGGAACTTGATTAGCTTTCTTTAAAATAGTTAAAACCGGATTATCGTAGGGCAGTTTTTTTCTAATTTTAATTTCCAAAAGAATGAAAGCCTGCACGTCGAAAAGTATATATTTACGTGTTACTTTATGAGAAAGAGGAATAATCTCTTGCAGTCAAACCCCAGTTATTTTTCCAAATATTTTTTCGTCAATCATTTTTTATACATGAATGGGGTGGCCAGGTCATGAATTTAGAATTGGCGTACGCAAATAAGACGAGAAGGAGTATTTCTAAAAATTGATTCAATAAATAGGGTATTGTACCCCGCAATAGGGTATCTGGCCACCCTATATGTGAAGCATTCCTACCAAGTTTAAAATTTCTATTTCGATTCTTTATCGATTTTTTAGACCGTGGCCAAGAACCAACACTTGTTTTATGTATATAGATTGCTTTTAAATGCTTATGCAGAATTATACTTATGTACCTATGTTTATTAGACGGTATTTAAACTATTTTGGGGATATAGCCAGCTTAAAAATACTCTACATAAACCAGTTCAATTTATCTGAAACCTGTTAACTAATTGAACTTTGAGTTATACCAGCATTTAAACACTCACTGGTATTTCTTTCTCAGTGTTGCCAAATTCTGTCAACTATTAGAGTATCTGAAGCTGGTTTAGAATAACTGGCATACCTTACCTTTATGTGGTTGCTAAGGTGTTGTTGATATTTAAAACCTTTAGCTTATAACATTGATATAACGTTTTCAGAACAAAGGCATTAAAGAAGTTATTTACCATACCCTATAAAATAACTTTTCAATAACTACGAATTCTTAAAACCCAACCCAATTTTATCTACAAAAATTATCCCTACATTAGCAAATATCAAAGATATATCAACGTTATTAGCTAAAAGTTTAAAATATCATTAATTACTTAGCAACCTTTATGTAAACAAAAACAAAGGTATGGTATGTCAGAATAATGTAAAGTTTATTGAAATATATTATTAATATATATTATTCACTAAATTTTAAATGGCCATATAGCTTTTTTAAATTTTCATGATGAAATCTATTGAAAAAGTTCCAATGGTCCAGAAATTTTTTGGGATCCAAAATGTTATCTTCTTTTCAGTACACACTATAAAAAGAGTATTGCTTAATTTTTTATATTTTTTATTTTCTACTTTTTAGTGAAATAAAGTCGTAATTATGATAATGAGATAAATTTTATTGGATGATTTTTCATCATAGACTATTAATTAACATTTATATTGTAACTTATAGTTTTATTAGGAAACTTGCCTGTTAAGCCTTGTACATACCTACAAACATTGTCGGCAAACAATATTTGCAAACAGTTTGCGGAGTGTCGGCTGATTGTCCAGATAGAGTCTACAAACAAAGTTTTTTATCCTGACCTATCACTGACTCACCAGTTCAAGACATCATGTCATAATGTGAACTTGCTGCTGGGGTTTGTGCTGGATATATATTTCTAGCATTAAATGATAGGTGGAAAAGAAAAAATTCTAGTTGTTGGTGGACTCAAACACTACCTACATTTTAGCCAGTGAACTGAAGGCATCATCCTTTCTGTTCTTTTTATTTCAACTTTTATAATCTACACATGTCATATCCCACAAACACGGCAGTGAATGTAGGTCCTCAATTAGTTTTAATGTATTCCATATGTATACCATATTACGAAAGCAACTTCTGCTCTCTCCGAAGTGAACTTCTTTTCCATCCAGAATGAAAAACAAAATCCATTGAATATTTTTTGCCAACTGCCTACAAAAAATCGGCAAACACAGATGAGACTTGTATACAAACCATTTGCAAACATTGTTTGCTGACAATTTTTGTTAGTGTGTACAAGGCTTTACAGTCACAGTTTCATTTTACTTCTGAATTCACAGCACATTTTGGTAATAACTCTTAAGTTGGTATTTAGCTATGATTTAATGATATTTACATGCATTTATTTTTACTTTGAACAGTGCAAATTTTACTGTAAAAAGTCTTTATGATGTGTATATTGCCTTAATTTATCAAGTGTGAATTATTTTTTAATTTGATGTGTTATCTCCTTCGTTGTATTTCACTAGTGCTATTAATCTAATGTGTTTAGCCAAGGCTTCCTGATTACATACTTTTAAAACCATTAACTTTGCATTATCAAGCTCCAAAATTTTAATACCATCCAGTGGCTGAACTCAGGGTGACATAGGCTTGTCCAGGCGATAAAATTTTGGTTACTAAGTATACAGCCGCCTCATTGACTCTACTGCCTTGTACTTTGTGAACATTCAAAGCCCAATCAAGGATCAATGATAGCATATTTCTTGCAATTGAGCCATATCCAAAATTTGCTGGAGACTGCCAGGCCCTCTGAGAAACTCAGAGAGGTCCGGGCCACTCAAGATTTTGAGGCCCCTCGCTATAATAAAAATAAAATAAACGGCGCAATATAAATTGCACAAATTTTCTCATATTTATTTATTATCAAGAACTCAGAGACAGCACAAAGCCAATTACACTGAATATCAGAAACGATTTAACAATATTGAAATAACAATAACAACAAAGACCATATAACCATGGCATTGGGAGCCAGACACCCTAGCCTCCCCTCTGCCGAGGCCATATAGACATTTGGTCTCACTACACTCTTTGCCCTGAAATTAACTCTGTGTGCTTGGCAATTCATTGCCAATTATGTTAATAGTGCATAGCAACAGAATCAAAGTGACTGACACAATCAACCTCTCAGGTCTATTACCTCTCACTAATATGCATGTGGCATGAACAGAGAAGTACGGAATTTTAGACTGGAATCCCTGGGTTCCCTCTCCCCTCTGACGTGTGTGTTGAGCATCTTGTACAGAAATAATGCCACTGGACGATATATAGTAATATTTTGGGACATATGGCTTAGTATTATTTGTGACAGGCTGTGCAAATAGATGGATTTTAATCAAAATCCTTATAGCCATTTTTGAATAAATCGAATTTTGTTTCAAAATATCCAAGAATAAAGTACCCTTAATTGTTGTGCAATATCAATCATCTCTTCAGAATGCCTTTTATAAATGATATTATTCACAAATATGAGATATCATTCGATTTAGTGTAACCGTATAGGCTGTAATAAGATTTTGAGTGGATTGCAGCGGAGACATGATGTCATAGGGCTTAGATAAGGTAGCTTAGCGTACATTGTAATGTTACTGGACGCCATGAAGTGATTTATATAGAGACATATGGCTTACACAGTATTGTTTGTGACATCAGGCTCTACAATTGAATTGATTTTAATCAAATTCTCTGGAGCCATTTTTGAATAAATCAAATTTTTCTAAAAATCGCCAAGGATATTATTTTTATGAAAAAGGGTCTGCAAAAGATGATGTGTTACATAAATACGAGATATAATTCGATTCTATGTACACATTTGGGACCTAGAACCGCAAACAGACCAATAGACAGACAGACTGACAGGACAGATGGCATGGCAAAAACAACTATTATGGACTCGGGGACACCTAAATCGTGTATTTTCGAAAAAGAAAAAAATGAAAAACTCAACATAGTTATAATGAAAATCGATAAAATTCAAGGTAAATAGGAAGTTTTGGAGCTATATCATAGAAGTTAAGTCAGCGAGGTGGGTGACCAAAAAATATCTTGATTTTTATTATGATGTTTTTAAAAAAGATAATTTTTTAGATCCGAGATTTTAAACTCTCAAAAGTATTGCTCGTGTATAGTTTGACCCCCTATTTTTTGCACAAAAATTTGGTCTTAAAAACTCGAACTATACATGAGTATATACGGTATATATATATATACTTCACTTCATATATATATATATATGGATGTCAACAAGGTGTTGAGTTCTCTCTCTGTAGCTGAAGAAGGAGTAGTTCCGAAAGCTTTACGTTTGTGATGTTTCTGTGTTTTTGTGTTATTTTACGTGTGTCGCTTCGACATCCCTGGGGCCTCGCCAACCTGAAGTCGTCTGATTGGTGAGTGCTCACTGGGTTTCCTCATCCCAACACCTTGTTGACATCCATATATTCATTTTACCTTTCCTTTTCCGTAAGTTGTTATATATATTATATGTGTTTATGAAGTGAAGTTAATAATAAAAAAGGTATAAAAAGACATTTTAATGTGCACATTAATAGAAAAATATAATCACATAGAAATAGTAAGGACAAGAAATAGACTTAACATGTTCTCCAAAATTACTGTCCACAGTCATCTATTTTCCCCAAGTTGGCAATAAATACAAATTTTGACCTGCATTTATTTGTATTCATTATAAAACTTACTTCTGCTGGAAATTAATAAATTTATCTTATTCAAGGATTTTTCAAGACTTGAAGTGAATGCAAGTGTTCCTCATTTTGGTCAATCAAAAAATCAGCGTGGCTCACGTGAAACATCTGAAGGAGGCAGCTCCATGGAGAGTGACACCAGAGGACTTCCTAAAAAAGCGTTGGCTTGCCAAGGATGCTCTGCCAAATTCTCTGTTTGGAGACGAAAGGTCAGTGTCATTTAACCAATTTATCAAATCATACTGTTATAAAGAAGCTACCATATATACTCGTGTATAGGTTGAGTTTTCAAGACCATTTTTTTTTTCAAAAAAGTAGAGGGTTGACTTGTACACGAGTATTATCCATGACGTTATTGGTCCGGCAGTTTTTAAACTTTTATGGAGCAAATATTGATGTATACAAAAGAAAGTGCTGCTTTAGGGAATTTAAATGATTTGAATTAGTTCAAAGAAAACATCTTTGCTCATGTAAATTTTCAAATCCATAAAAATCCACATCATCAGATCTATTCCTAATGTTTTTCTTGAATATTATCATTACTCAGAACATCGAGATGGTCTTCATCAGTAGCAACCTCTTCATCAGACAAATCATTCCACAAAATGTCGTCTTTTGTCCCGCCTAGTTAATTGGATACACCACATTTATTAAACGATTTAACCACTGTTTCTGTTTTGATTTCATCCCAGGCCTGTACAACCCATTCGCACAATGTTGCCAGTGTCAGAACCTGTATGGAACCCCCTTTGGTGAAGGTTTTTTATCCTCCTATCATTCAATCATTCCCCTTTCTTCTCATAATTTCTTTAAATGATTTATTAATGGAGACCTCCAATGGCTGTACAAGGTTAGCAGGCTGCTAGGAATCACTGTGATATCTGTGTTTTGAAGCCTAACTTCTTTAACAACGTCATTCACAAGGTATGATTTAAACATATACCAGATAAAAAGACTTTTTCTTCTACAACCCTCCCTGTCATCAATTCTAAACTCTCTTCAACCATCATTTTAAACCATCTTCATCCATCCATCCTTTATTGTGAAAGTGGATTAATAATCCTTTTGGGCATTTCTGTTTTGGCATAGTTTTTGTCTTGAATATAACCATTGGCTTCAGTGTAGTTCCATCAGTCATACAGCTGAATACTATAGTGAATCTAGTTATTTCATGGCCAATCATTTTTTTTAGCACTTTTCCCACCAGCTTTGTCCACAGTCTGACTTGATGGCATATCTAAATTCATGGGGATTTCATCCATATTTTTTATATGTAAAGGCCAACCTGTATCTGTTATTTTGTCTGCCTATGACAAATTTGTGAAACACCATGATCTTTTAACTAAGTTCTGCGGGTAGGTGCTGTGATATTTTTACTTCTGTTATGGTACACAATTGTCTCTTCATGAATCTTGTACACCAACCACAGCTTGCTTTGAAATCTGTAATACTAAAATTCTTTGCTTTTTTCAAGACAATGATTTGAATGGATGCACAGGAAACAGTAGTTCCATTTTGATGATTTCAAGAACACATTTTTCTAGTTCTGCCCATTTGTTAGGCTTTCCTATGTTTGCACATTTATTTTTAGGGCTCCATCTGAACTGTGTAGAAATCTTCCAATTCCTAACATTCTTTTCAGATACATTAAACTCTCACCCTGCAACAAAATTGTTAGTTAGTTTTCTCTGCAAATTCAATGACTTTGAGTTTGAACTTCATCTTTTGGAATCCATACTTTTAAAACTATAGGTTCACAATGGTATTTCTTAACTACTTTTTGAAAGTAAAGAACATGGAATACCGTAAATACCCGCTTATAGTGCACACCCTCGTATAACGCGCAGGGGGGTTTTCAGCCTCGTAATCTATTATTTTTCTATATACCCACGTATAGTGTGCACAAATTATTTTTAGCGTTACCGTTCCAGAATCAAGTAGATGGCATAACGTGTTCTAAGGCAATGATCGAATTATTGGTATTATGTATTGGTAACATAATAAAAGCGCAAAATGAAATTTTCGAATAACGTTCCAAAAGAACGTCAGCTAACTCAATCATTACATACTCTGTTTACTTACAAGGTGTTATTAGGATATACACAATAAATCGAATTATATTAATTTCATAGTATGGCATATGACATTCTTTGAGCTAATAAAATGAAGGAATGACGATAATCCTATGTTTTTTACATATGTTTTTGTTACACCTGAGGTGGACGGGTTCGCCCAACCTTCAGTTTTACCCTTATTAGAACACTCTGGAGCACGAAAAACAATAGTAAATAACCGTAATTAACTACAGACTCGAAGAATCAAGAATATATCACTTATGAATGTTGAGAGAAAGGTAGGGAACGATAACTTTATTTAGTTCTACAAGAAGCATCAACTCCCAGCGTACTCAAAGGCATCAGCTGCCATTGTTTCTAATTGTAAGTAGTAGCAGTACTTCACCACCAGGCCGATCGCCGGTGTAGGGTGATGTCATGCGTAAGATGCCAATTCCGATAACAACATCGAAGAAGAATGGTCCAGTGACGAAGTATTTCTTGGCTTTTAAAATGAATAAATACTGAATTCATTCTTTTCATATCTAATTAATGAATGTTTGTAGAATTAATTAATAAATTTTAACTATTTTCTATCTTACTTTTCGTAAAAATCACCAATAAAATTATGAGGATACCCGGGCACTAATTACTGTGCCAAAATTGTGGAAATATGAGGTCAAATGAAAATAGGAAGATTATGTACCCTCGTATAACACGCATCCTAATTTTTAACTCAAATATTTTTAAAAAGTGCGCATTATATGCGGGTATTTACGGTAATAGAAGTTAATTTAAAGGCTGAAAGGGCATAACACGCTGCTTGGCAAAAACTAAGAAATCATAACTGCAGCTGTCCTGGTGTTTGGGAAAATATCCATCACATCACATGTTGAATGAACCAAGCTGTTGAAAGGGCCTTGGATGGCGTTTCTAAGCCCTACATACATCAGTGTAGTAAGCTACACATAATTTAAATGCAAAGTTTATTGCAAAAATAAATACAAGGCGTATTTGGAAAGTAAGTACAGTTTGCGAATATTTCCACTGCAGACCTACGGTCGTGATTTCGCGCGTGTGTGCTGACTTCCCTCAGTCATTGGCAAGCCAGAGATGCCATTACGAGAACATCCGATCATGTTTACGTTCATTTAACATGTTTAAGACAATTGAGCGGCCCACCGACTGTGAAATATGGCCTGTTATCCGTTTTTTTTAATGCAAGAAATGTGAAACCGGCTGACATTCATCGTCAGATTTGTGAGGTCTACGGTCAAAATGCCATGAGTGATGGAATGGTGAGGAAATGGGTCAGACAGTTCAACGAAGGTCGTGAGAACGTGCATGACGAGTTGCGGAGCAGCCGGCCGTCTGCGGTCAATGATGATTTGGTGCTCGCGGTCTATGCAAAAAGTTTATGAGGACAGATGGTTCACAATTTCATTGCTTTCCTTGCATTTCCCGCAAATTTCAAGGACTGTTCTCTACGAAATTGTGACATCGTCTAGACTTTTGGAAATTGTGCTCACACTGGGTGCCGAAAATGCTCTCCGAGGAGCACAAAAACAAGCGGGCTGTCAGTGCGTTGACCTTTCTCACGCGATACAGTGAGCAAGGTGATGGGTTCTTGAGCCATATCCTCACAGGTGACAAGACATGGGTGTCCCATGTGACTCCGGAATCAAAGCAGCAGTCCATGAGTGGAAGCACACCTCATTGCCGAAAAGGCAGAAATTCAAGCAGACAATTTCAACCCACAAGATCATGTGCACAGTTTTTTGGGACAGGCAAGGAGTTTTGCTTGTTGAATTCTTGGGTAAAGGCAGAACAATTAACTCAGCAGCCTATTGTGAGACCCTGAAGAAACTGCATTGCGCGATCCAGAACAAAAGGCATGGCATGCTTACTCGCGGAGTTGTGTTGCTTCATGACAATGCTCGGCCACACACTGCTGCTCAAAGTCAAGCCCTCATCACCTCATTTGGATGGGAACAAATGGATCACCCTCCCTACAGCCCAAACTTAGCACCAAGTGACTTTCATCTGTTCCTGCATCTGAAGAAGTTCCTTGCTGGCCAGCATTTCTTCAACGATGATGACGTCAAAGGAGCAGAGCAGAAGTGACTGTCTTCACAGGCGACCCCGTTCTACGAGGAGGGGATACAGAAACTGGTGCCCCGTTATGATAAATACCTCAATAATGGTGGAAACTATGTAGAAAAGTAGTTTAATGTATGGCAAATCTGATAAAAATAAAATTTTTGTGAAAATAAATTCTCGTTTTTTTAATAGCCAAACGGTACTTACTTTCCGATTATGCCTCGTTATATAAATTAATTCAAATAATAGAAAATATTTATTTTTATATTTGATGATGTTTTAACTTTTTCCCAGTTCCGGTTATATTAATCGGATGAAATTTGATATTAAGGGCTTACAGTCAAAGACAATAAGAAAATCACATAAATCACATAAGCCAGTCAGAGGTACCACTTGACTGGTGACAAAAAATGAACTTTCCATTATAGCTTGTAAATTTTTGGTCATATCAAAACAGTTTTCAAATAAACTTGTAGAAACTAGTAACGTAGAGTATTTCTATTCCCTTACATTTTTATCATAGGAGTAGCCGTTATCAATAGAATGAAACGGGAGTCGTAATTCGCTTTGAATTCAGAAAAATTCAGGCATAGCTACCTAATTGTTGTCAACATAAACAATCTTATTGGTTACTGAAGTAAATAAGATCTGCTATAATTACAAAATACATTTAATTCCTTACGCTTGCATGACAGATTTTGTTAGGGGAAGGAAATCTATGGCAAAGAAAAGAACGTAAATATTACAACTACTGAACTAAAGTGAGGTATGTTTTTAAATAATTTTCGATTGTTTGGTTGATTAAAACTGATTAGAAAGTAAATCAGTAAATAAAAATTGTATATTTCCCCTGTATCATTTCTGTTATTTCATTTTGTAGTATTTAGTTGTTAAAATTACGTAATATGTTTATTGATGCACCAACTGGAGGGGAGAAGGAATTTTTAATAGACAGAAATATAATCGGGTCATGATGTTTTGCTGTTTTATGGTGTGTTCAGTCAAATTATATCATAACTTAAAATACTTCATTGCACAAAATGCATCTATTTGTGATATGCTGTACACTTTCCTAACTTGTTTTAGGTTAGAAGTGCTTTTTGATACATCATGGAAAATTCTAGCTTTACAATAGTTACATATAGCTTATTTGTCGTTTGTACTGTCAATTCTGAAATTGTTCCAAACGTGGCTTTATTGTTAGGGTTCACAATAAATCTGTTAAATTAAAAAAAATTATCCATGAAGTATCTTTTCAAAATTCTTACACAACAAAATAAAACTTATTTCTGTTAATAAGTTATAGTAACACTTCAAACTGATGGATTTGACTCAAGATATTGCATGAATTTTTACATTATAAAACCATGCAGCCGGAAAAGCAGATATTGAATGCTGGAGGTTCGGAATTCATCATTCAATTTTTTTGATAGATATTTTTGTGGAACTATCATTCATTGAACTGATTCATTTGTACGTGCTAAAACTGATGGGGAACTCGATATACTGTCAGAGGGAAAAATGCTGCATTTACAGAAGTTATCTTTATTTGTAATTTATCTAACAGAAGGAGTGCATGGCTTGCAAGCGTATGTATTGCAGTCAATGTCTGCCAAAGATGATAGACAGTGGAGCAAACAGTGGAGGTTGGTGCACAAGAGAAAGACGTCAGACTACTTGCAGCCGATGCTTGGTGCTGTTGGCACAGCCTCCTTCACGCTCAGCAATCCATGGACTTCGTACTCGAGACCTCCAGGCTTTCCTTGCTTCTCAAGGGGTGCCTACCCATGGATGCCTTGGTAAGTGTCTCTTTCCATGGAATGTTTATTAAAAACCTACCTTTATTTCTCTGATAATGAATTGTACATATCTGAATCACGCCCACAACCAAAACTAAATAAAATATGGTTTATTTTCTTTTGAATGATAAATTCAAATTGATTTATATGCCTAAAAGAGACATTACAATAGATGAGTCTCATGCTGCACAAAGAATGCCTTGGCTGGTTGCAGTGCGTTCTGCTAAAGAGGTCCGGATTTGGTATCAAGATGTTTCTTTTTTATGAATCAAAGTCAGGACAGGACATATGGTCAAGTGTGATTTACACTGTAAAAAGTATGATTTCTGATGACAAATACAAAGAACTTCCAGTATTCTCCCAAATTGTCAGGTCTTTACTTGAACCATTGTTTGACAATGGTTATTGTCTAACAACGGACTATTATACTTCCCCAAAATTGGTGGACCTAATCCTTTCTTGTACAACAGACCTTTAAGGGACTTAGAAAATTATGAGAAAAGAAATGCCTATTGAATTTAAGAAAGGAAAAATCAAGGCATATCACAGAGGAAATATAACTATTATGCAGTGGAAAGCTATAAGACACACTGGGCTATAAGACGCACCCAAATTTTAAAAAAGATTTTCCAGGAAAAAAGTACTGTATTTGCCCAAATACAAGACGATCTCGAATCTAAGACAACCCCGTTTTAGCAGACTGACAAAACAGAAAAAAAATTAGACTTAATTTCTCATTGATTGTATTTGGTGTATATTTCGAACACACGTATTAAATATAGGTATACTAGTTCATTCATTAATTGAAATGGTTTGTTACAAATATTTCTGAAGAAAAAAATGTTTTAAATGTATTTTTAAAATTAAGACTTGATTAATTGAATTCTGGATCATAAGTTTGCAATGAACAATACAATTATTTTATCTTATGTTTCTTTTGTTTTAAAAAACATCGCTGAAATGCGTAACCATACTTCCTAAGGTTCTGTGAAAACTCTTGTGCTCATTTCATCATGCATCAATTCGTCGCACGTCAATACATTGCACAAGAAACTCATCGCACATCAATTTATCTCTCGACAAATTCGTCATGGTGTCTCACCTTACAATTTGTCTCATGATGTATGTCTCGCAACGAAATTGTCACGCGACGAATTTGTCTAGCTATGAATTGACATGCGATTAGTTTGTCGAGCGATGTATTGACACGCGACGGATTTATCATATGATGAATTGATGTGCCCCTAATTGAAATATGAGGAATTGATGAGTGATCAATTGACCACAATGTATTGATGGTATATTACTTCTTACTCAAATTTAAGACGACCCCTGATTTTTGCAAGCTGAAATTTGAAAATAAAAACCACGTCTTGGATTCAGGTAAATATGGTAATTTGGTTCACCAAAGCATTTAGGAAGGGCCACGTTGTGCATCATTTTTAGCCGTGAATAAGTTTGTAATTGTAACTACTTCATATGAATAAAATCTATCTTAGATTTAAAAAAATGGGATACGCTTCATATTTGGGTGCACGTGGTACTTGGATAAATATGGTATAATAGCAAATAATGAAAAACAAAGGAAAATGGTTTGCGTGTATATTTATGGGCAAATAATTTTTTTAACACAAAGGTCACTTGTATAAATACAGGCAAATTATGGAAGAGGTTAAGGTGTGAAAATAAGCTACACCTTAATTTTTGAATCAGTAGATTTAGAGAAAATGTGCTGTTTATATTTGGGTAAATATGGTATATGTACTTACTTTAGTCAAGCATGCTATCATCTCATTGTCTGATTTAGATTTTGTACTGGTTTAAAAATTTTATTTTCACTAAAAATTATATTTCATAAATAAATCATAATAATGTTCTTTTGATGGTAAATCATGCTGATTTATTGGGTTACAATTTGAGAAAAATATATTAATTTTCAAAAAGTGATTCTTAAAATAAAGGTCTCTCTTTTCAGAAAAAGATGATCTGGTGAGCCTTGTTATCCAGCTTTCATGCAATGAGGTTAACGATGATTCCCATGCGAGTACATCTAACCAACAAAGTCAATCTCATTCCATTATCCATCCACCTCATGCAGAATCTGAAAGAAGAGATTCAGGAGATATACACCCCAGAGAAGAGGGAGATGAGACATCCCTTCCACTGCATTTTGTTGAATCAGAAAATGGAGGTGTGTCATTTCCAGACATGCAAATTGAAGACAATTCCTCTCCTCCAATGCTTAATAGAGTTAATACCCAAACCCTTACTGAAGACTTGATACAGAGTGTTGATGAAGTTGTACTCAATCATGATGTGCCCCCCTCAGTATCTCTATCTGAACAGGCATCTCAAAGTGGTATGCTGATCATAGTGGACCCTCAAAGTAGACCTTCATCTTTAGAGGATGGATACTGGGAGATAATAGAACCAGATGATGCTCCACTTCTCTCCAGCTCTCTTTTATCAACTAATGGTGCTACAGTAAAACGCTTGCTACAATCAAGTGGCAGTAATAATCTTTCTCCCTCTCCACCAAGAATTGATGCTGAAAACATTCATCCATCACCATCTAGTGTCACTGATACAAATGTGCCCATATCATCAGTCCAAGCTGAAATAAACTCAGCAGCACCAACAGCTTCTTCTCCAAGGTTCACACATCCTGAAGATAGTGTTTCTCCCTCTCCATCTGCCATTTCAGTGGGAAATATCGTCAGGGCATCGGAGGGTTCTAGTTCAGAGCCCGAGGCTAATGTGATGAATTCACAGGGAAATCCCGAGCCTTTTTTCCACAATATTTCATCATCCAACAGTAATGGATCATCTCCAGCAAAGGTGAGACTTAAAAATTTTTCTAGTTCTGCTAAATCACTTGGGTTACAGATGTTATCGCACATGACTTTGTTGCTCTCTAGTTCCAAGATCTTGATCCAATCAAGAGATCTTTCTCGAGATTTTGCCAGGGTGAATTTAATTTAAAACTTATAAACACACTAGCTGAAGTTAGCTGGCTTCCCTCGGGAAAGAATTATCTTTTAAGTAGCAAATGATTTTTATTTCTCGGGGCCCCATGCTATCGGTGCCTCCAAATTTCTCATATGTGTTATTTGGAGAAGAGGTTCACATGGAATTTTAACTACCACCTAAAGAAACCATTGAAAAATTTTAGTCAGGCTTGTGCTCATGGGTGTATCTCAATGGTGCATTCATCATATAATCAAGGCAGACTTTTTCCGAGAATATTTGGCATAATTGAGCAGTTTTATTAAAATACAAATTACACTGAGTGCATCATAAGCCCATTCCTTAATTACGCAAGTGATTTTTACATTAACATTTAATATTTTATCTATTGTATTGTAAAGTTTTACCATTAATATATTTACGCATTAACGTCTTGCTTAATATCCACATGGATAGATGCACTGAAGCCTTTAAAGCAGCAATAAAATTAAGTGGATTATGTCAATACTATTAGCCAAAACATAAACAATAAACATCTTGGTTACCGAACAAATGTAAGTAGATGTATCGATTTATGTTGCGATAAATCTTTCAATGTTAATGGTAAAAGATAACAATGTTATATTATTCCTCAAAAATCATTTGACTCACTTTAAAAGTATTCATAGACTATATTTAATCAATCTGTACCCTATATCTTGGCGTTGACTATTCTTCTTCTACGGCTCGCCATGGCGTGGACTTTTCTTGCATTACTCTTGACGTGGCTATCTCCCTTTGAGGAGGACAACAATTAAGAAATTTAGCTTTGTTGCCACCTGGAAAATTTTAATAAATTTTGTGCTTAAAGGATAATTTCAAGTGATTTAACATGTAATACGTCTAAACATGAACAGAATTAAAATATTCAGTCTTTCGTGCGTAAAATAAGCCATTTCCTGTGATCGTAAGTTAATATTTAGGTATATTCATATCCACTTCAGTGAAGGGCTGCATGATATTTTGGGGTTTCAGCAAACCATTTCCCATGCATTCTTATGGAAATAGTATTTTGTTGACCCCATGGGGATAGGGACATACATATATACACACATTCATTTTTATATATTAGATTTTAAATGAAGCATATTAATTCCTTATTTATATATTCATACAGTGTGTCTGAAGTTTAACGTCGCTTCAATTAATCTCGATTTGACTTAACGTCATTCAAAAATTACTACCTATATTTGGATTAACGTCATCGATGATTTGTGTTCAAGTCATCCTGACCTGGTATAAAGCATGAAAAAAATATTGCATAGTTGACTTTCATGGGCATCTGTTGTGCAGCGCTTCTCCAGCTGCGGCAGATCGCATTATTTTAGCGGGAAATGTGTTTTGGATTGATGTCTTTTTATTAAATTTGCATTATTTGCATGGTGACATTTTGTAACAATTGGTCCAAATAGAAGTAGTAGTATGGACCTTCTTCTCGAAGTCCCCCCAGCAGTCATTAAAATCGTCCCCATAAATAGAAACCTTAAAAGCTTCATGAGTTGTGCAGAAAGGAAGATCTGCCGAGTTCCCTATTTATAAACTTGAATTTATTCTGTATTTTTGGGATAACTTGAGTTTAATGCCTCCCTATTTTATTGCTGCTTGTATCCAGTGTTGTCAATCCAGCGAATTTGTAGCTAGATATAGCGACTTTAGGTTCGATCTAGTGCCTAACTATAGCAAATTGATTTAACAATCTAGCTAATTCTAGCTATTGGCTAAAATTAGGTCATCTATGTTCATACCAAACACAAAAAAGAAAACTGAATAACGAAAATAAGCAGAATATTCTTTTCATTTGTCTCTTTTATTTTATTATTTTCATTTTGCAATTTGAGCAATTAACTACAACACTGGAACAATGGATATCATTTATGTGAATGGTGGTATTGTTGGCCATAAGGATAAAGGAAGAGAGAGAGAGCCCTTGTTCAAAATAAAGTAGGGCTTCATGAATCGGGGAAGAAAGTTTATGTCAGAAAGCATGAGTTACTTACTTTACTATATGCCGACTATATTTCTATAGCTAAAATTTGCTGTAACAACATTGACCTAACATCATATTAGGAAGATATTTTGTCGTAAGATAACCGCCATATTTTCAAAAGTCCCAAAATTTTATTTTTGCCATGTTTCATATTAAAAGTTACGAAACAATCTATGGCCTAATGTAACATGTTTTCCTACTCAGATGAAGAGAGCACTATTGTCTATTCTCTACCATAATAGTATATTCATTATCATCTGCAAAAAATAAACAAAATAGGCCAGAAAATATAATAATAAGAGTATAAAGAAGCAGTCACTGTTGAACAAGTAGCATGCATGTCGACTTCTTACTTCACCACGGCAAGTAGTCCGAGTGACGAATAAGCGAAATAAAAAAACCACGGATACCTAAACATAATACATACATTCATAATATATGAATGATAAATAAGTAAAATGACAAATACCGAATACGCGAATACAGTGGACCAACTGTATTGGTGTGTTAACTTCATAATAAAAATAATATAAAAAAGTTTTTTCACTTTTCTTCCCCATAGTAAAAAGAAATAAATCCAAATTTAGCTTGATCATAAATGTTCTATCATTTATTTAATGGCCATAGCTTTTGGTTCCACTACCAGAACAAGCATTCCATTTCATAATATTTTCTATTTCGAGCACTTCTATAAACTATACCCATACTGTATCTTAATAAAAATGCTACAGTAATTGGGTACTTATCAATATAAATATATTTTTTCAAACCACTCAATAAATATTGATTACATAATCTATACTCTATTATTGGCCTTATACTGCAAAGGGAAAATCTTGAGCCCATTAAAGTACCTGATTTTTAGACATTTTATGGGGCAGAATAGGAAAAGAGATATTTAACACTAGTAAACAAACAGACAAGGAACTGATAAAACGAAAGCTCGGATCACCGGAGCACGTCCAATGCATGGTGGAGAGCTGGGTAATTACTAGCGAGGTGCCAAATTTTAATTTCTTTCTCCTAACAAATTTGTGAAAAATGCATTAGTTTTGAAAAATAGCCAGTTAACTGGATTACTGGGCGAGTGGAATCTGGATAAAAGGTTTCATACTGTGTTTAACACTATAGTGCTTTTCAGATGAGATGGTGAGTGAGGGGGAGGTAAAAGAGAAAGTAGACAGGGGTGAGACACTGAGCAAACCAATAGGAAAGAAGGAGAGGGAACCAAAGCATTCGAAAGCTCATTCTCCATCGAGTCTCCCTAGTGGTAACATCGTGTCTGAGTGTGCTGTGTTGCCACATTCGTGATTTCCCTTTAAATGCCTGCCAAACGTTACGTGTGTTCCAGTATAGAGTTGTCAATGTCGAGCATGAGCTTTCTGCTAGAGGGCAGTCTCTTAGCAGCGGTCCAGAGTACAGCCGAAATCTGACCCGTCATCTCATCTGAAAAGCACTATAGTAAACAAACAAACAAGCCAGTGAACTGAAAAAGGGAGTACCCGAAACATCAGTGCACCCAACGCACAGTGATCAGTAGAGTTACCACCTTATGCTGACTTCTGACTCAAGAGTTTCAGAAAACCAAACGCAGAGATTGTGACTGCAAACCCAAATATTTTTAATACAAGCATGATGTTGCATTTTCATTTTTTCGGACCTATTCCCAGTTTAATTGCATGGGACGGCTATTTACTGGATGGTACAAAATTCACTAAAAATAATATTCATCGTAATACATGTCGGAAAATTCAAAAATATTCGTTTACACCAGGAGAATTTTACTATTGACCTGGAGAAAGGATCCAAAACTCAGAGACTCCGGGTCAAACCTGGAGAGATGGCACCTCTAATGTTGAGCTGGGTTATTACTAACGAGGCATTAAATTTGAATTTCTTTCTCAACTAATTTTGGAAAATTCCGTTTTTGTCAACTTTTTAAAAAAATAGCTGGTTAACTGGATTTCAGGATAAGAGGAATCTGGATAAAATGTTCTGTACTGTATACCACTACTGAATAGAGATTAATATAAAAGTTATTCATAAATAAAAATAAATACATATGTACTTTCCTGTCAAATTAAATTACTTATCATAGAATGATTCAGATAGACTTTTTAAGATAAAAATTAATCTTACACAGGTGTTATAGGTACCCTGGAGTTCAAGGGCAAGATCCTTTGATAAGTCATGAGTAGACCGCGGATTTTTAGGTTCTAAAAATTAAGTTTTAGGCGACTAAAATAGGCTCTTTAAGTACCTTAATTAGGCTTTATAAAACGTAAAATAGGCTCTAAAAACTACATCCAAAAACTGTCCAGTAAAAAACAACATCATTTCTGTCAACTATCAACTTTAATTCACGAAAAAAGACTGAAACATGCACGCACGCAAAAATTGCCAGTCAATGAAACATTATTGATTTGTGTTTTCAAAGAACAAAAATATTTTACTACTATGCATTGAAACTTATTCTTATGGTTAATATCCCATGCGTTACCGAGAAAATACTATCTACATTACATATAGTAATAATGACTGAAAACACTATTCAAGTATATATTTAAGTACTACACAGAGTGTTTGACAAAGTGTTTCATTTGATATTCCCATAATGAATTTGTCACCTCTTTGTGTTTATTTCACAAATTTCCCGTAATTGGCCTCACAATAAATAACAAGCACCTTTTCTAAGTTTTCTACCACAAAACTATGGCGTTTGTAAGTTAATATCATTTTGTAAGCAGAAAAAGAACGTTCGACATCAACTGACGTGACGGGGGCGAACTTCAACTTGGGTACATGTTGAAATGGAATTTTGCACTCAACTTCACTGGATTTTCCTGCCAGTATATCTGCTGCTGTACATAGGCTCTGCAGTCCTGAGTTCTTTTGTAGCAACTTTTCTAGTTTTTCTTTTACTTTTTCCCCCACTTCACCTGGAGCTTCCTTTATTTTTTGTTTCACTTCATTCAGCATAGCAGTTTTTTCGTAGATGGGTTTTCCTGAGCCCTCTAATTCGGCAATAATCTGCACAAGGGATGTATAGCGGGATCTAATATACGCCAAATCCTTGGGAATGGAGGATCATCTAGCAACATTTTTGCCGAAGTGACGCAGGCAGCATCCTCGGCTAGATTTGTCACAACTTCCTTGACATGAAGGATATGCTCGCTGTAATATTCAGCTGCTTTCAGCCATGTGCCCCAGCGGGTGAGCACAGGCTCAGGTGGCAGAGGGACATCGGGCAGTTTTTCTCGAAAAGCCTGTATTCTTGTTGGTGCCTTGACGAAGACCTTCTTCACGGTGGAGATCAATTTGTTCACCTTGGGGAATTCCAGTCTTATTTGCTCTGCTATGCGGTTCAAACCATGGGCAAAGCATGTCACATGCACAAGGGAGGGATAGAACACCTTGAGCAACTGCATGGCAGCAACCATGTACGATGCAGCATCTGTGTATAGGAGCAACACTTTCTCTTCGTCTAGATTTTTGGGATACAGCACTTTTAGTCCGTTGTTCACGAAGTGTGCTATTGTTTCCTGGTTTGTTTTGGCAAGTTGCTTCGTGCAGATGAGGTAGGCTCTGGATGGCGCATCTGGGTCCAATTTCCCAACAACCAAGTTGGCCATGTATCTGCCAAGAGCATCAGTGGTTTCATCGACCGATATCCAAATATGTGAATCTCCAATGTCCTCCCGTATCCTGCGCATTGCGTCATCGTACGTGGGTTGCACGTAATTCTTGCGTAGCGGTGACTCGGAAGGTACCGACTGATGGCAGTATCGTTCTAGGAGCTTCTTGAATGTTGGATTTTCCAGTGTTCTGAATGGAATGTTGGCTGCCACAATTGCGTGACACAAATCTGCATAAAACTGATTCTTCTTGCTGGATCCCTCAGAAGTTTTTGTTAAAACCATTTGTTTCATCTTAGATTTGCGTTCAACATTTGCCTTATGTAGCACTCCTTGGATGTGCTGAGTTAGGTGGGATTTTTTATCACCTGGAACCTATAAAGAAAAATTATGAAGAAATAATTAACCTTAAAAATACGGAAATAATCTAATAAATATGGAAATGGGACAAAAATAAAAAATTTACTTTACAGCTACGAAGGTCCGAAGCTGGATTGCTGGACATTTTGAATAACCACTTCTATAGTTACCATAAAATGGCTCGTATAAACAAAAGATGTGGATGGTTTTTGCCTCAAAGATGACAAGCAATTCACGGCCAATAATTCGTTGCAAGCCAGCATTATAATGTACTTACCTCCTTGTTGCATGCTTGACAGAAGATAATTTTTCCATCCGTTGTGAAGTACGGGAACTCTTGTAACCACTGACATATTAAATAAGCTTTCGAACTTGATACTTTAGGCATTGCACTTTCACAGTTTTCACGTTCACACTTCTCACCTTCACCCTCTGCAGTCTGGAGATGGACTGCGGGGTTATTCTCGTTTTCCCGTGTCGCATGATATGACAATGTAACAACGAGAAATAAACGCAACATCAGATTAAAGGCATTGTTACATTTTCGTATCACGTGACACTGGGAAACAGAATAACCCCGCCGAACGCGAGCTGCTGTTCGCCACTTGATCGTGACTGTGGTGTGAAGGACATTTCCAACCCATGACTGAACATTGTACAGTCAGTTTAAAAAATATGAATAATACCAAAATCTGCTTTTATAGTCGATTATTTTAGAAAATAAGCCCTTTTTAGGCTTTTTTTGCATGAAAATGACAAAAATAAGCATTAACGTCGAAATAGGCATTTTTAGACATTAATGTCAAAATAGGCATTTTTAGGCACTATAAAATATACGTTTTCGGGGTTAATTATTCATGAAACGTATATATACAATTGTATATTGAGATATCTACTCAGGAAAAAAATAGGTTTTTACCTAAAGATCCGCGGTCTAGTCATGAGATACAATATCACTGTAATCAGGGCCGGCACTAGGTTGTTCAGCGCCCGTCTGCAAAATAGCTGTGAGCGCCCATTTAGAAACAAAAAGTAAAAAAAGATACATTGCACATTTTAGTGTAACATGAATAGAATATTAGAATAAATAAATAAATATGAAATTTTATTTGAAACAAGTTTATTCACAAAATTTTTATTTTTCTGATTTCATAGTTACAAAATTAGAAAAATTTCCTTTACATCTAATTCAACACATACATAATTTTCAATCGCTATTAATGCAAGGTTGACAAGCCTCTTGTGAAATACTCATTCGTAAATACGTCTTAATTAATTAATTTAGTAAATAAACGTTCACTGCTTGCTACACTAACAATAATATTCTTAAAGCAATCGTTAAGTTAGGAAAGGATAAATTATTAGATACAATAAACTGAAAAACATCGAAAGAGTTTTGAATTTTTAATTTATCTTTACTGAAAATGTCTTTATAAGCAACTATCTCGTCATAGAGTTCTGTACCATTTATAGCTTTGTTATCACCATATTTTAAAAGATTTTCTAAATCATCACAGTTTTTCCTTAGATTTTCATTATCAATTTCTGAGAAATTATGTAAGAAACTGAAATGATCACTATGGATTTTCAGTTGTTCAAAGCGTTCATTCAACAATGCCCTAGGAGTATCCGAAATCGTATAAAAACATTGACTCTGAATCTATCTTCTGGTGTTTGCGGTGATTCATCATGATGTTCATATTGAAATTGACGTTTCTTTTTTCTTGGTCGAACTTTAACTATATAAACTATAAATTCTGGTTCTCCATCCACATCTTCACTAAGTTTTTTTGCCGTTTCAAGAACATCCTTGTAATTTGAATTTGATCGATATTCCAATACGAATGATTTTAAATTGCTGATTGTTTCTAAGACAAGTGCAATGTGCATATTTTTATCTTGAAGTTGTTTGCAGATAGGATTTATTCTATTAAGAATATCGTGCCAAATTATCAAGGAACAAATAAATTTATAATCTTTTATTTTAACACAAACTTTGTGCTTCATGTTGTATTTCTTTATTGAAGTTGTCATGGTCCATAATTTCATAGAGCACGTCATATATTTCTCCTATTTGATATCGTAGAGGCCGGATTGCTTCAATTCCACTTTCCCATTGGGTGTCTGAAAGCTGCTTTAATGTTAAGTTTGAGATGCTCTTTAAAAGAATTGTCCAACGCTTTGGAGAAGATGAAAAGAAATTATATGATTCTTGCACAGTTGCAAAAAAACTAATTGTGCCTGCATTGGCTTTTGCTGCGTCATTTATCATTAAATTTAGAGTATGAGCAGCACAGGTAACGTAAAAGGCACGAGGATTTGTGTTTTAAGAGCAAACTTTGAAGCCCATTCCCTTTCATATTCGCCCCGTTGTCATAACCTTCACCCCTCATATCCTCAATGGGAATGTCCCATTTTTCCAATAATTTAATTATGGTTTCGTATAAACCGTGGCCTGTAGAGTCATCAACTTCAACAAAACCTAAAAAGTTTTCCCTGATTTCGACTTTTCCATCTGTGTAGAAAACAAAACGTATGATAATACTCATCTGTTCTGTTTTACTTGCATCAGGTGTGCAGTCCAAGATCATTGAATAGTATTTAGCCTTTCGAATTGACGATAAAATTTTATTCCTTATTCCATTGCCTAAAATTTGCAATATTTCATTTAAATAGTGAACGTAACCTTTTTGCCGTAGAGCTCTTTTAACTTGAGTTTCCATAACCGGGTAAAACTTAGCAAACAGTTTGACTAATTTCAAAAAGTTTCTGTTATCCTTTTGTTATAATGTATCTGATGATCCTCGAAATGCTAAATGTTGGACACCAAGGAATTTCACTATTTCAATCAATCTTTCTAAAACATTGGACCAATGTTTTTTTTTTCATTTCGTACATGTATTGTGTTTGAAAGTCAATAGTTATTTTATTTTTCAGGTCCTTCTGAAGTTCCTTCTATTTAAAACAATTTTTCATGTGAGTCATACTGGTCTTGTGTCTATGTAAAGTTTTGGATATGTTTCCCCAGTCATCATATCCTTTTACGAGGCTACTACTCTCAGCAGGTGTAAAAAGCTTACAAGAAAAACAGAATTTGCGGTTAACGAATAAATAAGCCATGTCTCTGTTACCAACTCCGTTTTCCATTTTTCTATTATAATATGTATCGCTAAATTTATGTCCATTCGTATCTCTCAGATATATTAAATTTTTCTTTTGAATAGGTCCCATTTCTGATAAAACTTCGTAATTTGTCGTCAATATTTGGCCACTTTGCTGGATCTTCTAAATTTCCATTAACTAAAGATTTTTCATTTATAACAATGTCTTTCTCCGAATTATCTCTAAATGATTCTTCACTTACGACGTTTTCCATGTCATGATTTAAAGAATTTTTAATTACCTCGAGATCTGGTTCAGAAATTAATTCCTCATGGTCTTGATCTGTCGTTGTAATATTCTCATTTAATCTGGCTGATGAACTTGGGTTGGATGCCTCTTCGTCAACAATTGGTTCTGATGATGTGTCAAGTTGGCTACAGTCTATGTCGGAACTATTCTTCACTTTTTTAATGAAATGAGCTAGGGACCCATGGCAACATACCCATGAAATGGTGACAAAACTATGTTTCTCATGAGACTGTGTGAACACACCTTAGAAAACTCTGCAAAGACCTGAAAGAAGGTGCCTTGGTACCTCATAATCTTTCCAGTGGTCAACTTCTGCAACCCATCAGCACTGTTTCTTCACTCATTGCTGGCCAAAACCATGAACCATTTCTAGAACGGATTTTGAATGTAAATGAAAAATGGATTCTTTATGTTAATATTAAAAATAGAAAACAATGGCTTATTTATGGACAAACACCAGTTCTTATCCCCAAACCCGGACTCCATCCGCAGAAGATAATGCTTTGCATTTGGTGGGGCATGAGAAGAGTGGTCTACTTTGAACTCAATCCGAATTAAACAGTGACTTCTGACCTGTATTGTTAACAGTTCGATTGCTTAAACGAGTCATCAGAATTATCCATCACTAATCAATAGGAAAGGTGGCATTCTTCTCTATGAAAATGCTTGTCTCCATGTGGCACATATGATTCAACAAACAATCAGGGAATTAGGATAGGAAGTCTTATCACACCCACCATACTCACCAGATATGACGCCAACAGATTACCATCTTTTCCATTTACTTCAACACCATTTAAATGGAAAATTTTTGAAAAAGAAGAGGCAGTCAAAGAGGACACATATGTATTCCTTGGATCAAAACCAATGGAATTCTTCAAATTAATTAATTAATTATATTGTTTCCTTGAAAAAAATAACATTAATTTCTTGACAACCTAATATTTAGCTTTAACTGTTAGTGTTATTTACTTTATCTTGAATAATAGTTTTCAGGAAAATGTCAGTCATCAAGAGACATTGCCTCAAGTATTCTCTCCAGCACCAGCAGCATAGATGACCTTGCATCTTTAAGTGTCAGACAACTGAAGGAGCTGCTTACTAGCAGCCGTATTGACTATCGTGGGTGCTGTGAAAAAAAAGAACTTTTGGAGCGTGCTCAAAGGTTGTGGAAAGAGTACCAAGGTATGTATGAGAATCTTGGGAGGTCCAGATGCAATATGGGCTTTTTCTCAGTTTTTTCAACTAATTGTGTAAGTAAGCAAATATATTTGGCATTTTGTTTTTTATCTTGGTAATTCAGTTAGTTTAATAAAATAACTGCAAATTCCAAAAATTCTTGAAATACATTTTAGTCCAATTGAAAAGACATTTTATATTCATTTTGTGCCTTTTTTAATCAAAGAAAATAATTTTTATTGATGATCATAATTTACTTTTACCAGCAGCCACCAATTCTGGGAATCTCAATGATGATGCACTGTGCAAAGTGTGCATGGATGCTGCCATTGACTGTGTGATGCTTGAATGTGGTCATGTGGCTACTTGCACACCTTGTGGCAAGCGTATGAGTGAATGTCCCATCTGCAGACAGTATGTGGTCAGAATTGTACGGACATTCAAGGCATGAGTGCAAATTCATATTTTTTCAACAAAATTATGATCTGAAAACCTTTTCGGTGAAGTTTTAATGCTTATAAATTATTTAGATTTGATTTTCACTAGTACAAGACTACAATCTCTAGGCAACTTTATATGTAAACATCTGGCCTGCCAAAGCATTTACAACTACAAATGTGGCCCATAATGCGGAAAAGGTTGCCGACCCCTGGACTAGACTGAATTTAAATGTTTTCACTAGTCAAATTTTTATTTTTAAATTGAGAAAATGAAACTTCATGATATAAAGTTTATAAAATATTTATAAAATTGTTTTTGTGTAATCCTGTTGATGTTTTTCAATTTTATTAATGTATGTAATATTGTATTTGCCCACAGGGCTCAATAAATACAACTAAAATCTTGCCACTTCACAAAATCCAATTGCCCATAATTCAGTTTCTGGTGGGTTAAACTAAAAATCTATTCGCACTATCATTCATTATTTTGCCCTTGGTTAGTGGATGAGTGTATTTCTGGAGCCCTGTTTACTCAATAGTAAGAACGGGCATTATCCAAATTTAAAATATGAGATTACCTTAACTTTGCATTCAAAGTGAATGTTGATGTTTTAATAATGGTTGATTTGAAGGCAGAGCTATATTTTCAGCAAAGATACTAACCTTGCCAGTTGTTCACAGTTGCCAGTGAAGAAGATAAATAAGACGTGGTGTTGGCATATTAGTGATGCCAATAAAGAGAAAGATTATTTTTACTAAAATAATGGCATTTTGGACTGCCTAGTGGCCCGCGGATAGCTCTGACTGATATAGAGTTTTAGGTATTACTCATAAAACAATTCAATAGGCCTTTTTGAGAAACTTTTTGTGCATTCATAATTAAATATTTAGCCTATAGTTTTTTTTCTTCTCAATATTTTTCTAGGTTTAATAGTTTAGAGTTCCCTCTTTTGTCTGTGACCATTGCCAGTGGCAACCACAGTTTTTCAAAACCATTGCTTATTAATATGCATCTCAGGTTGACGATGGCTGAAGACTTATTGACATCACTTGTTATACTGTCTTTCAAAAAAGTGCTTTACATTGAAGGTGTGAAAAGTTCATTCTAATGCTCTATGTATTACAGGCATGCCTTGCTTAGTGCAAGGGAGTACTGAGACATCTGTGCTCTATCCAAATTTGTGCTAAATGAAGTTTGTAGCAGCACAACCTAGTTAATTTTAAGAAATTTTACTATATGCAACTTATATATCTAATGATAAACCATTTTTATATTCTAATTTAAAGTCATATATGGTGATTATTTATAAATATTTATTATGAACATGTTGTTGTTCAACAGCTTCAAAAAACTAATTCTTTATGATGGAAAATCACAATTTTCTAATAACATTTGCTATGAAAAAACGTATTATAAAATAAATGAAATAAATATATAATAACATAAATATTTCTCATTATACTACTAAAATATCAATATAGTGTATTACCTTGACATGTTCCTAAAATTCTTCATGATTACAAAAGCAACACGTTCTTTACATCAAATGAAATCCGAAAAAGAATGAAAAGTTGAAGAATGGAAATATAGCTCATGTATCCACTAGAAGCTCAAATAATAGCATCTATAAGGAAAATAATAAATAAGATCTTTGACGATGATTGGCCAGCACAAAAGTAAACAAAAACGGAATACAAGTGGTGCCACTGCAGCTTCAGACACGTAACTGCAGCATAGGTACTAACAGCAAAATAACATCATAATAAGAAATGAACAAGAATGGTAAGATGTTCTCCATCGTAATTTATTGTAAACTTTTATGTTTTTTTCAGGAAAAGTTGTTTGACAAAAATGTGTATTTAATTATTTGATTAAACTTTTCTTCTCAATATTTTTTGCTCAGATGAGTATTTAACGAGATGCTTGCGAGGCACGTTGTAAAATACATAGGTCTTCATGTAAAGGGGTCATTAACTCGACTACTTTTCTTAGAACCCTTCTTTGATATAACTAGGCTTGGTAGTTTTCAACATTTATTCATAAAAATCGATGACTATATTCAACATTTATTTTAATACATTTTATTAGGTGTAGCTGTTTTCAGTGTTAATATTTCTTGACAGGTGAGGGAAGAATTACTGAGTAAATTACATAAGGCTCGTTTTTTCCTTGTTTTAGGATTATGAACTCATCATTACATCATTGGTTGAGATCGATGTTCTCATTGTCTATAAATTTACTTTAAAAGCATTATATCATTGCTGTGTAATAATATGTTTCACATTTTATAGTAGTGGACTTGTTACCATGGCAGTTTTATTTTCTATTGTTAAAAATCAAAATTTCCTCTCTTATTTGGATTGTAAACAATTGTTCACACTCATTCCACATGCATTTGAATTCTGTTTTTAAAAAATATATACCTCAGTCTTGCAGCTATAGATCTGTTCATGCCTCGAGTTCCTACCTTAATTTTAACTTATTCAAAACTGCAAGTTTATAGTGCCCTGCACAGATATCATGCCATTCTCATTGAGGTAGAAATTAAAATAAGGGGTTGGAAAAAGATGGTTCTTCAGCAACTGGTCCTAGATCCACCAAATTTTTGCAACGTCTAGCCCTCTTACAGATCGCCCTATCCTGAAAATTTTGCTTCTCCAAGTTGCAAATTCCAGAGTTATTACTTGAGCAGGCAAACAGATAATACATGAGCGGTTGTTTTAGAAAAACCACTGTTTTTCCTAAAAATCAATTACAAATATCAAAGTTTATTTTAGTACATTTCATTAGGCTTGGTAGTTTTTGACGTTAACATTTCTTAAAAAGCGGCCTCTAATGTTTATTTTAAGACATTTATTGACTTTTTATCTAGAAAAGTTTTATAAATTGAATTCTTTCTAATTAAATTGAACTAAAAGTGTATGAATATAGGCTTCTTGTATGCTGATTTGTTTGTTGTTATCCAAATTTTGGTGAATGTGTAGCTGTAGACTTTCACCAACCTGTAACAGCAAGTTTTTCAGAATAAATCAGGAAGTAAATTTTACACATGAATTCATGCTCCATACACATGGTTCGTGATCATTCATAAAAACATTAATGCAATATGAGTTTTGTACAACCAAATGTATGAATGAATATTTTGATGAAAAAATCTGACCTATTTAGGTTTACAAATGACTATGAATGCAGAAAAAAGTGTATACAGAACACTGCTGCTTCAACAGCAATGCAAAGAAACTAAGCATGGGTGACACTTTCACTTGGAGGATGGATTATACAAATTTTATGAGTGTGCTTTTGAAAATACCATAATATGACAATCGAGACTCATTTTTTAGTTCAGGAAAACCTTTCTTTTTGCCTCTTGGAGGAGGTTAGCAGATCTTGTCTTATAGAAAACAATGGATGTTGCCTGACTTTTCAGTAAATGGAGTCCAAAGTATGTAGGGATTATCAGATTGGTTGAGAGTGAAGGCAGCACAATAAACCGATCATATTGTTTTGTCCCTTGCCTTTGGCTTTAGATATCACATCAGCTCAGTATGTGTCCTCAAGACAGTGACATTAGTGAGCAAAGTGGAGGAAATTCTGAATGATGTGTGATCATCAGATATGACAAATACTTACCAACTTTCTTTTCTGTTTTGGATGTTTTGCGCTAAAATATGTATGTATAAATTGTTTTTGTGTGGTAAACCAAATTTAAAAATCATGACCCATAAAATGCAGTGGTGAAAAATCGACACACATCAATGGCAATTCATTTTTGCCAAATTTAAAAGTTTTTAAATTTGTTTATCTACATCAATTCAAATCAAATGTTACCTAGCCTAGATATCCTCTTATATAGGTAATATTTTTCTTTGAAATATTTTTTATTCATAGAAAAGTGTAACCCTTGCTTGGGTAATGTGAACCTTTTACATCATTTTCTTGTCCTTGTTAAAAAACGCCTTAGTATCAAATTTCATGAAAATCCATTCAATAGTTGAGATGAATCATGTGGACAGACAGACAGTACCTGACCAGAAGGCATTCATCTTTTAAATTTTTACAAAGAACCCCTTAATAATTTGGACCAGTAGTTTGTTTCGTGATTTAGAAAATGGACCAAAAATGGTTAAAAAACTACTCAAGCTGGGATGTTCAGTCTTTAAAGAAATATTAGTATTTTTCTGGCAATACTCTGGTTTCTTTAGAGACAACTGCTTTGAATGTCTTTCATTCAAGTGAACTTAGGAAATCATCCTGTGGATTGTCCATTGCTTTGCAACAGTTAATTATGTTAATATCATGATTAATAGTAAGTGATTTACCCTTGAAAATAGAGGAAGTTAAAACATAATATCGGAGGTAAAAATTGCAAATGTAGAAAATACAACATCGCATTCTAGCCAAATTATAAAGTATTTTCAATGATTTTATTATATTTACTTAATAAAAGTATTAGTTCTTATATATTGTCACCCACAGCACTTATTTACTTTAATATGACCATAAGTCTCATTGCATACAAACATTTTATACCTGTGATGTTTCAAAAATTATTTCAAAATTAGTGTAGGTAATTTGGTTTGTCATTTGATTTATTAACTATGAAGATATGTTAAATTAAAGGAAGTACATCTTTAATGTTGGAGTCATTGTTATGGATTACAGCTGTGTAATTTGATTCTGCAGAGAAGCTTCTGTAAAACTTACTGAAAGATAGCATGCAAGATATTTGTTAATTAAAATGGGTCTAAATTAAAAGTTGAAGCAAAATATGTTTTCTTTTTTTCTGAATGATTAATATTGAAATACCATCGGTAATATTCATGCTATTAATTGTTATGGAGCTGCAGACAGCCAGACTGAGATGCCTTTATTTGGGCGAGTTTTAGGCTTATTAGCTTCCTCTTATACCTAAACCCATTTTTCAAATATTTTACAATTGCTGCATACCTAGTAGATACAAACAGTGCTCGAATTGGATTGGAATGCCAGTTCTGATTGTTAATAAATTAAGCTAGAAGCGTTCCGGTGGTTGACTTATATATTATAAAAAATCTGAATTGGCCACCACATGGCTTGCTTCACACCTGTAATATTTCTAAAAATTCCAAATAGGTTAAATGATAATGAATATTTTAAGGAAATTTGAGAAAAATTTAAAGACTTGACAAAGATCAGAAGTAGCCTTGTGATATTGGATATAGCCTTGAATCTCCAACAATTAAGAAGTAACTAAGCATCAATTGCTAACAATAGTCACCAGTAGGTGGTGGCAGCTAAAAAAATACTTTTAAAAATATCTCTTAAACAATGCATTATATGGAAAAATGTTTCAAACAAAGGTAGAAAATTAAATTTCCTACAACATTTATTCCAATATTGTTTTACATTAGTCAAATATTAAAGCAAATATAAAAAAACGGATTTGACAAGGGTAAACACCCACTTCCGGTTGACCGATCTTTACCAAAAACTAATCAGTCCTTGTGACTTGCATAAAAATGGTAAATATAAAATTTCGTGTTGACCTGATTAATAGTTTTTGAGTTAGAGCACCCACAAAAGAACTAGCAGACATCGAGAAAATGGTCAAACGTGTTCAGGAGACCTAAAAACGTTTATTTCCGTTGAAATCTGGAAATCGATATTTTTCATGAAAACAATACTTCCCCCTATACTACGTATGGAGAAAGTAAAAATAAATCGAAAAGATCATTTCTGAACAAGATGAAATTCACTAATGAAAATCATTGTCGTTTTACTAAATAATGTTCGTTGTTGTCGTGGTTAAAGAGAATGCGACACCAATTTAATCTTTCTCGTATGCCTTGCATACGAGAAACTATATTCGTGATGGCTCGCATATATTTGCCGACTAAGTGGAACAAGTCAAAACTTGTTATGGTGCTAAACTGTTCTCGAATTGGGAGAGGGAACGCGTGGGAGCGCCGTACCACTGGATACGAAATGAAGCCCATAGCGTTCTCGTCGTTTAAAAAAATCATATAAGAATGTTCCGGTTGTTAAAATTTTCCAATTCGAGCACTGAATATAAATAAATATTTACCGAACATCGTAAAATAAAAAGTCAAAAAAGGACATTAAAAAGTAAACCTTAATAAAGGCATATAAAGAAGAGTGTTTGTCGGTCTGTCTCTATTCATTAGGACACCGCGAGAGACAGCTCAACCAACAAAATCTTATCTTAACTATCAATTACGATCTTTTATTATCAAATCAAAGAATGTTGTTTTATAAGTATCTTCGAACGCTGTCTGCTGCATTTCCGTTTTAATTTACGACGTACACAAAGAATTATCTCTTAAAATTCCGCTTTTCTTAGACGTTATCAGCTCGAACAAAATTTGTCTAGCTTGTGTATTCATGATAAGTTTGGAGCAATTCGCTATTCGAATTTTACTAACATGGTTTGATTGGATATGACTGCAATTTGGGTTAATCATCAAATCTTCATTGTGACGTTTTGTAAATCTCCGATCGATATCGTTTCTCAACTACATAGGTATCGTGCTCATAGTTTTACCGAAAAAAGCTGGAAAAACGCCGAAGATATTGGTTGATTCTCTTCGAACAGACCCAACACGAATATGTTCCATTATTTGCATATCATTTAGATACTAATCATTAGCTCATTAGCGGAGTTTTAAAACTAATGGGTTCGCAAATGAAAAGAGCAAATATTTCCTTATCTAACGCGAGAATCAAATTCGCATCTTAACCCTAGTACGGTAGTGTACGGGAGGACGACATTTTTAGCTATCCGTGTTCCAAAATGGATGTCCACGTATATTACTTGATTGTCGGATGAAAGTAATCTCCTTCGATTTATCAAGATCTTAAGGATTTCACCGTTCGTATTATCTTGGAATACAAGTATTTCGATTTGCTAACTCTTTATGTTATCGCCGTTGCGTCCGAAACGATTCTTGTGCGCTCTCTGTCAGTGCATGGGACATTATCCACTCGGCAGTTCATCTATTGAGCACACGAAGAGAGAGAGAGGCGACGTACGATGCATGCGTCTTCTCACGGCGATAGGCCATCCCCCAGAGGGTGGCTGGAGGTGCAGGGCGAAGAAGGTGAGCCCGCAAGGCGATGGGTGACACTCGATAATGGCGTCCTCTGGATTCGAAGGTAAGGCGATTGGCGAGCCCATTTCTGGGATCGCAAACACCGAACATTTACATTACTACACTGCAAGCCATCTATAGCCTCTGGCAGTGGGTGTCATTACACCAAACATACATTCCAGTTGAAGCCTATATTGGTCTGTTTCATCGCCTCTGAGAAAAATATCTGTAGTATCTCTCGGTTTTAGCGTCTATTTCGATGCATTTCTGGTACGATCTGATTTTTAAAAAGTTGTCGAGTCTACGGCCAAATCGTCACGTGTATGGCGCTGTTTGTCAACCGATTGACGTGTAGACGTGTTGACGCAGCGGAGTGTCGATCCGTCGACCGCCGATCGTGTTGACAGACAAGTTAAAAAGTGCATGCGCTTGTTGATAAGCACGCAGCGGCCACAGCAGTCCGATCAGTCTACGGATTGGTGCGATATTGCTCATGAGAACTTCAGATCTTCGTAACTTCTTCCAGTAGCCAGGAATTGTAATGTAGCGACTAATCGTTCTTCGGCGGCAATAGACTATACCATTAAGTTATTCTTTCAATATGTGGTTTGATTAAGTATAGTAATTGATAGAAAGTGTGGTTTTCCGGTTGCGTGGCGCAGTTGAGTATTACCCAATTTTTACCTTCTCATATACGTAGTATATTGAGGAAGTAATGTAATCGTGAAAAAATCCGACTTCGAGATTTTGATGGAAATACACGTTTTAGGTGTCCCTGAGCCCATAAAAGTGGTTTTCGCCATGCCGTCTGTCAGTCAGTCAGTCTGTCGGTCTGTTCTAGGGCCCAAACGCGTACATAAAATCGAATGATATCTCGTATTTGTGTCATATATCATCTGTTGCAGAATTATTTTTCATAAAAATGATATTGCACAAAAATAAAGGGTAGTTTATTCTTCGCGATTTTTTAGAAAAATTTCAGAAATTGCTTCAGAAAATTTGATTAAAATCAATCCAATTATAGAGCCTGATGTCAGAAGTAATACTACGTTAGCCATATATCTCTTAAACTCACTATATGGCGTTCAGTGACACTACAATGTACGCTAAGCTACCATATCTAAGCCCTATGACGTCACGCCACAAAAATTGTTATGAGAATTTTAATTAAAATCCATTCAATCGTACAGCCTCATGTCATAAATAATACTAAGCCATATATCCCAAAAATTACTAAATATCGACTAGTGACATTAAAATATACGCTAAATTACGGCAAGCTTTTATTTACACACGTTTTTCTTTTATAGGCGTACACAGTCGACCAAACGTATATGAGAAAGTTTGTGCAATGTATATTGCGCCGTTTATTTTTTGTGGCTCTCGTGTTCTTTCTATTTGGCCATATAATGTGACTCTTTTGATTTACATGCACACCGATGCGAAGCGTTTAAGGCGTTCTTTACAAAAATCAAACAAGAACGCCTTGTCCGTCCGTCTGTCCGTCCGCATGTTTCATCTGCGAAACTATTGGGCGGATGTTCATGAAATTTGGTATTTAGAACAGAAGGGCAAAGAAAATAAGAAAATTATATAAATGGTTTACGTAACCTAATCAGGAGTGTCATTTTACTGGTGACAAAAAATGAACTGTTCTTTACTTCTCGTAAAATATTACTTGTTATAAAAAAATCTTCAAACTAAATTTGTAGAACTAATCAAATAACATATGTTTTGTTCGGTACATTTTTATCGAAGGTGTAGCCAATTTCAAAAAAATCAAACGAAAAAGTCGTAATTCATTTTGAACAGAAAATTTTTCGCGTTTTTTAATTGTTGTCAACGAAAACAATCTTCGTGGCAACTGAAGTAATCAATATCTGCTGTAAATAACTAATTAATTTAAATTTCTTTCGTGTGCACGCAACATTTAGTAAATTAAGGGAAATGGATTAGGTATCTAAGACGAAGAAATTAACGTAAATCCGTATATTTTCTTTGCGTATACATAGCGTTTTTAAATGAAAAGAAATGGATAATTAACGACGAATGAATGGCATGGAATAAAACCGGTAGTAAAAAAAATAAATTGGCAGTGGAAAAAATTAAATGGCAGTAAAAAAGATAAACTGGCTGTATTTAAGCAGCAGTAAAGAAAGCGAAAACTAGCAATATTTTAATGCAACATTGTAGTAAAAAAATAAAATGTCGGTAAAAAAAAGATGATTCTTTGATGAGGAACAAAAAACACTTCAACTAACTTACCCAACCCGGTGAGGACGTGCAAAATGTTCCTCTATGCAATTATTTCCCAAAACAAAATGTTCCTTTGAGGGGGAACGAAAAACACTTCAACCAACTTACCCAACCCAGTGAGCACGAGAAAAATGTTCCTCCATGCAAACATTTCCCAAAACAACAAAGGAAGAACGAAAATCACCATGGGTAACTTATACTGAAGCTTAGCCATAATTTGGTGTCCCTGATTGCAATTTCTTTAGTGCTGCTTGAATACTGCTAGTTTATCTTTTTTTACTGCCATTTTATTTTTCTACTGTCAATTTATTTTTTTGTTTGAGAAATTCTACTGGCAAAATATTTTTTACTGCCCAAACAAATTGTAGCGTGAAGGAATGAACGTGGACATAAAAATTACAATACTACTATTCGAGTGAGGCAAGTTTTTAATAATTGTCGCTTGTTTTATTAAATACATCCTATTAGGAAATAAATCGGCGGATCAAAAATTCGATATTTCTTTGGCATACCAGTTCTTAGATATTATACTAACAATTCCTAAGCCATAATATTTATCTGGCTTAACTCTCGAATTGGCCGTCAGACTTCCCCGATGCGATTTTTGATCTTATTTTGTTCATTTTGGGAAATTTCAACATGAAGGAACATGTTACTTGACCTCACCTGGTTGGGTAAGTTATTTGAAGTGTTTTTGGTACCTCCTCAAAGGAACATTTTTCTCGACCCCACCGGGTTAGGTAAGTTATTTGAGGTGTTTTTGGTTCCTCCTCAATGAAACATTTTGCTCGGCCAAGAATCATATCAAAAAAAGGATTTTGGTTTTATTTACCTTTCATATAATTGCAGGTATTTACAAGTCGTAACATTAATTTCTTTCTGCTGGACGATGCCTTTTCTAAACCTTGCAGAAAACAGCAAAAGAAGATCGGAAATCGCATCGGAGAAGTCTGACGGGTAATTCGAGAGCTGTTCCATTTATTTTTTTGGCATGATTGCATAAATCGTAAAGAACGTCTCTGCCTCGCATATATGCACGCATGATATGTGCATCTTTTCTCTCTTGTTTTAATTAAAAATTGCAAAAAAGCCAGACCTTCAATAATCGATACAAATGTAAATAAAAACGAAATTTGTAAATATCCACTAGACAGAATTTATTGCGACAGGTGTCTCCTGTTTCAGCAGAGGGTTCTATATATATATATATATACGGAGAAGGATTGAGGGGTTGAGGGTAGGAGGGTCGATCGAAGTCGAAATCATCCGGGCGGCGAGATGTTTGTTCGAGAGAGGTTCCGCGCGGTGCGCTGCTTCGCAATCAGCTAGCTATAAGAAGTCTTTCAAAATACCGGTCTTTAGGAAACGTGAAGAAGAAAATTTCAGGCCCATATTCAGTAAATCCATTGTTGAAGGAGGTAAAGTAAGTAAAGAGTAGTGACTTTCTCCAATTACGTGTATAATATAAAACAAATCGCCATTAACAACGGCTACAATAGCCAACTGATAGATAACCTCCTGTCAAATACATTAAAGGGAATCGCTTCACAAAAAATCATTTCCTCTTCCGAAATTCCTCGCAAATCTAAGCACTGGCGCAAACTCCTCTTCATAGGCCCCCTCTCTTATAAACTTTCTAACCCCTTCCCAAAAAACACCAAACCCGCCTTCTATTCCCCGATCACTTATGCCAAACTTTTCCTGAGTACAATAGATTCCATATTAAAAAGCGGTGTCTATAAACTATCTTGTGCCAACTGTGAGGCTGTTTACTTAAGACAGACCGGTAGAAGTTTCAAGAAGAGGATCGAGGAACACAAGCGATGTTTCGAGTTGCGAAGTGCATCATCACACTTTGCTAAGCACCTGTTTGAGAACGGCCTTTCCAGTTCCTCCAAACCCGAGTTTCTCCACTTCGAATCAAAGGGTAACAGATTAGACCTCTTAGAGCAGTTGGAAATTTTAATCCTGACGCTACGGACAATGTTGAACTTCCTAATGAATATGTTTTTTCTAATCATTCTCCATTGTTCTCTTTACTGCTATCCACAACTAATTAAATGAATGCCTTTTTTACTTTGTAATTTTAACGCCTTTTAATAACTGCTGTTAACTATTTCCATTTTCTAATTACAAAGCTTGCTCGCTTTACTGTTACACATAACCTTTTGAATTAATGTCACATTACTTTGTAACTTCCACTTTTTGATCGTTTTAAATGATCTCATTACTAATTCTATATTCTCCTGCCTATTATTAGTGCTTTTCGTCATTGCTGAAAAGCACTGTTATCTTTGTGATGTCCGTCCGTCCGTACGCATATATCGGGGAAGAATTGGCTGAACCGATTTCAACCAAATTTGGTAGATATAATTTTCACAAAAAATCATGACCAAAACGACATATTTCGACCGAATCGACTCAGCAGGAGTGTCACAAGTGCAAAATAAAACTTTTTTGTCATAATTAATTGGTATGGAATAGGGTGAACCGATTTAAACGAAAGTTAGTATGAAGGAGGTGTATAACATAATAAACAAAATCACAATACTTTTTCATTTAAACCTCCTACCCTCTCCGCCTCCATCCATCTCCGTATATATAGAACCCTCTAATTGATGCCAACCTGGAACATTTCAGCAGAAGTATGGAATACCAAATTTCTCATTAGCAAATTTGTATTTTTTAAAATAATTTTTTGTGGCTCCTTTAAAAATATTTTTTGTTGCAATAATAGTTTTATTTATATTATGGAATCTTTCCGCAAATTCGAGTTTAATTTTAGCTAGCCGAGACCCGCGCAATTACATATTGCGCAATATGAAAAAGCGCGTTTTATTTATTGAGGTTTATTTATAATTGTAAACTTAAAATTCTTAATAAACTTAGTAATAAAATAATATGACGAATTAATTTATTCAATAATTAATTTAATAAGTATATCCATATCCTTGTACATGTTAGGTTTCTAATCTAATGACTATTGGCTTATGATATGAACATGCTACTTTAATAAAAAAAGACCCTCTTGATGCTCTTCGATTTCTCCAAAAAATGTCTTTGTCAGCGTAATAAATGGCATCATAGATCACACATAACCTGCAAATTTCAGTATTATATCTTGGAAACTAAACGCGCCAAGCATAATCAAAATCGACGGACGAAGCCTTAACTTTGTGGAACTCCATAATAAATGAGAAAGAGAGAATCACTTTGCTAAAATTCTACTTTATTTATTATTGAATATACCAAAGAACCGAAAGAAATGATTGGCTTCGCATAACAAAACAATACTATAAGGAAGGAATGATTGTTTCTTCACATATTCTTTGATAGATTTCCTTATAGTTTTGTCCATTTCTGCGAATTCGATAATTTTTTTGAAAAAGATTTTAATACTGCAGTTAAGATAAGATAAAAGGTAGAATTTGCTTGCAGGGATATCGGCATTCATAGATTTTTACTGAAATTCATATATAAATTTCAATTTCTGTTCTTTCTGAGAACATTACGAGGCCATAACAGGAAAGACAAATCTGCGAGTAATAACTGTTAGATAGGTCTACGTGCATTACATCCTCTGCCATCCACCAGTTTGGTGAATTTCAGGGTAACATGTAGATGTAGAAATTATTTGTAAGGCGGCAATAGTTTGTGATTAATGTAAAAAATATAATTTTAACTGTCAGAAATTTAAAGAAATGCGACATTTTCCTGGTAATTCAAAACGGCTACTAATACGCTTTCAGCTAAGACTGGGACGCAAGGATTGGTACCGGAAGGCTTAACTGTAATTGAAAGATAATTATCAATAAATATTTCCATTGAATGCTACGATGAAATATGAGGTTTAAATGCAAAATTAATCATCATCATAGGTAGTCTGCCCGTAGACAGGTCCGTGATAATTCATGGTTAAACCTGGTTCTCCATATACTCCTATTTTCCGCTGTCCTCTTCATATCTTGATAACTCTTTTTCCCTTTCAAATCGTATATCAGCTGAAACCTTTTCCTACCTCTTTCCCTTTTTCCATCTAGTTTTCCTTCTAACACATCTTTAATGATTCTCTCTCTCTTCAGGTAATGTCCAACCCAGCTTGCCTTCCTCTTTCTAATAGCCTGTATAATCATTCGCTTCTCTCCTACTCTTCATAGCACTACATCGTTTTTCATCCTATCTGTCCGTTTTATCTTCAACATTCTCCTCCAAGTCCACATTTCAAAGCTTTCCAAGTATTTGACGTCATTTGTCCTTAGTGTCCATGTTTCTGCCCCGCACAAAGCTATACTCCATACATTGCATTTTATGAACTAATATATGAATTAATATAAAAGTTAAAGATTTCTTTGGCAGCGTAATAAATAGCATCATACACGCGGCAAATTTCGGTCTTATATCGCTTACGGTTTACTTGCTATTTTAATTTAATTAATTGTACAGACGTACAGACAGACAGCAAAAACTTGAGCGCGTTTATAAAATAAAACGCGCTAAATATTAGTTAATTTTAAAAACTTGCGCCTATTTCTGTCCGTATTTTATATCCTGAAATTAATCCGAATGGCAATTGAAAACGATCGTATAGCCCAACAGAAAGCGAAAGCATTTTTGAAACGAATTGGCGCAACGCCATCGCCACTCTCGTTTGGTATAGGTCTCCAGAAGACGCAGCCATCGAAGGGTCTCTACCTCTGATGAACGCCGTGATTGAGAAGGCGACTAGAGATGGCGGCGTCGCGTTGACGGTGCGCATGCGAGGCTCTGATCGAGAATTCCGTCTGCGCGCTTCCCGGGACGAAGATCTGGAAGAATGGGAGTGGTCGATGATGGAGGCGAAGAGGAAATGGACGGAGAAGAGGAGGGCCAGCGCACTCTATCGCGCTACTCTAGCGACCTCTGATGGTAAGTGAAAATAAATGTTTAAGTGACTACTGTTATGCTTCGCATAAAGACGTTAATTCGCGTCAGTCTGCGAAAATCAAAATCCCATACGATCTGTGTTATAATACGTTAATTGGTACCTAAATTATGGCTCTCGAAACAGAAATGCATATGCAAATACGAAAATTTACATGGAAAAGTAGAGGGAATACTGGTAAGTATGCAGTACACGAATTGCTCTTTTAGCGCCGTCGATGCTTTCCTACAAAAACCTCGTTATTCAAAAACACGGCAAACGGAAATGAGTTTTAACTGAATAATGTACATGCAAACATAAACCAATGATGATGCAGAAAATATATTAAGCTACTTCAAATTAAATGTACGCTTTATACCTTACTCGGGTAGAATGTAGGTCTTAATTTCGTATCAATTTGCAAAAGACGCCAAACATTCCCGCAAAACATGGCAAACGTTTATTTTCCCATAAGTATTGATTTAATACTCCAGTGTTAAAGTTAGTGCCGATACTAACGCAATTATACTTTATTAAAACGCAGGAAAACTACGTATACTCGTATTCTACATAATCAAAGCGTTTCCTAAAATTTTTCCATAGGCGCAATATCTCCCAGGTACGTCACTGGTCGAGATTCAGAGGACTGCACTGAAGATGGTTACTTTGTAACTGAAGTACACATCGGTGTCTTACAAAAAAATGGGAAGACTGACGCCAGGACCACGGCCGACGGGTGGGAAGATCGGCGCCAGCGTCGTAACCGCAAATTAGGAACGTCGTTAGTGCGAACCAGTGTCTCATTGCTAAGACGTCGTAAACATGAATCGTCGCTGAGCGAATCGTAGCTATGAGAAGGATACCTTTACCGCGGTATAACATTATGACTCGTGTCCGCACTTACGACGTGGCTAATTCGCACTTACGATATGGGCGCCAATCTACACATTAACCTACAACGAGATGAAGGCAAGAAATGCAATGCACCGAAATGTTTCTAGCAGTTCTCTTTTAAACACAAAGTTCTCTAGCATATCCAGGTAAAATATGCTAGTGATTGTGCTCTCAATGAAGAAGAAGGGTCCGATAATGCGGTCCGACATTATACCGCACCACATATTTCCTTTGGGGTTGTCGCGAACATGCTTCATTATGGCATGTGGGTTCTCACTGCCACAAATTCTGCAGTTGTAGCGGTTTACTGCGCCGCTTGTGCAGAAAGTGGCCTCGTCAGTAATAAGAATTTTATGGAGGTAGTTGTCATCTGCATCAACCTGTGCTAACATGATCGTCACAAAGTCTACCCTTTTGGGCTTATCGTGAGGCTGAATGCCTTGCAGAAGTTGCAGTTTGTACGTCGGCAAATTCAATCTTTTGTGCGAAACATTATGCACCGTACTCTTCGAAATTTGTAATCGACAACTGACCTGCCGAACACCCTGTATATAAAGCTCTATAAGTAACACTAAAACTAAACGAAGAAATAACCTCAATAATAATGTAAGAAAGTGTTTTGTTATAGTATACACTTTACATCATAACGAGGTAACCCAGTAGTTGACCAACTACGGTCTTTAATCAGTTAGTGATCGCGAACTCACCACACACTGCAGCATCGTGTCGGTCTCTCCTCGTACACGAATTTAACACATTCTTAATACTTCTTAATATGCATACTTGCACGTGTACAAAATATAAATAAACTTAGGTCACATATAACCATCTAACCAACTTCATTTTTCTCACATTTGTTGACGTGTAAGATTTACGATTAAGTTTTCCATTTGATTGTCGTATCTTGCCAGTGCGTCAAAGCAGTTCTAATGAATCACCTCACTTGAAATTCAGCTTTCACAAAAGAGGCAGGCAAAAGCAATGGGTTTAAAACAAAAAGTGAATTTATTAAATTGCCTGACTAGCGGCAAGAGCACGAAATCTGTTGAACACTATAGTGGTACAAATGAACTCCGGTGAGATATCTAAGTAAAATGAGAAAAATATTCGAGCAAATGTTAAAGCAAGAGCACCATAAAATTCTAAAGCATATTTTCATACAAGTGACGTAGCTATCGGAAAAATGGAGAAAGAGCGTGTGGATAGAAGTTTGAAGAGGCACTTTCAGCGCAATTGTGCCAAGGGTCTAGCCTCTCTAGGATATCACCTTGGGTCTTCCTAGGCACCTTCTCCGACGCTTTAAGCATCTACATTGAGCTCCCAAGCCGACTTACTCGTATATCTGAATTTGAAGGACGATAGTAAGTGTTTCTTCACTCGCTTCCTATGAGGCCGACATCGCACACACGCAAGGTGTATTGATGAAGCAGGGATATTTTACTTTAAGTTACATCTATCTCATACTAATGGAGTGATTTCCGGATTAAGTTACGCATACTCTGCTTGCGGCTTTTTTTTCAAAAAATGGGGAATTTCCTTGCACAAGATTAGAATATACTCGAAATGGCTGCATAGAGTGATTCAATTTTCACTGTGCGAATACGGTTTCTATACTATCATATTATTGTGAGGGAATTGTCTTGGCAGACGATTATGCTTAAACAACAGATGAAAACTCTTCGAAAATTTTGTTATTCTGATTATTTTGAGGATATGCGTGCCGTAGTTGTCCATACTGTTCCTAATGCGAGCAGCGTTGAAGCACTGCGCAAAATAAAATACGGAGAAACCATTGATACGACTGAAATGTGTATTATTAGTCCTATTTCCTGACTGCAAACGTTTCCTGCGGGTGCTTTCTGCATGGCGCAGCAGCACTACCCGCCAAACGTGTTTGTTGTTTTAAAGGGAAATCTTGGTAATCTAACGTATGTTCAAGGGTATGCATATCCGCATACCATCTTTCATATTTATTAACTGTAATTCCATCGAGAGCTTCAAATTAAATTGGAATTTAAATCAAATGTAGATCTATAGCGTATCATGTTCCAAGATAATCTCACATAATAACTCTTTTCAAATTTTAGGAGGAAGCAGCATGGATTTGGACGCATCGCGTTCATCGCAACGAAGGATACTTCGACTGGCATTCGCCAATGGAGAGGCATCGCGCTCCGGATGTCAAGCAGTAGTATGCGATTATTTTGTCTTCATCTGTACGCATATATTTCAGACGGTTTAGCACCGAAATTTATGAAACTTCGCCTTCAAGATTCATAAACAAAAGACGGAAACGACTTGCTTGGATTTAATCGCTTATTCGTGTTTCCAATTTCATGAAAGCGAAAAATAAACTTTGTTTCAGTTTGAAAAGTATTCAACCGAGAAACTCACTTCTTCTCACTAATTGTAGTTCAGAGAAACTAACTTTTTCTCGTACGAAAACTTTTTTGATACGATGTACTGTTTTTGAGAAAATGGCGATCAAATACTTTATATAGCAGGAAAAGAAATTATGATAATAAGCAGAGCTTCGCATCGCTAATGGAAGATTTGAAATGGGCATCGTTAGAAAAATGCATATTACAGATTAGAGTTAAACTGATAGAAAAATATTTGTCGGGGAAGCTAGGCCAAAGAACTCATTAAGAATTCATCGCATTTCGGAAAGCACGGGAATGAGAATAATATTCGCGGTATCTATTGTAGAACGGAGCGATACAAAGGATCGTTGATTCCCTAGGAGAGTGGTTCTTAACCTGTGGGGCGCGCCCCCTTAAAGGATAAGGATTCTGAGAGAGGGTGGGTGGGGTCGCGAAGCATTTTGGACCAAAATCAGTTTTACCTCATATTTCTACCTCTCATGTTTCTAATGCTGTCCAATTCACCCGCTTTAATATTTTCTATTTATTTTGTAACTATTTAGATGATGTAAGTCTTTTAATGATGTATTCAAATACCCTGCCAACTTGTCACCTCTATAACAGATTCAGTGCAGACAAATGGATTCATTATACGCAGAAATAATATAAGAAAAACTACACGGATTATTTTAGGCAATGTCAACTCATTGTCGACTGCCCAAAACAATGACGCTAGATTATCAGCTCTGAGTTGTGGGTCGGAAGCAAAATGAAACATTAGAATTCACTAAATAAACACAAATAGTCGAACTCAGCTCATGCGCTTAGGTAAGGTGACAGAAACCTATGTCATAAAAATGGTTAATATAACTTATAATAATGTTTTGATAAATACCCTGAAAAACACAAAAGAAATTTTTCTGGAGGAAGGAGGGGAGCGCGGGAGTTTTGGAAGATCAGAAGGGGGCACGAGACGAATAAGGTTAAGAACCACTGCCATATGAGGATTAGGGATTACAGTGAGAAATCTATAAATGGGAATTGCTAGGGGCATGTTTGATGCAATGCACTCCCTGCCATCCACCGCTAAGATTTCTGAAAAACCTAGAGAAAAATTCTGCCTTGATTAGGAATCGAGCTCGGTTCTTCCACCTGGAGTGCTGATATTTTAACCGTTGATCTACCGAGGCAGACTAATTCTCCCGTTTCAGATTCTGTTATTTCTTGCACTGAGGTCAGGCCAGCCAAACTGTTATCAACTTCCTCCAAACGAATGTCCCCAAAGGGGGGCTATGCAAACCAGCGAATAAGTAACTTGTTGGCTTCCAGTCACTGGTGAAACAGGTTCTACCCCTGACGATGCCCACCTTGTGGGCGAAATGCATTGGGTTTGCAGCCCTCTAGTTGTTTTGGCTAAAGGAGTATTCTACTTTTGTTTTGTAAGTAACTTGAAAGTAAAATATATATATACTAAATATAGAAAGGAAATGATACGTGAGGCTGTTGAAAACTTTCAGCATGATATGCTACGAAATGTACAGCAGGAAACAGAATACCGTTTTGATGTCTGCACATATTGAACTTAAATTGCTTTTTAAAAACTTTTTGAGTATTCATTCATTAGTATAGCATGTTTCTCACTGTATTTCCGTTTTTTAATAATAATCTTTTGAAATCGGGAAGATCATTTGTAACCTCCCTGCATAAACGATAGGTAATAGGGACTCATATTTTTTCTATAACTGATAAGTGTGAGGATGGTCATCATTGCTCAGTTCACACGTCGTTACTAACCAAATAATAGTCGCATGAAGCGGAAATATTTTCCTCCATGGGTTATCAAATAAAACCCATCTTTGGCGGCGAAAGAAATTACGAAAGTGAGAATCTTGTGATGTAGCGCTCTAAGGATAACATGACCAAATTCTCTTCCTTCTGTTTGCGTTTTGGTAATATCGTTGGAAGGTATCACAACTGTGCTCATACCATGCTTTCGTTCTTCTTACTGCGACTTCTTCACGACTGCAGACACCACCGTCACCCGTGAGCCGCACCCTCCGGGAGATTGTGGCTTCGGACTGCGGTGCTGCGCCGCTGCCCTCGTGGAGTACTCTTCCGGAAATCGTCCAGAGTGGATTGTCAGGTTGGTTGGATTTAGTGATTGCAAATTTACCGACTTTTTTAATTACCGGTAATTCGGTAAATGTTTTCATAAATACCGGTTTACCGGTAATTTATCGGTAACTTTCGACATTTTCAAAAAATGATAAATTTTAAAATTGAACGATAAATATAAATAAATAAAAAATTTATTTCAAGATATGTACTCGAAGAAAAACACAACATAAACTTGAAACAAAATCGTAAATGGACCTTTGATTAAATAAACATAAAAAATAAACTCTGAAGATAAGTACCTAATTGAAGGAAAACACAATATAAACATTAAACAAAAATCGTGAATAAACCTTCGATTAAATAAACATGAAATAAACTCTAAAGACTAAAGTACTTGGGGAAACACAACAGACTTGAAGCAAAAATCGTAAATAAACCTTCGATTATAAACTCTAAAGATAAGTACTTTAAGGAAAGCACAACATAAACTTTTAAACAAATCGTAAATAAATCTTTGATTTATAAACATGAAATTAACTCTAAAATTTTATTTTAAAACAAAAGTTATTGCAGCTGATTTTTTTATTTGTTGTCTCTTTGGTTGTTAAAATAGGCTCGAAGAAAACAATTTATCCAGACTTTGGTCTCCTAACTGCCACCTGATTTTTGTGCATATCAACCCTGCTGTAGAAAACGCTCTTTCTGATTCGACACTTGTTGGTCGAACGGTCATTAGGAAATCGAAAGCCATTTTTAAATATTTTTCTCTTAATTATTCTTCTTGAAAATACGTCATTTCCTTTCTCACGACATGTGTTAGGTCTTTCGTGTTTTTTTTCAGTTAGATCTTCATCAGTTTTATCTTTATCGCCAATTGAAGTTTTTCCTTCATCGACAACGCAGCCGATGTCGAAAGAACTGAAGTTGTAACTTTCTCGGAATTGGAACCAATGACTTCAGTTAACTTAATTGTATTATCTGTTTCCTTTTTATTAGAAACGCGTTCAACTAGCTCCACGATTATCTCTGTTATTTTGGATTTGCTGGTTTTATTAAAAATTCCGGAATCTTCATCATTCGATTTCGTGGGATCATAAAGGTACTGTAGCGCGCGTGAACCAATGTGCTGCGAGGTTTGTTCAAAAAAGTGAATATTATTTTTATTCTGCTATTTAATTACTATCTGTTAAAATACATCATGGTAAAAATAAAATAGTTCTAAATAAATAAGGTGTGCAAAATAAATTTTTGTTCATATTAATAAAAGCATGACGTGCAATGATTTTTAAAATATTTTATTTAGGTATGTTAAAGTGTGCCTAATCAATTTTAATATCTATTCTATCTCTTTATTGAACATAATAAATTATTATTTAGATGTTTAGATCTATTTAAATATATATTTTACAAAGATAATAAGCAGATAAAATTATTAAAACATACATTAAATACGTTCTTCTTTTACCGAATTACCGGTAGAAAATACCGAATTACCGGTAAATTCAGTAAAGTAGTTTTGCGTCATTTACCGGTAAACCGGTATTGCAATTCCTAGTTGGATTGCTTATTTCCGTGTGGTTCGATAGGTACGTATGGAATCGCGACGAATGTGACGATCGCCTTGCCGAGGCATTCGTCGCTTTCACGATGTGCTTTTCTTGCATGGGAGTATTTTCACGCAAGACAGATTACTCTGCCTATGATTTTTGAGCATCTCTTGTTTGTTTTGTGAATGATTTCTTATCGCGGATTTTTCGGCTCGCATTTGTGGACATCATATTTTCAAGCCCAGATTTTTAGTTTAACGGCACAGTGGTTAACAGAATTTTGGAAGCTTAGTATGTAATATCTGAGGATTTGAGATTTTGAGAAGTTGATTCAGTTTTGAGCGCGGTTTTGTTTTCTAAACTTGAACACTTCTTTTTTGAAACCTGGCGTTTGAGCTGTGTATTATTCTATAGACTCCGCTCCAGGCCATCTCATTTCACTGATATCTAATATCTTTATATTTACTCTTTCCATTTATAATTTTATATTTTCTAGTTTTCCAGTTTCCTTAATAGTTCTTACATTCCAAGTTCCGAAGAGATTTTAGGGACTTCAACTGACGACGACCGAGGAAGCCCTTTTGTTTCTTCCCCCGCCGGGCACGGCCCTAGTTTTACGAGCTCATTCATTCCGAGGCATCGAAACCTTTAAAGTCATTCTGACCACGCCTTAGTTAGACTTAGTTCGTCGCCATTGATCATGCAAGATAATTCATCTGTTGCGGAACCTAAGTGATGACCCTGCTGCCGATAATAACCAGTCTGACAGACCCTTGGGCAGAATTTCTGAATGGCTCTGCGGGACCCTCCATCTCTCCTTAGCTTATCGACCTGCTTCGTCGAATGGGTTGGCAACCACAAACTTGATACTAGTTACTCGATGTATCAGGGTCCGCCACATGCAGGTTGGGGTGGTGTTGGGGTGGAGAGACTAACAATAAGAGACCAATCTTGAAATGTTTTCATATTGCGCAATCACACCCCCTTGGAACGACTGCATTAGTGAATTTAAAAAAATTAAAAACATACTCAATTGACAATTAACTGGATTGCGAAGTTTCTTTTAGATAAGACCTAGAGAGTGGTTTTTAGGCACGTTTCGCTTCCAGTATGAGCGCCTATTAGCTTCAGTCTGTCCGTCCGTCCGCATGTTCGTTCTCGGCTTCCGCCCAGCGGATTTTCGTGAAATTTGATATTAAGGACTAATAGTCAAAGACAATAAGAATATCACATAAATCAGAGGTATCACTTTACTGGTGACAAAAAATGAACTTTCCGTCATACCTCGTTAAGTATTGGTCATATCAAAATAGTTTTCAAATGAACCTTGTAGAACTATTGGAATATTCCTTTTTTATGAATTTTTATCATAGGATTACTTGTTGTCAAGAAAATCAAACAAGAAAGTCATTTTTCGAGTTGAACTTGGACATTTTCATTCATGGTCACTTCATCATTGTTGCAAATATAAATAAACGATCTCAAGTTCAAAAACGTTCATATAATCATTTCGTTCAAATACTCCATTGAACGAAACGTGCCCATTTGTGATAATCTGTACCCTTTCCTAACTTGTTTTTGACTTGGGTATTCCCGAAGGTAAGTGTACCATTACTCTTAATATACAAAAATGATTTGTGAGATAAAAATAGTAAGGTCCGACTTTCCGCATAGCATATATCTTTACGAAATTTCTGGGTTAAAATAATAATACGCCAGTAACAGGATGTAATGAAAGGCAGTTCTCACTGTGCGTGTGTGACGCTGATAGTCGCGTCTCGTAAATCCCTCCCTTGCTCTTGCAGCCTCATCAAACAAAAATACGCCAAAAAGTTTTAATTCGCTACCTATATAATAGCTAGTTGTGACTTTGAATATGACGCTCGATTGTGATGTCTCTGGTTACGAATTAGGTTTTGACGCGTAAAACTCCAGAAGGGATTTCCACGTTTTTTTCGCAATGTACTGGAATCTACCCCTCGCACATTTTAAGAATATCATCGTCTATCATAAGATCATGGGTTCCATTCCAGGATCGTTTATTTTCTCCATTTTTTTAACACTGGGATGAGTGTACTATATTAAATATTTGCATATTTAAACTACTTGCAATTAGAGTAATCGTAGGTATTCGGGTTGCCTAGCATAATGTTTAAAAAATAAATATTCATTGTTTATTTTCCACATACTATATGCCTAAAACCATTTTAACCCTCTGGAACATTCAATTACGTCAATTTTATATGCATTGTTTACTTTTTAGCGCATGGAAACGTTGGCTTTAATGATTTTAATTTTTTTTAAATTTAACATTAAGTCATTTTTGACGGACAATTACGCCAGTATCGTTATAAATATGAGTTATCTGTTTTAATACAAGAATTCTCCATCTCGTTACCACATTATATATACTTGGCGGTGCTCGACCTTTAAAAAAATGCTCAAAGGGGTGTTAGCGGAAAATGGTCGGAAACCAGTCATAGAATACAGCGGTGTTCGCTAGCATCCGGTCGGGAACCCACCAAACGGATCGAGTAATGTGGGACGAGGATGGGTCTAGTTCAGTGGTGGGCAACCTTTCCTACGTGACCGGCCGCATTGGTGGTTGTGAATTCCTCGGTGGGCCGCATTGCTAGTTGTCAGTGCTTCTGCGGGCCATATTAGACTTTAAATCTGCCGTTAACTAGAGATCAGTGAAAATCAAGTTTAATTAGGTTCTTAGGGTTAACATTTAAATATCAAGTATTTTATTTTCGTAATTTGTTTGTATATTATATGAGTTTGTTTTAAATGTCTTTTTACTCATAGCTTCGCGGGCCGCATAAAACTCTCTCGAGGGCTGCATGCGTCCCGCGGGCCGTAGGTTGCTCGCCACTGGTCTAGTTCATCTTCGCAACGGCAGAAAGAGAATGATGGAAGGGAAGACACTTTCGCCGAGAATATTCTGACTTTGGTTGTCCCCACAGAGTCGCTGGGCGATGCAAGTGCTGAGGCGTTGAGTGCTGCCTTCCGCCTCGCGGCATCTGAGGCTGGCTACAACGAGGAGCTCAGTGACCTGTGTCGACTGGGAGTTCGAATCGTGGTGCAGTGGGCAGACGACCCGTGTCCGGCATTCCTCCGCCGCGCCTTGGTGGCACATATTAAACGCAGTAAGAGGCCTGCCTACCTTAGAGAGATCCGTTTATGTGATCCAGTAAGGTGCGAAACCTGCTGAGTGGCTATAATCCCCAACGCATTCTCGCTGAAATTAGGATATTTTGGGGAATAGGTGGCAACGAAGTAGTAAACTTTACAACACTAAACATCCTCATAGAGACCCAACAATTAGGGTAAGCCAAGGCGAATCGATTCAAAAATGAAACTGGATCTGATTTGTGCTAATCATGAAGGAAGACTCCTCCAAAATTAACTCCTTCAGTATAATAAAACATACAGGGGAAAATTATCATTATTGTAAAGACGGTTTTTTCATCAACTTTCCTTGAATATATCTTTTTTCTGTGTTATATGCAGCTCCGTAACAACATATAATAACTTGGTCTACACAATAACTAATGCTGTAAGTTTCAATGATTGACAATGGGTTGTAAAACCTGCTTCACATTGTCAAGACAATCGTAGGGAAGGCAATTTCTAATTCACCCTAACCTACCCTACTTAATCTCAGTGGTGTGGGAACGTCGTTCCCTTACCTTCTTTGATAGGCGGAACGGCGTTCTCTCTCTATTTTTTTTAAATCCGAACTTATGCCCCGTCTACACGCAGTATTTAAAAGTATGATTAAAATGACCCTGTAGATAATCATCTCGTGTAGACGTCCAACCACCATTTAATCAGAGGGTACATTTAAATAGGGGTCGGGACCCCATTTAAAACATATTCGATCGTCGTTGTTTACAATTAACTTTAAGATGGCGTACGAGCGCACGAATCTATCGTCTGGCATTTAGGAAGTAATTCTGGGAAATGATTCAGCAATGGAAATCGTTGAAATGCTATTAGCCAAAATAATATAATCAAATAAAATTAATTTCGAGTATGTTAGCAGTGGGATTGATAAAAGTCGATCAAAAGTTGACCAGTGCACTTCAGGGGGCTTTATAAACGCATTTCATCAAAACAGTTTCTCTTTGATCTGCACTTATGTACGATGTATTGTTTGAACTATCTCTTCTTTCCGAGTCCTTACAGAAAAGGAATATTACTGTAGTTTATGTAGTCAAGTTAATTCGTAGCAGCATACGATTTTTAGAATCAATGAAGGAACGCAAGGGTAAAAAAGTCTTAGAAGCAGAGATTGCCATTAAGGAAATGAAGTTTGCATCAGTGACACTGACAGATAACACCAAGATTGTTTCAATCAATCATAGTCAGTTTTTAACCAATATCATCAACATTATGAAACAACGGTTCCCATGAATCAACTAAGTCACGACCAGACACTTCTAATTAAATTCCAAACAATTTCTGAGCTGGGTACCTTAGAAGTGGATGAGTGGCCAGCAGAGATAAATCCAGACTTTGGAGAAAATGAAATAGAGTCCCTTTGCAAATGTTTTAGATTGCCATTTTCAAAAACAATCACAACATACAGAGACTTTCTAGACAACTGTGGGCGACATATTCCGTCAGATCTAAAGCCTTTAATCAGATTTTCAAAAGTAATCCCATGCAGTTCTTCTGAATGGGAACGAGGCTTAAGCTGCATGAACCTTATTGTGACGGAAACGAGGTCTAGGCTGTTAAATAACCATGTGAGAAATCTTATGTTCATTAAACTTCACGGTCCTCCGATTCAAACTTGGAAACCAGAAGACTATGTACACAAATGGCTTAGGTATCATCGTTCAACAACTGATGCGCAAAAAAGAGTAGCCAAGTCCAAGGAATTTACTGTTGACCCAGTTTGGAAATTCTGTTAATAATTTCTCCTGGAGTGCTAAAGTTCAAGGTGAGCATAAATAAATTATTTTTAAATTGTATTTAATGAACTGTATTGTTTTGAGATTCTGGAGTAATGTTAAGCTACACATCACCATTATTTACATTACTGTAGTAACACTTTAAAATTGCGTTCCCTCACTTCTTTATTTAGCACTACACCACTAGTTTTAATGTTAGTAGACAGTGAAAGTAACGATTTTCATACACATTTGTGTTATTGAATGAGTGTCAATAGTGTTACCTGCTGTTTAGGGTCACTGGCTACGGTGATAAATGGTAAATCATAGTGGTACGTTGTTAGAGCAAACAAGATAATCCAAACGGAGCTTATGATGCCTACTTTCCATATAATATTTATTTAATACTTATATTGACTTTAATAGCTTTTAAATCACCGCGGATAAGTTGTTCTTTGTGTTCCTAAATTTCATAATTTCGCGTTGTAAAATATTACAAATACATTCGAAGGGAAAACTAAATTAATCGCGCGTATTAGTGTGGCAAAAATAACGCGTGTATGCATTAGATCAGTGATTGTCAAACTTTCAATTGCCGCGGCCCCCTTGAATATCATGCGGCTCCCTTTGAATTGTAAATAGTAAAAATAAGACACTTTATAGCAAATTTCTTCATTTTATGTAACTATTAGTAACTTTTATCACGTCGTATTTCCTAAAATTCCCTGATAAAATTTTATTTGTCGTAAAAACGTTATTTCTCGACATTTCACCTTGAATCCAAAACAATTTTGCGGGCCCCTGGGGGGCCGCGGCTCACAGTTTGAGAATCTCTGTATTAGACTATACCGACTCCGAGTCCAACAATAGTCGTTGCTATGGCAACACTCTCGTAATGGGTGATAAAAACTGAAAAAACACCAGTATTTACGCAAAATTCGAAGAAATACGATCGATAAGCAATATTCTGCGATAGGAATTAGAATCCATATTCCTTTCCTAAGAGAATAGTACAAATTCCGCACCGATATTACAATACTAAGATATTTTAATGTGCAAGGCAAAATTGCCCTGCACGATGATTTTCAGATTTTTCATGTAAATCAAACTGGAAGGATAGTTCCTGGAATCGAATCCGGGACATTCTATATTCGCAACAAAAACTATCCTCGGGTGCTCGGCTCCAGTTACAGATTTCCCCCAAGTGACATGAAAATCGGTCTAATGGTGCAAAAGTTAATAGGGGGGACGGACAGACAGACAGACAGACACAACAACGAAACTAAAAGCCTATTTCTCTTCTGGGAAGTAGTCTAAAAATGAGATGTGAGAAAAAGGTGTTAGGATATTGAACACGTAGTTAGGTATGGAAAGTCAACATGGGCATGAATGAAGATTAGCTACAACTTCAAAGATTATCAAACATCTCTGCAAACTATATTCCTATAGTTCTTTATTAAATAATTAAGAAACATCTGTAATATCTCCTTTCAGTGAAACACCTATCCGATGCGCTCTTGACTCAACTGGAGTCTCTTTGGGCCAAACGTCCGTCTCTGATCGGTGTCCATGGACTTTACGCACGAGCCATACCAGACTTCCGAACGCCTTATACAGCTTACTGCGGACGTTTAGAGGAGGCAAAATTAATCATTCAGAGGGCGCTGTAAGTTAATTAACATGATGTATGTGTTAATGATATCATGTCATGAAAATAAATAAGTAAAATTCTTTCTAATTTGAAATAACATCAATATAACTTCAAAAGAATAAAAAACTACCATGGAAGTACATACGCTGCAATTCAGCAGAAAATCTCGTAAACTTACTTTTGCGCAAAATATTTTTCTTTTTTTATCAAATAAAAATATTGACATGTAAAATAGATGTAATCATACTGTGAACTCATTGATTGTCATCACATCGTTAGCATATTACTAAGTTATCAGAAAAGGCATTGCATTGCAATTTTTCATTGCGGATAGTTTTCTTCTCTATAAAAAAATTACGTTTGAAGTGAATGATTGACACAGTTTTGAATGAATTCTCACGACGGGATCTATGCTAAATCAGGCGATAATTCCAGCCGCAATCGGGAATCTTCCACTTGTCTGACAGATATTCTATACTTCAACTAACGAGGCAGACTGATTCTCCTGTTTGTGAATGTGGAATACTCTTTAAAGGAACCAGGATAGCAGGTAACCCCCTCCGTGCGCGGAATCGCACTAACGCGGTTGAACTATGTGAGACCAAGATTGCCGTGCGCGGAATACAGTTCGCATTACCGCGGTTTTCCGAAATGCCTCTCAGGCGGCCGACGTATCCGAAACCATGCGAACGTCGCCGATAACTCATCATTTACTTTTTCTATTACATTAATTTCTCATATTTATACTGAACTGTACATATTTGTCAAGGTTTTTATAGCAATTTCAAACTTTTATTTTCGAGATTTACTCACAATGCCCTTCTAGAACAGACTGTTACTAAAATATTACACGCATTCCCTTGCCGCTAAAAACATTTAGGAGTAGGGAGAGATAAGTTGATTGACTGTAATGAGACGCATTACTCTGCTCGAGAATTTTACAGCAAATGGACCAAGGGGTCATCACTGCAGTTGTCTTCCTACCAATGGAGAAGTTTAGCACATATCATAGATGCCATGGATGGATTCCCAAATAAAAAGGCACGTCATTGTTGGACTGAATTGAAAATTTCAACAGCTATTGATATTATTGGAGAGGCATGTTAAGTATGACGGCTCGCTAGGAGAAGCTATACCCTGAAATTGTGAATGGCTTCCTATGTACATCTATTATAAATAGCTGCTTGTTACGGAGGATATAGGATATATATATATATATATATATATATATATATATATATATAATATAACGATACGGAAAAAGAGATAATATGATAAAATAAAAGCAACGAGAGGTTGAGAGGGATAGGAAGGAGCCAGTGAACACTTACCATACGGTGGTAGACGTCCACAGCGATAGAGGAAGGCTTGTACTTTGAAGCTTTCGGGAAACACAAGCCCTTCTTCAGCGAGAGAACAACGGAAACTAAACACTGGAGGTAGGGGTTCGGGAAAAGAAGGGTAAGGGGAAGGGGAAAGAGGGGTAAGGGGACAAGAAAAGAGGGGTGATTGGAGTGGGAGTGTTAGCGAAGGTTTAAACCTGGTAAGGAGAGGGAGCGGAGGATGTCAACATGGGCTAGTTCCCATTGACGGAGTTGTGGCGCGGGGAAACTACTTGGAAGAGCACGAATGGTTTTTACTGTGAAGCAGCTATTGAAGGGAAGGGAGTGGGTTAACGCATGGTCGGCCACCGGAAGGGGCGCCAAAGAGAGACGCTATTCCGATGGCCGTCCATGCGGATATTAAGGGGTGTGGCTGCGAGGACTACGTAGAGCGCAGGGCATTGAGTACAGGTAAGAAGATATATTACGTTTTTGGAGGTACAAGTGCTGCGGGATAAGATTGGATAGGATATCTGGGTAACAGGGCTGGTAAATGAGGAAGAAGTATCTAACAATAAGATGGGGCAAGTAAGGCAACGTGGTCTTTTACAAGGGGAGGACCCTGCGGGGGAAGGTGGAGGACCGGTGGGGAGTTCCTTGCGCCATAGCAGGTCGCCAAGATTCCTAGGTCGGCGGAAGGATATCAAAGGGGGCTTAGGGAAGAGTAGCTTAGTTGTGGGTGTGTTAAGGAGAATTGGATGGGCGGCAGCGAGGATGTTATTTGGGGCTTCTTGCAGCCCCGGGTGGAAGGTTGTAGTGAGAGTCAGAGGGACTTCTGTCTTCGAGGGTGGGTTCAAGATTGGTGGGTGTCTGGAGGGGGTGGAGACGGCGCGATGTATTTCATTGCGGACTAAGTCGGCAGGGTATCATCGATTGAAGAAAGCCTCAAGGAGTAAGGCGCAATAATCGGCTAAATTACACGACAACATTATGTAGAACATTTTTATGATTACTAGTCAACAATAGTAAGAGAAAATAATCACCATTTTTTAAAAGCTAGTATGATGTGTTTAATAATTATTGAAAAAGAAAGCCTTACCAACATTATCCAGAGCTCGGGGAAAAAATTATGGTGTCCTTCCGCCCCTTGCGCAGAAGTTACTGGTAGCCTGCACCCACTGCGAATTGCGTGTAGCGATTACAAAAGTAACGTATTCAATGGAGTAAGTTCACCTGAGGCGCAGCTCACGCCTCTGATAAATTTGCCCCGGAAATTTCGGCGTCCCGTAGAATTTTTTCTGGATACGGGATATCAAGTCTAAATCCGGGACAGTCCCAGAATTTCCGGTATATCTGGTCACCCTAAATTTATACAGAGTAAAGGTAAATCCACCCTTGCCATGGATGGATGCTCACAATGGTCGAAGACGAGTCACGGCGGTAGATGGCTAAAAATCAAACTAATCTTTATTTCGAACGCTCGATTTGATTGGAGCAGAGAGGTTCGCGCGGATGGCATTTGGGCGGCGTCAGGAGGAGAAGGAGGCGGCAGGAGAAGACGTAGAAGACAACTGGTCGTGGCCCCACTACAGCGCCTCACAACGCTCCGTATCCTGCTGCAACTGGGAGCTTCCGGAGATGGTGGATTGCCAGAGGAAGAGGTGGCGGACGCGGAAAAGGCGCTGAAAACGTTGAAAGAGGTGAGAGGGCGTCATGGTTAGACCTCCATCACGTCGCGTGCATTACAGTTGGGAGCACGAATGAAGGCGGGAGGCAACTGTATGCGTAAAGGCGAGAAATGTCACGTGGTTTCTCTTGCTCCTTTACTTGGCTAATCAGCGTCAGTCAGTTACAGCGGCTCTTGGCGTGCATCACATACATTTAAGGCGTGATTTCTGTTTATTTGCGTGTTTTACGATTGAAATTTAAATAGTACCATCTTGTGTTAGGGCGAAACGCAAGGTTTCGCACAGACAAGCAAGAGAAATCTGATAAATATTTTAGAGTGTGCGAGTGTATGTATGTATGTATGCATGTATGTATGTTCGTTATGCGTTTTATACCGTTGAAGCTATCGAATTCAAAAGGTTCATGGGCCATCCTATGGACCAAATGAGGAACCTGATCTAGGTTTGCAGACCGCAGGGTCCCTTATACCCCATGGGGCCAACAAAATATTATTTCCACAAAAATGCATGGAAAATGGCGTGGAGAAACCCCAAATTGCCATGCAGCCCTTCACTGATGTGGATATAAATATACCTAAATATTAACTTACGATTGCGAAAAATGGCTTATTTTACGCACGAAACACTGAATATTTTAATTCTGTTAGTTTTTTGTCGTATTCCATGCTAAATCGCTGAAATTTTCCTTTAAGCGCAAAATTTATCGGTTTAGTTTACCATTTTCTAGGCGGCAACAAAGCTAAATTTCTTAATTGTTGTCCTCTTTACGTTAAGATTAATGCAAGGAAAATCCACGCCGTTGCCCGCCGTAGAGGAAGAATAGCCAACGCCAAGATAAAGGGTACAAATGGATTCATGCCTAAATATGGTCTATGAATACTTTTAAAGTGAGACAAACGATTTTTAAGGAATATTAGAACATTGTTATCTTTTACCATTAACATTGAAAGATTTATCGCATCATAAATCGATACATATACTTACATTTGTTTGGTAACCAAGATGTTGTTTATTGTTTACGTTTTGGATAATAGTATTAACATAATCCACATAATTTTATTGCTGCTTTAAAGGCTTCGGTGCATCTCACCATGTGAATATTAAGTAAGACGTTAATGCGTAATTATATTAATGGCAAAAATTTACAGTACAATACATACAATAGTAAATGTTAATGTAAACCTCGCTTGCGTAATTAAGAAATGGGGAACGTTTGGTAACAAGCCTGACTAAAATTTTTCAATGGTTTCTTTAGGTGGCAGTTAAAATCCCGTATGAAGCTCTTCTCCGAATAACACATTTGAGAAATTTGGGGTCACCGACAGTGCGGGACCCCGAGCAATAAAATTCGTTTGCTTCTTAAAAGAAAACTTTCTCTAGCGAAGCCGGGCGTTTCAGATAGTAGTATACTAGTAGAAGGTGCTTGCATACTGCAAGCATTTAATCGCACCTTGAAAAAAACATTAATTTTCAGAGAGATATTTCATCATGAGGAATATTTCCTTAATTCTAAAGATTTCTCCTCTGGACGGGTTTTTGTTTTTTCATTACGGAACAATAATGGAGTAAAACAATCACTAATTTTAGCAATTTTCGAAATATTATACTTTTTCCACATTGAGTTAATAATGCCACACATTTCTGCCAAATTTTAAATTTATAGTACAATTAAAAGTGAAATAACATTTATCTAATTGTTTAAATTTAAATAATTTATAACGGCCAAAATAACAATTTTATGGATAAATTGAAATGTTTATTCGTTTACATAGATTAACCTCTAAATAGTTTTTAAACTTTAGATCCCTAACTTGCGGCGTAGTGTCTAACCATCTACCTATTTGTTTAACCCTTAATTAGTCGCGTGGGGTCAATATGACCCCAAGCAATGTTTTTTCGTCAATATCTAAAAAAATGTATTAACAATCTAACTCAAACTTGTTCTACCTTCGAAACTGACATCCTAGAAGAGAAATTTGCATTTTTGTTTTTTTATTAATTTGTTATTTTAGATATTTTTATATTTATATTTGTAGTATAAATATTGTAAATATTGAGAAAATTAAACTATTTTAATGTGCTATTTTGGTGTGTATCCATTTGTTATGTATATATGAGGTTAAAAAAGTTGCTTTTATTTTGACATCTCTCTACCTGTTGCTTTTTTCTCTATTGGTCTAGAAGGGTTAAACGCAATACAGATTATTATTATCATATCAGAAATACAAATTATTTTCCTGATAAGCAGTATTTCATTGTTTTAACACTAGTTCTCTTATGATACATTTCTACTTCACTAATTTTCACTATAGGTTGGTTACTCCTCTTCCTCCCATCTCCCCCCCTCTCCCCACTCCAATGTACCCTTTTCCCTTTTTTCGGAATTCTCCGGGTGTTTTCTTACTTCGGCCGCACACATGCAACCGTTTTCTTCCCATAGTTTTCTACCCGCAATAAAAGTCACAAACAAACGCACGTGGTCCCTCTAAAAGAAAGCTGTTTACCTTTTATTACCGCTCACCCTTTTTAGCACGAGTTTCTCCCCTATTTTTTGGAATAAGCACGAACACGAATGAGATCGGCAATCTTCAAAGTTTTTGGATCTCCTACCGGCCGCATGACGGTTACTGTTGCGACGTTTTAGACCAAAATATGAAAATCCTATTTTCAACGGGGTTTCTATGGAGAAGTCCCAAGTACGTTCACACTTATAGGGGAGGACGCGGTTGGACCTCGGCACGAACCCCTTGGGTCGCTCGAGGAGGCAACTTTTGTCCCAAGCCCCATCGAGGGCAATCCTCGGTGACAGCAGAAGTGAGCTTGAATCTTTCTGCTAGTTGGGGGCAGCCATAAACTACTTCATGCTGTAGGTGGGGGCCGGAAAGCGACCGTGCCGCTACCGATGTCTAACCCACAAGTGTGAGTGATCTCCGCAAAAATAGTCCTATCCCTAATAAAGCCCTCAACGCGACCTTCATGCGACAATGCAACAAAAGGTGGCGTAGATACATGCGATCAGCTCTGCGCTGCTTATAATGATGGCAGAAGAACGAAAAGATGGCAGTTAGTTGTGTTTTTTCATTTGCTGAACGTTTCTGTCATAAATGCCTTTATTGTTCATAAACAAAACGTTCAAAAGGAAATGACAAGGCGAAATTTCTTGAAATCATTATCGAAGGAATTAATAAAGGATCTACAGATTTTGAGGTCTCAGAGTCAGTTTATATCTAGGCATCTCCGAAAGTGCATATGCACTCAACAGGGACTTGCGGAGGAAGGTCCATCACCGGGATCGGGACTATCAAGGGGAAGATGCGAACATTGCCCAAGAAATAAGGACAATAAAGTGTCCACTAGATGTGGAAATTGTGGAGCTTTTACTTGCAAAGACCATATGATAATGAAGTGCATTGAATGTGGGGAGAGGGAAAGTGATTAGAAAATACAAAAAAAATATTTTAATTAATGTTTATTGTAAAAATTATTAATAAATAATTGTATTATAATGTAAGATTGATTTTATTTCCAGTAAAATATAAATAAATTAATATATTATTGCTTATCTTTAGAAATCATTTTGGGGTCATATTGACCCCACGCGACTAATTACGGAACTTTTTTCACGCGACTAACTAAGGGTTAAACATTAAGAAATTTTAACTGCCAAACAAATTAAAATATCAAAATTTCTATAATCCCCATTTCGTTTTTTTTACAAATCCTACCTCTAAAAAATTTTCAGCTCCGTAGCACATTCGAAAATACATAAACCTTGAAATTTTGTTTAAACAATTGCGAATTGCGAATTGTTGAACTTTTTCAAGATTTTCGTTTTTCCTAGTGGGTTTTGCACAAAATCCTACTTAAGAAAAAAATTTCGAATCTCTAGCTCATCTGGAAGTGCCTAAACATTAGTATCCTCCTATATGTTATCTCCTTCTCCTCCTCTGTATGAAACGTCGATATATGATGATAAAGAGTACCAGTACTTCAAATCGAGTCGGAGTCGGCGCATGTAGACGAAGCAACACGTAAAGCTGGTTACAATGTTGCCAGCTGTCAAGGGCGAACGACGAACGCTTGTGGCATAGGACTTCGTGCGTCATGCAGCCATGCGTTGTTTTTAGAGCGTAAGCCTATGCAGGTTGGCGGTTTGGCAGCAATGTAACGTTATTTCTCTCTCTCACTCACTCGACTCACCCGTCTTCGTTCGTGCTCCCAACTATAGTGATGATTATATTCTCCGAATCGGAATAGAAAATATAGTATTTCACAAGATGTAATCAAAGTTATTATACTATTATTATAAAGGCACCTCTGAAAACACTGTTTATTTTACGATACGATTCTCGCATTGTAATTTAGAATAGATTGAGAACATATTTTTAAAAACTATACTTAAATTGTCTCGATAGAATGGGACCCTGAAATACTTATTTTATAAACATTAATGCTAAGATATGTTAAGCCAACACGGTTATTCTGTCTTCGCTAAAGCAAATACTCTGAGTTTGTAAATCTTTATCGTAGACCAAATTAAGACGTTCATCAGTTTTGCGTGTAAAGAAGTGTCAATGATTTCTGGACGAAGTATTGCGCATCATTCCCGAGGGCCTAACAATCTTTATTCGAACTATATTCGTTCTTGATCGTGACGACCCACGTTCGATGAAGCCGAAGCTTCATGCCTTACTCAAGAAACAAACACGGCACAGGAGTTTCGATTTTTCAAGGTACAAGGTTTATTTCCGTCATTCATTAAAATACGTTAATGTGGACTGAAATTTTCCGTTTTTGCCGTCGAGGCTAAAGCTATAAAAGATCTTATCCGTCCAATGTTTAGATGTTACACAGAAGAATTTCTCAGAAGCACGCGTTTTATTCTTGAAATTTTATGGTATTTTCGTACTCTTTCCGGGTGTTTCCAGTGCGACCCGCATTGTTGCCTCCGATTGAATTATCGTCTATTAAACCTTCAAATATACGAAAGAATGGCGTTATTCGTTTCACGTTTTTTATGAAGCATCCAAATCATTGTTGTAGCAACGTCAAACTTAATAGATTGCAACGTTAATAATTGAAGTTAATTATTATTCAGTGCACTGCGTGTGGACTGTGGGCGTTTTTAAAAATCGACCAAAAGAAAAAATCTTCCTTTATTTCAAAGCTTAGAATAGTACCTTTTTCGTAAGGAAGAAGCAATTAAAATTGCACATATAAATTTTTATAATAACAATAAGCATCCAAATCATTGTTGTAGCAACGTCAAACTTAATAGATTGCAACGTTAATAATTGAAGTTAATTATTATTCAGTGCACTGCGTGTGGACTGTGGGCGTTTTTAAAAATCGACCAAAAGAAAAAATCTTCCTTTATTTCAAAGCTTAGAATAGTACCTTTTTCGTAAGGAAGAAGCAATTAAAATTGCACATATAAATTTTTATAATAACAATAAGCATCCAAATCATTGTTGTAGCAACGTCAAACTTAATAGATTGCAACGTTAATAATTGAAGTTAATTATTATTCAGTGCACTGCGTGTGGACTGCGGGCGTTTTTAAAAATCGACCAAAAGAAAAAATCTTCCTTTATTTCAAAGCTTAGAATAGTACCTTTTTCGTAAGGAAGAAGCAATTAAAATTGCACATATAAATTTTTATAATAACAATAATAACAAAGATGAAATTCTAAATGTAAGTTGTCCAATTTTATAAGGAGAAAATGTGATATTATTAATAAATGAAAAATAACACGTGAAGTACAAAACATATGTTGATAGTAATTCATGAGTAAAAAATGAAATAAATGGTTGAATAAATTGTGTATGAAAAAATTTCATATATTTCAATATAAAGATACTATTTCAAAGCATTAATAACATAAAGGTTTGAAAATAATTGTTGTATCATTATTTTCCTCTCTAAGATGACTTTTAAACATGCATATTTCTGACTTCGCAGAAGTTTTTGCGGCTACATAAATAGTCGTAAGTTTGCAAGAGAGGAAGCGCAAAATGACTTCGAGGAACACTCATCGATAATACTCTCAGAGTCACTTAAAAAGGACTCGAAAGAATTTTGGTCCAACTGGCGCGAAGCTCGAGGAGGTCACTACACAGTTCCTCAACTAACCGCTGACAACGGGGAAAGTGTGCGCGATTCTTTTCTTAAGGCCAGCATGCTAAATCGTCACTTCGAGAATTGCTTCAACATCGACATTGGCCGTTTAATTGAATTTACACATTATCGGAAGCCCAATAATGCGCTCGAAGGCAAAAGTGCTCTGGGCAGAAACGAGCGTGGTTTGAGGTGAGAATGGCCTCGCGAGTCTCAGTTAACTCTACTTACCCAGGATATTGTGAAAGCAGCAGACGGCGGCATAGCGGCAGAAGTAGCATTTTCGGATTATAGGAAAGCTCTTGTCACAGCTCTCCAAGCAAATATATAACAAAAATTAAAAACATTCTTAATTGACGAGAGAACCGTTAACTGGCTCGTTTCTTTCGGATTCGACCCAAAGGCATTGTATCAGACGCGGCCCACCTGACTTCAGCGTTGCCGCAGGGAAGTGTAAATGAACCGCTGCTACGCTGAATGTACATACACTAGAGTAATTCAAAATGACGGGTATACATGAATAAATCATCATTTCCCATTCACCCTCCCTCTCCCTCCCTCCAACTCTTCTCCCTCCAACTCTCCTCCCCCTCCCCCTCCCATACTAACTTGCTCTCTACTTCTCACTCTGCCCTAAAAATGTGGCTATCTCTCTCAGAGCGATAAACGTAGAATCTTACGTACAGAATGATAATCAAAAGGCAAAAGACGAACGGAAAATACTAGGTGACTTCAAAATCGGAAAACAAAAACTTTGAAATGGTATTGTGACCAAGCTACTAAAGCTAGAGGAGTGAAGTTTCCACGGATGGGAATATCGAGTAAAGATCCCCATTCACGGAGCTGGTTGACCCCCCTCCAAAGCGGGAGGCAAAAATTTAGTTATTTGTAATTGATGAGCATTTTCAAAAATTTCTTCTGAACGGGTTTGTTTCAGTATAATATGTACCGCTTTTAAAATGCTTAAATACTCCAAATGTTTTGGCAAATTCTAAAAATAAAAATGTTTTGCAATTTCCCACTCCAATTTTCAGGAAATTTTCAAAATAGATAGTGTTTGGGAATTAAATAAATTATCGCCAGTCGAAATACGAAAAATGAATACAAATTCTTCTTAAACGGCTGGAAACAACCTTTAGAAAATTTTTGACATCCAAAATACAAAGAAATTCCAAGAAATGTTTTGATATAAAGAGCGAGAGAAGTAATGAAAACGACGTTTTTTCGGCCCCTAAACCCAAATAAACTAAAAGTCACCAGAACCCATAATTTTTTTAGAAAACAGGCTTCCACCACTTGCTTTAGCGAGTGTATCTTCTTTGAATGTGAATGTTTCAACATTTTTATGCTAACTTCACACGGATTCGGATTTTTCTTAAAACAATAAACTGTTCTTTCAAGCATAGAAACGTCTACGTAAATTGAGAGTTCATACCGTGACTTTAAATAAATTTGAAATCGTATTAATGAGTGATCCCAAGTCAGATACGGAGATTAAAATACCGCATTTCTTAAATATTGTGGCAGATATTGAATCTTCTATTAAAACCCTATCAAATAACTGCAAAAATATCATCAGATCCACCGCATTATCGCAGATAACAGAAAACATTGCCAAAAAAACGAATAAAAAACAACATAAACATTCCGAACACAACACAATCAAGTCTCTTAATAATAAAAATTGTTTTTATCTAAAGGCAGACAAAGGGAACACTGTAGTCATAATGCAAAAAGACCAATACTTCGACAAAGTTGAGCAAATGCTAAATGAAGGGCCGTACACAAACATACTAAAAAATCCAATCAATAAAATGATATCAGAAACCACCAAAATTGTTAAAACATGCACCACACTCATCACGAAACAACTCAGCCTCCAACTTCACACCTCAAACCCCAGGGTTCCTAGGATGTATTGCTTACCCAAAATACACAAAGACGGTATTCCCCTCAGACCCATTGTTTCGTCTATCAACAGCCCGACATATAAAATTTCAAGTTGGCTTAGTGACCAATTTAAACAATTTCCTATCAAACATGATTCAAATATTAAAAACAGTCCTCATTTCATTAACGAAGTTAAAGACATAATACTACAGGACAGTGAAATTTTAGTTTCTTTTGATGTTTCTTCTCTCTTTCCTAGCGTTCCGTTCCCATCAGTGAAACATTACAATTCCTCGAAGAATGGCTCACCGATCAAAACTTACCATTAAAAACAGTAGATGAATTAGTAAGACTAACACGCTTATGCATGAACCAAAATTTCTTTCAAGTTAACAACAAGTTCTACCAACAAAACTACGGTACAACAATGGGAAACTCCCTTTCACCTTTCTTAGCCAACCTATTCATGGTTAACTTCGAGAAACAATGCAGAAACACTTTCAAATACTTTCCACGCTTATGGCTAAGACACGTTGACGATATTTTCGCGATTTTCGATACCTCCAATAATAACATAACTGATTTTCTACAGCAACTAAACGATCAATATCCTTCCATTAAATTTACACATGAAGTTGAAAAACAAAATACATTGCCATTTCTTGACCTTCTCGTAAAAAGAGAAAACAACCAAATCAAGTTCGGGATTTACCGCAAACCCACACGCACAGACACGTACATTCCCTCTGATTCCAACCACCATATTTCACATAAATTAGCACCATTCCACTCAATGGTACATAGACTCTTACAGGTTCCTCTTTCTAAAGTTGATTTCCTCACAGAATTAAAATATATCAAAAAATGCGCTAAAATCAATGGTTACGACCCTCAGATGATAGAGAATATTTTACACAAACACAAGCGCAGTCTTTCTTTGAATAAACAGATTACTCTCACAAGCACGCCCCCCAAAAAACCAAAATACGTAAAAATCCCCTTCGTCCCAGGCATCACAAACGGCTTATCAAACATCTTCTCAAAACAGAACCTTAAAGCAGTACCTGTGAATGAAAACAAACTCTCCAACTTACTACACAATCCAAAAGACACGATCCCGACTCTACAAAGATCGGGTATATACAAAATCGCTTGCACAGACTGCGAGAAAGTCTACATAGGGCAAACTAAACGGAAGCTAGAAACCAGGTTCAAAGAACACCTTGCACACTTCAAACACAATAGATTTAACAGGTCTAACAGGAAAACAATCACCCGATTAAAATTGAAAACATGTCTCTCTTAAAATCAACACAAACCGACTGGAAACTAGACGCTTACGAGAGTATTTTCATAAACAAATTCAAAGAGACGGTTATGAATAACGACCGCGGACCTATCCCTTACTCACCCCTCTAATCGCTAACCGTTAAGAATCCCCCCACCCCTCTGCCCTCCTTTCACTTTTTCCCGGAACACATAAATACACAAGACCAAACACAAACAATTCATACGACTTCAGCTACTTCAGCTCCCGAAATACGTATCTAGAGATTTCCAGAGTGCTTGTGCGTGTGTGTTTTTCTTTTTCTTCTTTTTAGGCTAGTTTTAGACAACAGGTCCCTGTAGGCCATCATCGTCCTGCAAACTTGTAAGCATAATTTAATTTTCCTTATTTCTTATTGACGTGTGAGTGCTCTCTGGGTTAATTTACGGTTCAGGAGTTTTAAATTTTAATTCCTAAATATTTTGAGTAAATTTTCTGCGAAACTTAAATAATTTTTTAATCTTGGACCATAAACAGAAAAATTAAAATATATAAATTTACTTTAATGAAACAAGGTTTTTGTGCACTAAAATTATAAAAATAAAACATATAACAGTATTTTCTAGAAACTTAAAATAGTTTTGGGGATGCATAATTTGTTTAGCGTACTGTTTAGCAAATAAATTTTCATTAGTATTTATTTTAAACTTATGCGAATTTTATACATATTGTTTCCTTTTTAGCACATGTAAAGGTTGGCCTCACAATTTTTATATTTAATTTAATATTTAAGTCGAGCATGTAGTCATTTTTGACAAGCAATTACTATAGTTTGCTAAATGTTGCAATATGGGGTATTTTTATGCATATCTGTTTTGCCACATTTTTTGTCATTGCAGATACTTGATGAATGTTATTCTGAAATGACAGCACAGAGCGGACCACAGTTTGTAGCAGAAATGGACAATCTCCTTGATTTTGATGACATGTCTTCGGGAACGAATCCTTTGTCACTCCTAATGGCTGCCAACCGAAATAGTGCTTCCCAGAATGACAATGAAGGATGAGATGATCCAGCCTCCCTTTACACTTACTAAACTAAATGCTTAAAAAATCGATCTCTTCGAACATTTATTTAGGGAAGTTGTGTGTGTGTGTGTGTGTATACATACTATATTATACATGCTTACGAAAGAGGAAAGGTAGAAAGATAAGTGTGATAAATGGATGGTAACAAGGTGTTTGAGGGAACCCAGTGGACATTTACCAAGTTGGCGATCTGCTGGGGGTATCGAAGTTACACAAATAAGAGCACAAATACGAAAGCCTTTCGGGCTTAAGCCGCCCTACTTCAACTATATCCTCCTTAGAATATCCCAACCCAACTTTTCCGATCGACTTGACCACACGGACAGTCTTACTTGACTTGAAGAACATGCCATCTCTACCCTGAAACATAATGACAATATCATCATCCTCACTGCCGACAAAGACACCACCACGGTTGTGATGGACTGCGCCCAATACGAGCGCCTACTCTCCGACGAAGTCTTAAACTCCACCTTACTTCTGACCCCACAGACCGCCACCTCTTCCAAATATCGTCCTATCAGGAAAACAGGAAGGTCTTCCCGATTCTGGCGTCTCTCTAATGATGCCCGATAAACCCCGCACCCTCACTTTCTACCTTCTCCCAAAATTCCATAAACCCAACTTCCTTGTCACGAACTTTAATTCTCCCACAGAACGAATCTCCGTATTCGTGTATTCCCACCTACAACCTCTCATCCGACAATTCCAATCCTTCATTCAAGACACTTAACAATTCCTCCAACGCCTCAAATATCTCACGTCCTTTGTCGGATTCTCCGCCCTTAGAAAACTCCTGGACTCAAGACCACCTGATGCAAGACCCTCCTCTCATTTCCAAATGGATTTAGTTAAAAAAGAACAACTTCTCTTTCAAAGGGCGCCACTAACTCCAGATAAAAGAGACTGTGATGCGTACATTCGAAGGCGACCTCGTATGCCAATTGCTACCTCTCTTCCTCAGCGTACCTTGGCTGAGATACTTCATGGACGCATGGACCTGACTCTCTCAAATCTTTTCTTTTGCGCCTCTCCTCTCACCCGTCGCTCTCCTTCGCCCACCATTCCTCCACCTCAAATGTCACCTTCCTGGACCTCTAAATCCAAGACAGAAAAATCCGCACCCGCGTTCACATCAAACCCATCAACAGCCTCCAATACCTCCGCTATGAAAGCTGTCATTCCCTACATACTAAAGTTTCTATCACCTATGGAGGATTTGCTCGGATGGGAAGACTCTTCCAGTATTACTCCGTCCTCGAGGATGTCCCTCTCAAACGTGCCTACCCTCCGGATCAGGTCCGAGAACAGATTCAGAGAGCGATCAAGTCTAAAACCAACAAATCCCACCCCCACACATCCACTATCCATGCATCCACCCCTCCTTTCACCCTAACTCCCCTTCTCCATCCCGGTATCCAAGGGATCCTCCATGCTGCCTATCCAATTGTTACCTCTACCTCACACCAGTCCCCCTTTACCAATTTTTTGATCCTCTCTTTCCGCCGGTCGCCCAATTTGGAAAATATCCTGTGGAAGAAAGAACCATCCATCCGCCACCTGCTGTAAGGTCTCACCTAGGGTTGCCACCTTATGAATAGTTGATTCCGGGAGATTTCCACCTTCCGGGAGAATATTCTCTAGGTTGAAAAGCAACTAAAGTAAGCAATCGAGCTTGTTTTATTTATTGATTAGAAATATATAATCTTTATTTTATTGTTACAGTTAGGGTTTCGACCTTGTAAGTTGGTGATTCCAGGAGATAACCACAATATGAGTAGTTAATTGCGAGAATGTTTTTCTGTTAAAAAGCAGATAATGAGAACAATAAAACTTGTTTTATTTGTTATTTATAAAACATTTGAATATTTAGCCTTAATTTTGTTGTAACATTATTTTATAAATCATAATAACGAACTCTTAAAAATAGAATTACTTCAGAATTAAAATTGAATGTGAAGATTCGCAAAGGAATTGCAATTGAAATACATTCTAGATAGATTAGAAGACAACATTCACATTCTAAATATGACTACGTATTGACAAATAGTTGCCACATAACTGTTGAAACACAAGTATTTTACCTCCCAGCCCTAATAAAAAGAAAAAATAGTATGATAACGATCATCCCAAGTCAAATACTGACGAAGCCTAGTCCTTGGTATCTATACGCAATAACATATCCTTTTTCACCAATGATAAAAATTATCTTGACTTATGAACACCAAAATTAGGATGCACAAACCGCACCCCTCACACCGCGAGTTCGGATGCGAAACTATGCATCATTAAGATATCTACACCGCTTTGTATAAGAAACTCATTGTCAGTAAAAACTGTGTGTGTCGCCCGAGGAAAGGTATAACTAGGCTTGGTAGAATTCGACGTTTTTGTGGAAAATGAAGTCCTCTATCCTAATATTTTTTTAAATCTATAGGTTAAAGATCATATGAGCTAGGGAGAAAAAAATATGGCATTTAATTGTTGCTTGACGGATGCCACTTAACGAGATACGAGTATAAGTTGATTAAAGTATTTATATAAATTGGAAGTTCTAATTGATGGACACAGTAAAAATCACGATTGGGCAATAAATTTTAATAGGGATCACTCCGACTTAGTTTAATTATAATCCGTCGGGCGGTTTAGGAGATGAAAGTTACGACGGACGGACGAGACGTGCCAAAAGGCGGTCTGATAGACTATTTCTATTCTGGAAAGTACGCTAAAAATCAGTTTAATATTTTTCCACGAGACAGCCAGCGTAACTATCTATCCATTATAAATTATGGGTTCTTTTAATAATATGAAATTTTCAAAACAACACATTCGTTGAAAGTCAATTTTAATAAGGTAACACATGATAACTCTAGAAGGTTATCTTGTTCATTTTAACTTATTGCTTTAATGTTGTGAAAATCCACATTGAATGGATATCTAATATAATTATAACCAGAATCAGGAACAGGAAAATAATTTCTGAAGCTTATCTCTAACGCTTGCAAAGATTGAATAGAATCTTTTTTGTTCCATCACAGAGTTCATCCTCAGATGTTTCACGAAATTCATTAAGTATTGGAAATGATCCATACAAAGATTTTCAAAGACAGTCATCACAAGTCCAATTTTTTAATCATTGCCTCAATATGATCTTCAACTTGGAATATATTTACATCTACCCATTGTAATTTTAAATTTAGTCCATTTAAATGGGTAAAAGTACGCCACAATTCCCAACCATGGGACATCATTTAAATGCCCATTCATTTGACATGACGTATTTTCCAAAAATATTCATATTTCGTGTCGTAATTCAAACAAGATGATATGGCAACACTCGTACTGATTGATAAAAACTGCAAAACCGCCAGTATTAACGCGAAATTCTAAGAAATCCAATCGATAAGCAAAATTCTACGATAAAAATTAGAATCTTCATTTCTTTGCTCAGAGAATAGTACAAAAATTGCTCCGATATTACAATTTTAAGATATTTTAATGTGCAAGAGAAAATTGCCCTGCACGATGGATTTCAGATTTCCCATGTAAATCAAATGTGAAGGATAGTTCCCAGAATCGAACCCGGGACTTCAATTATCGCAACAAAAACTATCCTCGGGAGCTCGGCTCATGTAGCAAGAGATTTCCACTAGGTTTCATGAAAATCGGTCAATTGGTTCAAACGTTAATAGGGGGACGGACAGATAGACAGGCAAACAGACAGACACAACGACAAAACTATAAGCCTATTTCTATTCTGGAAAGTAGGCTAAAAATCAGTTTAGTATTTTTCCACGAGACAGCCAGCGTAACCATCTATCCATTATGAATTATGGGTTCTTTTAATAACATAAAATTTTCAAAACAACACTATATTAACGTTGGTGTAATAACCACTCGTAGATTTAATTCTTAACTGTGGAACCTATGTCCAAACATCACATCACGTGCAGTTTCTAGTAAAAATAACACACGGTAGGACTCATAATTTCACCCGCTTTCCGGCGCACAGCGCTTGTTACCTATTCCGGTATCTGCGAATATGTAATGACCAGGTCTTTCCCGCGAAGACGTATGTCCACATCGGCCGCCCACAACATAGGCATAACATACGCACTCTAAAACACTAAAACAAATTTTATCTCCTTTTCTATATATATATATATATATATATATATATATATATATATATATATATATATTATATATATATATATATATATATATATATATATATATATATATATATATGTGTGTGTGTGTGTGTGTGTGTTTGTGTGTGTGTGTGTACGAGGGTTACCCAGAAAGTAAAGCCTCATGTTTTTTTCTCAGCCGGTAACAAAGCAAGAAATATGAGATTTTAGGTGATTCACATTTGAAGTTCCCTCCATTTTGCTGAAGCCATCATTTGCGAAGATTGACGCATCGCAACCAGAGAACTGGCGCTCAGTCTGTCAATCAGTAAAGGAAGCCTTAATGACATCATCCATGATCTCGGATATTCCAAGGTGTGCGCGAAATAGGTTCCTCGGAGTCTCACAATCGAATACAAAACCGAGAGAAAAGCCATTTCTTTTGAGTTGTTGGCGCGTTTTGGAGCTGAGGGAGAGGCCTTTTTATCCCGGATTGTTACAGCAGATGAAACCTGGGTCCATCATTTTGAACCGGAGACAAAAGGCACCATCCTTATTCTCCACAGAAGAAAAAATTCAAAGTCTCCATCAGCGGGCAAGGACATGATCACTGTCTTCTGGGACTGTGATGGAGTGATTCTTGTGGATGTGATGCGGAAAGGGACGACAACTCCGACGTCTATATCAGCACGTTGAAAATTTTAAGGAAGCGTTTTGAACGTGTTCGGCCTCACAAGAGTCACAAGTATGAAGACTCGGGAAGCCATAACAAAATTAGGTTGGACAGTGTTACCCCATCCACCCTACAGCCCCGACCTAGCACCTTCAGATTTCCACCTCTTCGGAGCCCTAAAAATGATATCCGCGGTGTGAAGTTTAACACTGATGACGACGTAATAAGCGCTGTGGGAACTTGACTACGTGAAATGTTCTCGAGATTCTTGAGAAATTTTTTCGTTTTAATCCATGAAGCATTTTACATATTTCAGCCTATTTTCAGTAGGATGTCTGTTTGTGTGACCTCATTTGTGATAAATTTGTAATGCCGTAGCAGTACAATCTCTAGCAGTTTATATATTTTCACAGTCTCACTGCTTCGTTTGTTTTGCGGTTTGATTCTTCACTTGTTTGGCGCCATTCTCGGCGTTTTTATTACGTTGTTTACACACTTTGATTCTTTGTCTGTTGTGAACAGAATATAGTAGACAGAATGGCAGACATAATTAGACAAGTTAGTGATAAATGTAGGAATGTTTGGTATATAAGTAGTAAGAAGTTGGATTATATACTTTGAATACCTTTGTTTCATTAATGAAAACACTAATTTTTAGGCTGGTTCCCAAAGGAAACATCCTTATGACATGGTCCTGTCTGTGTGTGTGTGTATGCACAGTGATCCAAACTCAAAAAAGGCGATCGAAACTCTAAATATGATATGTAACGTAAAAAATAAATAAATAAATAAATATATATATATATATATATAAATACGGAATCTGCTTATGAGAAGGTGGACTAAATTAGAAATAAATCCCTAGCTACACTTTAGAACATCTTTATTTTCTTGAATGTTATCAGTAACTTCGAAACTTTCAATATTTTTATCATAAACAAAAATTGGGTATACGAATACTAATTTCGTGTTTGAGAAAATTAATTTGCTGGTTTAAAAACGATACCCGTTTCCCTAGGGACTCGATTTAGTCGCCATAAGAGGAAGGCACGTCTTCTGTCTCTTATGCAGGTGGTGGCTCAGAAAGGAGATTAACCACATTAGGGGAAAAGTATTTACGGCTCTTTAAAGGTAGGTGTCTCATAGAAGAGATCAGTGGATCAGATACTAGGCGTTTTGTTGTCTGGTTGAGAAGAGCTTAAAGTTTCACTTCAGCAAATGATTCCGTGTAACTGAGAAACTCATCATCAGGGAAGCATCTGTTTTTAGCCTCTAATATTCACGCGTAAGAAAGGTACAGGCTGCTCCTCGCTTCAATGCACCCAACCGCATCATGGTATACTGCTGCTTAGAAAATTTTCCTTCTATGAGTAGGGATAGAGGTTCATCCGCAGTATATCGACCGACTACCTTCGCAGAATTGGCCACTTTGACCGCTGCTCTCATCTTCCGTGGACGAGTTGGTGTTGTAGAACAGCTTCTTTTACTACTTTCGCGGTCTCTTCATTCCCCTCTGATCGAAGTTTCATTTGAGCTGCATATGACAATTCCGCTGCCGACGCAGATTGCCGCAACTCTTCTGTTTTCCTTCTCTTCACCACTTCGCTTGATTCTTCAAATGGTTTGGGAGGACGACCTTCTGGAGCTAACCTTAGTGGAGCACGAATCGGTAGATTTCCGTCAAGCCACTCCGACTGAGTTTGATAGAAACGATCCATCTTCCGACAACATGAACGCCACTTTTCATTCACTCTATAGCAGAATGAAAACTACCGCGGAAGACTCTGTTGTGGTTACACTGAATCCCAGCTTGATCAAAACACTAACTATATCGATGAGGAATACTGAAGGAACACGGAAACAGTGCAGATGACAGCGCCACTACTCCAGTGAGCCCCTTTTCACAACTGACACAACGATATAAGTTGCGTTTCTTAGGAGGATCGCGCGTATTCGCAGCTAATTTCTTTTCTAGCAGACTTGGGATGAGTAAAGCTTTTAATGAAAACCAGGAGGAAATCTGGAAAAGGCTAGATCGGTCTGTACGCCTACAAACACATGGTGGGAATACAGTCAACCTCTAGACTACCGAAGCGTATATCAACCCGCCAAACAAGAACTACTTTTGAGTACAATACCAAAGTTATGGCCATTTATCGAAAGAGGAGGGTTGGAAGAACAAGAAAATAATTCCTCCATTAAGTTGTCAAGATTTCCCGCACCATGGAGGTGCATTATATTGAACGAAATTTTGTTGTTAGCAGGGGAAAAAGGTTCTTCTTCATTATGTCACAGTTGCCACTTGAAAATATTTGTTATGATCAAACAAATGGTGTTTGATGGAAGAATGCGTCACTCTGGACCACTATGAGCGTTATGTTATTTGTTTCGAGTCACATTTGACACTTTTGTCAAAAGCATTTCGATCGCATTTTCTAGATTTTGGATCACAGTGCAATGGACCGAGTTTCATGAAATTTGGTATGAGGCTCGTGCTACCAGGGCCCACATCCGGGCAATATTTTATTTGGCGAAGATTGAAGTCCCGGGCTCGATTCCAGGAACGTTTTTCCCTATTTGTTTTACATATGAAATCTCAAATCCATCGTGCAGAGATGTTTTCTTTAATACATTAAAATATCTTAAAATCGTGATATTGGAGCTATGATAGTCCTGTTCTAAGGGGAAAAGAATGTAGATTATAATTTATATCACAGAAATTTGATAATTGATCGTATTTTCCTGAAGTTCTACTATTTTTGCTTTTTGAATCGCATTCACCACTTTAGAGAGAAACAAAAAAATCCGGCGTGCGAGAAATCTTATATATATAAAGTTTTGGTAAAATTTAATTGGAAGAAACGTCCATAGTGTCACCAGAGATTATGGTACTTTGCGGCCGAGTCGTAGATTGAAGATTCGAGACCAACGACAAAGATTAAGGCCTTTAAAATAAGTTTTGTAGAATATTTTTTTCACCCGTTTAAATTAAGAAATGTTTTAAAATTATAAATATAATTGTACTACTTGAGCATCAACGAAAAAATGTTTAGCGAGTCACCACATCACTTCAATACCCAGAAAATTATAAGGTACGAGCCTCTGGTAGCACGTTTACTCATCTCCTTCAATATAAGCAAATCACGCGGATTTCGCCATAGCATTGCTCGCGTCCAACGTTTTAGGGGAAGAATTAGGAATATTTTGAGGTCTTAACAAAGAGCCGCAATTATTTCCAAGGCTTGTATTTGCTAAAATAACTGCACTACTGTATTTCGTATTTTTGTATGTAGTGATGTTACGATTCTGGAAACGTGTCTCCCGATTAAGCATAAATAAAGTTCAAGAAATTAGAGCATGAATCTAAAATGTATTTGAGAACAATGATTTACAGACAACAGCTACAGCAGTAAACATTCTTTACTGTTCCTTTAAGAAGGCTAACATGTGGTTGCATTTGATGGGGGTTCCTATATTGAAAATGTTTTCAAATAAATGGTTCCCTAGAGCTTGCGAGAGCCTGTTATGGGGCTGACGATAACATATTGAAGGAACGATCGGTTTAACTAATGCGAAGTTTCATACTTGCTATTAAAATTATTGTAAAAGATTTGCCATCTTTCTAAAATCTCATTTCTTCTACGACTCCTTCCAACATATCTTCCTCACTCAAAATTTGATCCACCCTCTTCTGTCTATCCCTAATAATCTACTATATTATTTGCTTAAAATCTACGTGTGTCATGAACATTTAAAACGCTTTTTGAGTCGACAATGGCATTTCCAACTTAAATCATACTTTCAGAATTTAAATTTTAGCCTGTTCAAAGTCTACAGTAACGTCATTGGTTCGATTCCAGGAGCGTTCATTCTATCCATTTGAATAACAAGAAAGAGCTGAAACCTAACGTGCAAACCCTTTCTCGTTACATTAAAAAACTACTTATAAATAATCATCGCACGAACTCGGGACTTGAACCAAAGAACGCCTAAAACAATGACTTTCCTATTGTCGATTTGCAAATTTACGTCGAATTGGTCCACAAATTTGTTTTAAACGGTTAAATTTCACGTTACTGGATTTTTCGCAAAATTACCTAAACCTAATGGGGCTGGAATTTAGTATGAATTCTTTTGCTTATCAAAACGACTACATAGATGTACTCGTAGACAAAGAGGTAGGAGATACGAGGAGCAAGACAGGGATGCAGGGAGGTAGGCTGTTAGGTAGATAGGGTGGGATAGAATTAGAAAGAGGCGGGAGGAAATAGGTAAAGAGGGAGACGGAGAAAAAGAGGGAGAGCGATGAATTGGGAGCGGAGAGAGGGAGAATAAGGGGGTTGGAGGAAAGAGAGGAAGAGAGAGGGAGGGCAAGAGAGAAAGAGAGGCAGAGAGAGGTAGGAAGAGGAAGAGAGATGGAGAAGAAGAGAGAGGGAGGGAGATATGGGGGAGGAAGAGAGAGGGAGGGCGAGAGCGGAAGAAAGAGGAGAGATGGAGAGGAAGAGATGGGGAGGAAGAGATGGGGAGGAAGAGATGGTGAGGAAGAGATGTGGAGGAAGAAATGTGGAGAAAGTGATAGGGAGGAAGAGATGTGGAGGAAGAGATGCGGAGGAAGAGAGAGAAAGGGATGGAGGGAGAGAGAGTGAGGGAGAGGGAGGGTGGGAGGTAGAGATGGGTAGGAAGAGAGAGTGAAGGAGAGATAGGGAGAGAGAGGGAAGGAGATATGGGGAAAAGAGAGGGAGGGAGAAGGCGTTATTATTTACAGTCATTTTTGTTGAAATATTGCGCGTGTAATGTTACATAACGTTATAATCGTAAAATAAATTCCGCTCCTTAATGTTTTATGGCAAAATACAAAGTTTTTGTGATCGGCTAATTCATCGAAGTGAAAGCAATTTTTTCTCACAGGCCTATCTCTTCTCTCCTCCTCCCATCACTCTATATTATAAATAACTGCAACTTACATAGGATATGTGGCACGTTACAGAAAAAGATAGGCAATTCCAGTTAAAAGCCATTAATATTAACTTTTTTACCAGATTACATAAATCACTAAAGAACGGCTCTACCTTGCATGTATGCACGCACAATGCGTGCATCTTTCCTCTCTTGTCGTTTTAATATTGAGCTGTGTAAGAATTTCGAAGGAAAGCAATACAGATGGACACCCGTCTTCCATTGCCGTACGCACCAACTGCTCTATTGAATGTGACGGCAAAAAGTTTGTGAGTAACATTCAGGGTCGGATAAAGGTATAAACTAACTAAGCTACAGCTCTCAATGATAGGGGCCTCTAAAAAAGAAATATTGACTCCATTTCAAATTTTATCAAAATCGACTGATGTAACTCAGAAAAAAGAATCCCTCAAGATGAAGACAATTTTCTTGAGATACGACAAAATATGAAAGACGACGCAGTTTCAAGTAACAATTTGTATCATCGACATAACGCGATAAGTCTCAAGGCTTATCAATATTGCAAAGAAATTTCATGTCACAGCCATCGACTACCGATTAATTTGGCAGAGTTGATAATTTATTGAATCGTATTTCTCATTCGCAGGCTGAAACAGACAGTTGAAAAGTTATGTGGGCCTGCATGCTCACACAGCTGAAAGTCACCCGATGTGTTTCAACGTGCATGCTCAGTTGGAATAAAAGATAGACGGATATAAATAAATGCTCCGCAACCATTTGAATTTCACGGCACACTTTCTGGGTTCACTCGAGCTTCGCGGCAAACCTAACCAAGTTTCGCGAGACTTTGTAGAACATTTTAATTACCTGAAATACACAAAAAAGATAAAGAAAATTATCGCTAAAATTTAAAATTTTCAAATTGTTTAAGTATTTAATCCGAATCACGAAATGATTCTATTATATAAATTCCAATTACGAAGCAACATGGTTTCGGTTTCAATTAACGGAAACGGCGTAAGAAATCGTATTAAAAGAGACATTTGCTTCCTGTAGCCTTAGCTTTAGAAGAATAAAATGGTATTTTTCCCTTCCATATAATTCCAAAATGTACCTCGGCACTTAGTTCCAGTGTGCCGCGGCACACTGGTTCGGGAGCACTGATATAAAAGAACAACAAAAAAGAATCTTTCGGCATTTGCTTTCGTGTGTCATTAGCTATCTCTTGAAAGAACGCAGTCTCAAGAAACCATATTATAATGGGATTCCCCTATATCCTTTCCTAACAAAATTCTACAATATAAATGCGCAAGCGGATGAGAAAAATAGCAAAGGGCCTCGTACCTTTGATATTGTTTGAGCCTCAGAATAATCCGACCCTGATCATATTTCTCTTAAGTAGCTCAGCCTCGACTGCTAGGGAATATGTAATTGTGGTGGTTTCCCGTTGCTTTCTCAAAAGCGATTTTAACGCGACGCCATCAATTAATTAGTCAAATCCACTTAGTGCAGACGCCATTTGCAGTGGCCTCTCTGAGGTCCATACCTTACCGACATAAGTGACAGGAGAATGTGCTTCAGTCAGTGTAGCTCTCAAGGTGTACAGAACACTCTGGCTATTCCGCCACGTCGAGGTTGTAGTTCATTGAAGATAGTTAGGCGTTAAGTAACAGATATCGAGAATCATAAATATAATTTTCATGAAAGAATTTTAACATACGCCACTGTTCTGAGTGGTATTTCCAAACATTATCGACGTGACAAGAAATTATTTTTTTAAAGTGTTAGATTAATCATAGAAATTCAATGCGTATTTGGAATACGCTCTTGTGTATGGTATTTGCGCTTTAGAATTATAGATGTAAGCAGGAAAGACCAGAAATATCTTTTCAGAGTTAATTTATTTATTTTTTCTTAATATATAATAGTGTATTAACCCACTTCATCTATTGTGCAATTACTCATTTATTCAGTGTGAATCAAAATGATTTTTATTCATTATTAAGTAATAACACAAAAGTAACACTTTTAGTTGTGAAACGATACGAATAATACAATCACTCACGCCGATGGCATGATTCATACTTGCGAAGTGCAAATCAAGTACATATCTTCTCTATCTAGATTGTCGCAGTTAAGCCGATCCACTAAACTGAATTGCCTTTATCAAACCAAAATGAGTCTTCTAATAGCACAATGAAAAACGTTATGGCTCCTTCAGCAATTTTCACATTAATTAATAAAGCAGAATTGTACGTAATACACAAATTTGTACTTAGAATAAAGGCGCAGGGTTCAATTTCATCCGTAAGTCTTCCAAACACCTGTCATATTTAATTATATTAAGAAAGGGGAAATAAAATTACTGGCTCACGACACATGCCAAAGTTTTATATTCCTTCAATATGGTGGAATAGTAAAGAGTGAACGCGTCACTTCCGCTCCTCAAGGACATCTGCACCGCTCCCCGTTTTCCTTCACAGACAATTGGAACTGCACCAGAATGACAAGGTTAGTCACAACAGCGGCTGACATCTGAAGCAGAAAGAGTTATCGAAATGGAAATATATGTATATACGTAAATTAGGAAAGTATCTAAAACACACACACACATATATATATAATACTTTCGTATCCATTATACATTCCTGCACGTTATATTTTTAGCTCGTTTTCAGTAATGTAAAACTTTGTCGTCCGTCCGTCTATAGACATTTAACTTCTGTTTCAAGAGAGATGAAAAATTCGTTTTCGGTATGGACTGACACAAATGAAATATTACGATTCGCATGAGTTTGAATTTCTACCGTTGTGGGCGCTAAGTTGGAAAGTGAGTAAATTTAAACTAACATTGAAAATAGTATATTTATGTTACATTCCTAAAATTTGACATGATGTTAGGTTATTGAATACAACTGACAAAAAAATTCCAAAATCTCAAAAAATTTCCTTTTTAGAAGGGTTTTCATGTCCCAATGTTTCATCTCTATCCCCATAAGAAAAACATGGAAATCGGTAGAGGACATTATAAAATGCATTTTTAAATTAGTTAAAATTAATACAGGTACTCGAGACATAAATGATTCTATAACTGAAATAATGAGGTTTATTTTTTTACAAATTAAATTCTAAATCCGTGCAGAATTGGAATGTAAATTTGTATTTTTTTAGTATTATTTAAAAACGATAATGTAATATTACATGGCGACTTCAATGTGGAACAAAAAGAAGAAGAGATATTCTCGAATAATTCTTAAATCATCGATATGGACTTCATCTTGTATGGGGCAGAATTTCCACGGCGGATCAGAGTAAAACCGTTGATTTGCCTCTACGCCGACCATCAATTTAACATCGACATTCATTTACGAGAGCGCCATTAGATATCATAAGCCCATATTTATTAGGTAATCGAACCCGGGTCTTCCACTTGCCGGGCGGATATTCTACCACTATCGTAGCAGATCATTTTTCTCGTTTTTGAACGCGGATGTTTCCTTGGTTGGTACGGAACTAGACAAGCTAGTATCAAACTGCCCCAACGGATGTCCTCGAAGAGATACATCGAAGAAAACTCCTCCCTCTCAAATAGTTTTCTCGTTTCAAAATGATTCCCAACATTACAGCTTATGCCCGTCTGCATAGAATCTTTAGATCGCTTTAATCCAACAATTCTTGCTTGGCAATAGCACCATTTGAGAGGGAGGAGTTTTCTTCGTATAATTAATTGGATATAATTTAGTAATTATTTTAGATGTAAATAATTCTTAGGAAAACGTTGTATATTTTTTCTCAACAAATGTATATTTGAACAAACAGGTTTTTTTTCTTCGATAACGAGCATTTCATATTCGCTAGAGAAGATTTGATATACTTTTTGGAAATTTAATCAAACCATTAGGAGACCAGTAAACATAAAAGACTAGAGCAAAAAAGATAAATTGAAATTACCGAGGTGAGAAGAGTGAAGTCTAGAGGGAAGAAGCCACTCGCCGTGAAGCGAAACTTCGTATGACGCGCAAATGAATGTTATTGACTATGTCCACGCTCGACCAGGCCCTCTCCAACAACCGTTACATCAACATCAAACATTTTCTGTTTGGATTGCGTTAATAAAATTTGATGTTAGGAATTAACAACAGCATCTCAACAATGAACGAACATTTCGTTTTCTCAAAACGTGAGTCTCCTTTACGAAACACTTAAGTAGAATTAAAGATGGATTCCTACCTCTCTTCTGGCTCGATGATCTTTGACCTTCAATATAACAAGTGAAACCAGCTCTCCGGTTCGATCAGCCTTATTGCCGCGTTGTGGCAGAAGAGATGACCAGTCAGACACAGAAAATGAAAAAATGCAAAAATACAAAAATCAACACAATAAGAAGAAATACGATTTATCCATTTTCATAGTTCTTTAGCTTATGCAGAATTCCCTTTGTCAATAGCCGCCTTATTATTGCTGGTACTATTTGCATTGCATCGTGACGTAATGTACATTCGTAAAATGCGATTCGCATTCAAATCATGATAAATCATCTATAATTAAATGTTAACACGTTAGGTAAACTAGCGACATGCATATTTCACATAAAGAAAGTTTTCCCGTTGAAAACTAGCCGCATAATTTAGAAGCTTCATGTAATTTTAAATACATGTCTTTCTTGTATAACTGATAGATACAAAACTGGTTTTATCTTTGGGATAACAACGCGTGCTATGCTCGCTATTACCACAAGCAACACAACTGGCGCTCTTCTCGGTATAAGGAATTTATTCGTTCAAATTCTCTGAACAACGAAAATGTGCGTCAATGGCCACATTGTTTGGAGGAGAAACCATAAGTAAAAATCACTCAATAGTGATAATATTTACCGTAGATTGCCGTATTTACTCGTGTACCACGCGCAACCATATTTTTGAGACAGTTCGGAGGGAAAAAATAAATTCGTGCAGGAATAAGTTGAAATCTGGGATTTATAGGAAAATAGATTATCATTTCTTGGAAACATTTTCCTTGAAGTTAACAAATTATTCCCTAAAGACAGAATAATAACAGGCTTATTACATAATTTAGTATGCCGAACGAAAGGAAAAATGGAAACCTTAGAAAAAAGCGGTATGTACAAACTTCAAGTCAGAGATTGTAACGCGATTTATGTAGAGTGGAAAGGCAGACATTTTAAAATTAGAATTTATGAACATATACAGTGCTTGATCAAAAATAAAACCACTTCTCATTTCGCCAAACATTTGTTAAGCTGTAATCATAACATTGATTTCACCCCAATCAAACTCCGTTTTGAAAGTCAAGGACCAAGAGTCGATATTTTGGAACAAGTTGTAATATTACAATATGTAGCTTCCCCTGATTCCCAAGTAAAGAAGTAATACCCACTCTCCCCTACTGGATATCTCAGTTACATGCTGCGCCAGGGAATAAACAACTTTGCAACAATATTCCTTAACCGTTAATTTCCCTTTCCTCATCTCTCCCTTTCACTTCCTCTCTTCTCCCCTTCTTTACCTCTAGTAACATTCGTTATATGTGTAACCAATAACCTTATTCTCACCTCCCTTCTTCCCCTTCCTAAAATGTACAGCGTTTCTTTATTTTCATTTTCCTGAAACAGTTCCAGCAAGTTACGCGGGAAACGAGCTATTATAATCATTTCTCTTTGAAAAGTTTCTTGCTTCAATAATTTTTGGTCAATATGTTATCCCTACACGTGTTTCGTTTTGTCATTTTTAACTTGTGATGCATCGATTGGAATGGACACTGGACCAACGTGTGTCGTAGAAAAATCTTTCGAACAACTGATTAATTAATCAAGAATGTGCGATCTAAAGATGAGATATTTTGGATGCTATTCAAATTTCCCTTTTATTTGGAACTAAGCAGCAGTTGTACGGAGACATAAAGTCGCACAAAAACTTTTGTAGTACTTATGAGGCCTTTTATTTATCGCAAATATATCAATAAATATAAGGAAAGCAATACTTCTTTATTCTGATGCGATTGCGAAACAGCAAAATACTAGGCAGATCCATATCACTTATAGCATTTTAGAAAATTAAGTATCTCTCCTATCGAAGTTTAAAATTATTGCAAGAGCTAAGAGCGTGCATTGCGTAAAGTAAAATTAATAACAAAGTAATTTAAATTGTTGTCTCTTAAACCTTATGTTTCATGCATTACCTGACTAATGGTTCGATGTAACAACTCATTTTTAATTTTAAAATAAGTCCATTATTAGACTTGAGAAGAAATAATAAGTTATTAAAAATCTTGTGCTGAAATTAAATCATTAAATTGCGTCGAAATATATTTATATCGTCCAAACAAATTAATAAACAGATTTAAATCCATTTGGTTGCACAGATTTCCAATTATCAGCAGCTCTTTCGTTTGATAAAATATTTCACTTTGAATTTTAAAGCTTTAGTCATTAATACGATAGGGAAATTAGCCAATATAAAATATAACAAAATGAAAGAGGTTAAAAAGCCATTCCAAGATACAGAGTACACATAAAAAAATGGAGGATGATTACCTCTTTGTACAAATCCTCACAGGCTGACATTACGAGGATTAATGAACTGAAAACAAATAACACCGCTAAGGAAGAAGTTATCGCCGTAAAAATATCGTTTTCGTCGATCGCACTGTATATTCCGTAATCGGACAAGCCGTAGAGACTGAAAGTGACGTTGAAAATGTTAAATATTCCGAGTAGCAAAGTCGGAAATCCATAAACGGCTCTCATGACCCTAAAAATGTTACGCGTGTGAATTTGAAGCTTCCTAATGCGCAGAATACACTTCGCGGAGCAATTTACATCGCCGTTCCACGAGTCAGGAGAGCGGAGATCGGTCAAGCCTAGCCGAGTAGGATGCAAGCCACGTATCTCAACGTTCAAGTTAGTCACGCATCGGCCGAGAAGAGAAACTGCGACGTAGAACATCCACATTTCCAGCATGTGTACCAAATACCAAAATATCATGCTCACAATGTTATGGAATTCAAGCGATAGGATTCCATATCCATCGATACCCATCCACAACATGAGGCCGAAATTGCAGACGGCCAAAGAGAAGCAAACCGTTTGAATCCAAAGTGATTTTCGCATTCGGTCCAAACCGATTGCGGCAGGATTGGAAATGTGATCGTCGAACTTTGAGAGTTCCAGGAAAATCTTCCTAACTTTCGAATGCTTGAGGAGAAACATCCATCCCGAAGCGACGCCTCCCATCATCGCGAATGACATCCACCCAGTGTTTATCAACGTGAACAAACGCGATGAAGTTCCATATTTATGGGAATCAAACAGCAGCAGGACGGCCGAGAGGACGGTGGAGATGGCTAAGATGGCGTAGAGGACGAAATTGCAAGCGGCGATTATAGCGGAGGTGGTGCCCTCGCGCCTTTGAAGCGGGAATGCGGCGATCCCCGAAATCCTGGTCAGTCGCAGGAGTGGAGCCACGGCCCAGAACACATCCTTCGCCCTGCCACCCTCTTTTGTCATCCTGCGATTCGAGGTATTCTGGAAATGGGCGGTCGCGCGCTCGTCCGACTTCAGTAAATTATTATTTAATCCGCTTTTTGTCGATCTGTGTCCATAAAAAGAGGAGCACAATGCAACGAAAATGTGACGGGCGCTCAATTTTGCCGCGATCGAAAGAACGAAAATATTTATTCATCGGAGCGCCAGTATTCTGCGGCATTCATTTCCCTTGGAGGTTCTGCAGTGCCGTTGGACGAAACGGGCGACTTGATGGAGCATAGCGAAACTTTGAGGGTATATTCAAAATATCGTATTTTCTACGTAAAATTTCTCCAAGGAGAGCCCTCCTCGTCTCTCTTCCTCCCTTCTTCACCTCCCCTCTCCACTTCCCCTCTCCCATCCTCCTCCCCTCATGTTCCTTTTCCCCCCTTCCTGCACCCTCCTCCTTCCCTCTTTTCCACCCTCCTCCCCCCAGCTTCTCCTCCCATTCTCCTCCACTACCTCCTCCCCCAACCTCCCCCTTTCCCACACTTACAGCGAAATGCCACTGAAGACGACTGCTTTGTAACAGAAAAGCGCACCTGGTTTTCTTAAACCTGCCGTGGCCATTGGAGATACCTGAGATAAGAAATGTTCTCAATCTTGTGTGTATCCATATATATATATATATATGTATATATATATATATATATATATATATATATATATATATATATATATATATATATATAATCATGGGTAGTCTGTCCGTCGACAGGTCAGTGATTATTTGTGGTTAAATTTGGCGCTCTTCATATTTTGATAACTCTCTTTCTTCTTCAAATCGTCTACCAGCTGAAACCTTTTCCTACCTCTTTCTCTTTTTCTGTCTAGTTTTCTTTCTAAGACATCTTTCATGATATTCTCTCTCTCTCTTCAGGTAATGTCCAACCCAGCTTGCATTTCTCTTTCTAATAGCCTGTATAATCATTCGCTTTTCTCCTACTCTTCGTCGTTGTTTATCTTATCTGTATATTTTATCTTCAACATTCTTCTCCAAATCCACATTTCAAAGCTTTCCAAGTATTTTATGTCATTTTTCCTTAGTGTCCATGTTTCTGCCCCGTACAAAGCTATACTCCATAAATAGCATTTTATTAACTTCTTGCGGATATCTTCCCTTTTATTCCCCTTAAATAGGTGTTTCTTTCTTCAGAAAGCCGCATTTACTTTTCCTATTCTAGTCCTGATCTCATCCGTACATTTTGCTTCACTTGGTATGATGCTTCCAAAGTATTTATAGTCTGATACACACACGCACGCGCGCACACGCACGCACGGAAAAGTTATTTTGAAATTACAGATACAACTTACAGTGAGCACTTTCTTGCGTAGTGTTCTCTGTGTTTTTTTAAGTCATTGTGACGAGCTTTCTTTGCCCCAGACAATTGTCCAACAGGAAGAATTGCAGAAGGTATTATTTCTGAACTATGGATCAGTATTTTGTGAAAGGAAGCAGGCATGTAGTACCAGAGGTAGAGAGAAACAAAAAGGGGCGTACTTGCCAAAAGTCTTCGTGTTTATTTCATACCTACTAGAAAGTGTTCGCAGAATGACTCCAAAGCAAACAATGAGTTTCTCACTAATCCCGATAATTAATGAGGTCGTTGTTGGGTCCTGAAAGAAACGACTAGCAGTATTTCCGTCGTTCGTCGTCCCACTTCCTCCTGGTTTTGGGAGATCCACTAACAAGCCCATTTTATTTTTGAACTTCTCCTGAATGAGTTTCTTGTTGGAGTTGTGTCCACTATTTCTTGGACAAGTTGGCCTGCTACTTCATTTCCTGTTGCTCGAAGATTCATTTGAGCAGCGTAGGACAACTCTGGAGCTGTCGTGGACTGCCGCAGTCTCGCTTTTCCTCCTTTTTGTTCGGGAAATGCTCTCACTAGTGTTTTGCTAGGACGCCCTGTACGAGTGCATGGCTGTTGATCACGTTTGGGCAGAGTAATTTCCTGGTTTAGCCAGTTTAAGTTGTCCTTCTGGAATCGATCTTTTAATCTGTGACTGACTTTCCATCTACGAAACACTTCACTGCAATAACGCGATACAGCCTTAGTAACTCGCTTTTTATATTCCTTCTCCTCGTCACCAATTTTCAGTACATTGAAAACGTAATTACGCAAACTTTCAATTTCTTCACTCTGTCCTTTACCCTCTTTCTCTTTTAGAACGTTAAAAAGTTCTCTCCTAGTTGGCCTGAACGCCATCGTATAGAAAACACTGTAAAACGAAAAAGATATTCTTGGAGTAATCTCGATTTGATTTCAGAGCATATTAACCTAGCACGATTCGAAACAACTAGTAGGTTATGAAATTAGTGTACGACATATTTAACAACCATTAACGGCAAAATCCAATGCCGATTAATTGTCTAATGAGATTGCGGAAACAATGTAGTCTCCGGAGAAGTGTACCCAAAACAGAATAAAATTAAAAATAAACCTATTATTGCTTTTTCCATCTCGAGTGCCATACTTTGCAAAATAGGAAAATAATGTTGCGTATCTTCAAATTAGGTTGAACTTCTTGCTGAATGCAAGCACATATTACTAGTGTTTTGATTTTCGTTCTTGTATTAATTCAACTAAAGGAATAAGGAAAAACGCGAACTTACCTGTTGGATTCAAGGTTCTGTGAGTCGATGGTGGGTGACGGCCCAAAAGGAAATTCTCTCAAACCTTGAGTATCGGCAAGGCACTTTTCTTCCTTTTCAAGGGATGTGTCTCACCCGCTAACTCGAGGTGAACTGATTGAACACATTCAAGTCTATGCACGTACGTGATATGGGTGACGTCATTATTCCGCGGCGACTATACCCGTATCCCTTAAGTTCGTCAGTTCTCAATGCTCGCCGAGAGCCCTGATTCGATACTGGTAGCTTAGGCATATCCATATCGTTTCTTCGCACGGTTACGTGCTTTTTAGTACTTGCGACTACCACTCGCGACTGTGGCGCTTCTGCTATTCCGCAGAACTCCGGTTTCGGGTTTGTTTTTTCCGCTTTGTACGGTCGTCGGCAAGTCAGGGGAAGGCTAACGAGTCCCTTCTGCTCACCTGCACTTGTCGCCTACGGGTACGGTGGAGCCTGGCCTTCTGAGGTCTGTCTCCCTGTGTTTTTCTTGGCCCTGAAAAGGGCCTAGAACATTTCTCCATGGAGTGGATAATCCCTCCCATGGAAAGTGACCCGAAAGGGTCTGTTGAGCCGGCTGCCCTTATGGAAGGGAGCCTCCATATCGGTTCCGCTCGCCCCCGGTCGTCGTCGCTTTCAAGCGACTCCTCCTTTGGGAGAATTACCCCAGCGGAGTACAGGGAGATGTGTGCCGAAAAGGTACCAGATGCTGCTGCCCCGGTTGCTTTCGAAGCTCTTCCCTCAACTCCGGCCCAGGGCCAGCATGTTACAGCCTCGGTAGGCGACAGCGGGGTCACAGCCGCGATTGTACCCAAAACGAGGCCTACCAAGGAGAACGCCTCGAAAGAAGGCAAATCCGTCGCTTCGACGTCCCAGGAGGGTACCCTGCTCCCCCCTCTGGTCGTTCGAAGCCCGCAACCGCCGCCACCAGTGCCGGCAATTCAGGCCCTGTTCTGGGCCATCAGCCGGCCGTTACTCCGGTTGAGTCTATGGACTCGACGGACGGAGTACTCGGCAAGAGGAAAATGACCGGGGGACAAGCGCCTGCCCCCTCCACTGCCTCTCTGGCAGACCGGTCCACCCCCATTCTCGGTGCTGATGCAGTCGTCAGCACGGACGAGGATGGTGAGTTCACCCAAGTCACGAAAAGGAGAGCCAAGAGGAAGAAACCTTCCCGTTCCCCTGCAGGGGGGGGGGGGGAGAATACAGCTCCGGAGGGACAAGTTCCCGGCAAGGGAGCTCGAAAGAGAGTCCGCGTATCGCCGATCACGGTATATGGGATCCTCTCTCACAGGACCATAGCCGCAGGGCCTCCACTTGAATAGTCGTCCACACGCCTGAGCACCACCGGGCGGCGACGAAGGTACTGGACGATGCTAAGGTCCAATACCATACTCAGTTACTGCAGACGGTCTAGGGGACGCGTCTGTTGGTTAAGAATGTTGGGAAGGGCTACTCCCCTGAGGACATCGCGGCAGGTCTGTCGGCAAAGGGATTTATTGTCCTTGGCGCCCGGCAGATGCCTGCGATGGAGGGGTGGAAGCGGATCCCAATAGGGAGATTTGTTACCAACCTGGAGAGGACTCCACGGGCTCCTCCAGCGTCGGCTATTAAAACCTTATGTCATTGCTCGGTGAAGATCGAGCAGTATAGAGGAAACAGAGGGCCGTTGATATGTTTCAACTGCCAGAGGTTCGGCCACCTGTCGCTCGCCTGCAGGTGCGACGCGCGCTGCTTCAGGTGCGCCGGTCCTCACAAGGGGGACGACTGCCCAAAGCCGCTTTCTGAGCCTGCTACATGCGCAAACTGCGGGGGCGATCACCCTGCCTCGCACCGGTAATGCCCGGCATTCTTGGAGGCGCTGGCAAGATATGAGGAAGGGCAGAAGAAGTCGGTAAGGAAGTCGGTGCCGGGGAAGGCTTCGAAGACTGCACCTACGCTCAAAATGAAGACTGCCCCCTCGGCAAAAGTGGACGCCTCCCGTCCCTTTGCCGCGGTGGCTGGGGGCACTGTCAAGCCGACACCTTCGGCTAGTGCCCCATCTCTGACTCAGCAGCCAGGTGCTGATTCGGATAAGCAGGCGGACCCTAAACCCGCCGTAATCGCACCGGCTCCAGGTCCCGTTGTCAGACGGGAGGAGACGGAACCAAAGAAGCACTCAGCCTCCGCCCTACGGAAGGAGAGGCGCAGGGCGGCCAAAGCCCAGCAGGCGAAGATTTCTGAGGAAGCAACAGCGGAGAGTGAGGCCCCGAAAGGCCCCGCCGCGGCCCCTCTGGCAGTCGAAAAGGCCGAATTAGAGAAGCGGGTGGTCGTAAGTCGGCCAACCGCATCCGCCGAAGTGGTTCCTCCCAAGGGCCCCGAAGTTTCGGTCAAGACCAGCAAGCCGCAGAGCAGTGCGCCAGAGACGGTTCGGTCCGTGGAGGGCCCCGACTTCTGGCGGACGGTGGCGATGATTTGTGGGGCGCTGAGAAGTTATATCTCCTTAACGTCCGGCCAGCTTCTCCTCTCTCTCCTGGAGGAGCTGGTCAAGAAGCGCATCTCGGCCGCCAACAATGGGGACTAGGGGGTGCAGCGTCCTTGTACAATGGAACGCCCGAGGTGTCAAGAAGAAGACGGAAGAGCTTCGGGCGTTCCTACAAGAGAAGCACGCCATCGTCGCCGCCGTGAACGAGACGCACCTCCGCCCGGCGGAAGCGTGGAAGATACCTGGATGGGCAATATATCGCGCAGACAGGGTCAACCAGCCCGCCAGGGGGGCGGGGCGCGGGTGCTCGGCACTGCTAGTTCATCGATCCGTAGAACATCGTCCGCTTCCGGCGCGGAACTACGGGTCGATGGAGGCTGTATCCGTCGACATCAGGACCTGTACCGGATGGATCGGGGTCTCCTCGGTGTATTATCCGCCGGGGAGGGCGTGGGATCCGGATGAGGTCTTGGAGGTCGTCGGGAATGGCTGCCCCTCGATCGCACTTAGGGACTTGAATGCCAAGCACACCAGTTGGCATTCCAGAATCCCCAATCCGAGGGGCCTGCGGCTGAAAGATCTTACCGATGAAGAGGGGCTCACGGTGCTCGCGCCGACCGAGCCCACTTATCTTCCTTCGAGGGACGTCCTTGATGTTGCTGTCATCAACAACATCAGGGCGTCCCTCAGCATGCATTCCGTGTGCGATATGTCCTCTGACCATAATCCGACCCTGCTACTTCTGGGGAACTTGCCAGTGCGAGTACCACCTTCACAGCGTCTGGACCTAGCTCGTGCCGACTGGCAGCACATCTGCGAGTTCATTGCGGAAAGGCTGCCGGTCGACCCAACACCGCCTAGGACGTGCGGGGAGGCAGACCGTATGGTCGACCTCCTCACCACCACAGTCCAGCAGGCCATGGACGCTGCGATCCCGAAGGTGGTCGTAGCCGGGGGTATACGCATTTCTTTGCCTCGTGTCGTCAAGCAGACGATCACGCTGCGCAACAGCGTGCGGCGGAGGTGGCAGCGCCACCGTACGTTGAACCTCAGGATCCAGATGGACTCCCTCAACAGGACGGTCCGGGACATGTTGAAAGACGTGCGCTCGGACGCGTGGGAACTACATCTCTCCACGCTTTCCCTGGAGGACCAGTCCATCTGGAAAACCTGTAGGAGGCTTTGCGTTGCCCAGCGGAGGGACCCCCTGATCATCCAGGGGGACTCCGTTGCGAGGACTCCGGAGGAGAAAGCCGGGTTGATGGCAGAATATCTGGAGGGGGTATTCTGCCCGACAACAGCAGAGTCGGACGAGGTCGAAGAGGACATCGCACGGGAACTAGGGACGCTTGACTGCGGCCCTTTGCTCGATGCTGCGGAGCTCCCTCGCTTCGAGGTGTGCGAGATCGTTGCAGTGATCCGTCGCCTTGAGACGAGGAGGGCTCCCGGGGATGATGCAATCCCCAACATAGTCCTGCGACAGGTTCCTGTCGCAGCAGTAGAATTCCTGGCCGCCATTTACAACGGTTGTGTCGGGATTCCATATTTTCCGTCTGCCTGGAAGAGGGCAAAGATCATCTGTCTCCCGAAGCTGCCAGGGACGGAGGTTGGTCCCGGGGATATCCGACCAATCTCTCTCCTGGCGGGCTTTGGGAAGATCTTTGAGCGTCTTGTCCGGAAGAATATTCTTCTCCCGGACGAGCAGTTTGGCTTTCGGGAGGGGCACTCCACTACCCAGCAACTGGGTAGGGTGACCCACTTTATCACTGACGCCTTCAACAGGAACCACGCGGTCGCAGGGGCTTTCTTCGACATCTCGAAGGCCTTCGACCGCGTGTGGCACCCAGTTCTCCTGTTGAAGTTGCATCGACACGAGTTTCCTGCGTGGTTAGTGCGGCTCATTGAGTCGTACTTACAGGGCAGGACGTTCAGGGTGTTTTGGCTCCAGGTCGGATCGGGACTGCGGCGAATCTGCGCCGGTGTCCCGCAGGGGTCCGTCCTGGGGCCAATTCTCTTTAATATCTTCACCCAAGATCCACCTCGGGATCTTGGGTGGAACACTACGCTTGCCCTGTACGCGGATGATGCGGCGCTCCTATCGCGGTCTTCCAAGAAGTATGCGGCCGTGGAGACGCTGCAGTGCGCCGTCGACGAACTGGTGTCCTGGTATCGTCGATGGCGCATTGTAGTAAACCCTGGTAAGACCAAGGCCATCATCTTCCACCCTGGAAAAGGAGCGCCACCTGGAGTCGATTTGTCAGTGATTGGGGGGGGGGGGGTTATCTCCTGGAGCCCAGAAGTCATATACCTGGGAGTGGTGCTAGACAGGAGACTTCTCTGGAAGCCTCAGGTTGAGCGCGTCCGCCACAAGGCACTCGGGGCGCTGGCGAGGCTTCGTCCGATCCTGCGCCCGGGTGTCTTGTCGGCTGACACCAAGAGACGCCTCTACCTGAGCTGCGTGAGGCCCATCATCACTTACGCAGCGCCGGTCTGGTCTGGAGTGCCCAAGACCACCCTCTACAGGCTATAATTGGTGCAGAACAGTGCAATCCGGCTGATACTCGGTCGTTGTTGATAAGAGAGCGTCAGCCGGTTGCACTTAGACGGAAATGTGGAGTCCCTGGACGTCCTCCTGCCGAGGATGTCCAAGAAATTCTACTGCAAGGCAGCAGCATCGAGGTACAAAGAGGTGCAACAGCTGGGCGATATCAAGGTTAGGTGGTGGGACCGCTACAAGCGACCCATCGCCAGCCTTGATTCGCTGGAAACCCTCCCTAGCAAGAAGCATCCCCGCTTGTAGGGAGGGGTTGGTGCCTCATTGTAACAAGGGGCTAAACAAGAGAAGAATGAGCAAAGTGTAAATAGCCTTAGTCTCGCATTTGTAGCAAAGCTGGCAAGGCGATTAAGCCAACCGCCAGGAGGTTGGAGTTCATAGCTGTTCGTCAGTTCAGTTTATCAGCTGTCATCTTCAACAATGTTAACAATTTTTGTAAGCACTTGGTAACGGAGGCTCTGATGGAAGCGTCAGTCGCAAATCAGCGAAAACACGTTCTGTTTCGGATAATCTCGGTGTACTGTTAGTGCATCATGGAGTTTAAAAACAATTGGGGCAAATATGTGCTGCCAACTTTTTCTCCCCCTTCATTTGCATGAATTAAGGAAATAAATGTTCCAAAAAAATCAGCCGGGACTCGTCGGGAACTTTTTATATGCCCATAGATGTGATTCATGCATAAGTTTTTTCTAGATTTCGCATTAAGATATGAAATCGAATTTTTTTCACATTTTCATGATTATAAAAGAAAGATATTTTGCACATCGTATAATAGATTCATCAGGCTACCTAATAAATCGTGCCGAAGAGCTGCCATCTTTTTCTCGTAAAATATTTGAGCTATGAAAATTTCAAACCATACTATGTCAAAAAAGTCGCAATAAACCGGGGAGATCACATTAAAAGTTTGCGTGTTTATAAAGGAAGAACTATGTCAAAACTTTTAACGACAGATGTTTTAAATTATAGTTTGATCATTTGTTATTCATTGTACAAAGCTTTTTAAAGAGATTTTGGAGTTAGAAAAAATGACTTTTGGCCAGCTTTTTCGAATTTGATCACACTACGATTCTACTACGATACTACGATGTTCCTGCTGTTCGTTCACTCAGATAGATGAAAAAAGTTTAAGTTTCCCATTTATAACAATAGTTATTATTTTAAACAAATAATAAGTCTGCTGAGCGGCAGATTAACGAGGCAGTCGCTGGTGGAAGAAATCAAGAGAAAATCCTGACCGGGTCCAAATAAGGTTGTAATAAGCGGTCTCAAGGTCTGACCAACCAGTCGTCTGATTAACTGAACTAATCAGATAATTAAATTTCGGATATTAGTTGGTAAATTATTCTACGCAATGCCGAAAAACATTACTCACGTTCAATCCAGTTTTAAAATATACTTTTTGATTCGCTTTCTAGCAAATGCCATATATTAGACACATTAGTACATATCATAAAATTTAATACCCGAAAAAAGAAAAGTAACTAAGCACAAGAAATCAACCAATACATACAAAGTCAAACGACTCTGAAGAAGACTGTAAGTTTTTTGTAATAATTTACCTCACTTTTATGAACATTAAATTTTATAAAATGCAGTTCCACGGAGCTTCGGACTATTACAGTGGTAGGAAGCATATATGGAATACAACCTCTTAAGGTTTTAGTAAACCGCACAACATGAGCACACGTCTTACCGCTTCATTAAAGTCTTGCTTTATTTATTATTTGGATCACCCGTCCACCAGCACTATTCGCGCGAAGGGGCGAAAGAGGACGCGCAAATAATTTTAAGTGGAACGACGCAAAGGAGACGATTATCAATCGCTCTACCTCAGGGATTGTCAACCTTTCTACTGATGATGGAGATAACTCCGTTGGCAGAAAAACGGCCGGGGAAAATGGATGCGCATTTCGCATGCAAAGCGACCGATCTCAGCGGTAATTCATCGATTGCCGATTCCATTAAGCTTTTGCATCAGATCATTTCCGAGGGTGACTGCTCCGGAGCCCAAATCTGTTTCTTATGTTTCCAACCATTACATTGGCTACGGTTGTTAGCGATAGCGTCATTAAGTCGGGAAGGGATTCGACACTCGAGCAAACGTGCAGTACGAATAACAACGACTCTAAGGTATCGCCACATTCGATGGCAATCAGTATTAGTTGCGATAAAATGAAAGCTTGAAGAATGGGTAATTTTTAATCGTCAACCTGTTTGGAGATTCCGTCGCACGCGCTGATGACGAGAAATATCCCGGCGAGCAAAGTGGCGATCCAGACGAGCGGGACAGCGGGACTGCGTGTCGCGTTCCGGAAATCCATCTCTCCCAGACTGAAGAGGATCGTGAAATAACTCAGGTAAGTCGAGTTCAAGAAAACGTACGCGATCACCAGAACGATGGTTCGCCCGTAAATGCGAACAGCCGCTCTGCAAAGGCGATTTATTCTAATGTGGAGCGAAGACCAAATTCCGACGTGAATGGACAGGCGGCAGGAGAAGGAGCCGATCGCCGCTCTCTCCCTCGAACACTTCCGGATCTCGTCGTTCAGACGACGCAGCCGTTGGAGGATCGGGAGCAGGAGGACGTGAAACTGCATCATTAAAACGAGGATGACGAAGGACCAATAAGTCAGCAATGCTTGGGCCAAGCCGTCGGTAAAATAATTGTGGACGATCGACACGTAGGCTAAATTGAACATAAAAAGTGCGTAAACGGCGAAGACGAAGAACAGTTTGCCCTCTACCGTTCTTCGGATGCGATCCGGTTCTAAGTCTCTCCTCGATTTACGTTCGCATTTCTTCATTTCTCGGATGAGATTCTCGGCATCGGAGTGACGAAGCAGAAATAATGCGACGCTCAAAACTCCGATTAGATCTCGGAGAGACGAAGAAAATGTGGACATGAGCCCAGTGATGAGAGATCGACGCAAGTACTTCTCTCTTCGACGCTCCGTGAAGGGAGAGGCCGCCGCCGTGATCGCGGCAGACACGCCGAAGACGGCGACGCTGAATCTTAGCGGCCACTTGGACGGCTTATGGTGGCAACATATCGCAAAAGGAGCCACGCCTATCGCCCTGCTTACCAGCATCAGTGGCCTCAATTAATTGAAAATTAATGGCAACCATTAGACGAGAACAACAAGAAAAAAAAGGGGGTGCCAACCCTCGCATTGATCGACAGTTATGAAAATACAAGATAGATTAATTAATTGGACGACTGGTAAATAGATTAATCTTGCCTCACCTTGTTTAAGTAGAGCCCCAAGAAATTCACAGTATAAAAAAATAAGAAAAATCACTGTGTATGGTAGTACATAGAGAAACATTTTAAAGTATCCTAGCCCAATTGGGGCTGGAGTACACTAACCGTGGTAAATATTACCAACGGACATGACATGGCAAGGTTATTGAGAGAACCATCTATGATGTCTGAAAAGTGACTGCAATGAGCAGTATTGTGGCAATTGGCCAAGTATATATCAATTTATTTTACCAGATCTGGGGGCTGATTGCGATGATAAGAATCAACGGGCGATGAGGTCACTAATTCTCTACGCCGGAATAACAAAGATCAATAATGATTAATACGAATCAGTGACTCTGTCAACAGGACAGGAAAAAAACACCTCCAAGTGAAAATGAAAAACAAGACCCAGAATGCAATCACCCAATGATAAACTATTGCTTGTATATCTAAACAAGCTTACAAAACAAAATAATTCTGAAAATTTGAATACAATGGGTGAATCATGAACCGAAAAGCCAAAAAATGTCAAACTGTTATCTAATACCCACAAAGAGTTTCTTAAATTGATTAACAATAGTATGTGGTAAGTGAGAATGACAAATTTTACCTTATGGCCATAAAGTATTTCATAATTTTCTTTAACATTGATACAAAATAATTCAAAATAAGTAATTCTTGCACAATGGCAGAAAAATATCCCATAATATAAATAACATTGACACGTGATATTAAAAAATAACAAATTATTACCTACCGGAAGAAAAATATTTCTTAACTTGACTAACATTTGCTATTCGATAATAATTTGGGTTGTCTGGCTTCTTTAAAGACAGAGTTACAGGAATGATTATCCTGTCGACCACGAAGGGTCCTTCCCATAGGGGAGAAATTGTGGCAGACATTTTATTAAGTTTGGAAACTTTTGGCACAGCTCTGGACACAACCTGTTCACCTGGTGAAAAGACTTGTGGAGAATGTCTAGCATTATGTTTGCTAGCAACACGCTGTTGTGACTTGGCTAAATTACTTAGCACCTTATTCCAAAGTTGCTGCCCTGAAGCTGAATTACAATCAGCTGATGCCAACTCATTTGGCAAATCCCATTGAAGCGACAATGTGTGTGGAAGCTCATGACCCAAAAATACCTTAGCAGGTGAAACACCTGTAGAAGAGTATTTAGCAGAATTAAAAGCAAAAGTCAGCGAAGGTAGGAATTCATCCCATTTATTATGGGCATCACGTGTGAAAGCAGAAAAGGCATACTTCAAATTTCTGTAAACTCTTTCTGCTTGGTTGGGTCTGGGATAATAGGGGGCAGTATAAATAAGTTTAATCCCTAGGCTAAAACACGTCAGAAATAATTAAAGAGGAAGTGTTATCTGAGACAATATATTTGGGAACCCCAAATTTAGAAAATACAAGCTTGGTTAAGATATAGACAACAGCTTTACTTGTTGAATTTCTAACCGGTTGAATAATTACAAATTTACTAAAATCATCAATTATGGTTAAGGCATAGGCATGACCAAATTTAATCCTAGGCAATGGACCAACAAAATCAACTAATATTCTTTCCCAGGGATAAGTCGAGAATTTAGCTGAATGATCCTAATTGGGCTGGAATTTAGTATGAATTCTTTTGCTTATCAAAACGACTACATAGATATACTCGAGGACAAAGAGGTAGGAGATACGAGGAGAAAGACAGGGATGCAGAGAGGTAGGCTGGAAGGTAGATAGGGTGGGATTGAATTAGAAAGAGGCGGGAGGAAAGAGGCAAAGAGGAAGACGGAGAAAAAGAGGGAGAGCGATGAATTTGGAGCGGGGAGAGGGAGAATAAGGGGGTGGGAGGAAAAAGAGGAAGAGAGAGGGAGGGCGAGAGAGAGAGAGGCAGAGACAGGTAGGAAGATGAAGAGAGATGGAGAAGAAGAGAGAGGGAGGGAGATATGGGGGAGGAAGAGAGAGGGAGGGCGAGAGAGGAAGAAAGAGGAGAGAAGGAGAGAGAGGAAGAGATGAGGAGGAAGAGATGGGGAGGAAGAGATGGGGAGGAAGATATGTGGAGGAAGAGATGCGGAGGAAGTCATGGTGAGGAAGAGATGTGGAGGAAAAGATGGGGAGGAAGAGAGAGAGAGGGATGGATGAAGAGAGAGTGAGGGAGAGGGAAGGTGGGAGGTAGAGATGGGGAGAAAGAGAGAGGGAAGGAAAGATAGGGAGAGAGAGGGAAGGAGATATGGGGAGAAGAGAGGGAGAGAGAAGGCGTTATTATTTACAGTCATTTTTGTTGAAATATTGCGCGTGTAATGTTACATAACGTTATAATCGTAAAATAAATTCCGCTCCTTAATGTTTTATGGCAAAATACAAAGTTTTGTGATCGGATAATTCATCGATGTGAAAGCAATTTTTTCTCACAGGCATATCTATTCTCTCCTCCTCCCATCCATCACTTTATATTATAAATAACTGCAACTTATATAGATTATGTGGCATTAATATTAACTTTTTTAACAAATTACATAAATCAGTAAAGAACGGCCGTACGCAGCAACTGCTCTATTGAATGTTACTCCAAACAGTTTGTGAGTAACATTCAGGGCCGGATAAAAGTTTAAACTAACTAAGCCACAGTTCTCAATGAACATTTTAATTCCCTGCAATACACAAAAAAGATAAAGAAAATTATCCCTAAAATTTACATTTTTCAAATCGTTTAAGTATTTCATCCGAATCACGAAATGATTCTATTATATAAAATCCAATTACGAAGCAACATGGTTTCGGTTTCAATTAGCGGAAACGGCGTAAGATATCGTATTAAATGAGACATTTTCTTCCTGTAGGCTTAGCTTTAGAAAAATAAAATGGTATTTTTCCCTTCCATTTAATTCCAAAATGAACCTCGGCATTTAGTACCAGTGTGCCGCGGCACACCGATTCTGGAGCACTGATATAAAAGAACCACAAAAAAGAATCTCTCGGCCTTGGCTTTCGTGTTTCATTAGGTATCTCAAGAAATAACGCTGTCTCAACAAACCATATTATAATGGGATTCCCCTATATCTTTTCCTAACAAAATTCTACAATATAAATGCGCAAGGGGAGGAGAAAAATAGCAAAGGGCCTCGTACCTTTGATATTGTTTGAGCCTCAGAATAATCCGACCCTGATCATATATCTCTTAAGTAACACAGCCTCGACTGGTTTCCCGCTGCTTTTTCAGAAGCGATTTTAACGCGACGCCATTAATTAATTAAGCCAATCCACTGAGTGCAGACGCCATTTGCAGCCGCCTCTCTGAGGTCCATACCTTACCGACATAGGTGACAGGAACATGTGCTTCAGTCAGTGTAGCTCTCAAGGTGAACAGAACACTCTGGCTATTCCGCCACGTCGAGGTTGTAGTTCATTGAAGAACTTCATCTATAGTGCAACTACTCATTTATTCAGTGTGAATCAGAATGATTTTTATTCATCATTAAGTAATAACACAAAAGTAACACTTTTAGTTTTGAAACGATACGAATAATGCAAACTCTCATGCCGATGGCATGATTCATACCTGCGAAGGGCAAATCAAGTGCAAACCTTCTCTAATATCCACTAAACTGAATTGGCTTTATCAAACCAAAATGAGTCTTCCACTAGCACAATGAAAAACCTTAAGGCTCCTTCAGCAATTTTCACATTAATTAATAAAGCAGAATAGTATGTAATACACAAATTTATACTTAGAATAAAGGCGCAGGGTTCAATTTCATCCGTAAGTCTTCCAAACACCTGTCATATTTAATTATATTAAGAAAGGGGAAATAAAATTACTGGCTCACGACACATGCCAAAGTTTTATATTCCTTCAATATGGTGGAATAGTAAAGAGTGAACGCGTCACTTCCGCTCCTCAAGGACATCTGCACCGCTCCCCGTTTTCCTTCACAGACAATTGGAACTGCACCAGAATGACAAGGTTAGTCACAACAGCGGCTGACATCTGAAGCAGAAAGAGTTATCGAAATGGAAATATATGTATATACGTAAATTAGGAAAGTATCTAAAACACACACACACATATATATATAATACTTTCGTATCCATTATACATTCCTGCACGTTATATTTTTAGCTCGTTTTCAGTAATGTAAAACTTTGTCGTCCGTCCGTCTATAGACATTTAACTTCTGTTTCAAGAGAGATGAAAAATTCGTTTTCGGTATGGACTGACACAAATGAAATATTACGATTCGCATGAGTTTGAATTTCTACCGTTGTGGGCGCTAAGTTGGAAAGTGAGTAAATTTAAACTAACATTGAAAATAGTATATTTATGTTACATTCCTAAAATTTGACATGATGTTAGGTTATTGAATACAACTGACAAAAAAATTCCAAAATCTCAAAAAATTTCCTTTTTAGAAGGGTTTTCATGTCCCAATGTTTCATCTCTATCCCCATAAGAAAAACATGGAAATCGGTAGAGGACATTATAAAATGCATTTTTAAATTAGTTAAAATTAATACAGGTACTCGAGACATAAATGATTCTATAGCTGAAATAATGTGGTTTAATTTTTACAAATTAAATTCAAATCCGTGCAGAATTGGAGTGTAAATTTGTTTTTTATAGTCTTATTTAAAAACGATAATGTAATATTACGTGGTGACTTCAATGTGGAAGTAAATGAAGAAGAGAATCCTCTCGAATAATTCTTAAATCATCGATATGGAATTCATCTTGTATGGGGCAGGATTTCCACGGCGGATCAGAGTAAAACCGTTGATTTACCTCTACGCCGACCATCAATTTAACATCGACATTCATTTACGAGAGCACCTTTAGATATCATAAGCCCATATTTATTAGGCTATCTTTTAGATGGGAATAATTTTGATACGAAAATAAAGTCTGCTATGACCGGGAATCGAACCCGGGTCTTCCACTTGCCGGGAGGATATTCTACCACTGAATTATCGTAGCAGATCATTTTTCTCCTTTCTGAACGCGGATATTTCCTTGGTTGGGACGGGATTAGCCAAGCTAGTATAAAACTGCCCCAACCCGATGTCCTCGAAGAGATACATCGAAGAAATCTCCTCCCTTTCAAATAGTTTTCTCGTTTCAAATGTATTCCCAACATTGCAGTTTATGCCTGTCTGCATAGAATCTTTAGATCGCTTTAATCCAACAATTTCTTGTTTGGTAATCTCACCATTTGAGAGGGAGGAGTTTTCTTCGTATAATAAATTAGATATAATTTAGTAATTATTTTAGATGTACATAATTCTTAGGAAAACGTATATTTTTTCTCAACAAATGTATATTTGAACAAACAGGTTTTTTTTCTTCGATAACGAGCATTTCATATTCGCTAGAGAAGATTTGATATACTTTTTGGAAATTTAATCAAACCATTAGGAGACCAGTAAACATAAAAGACTAGAGCGAAAAAGATAAATTGAAATTACCGAGGTGAGAAGAGTGAAGTCTAGAGGGAAGAAGCCACTCGCCGTGAAGCGAAACTTCGTATGCAGAAGTTGAATGGAGAAGAGATGAAGCTGAGAAGAAGAAAGACCGAATTAAAAGGAAAGGCACGTGACCTCACCGAACCTTAATTGTTAAATCTTTTCGACTGCAAAGTAAAGATAGACGCGCAAATGAATTTTATTGGCTATGTCCACGCTCGACCAGGCCCTCTCCAACAACCGTTACATCAACATCAAAAATTTTCTGTTTGAATTGCGTTAATAAAATTTGATGTTAGGAATTAACAACAGCATCTCAACAATGAACGAACATTTCGTTTTCTCAAAACGTGAGTCTCCTTTACGAAACACTTAAGTAGAATTAAAGATGGATTCCTACCTCTCTTCTGGCTCGATGATCTTTGACCTTCAATATAACAAGTGAAACCAGCTCTCCGGTTCGATCAGCCTTATTGCCGCGTTGTGGCAGAAGCGATGACCAGTCAGACACAGAAAATGAAAAAATGCAAAAATACAAAAATCAACACAATAAGAAGAAATACGATTTATCCATTTTCATAGTTCTTTAGCTTATGCAGAATTCCCTTTGTCAATAGCCGCCTTATTATTGCTGGTACTATTTGCATTGCATCGTGACGTAATGTACATTCGTAAAATGCGATTCGCATTCAAATCATGATAAATCATCTATAATTAAATGTTAACACGTTAGGTAAACTAGCGACATGCATATTTCACATAAAGAAAGTTTTCCCGTTGAAAACTAGCCGCATAATTTAGAAGCTTCATGTAATTTTAAATACATGTCTTTCTTGTATAACTGATAGATACAAAACTGGTTTTATAATATTTACCGTAGATTGCCGTATTTACTCGTGTACCACGCGCATCCCTATTTTTGATCCAGTTTGGAGGGAAAAAATAAATTCGTGCAGGAATAAGTTGAAATCTGGGATTTATAGGAAAAGTCGGCCTCTTCACCGATTCCCCCTCCCTGAAAAAAGGTCCGCCCAAGTTAATCATCTTCTTCCTACTGCCTGCGTGACGAAATTTATTGGGTGACCTCTTTATGCCGATGCTATCATATATCTCCTCCTTTGTAGTCGTCCCTCTTATGCTAGAGGAGCATCAAGGGCTCACGATGAATTCGGCGAACACATTATCAGATGCCAACTTACTCCGGCAAAAGTATAAGTAGAAATTGATAGTAAAATTTAATGGCAGAACTGCTTATTTTGAGTAACAACAATAAACTTGAAACTAATTTAAAAGATACAGCTTAAATATTATAAACATATAACGTCGTCTCAATCGTCAAAATACTTCGCGCGTATACTTGGTAGAATTCTTCGTCTTCTGCGAGTATAAACGTAGACGCAAGGGCGTTGCAGTGAATTTGCTATCGATACTCGCAATTTGTATAACATGTTCTGAAATCCTAATGTGAGACGCGCAGTATATTGTTCAATTCTAATCATCCTGTATTAAAATCTTTGGTGGCTCCGATATCGTTATATAGGATTATCGGCTATTATAAACACAGTATCGAAATTTATAGACACATTATCGATAGTTATAAACACAGTATCGGAAGTTATAAACACATTATTGATAGTTATAAACAAAGTATCAGTAGTTATAAACAAACTATAAGTAGTTATAAACACATTATCGTGAATTATAGACAGAGTATCGATAATTATAAACAAAACCTGGCCATAACGCTAAAATTTAGGGAATATGTAAAAAATTGTTTTAGTGGTTTGGAAACGAAAATAATTAAGTCAACTCAAAAATCATGACAAAATATTGATTCTGTTGAGAAGACAAATATGGAAAACACAAATGCTAATGAAAATGAAAATATTTTTTCAGCCACTCTTTCTCGCTTACTAATTTTTGAGAGTTGTTACCGATAAATGAACTCAACTCCTTTTCTGTACATAAAAATTCATAAAGGAAAATTAAATAGAATAAATTACCGATTTCCGTTAATTTTGTGTTTATTTAATGATACAATGGGTCGAGTGAATAAAAACTAAGCAAATGCTTAAAGCATTAAGCAAAAGCATAAGCATTTGCTAAAAGCATAAGCAAATGCTAAAAGCATTTGCTTCATATTGAGTGAATAAAAGTTTGCTTTTGCTTATAAGCATTTGCTACTCAGTTTTAAGCAAATGCTTAAATTTTACGGAAGAAAGCTCTTTGCAACTCTTCCTTCACTTGTTTTTGTTTACATTTAAAATTTTACATAGTTGAATTTCAAACTAAAAACATAAATATATTGGGTAATATTTTTTAAAAAGTTAATTAATAATTTTTTAAAAACTATTTTTTTATAACTGAATTCGATAATATCACAATTCAATTAGTTATAGTAATTTTATCCAGTCATTTGCCTTTATAGTGATTTTGGACGCCACAAATATGTCTATCTTACATCACTTAAGTACCTTAAAAATATTTCTATCTTCTGTTTGGAAGACAGTACCCCGCCACGTCTCTCTTGATATTCTCCGAGTAACAGATTTGAAATATAGGTACTTAACATTTTCTTCAGAGAAACTATATAAATTTTTATAACCGTTGGTTGTTGAAACTTTTCTCGTATTTTTTAACCTTTTGTGTCACCATAAATTACCATATTTATATTTAGGATCAATTATCATGAAAATAGAGTACCTGGAAATATTTTAGCAAACCCTTTACCTCACTTAAAAAAGTTTAAGCATATGCTTAAAGCATTAAGCAAAAGCTCGGTTTTATTCACACAATTTTAAGCAAATGCTTAAGAAATTCTAAAAATAAGCAAATGCTTATTCTTTCTAGCAAAAGCAAATGCTATTTTTTTTATTCACCCCAAATTAAGCATTTGCTTAAAAAGTGAGGGAAATCTTAAGCATAAGCATTTGCTTATTTTTTATTCACTCGACCCAATGTACTATTCTATGATTAAAGGCGGCACGAGAAATGATGCGTAGGTACATAATAGTGAATACATTGTATAATATGTACAATGAAAAAGAATTCATACCTGTAGAGAATTATACATAGTAGGTACATACATATTTAGTCAGTACACAATCAAGTACAGTCAAACTCGTTTATAACGAGCACGGTTGTAACGAGTTCACGGCTATAGTGAGCAAATGCTACCTCCAAGATAAGTTTACATGCATTTACATACAAATATTTCACGTATATAACGAGCACGCTTCACGGATATATCGAGCAAACTTCGACCACTTCTCACTGTCTCAAACGCGGCGGCGGTCAGCCCCTTCAATCCTCATAGTGATCCAAAATATGTAACCTTGTGTTCTCGAGTCCAGCCTCTACACCCTATCCCTTGGGGAGGTTAAAGACCCTGGCGTTGTTGTTAAAAAATAATCCCTTCGTCCAAACCAAGAATTCCCAACTTGCAGGTACAGTGGTACTCGCGGAGGTCCTTTGTCCTCTCCTCCCAACCCCCAGCTCTTTTACAGCCAGGAGGTTGTGTTTGGAAGGGGGTAAGGGGCTGAGGGCATGTACAATGGCGCCCACCCCCGTCGCTCAGCCGAATGCACCCAACACCCTTTCCCACGTAAAGATGGGAAATCCCACGTTTAATCCGTCTCCTCATTAACTCTTCCTGGAATTGGTATGCTCACAGTTTGCAAAGAAAGTTCGTAGCGTTGATCACAAAAATCAGTTGAGATTTTGCCCTTGAGCGAGTAACATGTCCTTACATAAAAGGAGGTGTTTGTCTATTCGCGAAAAGGTTGATATTATTCGAGAGTTAGAACGTGGTAAAAAAATGTTGAAGTGTGTGAAAAATTTAATTTATCGTCGTCTACGGTTTCAACCTTATGGAAAAACAAAGAAGCGATTTTATCTGCACTAGAGAACAATCTAACAACGAACAAGAAAATGAGGAAGTGTGACTTGGGTACTGTTGATCAAGCACTTCTGGAGTGGTTTAAGAGGCAGAGAAATGCTGGTTTCCCCATCAAGGTACAGGCAGATAAATTTGCAAAACAGTTAGGACACGAGAACTTCACATGCAATAACGGGTGGCTTGACCGTTTTAAAAATCGGCATAACATTGTTTATGCGAAAGGCCCTGTCAGCAGATTCAAAAACGGCAAGTGAATGGGTGAAAAGTGTTTGGGAGGAGTGTGGAAAAGGTTACAGAGAAGAAGACATCTACAATGCCGACGAAACTGGACCGTTTTACAACATGATGCCTGATGCAATGTTTAAATTCAAAGGTGACAAACGTGTTGGTGGCAAAAGACCTAAGAATTGTTTAACAGTTTTTATGTGCGCAAACATGAATGGGACTGACAAAAAAAACTTTTTGTTATTGGTAAGTCACAAAAGCCACGTTGTCTCAAAAATGTAAAGAAGCTTCCCGTTGAATATGCAGCTAATAACTAAAATAATAACTTCCAATATTTTTCAGCAATATGTAAGTCAGTGGAACAACGAGTTACGGAGGAAAAATAGAAACATTTTACTCCTTGTCGATAACTGTCCTGCGCACCCACATATGCAGGAGTTATCCAATGTAAAACTGGTGTTTTGCCTCCAAATGCGACTTCTATTTTGCAGCCAATGGACATGGGGATAATTAAAAGTTTTAAATGCCATTTCAAGCGATTTTTTGTTCTACAGTTGATTGAAAGGAGGGAAAGAGGTTTAGATGGCAACGACTCTGTATTGGATGCAATTCATTTGATGACAGGTGCATGTTTCACCTACAACGATCATAAACTGTTTTCGAAAGTTTGGTTTAATATCGGGAGAATTCTCGATTGATAACCATAACGTTGATGAAGATCAGAATGGCTTAAAGAAAATGGAATTGCGAGTTTTGACCATGTAAATGACATTGACAATTTTGTTCATGTTGATGATGATTTGATTACCAGTGGAATTCCTACGGAGAGTGAAATAATAGAGACAGTATAAAGCACAGCAGGCAGTGATGAAGACAATGTTGAATGTGTCGAAGACACAATCCTTACTCAGGATGCCGTGGAAACATTAAATGATTTTTTTGAAAACATTGACATTTCCGATGGTGTTTTTAGTGCACTAAGTGTAATAAGAGGAAACTTAAGAGACTTCAAAGTGAAATCTATGAAACAGGCTACTATTCAAAGTTATTTTTGTAAAAAGGGGAGTGATTAAGGATGCAGCTGTGAGCAAATTTTATATGTACGTATGTTTACTTTAAATTTTCTAGTTTATTCTCATTTTTAGGTTTTTTCATAAATTTACTAAATAACCTTTCTGTTTATATATTCACTTTTACTTCTTATGTCTTATTTCACCATACGCATGCATGCTTTTGCCTTCACGGATATTAAGTTTAACGGCTATAACGAGCAAAACTAAACGGTCCCGTGGTGCTCGTTATAGCCGAGTTTGACTGTAATTGTAAATATAATTAGGTAGCATTCATTTTCCTTTAAAATCTTTGTTAAATACATACAATTAATTAACTTTTGTAGTATACATATAAGATATGATACATGCATACTGCAATGAACAAAAAGGAGAATTGAAAAGGGAAAAATATAATGTACATATGTAATTATTTAAATGAAAGACCTTGAAAAGCCAAATATCTCAACATGTTGCCATAAAAAACCTCAAAACGTAATGTACTATCATTATTCATCCTGTCAATGCATCTTGCGACATATTCTTGGAGCTGTAACGACGTTTCAGGAGTAGGACGAATAGCATGGTATCTACTTTTAAGCACACTAAAAACCTCTTCAATTGGGTGCAATTGCGGACTGTAAGGTGGAAGAAATTTGTAGCAAACATTATTTGCGGCAAGTCAAGTAATCACTTCAGAGCTGTGGTGAAACTTCACATTGTCCATAATAACGATATCACCTTCCTAAAAAACAGTCTTTGATTTGCAGTCTTGAAGAAAGTCAACGAAATATTCTGTTATAAGAACCCACTTTTATTTTATAATTCTTAATTCCGTTTATAACGAGCACAGCTATCAAACTTATGTTTCTCCCACGGTTCGTAGGTACCTTTTTGATAGCATCCATATTTTTAGGAGAATATCCGTAATTGTTGGTACTATGTAGAGTAAAACCAGTTTCATCTAGAAATAACATTCTTCCTGATGGAATCCTCATCATTTCACGAGAATATATTTTCCTTTTTGATAAAACTTCAGGTGTTGTGGATTTTAAAACTCTTCTTTTCAATCTTTTTCTTGTAATGCCAATATTTTTTAGATTTGTCGATATAGTAGACTGTGTGTAGATGAAGTCATATTCTCTCAACTTTTCTTGAATGCCTTTATGTGTCAATGAACAGTCGGCTTGAATAATTTCACATATTTTGTCCGATAATCTAGAAACCTGTTGCGGTTTGGGTCCAGGCTTCTTCCGTATTAAATCAACTTCTTCCATATTTTCCTCAGCTTCGTGTATTTTCCTCATTAGTTCGTACACAGCAGACACAGATACGCCCAAGTTATTTGCTATTTTAACCGCTGACTCACCTTGTTCTCTCATATTTTTAAATACTTCAATTTTTTCGTCGGTTATTGAGGTTCTTTTCTTTCTTGTTGTAGCAACTGAATCATTTAGTTCACTCTGTATTCTATTTTCATTTACTATTTCCTGAGAGTTTCCTTCCATTATAGAGTTGGGTTTGTATTGTTTATAACTATCAATACTCTTTCTATAATTGACGATAATGTGTTTATAACTACCGATACTTTGTTTATAACTAACAATAATGTGTCTATAACTTCCGATAATGTGTTTATAATAGCCGATAAACCTGTAAATAACTGCTTCTTACATATATAGGATACATGATCCACAGAGGGTCCGCGCTATAAGTTGTTTCGCACTTAAGTCGTTGACTTTTTGAGGAACTAAACGTAAAAATTCCCCGCTCTTACGTCGTTTTTCCACTTATTGACCGAAAAAACGTAAAAAAGGGTCGCTCCCCGCTCTAACGTCGTTTTCAGCTTCTGTCGTCTAGTTTGTTTATAAATTGTGTTGATTTAAATTTCGTGGCTGTGCCGCCATAATGGCTATGCTCACCCAGCATTCTCTACGACGTTGTTCTCATTCTGGTCAGCTGCGCCGCTCTGCCATTTCGGTCTCCGTAAAATTTTCTGACTTTATCGTGGATTAACCTCACCATCTTTGTGATCATGAGTGCTAAGCGTGTTGCTAGTCCAAGTGGTGAAGCTAAGAGAAAGCGTGGTAGTATTGCGCTTGATGTTAAGATGGATGGAATAAAGTGTAGCCAAAATCGTGAACGTGCAGTGCAGTGAATCTTCCTCCAACTAGTGTGCGTACCATTGTGAAAAATGCGGAGTATGCATGCACCAAAAACTCCTATAGATAATTTCGTGTGTCTGGACGGGGTCTGAATGTCTATTAAACAAATTCGTAGCTGTACTGAACTCCTTTGATATTGTTATAAATTTCACTCGTGAAAAAGAAGTCATTGTGTCCTTTAACTTCTTGGATTTAACAATTTTCATTAAGCAGGAATTTGATTTTTCTATCTTTCGAAGGCACTCCAATACCGATCATTTCATCCAATCTAGTTCAAGGCACCTCTCTCAACAATTAGCCGTTTTCATTCATTGTTGCACAGTTTGGTTAATATTCCTATGTCCGAGTCAGAAAAACCGAATTAAATACGATAAAACACATTTTTATCAATAACGGTTACTCCAGTAAAATAATTGGTAGTTTGCGCAATAAAAAACAAGTCAAACGCTATTAAAGCATTTATGGTTCTCCTCCACTTTAAGATTCAAAACTGCAATGGCATAGATTATCATTACTTGGAAACATTTTCCTTGAAGTTAACAAATTATTCCCTAAAGACAGAAAAATAACAGGCTTTTTACATAAATTAGTATGCCGAACGAAAGGAAAATTGGAAACCTTTGAAAAAAGCGGTATGTACAAACTTCACGTCAGAGATTGTAACGCGATTTTTGTAGGGTGGAAAGGCAGACATTTTAAAATTAGAATTTATGAACATATACAGTGCTTCACCAAAAATAAAATCACTTCTCATTTTGCCAAACATTTGTTAAGCTGTAATCATAACAGTAATTTCACCCCAATCAAACTCCGTCTTGAAAATCAAGGACCAAGACTCGATATTTTGGAACAAGTTGAAATATTACAATATGTAGCTTCCCCTGATTCCCAAGTAAAGAAGTAATGCCCACTATCCCCTACTGGATATATCAGTTACATGCTGCGCCAGGGAATAAACAACTTTGCAACAATATTCCTTAACCGTTAATTTCCCTTTCCTCATCTCTCCCTTTCACTTCCTTCCTTCTCCCCTTCTTTACCTCTAGTAACATTCGTTATATGTGTAACCAATAGCCTTATTCTCACCTCCCTTCTTCCCCTTCCTAAAATGTACAGCGTTTCTTTATTTTCATTTTCCTGAAACAGTTCCAGCAAGTTACGCGGGAAACGAGCTATTATAATCATTTCTCTTTGAAAAGTTTCTTGCTTCAATAATTTTTGGTCAATATGTTATTCCTACACGTGTTTCGTTTTGTCATTTTTAACTTGTGATGCATCGATTGAAATGGAAACTGGACCAACGTGTGTCGCAGAAAAATCTTTCGAACAACTGATTAATTAATAAGGAATGTGCAATCTAAAGATGAGGTATTTTGGATGCTATTCAAATTTCCCTTTTATTTGGAACTAAGCTGCAGATGTACGGAGACATAAAGTCGCACAAGAACTTTTGTGGTACTTTTGAGTCCTTTTATTTATCGCAAATATATCAATAAATATAAGGAAAGCAATACTTCTTTATTCTGATGCGATTGCGAAACAGCAAAATACTAGGCATATCCATATCACTTATAGCATTTTAGAAAATTAAGTATCTCTCCTATCGAAGTTTAAAATTATTGCAAGAGCTAAGAGCGTGCATTGCGTAAAGTAAAATTAATAACAAAGTAATTTAAATTGTTTTCTCTTAAACCTTATGTTTCATGCATTACCTGACTAATGGTTCGATGTAACAACTCATTTTTAATTTTAAAATAAGTACATTATTAGACTTGAGAAGAAATAATAAGTTATTAAAAATCTTGTGCTGAAATTAAATCATTAAATTGCGTCGAAATTTAGTTATATCTTCCAAACAAATTAATAAACAGATTTAAATCCATTTGGCTGCACAGATTTCCAATTATCAGCAGCTCTTTCGTTTGATAAAATATTTCACTTTGAATTTTAAAGCTTTAGTCATTAATACGATAGGGAAATTAGCCAATATAAAATATAACAAAATGAAAGAGGTTAAAAAGCCATTCCAAGATACAGAGTACACATATAAATATGGAGGATGATTACCTCTTTGTACAAATCCTCACAAGCGGACACTACGAGGATTAATGAACTGAAAACAAATAACACCGCTAAGGAAGAAGTTATCGCCAAAAAAATATATTTTTCGCCGATCGCACCGTATATTCCGTAATCGCTCAAGCTGTAGAGACTGAAAGTGGCGTTGAAAATGTTAAATATTCCGAGTAGCAAAGTCGGAAATCCATAAACGGCTCTCATGACCCTAAAAATCGTACGCGTGTGAATTTGAAGCTTCCTAATGCGCAGAATACACTTCGCGGAACAATTTACATCGCCGTTCCACGAGTCAGGAGAGCGGAGATCGGTCAAGCATAGCCGAGTAGGATGCAAGCCACGTATCTCAACGTTCAAGTTAGTAACGCATCGGCCGAGAAGAGTAACTGTGACGTAGAACATCCACACTTGCAGCATGTGTACCACATACCAAAATATAATGCCGACCATGATTAGGAATTCAAGCGATAGAATTCCATACCCATCGATACCCATCCACAATATGAGGCCGAAATTGAAGACGGCCAAAGAGAAGCAAACCGTTTGAATCCAAAGTGATTTTCGCATTCGGTCCAAACCGATCGCGGCAGGATTGGAAATGTGATCGTCGAACTTTGAGAGTTCCAGGAAAATTTTCCTAACTTTCGAATGCTTGAGGAGAAACATCCATCCCGAAGCGACGCCTCCCATCATCGCGAATGACATCCACCCAGTGTTTATCAACGTGGACATACGCGATGTAGTTCCAAATTTATGGGAATCAAAAAGCAGAATGACGGCCGAGAGGACGGTGGAGATGGCTAATATGGCGTAGAGGACGAAATTGCAAGCGGCGATTATAGCGGAGGTGGTGCCCTCGCGCCTTTGAAGCGGGAATGGGGCGATCCCCGAAATCCTGGTCAGTCGCAGGAGTGGAGCCACGGCCCAGAACACATCCTTCGCCCTGCCACCCTCTTTTGTCATCCTGCGATTCGAGGTCTTCTGGAAATGGGCGGTCGCGCGCTCGTTCGACTTCAGTAAATTATTATTTAATCCGCTTTTGTCGATCTGTGTCCATAAAAATAGGAGCACAATGCAACGAAAATGTGACGGGCGCTCAATTTTGCCGCGATCGAAAGAACGAAAATATTTATTCATCGGAGCGCCAGTATTCTGCGGCATTCATTTCCCTTGGAGGTTCTGCAGTGCCGTTGAACGAAACGGGCGACTTGATGGAGCATAGCGAAACTTTGAGGGTATGTTCAAAATAACGTATTTTCTACGTAAAATTTCTCCAAGGAGAGCCCTCCTCGTCTCTCTTCCTCCCTTCTTCACCTCCCCTCTCCACTTCCCCTCTCCCATCCTCCTCCCCTCATCTTCATTTTCCCCCCTTCCTGCACCCTCCTCCTTCCCTCTTTTCCACCCTTCTCCTCCCCACTTCTCCTCCCATTCTCTGACATCCTCCACTACCTTCTCCCCCAACCTCCCTCTTTCCCACTCTTTCAGTGAAATGCCACTGAAGACGACTGCTTTGTAACCGAAATGCGCACCTGGTTTTCTTAAACTTGCCGTGGCTATTGGAGATACCTGAGATAAGAAATTTTCTCAATTTTGTGTGTATACATATATATATATATATATATATATATATATATAAATATATTTATATATATGTGTGTGTATATATATCATCATGGGTAGTCTGTCCGTAGACAAGTCTGTGATTATTCGTGGTTAAACCTGGCGCTCCGCTGTACTCTTCATATCTTGATAACTCTCTTTCCCTTTCAAATCGTCTATCAGCTGAAATCTTTTCCTACCTCTTTCCCTTTTTCTGTCTTGTTTTCCTTCTAACACATATTTAATCACTCTCTCTCTCCTCAGGTATTGTCCAACCCAGTTTGCCTTCCTCTTTCTAATAGTCTGTATAATCATTCGCTTCTCTCTTTCTCTTCGTCGTTGTTCATCCTATCTGTATATTTTATCTTCAACATTCTTCTCCAAGTCCACATTTCAAAGCTTTCCAAGTATTTTATGTAATTTTTCCTTAGTGTCCATGTTTCTGCCCCGTACAAAGCTATAATCCATACATAGCATTCTATAAATTAATAAATTTATAGTCTGACACACACACACACACACACACACACACACACATATATATATATATATATATATATATATATATATATATATATATATATATATATATATATATATATATAAGTGCTTATTATTGAACTTCTTCAGCCATACGATGAGCTCGATAATTCTCTTGCAGACTAAGGAAAATAATGCTCAAAAGAATGCGAATGTCACTGGATAATATCTCGATGGACCGGAAATGCAAACATGAGAGATAGTCTGGCACACAAGGTTCAAGAAGCTGCACCATCTCGAGTTAAATAATACGTTGAAACATTCTATTCTAATCTATTCTATATGCTCATTCTCAAAAGGCGCCGTTACATAGAATATGTTGTGGAAATTTTACTATTCGATATTGTTTAATTAGTTTTAGAATTTGTGCTAACCTAAGATGCTAACATAATCACATTTCATGACACTGCTGGAAGGATTTCCCTCAATACAATGCACAGTGAGACAAATTCCGAGAAAGGTGGCCAAAACTGAAAAATGTAAAGAAAACAATCTTCTGCAATGAGAAGATGTTCCTATTTACGATGAGAAGAAATGCTCATTATGAAAACAATAAGAAATGGTCATATTTTATCAATATTTCATTTTAAGTCTAAATAACTGACATTCTTCTTAATCCCTGTCATCACATCAGCTTTGGTTGCGGAAGGGTGTGAGCTGGAGGGCATTGCATCTTTCCTATTAATTTCGGGAGAAAGTAGAACGCGCAAAACGTCAGGGGAGAATGTGTCCTTGGTTTTAAATGGCTCACGTCTCATGGATGAAATAATTGGATCGGGCGATACCAGGAACATTTGTAGAACATTTTGGTTAGTGGTTGACCTTAAACCGGTAGAAATAAATAAAGGAAAATATCTTAAGGAAAATGATGATGTTGAAGGAAAGTTGAGTATAAGAAAGTTTAACGGAAATTATATAATAATTATCATTATATCCATATGACGGAAAAGTTATTTTGAAATTACAGATACAGCTTACAGTGAGCACTTGCTTGCATAGTTTACTCTGTGTTTTTTGAAGTCCTTGTGGCGAGCTTCCTGTGTCCCAGACAACTGTCCAATAGGAAGAATTGCAGAAGATATAATTTCTGAACTATGGATCAGTATTTTGTGAACGGAAGCAGGCATGTAGTACCAGGGGTAGAGAGAAACAAAAAGATGTGCAGTTTCATGGGCGTCCTTGCAAAAAGTCTCCGTGTTTATTTCATACCTACTAGAAAGTGTTCGCAGAATGACTCCAAAGCAAACAATGAGTGTCTCACTAATCCCGGTAATTAATGAGGTCGTTGTTGGGTCCTAAAAGAAACGACGAGCAGTATTTCCGTCGTTCGTCGTCCCACTTCCTCCTGGTTTTGGGAGATCCACTAACAAGCCCATTTTATTTTTGAACTTCTCCTGAATGAGTTTCTTGTTGGAGTTGTGTCCACTATTTCTTGGACAAGTTGGCCTGCTACTTCATTTCCTGTTGCTCAAAGATTCATTTGAGCAGCGTAGGACAACTCTGGAGCTGTCGTGGACTGCCGCAGTCTCGCTTTTCCTCCTTTTTGTTCGGGAAATGCTCTCAACTTGTGTTTTGCTAGGACGCCCTGTACGAGTGCATGGCTGTTGATCACGTTTGGGCAGAGTAATTTCCTGGTTTAGCCAGTTTAAGTTGTCCTTCTGGAATCGATCTTTTAATCTGTGACTGACTTTCCATCTACGAAACACTTCACTGCAATAACGCGATACAGCCTTAGTAACTCGCTTTTTATATTCCTTCTCCTCGTCACCAATTTTCAGTACATTGAAAACGTAATTACGCACACTTTCAATTTCTTCACTCTGTCCTTTACCCTCTTTCTCTTTTAGAACGTTAAAAAGTTCTCTCCTAGTTGGCCTGAACGCCATCGTATAGAAAACACTGTAAAACGAAAAAGATATTGTTGGAGTAATCTCGATTTGATTTCAGAGCATATTAACCTAGCACGATTCGAAACAACTAGTAGGTTATGAAATTAGTGTACGACATATTTAACAACCATTAACGGCAAAATCCAATGCCGATTAATTGTCTAATGAGATTGCGGCAACAATGTAGTCTCCGGAGAAGTGTACCCAAAACAGAATAAAATTAAAAATAAACCTATTATTGCTTTTTCCATTTCAAGAGCCATACTTTGCAAAATAGGAAAATAATGTTGCGTATCTTCAAATTAGGTTGAACTTCTTGCTGAATGCAAGCACATATTACCAGTGTTTTGATTTTCGTTCTTGTATTAATTCAACTAAAGGAATAAGGAAAAATGCGAACTTACCTGTTGGATTCAAGGTTCTGTGAGTCGATGGTGGGTGACGGCCCAAAAGGAAATTCTCTCATACCTTGAGTATCGGCAAGGCACTTTTCTTCCTTTTCAAGGGATGTGTCTCACCCGCTCACTGGAGGTGAACTGATTGAACACATTCAAGTCTATGCACGTACGTGATATGGGTGACGTCATTATTCCGCGGCGACTATACCCGTATCCCTTACGTACGTCAGTTCAGTTTATCAGCTGTCATCTTCAACAATGTTAACAATTTTTGTAAGCACTTGGTAACGAAGGCTCTGATGGAAGCGTCAGTCGCAAATCAGCGAAAACACGTTCTGTTTCGGATAATCTCGGTGTACTGTTAGTGCATCATGGAGTTTAAAAACAATTGGGGCAAATATGTGCTGCCAACTTTTTCTCCCCCTTCATTTGCATGAATTAAGGAAATAAATGTTCCAAAAAAATCAGCCGGGACTCGTCGGGAACTTTTTATATGCCCATAGATGTGATTCATGCATAAGTTTTTTCTACATTTCGCATTAAGATATGAAATCGAATTTTTTTCACATTTTCATGATTATAAAAGAAAGAAATTTTGCACATCGTATAATAGATTCATCAGACTACCTAATAAATCGTGCCGAAGAGCTGCCATCTTTTTCTCGTAAAATATTTGAGCTATGAAAATTTCAAACCATACTATGTCAAAAAAGTCGCAATAAACCGGAGAGATCACATTAAAAGTTTACGTGTTTATAAAGGAAGAACTATGTCAAAACTTTTAAGGACAGATGTTTTAAATTATAGTTTGATCATTTGTTATTCATTGTACAAAGCTTTTTAAAGAGATTTTGGAGTTTGAAAAAATGACTTTTGGCCAGCTTTTTCGAATTTGATCACACTGTGCAATGGAGACAAGTTACAGGAAGTCATTTGGAATTATCATATACATTGATCCTGCTGCTCGTTCACTCAGATAATGACAAAAGTTTAAATTTCCCATTTATAACTATAGCTATTATTTTAAACAAATAATAAGTCTAATGAGGCAGTCGCTGGTGGAAGAAATCAAGAGAAAATCCTGACCGGGTCCGAATAAGGTTGTAATAAGCGGTCTCAAGGTCTGACCAACCAGTCGTCTGATTAACTGAACTAATCAGATAATTCAATTTCGCATATTAGTTGGTAGATCACATTAAAAGTTTGCGTGTTTATAAAGGAAGAACTATGTCAAAACTTTTAACGACAGATGTTTTAAATTATAGTTTGATCATTTGTTATTCATTGTACAAAGCTTTTTAAAGAGATTTTGGAGTTAGAAAAAATGACTTTTGGCCAGCTTTTTCGAATTTGATCACACTACGATTCTACTACGATACTACGATGTTCCTGCTGTTCGTTCACTCAGATAGATGAAAAAAGTTTAAGTTTCCCATTTATAACAATAGTTATTATTTTAAACAAATAATAACTCTGCTGAGCGGTAGATTAACGAGGCAGTCGCTGGTGGAAGAAATCAAGAGAAAATCCTGACCGGGTCCAAATAAGGTTGTAATAAGCGGTCTCAAGGTCTGACCAACCAGTCGTCTGATTAACTGAACTAATCAGATAATTAAATTTCGCATATTAGTTGGTAAATTATTCTACGCAATGCCGAAAAACATTACTCACGCTCAATCCAGTTTTAAAATATACTTTTTGATTCGCTTTCTAGCAAATGCCATATATTAGACACATTAGTACATATCATAAAATTTAATACCCGAAAAAAGAAAAGTAACTAAGCATAAGAAATCAACCAATACATACAAAGTCAAACGACTCTGAAGAAGACTATAAGTTTTTTGTAATAATATACCTCACTTTTATGAACATTAAATTTTATAACATGCAGTTCCACGGAACTACGGCTTCTTCGGCCTATTACAGTGGTATGAAGCATATATGGAATACAACCTCTTAAGGTTTTAGTAAACCGCACAACATGAGCACACGTCTTACCGCTTCATTAAAGTCTTGCTTTATTTATTATTTGGATCACCCGTCCACCAGCACTATTCGCGCGAAGGGGCGAAAGAGGACCCGCAAATAATTTTAAGTGGAACGACGCAAAGGAGCCGATCATCAATCGCTCTACCTCAGGGATTGTCAACCTTTCTACTGATGATGGAGATAACTCCGTTGGCAGAAAAACGGCCGGGGAAAATGGATGCGCATTTCGCATGCAAGGCGACCGATCTCAGCGGTAATTCATCGATTGCCGATTCCATTAAGCTTTTGCAGCAGATCATTTCCGAGGGTGACTGCTCCGGAGCCCAAATCTGTTTCTTATGTTTCCAACCATTACATTGGCTACGGTTGTTAGCGATAGCGTCGTTAAGTAGGGAAGGGATTCGACACTCGAGCAAACGTGCAGTACGAATAACAACGACTCTAAGGTATCGCCACATTCGATGGCAATCAGTATTAGTTGCGATAAAATGAAAGCTTGAAGAATGGGTAATTTTTAATCGTCAACCTGTTTGGAGATTCCGTCGCATGCGCTGATGACGAGAAATATCCCGGCGAGCAAAGTGGCGATCCAGACGAGCGGGACAGCGGGACTGCGTGTCGCGTTCCGGAAATCCATCTCTCCCAGACTGAAGAGGATCGTGAAATAACTCAGAAAAGTCGAGTTCAAGAAAACGTACGCGATCACCAGAACGATGGTTCGACCGTAAATGCGAACAGCCGCTCTGCAAAGGCGATTTATTCTAATGTGGAGCGAAGACCAAATTCCGACGTGAATGGACAGGCGGCAGGAGAAGGAGCCGATCGCCGCTCTCTCCCTCGAACACTTCCGGATCTCGTCGTTCAGACGACGCAGCCGTTGGAGGATCGGGAGCAGGAGGACGTGAAACTGCATCATTAAAACGAGGATGACGAAGGACCAATAAGTCAGCAATGCTTGGGCCAAGCCGTCGGTAAAATAATTGTGGACGATCGACACGTAGGCTAAATTGAACATAAAAAGTGCGTAAACGGCGAAGACGAAGAACAGTTTGCCCTCTACCGTTCTTCGGATGCGATCCGGTTCTAAGTCTCTCCTCGATTTACGTTCGCATTTCTTCATTTCTCGGATGAGATTCTCGGCATCGGAGTGACGAAGCAGAAATAATGCGACGCTCAAAACTCCGATTAGATCTCTGAGAGACGAAGAAAATGTGGACATGAGCCGAATGACGAGAGATCGACGCAAGTACTTCTCTCTTCGACGCTCCGTGAAGGGAGAGGCCGCCGCCGTGATCGCGGCAGATACGCCGAAGACGGCGACGCTGAATCTTAGCGGCCACTTGGAAGGCTTTCGGTGGCGACATATCGCTAAAGGAGCCACGCCCATCGCCCTGCTTACCAGCATCAGTGGCCTCACGGCCCAAAATAAATCTTTTTTTCCTTTTGAAGCCATTTTTACCGAACCAAGAGACGTGTTGCGCTCCGTGGAAAATTGTTCGAATGGTAATTTTTCTGGAATCGAGGAAGTGGATCGATTTTAACATTTGCGGTAAATTTATCGATAATGTCACCCAAGTTTGTTGGAACGTTCGCAGAAGAAATTCTGCGTTAATTATAGGTTGCTGTAATAGGTGAGGCAAAAAGATAAAGACCCTCTATTAGCTAAGTCAGTGGTGCGAAACACGTGCCCTGCGAGCCTTTATCGGATAGTCCGCGGAGCCTTAAAATATTTTAAGACAGTGTTGCCAAAACTTTTCGGTTTGAGGGCCACGTAACTAATGCTGCACTTATCGCGAGCCGCATAGCCCGCTTCCGCCATCTTAATGGGCCACACCTAGTCGAAAATAGAGTTGAAGAATAAGTTACGGAAAATAAAGGGTTTAGTTGTGGGTCAATATTAACTGATTTGTTATAAGTATATTTACCTGTTATAGAACTAGAGGAGCGAAGAAAAACCTCATGGAAGGCCGGAGGATGATACATTTCGGGCTGGATGTGGCCCGCGGACCGTAGTTTGGACATCACTGAGTTATCTTACTATATATTTTTGAGTGAAGCTGTATGCCTGTGTGCGTGCGTATAAAGCCTCAAATACATTGTATGGGAGTTAGGTTAACGGGAAGCAATAAAGCATAAATTTCAATCGCATTTTAAATATTTAAATCATCGTGCGAATATGAGACTTGGACCAGACAACGCCTAAAAGAATGAAAATTTATTTTCCTGCCGCCGATTTATAACTACGCGTCGAACCAACCAGAACTGGCGTTAATTGTTTAAGAAGAATCGCCACCCTCTTCTTGCTTTAAGTTTTCAAGGAGAGAAAGAGCTTATCGCAAATGAGAGCTTGACTAAAAGATATGCGTTCATCTGAAGGCTTGAAAACAATCCAAAAAATTAGAAATTTCTCCATTTTTTTCTAACAAATTACTACATGATCGTGTGAGTTCCTTTGCAATTATATCAGCAGTTGGTTCAATAAAAATTTTCATTTTTTTCTTTATTTAAAAGAATTGTACAAATTGTAGAAATTGTGAAGTTAAACTCACGTGAAATGTCGATTGGACGTTCATTTTTTTCAAAACACTGAATCATTTTAAGGCTTTCCTTGATAATTTAGGAATATTTCCTGCACTTTTATTGCCTTCGCTCAATTTTATTTCCTGCCGTTATTTATTTAAATTATTTCCCCTATTTATCTTTAAATATTTATTTTGCACTGGAAATAAATAAAAATAGTTATGGCGCATGACAATTGAACTGATCAAGTCGAAAATGAAAATCTCGGATGGTGATTGGCCAGCGCAAATGTAAACAAAAGTATAAAGCGAAACCTAAAAAGGCAGGCAGTGCACAGTATTATAAATTTGAATTGCAGTCGAGTATTTATATTTTATTTTTTTAGAATTTCTCCGAAATAAAATTTGTCCCGAGCTGCCAATTGCACTATATCTAAATTTCACTAAACGAGGAATGACTGCATCAATATAAATATTAAAAAACAGTTTGTAAAGAGCTATGTTTGAAGTGTCGCTTTATATGGCTAGGAGAAATTGAAGATTTGAATAAGAGGCTTTTAAAACATGGTGATGGAGATGTCCTGTACGGAAAGGGATTTTGCAAAGCACTAGGGATGAAAAAATGCCAATTTATGTAATAATAAAAAAGAGGATAAAAAATAGCCATATCGTGTGACAGAATAGAATTGTCAAATTGATAGTGGAAGGAATGGCAGAAGGAAAAGAGATAAGAGAAAAACTTAAATTGCAATAAAAAACACACAACAGGATATCGGCATCACTTCATATAGAGCAGTGTTTCTCAACTAGTGGGCAGCGAATTTCATGTGGGCCGCATAAGGATTTGAAGTGGGTCGCAAAAGGATTTAAGTGTCTAGGGAGGTAACTAGGGAAGATCCTGGGGGGGGGGGGGGCTGCCCCCATTTATAAATCCTCAGACTCCCCTTGTCCCACCTGCTGAACACTATATTAAAAAATGAATTAATATAGTATTTTGTTTTAATTCTTAATATACAATTACCTTCTATTTTTGTGACAAGTGCAGCAAAAAAAATTAAAACATTTTTTCATATTATTATTTTAAATGTATTTTTAAAAATTTTGGTGTGCACCTCAAAATATTTTTACAGCCATCCTGGCCATCCTACAGCATATGCTGGCCCCCAGAGTTGGAATGCTAGTTACGGATCTATTGAAAGCTAATGGCACCTGCGCACAAACACGAATTCAGCATGGAAGAGTCCATTCTCGAAAGCGAGCTACGCGGGGGTGAGGGTATATACGCATGGGATAATCAGTCATTCTCGTTTGACTGTCGCCTAGTGCCTTCGCAGCCGATCTTTCTGCTTCGCTTCACTAAACTTCAGTTGTTTCGTTATTATCCACTCGTTATTTCTTGTAATTGTTCATTTGCTTTGCAGTTATTGATTTTTGTTTTCATTCCCGTTATTGCTTCTCGTTTTTTGTTGTAAGAGTTGATTGCTGTTTTGTTTTCACGTTTTTTCGTTGCTTATTATCGTTGTTCTGATTGCTGTTTTGTTATCCTGCATTAGTTATTCACTGTTACTCTTTGATTCGTTTTCCTTTGTTATTTTGTATTGTTAGCCGTGATTTTTTATCTTATTACCATGGATACAGTTCTGTCGCCTTCCAAGTTAAGGAATAAAAAAGTGATCCATGGTCAAGTACTAGAAATCATTCATAATGTTTTGATGTTTATGAAGAAAGAAGCAGCGGAAGGGATCACTATTCCTATTAAAAGTGTTGAGACACTGAAAGCGAAGCAAGTGAGGAGGATTAGTTTCAGTTGTGTAGTAGTTAGTGTTTTTTTGTGTATTGTTTTCAGTATTCGCCGATTCGTATACTCGTCGTATAACTAATATGTAACACAGAATAAGTTGCTTCCATTGTAATGTATTGAACGCTTTCGATGTTGCATTGCATGTAGTGCAAATAAATGTTGGCGGATAACCAATAACTTTAATTTTCGTCTTTCAAAATATCCCTATTCCCCAAATTGTAAAAACATACTTTTTAATCGCGTAAGCTCCCGCCAATTCAAATGACTTGCATGTCCCGCAGAGCTCCGCTCAATTGTTTCACTTTCTATTAAGCTTTCCCCCTCCACAACCACCTTCCCCTAATTCACGTGACTCTTCGCGCATTTAGGTGCCATAAGCTTTCAAATCTGTACGTCCCTGGATGGGCCACAAAAGGATATGAGGTGGAACAGAAAAGAATTTAAGGTGGGCCAAAAATAAATTTGAGCAGTCTAAATCAATTTCATGTACCAAGAAGATGAAGCGAAAAAACTGCTAGATTGCAATTTGTTTCGGTAAGACGTAATTAGGGTGAAATGAGCGAGGGTCACGCCGAAAATATGCCAAGAGATGGGTCCAGCTATAAGCAACCGTTCTAACCTAGTTTGCTTTCGCATTGCATTTGACTCTATGCTACTTTTCTAACCTTTACGTTACAAACAAGCAAGACCCAACATCACAATGTCACCGCATGAAATCTGGGCAACATGTACTTCGATTTCGCGTGCATTAAAAATAGGATTCTCATTGCAAAGGCACCATAAAATAAATAAATCTGAATATCTGAGATTTTTAATTTTATTGAGCTTCGGTTGGAATTTTTTCTTTTCAAGTTTCTCTTAAAATTTCAATGAAACTATCTTGGATATCTCAATTTGAAAATTTTGTAGTAAAATTCATTTGGAGTATCGCAATCGTTTCCTGTAAAATTCTATAAGTATTCATTAGAATCGACAATTGGTGTATTTAATAAAGTAAATAATATTAGCCAATTTTGATCATCATCCGCAACTTGTGCGTTTATATGTGCATTCCTCAATCTTATTTCTACATAGATCCCACCGTAACCGCCTTCCCTGCTCTTTGGAGCGTGCTTGCATACGCGGAATTATTAATGGCATTCGATCGACGCATATACGGACGACGTCCGCACGCCTCTTCTGGATAAAATACTCCGGATTACGAGTTCACTGGAAAATCGAAAAACGTCGCGTGTGTTTGCTAAGAAGGCCGACCTTATACCGATCGTCCCTAATAGTCATTCTAAACACGCGTCGAGGAATTCTTCTGTCGTATTCGGAACGCCAATACCATGATCTATTGTTGTATTTCCACTCACAATGAAAATTGACTCATATTTTTGGGATATTTTTCATCTGCTAAGTTGTTTAGAATCGAGATGTCAACACTAGACTCTGGTCCTTTGTCGTTTTTATTCTTTCCTTGGAAATGGATGGTAACGAACGCGAGATACAGCTGCATTTCAAAATTGCTGCAATCCCATGACGAACTGTTTACGTCAGTGGTGCCCAACCTTTTTACATGGCGGGCCGCATTGGCGGTTGAAGAAATTAGTAATGCTTTTATAACGCGGGAAAATATGGCCACGTGCACTACCGTAACCGAATGGAAAATTTAACTTTCAATTTTAGCTGGCTTGTAAATTGTATTACAAACTTTAGTTAACTCCGGGAATAGAGAGAACTCGACGCCCCAATTGAATGGCGTCGCCGCGCACACTCTTCAAAGCGATCGGGTTCCATAAGAAAAAACACTTGAGCTACTTGAAGTAGTTCCAATGCGTTTTTTATTCAAGGTAAAGAGTAAATAACTCTCGATAACTGTCCTTAGATATTGTTGTTTAAAACATTGATCTCTTTCCTTCATATATAATGAAAACAAGTCCATTAGGAAATATTATCACGGTGTTGCTTTTACACATGGAAACACGAAAAGTTATGAGAGAACTTAACATCGCACTTGACTTGATTCTCCCATGTGCATCTTTATACGAAACCAGTCGATGACAAGGCTTCATTTAATATGAATGTCGCCAGTCGAGAGAGGGGCTGGTCATTTTGTCGTCAAATTTAAGCGGAGGCGCTCCCAAGTGCTGCTTTTTCCAAACAATTGAAACTGCGCAAGTATGACCAAGACGGTAACTATGGTAGCACTCATCTGTGGGCACAACAAATATTCAAAAATTTTATTTGAGATTCTGCATTTTAAAGTATACCTATGTGTACGTATATGTGTATAAGAAAGTATTTTTGGAATCTTTCGTGCGCAATGGAACTTATGAGATAAACTACATTTTAAGGATATTTATTTATAGGATGTAGTGGAATAAAGAGTTTACTTAATAGAAACTGTTGAGGTTATTTTCACGCAATAGAGTGATGGATCCTGCTTTTCTATTTTATTCAAGTACAAACGAAAATTAAAAATATTTAGTTGTACATAGTTACGAATGTAAGGCTGAAGTTGAGTGAAAAGAACCCCCTGAAAATAAATTATTTGAATCACTTTCTGCATTGAAACACGCTAAGTAAACAAAATTGCTAATTTTGCTATGGATAACAAAATATTTATGCACATCCTATTACCGTCAAAAACTCCCATGTGGCCTGCGGTAGGAACACAATGAAACTATTGAAATAGCATTGGCCTTATGGTAGCTGGGACCACATCCTTCTCCTTCAGGTGCCTATCAGATGTGATAACATAGGCTGTTAGAGAGAAAATAAAATGGAATAGAGTTACCTCGCTGAGTTCTAATAATAGTTTGTTTAAGACGATAACGAATGTTAATAAAAGACAGTGGAATTTTTAGGAGCATTGAGTTTCTTAACAGATTTTCGGGATTTTCTATGATAAGACGAGAAAGACAACCAGCTACCCGGTTGTGAGGCCTTGGTACTTAATGGATAATGAAGCAAAATGAGGAGAGTTTTAATATCATTCGCCCATTTTTCTCAAATGCTTATAATGTTTAAATAGCCATCACATAAGTATAGAGATAGAAGGATTTCACCTGTAGATAACCTCAAAATTTTTCTACTGTCCAACAGCATGTCAGACATTCCAACTCATAAGAGGATAGTTTCTGCTCATGGGTGTTCAATGTTCTGCCGGCGTAAGATCAACAAATAGATGAAAATCTTCATCAAAATTTTGCAATGAAAGAGTGGAAGGCTGGGAAAAAAACATTGTTTTAACCTCTTGCATGAGTCCTGTTATGGCAAAGCAACGTTTTCATGCTTCGTAGCATTCAGCAGTGCTATTTCTGCATAGTTAGGGATAAATTTAGAATAGAAACTGCACATTCCTAGAAACAGTGAGACTCCCTTAAACGAAGCAGCCCTAGGGAACCTGGCAATGGATTTGGCCCTCTCAGGATTGACACTCAACTTGCCACCATTGATTCGATGCCCCAAAAATTTATAGGTTCCTCAGGCAACCTCATTTTCTGTTGATGCTGCCCCAATTTTTCCAGGATCAGAGTAATGTGAGAGAGACGCTCCTCAAGGCTATTTGGAATAAATACATAGGTCATCAATAGAGTAACAGACACATGAATACTTCAAATCACTGAGCATGTTATCCATGAGGTATCAGAAAATCTGAAGAGAAGTAGTAAGGCCAAATGGAAGCCCGGTGTATTGGTAACTACCGAATGGACTGATAAATGCAGTCAGCTGTTAAGACGAAGAAGACAATGGTATTTGGCGAAAGGCAGAGTTCAAGTCGAGAATGGTGAAATTCAGGTATAACTCGCAATTAGCTCGGGTTGCGTTCCAAAAAACCAGAGCGTATCGCGAATCAACGTATTTACATAAGAGCAAAGCTATAAAAAGAGATGCGTTCCTAAATGGATTAAAATCACGGGTTAGCACGAGAGATATGTTCCTAAAAAGGGTCTTGTTGCGCGAAATCGTGCTAAAGGAATGCAAAAATCCCATTGAAAAACATGTCAAAGATAGGAGGGGAAAAGAGAGCGCGCGCGATATATATTACGTTACGTATTTTATACAGCACTCTAATTATCATCAAAGTATACATAAAATATAATGCATACACAAGGACTTCGATTATGCCTCCTCAGCACAGTTGATGTTAAAAAAGTAACACCATGACCACACTTTTTAAATTTTCCAGCACTTCTGCAAATCGTTCGCACAGTCGACGGAGCTAGAGAAAGAGCAAGCAAGGTAAGCAAGAATGAAGGTCGAGGTTTAAGGTGACTATTGAGGGGCCTTTTCAGCACTTTTGTGAGCAATAATCCCTCTTATTGCAGTATACACGCAGCTAGGTTGAAAGTGTGAGTGAGCGCAGGTAGTGGTGACATAGAGGCTACGACTTTTGAATATTTCACAAGGTTCATCTGGCTATAAGCTTCAAGTGATTCAATACATAAAAATGCATGGAAACCAAAAAGCAGCACGTCATTTCAGTCCACCACCCACAGAAAAAATGATCCATGAATGGGGAAAACGAGGAGAAACTGAAGCTGATGGGAAAAGAGAAACAGACTTCGTAGGCTTAGACTTAATTGGCCACAACTAGAGGAGGAAGTGATGGATAGCAGAACAGAGGAAGTTTGGTATTGCTGATTGATCAAAATCAATATTTACGAGGCAAAAGGAGTTGCAGAAGAAAAAGTAGTTGAGTGTACATATCATTATTGCATATGCACTCCATTTATTATTTATTCCATGAAATTACTGTATATGCAGGTGTATATGTCAACCCGGCGTGTAAGTCGACCTCAATTTTTTGGATTGTAAATATACGACTAGACATATATTCACTGTATAAGTCGACCCCCTACTTTTTTGCTAAAAAAACTTTGAATGAAGAATACAAGGAATTTTATGGTTTTTAAAACCTAAATGTAACCTTTTCCAAAAAATTCAGTGTCGATTTTTGAGTTATTAATTCATTTGTTTAATTTAAGAAAGATCAGTCATATACCATATTGCCATCTATTGGCGGAATGTCTTCATACTTATCCTTCGTTCCTATAATTGCAAATAGATCGTGTATATTTTTGAGATTCAGTAATAAAAACAAAAGTTAAATTTTTTATTTTTATTAAGTATTAAAATTAATTATCTTAAATGTTCTAAAATAAATGACAGAATATGTAAACAATGGAGCAGCTGATTCAAAATGGCGATCACCTATGCCGTAAGATCAAATGTTTTCGTAAATATCAATGTTTTTAATCTGTTATTTATGGGTCACATTTTATATTCGGCATATAAGTCGACTGGAAATTTTTTTGAGTTTCAAATGTCAACTTATACATAGGCATGTATGGTAAAATCTCATCTTGCCATTTAGTTTAAGTAAGGACTATAGGTAAAGGGTATCTATATGTGTAACATGTGCAATGCACTTTGACAGCCTAATTAATAGGACTGCAGCTTCTACATAGGGCACATTCTCCAACCCGGTATCCACGAGATCATCCATGCTGTCCTTCCAACCTCTACCTCCCACCAGTCCCCCTTTACAATTTCCTCGATCCTCTCTTTCTGCCGATAGCCCAATTTGGGAAATATCCCGTGGAAGAAAGAACCAACCACATCCACCCGCCACCTGCTGTAAGGTCCTCACCTAGGGTTGCCACCTTATGAATAGTTGATTCCGGGAGATTTCCACCTTCCGGGAGAATATTCTCTAGGTTGAAAAGCAACTAAAGTAAGCAATCGAGCTTGTTTTATTTATTGATTAGAAATATATAATCTTTATTTTATTGTTACAGTTAGGGTTTCGACCTTGTAAGTTGGTGATTCCAGGAGATAACCACAATATGAGTAGTTAATTGCGAGAATGTTTTTCTGTTAAAAAGCAGATAATGAGAACAATAAAACTTGTTTTATTTGTTATTTATAAAACATTTGAATATTTAGCCTTAATTTTGTTGTAACATTATTTTATAAATCATAATAACGAACTCTTAAAAATAGAATTACTTCAGAATTAAAATTGAATGTGAAGATTCGCAAAGGAATTGCAATTGAAATACATTCTAGATAGATTAGAAGACGACATTCGCGTTCTAAATATGACTACGTATTGACAAATAGTTGCCACATAACTGTTGAAACACAAGTATTTTACCTCCCAGCCCTAATAAAAAGAAAAAATAGTATGATAACGATCATCCCAAGTCAAATACTGACGAAGCCTAGTCCTTGGTATCTATACGCAATAACATATCCTTTTTCACCAATGATAAAAATTATCTTGACTTATGAACACCAAAATTAGGATGCACAAACCGCACCCCTCACACCGCGAGTTCGGATGCGAAACTATGCATCATTAAGATATCTACACCGCTTTGTATAAGAAACTCATTGTCAGTAAAAACTGTGTGTGTCGCCCGAGGAAAGGTATAACTAGGCTTGGTAGAATTCGACGTTTTTTGTGGAAAATGAAGTCCTCTATCCTAATATTTTTTTAAATCTATACCTTAAAGAACATTTGAGCTAGGGAGAAAAAAATATGGCATTTAATTGTTGCTTGACGGATGCCACTTAACGAGATACGAGTATAAGTTGATTAAAGTATTTATATAAATTGGAAGTTCTAATTGATGGACACAGTACAAATCACGATTGGGCAATAAATTTAAAAAAGGGATCACTCCTACTTAATGTAATTACAATCCATCCAGCGGTTCAGGAGAAGAAAGCTACGACGGACGGACGAGACGTGCCAAAAGGCGTTCTGCTACTACCGCTTCACTGGTACATAAAGCCTAAATAACGTTAAATTCTTTCTCATATTAGACTCAAATTCGGAGAAAATGGGGATGGTTAGAGTTTCTTACATTTCTCATTTTTAAAAAAACCTGAAAATTTTCACTTTTTTAATTCTATGCACATTTTTAGGATAATTCGTCAACTCTTCGAATTCTCATTACATTATAAATTAAACGTTGATCTTTCAAGCATAATAACGTTCTGATCCCGAGTTAGAACCATGCTTTAAAGTAATTTAAAAAATATCCGATTAAAAATTAATTTATCAATGAGTAACATGGTGCATTGAGTTATCGACAATGTCGAAAGGATACACATCGTCGCTATAAATATAAAGAAAATATCTCATTGATTATCTTGTAATAAACTCAGAAAACATTCACATACAACGTGTTGATGCCGACGGCGAGAAAAATCTGCTGATTCATGCTCACTCTCAAATGTAGGAACATGCAAAAGAGTTATTAAGAAAATATTTTATGGGACAGTACCTATATAAGGAGTTGTTGAAAGATATTCAGTTCCAAATTGCCTTGGGGAAAATATAATTCGTAGAAATCCGACAGTCCGGGTAACTTCCTGAAGAAGTCCGAGAATAGGTGAAAATGGCCGTGGCAGGAGTAAAATATTATTTAAATCCCATCTGGTGAGCATACAAGAACGTGAGCTCAACAAATATGTTCTGGTTTCAGCAATTTACAATATATGTACGTAGAATACAGAAGCCAAGAGTTACAGTGTCTCAATTTATAACAAGTGAAAATATAAAAATCTGATGTGGCCACCACATGACTTTCTCCATACCTGTAATATTTCTAAAAATTTAAACTTTACTAGGCTGAGGACCCCCCTTCCATTCAATTATTTTTGCAGACCCCCAAAAACAGTGTTCTTCACAAACATTGTGATATTTATATTTTTAGATTTCAAATACTGTTAGGTACAATTAATTACGAAACGGTAGCTGTAAAACGATATGCATAATAATGTTTTATTTATATTGTGCTTTATGAATGGTACAATGATAAGAAAACATAAACGAGTTTAGAAAAGATTTTGTTAATTTTATTGAATCACATACTAATTATCAATGCGAAGGATGATGTTGTCTTGCTGACACTAAATCACTGCTGTTTGGTTCAATATTAGAAAGGTGTAGGCTAAGGTCATGTTCTACATTTAATTTGTTTCTGTATTTTGACTTAATGAATAATAGAGAAGAGGATGCCCGTTCACGTAGATATGTTGTACTTAATGGAATGAAATGCTTCAAAGCTGTAATCGATATTTCGGTATAATCATGACGTAGACGTAGCCAAAACTCTGCCAATGTGCATTCGTTGAAAGTCAATTTTAATAAGGTAACACATGATAACTCTAGAAGGTTATCTTGTTCATTTTAACTTATTGCTTTAATGTTGTGAAAATCCACATTGAATGGATATCTAATATAATTATAACCAGAATCAGGAACAGGAAAATAATTTCTGAAGCTTATCTCTAACGCTTGCAAAGATTGAATAGAATGTTTTTTGTTCCATCACAGAGTTCATCCTCAGATGTTTCACGAAATTCATTAAGTATTGGAAATGATCCATACAAAGATTTTCAAAGACAGTCATCACAAGTCCAATTTTTTAATCATTGCCTCAATATGATCTTCAACTTGGAATATATTTACATCTACCCATTGTAATTTTAAATTTAGTCCATTTAAATGGGTAAAAGTACGCCACAATTCCCAACCATGGGACATCATTTAAATGCCCATTCATTTGACATGACGTATTTTCCAAAAATATTCATATTTCGTGTCGTAATTCAAACAAGATGATATGGCAACACTCGTACTGATTGATAAAAACTGCAAAACCGCCAGTATTAACGCGAAATTCTAAGAAATCCATTCGATAAGCAAAATTCTACAATAAAAATTAGAGTCTTCATTTCTTTGCTCAGAGAATAGTACAAAAATTGCTCCGAAATTACAATTTTAAGATATTTTAATGTGCAAGAGAAAATTGCCCTGCACGATGGATTTCAGATTTCCCATGTAAATCAAATGTGAAGGATAGTTCCCAGAATCGAACCCGGGACTTCAATTATCGCAACAAAAACTATCCTCGGGAGCTCGGCACATGTAGCAAGAGATTTCCACTAGGTTTCATGAAAATCGGTCAATTGGTTCAAACGTTAATAGGGGGACGGACAGATAGACAGGCAAACAGACACAACGACAAAACTATAAGCCTATTTCTATTCTGGAAAGTAGGCTAAAAATCAGTTTAGTATTTTTCCACGAGACAGCCAGCGTAACCATCTATCCATTATGAATTATGGGTTCTTTTAATAACATAAAATTTTCAAAACAACACTATATTAACGTTGGTGTAATAACCACTCGTAGATTTAATTCTTAACTGTGGAACCTATGTCCAAACATCACATCACGTGCAGTTTCTAGTAAAAATATCACACGGTAGGACTCATAATTTCACCCGCTTTCCGGGGCACAGCCATTGTTACGTATTCCGGTATCTGCGAATATGTAATGACGTGAGGCTTTACTTTTTGGGTAACCCTCGTACACACACACACACACACACACACACACACACACACACACATATATATATATATATATATATATATATATATATATATATATATATATATATATATATATATATATGTACGAGGGTTACCCAGAAAGTAAAGCCTCATGTTTTTTTCTCAGCCGGTAACAAAGCAAGAAATATGAGATTTTAGGTGATTCACATTTGAAGTTCCCTCCATTTTGCTGAAGCCATCATTTGCGAAGATTGACGCATCGCAACCAGAGAACTGGCGCTCAGTCTGTCAATCAGTAAAGGAAGCCTTAATGACATCATCCATGATCTCGGATATTCCAAGGTGTGCGCGAAATAGGTTCCTCGGAGTCTCACAATCGAATACAAAACCGAGAGAAAAGCCATTTCTTTTGAGTTGTTGGCGCGTTTTGGAGCTGAGGGAGAGGCCTTTTTATCCCGGATTGTTACAGCAGATGAAACCTGGGTCCATCATTTTGAACCGGAGACAAAAGGCACCATCCTTATTCTCCACAGAAGAAAAAATTCAAAGTCTCCATCAGCGGGCAAGGACATGATCACTGTCTTCTGGGACTGTGATGGAGTGATTCTTGTGGATGTGATGCGGAAAGGGACGACAACTCCGACGTCTATATCAGCACGTTGAAAATTTTAAGGAAGCGTTTTGAACGTGTTCGGCCTCACAAGAGTCACAAGTATGAAGACTCGGGAAGCCATAACAAAATTAGGTTGGACAGTGTTACCCCATCCACCCTACAGCCCCGACCTAGCACCTTCAGATTTCCACCTCTTCGGAGCCCTAAAAATGATATCCACGGTGTGAAGTTTAACACTGATGACGATGTAATTAGCGCTGTAAGAACTTGGCTACGTGAGCAGGACAAGGAATGGTACCGTTGGCGCAAGGCTGTAGAAATGGTCGGAGACTTTGTGAAAAATAAGGTTTGGAGACGAACCATCTCTCTTGAATATGTTATTTTCATGATTTTTGAATAAATATTTATGGAGAAAAAAATATGGGGCATTACTTTCTGGGCAACGCTCGTGTGTGTGTGTGTGTATGTATGTGTATATATATATATATATATATATATATATATATATATATATATATATATATAAACTAAAGGAAAAGAAAAGGTAGTGATGAGGGTGGCAACAAGGTGTTGAGGGAAGCCCAGCGGACACTCACCAAGTTGAGGACCAAGCTGGCAGGCTGCTGGGGGCGTCGAAGAGACACGTAAAACACACGAACACAAAAACACACGCAAGCTTATCGGGCCTAAGCCCTTCTTCAGCGAAAGAGTAATGTAAAGTGACACACTGGGCGGGGAATGACAGGGTGATGTGGGAAGGTTGATGATTGGAGGAGGTGGGGATTACCACAAGTTTGCTGGTGGACCCTCAGCTTCTCTAGCACCTCTGCCGTTTCCAACATCTTAGTCGCAAAGAGCCAGGCAAACTTAGCAAATGCATCCACAAGCACAAGGAGGTACTTGTAGCACTTTTTAGTTGATGGCAATGGCCCCAAATGATGTATATGTAACGTGTCTAAAGAGAGGTCTTCTTTTGGAATAGGGTTCAGGAAACCCTCCGCCTTTCCTTGCTTTCTAGCTGCCAATATGCATGTAATGCAGTTTTGGATATACTTCTCTATCTTTTTCTCCATCTTATTCATCCAGTACTGCCTCCCAATCATTCTCATTGTCTTCTTGATGCCAAAGTGTCCTGTGTCATGGGACCTCTGAATAATCTCCCACTCCATACCTTTCGGGATGACTAGTCTCTGTACTCCACCTTCTTCCTTGTAAAGTAAATCTCCCCTCAGCAAAAAATCATCAAATGTTCCACCTCCACGTAGGACCACCTTAATTGCCTTTAGTCCTTTGTCCCCATTCTGCGCCGTCTACTCAGTCCAGCAGCACATCCCATAAAGCAAGCACGTAGGGATATCTGCTCAGGGCATCAACATGCCTCATTCTCGTCCCAGCCCGGTGCTCGACCTCGTAATCGAACTGTTCTAGCTCCATTACCCATCTTGTGACCTTAGGTGCTAGGCTGTCCTTCTTAAGGGTTTGTTCAAATGCCTCACAGTCTGTGATGATCTTAAAGTGGATTTCAAGCAAATACACCCGGAACTTCTGCACCACTTTTACCACAGCCAACACCTCCAACTGGTAGCTGTGAAGCTTCCTCTCTGCTTCTGCTGTCTTCCTGCTCATGTAGTAGACCGGGTGGAGCTGGTTATCATCCTTGGACCTCTGTAGGAGAATTGCCCCTAAGCCATCCATGGATGCATCTGTGTGAAGCTCGGTCTTTAGCCTTGGATTGTAAATCCACAGCACAGGCTCAGCTGCCATTGCTCTCTTCAGCATCAGGAATGCTTGGTGTTCATCCTTACCCATCAGAACTTTTCTCCCGCTCTTCAGAAGATCACTAAGTGGCTTGACAATCTTAGCATAGCCTTACACATATTTGCAGAAGTAACCTGCCAACCCCAAGAAACTCCGTAGTTGTCTCTCTGTCCTTGGCTCGGGAAAATTGACAAGGGCAGCTACTTTGTCTGGCGATGGCTGAACCATACTATTCTCCACAACATGTACTAAGAATTCAATTAGTCTATGCAGCAGTTGGCATTTCCTCCAATTGATCTCTAATCCATATCTGCTTGCGATTTCTGATATATTCTTTCTCAAATATTACTCATGGACCCCTTGGACTATTTTTGCGGACCCTAGTTTAAGAACCGCTGTTTTAAGGAACTGCGAAAAAATTCAGACTTTACAACGAACATAAATAAACTCATACCATAACCCCAATCCCCCAATCGGATCTCCGGGCGGGGACTGCCTTGAGGAAAACATTTGTCGAAAGTAAATTACGAATAGGGACTTGGAACGTAAGAACTATGAGAAAGGCAGGAAAGCTAGAGAACTTGAAAGAAGAAATGAGAAGAAATAGAGTTGACATTATAGGGCTAAGCGAAAATAGATGGGAGGGAGAAGGACAGTTCGACTCGGAAGAATTCACAGTAGTTTATTCTGGAGGAAATAGTGGGGAAAGGGGAGTAGCTCTGGTACTTAGGAAAGATATGATGAAAAGCGTGACAAAGATAATAGCAACAAACGATAGACTGATGGCAATAAAGCTAAAAGCAGTCCCAGTGGACATGCTGATAATCCAGGTATATATGCCAACGTCAGCTCATGACGATGAAGAAATAGATGAGATCTATGAGCAAATTAATGAAATTTACGAAGAAGACGGAAGAGGAAAGGTAAACTGCATAATAATGGGAGATTGGAACAGCATAGTCGGAGAAGGACAGGAAGAAAAGGTTGTCGGGCAATACGGACTTGGGAAGAGAAATCGAGGAGGGGAGAAACTCGTAGAATTCTGCATCAATAATGACCTTGTAGTGACTAATACATGGTTCAAAAACCATAAACGAAGGTTATACACATGGAAAAGCCCAGGAGATAGAATGAGATGCCAAATAGATTACATCCTTGTAAAACAAAGATTCAGGAACAGCATAAAGAATGCCAAGGCATTGCAAGGAGCAGACATTGATTCAGATCACAGCCTTCTAATACTTGACGTGAATACAAAGCTCAAACAAATAAGAAAAACGAGAAGAGAAAGACAGACCTGGGACCTAGAAAAACTGAAAGAAAGGCAGGATGTAGTCAGCATGAAGTTGGAAGATAACCTAAGAAAGTTGGAAAACAAACCGAAGACCGTCGATATAGAATGGAATGAAATTAAAACCAGTATCAAGGATACCTTGGATAAAGAGATTGGAAAACTAGAGAAGAAAATCAGAAAACCATGGATCACCAAGGAAATGCTGGAGAAAATGGATGAGAGACGAAAATGGAAAAACGTAAACAGTGAAGAAGGTAGAGCCAACTATAGGCGTATAAACAATGAGTTGAGAAGGGTAACAGATAAAGCTAGAGAAAATTGGATAAAAGGAAAATGTGATGAAATAGAAAAAATGGAGAAGTTAGGACGGTACGATATGATGTACGCTAGTGCACTGGAATTAGAGGATAAGAAGTCTAATGGAATTTGTGGTAAAGGAATTATGAATACGGATGGGAAGATAGTCTCAGAAACAAAGGATGTAGCACAGGTATGGGAAGAATACATTAAGGAATTATACAGCAAACAGGCAGGAGCGGCAAAAATAGAACTGGAAAATGAGGAAAACATTGAAGAAGACAACTTAGGACCAAGTATTATGGAGAGCGAAGTAGAAAAGGCGATAGTGGAACTAAAGAAGGGGAAAGCCATGGGCAGCGATGGAATACCGGCTGAGATACTTAAAGTCATAGGATCAGAAGGACTAAAAGCGATCACGAAATTAATTAATAAGATTTACGACACGGGAGGGTGGCCTCAGGATTTCCTAGAAGTAACAATGATCCCTCTAAAGAAGAAGCCAAAGGAAATGCAGTGTAAAGATTACAGAACTATAAGCCTTCTGTCACACACATCGAAGATCATCACGAGGATTCTTAATAAAAGGCTGGAGAAAAAGGCAGAAGAAATAATAGGGGAAGATCAATTTGGTTTCAGAAAAGGACGAGGAACTAGAGATGCTATAGGAGTAGTTAGAATAATATCAGAAAGGGCAATAGAATACAGTCAAGATATCTGCGCATGTTTCGTAGACTGGCAGAAGGCCTTTGATAGAGTAAATTGGGTAAAGTTGATGAAGATATTAAAGGATATAGGTGTAGACTGGAAAGACAGGAGACTGATTAGGAATCTATATGAGAATCAAGTTGTAAAGGTCAGGTTTGATAATGTGGACACCTGCGGAATAAATATCGGTAGAGGAGTAAGACAAGGCTGCTGCCTATCGCCAACCCTATTCAATATATATGGAGAAAGTCTAATGCAAGAAGCTTTAGAAGGCACAGGGGATTTCAAAATAGGAGGAAGGATTATAAGAACAGTAAAATATGCAGATGATCAAGTACTTCTAGCAAGAAAGGAAGAGGAGCTACAAAAAATGATAAATAGACTAGTGATAACAGGTAGAAAATACGGTATGGAAATAAATACAGAAAAATCCAAGGTCATTCGAATATCGGGTAAAGAAGAGAATCTGAACATAACTATTGGGGGAAAGCCATTAGAACAAGTTTCAGAATATAAATACCTTGGAAGTATCATAACACGAGAGGCAAAATGTACGGATGAGATCAAAACTAGAATAGGAAAAGCAAAAGTGGCTTTCAGGAGAAAGAAACAACTACTTACAGGGAATATAAGGGAAGATATCCGCAAGAAGTTGATAAAATGCTACGTATGGAGTATAGCATTGTATGGGGCAGAAACATGGACGCTAAGGAAAAATGACATCAAATACTTGGAAAGCTTTGAAATGTGGACTTGGAGGAGAATGCTGAAGATAAAATGGACAGATAGGATGAAAAACGATGAAGTGCTACGAAGAATAGGAGAGAAGCGAATGATTATACAGACTATCAGAAAGAGGAAGGCTAACTGGGTTGGACATTACCTGAGGAGAGAGAGTATGATTAAAGACGTGTTAGAAGGAAAACTAGATGGGAAAAGGGAAAGAGGTAGGAAAAGGTTTCAGCTGATAGACGATTTGAAAGGGAAAGAGAGTTATCAAGAAATAAAGAGGACAGCGGAAAATAGGAATATATGGAGAACCAGGTTTAACCAAGAATAATCACGGACCTGTCTACGGACAGACTACCTATGATGATGATAACCTTCTGACAATGGATATAGCCACGAAGCTCCAACAGTCAAGCATGAAAAGGGACGTTCTTAAGTCGTTACCAATAGTGATTGTGCTTGAGAAATCTCCAGAAACTCCCTTTCCTTCAAATTCTTATTTCTTGTGAAATTTTTTTCTCCAAAATTCGAGAATCTCGAGTCTCAAAAAAATGTTCTCGAGATTCTTGAGAAATTTTTTCGTTTTAATCCATGAAGTAATTTACATATTTCAGCCTATTTTCAGTAGAATGTCTGTTTGTGTGACCTCATTTGTGATAAATTTGTAATGCCGTAGCAGTACAATCTCTAGCAGTTTATATATTTTCACAGTCTCATAGCTTCGTTTGTTTTGCGGTCTGATTCTTCACTTATCTGGCGCCATTCTCGGCGTTGTTATTATGTTGTTTACACACTTTGATTTTTTGTGTCTGTTGTGAACAGAATATAGTAGACAGAATTAGACAACTCAGTGATAAACGTAGGAATGTTTGGTATATAAGTAGTAGGAAGTTGGATTATATACTTTGAATACCTTAATTTCATTAATGAAAATACTAATTTTTAGGCTGGTTCGCAAAGGAAACATCCTTATGACATGGTCCTGTCTGTGTGTGTGTGTGTATGAGTATAGAATAGAATAGAATTTATTGGTCCAGTTGATTTGTACAGGCAAATATAGGACAAGTCATACAAATTAAAATAAACAAACATGGAACAGGGGGAGGAAAAATATATGTACATAGGTAATACAATGATGTCATTAATATAATGCTATAAAATAAAAATGCAATGCATACATACACTTTGACATATTTGTACAGTTAATTGCAGACCATATTATAAGTAGTAGAAATACAAATGTTAATTATGAAAGAAATTCAGTGAATTTGTAGTAACACTTATCCATTAGCATGATTTGAATTTTCTTTTTGAAAACATTAATATTTACAACTGATTTTATGTCTTCAGGCAATTTATTAAAACATTTGAGACCCATCAGATATGGTCCATCATAGTATATTTTAAGTCTACACGTTGGAGTGTGGATTTTGTTGCAGTTGCGTGTACCATGATTGTGTAATGAGGAGTTGAGCTGAAAAAGATTTTGATTTTTTCTTACAAATAACAAAAGATGCATGATATATAAACAGGGGAGAGGTAATATTCCTAGTTTTTTAAATAGGGGTTTTCAATGATCTCTTGCTTTGGCTCCTGCTATGAACCTTATGGCTCTTTTTTGAATCAGGAATAGTCCATTTGCATGGGGGGATGAGCCCCAGAAAATTAAGCCATATGTAATCCTAGACTGAAATAAGGCAAAATAAACATTTTTAATAGTTGTCATGTTTACCACTTGTTTTAGATGTTTTAACATATAGCACACAGAACTAAGTTTAGCTATAAGGTTATCAGTGTGATTAATCCAAGTCAATTTGTTGTCAAGGTTGAGACCTAAGAATTTAACAGAATCAACTTCTTGCATCGAGTTATCGTTGAGTCTAAGTAATAGACTTTCTATTGGTGTTAGCCTATTGGTTGTATATTTAAGCATAACTGATTTGTTTACATTTATATTAATGGAGTTAGTTTTGCACCAATCGGTTAAACTGTTCACTGTCCGCCTAGCTGTATCTAGGACAGCGCTGTTTGAGTTTGCAGAAATTAGGCAACTGGTATCGTCGGCATATATGAGTGGATGAGCATCACCTGGACAGACGTTTGGTAGATCATTGATAAACAGGAGGAACAGGAGAGGTCCGAGGACCGATCCTTGCGGTACTCCTATCTTAATTGGTAGTAGTTTGGATTTGGCATCTGCCAATGCTACATATTGGTACCAGTCAGACAGGTATGACTTTACCCACTGCAGGGGAACCCCTCGTATGCCATAGCATTTCATTTTCTCCAATAACACATTGTGATTAACAGCATCAAAGGCTCGACTTAAATCAAAGTAGAGGCCAAGCGTGGTATATTTTTCATCCAGAGCTGTAAGAACATGATTAATTACATTATAAATTGCTAGTTCGGTGGATTTGCACTTTCTTAAACCATATTGAAATTGAGATAATATGGAGTGTTTTTCTACAAATGACATCATCCTTGTATAAAAAAGTACTTCAAAAAGTTTTGCTAGAGAATTCTGTATAGCTATGGGGCGATAGTTTATTAAGTCTAATGTGTTATCTTTTTTGTGAATTGGCACTACTTTAAAGACTTTCATGAGGTGAGGAAATATGCCTTGCTTCAGGGATTCATTACAAAGGTAAACTAATGGTTCTTTTAGTTGGTTTATGCATTTAAGGAGGAGCCAGCCAGGGATTTCATCAAAGCCAGAGGATTTTTTTCTGCTGATTTTCTCAATAATGTTCGCTATTTCGAGTTCATTTGTAGGATACAAGTAAAGAGAATATGAAGCTATTTGTGATGAATCATAAGAAGATGTATTTTGAATTGATGATTGGGGTATTCAGTTGACAAAGAATTCATTGAAGAGATTAGCAATATCAACTGAGTTGGTTATTATATTTCCATTGCCATCATTGATTCTATTAAAATTAACTTTATCTTTGATGGAAGTTGCTTCCCTTACTATATTCCATGAAACCTTTGCCTTGTTGCTGGCTTTATTGAGTCTCTCGTCATTGAAGGTCTTTTTAGATGAGGAAATTAACTTTCTATAGCTTTTTTTAATGCTTATGAGTTTGTCATGAGATTCGGGGGTATTGGATATTTTGTAGTCAACACACGCTTGTTTGACAAGAGCTGACATCATGCATATTTCATCAGATATCCACCCTTGTTTGACACTCCTACTGTTACCTTTGAATTTTATTAGAGGAAACACACAATCAAAGTTATACTTGAGCAATGAGTAAAATTTTTCAAAACTGTCATTAAATGCATTCAAGGAGTATATTTCTGACCAATCAGTCCTTTGCAAAATTGACATAAACATCTGTATGTTTGATTCGTTGAACCTCCTACTAGATTGGTAGGTAGTATTGGTACTAGGGGAATTTATAGCACTCAAGGATAGCTCCACAGCACTGTGGTCTGAAATACAAGGATCTATAACAGAGACTTCAAAAGTTGTATTGACTAAATTACACAAAATGTTATCTATGGTTTTCTGTGATTTTGGTGAAATTCTTGTTGGCTCTTTTACTACTGCTTTAAGGTTATAAGAATTTATTAAATTTATAATGTGGGTTTTTTGATGACTGTCACTAGAGAAGTCCACATTGAAATCCCCTCCTAACACTACCATCCTATTTTTTGAGCAAATCTTATCCAGGAGATTTTCAAAATTGCGTAAGAAAAGATCAAAGCATCCTAGTAGGGATCGATACATGGAAATTAATGTCATATTATTGCCATTAAAATTATAACTAATGCAGGTAAATTCAAAGTCTTTTTCAATGCTCATGACATCTTTTAGGTTTAGTGGAGTTACATAATTGGTGAGACATTTCTTAACAAATATGGCAACACCACCATTCTTGGAATTCTTTCTACAAAATATTGAGGCACATTTGTAACCTTGCAATACAATTGCTGTACTGTCATCCACTGAGAGCCAGTGTTCATTCACACAAAATACATCGGGTCTGTTATGATGAAGAAATACATTAATTTCGTCAATCTTATTTCTTATGCACTGTACATTAAAAAACATAATTTTGAAGTTACTTTCTTTTGTGCTATTGATAGTCTTCATTTGTCATAAGTGTTTTCGTTTTAGCGTACCTGTTTGCATTCATGTAGTCACACCAGTAATTGAGTTCTCTCTGGCGGTGTTTACATTTTCTGTTGAGGAAGTTAGCACAGCACTTTCCTTGACTGAGGGAGTATTTGCTTCAGTTTGATCTTTATCCAGACAATGGGGGATTGAAGGTATAACGTCAACATCGCTACTAACTATTACCGAGTTACGTTTATTGGTATGAAATTTAAATCTGCGTACAACGACACCGGTGGGCCAAGTATCACTCTTGTAAAGTTCACTGAGGAGAGAGAAATCAGCACCTATTTTAAAGGAGGCCGTATTTTCATTACTAAATATTTTTTCACAGCTAATGTCTTTTTCGGGAAGTTTAGATTTCAAATGACTAATAATTACATCACAAGTGGTTTCCGCTTTAACATGACTCAAGTGAAGCCATGCTTTACGGAGAATACCAAATGAGCTATTATTATTCACTTGATCTGTGAAATTTCTGTGCACTACATTTTTGTTTCGTACATACTTTTTTCGGCGAACAGTAATAAACCCGTCATCATCATTATCTGCCTCGTTTCCAAGTTTACCATTTTCATTAGGATCACTTGGTGAAAAGGTTTCAATATAAATAGCATTTGTATCACTCTTGTTAACACACGGGCTAACTTCACACTTCACTTCATTACCTTTTTTGTTGCTTTCCTTATTTTTACGGAATGATTCACCTTTTGCCAACTGCTTTGATGATTTCACTCGTTGGCTGTTCTCAATTGCACTTAATCATCTAGTGACGTTTTCAAGGATCTTAAATATATCTTCTGATCCATCCTTAGGTGGCTTTCTCGTGGTTTCCGCTTCAGCTGTACATGTATTGCATAGCCACTTGATAGATTTTTTATTACGAATAACAAGAAATTCTATCTCAGTAATATCGGTGCATTCACGATGATAAACAGCCCCACAAGCACCTCCACAGGCCAATGATAATTGAGCAATATTCGGTTTTTTGCAAGAGTGACATGAGTGCGTTATGTTATTGTCCACCATCTTGATACACCAAGTGTCTCCTACTAACAACTTTTGCACCAATGCACTGTGGTCCAAACTCAAAAAAGGCGATTGAAACTCTAAATATGATATGTAACATTAGTTTAAGTGGTATAGGGGTTTTTTGTGTCGTAGATTACGGATCTGGTATCAGTTTTCACATTTTTACACGTACTCTGTTAAATACGGAATCTGCTGCTCATGAGAAGGTGGACTAAATTAGAAATAAATCCCTAGCTACACTTTAGAACATCTTTATTTTCTTGAATGTTATCAGTAACTTCGAAACTTTCAATATTTTTATCATAAACAAAAATTGGGTATACGAATACTAATTTCATGTTTGAGAAAATTAATTTGCTGATTTAAAAACGATACCTGTTTCCCTAGGGACTCGATTTTGTCGCCATCAGAGGAAGACATGTCTTCTGTCTCTGATGCAGGTGCTGGCTCAGAAAGGAGATTAACCACATCAGGGGAAACGGATTTACGGCTCTTTAAAGGTAGGTGTCTCATAGAAGAGATTAGTGGATCAGATGCAACCAGCAATCTACCAAACATCCTGTAGGTTGGCTAACCTGAAAGAATAAAAAATATAGGCATTTGCCATAAATCCGTAATTCAAAATTAGAGGACCCCTATCCAAACTTAAATTTGTGAAACTTACCGTGAGTATTTTCTCACATGATGGTCTCAAAATAGTTTGAAATACTTATTACATGCTTCATGAGCGTCTTCTGAAATTTGCCGAATGGGCAATAGTGCTGCAGCCAAGATATCTGCACCATGGACTAATATCTTATGCACAGATACTGGCATATTGTACCAACTGTAGAGGGATGTGTACAGTCGTGCCATTTCCATAGTGAACTTCCTGAACTTGTCATCATTTACTTCATATCCAGAAGAGAGAGCTCTCAAAATAACTCCGAAGAGATTAATTAGGATCTCATCGACACCAGTTTTTCTCGCTGTTACTGAAGGGTCTTCAAAGAACCGTCTAGCGGTATTACCATCGTTGGTCATACCGCATCCTCCTTGTCGTGATCAGTGGTGGCTCGTAGCTAAAATTAGTGGGGGTGCTGCTCCAGAAAATTTTTAGCCTTCGTTTTAAAATTGTGTAAAAGGAAAAAAACATGTATAAAAAGAAAATTTATTCGGGAACTTGATAAAATCTTAACAAAAAAAACCAAACATTTTTTACTTTAACTTAAATTGTTACAGTTCAAGCTTGATCTATTCATTTAAAAATGAAATCCATTCTTCTTGTTTTAATTTGCGCAAAAAGTTCAATAATTTTCTCCTTGATCTCTGGATGACAATTGAGGAAATTTTTCTCCATTGAAAGTACTGCAAGCGCATTTAGTCTTTCCGAATTCATAGTGCTTCTTAAAAAAGTTTTTATTCTTTTCAATGTTGAAAAGCAGCGCTCTGCCTCTGATGTAGCCATGGGAATTGTCAAGAGGATTTTTATCAGTTTCGTAATTTCACTAAAAACATCATCTAGATTATTTTCCAAGATAAATTTCAGCAGCTCAATTAATTTGCAATATTCATGAATATCAGTCCTACAATAGAATACTTTTAGTTCAGTTTCTAGCTTTTCTTTGTCAATAATGGGATAAGCTTCAGTGGTCAGTACTATCTCTTTTGTGGGATTTTCATTCTTAAATCTAGTGAAGCATATCTTGTTGAACAATTTAGCAGCTACTAAGTGTTTAGTGGAAGAATATCTGTCCATTATATCAACACATAGTAACATTATAGTCACACACTTCCTTAGCTTCTGCCATGAGTGTCTTTGAAGGATTCTCACAGTACTTTGAGTTTCTCAATTCTAAAATAGCAGTTTTGAAATTTGTTATATATTCATTAACTTTAAACACACTAATTTCTCGAGATTGCATTTGGTTGTAAATTATTTCAACATGAGGCATAATCTGATGAAAAAGCTCTAACCAAAACTTGAAATTATCATCATTCAGGTATTTTAAAATTCCTGTTGCTTCTGCAATGGTTTGATCTGCATTTGATGTTGACTGAATTTCAGTAAGGCAGTTTTTTAAAGGTTGCAAATTTTCATGAACTCTGTTTATGGTCCGTATGTTGAAATTCCACCTTGTAGAGGATGGACGTGAAATGCTGACGTCCATATGTTTCTTGAGAATGGACACACATTGTGGTGATCTTGAGAAGAATGTTGGAATAGCCAGAATGTTAGAGAAAAATATTCTTGTGTTTCGTGTAATACTTGCTGCATTTCTCATTATTAAATTAAGTTGATGTGTATAACAGTGAATGAAATGTGCATTACTATAAACTGCTTTTATTTTTGCTTGAACTCCTGCTTTTTTGCCTTTCATGACATTTGCACCATCAAATGTCTGAGCTATCAGTTTTTGTCCATTTCCTTGAAGGATTATGTCCAATTGTTCTAAAATACGTTTTGATATGCCATCTGCAGTTTGATTTTCTGGAATAAAGAATCCCCGAAAACGCTCAAATATTTCTTCATTCAATACGTACCGTAGAACAAGGACCATTTGAGTGTGTTCCGAAACATCTGTTGTGTCATCAGCCATGACAGCTACAAAGGAAGCTTTTCTAATTGCCGTCCTTATCTCCTCATGGTATATTTGTAGCAGGCAGTCAAGTATCTCATTCTGAATGGTCTTAGAAACACCTTTGAAGACTGCACCGGTTTCTAAGTGATTCTTCAAATCTGAATCTAATTTAGATGCAAAATTTACTAATCCTCTAAATACCCCTGGATTTACTGAATTGTCTTTTTCATCATGCCCACGTAAGGGAGTTTCAAAGTTTCCACAAAAGTAAATGCAGTCTATTATTTTGGACAAAATTTCACGGTTCTTTTTAACTTTTATATTATGCTCATTGATTGAAAGTCTGTATGCCTCACTAAGTTTCTCCTTAATACTTACGGTTCCTAAAAGTGACAGTGAAACAACATTATCAACGTGCTTCTTTGACTTCTCATGCTTTTCAGTTTTTTCTTTCATTTTGTTTATATTTCTAAAACCATCTTTTGTCCACGGTACATCACCTCCAAACAGCAAACACGGGAAGCAAAACAGTGCATTTTTTACTTCACAGCCGCAAAGCCAACTTTTCCATTGGTACCATTCAGAATTAAAGCTACGAATATATTTCTTGTTGTTGCTTTTGCCTGGCTGAGATATTAGAATATCAGGTGTTGAATGACCTCTTTTCTTAACTGTAACTTTCTCATGGAGAGATAGCTGTGAAAACTTAAGCTGTTGAAGTTCACTTACAGTCACAGAACTTATTTCTTGGGGATGCAAGGCCATGGTTAAAGTTTTCTGTTTAATAAAAGAACCGAAAAAAAATGAATCTAATAGAATAGCTGGAAGCAGAATAATAATCTAATTCTACACTTTATCACATTCAAGAATATGGTACACGGTTTTTAAGCACAACACACGCTGAGTAAAAAAAAAACTTCCTTCCACCATCACACCAGAGCCGGCACTGCGAGAGCAACAGTGCTCTCTCTACCTGGCAGTCCCGCCTTCCTCCCCACCCCCCTCCTATGTGCGCATGCGCGCAACAGTCAAACACCACGTCGCTGGCACTGTGATGTGCACAGTTCCATACAAAGATTTTTGTATCTTTTTCATAAACTGGGGGATGGCTACTGAAGTACTGACATTAAGCTTAAGGAATATATATTGTACTACAAAAATAAAGAAAGAATTAATTATATTAAATGTTATCGATAATATCAAGTGGAAATAGGGGGTGCTGCAGTTCCGCAGTGCCTATACACGAGCCACCACTGGTCGTGATACGTCTAACATTAATCCGGTTTCCTTCCGGAACTGGGTCTGTATGAGTTCTTTCCGTGACTTAAATTTAGCTTTGTCCGTTTGCCCTCTGACTTGTCATTTTTGGATCTCGATGCGATATGCAATACGTAAAATACTCTCCCTTAGCCTTATCCAGGCGTGGAGGGTGGACAATCCAAATTGGAATGTTGACAGATCTACCTCATTTTCAGTGATGAAGTCCAGGTTGTTCATTTCATTTGGCAAGGCTCCACATACGTGACACCTTTGGGATGAAACTCCAGTTACTGCATTGCATACGCGATTGTCTTCTGACCAGACTTCAGATCATGACGTACTAGCTCAGGGGCACGAGAGACGTTACAAAAACAGAACTGTCACTGGCGTCGTCATGGGAAACTTTCTGCTTATAGTTGGATTGCTCACTAGCTCCATCGCAACCCCACTTCGTGATTAGTTCCAAATTCAGGTCGCTATTAGGTTCAAGGCAATTGATTACAGGAGCCTGCAGTTCTAATAGGCGTTTTGTAGTCTGGTTGAGAAGAACTTGAAGTTTCACTTCAGCAAATGCTTCCGTGTAACTGAGAAACTCATCATCAGGGAAGCATCTGTTTTTAGCCTCTAATATTCACGCGTAAGAAAGGCACAAGCTGCTCCTCGCTTCAATGCACCCAACCGCATCATGGTATACTGCTGCTTAGAAAATTTTCCTTCTATGAGTAGGGATAGAGTTTCATCCGCAGTGTACCGACCGACTACCTTCGCAGAATTGGCCACTTTGACCGCTGCTCTCATCTTCCGTGGACGAGTTGGTGTTGTAGAACAGCTTCTTTTACTACTTTCGCGGTCTCTTCATTCCCCTCTGATCGAAGTTTCATTTGAGCTGCATATGACAATTCCGCTGCCGACGCAGATTGCCGCAACTCTTCTGTTTTCCTTCTCTTCACCACTTCGCTTGATTCTTCAAATGGTTTGGGAGGACGACCTTCTGGAGCTAACCTTAGTGGAGCACAAATCGGTAGATTTCCGTCATCCCGGGTTCGATTCCAGGAACGTTTTTTCCCTATTTGTTTTACATATGAAATCTCAAATCCATCGTGCACAGATGTTTTCTTTAATACATTAAAATATCTTAAAATCGTGATATAGGAGCTACGATTGTCCTGTTTTAAGTGGAAAATAATGTAGATTCTAATTATTATCAAAGAAATTTGATAATTGATCGTATTTTCTTGAATTTCTACTATTTTTGCTTTTTAAATCGCATTCACCAGTTTTGAGAGAAACAAAAAAATTCGCCGTGCGAGAATCTTATATATATAAAGTTTTGTTAAAATTTAATTGTAAAAATCCAATTTATATGATTTATATTGATAAAAATCGATAAAATGCATTAAAATAAACGTTGATATTCGTCCTCGAGTTTTAGGAAAAATAAACCATATCGTTGGTCGCTTTTTAAGAAATATAAACCTCGAAAGCTACCAAGTCTAATATAATGTATTAAAATAAACGTCGATATTCGTGGCCGATTTAAAAAAAATAAACGTTAATTTTAATCGTTGAATTTTAAGAAAAATAAACTTCGAAAACTACCAAGCATAGATGTAAAGTCACTGAATTTCATGTCCTTATTTATACTTTCCAATATACAAAGTGTATAGTTGGGGTCGTGCCGATAGGAAAGAAACGCAAAGGAAGCCCTACATACAAAGAAAATCTTTCCATAGGTATTCATAATACCGTTTATTCCAAGAAAACATTTTTCAAAATGCATCAACCATCTTTTACGTGTTTATAATATCGAGTCAACTTTGGGCTGCGCAGTAGCATTGTGTTACCGAAATTCCTCGGCGTGCCCACGCAAGACAGAACTAAACGTAGTAATAATCTGCTGAAACGTCCATAGTGTCACCAGAGATTATGGTACGTTGCGGCCGAGTCGTAGATTGAAGATTCGAGGCCAATGACGAAGTATAAGACCTTGAAAATTATAAGTTTTGTAGAATATTTTTTTCACTCGTTTTAATTAAGAAATGTTTTATAATAATAAAAATAATTGTACTACTTGAGCATAAACGAAAAAATGTTTAGCGAGTCGCCACATCACTTAAATACCCAGAAAATTATAAGGTACGAGCCTCTGGTAGCACGTTTACTCATCTCCTTCAATATAATCAAATCACGCGGATTTCGCCATAGCATTGCTCGCGTCCAACGTTTTAGGGGAAGAATTAGGAATATTTTGAGGTCTTAACAAAGAGCCGCAACTATTTCCATGGCTTGCATTTACTAAAATAACTGCACTACTGTATTTCGTATTTTTGTATGTAGTGATGTTACGATTCTGGAAACGTGTCTCCCGATTAAGCATAAATAAAGTTCAAGAAATTAGAGCATGAATCTAAAATGTATTTGAGAACAATGATTTACAGACAACAGCTACAGCAGTAAACATTCTTTACTGTTCCTTTAAGAAGGCTAACATGTGGTTGCATTTGATGGGGGTTCCTATATTGAAAATGTTTTCAAATAAATGGTTCCCTAGAGCTTGCGAGAGCCTGTTATGGGGCTGACGATAACATATTGAAGGAACGATCGGTTTAACTAATGCGAAGTTTCATACTTGCTATTAAAATTATTGTAAAAGATTTGCCATCTTTCTAAAATCTCATTTCTTCTACGACTCCTTCCAACATATCTTCCTCACTCAAAATTTGATCCACCCTCTTCTGTCTATCCCTAATAATCTACTATATTATTTGCTTAAAATCTACGTGTGTCATGAACATTTAAAACGCTTTTTGAGTCGACAATGGCATTTCCAACTTAAATCATACTTTCAGAATTTAAATTTTAGCCTGTTCAAAGTCTACAGTAACGTCATTGGTTCGATTCCAGGAGCGTTCATTCTATCCATTTGAATAACAAGAAAGAGCTGAAACCTAACGTGCAAACCCTTTCTCGTTACATTAAAAAACTACTTATAAATAATCATCGCACGAACTCGGGACTTGAACCAAAGAACGCCTAAAACAATGACTTTCCTATTGTCGATTTGCAAATTTACATCGAATCGGTCCAAAAATTCGTTTTAAACGGTTAAATTTCACGTTTTATGAAGGGAAATTTGTTCTCCTTCATGGCAACTCCCATTACTGGATTTTTCGCGAAATTATGTAATCCTAATGGGGCTGGAATTTAGTATGAATTCTTTTGCTTATCAAAAGGACTACATAGATGTACTCGTAGACAGAGGTAGGAGATACAAGGAGTAAGAAAGGGATGCAGGGAGATAGGCTGGAAGGTAGATAGGGTGGGATAGAATTAGAAAGAGGCGGGAGGAAAGAGGTGGGAGACGGAGAAAAAGAGGGAGAGCGGAGAGAGGGAGATAAGGGGGGTTGGAGGAAAGAGAGGCAGAGAGAGGGAGAGCGAGAGAGAGAGAGAGGCAGAGGGTGGTAGGAAGAGGAAGAGAGATGGAGAAGAAGAGAGAGAGAGGGAGATATGGGGGGAGGAAGAGAGAGGGAGGGCGAGAGAGGAAGAAAGAGGAGAGATGGAGAGGAAGAGATGGGGAGGAAGAGATGTGGAGAAAGAGATGGAGAGGAAGAGATGTGGAGGAAGAGATGGGGAGAAAGAGAGAGGGAGGGCGAGAGAGGAAGAAAGAGGAGATATGGAGAGGGAGGAAGAGATGGGGAGGAAGAGAGAGGGAAGTAGAGATAGGGAGGGAGAGGGAAAGAGATATGGGGAAAAAGAGAGGGAGGGAGAAGGCGTTATTATTTATAGTCATTTTTGTTGAAATATTGCGCGTGTAATGATACATAACGTTATAATGGTAAAATAAATTCCGCTCCTTAATGTTTTATGGCAAAATACAAAGTTTTGTGATTCGCTAATTCATCGAAGTGAAAGCAATTTTTCTCACATTCAGGGCCGGATAAAGGTATAAACTAACTAAGTTACAGCTCTCAATGATAGGGGCCTCTAAAAAAGAAATATTGACTCCATTTCAAATTTTATCAAAATCGACTGATGTAACTCAGAAAAAAGAATCCCTCAAGATGAAGGCAATTTTCTTGAGATAGGACAAAATATGAAAGACTGCGCAGTTTCAAGTATCAATTTGTAACATCGACATAACGCAATAAGGCTCAAGGCTTATCAATATTGCAAAGAAATTTCATGTCACAGCCATCGACTACCGATTAATTTGGCAGAGTTGATAATTTATTGAATCGTATTTCTCATTCGCTGGCTAAAACAAACAGTTGAAAAGTTGTGTGGGCCTGCATGCTCACACAGCTGAAAGTTACTCGATGTGTTTCAACGTGCATGCTCAGTTAGCATAAAAGATAGACGGATATAAATAAATGCTACGCAACCATTTGAATTTCACGGCACACTTTCTGGGTTCACTCGAGCTTCGCGGCATACCGAACCAAGTTTCGCGAGACTTTGTTGAACATTTTAATTCCCTGCAATACACAAAAAAGATAAAGAAAATTATCCCTAAAATTTACATTTTTCAAATTGTTTAAGTATTTCATCCGAATCACGAAATGATTCTATTATATAAATTCCAATTACGAAGCAACATGGTTTCGGTTTCAATTAGTGGAAACGGCGTAAGAAATCGTATTAAAAGAGACATTTGCTTCTTGTAGCCTTAGCTTTAGAAGAATAAAATGGTATTTTTCCCTTCCATATAATTCCAAAATGTACCTCGGCACTTAGTTCCAGTGTGCCGCGGCACACCGGTTCTGGAGCACTGATATAAAAGAACTACAAAAAAGAATCTCTCGACCTTTGCTTTCGTGTTTCATTAGGTATCTCCCGAAAGAACGCAGTCTCAACAAATCATATTATAATGGGATTTCCCTATATCCTTTCCTAACAAAATTCTACAATATAAATGCGCAAGCGGAGGAGAAAAATAGCAAAGGGCCTCGTACCTCGGACATTGTTTGAGCCTCAGAATAATCCGACCCTGATCATATTTCTCCTAAGTAGCTCAGCCTCGACTGCTAGGGAATATGTAATTGTGGTGGTTTCCCGTTGCTTTCTCAAAACCGATTTTAACGCGACGCCATCAATTAATTAATCAAATCCACTTAGTGCAGACGCCATTTGCAGTGGCCTCTCTGAGACATAAGTGACAGGAGAATGTGCTTCAGTCAGTGTAGCTCTCAAGGTGTACAGAACACTCTGGCTATTCCGCCACGTCGAGGTTGTAGTTCATTGAAGATAGTTAGGCGTTAAGTAACAGATATCGAGAATCATAAATATAATTTTCATGAAAGAATTTTAACATACGCCACTGTTCTGAGTGGTATTTCCAAACATTATCGACGTGAAAACAAATTATTTCTATAGAAATAGAATTAACTCCTTGACCGTTAAATTAATTAATCATAGAAATTCAATGCGTATTTTGAATACGCTCTTGTGTATGGTATTTGCGCTTTAGAATAATAGATGTAAGCAGGAAAGACCAGAAATAATTTTTTAGTGTTTATTTATTTATTTTTTCTTAATATAAAATTGTGTATTAACCCACTTCATCTATTGTGCAATTACTCATTTATTCAGTATGAATCAGAATGATTTTATTCATTATTAAGTAATAACACAAAAGTAACACTATGAGTTGTGAAACGATACTAATAATACAAACTCTCACGCCGATGGCATGATTCATATCTGCGAAGTGCAAATCAAGTACATATCTTCTCTATCTAGATTTTCGCAGTTAAGCCGATCCACTAAACTGAATTGCCTTTAACAAACCAAAATGAGTCTTCTAATATCACACTGAAAAACGTTATGGCTCCTTCACCAATTTTCACATTCATTAATAAAGCAGAATAGTACGTAATACACGAATTTATACTTAGAATAAAGGCGCAGGGTTCAATTTTATCCTTAAGTCTTCCATACACCTGCCATATTTAATTATATTAAGAAAGGGGAAATGAAATTACTGGCTCACGACACATGCCAAAGTTTTATATTCCTTCAATTTGGTGGAATAGTGAAGAGTGAACGCGTCACTTCCGCTCCTCGAGGACATCTGCACCGCTCCCCGTTTTCCTTCTCAGACAATTGGAACTGCACCAGAATGACAAGGTGCGTCACAACAGCGGCTGACATCTGAAGCAGAAAGAATTACCGAAATGGAAATATATGTAAATTAGGAAAGCATCCAAAACAAACAAACACACACACACATATATCATTATATATAGACGTTCCTTACAGAGGAGGAGGAGGATATATATAACATATAGGAGGATACTAATGTCCAGCCCAAACTACAAAAGCTAAAGAGCTGAAAGTTTCAGTTTTTGTAGAAATGATGGAGAAAACTATAGATAAAATGAGACTTTTCACCTAAGTCACATGAGTTCGAATGCAGAAATTTCGAAAGTTGCGTTTTTTCCCATAAGAAAAGCATTGCGCCATTTTTGAAAATTAATTATGGGCACTTTCCGGTAAGCTAGAAAAATGAAATTTTCAGTGTTGCTATATGGCCGCAATATCTATTAGGAATTATGGTCACTTTTTCTTACAGTGTCTTGGGTTCGACTCCAGAGACCCCGGAATATCTCCCATAAGTTAGCATGGGAAAACGCAATCCAGTGTGTAGACCAATCTAATAAGTTTAGGAAGCTGAAATTTTGCGAGATTATAGAACTTTTCTCATAACCAACTATAAAAATCGAAAACTTTAAAATTGTAAATTTTAGGGGTTGTTTTAAACCCATATGAACATTAAAGTTTAATAATTTTTTTGGTACTACGGGATGAGCTAGGAAGCTGCAATTTTCGAATTATTTACATAACAGTGCATTTGCACAAATAGACATTTCAATCTCTCCATATATATATATATATATATATATATTGCGGCAACCGTTAAAAATGTTTAAATTTTAAACAATTAGAAAAATATTATTTTACTTCTAGAAGTGCTACAACTTTAAAATTTGGCTGAAATGTGTAGCATTAGTACCCCATAATGGAGCAAGTATAAAATGCTTAAAATTGCAACATTTGGTAATTATTTTAAACTATTATTTTTACATGTGGGAAAAACGAAAATCGCTGCGGAGGTGAAATCTTTAGAATTAATAGAATATTTCTAATGATGAAATATCTGTCTGAAAAATTAATGTTTTTTCAAGGTGAGATGAAATGCTTGCAGTATGCAAGCACCTTCTACTAGTATGGTATATATATGTTACTAGTAGAAGGTTCTACTAGTATGGTATATATATGTTACTAGTAGAAGGTGCTTGCATTCTGCAAGCATATTATCTCACCTTGAAAAAACATTCATTTTTCTTACAGATATTTCATCATTACAAACATTTTTTTAATTCTAAATATTCCACCTCCGCAGCGATTTTCGTTTTTTCCCTATGTAAAAATAATAGATTAAAACAATCCCCAAACCTTGCAATTTTAAGAATTTTTTACTTTCTTCATTATGGGGTACTAATGCTACACATTTCTGCCAAATTTTAAAATTGTAGCACTTCGAGAAGTGAAATAATATTATTCTAATTTATTAAATTTTAAACATTATTAACGGCCGCCGCAATATATTTATGGAAAGATTCAAATGTTGATTTGTTCAAATACACTACTCTGTAAATAACTTGAAAATTTCAGCTTCCTAGCTCATCCCGTAGTACCTAAACACTTATCTATTTGTTTAAACTTTAAGAATTTTTAACTGCCAAACAAATGAAAACATCAAAATTTGTATAATCCCTATTTCGTTTTTTACAAATTCTTCCTTTGAAAATTTTTTAGATCCGTAGCACATACATAAACCTCAATAATATGTTTAAACATTTGCGAATTATTATTGGTCAAATTTTTTAACTTTTTCAAAATTTTCTTCTTTTCTATGTATATTTTTCTACAAAAGATTTTCAAAAACTCGAACCTACAGCATATAGTTTCCAAGATAAAATTATTAAACTTTAATGTTCAAATGGGGTTAAAACAACCCCTAAAAATTAACAATTTTGACATTTTCTATTTTGATATTTAGTTATGAGAAAAATTCAATAATTTTGCAAAATTTCAGCTTCCTAAACTTTATAGATTGGTCTACACACTTGGATAAATTTTTCCCATGCTAACTTATGGGAGATATTCCGGGTATCTGGAGTCGAACCCAGGACACTGTAAGCAAAAGTAACAATAATTCTTAATAGATATTGCGGCCATATAGCAACCCTGAAAACTTCATTTTTCTAGCTTACAGGCAAGTGCCCAAAATTAATTTACGAAAATGGCGCAATGCTTTTCCTATGGGAAAAAACGCAACTTTCGGAATTTCTGGAGTCGAACTCATGTCACTTAGGTGAGTTGTCTTATTTTACCTGTTGGTAATTCCATCATATCTACAAAAACTGAAACTTTCAGCTCACTACCTCTTGTAGTTTGGGCTGGACATTAGTATCCTCCTGTTATATGTATTTTAAATGTTATATCCTCCTCTGTAAGAAACGTCTATATATAATGACTAGTAATTGGTGCTTGCATTCTGCAAGCATATCATCTCAACATAAAAAAACATTCATTTTTCATATTTCATCATTACAAATATTTTTTTAATTTTAAATATTTCACCTCCGCAGTGATTTTCGTTTTTCCCTTATGTAAAATTAATAGACTAAAACAATCCCAAAACTTTGCAATTTTAAGAATTTTATACATACTCAATTATGGGGTACTAATGCTACACATTTCTGCCAAATTTTAAAGTTGTAGTACTTCTAAAAGTGAAATAATATTTTTCCAATTGTTTAAATTTTAAACATTTATAACGGCCGCCGCAATGTGTTTATGGAGAGATTAGAATGTTTATTAGTGCAAATGATCTACCCTGTACATAACTTAAAAATTTCAGCTTCCTAGCTCATCTTGTAATGTCTAAAGAGTTATTTATTTGTTTAAATTTTATGAATTTTTAACTGCCAAACAAATTAAAATATCAAAATTTGTATAATCCCTATTTCGTTTTTTTAACAATTCTACTTATTATATATACTTATTTCAACTATGAGGCACATGCGGAAATACATAAACCTTAAAATTTGTTTAAACAATTGCGAATTTTTAGCAGCCGCATGGTTGCACTTTTTCATGATTTTCGTTTTTTCTAGACGGTTTTGCTCTAAATTCTACCTATGAAAAAAATTCGAGTCTCCAGCACATCTGGAAGTGCCTAAACATTAGTATCCTCCTATATGTTATCATTCTATATAGACGTATCTTACAGAGGAGGAGGAGGAGGATATAACATACTAGTAGTTGGTGCTTGCATACTGCAAGCATTTCATCTCACCTTGAAAAAACATTAATTTTTCAGACAGATATTTCATTGATGGAATAATATGATCCGAAGATCCTATGCAGACAGGCATAAGCTGTAAAGGTGGGAATAATTTTGAAACGAGAAAAAAGTCTGCTATGACCGGGAATCGAATAATAAAATAATATTTTTCTATTTGTTTAAAATTTAAACATTTTTAACGGTTGCCGCAATATATATATATATGGAGAGATTGAAATGTCTATTTGTGCAAATGCACTGTTATGTAAATAATTCGAAAATTGCAGCTTCCTAGCTCATCCCGTAGTACCAAAAAAATTTACTTTACAATTTACTTTAATGTTCATATGGGGTTAAAACAACCCCTAAAATTTACAATTTTAAAGTTTTCGATTTTTATAGTTGGTTATGAGAAAAGTTCTATAATCTCGCAAAATTTCAGCTTCCTAAACTTATTAGATTGGTCTACACACTGGATTGCGTTTTCCCATGCTAACTTATGGGAGATATTCCGGGGTCTCTGGAGTCGAACCCAAGACACTGTAAGAAAAAGTGACCATAATTCCTAATAGATATTGCGGCCATATAGCAACACTGAAAATTTCATTTTTCTAGCTTACCGGCAAGTGCCTATAATTAATTTACAAAAATGGCGCAATGCTTTTCTTAAAGGAAAAAACGCAACGCAACAAATTGGTAGATGCTTAGACACTATGTCGCAAGTTAAGGTGCTGAAATTTTTAAATTATTTAGAGGTTAGCCTATGCAAACGAGAAGACATTTCAATTTATCCATAAAATTGTTATTTTTGGCCGTTAAAAATTATTTAAATTTAAACAATTAGGTGTATGTTATTTCACTTCTAATTGTACTATAAATTTAAAATTTGGCAGAAATGTGTCGCATTCTTAACTTAATTTGGGAAAAGAAAATTATTTATAAAATTTCAAAAATTAGGAATTGTTTTACTCCATAATTATTCCATAAGGAAAAAAAGAAAATTGGTCCCTAGGAGAAATCTTTTGAATGAAAGAAATGTTTCCCATGATGAAATATCTCTCTAAAAAATAAATGTTTTTCGAAGGTGAGATGAAATGCTTGCAGTATGCAAGCACCTCCTACTAGTATGTTATATCCTCCTCTGTAAGAAACGTCGATATATAATGATAACATATATAGGAGGATACTAATGTTTAGGCACTTCCAGGTGAGCTGGAGATTCGAAATTATTTTCTTAGGTAGGACTTTGTGCAAACCCGACTAGAAAAAACGAAATTCATGTAAAAATGTAACAATGCGGCCGCTAAAAATTCGCGATTGTTTAAACAAATTGACAAGGTTTATGTATTTGCGCATGTGCTATGGAGTTGAAATTTTTTATAAGTAGAATTAAAAAAAAACGAAATAGGAATTATACAAATTTTGATATTTTTATTTGTTTGGCAGTTAAAAATTCTTAAAATTTAAATAAATAGATAACTGTTTAGGTACTACAGGATGAGCTAGGAAGCTGAAATTTTCAAATTATTTACAGAGTAGTGAATTTGCACAAATAAACATTTCAATTTTACCATATATGAATTGCGGCGGCCGTTAAAAATTATTTTAATTGAAACAATTAGAAAAATATAATTTTACTTATAGAAGTGCTACAACTTTAAAATTTGGCTAAAATGTGTAGCATTAGTACCTTATAATGAATGAAGTGTAAAATTTTTAAAATTGCAACATTTGGGAATTGTTTTAAACTATTATTTTTACATGTGGGAAAACGGAAATCGCTGTGGAGGTGAAATCTTTAGAATTAAAAGAATATTCGTAATAATAAAATGTCTGTCTAAAAAATGAATGTTTTTTCACGGTGATATGAAATGCTTGCAGTATGCAAGCACCAACTACTAGTGTGTATATATATATATATATAATACTTTTGTATCCATTATACATTCCTGCACGTTATATTTTTAGATCGTTTTCAATAATGTAAAACTTTGTCGTCCGTCCGTCTGTAGACATTAAACTTCTGTTTCAAGAGAGATGAAAAATTCGTTTTCGGAATGGGCAGGCACTAATGAAATATTACGATTCGCATTAGTATGAATTTCTACCGTTGTGGGCGCTAAGTTGGAAAGTGAGTAAATTTAAACTAACATTGAAAATAGTATATTTATGTTACAGTCCTAAGATTTGACATGATGTTAGGTTATTGAATACAACTGACAAAAAAATTCCAAAATCTTAAAAATTTTCCTTTTTAGAAGGGTTTTCATGCCCCATTGTTTCATCTCTATCCCGATAAGAAAAACATGGAAATCGGTAGAGGACATTATAAAATGCATTTTTAAATTAGTTAAAATTAATACAGGAACTCGAGACACAAATGATACTATAACTGAAATAATGAGGTTTAATTTGTTTTTTAGGCTTATTTAAAAACGATAATGTAATATTACGTGGCGACTTCTATGTGGAACTAAAAGAAGAAGAAAATCCTCTCGAATAACTCTTAAATCATCGATATGGACTTCATCTTGTATCGGACAGTATTTCGACGGCGGATTAGAGTAAAACCGTTGACTTGCCTCTACACCGACGATCAATTTAACATCGACATTCATTTACGAGAGCACCTTTGGCTAACATAAGCCCATCTTTATCTTTACTTCAAATCTTTCATCTTTATTAGGCTATCTTTTAGATAAATTTACATTATTTAAATACAAATACCTGTGGTATAATATAATAAAGTAGATATAATTTTGTAATTATTTTAGATGTAAATAATTCTTAGAAAAACATTGTATATTTTTTCTCAACAACTGTATATTTGAACAAACAAGTTTTTTTTCTTCGATAACGAGCATTTCATATTCGCTAGGGGAGATTTGATATACTTTTTGGAAATTTAATCAAACCATTAGGAGACCAGTAAACATAAAAGACGAGAGCGAAAAAGATAAATTGAAATTACCGAGGTGAGAAGAGTGGAGTCTAGAGGGAAGAAGCCACTCGCCGTGAAGCGAAACTTCGTATGCAGAAGTTGAATGGAGAAGAGATGAAGCTGAGAAGAAGAAAGACCGAATTAAAAGGAAAGGCACGTGACCTCACCGAACCTTAATTGTTAAATCTTTTCGACTGCAAAGTAAAGATAGACGCGCAAATGAATGTTATTGGCTATGTCCACGCTCGACCAGGCCCTCTCCAACAACCGTTACATCAACATCAAACATTTTCTGTTTGAATTGCGTTAATAAAATTTGATGTTAGGAATTAACAACAGCATCTCAACAATGAACGAACATTTCGTTTTCTCAAAACGTGAGTCTTCTTTACGAAACACTTAAGTAGAATTAAAGATGGATTCCTACCTCTCTTCTCGCTCGAAGATCTTTGACCTTCAATATAACAAGTGAAACCAGCTCTCCGGTTCGATCAGCCTTATTGCCGCGTTGTGGCAGAAGCGATGACCAGTCAGACAGAAAATGAAAAAATGCAAAAATACAAAAATCAACACAATAAGAGGAAATACGATTTATCCATTTTCAATGTTCTTTAGCTCGTGCATTTGTCAATAGCCGCCTTATTATTGCTGGTACTATTTGCATTGCATCGTGACGTAATGTACATTCGTAAAATGCGATTCGCACCCAAATCATGATAAATCATCTATAATTAAATGTTAACACGTTACGTAAACAAGCGACATTCATATTTCACATAAAGAAAGTTTTCCCGTTGAAAACTAGCCGCATTATTTAGAAGATTTAAATAATTTTAAATACGTCTTTTTTGTATAACTGATTGATACAAAACTGGTTTTATCTTTGGGATAACACCGCGTGTATTACCATATGCCAACTTACTCCGGCAGAAGTATAAGTAGAAATTGATAGTAAAATTTTAATGGCAGAACTGCTTATTTTGAGTAACAACAATAAACTTGAAACTAATTTAAAAGATACAGCTTTAAGATTATAAAAATATAACGTCGTCTCAATCGTCAAAATACTTCGCGCGTATACTTGGTAGAATTCTTCGTCTTCTGCGAGTATAAACGTAGACGCCAGGGCGTAGCAGTGAATTTGCTATAGATACTCGCAATTTGTACAAAATGTTCTGAAATCCTCATGTAAGACGCGCAGTCCCTTTGTTATCGGCATTTTGGGAAAAAAAAGGTGCACGCGGTACACGAGTAAACACGCAATCAAATATCGAAGAAAAATTACAACAGGTTTGCTGAAATTCATAAAAATGAAAACAACTTATGACGCCTCCCTTCCTCCGCAATGCCCGACACGCCGACTAAGCCGCCTCGATTCCCACTGGCGCGTAGCCTGCGGTAGACATTCCAAGAGATCTGCAGGAAAATACTGCGCTGAATCCTAGTTTCGTTCACATTAAGTACATATGCCTTTAAGATCCGCTAACTGCAAAAATACTTTAATATATATAGATCCTGTATATTATGCATTATTATTTTAAGCTCAATTGGTGATAAAATCGACAATGAAAAAAACGTGAATTCCACATAAATATATTTCACCCGACCAAGGTTTCGTTGCAGATCAACATCATCAGGTGAAAATACAAAATTTAGCCGAGTATAATATATTGTTCAATTCTAATCATCCTGTATTAATATCTTTTGCTGGCTCCGATATCGTTATAAATAGCTGCTTCTTACATATATAGGATACATGATCCACAGAGGGTCCGCGCTATAAGTTGTTTTGCACTTAAGTCGTTGACTTTTTGAGGAACTAAACGTAAAAATTCCCCGCTCTTACGTCGTTTTTCCACTTAAGTGACCGAAAAACGTAAAAAAAGGGTCGCTCCCCGCTCTAACGTCGTTTTCAGCTTCTGTCGTCTAGTTTGTTTATAAATTGTGTTGATTCAAATTTCGTGGCTGTGCCGCCATAATGGCTATGCTCACCCAGCATTCTCTACGACGTTGTTCTCATTCTGGTCAGCTGCGCCGCTCTGCCATTTCGGTCTCCGTAAAATTTTCTGACTTTATCGTGGATTAACCTCACCATCTTTGTGATCATGAGTACTAAGCGTGTCGCTAGTCCAAGTGGTGAAGCTAAGAGAAAGCGTGGTAGTATTGCGCTTGATGTTAAGATGGATGGAATAAAGCGTAGCTAAAATCGTGAACGTGCAGTGCACGCTATTTGAATCTTCCTCCAACTAGTGTGCGTACCATTGTGAAAAATGCGGAGTATGCATGCACTAAAAACTCCTATAGATAATTTCGTGTGTCTGGACGGGGTCTGAATGTCTATTAGACAAATTCGTAGCTGTACTGAACTCCTTTGATATTGTTATAAATTTCACTCGTGAAAAAGAAGTCATTGTGTCCTTTAACTTCTTGGAATTAACAATTTTCATTAAGCAGGAATTTGATTTTTCTATCTTTCGAAGGTACTCCTATACTAATCATTTTATCCAATCTAGTTCAAGGCACCTCTCTCAACAATTAGCCGTTTTCATTCATTGTTGCACAGTTTGGTTAATATTCCTATGTCCGAGTCAGAAAAACCGAATTAAATACGATAAAACACATTTTTATCAATAACGGTTACTCCAGTAAAATAATTGGTAGTTTGCGCAATAAAAAACAAGTCAAACGCTATTAAAGCATTTATGGTTCTCCTCCACTTTCAGATTCAAAACTGCAATGGCATAGATTATCATTTCTTGGAAACATTTTCCTTTAGTTAACAAATTATAAGACAGAATAATAACAGGCTTTTTACATAATTTAGTATGCCGAACGAATGGAAAAATGGAAACCTTTGAAAAAAGCGATATGTACAAACTTCAAGTCAGAGATTGTAACGCGATTTATGTAGGGTGGAAAGGCAGACATTTCAAAATTAGAATTTATGAACATATACAGTGCTTGATCAAAAATAAAATCACTTCTCATTTTGCCAAACATTTGTTAAGCTGTAATCATAATAGTGATTTAACCCCAATCAAACTCCGTCTTGAAAATCAAGGACAAAGAGTCGATATTTTGGAACAAGTTGAAATATTACAATATGTAGCTTCCCCTGATTTCCAAGTAAAGAAGTAATGCCCACTCTCCCCTACTGGATATCTCAGTTATATGCTGCGCCAGGGAATAAACAACTTTGCAACAGCTGCAGATGTACGGAGACATAATGTCGCACAAGAACTTTTGTGGCCTTTTATTTATCGCATATATAAGACGTTGCCCCTCCTGGTGTTCTTTGTAAGAGCAGGCAAATGCCGGCACCAGGTTTCCCTCCTCCCTTCTGTGTGTGTCCGGTGTGGAAGGCAACGGGAAACCACCACACATGTATATTATATATATATATGTATATATATATATATATATATATATATATATATATATATATATATATATATGTATATATATTAATTAATTGGTAGGACCTGTCGTATGACAGAACACGAATGAATGAATGAATATCAATAAATATAAGGAAAGCATCACTCCTTTATGAGATTACGAAACAGCAAAAAACTAGGCATATCCATATCACTTAAGTATCTATCCGATCGAAGTTTAAAAAAAAAATGCAATTGCGTCAAGTAAAATTAATAACAAAGTAATTTAAATTGTTGTTGCATTACCTGACTAATGGTTTGACTTAACAGCGCATTTTTAATTTAAAAAAAGTTCATTATTAGATAAGAGAAGAAATAATAACATATTAAAAATCTTGTGCTGAAATGAAATCATTTAATTGTATCGAAATATATTTATATCGTCCAAACAAATTAATAAACAGATTTAAATCCATTTGGTTACACGGATTTCCAATTATCAGCAGCTCTTTCGTTTGATAAAATGTTTCACCTTGAATTTGAAAGCTTCAGTCATTAATACGATAGGGAAATTAGTCAATATAAAATATAACAAAATAAAAGAGGATAAAAAGCCATTCCAAGATACAAAGTACACATAAAAATATGGAGGATGATTACCTCTTTGTACAAATCCTCACAGGCTGACACTACGAGGATTAATGAACTTAAAACAAATAACACCCATAAGGAAGAAGTTATCGCCGTAAAAATATCTTTTTCGTCGATCGCACTGTATATTCCGTAATCGGACAAGCCGTAGAGACTGAAAGTGACGTTGAAAATGTTAAATATTCCGAGTAGCAAAGTCGTAAATCCATAAACGGCTCTCATGACCCTAAAAATGTTACGCGTGTGAATTTGAAGCTTCCTAATGCGCAGAATACACTTCGCGGAGCAATTTACATCGCCTTTCCACGAGTCAGGAGAGCGGAGATCGGTCAAGCATAGCCGAGTAGGATGCAAGCCACGTATCTCAACGTTCAAGTTAGTCACGCATCGGCCGAGAAGAGTAACTGTGACGTAGAACATCCACACTTGCAGCATGTGTACCACATACCAAAATATCATGCCGACCATGTTTTGGAAACCAAGCGATAGAATTCCAAACCTATCGATAACCCTCCACAATATGAGGCCGAAATTGCAGACGGCCAAAGAGAAGCAAACCGTTTGAATCCAAAGTGATTTTCGCATTCGGTCCAAACCGATCGCGGCAGGATTGGAAATGTGATCGTCGAACTTTGAGAGTTCCAGGAAAATCTTCCTAACTTTCGATTGCTTGAGGAGAAACATCCATCCCGAAGCGACGCCTCCCATCATCTCGAATGACATCCACCCAGTGTTTATCAACGTGGACATACGCGATGTAGTTCCATATTTATATGACTCAAACAGCAAAAGGACGGCCGAGAGGACGGTGGAGCAGGCTAAGATGGCGTGGAGGGCGAAATTGCAAGCGGCGATTATAGCGGAGGTGGTGCCCTCGCGCCTTTGAAGCGGGAATGGGGCGATCCCCGAAATCCTGGCCAGTCGCAGGAGTGGAGCCACGGCCCAGAACACGTCCTTCGCCCTGCCACCCTCTTTTGTCATCCTGCGATTCGAGGTCTTCTGGAAATGGGCGGTCGCGCGCTCGTCCGACTTCAGTAAATTATTATTTAATCCGCTTTTGTCGACCTGTGTACATAAAAATAGGAGCAAAATGCAACGAAAATGTGACGGGCGCTCAATTTTGCCGCGATCGAAAGAACGAAAATATTTATTCATCGGAGCGCCAGTATTCTGCGGCATTCATTTTCCTTGGAGGTTCTGCAGTGCCGTTGAACGAAACGGGCGACTTGATGGAGCATGGCCAAACTTTGAGGAAATATTCGAAATAACGTATTTTCTACGTAAAATTACTCCAAGGAGAGCCCTCCTCACCTCTCCTCCTCCCCTCTCCACTTCCCCTCTCCCTTCCTCCTCCCCTCATCATCCTTTTCCACCATTTCTGCACCCTCCTCCTTCCTTCTCTTCCACCCTCCTCCTCCCCACTTCTCCTCCCATTCTCTGACTTCCTCCACTACCTCCTCCCCCAACCTCCCCCTTTCACCTCCTCCTCCCCTCTTCACCTCCTCTCTCCACTTCCCCTCTCCTCCGCCCCTCTCCCTTCCTCCTCCCCTCATCTTTCTTTTCCACCCTTCCTGCACCCTTCTCCTCCCCTCTCCTCCTCCCATTCTCTCCCTTCCTCCACCACCTCCTCCCTCAACCTCCCCATTTCCAACACTAACGGTAAAATGCCACTGAAGACGACTGCTTTGTAACCGAAATGCGCACCTGGTTTTCTTAAACTTGCCGTGGCTATTGGAGATACTTGAGATAAGAAATTTTCTCAATTTTGTGTGTGTGTGTATATATATATATATATATGTATATATATATGTATATATATATATATATATATATATATATATAGAACACGAATGATGATGATATATATATATGTCTCTATCATCATTGGTAGTCTGTCCGTAGACAGGTCTGTGATTATTCGTGGTTGCACATGGCTCTCCGCTGTCCTCTTCATATCTTGATAACTGTCTTTTCCTTTCAAATCGTCTACTAGCTGAAACCTTTTCCTACCTCTTTCCCTTTTTCCATCTAGTTTTCCTTTTAACACGTCTTTAATCATACTCTCTCTCCTCAGGTAATATCCAATCCAGTTTACCTTAATCTTTCTAATAGTCTGTATAATCATTCGCTTCTCTCCTACTCTTCGTCGTTATTCATCCTATCTGTATATTTTATCTTCAACATTCTTCTCCAAGTCCACATTTCAAAGCTTTCCAAGTATTTGATGTCATTTTTCCTTAGTGTCCATGTTTCTGCCCCGTACAAAGCTATACTCCATACATAGCGTTTTATTAACTTCTTGCGGATATCTTCCCTTTTATTCCCCGTAAATAGGTGTTTCTTTCTTCTTAAAGCCGCTTTTGCTTTTCCTATTCTAGTCCTGATCTCATCCGCACATTTTGCTTCACTTGTTATGATGCTTCCAAAGTATTTATAGTCTGATACACACACGCGCACACAAACACACGCACGCACGCGCGCGCACAAAGCACACGCACGCACGGAAAAGTTATTTTGAAATTACAGATACAACTTACAGTGAGCACTTTCTTGCGTAGTGTTCTCTGTGTTTTTTGAAGTCCTTGTGACGAGCTTCCTGTGACCCAGACAACTGTCCAATAGGAAGAATTGCAGAAGGTATCATTTCTGGACTATGGATCAGTATTTTGTGAAAGGAAGCAGGCATGTAGTACCAGAGGTGGAGAGAAACAAAAAGATGTGCAGTTTCATGGGCGTACTTGCAAAAAGTCTCCGTGTTTATTTCATACCCACTAGAAAGTGTTCGCAGAATGACTCCAAAGCAAACAATGAGTGCCTCACTAATCCCGGTAATTAATGAGGTCGTTGTTGGGTCCTGAAAGAAACGACTAGCAGTATTTACGTCGTTCGTCGTCCCACTCCCTCCTGGTTTTGGGAGATCCACTAACAAGACCATTTTATTTTTGAACTTCTCCTGAATGAGTTTCTTGTTGGAGTTGTGTCCACTATTTCTTGGACAAGTTGGCCTGCTACTTCATATCCTGTTGCTCGAAGATTCATTTGAGCAGCGTAGGACAACTCTGGAGCTGTCATGGACTGCCGCAGTCTCGCTTTTCCTCCTTTTTGTTCGGGAAATGCTCTCAACTTGTGTTTTGCTAGGACGCCCTGTACGAGTGCATGGCTGTTGATCACGTTTGGGCAGAGTAATTTCCTGGTTTAGCCAGTTTAAGTTGTCCTTCTGGAATCGATCTTTTAATCTGTGACTGACTTTCCATCTACGAAACACTTCACTGCAATAACGCGATACAGCCTTAGTAACTCGCTTTTTATATTCCTTCTCCTCGTCACCAATTTTCAGTACATTGAAAACGTAATTACGCAAACTTTCAATTTCTTCACTCTGTCCTTTACCCTCTTTCTCTTTTAGAACGTTAAAAAGTTCTCTCCTAGTTGGCCTGAACGCCATCGTATAGAAAACACTGTAAAACGAAAAAGATATTCTTGGAGTAATCTCGATTTGATTACAGAGCATATTAACATAGCACGATTCGAAACAACTAATAGGTTATTAAATTAGTGTACGACATATTTAACAACCATTAACGGCAAAATCCAATGCCGATTAATTGTCTAATGAGATTGCGGCAACAATGTAGTCTCCGGAGAAGTGTACCCCAAACAGAATAAAATTAAAAATAAACCTATTATTGCTTTTTCCATCTCGAGAGCCATACTTTGCAAAATAGGAAAATAATGTTGCGTATCTTCAAATTAGGTTGAACTTCTTGCTGAATGCAAGCACATATTACTAGTGTTTTGATTTTCGTTCTTGTATTAATTCAACTAAAGGAATAAGGAAAAACGCGAACTTACCTGTTGGATTCAAGGTTCTGTGAGTCGATGGTGGGTGACGGCCCAAAAGGAAATTCTCTCAAACCTTGAGTATCGGCAAGGCACTTTTCTTCTTTTTCAAGGGATGTGTCTCACCCGCTAACTCGAGGTGAACTGATTAAACACATTTAAGTCTATGCACGTACGTGATATGGGTGACGTCATTATTCCGCGGCGACTATACCCGTATCCCTTACGTACGTCAGTTCAGTTTATCAGCTGTCATCTTCAACAATGTTAACAATTTTTGTAAGCACTTGGTAACGGAGGCTCTGATGGAAGCGTCAGTCGCAAATCAGCGAAAACACGTTCTGCTTCGGATAATCTCGGTGTACTGTTAGTGCATCATGGAGTTTAAAAACAATTAGGGCAAATATGTGCTGCCAACTTTTTCTCCCCCTTCATTTGCATGAATTAAGGAAATAAATGTTCCAAAAAAATCAGCCGGGACTCGTCGGGAACTTTTTATATGCCCATAGATGTGATTCATGCATAAGTTTTTTCTACATTTCGCATTAAGATATGAAATCGAATTTTTTTCACATTTTCATGATTATAAAAGAAAGATATTTTGCACATCGTATAATAGATTCATCAGGCTACCTAATAAATCGTGCCGAAGAGCTGCCATCTTTTTCTCGTAAAATATTTGAGCTATGAAAATTTCAAACCATACTATGTCAAAAAAGTCGCAATAAACCGGAGAGATCACATTAAAAGTTTACGTGTTTATAAAGGAAGAACTATGTCAAAACTTTTAAGGACAGATGTTTTAAATTATAGTTTGATCATTTGTTATTCATTGTGCAAAGCTTTTTAAAGAGATTTTGGAGTTTGAAAAAATGACTTTTGGCCAGCTTTTTCGAATTTGATCACACTGTGCAATGGGGACAAGTTACAGGAAGTCATTTGGAATTATCATATACGTTGATCCTTCTGCTCGTTCACTCAGATAATGACAAAAGTTTAAATTTCCCATTTATAACTATAGCTATTATTTTAAACAAATAATAAGTCTAATGAGGCAGTCGCTGGTGGAAGAAATCAAGAGAAAATCCTGACCGGGTCCGAATAAGGTTGTAATAAGCGGTCTCAAGGTCTGACCAACCAGTCGTCTGATTAACTGAACTAATCAGATAATTCAATTTCGCATATTAGTTGGTAAATTATTCTACGCAATGCCGAAAAACATTACTCAGGTTCAATCCAGTTTTAAAATAGACTTTTTGATTCGCTTTCTAGCAAATGCCATATATTAGACACATTAGTACATATTATAAAATTTAATACCCGAAAAAGGTAAAGTAACTAAGCACAAGAAATCAACAAATACAAACAAAATAAAACGACTCTGAAGAAGACTATAAGTTTTTTGTAATAATATACCTCACTTTTGTGAACATTAAATTTTATAACATGCAGTTCCACGGAACTACGGCTTCTTCGGCCTATTACAGTGGTATGAAGCATATATGGAATACAACCTCTTAAGGTTTTAGTAAACCGCACAACATGAGCACACGTCTTACCGCTTCATTAAAGTCTTGCTTTATTTATTATTTGAATCACCCGTCCACCAGCACTATTCGCGCGAAGGGGCGCAAGAAGATCCTCAAATAATTTCAAATGGAACGACGCAAAGGAGACGATCATCAACCGCTCTAACTCAGAGATTGTCATCCTTTCTACTGATGATGGAGATAACTCCGTTGGCAGCAAAAGGGCCGGGGAAAAAGGATGCGCATTTCGCATACAAAGCGACCGATCTCAGCGGTAATTCGTCGTTTGCCGATTCCATTAAGCTTTTGCAGCTGATCATTTCCGAGGGTGACTGCTCCAGAGCCCAAATCTGTAGCTTATGTTTCCAACCAATACATTGGCTACGGTTGTTAGTGATAGCGTCGTTAAGTCGGGAAGGGATTCGACACTCGAGCAAACGTGCAGTACGAATAACAATGACTCTAAGGTATCGCCAAATTCGAAGGCAATCAGTATTAGTTGCGATAAATTGAAAGCTTAAAAAATGGGTAATTTTTAATCGTCAACCTGTTTGGAGATTCCGTCGCATGCGCTGATGACGTGAAATATCCCGGCGAGCAAAGTGGCGGTCCAGACGAGCGGGACAGCGGGACTGCGTGTCGCGTTCTGGAAATCCATCTCTCCCAGACTGAAGAGGATCGTGAAATAACTCAGAAAAGTCGAGTTCAAGAAAACGTACGCGATCACCAGAACGATGGTTCGCCCGTAAATGCGAACAGCCGCTCTGCAAAGGCGATTTATTCTAATGTGGAGCGAAGACCAAATTCCGACGTGAATGGACAGGCGGCAGGAGAAGGAGCCGATAGCCGCTCTCTCCCTCGAACACTTCCGGATCTCGTCGTTCAGACGACGCAGCCGTTGGAGGATCGGGAGCAGGAGGACGTGAAACTGCATCATTAAAACGAGGATGACGAAGGACCAATAAGCCAGCAATGCTTGGGCCAAGCCGTCGGTAAAATAATTGTGGACGATCGACACGTAGGCTAAATTGAACATAAAAAGTGCGTAAACGGCGAAGACGAAGAACAGTTTGCCCTCTACCGTTCTTCGGATGCGATCCGGTTCTAAGTCTCTCCTCGATTTACGTTCGCATTTCTTCATTTCTCGGATGAGACTCTCGGCATCGGAGTGACGAAGCAGAAATAATGCGACGCTCAAAACTCCTATCAGATCTCGGAGAGACGAAGAAAATGTGGACATGAGCCGAATGACGAGAGATCGCAAGTACTTGTGTCTTCGACGCTCCGTGAAGGGAGAGGCTGCCGCCGTGATCGCGGCAGACAGGCCGAAGACAGCGACGCTGAATCTTAGCGGCCACTTGGAAGGCTTACGGTGGCGACATATCGCAAAAGGAGCCACGCCCATCGCCCTGCTTACCAGCATCAGTGGCCTCACGGCCCAAAATAAATCTCTTTTTCCTTTTGAAGCCATTTTTAACCGAACCAAGAGACGTGTTGCGCTCCGTGGAAAATTGTTCGAATGGTGATTTTTCTGAAATCGAGGAAGTGGATCGATTTTAGCATTTCCGGTAAATTTATCGATAATGTCACCCAAGTTTGTTGGAACGTTCGCAGAAGAAATTCTGCGTTAATCATAGGTTGTTATAATAGGTGAGGCAAAAAGATAAAGACCCTCTATTAGCTAAGTCAGTGGTGCGAAACCCGTGTCCTGCGAGCCTTTCTCGGATAATCCGCGAAGCCTTTAAATATTTTAAGACAGTTGCGCCCAAACTTTTCCGTTTGAGGGCCACGTAACTAATGCTGCACTTATCGCGAGCCGCATACGGAAAATAAAGGGTTTAGTTGTGGGTCAATATTAACTGATTTTTTATAAGTATATTTACCTGTTATGTAAACCTTATGTTATGGGAGCGAAGAAAAACCTCATGGAGGGCCGGAGGATGATACATTTCGGGCTGGATGCGGCCCGCGGACCTTAGTTTGTACATTACTGAGTTATCTTACTATATATTTTCGAGTGAAGCTGTATGCCTGTGTGCGTGCGTATGAAGCCTCAAATACATTGTACGGAAATTAGGTTAACGAAAAGCAATGAAACATAAACTTCAATAGCATTTTAAATATTAAAATCATCGCGCGAATATGAGACTTGGACCAGACAACGCCTAAAAGAATGAAAATTTATTTTCCTGCCGCCGATTTATAACTACGCGTCGAACCAACCAGAACTGGCGTTAATTGTTTAAGAAGAATCGCCACCCTCTTCTTGCTTTAAGTTTTCAAGGAGAGAAAGTGCTTATCGCAAATGAGCGCTTGACTAAAAGATATGCGTTCATCTGAAGGCTTGAAATCAATCAAATCTCCATTTTTTTCTAACAAATTACTACATGATTGTGTGAGTTCCTTTGCAATTACTGCAGTGGCTGATTCAATAAAACTTTTCATTTTTTCTTTATTTAAAAGAATTGTACAAATTGTAGAAATTGTGAAGTTAAACTCACGTGAAATGTCGATTGGACGTTCATTTTTTTCAAAACACTGAATCATTTTAAGGCTTTCCTTGATAATTTAGGAATATTTCCTGCACTTTTATCGCCTTCACTCAATTTTATTTCCCTGCCGTTATTTATTTAAATTATTTCCCCCTATTTATCGTTAAATATTTATTTTGCACTGGAAATAAATCAAAATAGTTATGGCGCATGACAATTGAACTGATCAAGTCGAAAATGAAAATCTCGGATGGTGATTGGCCAGCGCAAATGTAAACAAAAGTATAAAGCGAAACCTAAAAAGGCAGGCAGTGCACAGTATTATAAATTTGAATTGCAGTAGAGTATTTATATTTTATTTTTTTAGAATTTCTCCGAAATAAAATTTGTCCCGAGCTGCCAATTGCACTATATCTAAATTTCACTAAACGAGGAATGACTGCATCAATATAAATATTAAAAAACAGTTTGTAAAGAGCTATGTTTGAAGTGTCGCTTTATATGGCTAGGAGAAATTGAAGATTTGAATAAGAGGCTTTTAAAACATGGTGATGGAGATGTCCTGTACGGAAAGGGATTTTGCAAAGCACTAGGGATGAAAAAATGCCAATTTATGTAATAATAAAAAAGAGGATAAAAAATAGCCATATCCTGTGACAGAATAGAATTGTCAAATTGATAGTGGAAGGAATGGCAGAAGGAAAAGAGATAAGAGAAAAACTTAAATTGCAATAAAAAACACACAACAGGATATCGGCATCACTTCATATAGAGCAGTGTTTCTCAACTAGTGGGCAGCGAATTTCATGTGGGCCGCATAAGGATTTGAAGTGGGTCGCAAAAGAATTTAAGTGTCTAGGGAGGTAACTAGGGAAGATCCTGGGGGGGGGGGGGGGCTGCCCCCATTTATAAATCCTCAGACTCCCCTTGTCCCACCTGCTGAATACTATATTAAAAAATGAATTAATATAGTATTTTGTTTTAATTCTTAATATACAATTACCTTCTATTTTTGTGACAAGTGCAGCAAAAAAAATTAAAACATTTTTTCATATTATTATTTTAAATGTATTTTTAAAAATTTTGGTGTGCACCTCAAAATATTTTTACAGCCATCCTGGCCATCCTACAGCATATGCTGGCCCCCAGAGTTGGAATGCTAGTTACGGATCTATTGAAAGCTAATGGCACCTGCGCACAAACACGAATTCAGCATGGAAGAGTCCATTCTCGAAAGCGAGCTACGCGGGGGTGAGGGTATATACGCATGGGATAATCAGTCATTCTCGTTTGACTGTCGCCTAGTGCCTTCGCAGCCGATCTTTCTGCTTCCCTTCACTAAACTTCAGTTGTTTCGTTATTATCCACTCGTTATTTCTTGTAATTGTTCATTTGCTTTGCAGTTATTGATTTTTGTTTTCATTCCCGTTATTGCTTCTCGTTTTTTGTTGTAAGAGTTGATTGCTGTTTTGTTTTCACGTTTTTTCGTTGCTTATTATCGTTGTTCTGATTGCTGTTTTGTTATCCAGTATTAGTTATTCACTGTTACTCTTTGATTCGTTTTCCTTTGTTATTTTGTATTGTTAGCCGTGATTTTTAATCTTATTATCATGGATACAGTTCCGTCCCCTTCCAAGTTAGGGAATAAAAAAATGATCCATGGTCAAGTACTAGAAATCATTCATAATGTTTTGATGTTTATGAAGAAAGAAGCAGCGGAAGGGATCACTATTCCTATTAAAAGTGTTGAGACACTGAAAGCGAAGCAAGTGAGGAGGATTAGTTTCAGTTGTGTAGTAGTTAGTGTTTTTTTGTGTATTGTTTTCAGTATTCGCCGATTCGTATACTCGTCGTATAACTAATATGTAACACAGAATAAGTTGCTTCCATTGTAATGTATTGAACGCTTTCGATGTTGCATTGCATGTAGTGCAAATAAATGTTGGCGGATAACCAATAACTTTAATTTTCGTCTTTCAAAATGTCCCTATTCCCCAATTTGTAAAAACATACTTTTTAATCGCGTAAGCACCGCCAATTCAAATGACTTGCATGTCCCGCAGAGCTCCGCTCAATTGTTTCACTTTCTATTAAGCTTTCCCCCTCCACAACCACCTTCCCCTACATCACGTGACTCTTCGCGCATTTAGGTGCCATAAGCTTTCAAATCTGTACGTCCCTGGATGGGCCACAAAAGGATATGAGGTGGAACAGAAAAGAATTTAAGGTGGGCCGAAAAAAAATTTGAGCAGTCTAAATCAATTTCATGTACCAAGAAGATGAAGCGAAAAAACTGCTAGATTGCAATTTGTTTCGGTAAGACGTAATTAGGGTGAAATGAGCGAGGGTCACGCCGAAAATATGCCAAGAGATGGGTCCAGCTATAAGCAACCGTTCTCACCTAGTTTGCTTTCGCATTGCATTTGACTCTATGCTACTTTCCTAAACTTTACGTTACAAACAAGCAAGACCCAACATCACAATGTCACCGCATGAAATCTGGGCAACATGTACTTCGAGTTCGCGTGCATTAAAAATAGGGTTCTCATTGCAAAGGCACCATAAAATAAATAAATCTGAATATCTGAGATTTTTAATTTTATTGAGCTTCGGTTGGAATTTTTTCTTTTCAAGTTTCTCTTAAATTTTCAATGAAACTATCTTGGATATCTCAATTTGAAAATTTTGTAGTAAAATTCATTTCGAGTATCGCAATCGTTTCCTGTAAAATTCTATAAGGATTCATTAGAATCGACAATTGCTGTATTTAATAAAGTAAATAATATTAGCCAATTTTGATCATCATCCGCAACTTGTGCGTTTATATGTGCATTCCTCAATCTTATTTCTACATAGATCCCACCGTAACCGCCTTCCCTGCTCTTTGGAGCGTGCTTGCATACGCGGAATTATTAATGGCATTCGATCGACGCATATACGGACGACGTCCGCACGCCTCTTCTGGATAAAATACTCCGGATTACGAGTTCACTGGAAAATCGAAAAACGTCGCGTGTGTTTGCTAAGAAGGCCGACCTTATACCGATCGCCCCTAATAGTCATTCTAATCACGCGTCGAGGAATTCTTCTGTCGTATTCGGAACGCCAATACCATGATCTATTGTTGTATTTCCACTCACAATGAAAATTGACTCATATTTTTGGGATATTTTTCATCTGCTAAGTTGTTTAGAATCGAGATGTCAACACTAGACTCTGGTCCTTTGTCGTTTTTATTCTTTCCTTGGAAATGGATGGTAACGAACGCGAGATACAGCTTCATTTCAAAATTGCTGCAATCCCATGACGAACTGTTTACGTCAATGGTGCCCAACCTATTTACATGCCATTGGAGGCTGCGGTTGAAGAAATTAGAAATGCTTTTATAACGCGGGAAAATATGGCCACGTGCACTACCATGACCGAATGGAAAATTTAACTTTCAATTTTAGCTGGCTTGTAAATTGTATTACAAACTTTAGTTAACTCCGGGAAGAGAGAGGACTCGACGTCCCAATTGAATGGCGTCGCCGCGCACACTCTTCAAAGCGATCGGTTTCCATAAGAAAAAACACTTGAGCTACTTGAAGTAGTTCCAATGCGTTTTTTATTCAAGGTAAAGAGTAAATAACTCTCGATAACTGTCCTTAGATATTGTTGTTTAAAACATTGATCTCTTTCCTTCATATATAATGAAAACAAGTCCATTAGGAAATATTATCACGGTGTTGCTTTTACACATGGTAACACGAAAAGTTATGAGAGAGCTTCACATCGCACTTTACTTGATTCTCCCATGTGCATCTTTATACGAAACCAGTCGATGACAAGGCTTCATTTAATATGAATGTCGCCAGTCGAGAGAGGGGCTGGTCATTTTGTCGTCAAATTTAAGCGGAGGCGCTCCCAAGTGCTGCTTTTTCCAAACAATTGAAACTGCGCAAGTATGACCAAGACGGTAACTATGGTAGCACTCATCTGTGGGCACAACAAATATTCAAAAATGTTTTATTGGAGATTCTGCATTTTAAAGTATACCTACGTGTATACGCGTATAAAAAATTATTTTTGGAATCTTTCGTGAGCAATGGAAATCATGAGATAAACTACCTTTTAAGGATATTTATTTATAGGATGTAGTGGAATAAAGAGTTTACTTAATAGAAAGTGTTGAGGTTATTTTCACGCAATAGAGTGATGGATCCTGCTTTTCTATTTTATTCAAGTACAAACGAAAATTAAAAATAATCATTCGCCCATTTTTCTCAAATGCTTATAATGTTTAAATAGCCATCACTTAAGAATAGAGATAGAAGGATTTCACCTGTAGATAACCTCAAAATATTATTATTTATCAATTTTATCCTTAATACACCTGCCATATTTAATTATATTAAGAAAGGGGAAATGAAATTACTGGCTCACGACACATGCCAAAGTTTTATATTCCTTCAATATGGTGGAATAGTGAAGAGTGAACGCGTCACTTCCGCTCCTCGAGGACATCTGCACCGCTCCCCGTTTTCCTTCTCAGACAATTGGAACTGCACCAGAATGACAAGGTGCGTCACAACAGCGGCTGACATCTGAAGCAGAAAGAATTACCGAAATGGAAATATATGTAAATTAGGAAAGCATCCAAAACAAACAAACACACACACACACATATCATTATATATAAAAGCTAAAGGGCTGAAAGTTTGTTTTTGTAGAAATGATGGAGAAACCTATAGATAAAATGAGACTTTTCACCTAAGTGACATGAGTTCGAATCCAGAAATTCCGAAATTTGCGTTTTTTCCCATAAGAAAAACATTGCGCCATTTTTGTAAATTAATTATAGGCACTTGCCGGTAAGCTAGAAAAATGAAATTTTCAGTGTTGCTAGATGGCTGCAATATCTATTAGGAATTATGGTCACTTTTTCTTACAGTGTCTTGGGTTCGACTCCAGAGACCCCGGAATATCTCCCATAAGTTAGCATGGGAAAACGCAATCCAGTGTGTAGACCAATCTAATAAGTATAGCAAGCTGAAATTTTGCAAGATTATAGAACTTTTCTCATAACCAACTATAAAAATCGAAAACTTTAAAATTGTAAATTTTAGGGGTTTTTTAACCCCATATGAACATTAAAGTTTAATAATATTTTGGTACTACGGGATGAGCTAGGAAGCTGCAATTTTCGAATTATTTACATAACAGTGCATTTGCACAAATAAACATTTCAATCTCTCCATATATATATATATATATATATATATATATATATATATATATATTGCGGCAACCGTTAAAAATGTTTACATTTTAAACAATTAGAAAAATATTATTTTACTTCTAGAAGTGCTACAACTTCAAAATTTGGCTGAAATGTGTAGCATTAGTACCCCATAATGAAGAAAGTGTAAAATGCTTAAAATTGCAACATTTGGTAATTATTTTAAACTATTATTTTTACATGTGGGAAAAACGAAAATCGCTGCGGAGGTGAAATCTTTAGAATTAATAGAATATTTCTAATGATGAAATATCTGTCTGAAAAATTAATGTTTTTTCAAGGTGAGATGAAATGCTTGCAGTATGCAAGCACCAACTACTAGTATGTTACATCCTCCTCCTCTGTAAGACACGTCTATATAGAATGATAACATATAGGAGGATACTAATGTTTAGGCACTTCCAGATGTGCTGGAGACTCGAATTTTTTTCATAGGTAGGATTTAGAGAAAAATCGTCTAGAAAAAACGAAAATCATGAAAAAGTGCAACAATGCGGCTGCTAAAAATTCGCAATTGTTTAAACAAATTTTAAGGTTTATGTATTTCCGCATGTGCCACAGAGTTGAAATAAGTATATATAATAAGTAGAATTGTTCAAAAAACGAAATAGGGATTATACAAATTTTGATATTTTAATTTGTTTGGCAGTTAAAAATTCATAAAATTTAAACAAATAGATAACTTTTTAGACATTACGAGATAAGCTAGGAAGCTGATATTTTCAAGTTATGTACAGGGTAGATCATTTGCACAAATAAACATTCTAATCTCACCATAAGCATATTGCGCCGGCCGTTATAAATGTTTAAAATTTAAACAATTGGAAAAATATTATTTCACTTTTAGAAGTACTACAACTTTAACATTTGGCAGAAATGTGTAGCATTAGTACCCCATAATTGAGTATGTATAAAATTCTTAAAATTGCAAAGTTTTGGGATTGTTTTAGTCTATTATTTTTACATAAGGGAAAAACGAAAATCACTGCGGAGGTGAAATATTTAAAATTAAAAAAATATTTGGAATGATGAAATATGAAAAATGAATGTTTTTTTATGTTGAGATGATATGCTTGCAGAATGCAAGCACCAACTACTAGTCATTATATATAGACGTTCCTTACAGAGGAGGATATAACATTTAACATACATATAACAGGAGGATACTAATGTCCAGCCCAAACTACAATAGGTAGTGAGCTGAAAGTTTCAGTTTTTGTAGATATGATGGAATTACCAACAGGTAAAATAAGACAACTCACCTAAGTGACATGAGTTCGACTCCAGAAATTCCGAAAGTTGCGTTTTTTCCCATAGGAAAAGCATTGCGCCATTTTCGTAAATTAATTTTGGGCACTTGCCTGTAAGCTAGAAAAATGAAGTTTTCAGGGTTGCTATATGGCCGCAATATCTATTAAGAATTATTGTTACTTTTGCTTACAGTGTCCTGGGTTCGACTCCAGATACCCGGAATATCTCCCATAAGTTAGCATGGGAAAAATTTATCCAAGTGTGTAAACCAATCTATAAAGTTTAGGAAGCTGAAATTTTGCAAAATTATTGAATTTTTCTCATAACTAAATATCAAAATAGAAAATGTCAAAATTGTTAATTTTTAGGGGTTGTTTTAACCCCATTTGAACATTAAAGTTTAATAATTTTATCTTGGAAACTATATGCTGTAGGTTCGAGTTTTTGAAAATCTTTTGTAGAAAAATATACATAGAAAAGAAGAAAATTTTGAAAAAGTTAAAAAATTTGACCAATAATAATTCGCAAATGTTTAAACATATTATTGAGGTTTATGTATCACCGAATGTGCTACGGATCTAAAAAAATTTCAAAGGAAGAATTTGTAAAAAAACGAAATAGGGATTATACATTTTTTGATGTTTTCATTTGTTTGGAAGTTAAAAATTCTTAAAGTTTAAACAAATAGATAAGTATTTAGGCACTATGGGATGAGCTAGGAAGCTGAAATTTTCAAGTTATTTACAGAGTAGTGTATTTGAACAAATCAACATTTGAATCTTTCCATAAATATATTGCGGCGGCCGTTAATAATGTTTAAAATAAAAAAAATTAGAATAATATTATTTCACTTCTCGAAGTGCTACAATTTTAAAATTTGGCAGAAATGTGTAGCATTAGTACCCCATAATGAAGAAAGTAAAAAATTCTTAAAATTGCAAGGTTTGGGGATTGTTTTAATCTATTATTTTTACATAGGGAAAAAACGAAAATAGCTGCGGAGATGGAATATTTAGAATTAAAAAAATGTTTGTAATGATGAAATATCTGTAAGAAAAATGAATGTTTTTTCAAGGTGAGATAATATGCTTGCAGAATGCAAGCACCTTCTACTAGTAACATATATATACCATACTAGTAGAAGGTGCTTGCATACTGCAAGCATTTCATCTCACCTTGAAAAAACATTAATTTTTCAGACAGATATTTCATCATTAGAAATATTCTATTAATTCTAAAGATTTCACCTCCTCAGCGATTTTCATTTTTCCCACATGTAAAAATAATAGTTTAAAATAATTAACAAATGTTGCAATTTTAAGCATTTTACACTTTCTTCATTATGGGGTACTAATGCTACACATTTCAGCCAAATTTTAAAGTTGTAGCACTTCTAGAAGTAAAATAATATTTTTCTAATTGTTTAAAATGTAAACATTTTTAACGGTTGCCGCAATATATATATATATGGAGAGATTGAAATGTCTATTTGTGCAAATGCACTGTTATGTAAATAATTCGAAAATTGCAGCTTTCTAGCTCATCCCGTAGTACCAAAAAAATTATTAAACTTTAATGTTCATATGGGGTTAAAACAACCCCTAAAATTTACAATTTTAAAGTTTTCGATTTTTATAGTTAGTTATGAGAAAAGTTCTATAATCTCGCAAAATATCAGCTTCCTAAACTTATTAGATTGGTCTACACACTGGATTGCGTTTTCCCATGCTAACTTATGGGAGATATTCCGGGGTCTCTGGAGTCGAACCCAAGACACTGTAAGAAAAAAAGACCATAATTCCTAATAGATATTGCAGCCATCTAGCAACACTGAAAATTTCATTTTTCTAGCTTACCGGCAAGTGCCTATAATTAATTTACAAAAATGGCGCAATGCTTTTCTTAAGGGAAAAAACGCAACGCAACAAATTGGTAGATGCTTAGACACTATGTCGCAAGTTAAGGTGCTGAAATTTTTAAATTATTTAGAGGTTAGCCTATGCAAACGAGAAGACATTTCAATTTATACATAAAATTGTTATTTTTGGTCGTTAAAAATTATTTAAATTTAAACAATTAGGCGTATGTTATTCCACTTCTAATTGTACTATAAATTTAAAATATGGCAGAAATGTGTCGCATTCTTAACTTAATTTGGGAAAAGAAAATTATTCATAAAATTTCAAAAATTAGGAATTGTTTTACTCCATAATTATTCCATAAGGAAAAAAGAAAATTGGTCCCTAGAAGAAATCTTTTGAATGAAAGAAATGTTTCCCATGATGAAATATCTCTCTAAAAATTAATGTTTTTCGAAGGTGAGATGAAATGCTTGCAGTATGCAAGCACCTCCTACTAGTATGTTATATCCTCCTCTGTAAGAAACGTCGATATATAATGATAACATATATAGGAGGATACTAATGTTTAGGCACTTCCAGATGAGCTGGAGATTCGAAATTTGGGAATTGTTTTAAACTATTATTTTTACATGTGGGAAAACGGAAATCGCTGTGGAGGTGAAATCTTTAGAATTAAAAGAATATTTGTAATAATGAAATGTCTGTCTAAAAAATGAATGTTTTTTCACGGTGATATGAAATGCTTGCAGTATGCAAGCACCAACTACTAGTATATAAATATATATATATATATATATATATATATATATATATATATATATATAATACTTTTGTATCCATTATACATTCCTGCACGTTATATTTTTAGATCGTTTTCAATAATGAAAAACTTTGTCGTCCGTCCGTCTGTAGACATTAAACTTCTGTTTCAAGAGAGATGAAAAATTCGTTTTCGGTATGGGCAGGCACTAATGAAATATTACGATTCGTATTAGTTTGAATTTCTACCGTTGTGGGCGCTAACTTGGAAAGTGAGTAAATTTAAACTAACATTGAAAATAGTATATTTATGTTACAGTCCTAAGATTTGACATGATGTTAGGTTATTGAATACAACTGAAAAAGAAATTCCAAAAATCTCAAAAATTTTCCTTTTTAGAAGGGTTTTCATGCCCCATTGTTTCATCTCTATCCCGATAAGAAAAACATGGAAATCGGTAGAGGACATTATAAAATGCATTTTTAAATTAGTTAAAATTAATACAGGAACTCGAGACACAAATGATACTATAACTGAAATAATGAGGTTTAATTTGTTTTTTAGGCTTATTTAAAAACGATAATGTAATATTACGTGGCGACTTCTATGTGGAACTAAAAGAAGAAGAGAATCCTCTCGAATAACTCTTAAATCATCGATATGGACTTCATCTTGTATCGGACAGTATTTCGACGGCGGATTAGAGTAAAACCGTTGACTTGCCTCTACACCGACGATCAATTTAACATCGACATTCATTTACGAGAGCACCTTTGGCTAACATAAGCCCATCTTTATCTTTACTTCAAATCTTTCATCTTTATTAGGCTATCTTTTAGATAAATTTACATTATTTAAATACAAATACCTGTGGTATAATATAATAAAGTAGATATAATTTTGTAATTATTTTAGATGTAAATAATTCTTAGAAAAACATTGTATATTTTTTCTCAACAACTGTATATTTGAACAAACAAGTTTTTTTTCTTCGATAACGAGCATTTCATATTCGCTAGGGGAGATTTGATATACTTTTTGGAAATTTAATCAAACCATTAGGAGACCAGTAAACATAAAAGACGAGAGCGAAAAAGATAAATTGAAATTACCGAGGTGAGAAGAGTGGAGTCTAGAGGGAAGAAGCCACTCGCCGTGAAGCGAAACTTCGTATGCAGAAGTTGAATGGAGAAGAGATGAAGCTGAGAAGAAGAAAGACCGAATTAAAAGGAAAGGCACGTGACCTCACCGAACCTTAATTGTTAAATCTTTTCGACTGCAAAGTAAAGATAGACGCGCAAATGAATGTTATTGGCTATGTTCACGCTCGACCAGGCCCTCTCCAACAACCGTTACATCAACATCAAACATTTTCTGTTTAAATTGCGTCAATAAAATTTTATGTTAGGAATTAACAACAGCATCTCAACAATGAACGAACATTTCGTTTTCTCAAAACGTGAGTCTTCTTTACGAAACACTTAAGTAGAATTAAAGATGGATTCCTACCTCTCTTCTCACTCGATGATCTTTGACCTTCAATATAACAAGTGAAACCAGCTCTCCGGTTCGATCAGCCTTATTGCCGCGTTGTGGCAGAAGCGATGACCAGTCAGACAGAAAATGAAAAAATGCAAAAATACAAAAATCAACACAATAAGAGGAAATACGATTTATCCATTTTCAATGTTCTTTAGCTCGTGCATTTGTCAATAGCCGCCTTATTATTGCTGGTACTATTTGCATTGCATCGTGACGTAATGTACATTCGTAAAATGCGATTCGCACTCAAATCATGATAAATCATCTATAATTAAATGTTAACACGTTACGTAAACAAGCGACATACATATTTCACATAAAGAAAGTTTTCCCGTTTAAAATTAGCCGCATTATTTAGAAGATTTATATAATTTTAAATACATGTCTTTTTTGTATAACTGATTGATACAAAACTGGTTTTATCTTTGGGATAACACCGCGTGTATTCCCATATGCCAACTTACTCCGGCAGAAGTATAAGTAGAAATTGATAGTAAAATTTTAATGGCAGAACTGCTTATTTTGAGTAACAACAATAAACTTGAAACTAATTTAAAAGATACAGCTTTAAGATTATAAAAATATAACGTCGTCTCAATCGTAAAAATACTTCGCGCGTATACTTGGTAGAATTCTTCGTCTTCTGCGAGTATAAACGTAGACGCCAGGGCGTAGCAGTGAATTTGCTATAGATACTCGCAATTTGTACAAAATGTTCTGAAATCCTCATGTAAGACGCGCAGTCCCTTTGTTATCGGCATTTTGGGAAAAAAAAGGTGCACGCGGTACACGAGTAAACACGCAATCAAATATCGAAGAAAAATTACAACAGGTTTGCTGAAATTCATAAAAATGAAAACAACTTATGACGCCTCCCTTCCTCCGCAATGCCCGACACGCCGACTAAGCCGCCTCGATTCCCACTGGCGCGTAGCCTGCGGTAGACATTCCAAGAGATCTGCAGGAAAATACTGCGCTGAATCCTAGTTTCGTTCACATTAAGTACATATGCCTTTAAGATCCGCTAACTGCAAAAATACTTTAATATATATAGATCCTGTATATTATGCATTATTATTTTAAGCTCAATTGGTGATAAAATCGACAATGAAAAAAACGTGAATTCCACATAAATATATTTCACCCGACCAAGGTTTCGTTGCAGATCAACATCATCAGGTGAAAATACAAAATTTAGCCGAGTATAATATATTGTTCAATTCTAATCATCCTGTATTAATATCTTTTGCTGGCTCCGATATCGTTATAAATAGCTGCTTCTTACATATATAGGATACATGATCCACAGAGGGTCCGCGCTATAAGTTGTTTTGCACTTAAGTCGTTGACTTTTTGAGGAACTAAACGTAAAAATTCCCCGCTCTTACGTCGTTTTTCCACTTAAGTGACCGAAAAAACGTAAAAAAGGGTCGCTCCCCGCTCTAACGTCGTTTTCAGCTTCTGTCGTCTAGTTTGTTTATAAATTGTGTTGATTCAAATTTCGTGGCTGTGCCGCCATAATGGCTATGCTCACCCAGCATTCTCTACGACGTTGTTCTCATTCTGGTCAGCTGCGCCGCTCTGCCATTTCGGTCTCCGTAAAATTTTCTGACTTTATCGTGGATTAACCTCACCATCTTTGTGATCATGAGTGCTAAGCGTGTTGCTAGTCCAAGTGGTGAAGCTAAGAGAAAGCGTGGTAGTATTGCGCTTGATGTTAAGATGGATGGAATAAAGTGTAGCCAAAATCGTGAACGTGCAGTGCAGTGAATCTTCCTCCAACTAGTGTGCGTACCATTGTGAAAAATGCGGAGTATGCATGCACCAAAAACTCCTATAGATAATTTCGTGTCTGGACGGGGTCTGAATGTCTATTAAACAAATTCGTAGCTGTACTGAACTCCTTTGATATTGTTATAAATTTCACTCGTGAAAAAGAAGTCATTGTGTCCTTTAACTTCTTGGATTTAACAATTTTCATTAAGCAGGAATTTGATTTTTCTATCTTTCGAAGGCACTCCAATACCGATCATTTCATCCAATCTAGTTCAAGGCACCTCTCTCAACAATTAGCCGTTTTTCATTCATTGTTGCACAGTTTGGTTAATATTCCTATGTCCGAGTCAGACAAACAGAATTAAATACGATAAAACACATTTTTATCAATAACGGTTACTCCAGTAAAATAATTGATAGTTTGCGCAATAAAAAACAAGTCAAACGCTATTAAAGCATTCATGGTTCTCCTCCACTTTCAGATTCAAAACTGCAATGGCATAGATTATCATTTCTTGGAAACATTTTCCTTTAAGTTAACAAATTATAAGACAGAATAATAACAGGCTTTTTACATAATTTAGTATGCCGAACGAATGAAAAAATGGAAACCTTTGAAAAAAGCGATATGTACAAACTTCAAGTCAGAGATTGTAACGCGATTTATGTAGGGTGGAAAGGCAGACATTTCAAAATTAGAATTTATGAACATATACAGTGCCTGATCAAAAATAAAATCACTTCTCATTTTGCCAAACATTTGTTAAGCTGTAATCATAATAGTGATTTCACCCCAATCAAACTCCGTCTTGAAAATCAAGGACAAAGAGTCGATATTTTGGAACAAGTTGAAATATTACAATATGTAGCTTCCCGTGATTTCCAAGTAAAGAAGTAATGCCCACTCTCCCCTACGGGATATCTCAGTTATATGCTGCGCCAGGGAATAAACAACTTTGCAACAGCTGCAGATGTACGGAGACATAAAGTCGCACAAGAACTTTTGTGGCCTTTTATTTATCGCATATATAAGACGTTGCCCCTCCTGGTGTTCTTCGTAAGAGCAGGCAAATGCCGGCACCAGGTTTCCCTCCTCCCTTCTGAGTGTGTGTCCGGTGTGGAAGGCAACGGGAAACCACCACGAGTGTATGTATATTATATATATATATATATATATATATATATATATATATATATATATATATATTAATTAATTGGTAGGACCTGTCGTATGACAGAACACGAATGAATGAATGAATATCAATAAATATAAGGAAAGCATCACTCCTTTATGCGATTACGAAACAGCAAAAAACTAGGCATATCCATATCACTTAAGTATCTCTCCGATCGAAGTTTAAAAAAAAATGCAATTGCGTCAAGTAAAATTAATAACAAAGTAATTTAAATTGTTGTTGCATTACCTGACTAATGGTTTGACTTAACAGCGCATTTTTAATTTTAAAAAAGTTCATTATTAGATTAGAGAAGAAATAATAACATATTAAAAATCTTTTGCTGAAATGAAATCATTTAATTGTATCGAAATATATTTATATCGTCCAGACAAATTAATAAACAGATTTAAATCCATTTGGCTACACGGATTTCCAATTATCAGCAGCTCTTTCGTTTGATAAAATGTTTCACTTTGAATTTGAAAGCTTCAGTCATTAATACGATAGGGAAATTAGTCAATATAAAATATAACAAAATAAAAGAGGATAAAAAGCCATTCCAAGATACAAAGTACACATAAAAATATGGAGGATGATTACCTCTTTGTACAAATCCTCACAGGCTGACACTACGAGGATTAATGAACTTAAAACAAATAACACCCATAAGGAAGAAGTTATCGCCGTAAAAATATCTTTTTCGTCGATCGCACTGTATATTCCGTAATCGGACAAGCCGTAGAGACTGAAAGTGACGTTGAAAATGTTAAATATTCCGAGTAGCAAAGTCGTAAATCCATAAACGGCTCTCATGACCCTAAAAATGTTACGCGTGTGAATTTGAAGCTTCCTAATGCGCAGAATACACTTCGCGGAGCAATTTACATCGCCTTTCCACGAGTCAGGAGAGCGGAGATCGGTCAAGCCTAGCCGAGTTGGATGCAAGCCACGTATCTCAACGTTCAAGTTAGTCACGCATCGGCCGAGAAGAGTAACTGTGACGTAGAACATCCACACTTGCAGCATGTGTACCACATACCAAAATATCATGCCGACCATGTTTTGGAAACCAAGCGATAGAATTCCAAACCTATCGATAACCCTCCACAATATGAGGCCGAAATTGCAGACGGCCAAAGAGAAGCAAACCGTTTGAATCCAAAGTGATTTTCGCATTCGGTCCAAACCGATCGCGGCAGGATTGGAAATGTGATCGTCGAACTTTGAGAGTTCCAGGAAAATCTTCCTAACTTTCGATTGCTTGAGGAGAAACATCCATCCCGAAGCGACGCCTCCCATCATCTCGAATGACATCCACCCAGTGTTTATCAACGTGGACATACGCGATGTAGTTCCATATTTATATGACTCAAACAGCAAAAGGACGGCCGAGAGGACGGTGGAGCAGGCTAAGATGGCGTGGAGGGCGAAATTGCAAGCGGCGATTATAGCGGAGGTGGTGCCCTCGCGCCTTTGAAGCGGGAATGGGGCGATCCCCGAAATCCTGGCCAGTCACAGGAGTGGAGCCACGGCCCAGAACACGTCCTTCGCCCTGCCACCCTCTTTTGTCATCCTGCGATTCGAGGTCTTCTGGAAATGGGCGGTCGCGCGCTCGTCCGACTTCAGTAAATTATTATTTAATCCGCTTTTGTCGACCTGTGTTCATAGTAATAGGAACACAATGCAACGAAAATGTGACGGGCGCTCAATTTTGCCGCGATCGAAAGAACGAAAATATTTATTCATCGGAGCGCCAGTATTCTGCGGCATTCATTTCCCTTGGAGGTTCTGCAGTGCCGTTGGACGAAGCGGGCGACTTGATGGAGCATAGCGAAACTTTGAGGGTATATTCAAAATAACGTATTTTCTACGTAAAATTTCTCCAAGGGCCCTCCTCGTCTCTCTTCCTCCCTTCTTCACCTCCCCTCTCCACTTCCCCTCTCCCATCCTCCTCTCCTCATCTTCCTTTTCCCCCCTTCCTGCACCCTCCTCCTTCCCTCTTTTCCACCCTCCTCCTCCCCACTTCTCCTCCCATTCTCTCCCTTCCTCCACCACCTCCTCCCCCTTTCCAACACTAACGGTAAAATGCCACTGAAGACGACTGCTTTGTAACCGAAATGCGCACCTGGTTTTCTTAAACTTGCCGTGACTATTGGAGATACTTGAGATAAGAAATTCTCTCAATTTTGTGTGTGTGTGTGTATATATATATATATATATATATATATATATATATATATATATATATATATATATATATATATTTTCCTTTTAACACGTCTTCAATCGTACTCTCACTCCTCAGGTAATGTCCAACCCAGTTTACCTTCCTCTTTCTAATAGTCTGTATAATCATTCGCTTCTCTCCTACTCTTCGTCGTTATTCATCCTATCTGTATATTTTATCTTCAACATTCTTCTCCAAATCCACATTTCAAAGCTTTTCAAGTATTTTATGTCATTTTTCCTTAGTGTCCATGTTTCTGCCCCGTACAAAGCTATACTCCATACATAGCGTTTTATTAACTTCTTGCGGATATCTTCCCTTTTATTCCCCGTAAATAGGTGTTTCTTTCTTCTGAAAGCCGCTTTTGCTTTTCCTATTCTAGTCCTGATCTCATCCGCACATTTTGCTTCACTTGTTATGATGCTTCCAAAGTATTTATAGTCTGATACACACACGCGCACACAAACACACGCACGCACGCGCGCGCACAAAGCACACGCACGCACGGAAAAGTTATTTTGAAATTACAGATACAACTTACAGTGAGCACTTTCTTGCGTAGTGTTCTCTGTGTTTTTTGAAGTCCTTGTGACGAGATTTCTTTGCCCCAGACAATTGTCCAACAGGAAGAATTGCAGAAGGTATTATTTCTGAACTATGGATCAGTATTTTGTGAAAGGAAGCAGGCATGTAGTACCAGAGGTAGAGAGAAACAAAAAGGGGCGTACTTGCCAAAAGTCTTCGTGTTTATTTCATACCTACTAGAAAGTGTTCGCAGAATGACTCCAAAGCAAACAATGAGTTTCTCACTAATCCCGGTAATTAATGAGGTCGTTGTTGGGTCCTGAAAGAAACGACTAGCAGTATTTACGTCGTTCGTCGTCCCACTCCCTCCTGGTTTTGGGAGATCCACTAACAAGACCATTTTATTTTTGAACTTCTCCTGAATGAGTTTCTTGTTGGAGTTGTGTCCACTATTTCTTGGACAAGTTGGCCTGCTACTTCATATCCTGTTGCTCGAAGATTCATTTGAGCAGCGTAGGACAACTCTGGAGCTGTCATGGACTGCCGCAGTCTCGCTTTTCCTCCTTTTTGTTCGGGAAATGCTCTCAACTTGTGTTTTGCTAGGACGCCCTGTACGAGTGCATGGCTGTTGATCACGTTTGGGCAGAGTAATTTCCTGGTTTAGCCAGTTTAAGTTGTCCTTCTGGAATCGATCTTTTAATCTGTGACTGACTTTCCATCTACGAAACACTTCACTGCAATAACGCGATACAGCCTTAGTAACTCGCTTTTTATATTCCTTCTCCTCGTCACCAATTTTCAGTACATTGAAAACGTAATTACGCAAACTTTCAATTTCTTCACTCTGTCCTTTACCCTCTTTCTCTTTTAGAACGTTAAAAAGTTCTCTCCTAGTTGGCCTGAACGCCATCGTATAGAAAACACTGTAAAACGAAAAAGATATTCTTGGAGTAATCTCGATTTGATTACAGAGCATATTAACATAGCACGATTCGAAACAACTAATAGGTTATTAAATTAGTGTACGACATATTTAACAACCATTAACGGCAAAATCCAATGCCGATTAATTGTCTAATGAGATTGCGGCAACAATGTAGTCTCCGGAGAAGTGTACCCCAAACAGAATAAAATTAAAAATAAACCTATTATTGCTTTTTCCATCTCGAGAGCCATACTTTGCAAAATAGGAAAATAATGTTGCGTATCTTCAAATTAGGTTGAACTTCTTGCTGAATGCAAGCACATATTACTAGTGTTTTGATTTTCGTTCTTGTATTAATTCAACTAAAGGAATAAGGAAAAACGCGAACTTACCTGTTGGATTCAAGGTTCTGTGAGTCGATGGTGGGTGACGGCCCAAAAGGAAATTCTCTCAAACCTTGAGTATCGGCAAGGCACTTTTCTTCTTTTTCAAGGGATGTGTCTCACCCGCTAACTCGAGGTGAACTGATTAAACACATTTAAGTCTATGCACGTACGTGATATGGGTGACGTCATTATTCCGCGGCGACTATACCCGTATCCCTTACGTACGTCAGTTCAGTTTATCAGCTGTCATCTTCAACAATGTTAACAATTTTTGTAAGCACTTGGTAACGGAGGCTCTGATGGAAGCGTCAGTCGCAAATCAGCGAAAACACGTTCTGCTTCGGATAATCTCGGTGTACTGTTAGTGCATCATGGAGTTTAAAAACAATTAGGGCAAATATGTGCTGCCAACTTTTTCTCCCCCTTCATTTGCATGAATTAAGGAAATAAATGTTCCAAAAAAATCAGCCGGGACTCGTCGGGAACTTTTTATATGCCCATAGATGTGATTCATGCATAAGTTTTTTCTACATTTCGCATTAAGATATGAAATCGAATTTTTTTCACATTTTCATGATTATAAAAGAAAGATATTTTGCACATCGTATAATAGATTCATCAGGCTACCTAATAAATCGTGCCGAAGAGCTGCCATCTTTTTCTCGTAAAATATTTGAGCTATGAAAATTTCAAACCATACTATGTCAAAAAAGTCGCAATAAACCGGAGAGATCACATTAAAAGTTTACGTGTTTATAAAGGAAGAACTATGTCAAAACTTTTAAGGACAGATGTTTTAAATTATAGTTTGATCATTTGTTATTCATTGTGCAAAGCTTTTTAAAGAGATTTTGGAGTTTGAAAAAATGACTTTTGGCCAGCTTTTTCGAATTTGATCACACTGTGCAATGGGGACAAGTTACAGGAAGTCATTTGGAATTATCATATACGTTGATCCTTCTGCTCGTTCACTCAGATAATGACAAAAGTTTAAATTTCCCATTTATAACTATAGCTATTATTTTAAACAAATAATAAGTCTAATGAGGCAGTCGCTGGTGGAAGAAATCAAGAGAAAATCCTGACCGGGTCCGAATAAGGTTGTAATAAGCGGTCTCAAGGTCTGACCAACCAGTCGTCTGATTAACTGAACTAATCAGATAATTCAATTTCGCATATTAGTTGGTAAATTATTCTACGCAATGCCGAAAAACATTACTCAGGTTCAATCCAGTTTTAAAATAGACTTTTTGATTCGCTTTCTAGCAAATGCCATATATTAGACACATTAGTACATATTATAAAATTTAATACCCGAAAAAGGTAAAGTAACTAAGCACAAGAAATCAACAAATACAAACAAAATAAAACGACTCTGAAGAAGACTATAAGTTTTTTGTAATAATATACCTCACTTTTGTGAACATTAAATTTTATAACATGCAGTTCCACGGAACTACGGCTTCTTCGGCCTATTACAGTGGTATGAAGCATATATGGAATACAACCTCTTAAGGTTTTAGTAAACCGCACAACATGAGCACACGTCTTACCGCTTCATTAAAGTCTTGCTTTATTTATTATTTGAATCACCCGTCCACCAGCACTATTCGCGCGAAGGGGCGCAAGAAGATCCTCAAATAATTTCAAATGGAACGACGCAAAGGAGACGATCATCAACCGCTCTAACTCAGAGATTGTCATCCTTTCTACTGATGATGGAGATAACTCCGTTGGCAGCAAAAGGGCCGGGGAAAAAGGATGCGCATTTCGCATACAAAGCGACCGATCTCAGCGGTAATTCGTCGTTTGCCGATTCCATTAAGCTTTTGCAGCTGATCATTTCCGAGGGTGACTGCTCCAGAGCCCAAATCTGTAGCTTATGTTTCCAACCAATACATTGGCTACGGTTGTTAGTGATAGCGTCGTTAAGTCGGGAAGGGATTCGACACTCGAGCAAACGTGCAGTACGAATAACAATGACTCTAAGGTATCGCCAAATTCGAAGGCAATCAGTATTAGTTGCGATAAATTGAAAGCTTAAAAAATGGGTAATTTTTAATCGTCAACCTGTTTGGAGATTCCGTCGCATGCGCTGATGACGTGAAATATCCCGGCGAGCAAAGTGGCGGTCCAGACGAGCGGGACAGCGTGTCGCGTTCTGGAAATCCATCTCTCCCAGACTGAAGAGGATCGTGAAATAACTCAGAAAAGTCGAGTTCAAGAAAACGTACGCGATCACCAGAACGATGGTTCGCCCGTAAATGCGAACAGCCGCTCTGCAAAGGCGATTTATTCTAATGTGGAGCGAAGACCAAATTCCGACGTGAATGGACAGGCGGCAGGAGAAGGAGCCGATAGCCGCTCTCTCCCTCGAACACTTCCGGATCTCGTCGTTCAGACGACGCAGCCGTTGGAGGATCGGGAGCAGGAGGACGTGAAACTGCATCATTAAAACGAGGATGACGAAGGACCAATAAGCCAGCAATGCTTGGGCCAAGCCGTCGGTAAAATAATTGTGGACGATCGACACGTAGGCTAAATTGAACATAAAAAGTGCGTAAACGGCGAAGACGAAGAACAGTTTGCCCTCTACCGTTCTTCGGATGCGATCCGGTTCTAAGTCTCTCCTCGATTTACGTTCGCATTTCTTCATTTCTCGGATGAGACTCTCGGCATCGGAGTGACGAAGCAGAAATAATGCGACGCTCAAAACTCCTATCAGATCTCGGAGAGACGAAGAAAATGTGGACATGAGCCGAATGACGAGAGATCGCAAGTACTTGTGTCTTCGACGCTCCGTGAAGGGAGAGGCTGCCGCCGTGATCGCGGCAGACAGGCCGAAGACAGCGACGCTGAATCTTAGCGGCCACTTGGAAGGCTTACGGTGGCGACATATCGCAAAAGGAGCCACGCCCATCGCCCTGCTTACCAGCATCAGTGGCCTCACGGCCCAAAATAAATCTCTTTTTCCTTTTGAAGCCATTTTTAACCGAACCAAGAGACGTGTTGCGCTCCGTGGAAAATTGTTCGAATGGTGATTTTTCTGAAATCGAGGAAGTGGATCGATTTTAGCATTTCCGGTAAATTTATCGATAATGTCACCCAAGTTTGTTGGAACGTTCGCAGAAGAAATTCTGCGTTAATCATAGGTTGTTATAATAGGTGAGGCAAAAAGATAAAGACCCTCTATTAGCTAAGTCAGTGGTGCGAAACCCGTGTCCTGCGAGCCTTTCTCGGATAATCCGCGAAGCCTTTAAATATTTTAAGACAGTTGCGCCCAAACTTTTCCGTTTGAGGGCCACGTAACTAATGCTGCACTTATCGCGAGCCGCATACGGAAAATAAAGGGTTTAGTTGTGGGTCAATATTAACTGATTTTTTATAAGTATATTTACCTGTTATGTAAACCTTATGTTATGGGAGCGAAGAAAAACCTCATGGAGGGCCGGAGGATGATACATTTCGGGCTGGATGCGGCCCGCGGACCTTAGTTTGTACATTACTGAGTTATCTTACTATATATTTTCGAGTGAAGCTGTATGCCTGTGTGCGTGCGTATGAAGCCTCAAATACATTGTACGGAAATTAGGTTAACGAAAAGCAATGAAACATAAACTTCAATAGCATTTTAAATATTAAAATCATCGCGCGAATATGAGACTTGGACCAGACAACGCCTAAAAGAATGAAAATTTATTTTCCTGCCGCCGATTTATAACTACGCGTCGAACCAACCAGAACTGGCGTTAATTGTTTAAGAAGAATCGCCACCCTCTTCTTGCTTTAAGTTTTCAAGGAGAGAAAGTGCTTATCGCAAATGAGCGCTTGACTAAAAGATATGCGTTCATCTGAAGGCTTGAAATCAATCAAATCTCCATTTTTTTCTAACAAATTACTACATGATTGTGTGAGTTCCTTTGCAATTACTGCAGTGGCTGATTCAATAAAACTTTTCATTTTTTCTTTATTTAAAAGAATTGTACAAATTGTAGAAATTGTGAAGTTAAACTCACGTGAAATGTCGATTGGACGTTCATTTTTTTCAAAACACTGAATCATTTTAAGGCTTTCCTTGATAATTTAGGAATATTTCCTGCACTTTTATCGCCTTCACTCAATTTTATTTCCCTGCCGTTATTTATTTAAATTATTTCCCCCTATTTATCGTTAAATATTTATTTTGCACTGGAAATAAATCAAAATAGTTATGGCGCATGACAATTGAACTGATCAAGTCGAAAATGAAAATCTCGGATGGTGATTGGCCAGCGCAAATGTAAACAAAAGTATAAAGCGAAACCTAAAAAGGCAGGCAGTGCACAGTATTATAAATTTGAATTGCAGTAGAGTATTTATATTTTATTTTTTTAGAATTTCTCCGAAATAAAATTTGTCCCGAGCTGCCAATTGCACTATATCTAAATTTCACTAAACGAGGAATGACTGCATCAATATAAATATTAAAAAACAGTTTGTAAAGAGCTGTGTTTGAAGTGTCGCTTTATATGTCTAGGAGAAATGGAAGATTTGAATAAGAGAAGCGCTTCAAGGCTTTTAAAACATGGTGATGGAGATGTCCTGTACGGAAAGGGATTTTGCAAAGCACTAGGGATGAAAAAATGCCAATTTATGTAATAATAAAAAAGAGGATAAAAAAATAGCCATATCGTGTGACAGAATAGAATTGTCAAATTGATAGTGGAAGGAATGGCAGAAGGAAAAGAGATAAGAGAAAAACTTAAATTGCAATAAAAAACACACAACAGGATATCGGCATCACTTCATATAGAGCAGTGTTTCTCAACCAGTGGGCAGCGAATTTCAGGTGGGCCGCAAAAGGATTTGAAGGGGGTCGCAAAAGGATTTGAAGCGGGTCGCAAAAGGATTTAAGGGTCTAGGGAGGTAACTAGGGGAGGTCCTGGGGGGGAGGGGCCCTGCCCCATTTATAAATCTTCAGACTCCCCTTGTCCCACTTGTTGAATTCTATATTAAAAATGAATTAATAAAGTATTTTGTTTTTATTCTTAATATACAATTACCTTCTATTTGTGTGACAAGTGCAGCAATAAAAATTAAAACATTTTTTCATATTATTATTATAAATGTATTTTTTAAAATTTTGGTGTGCAACTCAAAATATTTTTACAGTCATCCTGGCCATCCTACAGCACATTCTGGCCCCCCAGAGTTGGAATGCTAGTTACGTCCCTGGATGGGCCACAAAAGGATTTGAGGTGGAACTGAAAAGAATATAAGGTGGGCCGAAAAAGAATTTGAGGTGGGCCAAAAAAGTATTTCAGATGGGCCATAGTAGGATTTTATGTGGACCGCAAAAAGAATTGAGGTGGAACCGAAAAGAATTTAAGGTGGGTCGAAAAAAGATTTGAAGTGGGCCACAAAAGGATTTGAGGTGGACCATAACAGGATTTGAGATGGGCCTCAAAAGGATTTGAGGTGGACCATAACAGGATTTGAGATGGGCCTCAAAAGGATATGAGGTTGGCCGCAAAACTTTTGAAGAAATTACAATCTGCTCACAATTTTATTAAAACTGTCGTAAAAGTATAACGACAATTGAATATTTTTAAAGAAGCAAACGTAACAATTGACTTACTCAAATTTTAATAAATTTCTTAAATAACCCACTACTCTTAGTAAATAATATGGACTATTCTCAAGCCTATTTATATACCTTTTCATAAACAAGTGGGTCGGGAACAATTTTTCTTCTGGACTAGATGGTCCGTATTGTCAGAAAGGTCGACAAACGCTGGTATAGAGTACTAAAGGAACTAGCAAAAAAAGAGAAGAACGACGGTTATGAACCAATTAATAGACTATATAACATAAATACAAACAGTAGTTTTTCAACTATTGGCTATTTTATAGCGAAGAGAAAAAGCAGTCTAAATCAATTTCATGTTCCAAGAAGATGAAGCGAAAAAACTGCTAGATTGCAATTTGTTTCGGTAAGACGTAATTAGGGTGAAATGAGCGAGGGTCACGCCGAAAATATGCCAAGAGATGGGTCCAGCTATAAGCAACCGTTCTCACCTAGTTTGCTTTCGCATTGCATTTGACTCTGCTACTTTCCTAATCTTTACGTTACAAACAAGCAAGACCCAACATCACAATGTCACCGCATGAAATCTGGGCAACATGTACTTCGATTTCGCGTGCATTAAAAATAGGATTCTCATTGCAAAGGCACCATAAAATAAATAAATCTGAATATCTGAGATTTGTAATTTTATTGAGCTTCGGTTGGAATTTTTTCTTTTCAAGTTTCTCTTAAAGTTTCAATGAAACTATCTTGGATATCTCAATTTGAAAATTTTGTAGTAAAATTCATTTCGAGTATCGCAATCGTTTCCTGTAAAATTCTATAAGTATTCATTAGAATCGACAATTGCTGTATTTAATAAAGTAAATAATATTAGCCAATTTTGATCATCATCCGCAACTTGTGCGTTTATATGTGCATTCCTCAATCTTATTTCTACATAGATCCCACCGTAACCGCCTTCCCTGCTCTTTGGAGCGTGCTTGCATACGCGGAATTATTAATGGCATTCGATCGACGCATATACGGACGACGTCCGCACGCCTCTTCTGGATAAAATACTCCGGATTACGAGTTCACTGGAAAATCGAAAAACGTCGCGTGTGTTTGCTAAGAAGGCCGACCTTATACCGATCGTCCCTAATAGTCATTCTAAACACGCGTCGAGGAATTCTTCTGTCGTATTCGGAACGCCAATACCATGATCTATTGTTGTATTTCCACTCACAATGAAAATTGACTCATATTTTTGGGATATTTTTCATCTGCTAAGTTGTTTAGAATCGAGATGTCAACACTAGACTCTGGTTCTTTGTGGTTTTTATTCTTTCCTTGGAAATGGATGGTAACGAACGCGAGATACAGCTTCATTTCAAAATTGTTGCAATCCCATGACGAACTGTTTACGTCAATGGTGCCCAACCTATTTACATGCCATTGGAGGCTGCGGTTGAAGAAATTAGAAATGCTTTTATAACGCGGGAAAATATGGCCACGTGCACTACCATGACCGAATGGAAAATTTAACTTTCAATTTTAGCTGTCTAATAAATTGTATTACAAACTTTAGTTAACTCCGGGAAGAGAGAGAACTCGACGCCCCAATTGAATGGCGTCGCCGCGCACACTAGTCAAAGCGATCGGTTTCCATATGAAAAAACACTTGATCTACTTGAAGTAGTTCCAATGCGTTTTTTATTCAAGGTAAAGAGTAAATAACTCTCGATAACTGTCCTTAGATATTGTTGTTTAAAACATTGATCTCTTTTCTTCATATATAATGAAAACAAGTCCATTAGGAAATATTATCACGGTGTAGCTTTTACACATGGTAACACGAAAAGTTATGAGAGAGCTTAACATCGCACTTGACTTGATTCTCCCATGTGCATCTTTATACGAAACCAGTCGATGACAAGGCTTCATTTAATATGAATGTCGCCAGTCGAGAGCCAGTCATTTTGTCGTCAAATTTAAGCGGAGGCGCTCCCAAGTGCTGCTTTTTCCAAACAATTGAAACTGCGCAAGTATGACCAAGACGGTAACTATGGTAGCACTCATCTGTGGGCACAACAAATATTCAAAAATTTTATTTGAGATTCTGCATTTTAAAGTATACCTACGTGTACGTATATGTGTATAAAAAAGTATTTTTGGAATCTTTCGTGCGCAATGGAACTTATGAGATAAACTACCTTTTAAGGATATTTATTTATAGGATGTAGTGGAATAAAGAGTTTACTTAATAGAAACTGTTGAGGTTATTTTCACGCAATAGAGTGATGGATCCTGCTTTTCTATTTTATTCAAGTACAAACGAAAATTAAAAATAATTAGTTGTACATAGTTACGAATGTAAGTCTGAAGTTGAGTGAAAAGAATCCCCTGAAAATAAATTATTTGAATCACTTTCTCCATTGAAACACGCTAAGTAAACAAAATTGTTAATTTTGCTATGGATAACAAAATATTTATGCACATCCTATTAGCGGCAAAAATTCCCATGTGGCCTGCGGTAGTAACACAATGAAACTATTGAAATAGCATTGGCCTTATGGTAGCTGGGACCACATCCTTCCCCTTCAGGTGCCTATCAGATGTGATAACATAGGTTTTTAGAGAGAAAATAAAATGGAATAGAGTTACCTCGCTGAGTTCTAATAATAGTTTGTTTAAGACGATAACGAATGTTAATAAAAGACAATGGAATTTTTAGGAGGATTGAGTTTCTTAACAGATTTTCGGGATTTTCTATGATAAGACGAGAAAGAGAACCAGCTACCCGGTTGTGAGGCCTTGGTACTTAATGGATAATGAAGCAAAATGAGGAGAGTTTTAATATCATTCGCCCATTTTTCTCAAATGCTTATAATGTTTAAATAGCCATCACATAAGTATAGAGATAGAAGGATTTCACCTGTAGATAACCTCAAAATTTTTCTACTGTCCAACAGCATGTCAGACATTCCAACTCATAAGAGGATAGTTTCTGCTCATGGGTGTTCAATGTTCTGCCGGAGTAAGATCAACAAATAGATGAAAATCTTCATCAAAATATTGCAATGAAAGAGTGGAAGGCTGGGAAAAAAACATTGTTTTAACCTCTTGCATGAGTCCTGTTATGGCAAAGCAACGTTTTCATGCTTCGTAGCATTTAGCAGTGCTATTTCTGCATAGTTAGGGATAAATTTAGAATAGAAACTGCACATTCCTAGAAACAGTGAGACTCCCTTAAACGAAGCAGCCCTAGGGAACCTGGCAATGGATTTGGCCCTCTCAGGATTGACACTCAACTTGCCACCATTGATTCGATGCCCCAAAAATTTATAGGTTCCTCAGCCAACCTCATTTTCTGTTGATGCTGCCCCAATTTTTCCAGGATCAGAGTAATGTGACAGAGACGCTCTTCAAGGCTATTTGGAATAAATACATAGGTCATCAATAGAGTAACAGACACATGAATACTTCAAATCACTGAGCATATTATCCATGAGGTGTCAGAAAATCTGAAGAGAAGAAGTAAGGCCAAATGGAAGCCCGGTGTAGTGGTAACTACCGAATGGATTGATAAATGCAGTTCGCTGTTAAGACGAAGAAGTCAATGGTATTTGGCGAAAGGCAGAGTTCAAGTCGAGAATGGTGAAATACAGGTATACCTCGCAATAAGCTCGGGTTACGTTCCAAAAAACCAGAGCAAGGTTCATCAGGAACTTGCAAGCGTGACTAAAGGCTACTATCGACTGCGTTAGCGGATTGAGACAATCTAGAATAATTTCCATTAAATCGTAATCAGAAAACGACTGTCCCGATGCCTTGGCTGCATTACCTATTTAGCAAAGCAAATCTCTTGGTCACTCATCAATGTATTGAAAGCTCCTCACTTTGGATACTATTGATCTCTCGCACTCCCTTTTCAACAAGAAAGAATCCCAGATTTCCATTTATGATATCTGTTCATCACCATGAGCCAAATTGACGGCAATTGGAAGGAAATTTAGAAAGCAGCAAAACAAATATTTGGGTCGGCGGCAGTGTTGAATCCAAGGGAAGACCCGGGAGGGATTTTCCCCCAGGGGATATGAAATTCCTCCCGCAGAAAATTATAAAAATTTTCATTTATTTATTAACTTAATAATAATTATAACACACACTTTATAGTTAATTAAATAAATAAATGATTTTTTTTAATTCTCCTGGGTATGTGTATACAAACAAACAACTTACTGTGAATACTGTCGTACCATGGCTGTATGACATGCGCATGCAAAAATAGGGATGCGCAGACACACACGTGACTGTCTTCATAGTTACTGTTGTGGTGAAGGAATATATATTTATTTGTTCGGTGTACAGTGTACTGAGCTTGGGAGTTGCAGTTTTCTGTTCTCGAAGAAGTGGAAAGCTTGCTAAATTTAAATTGACTACTAGTATTACTGGTAAGTGTTTATTGATTCAGTAGGCTAAACCGAACAATTTGTACCCATATTTGAGGGTTGTTAATTTTTTATTTTTACCCCTTAATTTTACAACAGAGAAGAAGAGAAGTGTACATAAATAGAGTATAGGGTGTGGTGTAAGGTACCTTCGTTCATTTTCGTTGGTTTTGTGGTGAGTTACTTGAGTCGATAGGGCCTACAAGTACATAAAGTTGCACTAGTCGCATGTAATTTTTGTTAATGCTAACGTTATAACAGTGTTTGAGTTTGAGCCTTAATGTAATTTGTAGTTATACATAATTAATTAATTTGTTATTTTTCAGATTATATTTTACATAACCCCAAATATGTCCATGCCATCAAAACAAAAACACTCAGACTCAGCTATGCAAAAGTCTATTCTGACATTTTTTCAGAAAAGGCAAAAGCTAAGCATGGAAGAGGAAACAAATGAACCTGTTTGCAGGCGAAAAGAAGAGACTAGTAATAGAAAAATCCGAATGCATTGAAGAGAACAGGATTACAGAAGTGACGAAATCTACTGAAATGGAAGCTGATAATGACGTAAGTGATATGAATGTCAGTAAAAAAACAAAACAAAATATAATAAAAACTGGGAAACAAAGTATGATTGGCTCTATTTCAATATTACTCATTGTAGAGCATTCTTTAAATATTGTGAGAAATTTTTAAAAAATGATTCGGAAGCAATTAAAAAATCTGGAGGTGTTTCTATCACTGTGCCTTTCACAAATTTTAGGAAACCTATGGGAAAAACTTGAAAAACACGGACAACCTGAAAAGCATGCATTAAGAATTTCTATGGAAAAATTGTCTCCAAGGAATGCAGAAACCAGTCCATACTATACTAATCAACAAAAGTGAAAAACAGAAATGTCAAAATTGTCAATATTTCCATGCCCTAATAGAGGGTTTATATTTTCTTGCTAAAGAAGAAATTTCTCATACATATAAATATGAACCATTAGTTTAAAAAGGTCTTCTTAAATGTGACGATATTCTCAATACTTGGGTGAAAGATCAAAGCAGCTGTGCTTCATATATTAACAAAGCTACTGGCTCTGAACTTCTATTCTACATTAGAGAGACGCTAGACAAGCACGATTCAAGTATTATTGTAAAAAATAAATACTTTTCATTAATGGCTGATGAATCTACAAATATTAATAATGTGACAGAACTCACGATACTATTACGTTTTGTTGAAGACAGTGATATCAGAGAAATGTTTCTTTGCATAGTTAATCTTGACAATGCCAATGCAGATATGATTACTCGAACAATTTTAAGTCAGCTAAAACAAAGAGATATAGATTTAGAAAATTTAGTATCACTTTCTTTCGACGGAGCTGCTACTTTCTCGGGAAACATTTCTGGTGTATGAAAAAGACTGTCAGAAGTAGTAGAAAGAGATATACTCTACATACACTGCAGAGCACATGTATTATCATTGGCTTTGACAAATGCTAAAAAGCAATAACCAGCAATTAAACGGGCATTACATGTTACTCAAGATATTTATAAACTTTTTAATAAATCATCTAAACAAGAAAGAATGTTACACGATGTTCAATCCATTCTTGAAGAACCAAACTTACAAATTCCAGAATCAATAGAAATTCGCTGGCTAAGCAATTTCAGATCTGTCAATGCAGTCAAAATTTGCCATGTTTCTACTATGATGACCTGCGAACATATACATAAGGATGGAGTGGGCCTTGCTTCATTAGCAGGAGGTAATTTGTTAGAAATGGAAAAGTCCAGTTTTTAATAAACCTATGTGTTTTACATGAAGCACTACTCAGTGTTTCAAATCTAAGCAAAATTTTACAAAAAGAAGATTTATGTTTATCATCTTTACCTGCACTAATTAAGTCAACCATTAAGCACTTGGAAAGCATATGTAATGATTGCCTTGAAAGAAATGAGGAGACCACGATTTGGAAAAATTATACATCGATGATTGAAAACCTAAAAACTATATGTCCCACACTTAAAAACGAAACAACTGATGCAAGTTTTAAAACAGCAAAAAAATTTGCAGAAGAAATGATTAATCAGATGAGGGACAGATTTAACGACCAAGCTGTGTTGCTCATCGAAATCACCTCGAAGTTCAAAACTGCAGAATTATTTTGCAATATTACAGAAGAGGATGCAAAAAATTTATCTACTTTGCTGCATTTAAACTTTGATGCATTGTGAAACGATATTCTTTCATTTAAGTATGTAACTGAAGTCAAACATGAAGACAATAAGAAGAATATATTGGAATTATTTTCGAAATCCAATATTGGTTATGCAGAACTGAAAACTTTGTGTAAAATTATGTTGCTTTCTGGTGTCTACTGCAAGTGCCGAACGCTCATTCAGCATGATGAATAGGCTCATGACAAAATTAAGAAATCGACTGGGTCAAGACGCTCTGCAGGACTGCATGAAAATTGCTATTGAAGGACCTAATGAGAAACCAAATATGTTAATCGACGAAGTTGTCGAGACATATCCTATGAAAAAACAAAGAAGACTAAAATTAATTTAAACTATACTTTACTTACCTAATCGTTTATTCATATATGTATTATTTACCTATGTTTATTATTAAAAAACATTACTTGATTGTATTTTTACTTTCTCCATACACATAGTATAGGGGAAACTACTGTATTCATGAAAAAAAATCGACTTCGAGATTTCAACGGAAATACACATTTGAGGTCCACTGAACACGTTTTGACCATTTTCTCGATGATGTCTGTGTGTGTGTATGTGATAGCTTTTTGTGGGTGACCTAACTCAAAAACTATAAATCAGGTCAACGAAAATTTTATATTTAACATTTTTATGAGAGTCACAAGAACTGATTAGTTTTTGGCAAAAATCGGTCAACCAGAAGTGGGTGTTTACTCTTGTCACTTATCCGTTATTTTCAGATATTTGCTTTAATATTTGATAAATGTAAAATATATAGGAATAAAATTTGTAGAAAATTTAATTTTCTACAACCTTTGTTTGAAACATTTTCCCATATAATGCATTGTTTAAGAGATATCTTATACTATTCGCTGCCACCACCATGCCACCTACTGATGACTATTGTTAACAATTGATGCTTAGTTACGTCTTAATAATGCTCCTTCTTCTTTTCTTAATTGATGGAGCTTTGTGGCAATATCCAATTTCAGAAGGCTTTGGTTTGAGTTTATTTCTGTTCTTTGTAAAGTCTAAAATTTTCTCGCAGTTTCTTAAAATATTATTTTTTTGTAACCTATTTGGAATTTTTAGAAATATTACAGATATGGAGAAAGTCATATGGTGGCCACATCAGATTTTTTTATTATTTATTTAATTGTCAAATATCCCTTTGAAGAAATTGTTTTCCCCCAGTGAAAAACATCTGGATTCAACACTGGTCAGCGGTATTAGGGAAAGTGAAAGAATCTCTGAGACCCCTGAAATAAAAAGGAACCAATTCTCAGAATTGACCTGAATGAATTAGAGGAACTCCTCCAACAGTTGGTTCACGATGCAACGACCCGCAGACTGGTTTAAAATCACTAGGTGGTCCGTGCCCATGTTTGGCTGGTGATGGTGGTGGCACAGCCTCTTCTTGCCATTTTTCATCTTTGGCAGTAGTCTGGTAATCATGCCTCGAGGCATCAGAAAATCAGAAAATAGCTCGTCCCAAACAATAAGAAATTACACTTCTTGGATTATACGGTACATAATTTAACAAAGCAAAAATAGCACTTCTTTGGTAAATATAATAACAAATGGTATAATACTATGATCTCACATCAGCAGATTAAGAAAAAAATATGCCCAATATCCATTCAAAGTTGGCTTAAAGCCGGATAAACACAGAGCGAACATGCATGTGGAAATGGACACGAGATGTTAGCAAACAGTTGGTAAGCAGTACAGTTGGTGAGTTGTGCAATAGGGCTGTTGGTAAGTTGTTTGCCCTTCAGCAAGGTGCATGCCTGCAGTCGTCTTGCTAAAATTGAAGTTGCGAGTCAGTGTTCCGTCATTGTTGCTGATGCTGCTTTTATACTTCTGAATCTGCACGATTTCATTTAAAGTGTCTACTCGTTTTGTTTTTATAAAAATCAACTCATGCCAATGTGAGTATTCAATAGCCGATATATGACTGTTCAATAAAAACTTCATGATAAAAATAATCGTCTGGTGACGAAACTCTTGCTACTACTGTCTGACTGTGACTGCTGATAGGGAATGTTGGCTAACACCATCCACACTGAAATCAGTGTGTGCCAGCTATAAATACAGATTCCGTTTGATGTACCACTCCAAGAATGAACACAAGCTAACAGTCCACACTAAATGAACAATCCTTGTTGGCACACTGTTTGCACTCAATGTTTGCTCTGTGTATCTGACTTAACAAATGCTTTTTCAAAATGAATCCCAAGATGGCGAAATTTAATACTATAGAACATTAATATTAGGTCAGAGAAGATACAAATTGCAAGCTAAATGTATACTCATTTACAAAATTTAGCAAGTGACATTTTGGGTGAGTTTATCATACCACACAAGATCCTGGGCGAGCCTCCAGTTTATGTAATGACTCCCTGGGCCACACATTACATAAAATTAAACACTCATAGCTGCTGATTTTACTCAGAACTTTCCAGAATCACATGGAATGAACAGGTTGAATAAAAAATGCTCACAATAATGTCTGTTTCCCACCAATGTTCCAGTTCTCAGCATGCATGTCTTCTTGACAAGGCATCTTGCACAGTAGAAAGCATTTACTTGGGATGGCAGAAAGTACCCCTCTCTCCACACCTTGTTTTCACATGACAAGGGATCAAGAGGGGATAGGCCAGTGAGAGAAACCATTGGTTGAGGAGCATCAGTTGACTTCAGAAATTTCACAGCTGTACCCTTTCTATATATGTCATGTAACCAAGGACCATCAAAACCCTTCATCTTATTCATGGAAATGTTTTTCTGAAGATATTTCAAAATCTTGGTGCATTTTATGGAATGACATATCTCATATGCAGAATTTGATCAAATTTCCTAAAAAAAACCACCATGATCTACTGTCATAAGTGTGAAAAAACTTTGATTCTTTGTAAAATTAGTTAACCATTTGACAGAACAGAAATTGATTAGAGTTTCACCACTAAGTTGAGCTTTATTTTTGACCTGTTGCCGAGTGTGTGTATTTTTGGCCAATCAACCTATTGGATCATTATAGCCAGACCAGTTGCTAAAATATGGAAAATTAAATAACAACACTTAGAAAAGGGGTTTCTAAACCTTTTATAGACCTGACACCCTTTGAAATGTAAGAAGTGTTTCACAGCATCTCAGCCTTGAAAAAAAGATTTTTATGTTTTTACATATGGGTATTACAAACTTTGGACAGACCCATTTGTTAGTGCTACATTGAGGAAAGATTACCACCACAATTACCTAATAACACTTCCAAATTGTGGATTAATTTATTGAACGAAGTATTTTGTGGTACCCCTAAAAATCAGTTGCAGCACTCAGTTTGGGAACCACTGACTCAGAAGAATAAATTTTGCCACACGTTATATTCAGCTATTTAAATGCTATTTACTTTGTAAAATGATATGGAGAAAATGTTAATAAATTATTTTACCTTTTTTTTCAAGAAATTGTTCAAATAACTTGTCATAAAGTAGCAGAAGGGACTGAAGAATTACAGATGTTAGTGCAGGTAGAATAGTTTTGTCGAGGAATTTGAAATTGAATCAGAATTACAAGATGACTGGTAACTGTAGCAGCCATCTGAAATTAAAAAAAACATACCATTTAAATAAGTAGAATAAACCTTAAAATATCTCTTTTGGCACTCACTAAAAATTTAGTATAGTGGAAAAGAGTTTTTCACAAGAATAATGGAAATCAAACCTTAACACAGCAATGAGTCAATTCATTATAATTATTTTTTGTTACATCTTGTAGAAGTTTAAATACTATCAAAGACAAATTATTCTTGTTAATAAAATATATCAATGCCTAAAAGATACCTCAAAGAAATTAAAAACAGATTTAAGTAGATGAGGTTAAACAGATTTGAGGGGATGATTTAATGTCTCACCCAAGCATAAAGCGATATTCCAATCATTATCCATTATAGTTAATTAGAAGTATATGCTAATATCTGATACAATATCATTAAATATTATAAATGCAGTTATTAAAAAAAAATGACTTTAGCATTATCTCTCACAAATAGGGTTGCCAACTGTCCTACTGCCTGTAGGACAGTCCTACTTTGAGGTAACATGACCTCTGTCCTACTCTAATGTCAAGTAGGATGCAAAATGTCCTACTTTGTGACACATTTCTGTTTGGAAGAATATCTACAGGCGACTTCGCCCCTAATTGATCACAGGGCTACCGAGACCTAATGTATTCTTCTCGACGGAAATGTATACAAATGGGTGGGATACATATTGTTACACATTGTTGTTTAGAACATGTTCCCTTCTAGCTCCTCTCCTCAGTTTGTATTTAAGAGATCGCAGTATAGGAAAGCAGATTGTCTCAGTTAGCTCCATTTCATCTGCCATTGAGAAAATATCAGTCGTGTGAAGTGGAATGGCGAATCGAAGGAAAGCAGGTTTTACTCCCTGAGTTTTGGAGTGATATTAAATCAGCTTTTCCAATTACGAGGTTAGTTTTGGTTGTCATCAATATTTTCTTTTATTTCCATAGAATTGTATTGTATATAAATTTTTCAAATTTTATTCAAATAAGATTGCGGTCACAACAGTGATTATCGAGTCAATCCTTGCTTATTTTAACAAGCGTAAATGTGAGGTGCATTTATAAAGAAATTATACTTCCTCTTGTTTTAAATTGGATTCAGACAGGAGATTGTAAATGAAATTTTAATTTAAAGAGCTCTTTTGAAAACTTTCTTTCTGTAAATTACCAATAGGGTTGCCAACTGTCATTTTGACCCAGAGACTCTGGGTGAAACAATGTTTCTCTGGGTTGAGGGTTATACATCAATTTCTCTGGGTCAGTGCATTTTCCTTCAAAGTCTCTGGGTTTCAGATCAAAATCTCAGGGTCATGAAAGAGTTAAAGTTGGCAATAGGGTTACCACTGACACTGCACTTTGCCAATAAATCCGTTTTTGATTTACAAACCATTTTCTGGCTAAAAGACGTTAAAATCATGACCCTTAACAAAACAATGTTAAATTTTTTGGGACCACTAATGAATGAAATTATTTTTGCCGCTAAAGGATTCTTTTTTAAATCAACGTTCTTTAGGACTACGATAACTACATTTTTTAGCATATGATTATCATACATAATTTTTATCTTCAAAGATAGAATGGTTACAATGGGAATGAAGGTTGGAGTAAACCGTTTCATCAGTAATAGTATACTTAAGTGATTGATCTATCCATTTACAATTAAGTTTTCAGAAATGATTTGTATAACCGCTGTAATTCTAAAGTGGTTGTAGTCTACCTTCAGGCCTTTAGTTTGGTTCTATGAAAATATCTTTACATATTTTGAATGCAATCAAAACTTATTATGCAATTGTTGACTTATATTATTGTTTCTTAATGACTCATATTTATGTCACAGTTTAATCATTGCAGTTACTTTAAAAGGGGAATATTTTTATAGATAATTACTCAATGTCTGCCAGTATGTCCATCCGTCTGCCCCCCTCTTATCTCTTGAAGTTTGTCATAGAGAAATTCTGTAAACGCCAGGTTGTTTCTGCCTACTAGGAGACCCCGGGAAAACTATTTTCGTTTACGGAAGTGTCCCAGATTCTACTCCGGGAGATGATCATATTTTTCCATATGTTTACACAGGAGTTTCGATTTTTCAAGGTGCAAGGTTAATTTCTTTCATGCACTAAAATACGTAAATATGGACCGAATTTCTCCGTTTTTGCTTTATTCGACGGTTAAAACTATAAAATAGCTTTTTCCTGGAATTCTTTTCGAAATTTAATGGCTTTTTCGTACTCTTTCTGGGTGTTGCCAGGCAAACCGCATTGTTGCCTCCGATTAAATCAGCGTCTATTAAGCCTTCTAATAGACGGAAGAATATCGTAATTCGCTTCGCGCTGTTAATGAAGCATCGAAATTATAGTTGTAGTAACGTCAAACTTAATAGATTGCAACGTTAATAATTAAAGATTATTATTATTCAGTAAACTGCGTGTGGGTTGTGGGCATTTTTAACGATTGACCAAAAGGAAAAATCTTTCTTTATTTCAATACTGGGAGAAACAATTAAAATTGCACATCTAATATATTATAACCGCTGTCTCTCTCCGTCCCTGCCTGCGTCTGAAGCCTTTTGGCATTAAAGCAAATAAACCGGGAACGGTAGGCTGAATATTCAGCGCGAACTCCTACAGGTTTTAAGTGGATAGTCGTCCCCCATAAAGGCATGGGTTCGATACCAGGATAGTTTTAGTTTCTGCATTTGATTAACACGTAATCAGCTAGAATACGATGTGTAGACCTTTTTCTTTAACATTTTAAAATATCTTACGCTCGAGACTTTGATTCGAGATTTATACAATTTAACGCAGAAAGAAATAAAGATTCTCATTTTTACCGCCGATTTTGTTGCTTAATTCCTGTTTGCTCATATTTTAAGTTTATTTTCGATTTTCTCCGGTTTTTCGACATTTCAAAAAGGAGGTTAGGGCAGCCGGCATTGTTCATCTCGGATTTTTGCATTGTTAGACTCGGGCTTCTAGTGCATTTGCACTAAGCTTGCAATAAAACATGTGAAGGACAAAAACTAATTGTCCCTAGTGACGTCATCTCCCAGTATAAACGCAAATTAATCAAGAACGGTCGGCTCGATTTCGACAAATCTTTCGCCTCAATACTCGGCGCAAATTCGTGCAGATTTTAAGTGAGAAGTCGTCTCCCGAAAATGCATGAATGGGTGAGCTATATAATTATTTTAGGAGGGGCAATAAAAGTGGTTCAACTAATAACACTCTTTGTATCAATTTTTTGTCATGGGAACAATCGCATTGGGTCACTTCTAGCATGGCTCTCTAGATGTTTGCAGAAAGTATTGCAACAGGCCCCTAATATAAATTATAAAAACAAACATGGCATTCAAAATATGTTGTCTAATTTTATACGGAAAAATTGGCTATTATTACTAGCACAAATCAAAAATTGTTGCACATAAATTAACAAAAAATATGGAGCCTTTTTTTGTTAATGAAAATTCAGAAGAAGAATTTCAAGTTTTGGAGGCAGAGGTTACTCTCATATACCATGCCATAAAGCATCACCAATCGTATAATTCCTTAGATTGTGTTTTGAAAATTATTTCTAAAATTCACAGTTATTCAAAGGTTTGCTCTCTAATGTCCTGTGGAAGAACAAAATATGAAGCTATTGTAAATGAAGTTCTCACACTGAGTGCATTAGAAACAGTCATCGAAAGCATTAAATCTAAAAATATTTCTTGTTCCTTACAATGGATGCCTCAAATAAGAAAAACAAAATTGTTTCCAATATGCATTCAATTCTTTACATTAGAGAACGGTATATAAAAAACTGTTAAAACTTTTTAAAAATGCAGATGAAAGTGCAAATGGAATGTTTGCCACCATAAAGAAAACACTAGATGAATTAGGGCTAGATTTCATGAAAATTTCTGCATTCAGTGCAGATAATACAAATGCAAACTATGGTATACACCATTCACTGTTTAATAATTTGAAATTGGAAAATAAAAATATTTTAAAAACCAATTGCTATGCACATATAATTCAAAACTGCCTAAAATTTTGTTTAGATTAATTATCTATGGACAGAAAATATTGTGCTGAAAATATATGGACATTTTTCAGTTTCCACTAAAAGACGTGAATCACTGAAAACTTTTTTGATTTTGTTGACATAGACTTCACTGAGATATTAAGACATGTTACTACATGCTGGTTGTCATTGTTACTTTGCATTGAAAGACTTATAAGGAACCGGGATTCTCTAAAATTATACTTTTTGAGCTTAGGAAATGGATGCCCAAAACTTATTTAAAAAGTTCTCCAGATTAATGACAGAAATGAAATGGATGATCAAGAAATGGTAATTTATCTGCACTTTTGCAGCAATGCTCTGGAAATCTTTCAACATATTATACAAAATTAGAGGGAAATAAAACTACTTGCGTAGAATTATGGGATATAATGTGTGAATTTAAATCCAAAATTACAATTTGCATTAAGGAGCAGCTTTTTTGTTTTGAAGTTCAATGTAAAATGGAAAAGCTACTTTTCCATGAAAAAGAAAAGTTGAAAAAAACTGTCTCTGCCTGTCTAAGCTATTTAACGAGAAAGGTTGTTTAGTAAAAATTGGTTGGCGACTTTAGTCCCATTTTCATTTTCTAGTAATATATTGCCTATTTATAGAGATTTTTGCAATATTGTTGATATTCTTAATTTAGAAGAGATTTTCGGGCTGAACATGGACAAGTTATTTGAAGAATTTACACCAATTAGAGAAAATTTCCATTAATATCCGCCAGTGACTATTGCAAAAATATTAATAATCCTGAGGAAAAGTGGCGACACATATTAAAAGGAGGACATTGTGAAAATCTATTTCAGATAATATCCTATATATTTAGCATTCCAGCATCATCTGTTTTTCAGAAAGAAAATTTTTGTAATGGGTATGAAATGGAGACCAGAAAGAAATCGGTGTACAGTAGATTTACTTAGAAGTGATTTGCTAGTTTACATAAATAATGAAAGCTCCTGCTCTGAATTTCTTGACATTATTTAAAAAATTAAGCTTTATTAAGTGCTGCAAAAAAAAACAAAAAAATATAAATTTAAAACAAAATATACTGAATAATTAAAACGAAATGTTTTCATACATTATAAATCTTTTCTTTGTTTTCACAAGTACAATATCATTCATTTAAAGATTTTTGTAATTATCATTTTTGTATTAATAAAATGTGTGAAACCTTTTTGTTTTAGTTTACTGCAAACTGTCATCAGGGTGTTAATTTGACTTGTCCTATATCATGTTTTTGATCTCTGGAACAATAAACTACTGTTATTATTATTAGTACAAAAATGTCTTACCTAAAAACTAGGGATTTTGATCTATACATTCAAAAATATTATTAGTTAGTTTAGGCTTTTAGAGTTTATGAGTAATCCTTGTATAAATAATTTTCATTATTGGAGTCTTAGTTTTATGGTACATATTGTTTGAATTATTATTTACTTGTATTTAATGACCAACTAACTGCTGCCAACAGGTTTTGTGGCCAATTTGTAACATCATGACTTAGTAATATGATTATAAATCATTTTTGTCTTTGGTGTATATGTGAAAATATGATTAATTTTTGGAATGTCCTACTTAATTTTGGAATGTCCTACTCAAAATCTGTAAATGTCATACTTAGCTGTGTCAAGCAGTTGGCAACCCTACTCACAACCCAAAAAAATTAAAGGAATTTTATAAGATAAACATTTTAAAATCAAAGTTATTTAATTATCTTTAGTATTTTCTGTGACAGAGGAATTTAGATGGATATAAATAATTCACTTCACCATCAATCCCTATATGTTTAGCTATAAGCTTCAAGTGATTCAATACATAAAAATGCATGGAAACCAAAAAGCAGCACGTCATTTCAGTCCACCACCCACAGGAAAAATGATCCATGAATGGGAAAAACGAGGAGAAACTGAAGCTGATGGGAAAAGAGAAACAGACTTCGTAGGTTTAGACTTAATTGGCCACAACTAGAGGAGGAAGTGATGGATAGGAGAACAGAGGAAGTTTGGTATTGCTGATTGATCAAAATCAATATTTACGAGGCAAAAGGAGTTGCAGAAGAAAAAGTAGTTGAGTGTACATATCATTATTACATATGCACTCCATTTATTATTTATTCCATGAAATTACTGTATATTCAGGAGTATATGTCAACCCGGCGTGTAAGTCGACCTCAATTTTTTGGATTGCAAATATACGACTAGACATATATTCACTGTATAAGTCGACCCCCTACTTTTTTGCTAAAAAAACTTTGAATGAAGAATACAAGGAATTTTATGGTTTTTAAAACCTAAATGTAACCTTTTCCAAAAAATTCAGTGTCGATTTTTGAGTTATTAATTCATTTGTTTAATTTAAGAAAGATCAGTCATATACCATATTGCCATCTATTGGCGGAATGTCTTCATACTTATCCTTCGTTCCTATAATTGCAAATAGATCGTGTATATTTTTGAGATTCAGTAATAAAAACAAAAGTTAAAATTTTTATTTTTATTAAGTAATAAAAATAATTATCTTAAATGTTCTAAAATAAATGACAGAATATGTAAACAATGGAACAGCTGATTCAAAATGGCGATCACCTATGCCGTAAGATCAAATGTTTTCGTAAATATCAATGTTTTTAATCTGTTATTTATGGGTCACATTTTATATTCGGCATATAAGTCGACTGGAAATTTTTTTGAGTTTCAAATGTCAACTTATACATAGGCATGTATGGTAAAATCTCATCTTGCCATTTAGTTTAAGTAAGGACTATAGGTAAAGGGTATCTATATGTGTAACATGTGCAATGCACTTTGACAGCCTAATTAATATGACTGCAGATTCCACATAGGGCACATTTAGCTATACAAGCCTCGAAGCAATTATGTGTGATTTAGATCATCTCTATTTACTTTTATGAATTAAGTCTATCTAAAACGTTATATTTAACTGTTATTACACCATAATATTTTCTACAAATATTGCCAGATATGAACTTAATCATAGCTAGAAATGATGCATGATGTGCCTCATCCAAAATGCCTTGTTGAACCAAAACACTTTTCTCCTAAAAATATCTTTGAAAAAATTGGGATGTGGATTACATCCTCAAAAATATGGTACATAATTAAATTGTCATATATATTGGACATGACTTGGGGGATAGACACAAAAGGCCCTGAAATAAATACTTTCATTATTGCACATACCGAGGTCAGCAAATTCAAATCCAAAGCAAAGAATCCACAGGCTGTGAATCTAACTTCAGTGTGCTGGATTTGTTGAGAGAATAAGTGCAGCTATGGAGAAAAAATAATAGGTTGATTGAGGTTTATTTAATGTACTACATAATCGAAGCCAAGCCTATTTGTCTAAATATGCACCAAAAGGATCCAAGGATAGTCTGCAATGATATTAGTTGCTTTTTCTTTAACTCATTCTATGAACTGTTTTCTAACAATCCCAGCTATAACTAATTTAAGACAATGGCAAAAATAATTTGAAGGTACCTTTTGTCATAAAATCTTTTTAATCAAGAAAAAATCATAACTTTTAACTCATGAAACACTTTTCATATTAGTTTGAATTTATGTAAATTGAATCTTAATACACCAGGATAGCAAATTAATTACATTGATTTACCTCATTCCTGGCTCGAAGGTTTTTGACTTTTAGAATTGCTTCTGACACTAATACTCCAGTTAGATCTGCCTTTTGACACATGCAATTCAGAGGATAATAAATATTAGTTAATGCTACATATTATGAAAATTTTATTAAATACAGTTCCACTGTAGTGCATAGGCTATTAAATGAGAACGAATTTATATTTAAAATTCATAGCATATAAACAATCTTTATGAAAAAAATACTTCAAATGCTTACCAAGAAAGGCACTGAATCTTTTGATAACAAAACCATGTGATTTTATAAAAGCAAGATTGAAGGCTAAAAATGCATATTAAATTGAAGCAATTTTCAAAACAAACAAAATTTTCCAATTCGTGAAACTTTAATTGGTGTGAGCAGTGCCAGCCCAAGCTCAAAATGCGGAGGTGTGGGAAATTTTGCACCCTTTTTTAAAATTCAACCTTTTTATTATTTTTCATTACAAAATTTGAAATACTTTTTGCAAATTCAAATGGCAAATAACAATTGTACATTATAAAAGAAATTGTTTTACAAAATTAAAATTTATAAAATAGGACTTATCGAGGTTTTAACCTGGAAAAATTTTCTTTTAATTTGTCCATATTAATTTCTGTTGCTGTTTCATTCTCTATACTAATTATTACAAGGTCATTCAGTCTTTTTTGTCACATTGCGGAGCCCAAATATATTTTTATCAACTTTTGAAAATGATCTTTTACCACTTGTCACAGTAACAGGTGAAGTTAATATTAACATCTTTAGAATGAAATTTTGCTCGCTAAAGAATTTTTTCAGTTTTGCGCGGATAAGCATTGAAAATACAGTAGGCCAATTAGAGCCGAGATCTCAATAATTCAATCAATTATTAAATAATGACATATTTCCAGTATTTTTGAAGGGGTGGCAATGGTTTTCTGTGAGAGAAGGTGTCCCCTTGCGAGAGAAAGTCAAATTCAATTGTTTGTGATATTTAATGATGTGCCTCACAACACTAACTTTAGCTGTTGTTGTGCGGGAGTTCAAAAACAATTTAAAGCAAAGAAATATTGATTCTTTTTTAAAATGTGTTGAGTTTTTTTTAAATAAAAATTATTTTTAAAAGATATTGTTTCAAATTGATCATCCAGGACATTTACTGCTAAGGAAGCAGACACCAAATTTAATAGCAGGCATGACAATAGATTGCAACAATGATGTATGTAAGAGGTGGTTCATGTGCATTTTTTTGTGTAAGGAAGTTTTTTTGTCAGAGATGAAGTTGGAGCATTGGTAACAATTTTAGTGAAAAATATGCATAATGTAATGAAATAAGGGTAGATTGAAATTCCCACAAATGGGGTAGTGAGTAAATTGTTAAGTAATATTTTTTAAGAAAAGGTATAATTGACGAATTGTAGTGGAGGGTTTGGTTTGGTTAGATTATACAATGTCTGCATAATAATTGTATTTGCCTTCATTCAGATAACCCTGTTGTTTCCATATAACTGATCAATCATCCCTGAATTTATGCAGCATCCATTAACCTCCTATCAATGAACTTCCGAATAGCAAATGAATAAAAAAATTGGTCCGTTGAATTTCGTTAATGAGAGGTTTTACTGTATTCATATTTGAAATATAATTATACACTGCATTATTTTGTTTCTGTCAGTATTGAGAAAAGTGGACATTAACGTAAATTTCATACCCTGGTATCATGACAAAGGAGAATCAAATTGCGTAATGACCCACTATTTGCAAAGGTTGGATGTTCAATTTCAGCTACCATGGCAACACCAGAAATGATCTTCTGAACAGAGCAAAGGAGAATAATAGGAATGTAAATAATAAGTGGAAGGGAACATTCTAAAAGTATATTACTGTTCTCTTTTCTTTCTCTTTAACAATAACCTCTCTACAATGTTTATTTGAATTTTAATTTGGATGTCAATTAAAAGTAAAATTATATTTTTTGAGACTTGCTTCCCCAGTTTTGCACCCCTAAAAGTTTTAACGCTGGGTGCCTTGCACTCTTCGCACCCGTCTTAAGCCGGCACTGTACACAAGCACAGTATTTATATTTTTTGGAACTGTAGTTTTGTTTTTGATAAAGTTATCGAATTTAACAAAGCAGACAGTGATTAAGATCTATTGAAATTCAAAAATTAATTGAAAAGATATAGGAAGTTGAGAATATTTTGCAAGTGCAAAACATTTTGTAAATATTGATGAGAGTGTTTTTGCAGAGGTGGATGACATTATCTTAAAAAAATGTGGTGGAAGCACAGATACTGTTCTCAATTCAGACAATGAACAGATATAAGAAGATTGTAATTATCTGGAAATGCTAACCACATTAGCATTATATGAAAGCTTTGAAATATTATGCTAAAATGAAGGGAGAAAATAATTTTTTAAGCAAAGTTGTAGAATTAGGGTTTTCCTTTAATGATATGAGGAAATATAAAAACATGATGGAAAGTATAATCCATAAATAGAATACACAGAGATCTAAAAGGCATTCATTATGGGAAATTCATATAAAATGGTATCGAAAGATTCAGCATTTCTTGAATGTTTATCTTCAAAACTCTAAGTGGTAATTATGTGGTCTTGCAGAATTTTTTGTGGCATATCTTGCCTCTATCTTAATAATCTTTTTAATATATACCTCACAAATGGAAGAGAAAAATGTTTTTTTAAATTATTGTTTTCTGAGAGAACCATCAGAGCGATCGATGTAAACAAAATATGCGATGTTTTGCTCGGTATTTTCTTGAACTTTTATCTCCAAAACTACAAGTTATAATTATGAGGTCGCACAGACTTTTTTGTGGTAAATGTTATTCTCTATTTGAATAAATCTTTTAATCTATACCTCACAGATCATATAAGAGCATGTGATAGTAAAATATCGTATTTTATTGTTGCTTGACAGATGGTATTTAACAAGATACGAGTAGTATGCATTTATTTAAGTGCTTACATAAGTGGAAGTTCTAATTGACGGATTTAGTTCAAGATCACTATTGGGAGGAAAATTGTAATAATAATAATAAGGATCGCTCATACTTAATTGAATTAAACTGCATTCAGCGGTTCAGGAGATGAAAGAACAGAGGAATGGACAGACGAGATGTGCCCATAAGGCATTTTGCTACTACCACTTCAGTGGTAAAAAATGCCTAAAACAAAAACTTAAATGGACAGTTTTTTTTTCAAATAAATCTTTCAGAAAGTTTATTATGTTTTCCTATTTGGTGATTTATGCATTTATATGCACATTTGAAGTTTTTAAAATGTGTATCTCTCTATCTATTAAAAAAGTTCCGGCAGATGCAACACAAATAAGGACAATAAAACAAGAACAGGTAGCTTGATTTCGACAAATCTTTTTTTCTGAAACTTGGTTGGCATGATTTAAAGCAGTGGTGAGCAACCAATGGCCTGCATGCTTTATGCGGCCCGCAAAGCTTTCATTAAAAAGAGATTTAACACAAAGTCATATCACATAAATTCAGATTACGATAATAAAACAATGATATTGAAATATCATTAGCTATATGTACAGTATCTTCATATCTTTGATGGTATTTGGATTGCATTGAATGGTACTATTATGAATCATGGTACCAAAATAATCTTCCACCTCTGTTTTCCGAGTGGAGGGTGGGGTTGATGAGCATAGCCAGGGCTAGCCTTGGGGCACTATCCCAAACATCTATTATAAATGCATTACTTGCAAGTGAATAAATATTGGATACCAATTTATATTGCGGAACAGACTGGAATATTTATGGCATTTCTTTTATTTTTTCATTATCAATAATTTTTACAGAGCAATAAATAAATTAACATGTACTTTGAAAATATCTCAACAAACATTTACGGATAGGGGTGCTGGAGTGCTATCTTGCCTGAGGTACCAAAATTCCTCGGGTCATCCCTGATCACATCAGATAGAGGTAGAGCCTCTAGTAAAATTTAATATTAACTGTCTTTTACGGCTCAAAAAAGTATTTAAATTTTTAGCATAATGTTATAGATTACTAAGAAATTGATTACTGTCTGTATATGAAAATTAACTTTTATATACACATTTATTCTCTGTGATGATGATTGTTGTAATGTAATAATTTTCTTTTCATAAAAACTCACATAAAAGCATATATTTTCCAATTACAATCAACTGAAAAGTAATTGGTGGTGAAAAATATTTTAGCATTTCAAAGGTGGGGAACCTGTTAAAGGCAGAAATATCCCTTGAAGTTCCACCTCTTACAGGTTTTACTCTAACTAGAATAATTTCCAGTTCAAAATGACAGGTATGCATGAATAAAGTATCTTTTACATAAAATTACTCGATGTCTGTCCATCCCCCCTTTTATCTATTGAACAGTTTGTCATAGAGAAATGCTGTAAACGCCATTTTTTTCTGCCAACTAGGAGACCCCGGGAAAATTATTTTCGTTTACAGAAATGTCCCAGGTTCGACTCCAGGAGATGATTCTATTTCCTATAAGTTTACACAGGGTTTTTGATTTCTCAAGGGGCAAGATTTTTTTCCTTCATTCATCAAAATACGCAAATATGGTCCAATATGCTCCGTTTTTGCATAATTCGACGACTAAAACTATAAAATATCTTTTCTTGCGACGTTTAGATGTTACACGGAAGAATTTGTCAGAAATACGGATTTTTCTGAATTTTATTGTTTTTTCGTACTCTTTCCGGGTGTTGCCAAGGCGACTCGCATTGTTGCTTCCGATTCGATTAGAGTCTATTAAGCCTTCAAATATACGAAAGAATTGCGTTATTCGCTTCGCGCTTTTTATGAAGCATCGAAATTATTGTTGTAGCAACGTCAAATTTAATAGATTGCAACGTTACCAATTGCAGATAATTATTATTTAGTAGACTGCGTGTAGTAGTAGTAGTAGGCGTTTTTAACGATCGATCAAAAGAATCTTCTTTCTATATTTCAATACTGGAAAATTATCTTTTTCGTAAGGGAGATGCAATTAAAACTAAACATATAAATTACGAAAACAAACATCACCTTCAAAATGTCAGCTGTTTAATTTTATAAGGCGAATATGGCCTATTATTAATAAATGAAATTAGATATCGTAAAGTGCAAACAAAATTTGTTGGTAATAATTCATGAGTAAAAAAAGAAATGGATGAATTAATTGTATATGAAAAATTGTAGTATTTCAATAAAAAGAAACAATTTTAAAGCATCTCTTTAAACAATAAGCTACGCTTGTCCCTCACGCATGACTGAGGCGCCGCCCTTAAAAATTCGCTATAAAAGAGCGGGAGAATCGAGAACTATATAAAACTATAATGCTATTTTTAACAAACCACCCGAGTAGGTATAAGATTGAAATTTGATAGAAATGCTTGATTCTTATAGTAGAAGCCATTTAGGAAAAAATAATTTCCAAAAAAGACCCGAGTTCGACTCCAGGAGATAAATTCTATTTCCCAAAAGATAACAAGTAAACATCGATTTTTCGACTTACAGGTTTTTACTCTATCGAATTAGAAAAAATTGACTTACGATCATCGGACCAAGACCGTTTTAAAGAAAAATAAATAATGTTTCTTATTCTTATCGTCACATTTCTAAATCGCTCAAGTTATACGTTTGAATCAATTTTATTGGAAATTTTTAAGCCTTTTAACGATATGTTGCCTTGCCGTCCGTGTTGTTAAACCTCGAGATTGTATTGTCGTCTCAATCCTAACACTATATGCAAGGGCGGCCCTTGGAATATTGGAGCCCCGGGCAAGTTACCTCTCCAGCGCCCCCCTCGGTAAATGTTTGGTGAGATATTTACAAAGAACATTTTAATGTATTCATCTCTCTTTAAAAAATATCGATAAAGAAAAATAAAAGGAATGCCATCAAGATTCCAGCCCGTTCTGCAATATACATTGGTATCCAATATTTTCGACTTGCAAGTAATGCAAGTGGATAGCGCCCCCAAGGGTCTGGCCGGGCGCCCACCCGGCTTGCCCGTAGCTCGGGCTGGCCCTGACTATATGCGTAAGGAACGTATACTTTAATACGAGAGAGAGGAGGGAAAGGGAGAAAGAAAGAAGGAAAGAGACAGAGGGAGGGAGGAAGCGAGAGAGGAGAGAGAGGTAGGGAGAGAGAGGGAGGGAGACTGAGGAGGGAGAGATATATAGATAGATAATGTTCTTTATTAGGGCGAGATTGAGACTAGGAAGTATATTTTCCACAGAAAGAGAAAGGGAGGGAAAAACAGGAGGAAGAGGAGTAGGAGAGATAGTTAGATAATGGTTTATTAGGGCGAGATTGAGACTAGGAAGTCTATTTTTCCAGAGAAGGAGAGAGGGGGAGAGGAAAGGAGAATGGGAGGGAGTAGGATGGGAGAGAGGAAAAGAGAAAAGGAGGAAGAATGGGAAGTGCCATACATTTAATACTTAATCCACGCATATTCGACATATTTGACGGGCAATTACGCTAGTTAATAACATAAAACTGAAAATAATTGCTGTCATTATTTTCCTCTCTAAGATGACTTTTTAAAATGCAGATTTCTGACGAACTTCGCAAACGTTTTTCAGGATAACACTAGTTAAATTAAAATTAAAAGGCTTCCCATTCTACCTTCCCATCTCCTTCATTCTCTCCCCCTCCCAATCTCTCCCTCTATCTCAGTCTCTTACTCCCACACCTCACCCAATCTTTCCCTCTCCTTCATTCTCCCCCTCCCTCTTTTTCATTCTCTCGCCCCTACCAAACCCTCTCTTCTCCCAACCCGACATTTGTTTAATTTTAGCAATGCTCTTAATCATCTAAAAGTATTTCAAAATATACAATAATGCTTAACTAGAATTGTTAATAAGCCAAATTTGAATGAATAAAGAACTCTATTCAACAATAACTACGTTAAATCTGGCAAGCTTCAATAGAGAAATAACGTGCAAAATATCCAAAGTAGGTCAATTAAAATTTCTAATTGATATTTAATGATAGAAGTCAGATTTTTCATGCTCAAAGCAATCAAACAGCTTTATTACAGATGGATTTACGCTTTCTTAGCAAAAAATAGAATATTCGTTGCCTGATCGTATATATTTTAATAGAATTAATTCGAATCATAGGAAAAACATATACTACCACATTTTTCGGCATATAAGACGTACTTCTTTTTCCAGAAAACTGGCCTTCAAAATCAGCCTACGTCTTATACCCCGAAGATAAGATTATTATTACTGTACACAATACTCACACTAACGAACACATTAACTCACAAATGGAATAATTGGCAGTCATTGGTCGCAAAAACAGTAAAATATGCATTATTAATAATTAATATTGAAAAATTTGTTAATATATACAGTAAAACCTTATGCAACATGAATTCCGATAGCGCATGTTCATTATTGCGTTTTAATACGTCTCTGGCTACATGAGTTGGGGTGTAATACACTCCATATGAAGCTACCCTTCGTGATAAATTTCTTTTCTAAAATATGTCATAATTAAGGGTGAAAATTCGAGATTCGTGGAGTTCTCTCGCCAATGTGGACTTAACAAATTCACCAAAAATGCAAAAATATTCAGGATGCGACAAACAATCCATTTTCTGCTCCAGCCAAATGTTTTTCGCAGCTATAGTCTTTCTAACATTTTTTCTTCTTGGTCTTGTAAGTAATGCGATATTTCGAAACCTTGTACGTGTGGGGTATATTTATACTCCACGCGGTCAAACGTGTAACAAAATCCACGCAAACACTACTGGGCTCACACCTTAGAGATTGTAGTTAAATAAGCAAAACGACATGTGGACAAGAAACAATACATGAAAGACAAAAACAAGCAACACAAAAAATATGAATTCAATAGGAACTCAGAGAAGAAAAATTAAAATGATTTAGGATAAAAGATTTCTGATGTTTGGCTGAAGAACTAGATCAAAACAAACAGAAACGTGCATTGCCAAATACTCAGATAAACCCGTCATAATGGTTTGGGGCAGTGAAAAAAGTTGTGTATAAATACCACAGTGAGTTAATAAATTCTCAAATTTATCTTGAAATTCCAATGAATAATATGAACGAGCTTGGCTGCTTGAAAAAATGACCAAAAAACCATTCCTTTGGATGTGCAAATTTTAAGCTACACGCAGAATGGAATTTCTAAAGGCATTTATTCGTACGCTCACCCTCACAGGATGTTGTTGTTGGATCTGAACCTGGGGCCACTACGTGGAAGGCCAACGCTATAACCACACCGCCATTCCTCACCCTCAAAGGAGTTTACCAAAAATAATGTACTTACCTGTTTATGTATTTCCTCTAACACGAAGATGCTGCATATTAGCACAACGAAATGTAACACACTCCACGCAGTCTCTAGCGCCGCTAACAGCGCAGCATCAAGTTTAACGTATGATTCATATCTACTGAGGCAGTAATAAGCCGCAAACGTAATATTCAGCAAATTGGTCAAAACTTGAACAAAAGTTTGGATGCCAGTCATTTTCTTGATACCTCGAAAAATGCATATCAGCGATAAGTGAACCGAGGCCCATGATCTTATACTTCTCTCTAATCGAAGACTTTCCTTCGATGGTGTATCTGGGCGAGTTTGCGATGAACTGACTATATTTCTTTGACCTGCTGGCACGTTGTCAATTTCTTCTCGTATAATGCCATTTAAGCTTTTTAATCTTTCTCCGAAGACCATATACAATCGAAGGTATACGTGGTTTATGGTTATGCAAGCAACCAGCCAGTACCAGGCGACGAAGCTATACAATAAATTACTTATATCAGCACCGAGGATTTGGTAAATGGCCTCCGATGCCAGATATACGACTGTATATACGAGCACGTGAACCAATTGAAGGATTACGGTCAAGTCTGTATTACCGCCCTCACTCTTGCTTTGTATCTTCAGTTCATCATCTATTTCAGCGATATCCTGCAACAGTTTCTTGAAACAATGTCTATTATAGACGAAGTGCATAACGCTGAAAATATTAAGTAACCAACTGCCTATAAGCCAAGATGCGTTAATCAGCAGTGCCATAGTCGGATCGCCCTGTAAGGGATAGGCTCCTTTCGACATTATGAATTTCAATATGGTGAATATACCCATTAGAGATAGAAATGTCATCGTGACGAAACAGTATCTAGACAACGCTGCATGGCTTGCGCCGAACGTGAATGGTGCCACGCCTAACAACCTGCTGAGATTTAACAAGGGTCTAAAGGCAACGATTACGTCTTTCCTCGAGCCCCTCCTCAAGTTTGAACCAGAAGACTTTCTTTGCATCGCTGATAAACGGAAACCTCGGAGGCAAACGTCGCGTTTAGCAGGGGAGACCGAATGCCAAGACTTTTTATGGGAAGGTAGTCGCCTCGTACTGGTCGATACAACCAACTGAACTGGGCGTCACCTTCAATAAATATAATGGTTGAAGTACCTCTTGCGACGATATCCTGAAGGATTTGAGCATCAATTATTGATGAGCAAGCGCGGAGTGTAAACACCTGGGAAGAGTTTTTAAAGGTTCTGAAAGCATCAACCTTACGCATGTTTTGCCTTATTCCTTCGTCTGACCCACAATGGTTTAAATAGAAGGATGCGCATTGAGAAAATGGATCACTTAAAGGAGAAAGAAAGGTTGGGACGATAGATATCGGATGTTTTCTGGTGCGAAACGATAATTGGGAATTATTAAAAAATTATTTCACGGCGGAAATTAAAAATGAAATAAATAATAATAATAAAGATTTGTGCGCAAATCGACGTTTATAAATCACACAACTTTATAATTCCCCGAAGTTTCTTTTCAATTTTTTATTAAAAAATTGTTGGAAGCTGGTAAAGAAGCATAAGCCTAGCATTAACACACAAGAGGTAAAAGAACGAAAGGTGGAATTTCAGCTTGAACTCCATAACAGATTCAATGTACTGGAAGGCTTAATGAAAATGAGCGTTTTTGGCGGAACGCAGGCCACACGGTCTTAAAATCAAGTGTTGTGAGCTCGTTATTACTTATGTTAAGTAATTGAAATAAACAGTGCATTAGTGCCTAAAGGGGTTACCATTATAAAAAACGCGTCTGGAGCTCTATCACAGCTGGTGGTGTGGAAACGAGCTCACAACACTTGATTTTAAGACAGTACGCGGCCTGCGTTCCGCAAACAACGCTCATTTTTGCTATACTATCGCACTAGCAAAAACACTGCAAAGAACCTTTCTTGTCGGAAATGTTATTCTCTACAAGTTTGTCTACGTACAGTTTCGCCGTAGATTTGACAGTTTCCGAGTTATTCGCGAAAGGCCAGTCGCGGGTAGTGCTCCTGCGGCCATTTCGCCGACATAGCGGCCGACGCGTACACGACAGGCATGTCAACTTAGTAAAGTACAGTAAAGTAATTTATTCACTCTGTCGATCCATAGCACATGAACATAGAGTAAGTCCAAAAAAACAAACAGTCATCATTACATAATATTTCCATTGAATTAATTTAAATTTCTGCATAAACATGGAAACATGTCAATATATACAATAAAATACATGAAATTTTGGGACAAGGTATAAATAAAAATGGGACAATTAAGTAAATATAAATAAATATTACATAATACAATATTATTATTTTTACAGCAAAACATCATGTCTCCATGTATTCCTGGATGCTGTATAAGCATTTTTCTATTAAAAATTCTTTTAACTTGTGTTTAAATTGAATAATTGACTGAATGTCTTTTATCCTTGTTGGCAGTTTGTTACAAAAGTATTTGCCAGCATTTGCTGGAGAGAATTTAATCATACTTGTTCTGTGGTATTCCATATAGTAATCTGCCTTCCTTCGGGTATCGTATTTGTGCTTGTTCAAGTTTAGAGGACATTCACATTCTCTTACACATATGATGCATTCATAAATATATAATGCATGTATTGTCATAATTCCCAGACTTTTGAAAGATGACCTACAGGATTCTCTGCTTTTTAGATTCGCTATACTTCTTATAGCCCTTTTTGGAATTATAAAAACCCTGTTTACTCGTGATACGGTTGATCCTCCCCATGTGTGTATACAATATGACAAATGAGGATATATTAATCCATAATATAACATCAACAACACATTTTTGTCCACTAAATTACGTAGTTTAGTAAGTACAAAGATACTGGATGATATTTTTTTACAAACAGAGTCAATATGCTCCTCCCAATTTAGTTTCTCATCAATATAGATACCTAAAAACTTGGAGGATGCAACTTGTGTTAATTGGACATCATCAATAAAGGTACTGATTTCGTCATTACATAATCCTCTAGCGGGTTGAAAAAATATAAAATTAGATTTTGACTCATTTGCTAAAAGGTTATTGCCCTGAAAATACTGAATAACAGAGTTTACATTCATGTATGCATTAATTTCCAAGTTAGATGTTGAGGACCCTGAACACATCAGTGTTGTGTCATCTGCATAAAGAATAGGTTTACAATTTGGAAGTTCTGGAAAATCTGCAATGTAACACAAAAATAAAAATGGTCCCAGTACAGAACCTTGAGAAATGCCCTGTATAACTTTTCTAAAGTTTGAATAATTATTGCGCATCCTATTTCCCCTTTTAGATAGTAACATTGTGTACTGTAATCTGTTAGTAAAATATGATTTTAACAAGTCAGAGGTAATGCCCCTTATACCCCATGGATATAGTTTGTTCAGCAGTCTTGGGTGCTGGACACAATCAAAAGCTTTTGTCAAGTCCAAAAATATACCGCATGCTTTATATCCCTGGTCAAGACATATAGTTACTTGATTTACAAATTCTGCCACAGCCGTTTTTGTGGACAGACCTGATGTAAAACCATGCTGATTACAGTTAAAAAATTTGTGTTTACTTAAAAATACATTCATTCTGTTAAGTAAAACCTGTTCATATATTTTTGAAAAAGATGATAATAGGGAAATTGGCCTATAATTGTCAGCGTTACTAGAATTGCCCTTTTTAAATATGGGTTTAACTACACTTATTTTTAAGCACTGGGGAAAGATACCTTTGGCCATTGAAAAATTAATAATATGCCGCAATGGAGGTATTAACTGAAGGGCACATAATTTAATCACTGACATTGGAACACCATCTAGACCACTAGAGTGATTATTCTTAAATTTAGAGATAATACCAAGTAACTCAGCATCTGACACTTCTCTTAAAAACAGCGTTTCTGAAACATTTGCACTGCATTTATAGTCATTGGAGCATCCTCTGATCCTTCCTGTTATTTTGTTAGCTGCACTGATAAAATAGTCATTAAATATATTAGCAACTACAGCTGGATTATCATAAACCTTATCATCTACAGTAAGTTCAATATTTTTACTATTATTATTTTGAGTTCCCCTATATTTATTTATGATATGCCAAGCTTTCTTAGCAGTGGCATTTGCATCACATCCATTCATATATTGGTTGAAATATTTTGATGTGTTAGGAAGGTTACCCTAATGAACAAATATACCAAGTTTCAAATCTTTATGAATTATTTCCCCTAACCGTAAAAATGTCTAATTTGACCGGTCGTTCAGCAAACAACGCTCATTTTCTGCTATACTATCGCAGTAGCAAAAACATGCCAAGAACCTTCCTTGTAGAACATTTCATTCTCTACATCTTTGTCAATGTATGATTTTGCTGTAGATTTGACCGTTTCTGAGTTATTCGCGAAAGGCCAGTCGCGGGTTGTGCTCCGGCGGCCATTTGGGCGCCAAAACGGCTGACGCGTACATGTCAGGCATGTCAACTTTTGATATGTTAGTTAGGTTGCCCTAGCAGACAAATGTGCCAAGTTTCAAAACTTTATGAATTATTTCTTCCAAAATGTCTAATTTCACTGGTCTACAAGGAGCGTAACTAAAGACAAGCTAGATATAATGACGTGTCTTGTGTGTGGTCACTTAACACATCACCTACACAGCTCTATACTAACGTCAATGTTGCCATGCAAAGGGCAGCCCGGAAACTTTCTGATAACACTTACTACAAGACATTTTCACTCTTTATTTAGTTTATGTTAAATTCACGAACGTTTTTTCATTTATTTATCAATTCATCCACAGAATTATTTTTTTGATGGAATATAAAAAAACCTGCAAAAGTTATTAGAATTTATCGAGCCGTCCCTTTTTATTTAAATAATTGTTTGTATAGAGTGATCTATACTAGCGGTTGGTACCTTCAACCTAAAAAGAACCAGTGGCAAATCCTCTATGGAAGCAAGGGAAGCAATGCTTCCAAATTAGAAATTAAAATAATAACAGTAATAACAATAAAAATTAAATTCACAAACGCAATGTTAGAAACACATCTTCAGTAAAACCGTAAGACTGTGCGATATTTAAACAATCAATCTTAAGAGCTGGCGCCACACAATGGCCAAAAATAACACTACTAGTCGACTAGGAAGCAAGAATATTATTGCGTACACGTTGATGAGTCATTAAAGCGCACTTCTGACGTTTCACATGAACCGTCATGCTCATAGAAGTGTTTGTGTTATAGTAGTGCATTAACAGATATTATTTCCAAAAACTTTGGCTCAGATAGGAGGCATTTTGCGGTATTTCTCCGCATAATCAAGTACGGAGTGGAAGCAATTTGAAAATTGCAAACATTACTGAACCGGGTACCTCAAATGCTTCTGTTGTGCTTTCAAGCAGCTCTGGTGAGGTCTGAAAAGAACAACTATTAGCAAGCCTTATGTGAGATTTATGGGCTCAAGAAAACCAAATTGATGGTTATAGGCAAAAGTAATGCAGGGACAATATCAAAGATCAAAATAGACAATCAGGAAATTGAGCAGGTGAAGCAGTTTTGCTACCTAGGTAGTACAACTACTGAAGATAATAGATGCGTACAGGAAGTGAAAAGAAGAATAGCACTTGCAAAGCAATCTTTTCAATGCAAAAGGAACCTACTGACAAGCAGTCATATGAATTTGGAGGTAAGTAAATCCTTTGCAAAAGCTTTTGTCTGGAGTACCTTATTTTATGGTAGTGAAAGTTGGACGTTAGGAAAGAGGGAGAGGTCCCGTCTGGAAGCGACAGAAATGTGGATATGGAGAAGATTGTTAAAGACAAGTTGGACAGAGAGAAAGACAAACCTTGAAGTTTTGGAAGAAGTAAAAGAAGAAAGGAAACTGATCAGAGGAATGGAAGAAAGGAAGGCAAAATTTTTTAGGCCATGTGATTAGACATAATGGATTAATTGTGAACATCTTGGAGGGGAAACTTTTAGGGAAGAAAGGAAGAGGCAGACCAAGAAAGAAATACCTAGATGACGTGGAGTCAGTGATGGGAGTTGAGAAACACGAGATGTTGAAGAGAATGGCAGAGGACAGGAGTTCATGGTTGCAGCGACAAGGCTTAGCCTTTAGATGAAGAAGGACGGCGTTCCTTTCGTAATGCTAAAGGCTGGTTCACACTGCAGGGACGGTCGCAGGATGATCGTGCTTGGGGCATTTTATACCAAATCTAAAAATCTTATTTTCAATGGAGATTCTATGGAGACGTCCCAAACATGTTCACACTTGTAGGGAACGGCTTCGGCACGAAATCCTTAGGTCGCTCGAGGAGGCAATTTTTGTCCCAAAACCCCAATGACATACCCAGGAAGGAGAGGATAGATACATAGATAGATATACGTCTTTATTAGGGCGAGATTGAGACTAAACAGTCTCCTCTTCCATCTAACCCATGTCAGTTACATACAATTAGATAGTAACAAGTAAAAAAAATTAAACTAAAAGGTTACATAAAATGAAGAGCAACATAAAATACAATAAAATGTATAGGAAAGTATAGGATTTAAAAAAAAATGATGGGTAATTGTTGTTGTCGCGGGGAAAAACTAGGGAAGATAATGTACTATTCCCTAGGAAAAAACCCCACTACAGGAAAACACCCACACAAGAAGGGGAGTGTGAAAAACCTGCGAAACTTACTTATAGCAATATCTAAAGATTTAGAGGGTCTTGAAATACATATATAATACATATAGTTAAATACTTAAAAGTAAAGTACACATAAACAGAGTTATACATATAGCATAAAAAATATATATAAAAGAATAAAATAAGGTAAGGCATATGAATACACACTAAAAGTTACATACAAATAATATACATACACAATATAATATACATACATAATACAATATCGATACATGTAAATATATCGAAAAAATTAAACCTTTTTTGGACGACCTGTAGAAAAATAAAATTGCTTGTCATTTTAAGTTAACGAAAAAGAATGGGATAGGAGATGTTTGTGGTACAAGTGTTTGAAGGTACATAGGGATGAAGAGTGCTTTATTTCTGCTGGAAGGCTATTCCATAATCTACATGCTGTGACAGTGAAGGATCTGTTGAAGATGTCTGTTCTGTGGTGCGGAGTCAGAAGTTTATGGCATCCTCTAGTGTTACAATTATGAATTGTGTTTATGGCGATGAACTCTGTTGATAGGTATTGTGGGGTGTTTGTTTTAAGGATTTGATATAATAAAAAGAGGAGATGTAATTTTCTACCTGATTCGAGATTTAGCCAAGAAAGTTTGAGAAAATATTCCGATATATGGTCTGACTTCTTAAGATCAAATATGAATCGTAGGCAGGAATTGTGGGCTTGCTGCAGCTTTAGGGCAAGCTCCTTGGATAGGTCTTGATATACAACGTCACAGTAGTCGAGGTGTGGAACGATTAAGGAAATAACCAGCTTTATTTTTAGAGAAGAGGGGAGAATTTTATTTAGGCGCCTAAGTGAGTGAAGGGAAGAGTTTACTGTCTTGCACACTTTTATAACATGATTATTCCAGGAGAGTTTTTCATTTATTAGGATACTGAGATTTTTTACAGTTTTACAAAAAGGGATAATTGGGCCATTCATAGTCAGAGGAGTAACTTCAGAAAGATTTATTGACGCAAGTAGTTTTGAATATCCGATAATAATTGCTTGAGATTTTATTGGGTTGATGCTGAGAAAGTTATCATCACTCCATTTTTTAAGCTGAATCAGATCTCGGTTAATATTATCTAAGGCTAGGGATAAATTATTAGGTTCGGAGTTTAAGTAAATATGGAGATCATCTGCATAAAAGTGGTGATTACAGTGTGTAAGTATTTGAGAGCAGTCATTAATATACAGAGAGAATATAAGAGGGCCTAAGATTGATCCCTGCGGGACACCCCGGGTTATACTTATCCAAGAGGAGGAGGAATCGTCCGAGATGACTTTCTGATAACGATCACTAAGGTATGATGAGAACCACTTAATTGAAGGGGTAGAGAATCTCATACTGCGGAGTTTTGCCAGAAGGATGTCTTTGTCTAGCGAGTCAAAGGCTTTACTGAAGTCTAACAGTACTAATGCTGTCAATTTCCTGTCGTCCATTGATCGTCGTATATGATCCGTGATTTTTATCAAAGCAGAGCTATGTGACTTTTGAAAGCCTGATTGGAAGGAGTCTAGTAAGCAATTTGAGTTAAGGAAGTTTGTAACTTGTTCATGCACAAGTCTCTCTAATGCTTTAAAAAGAGTAGGAAGAAAACTTATCAGACGATAATCTTTGCTATCAGATGATAGTGATTTCTTTGGGATAGGACGGATCAAAGCGCGTTTCCACTGCACTGGGAAGTTTCCCAGTAGTAAGGAGTGATTAAATATATTAGTAATTACTGGTAGAATAAGGTGAATTAATTTGTTGATGAGTAAGACTGGAATGTCGTCTGTGCCCTGAGCTTTCGAATTAATTCTGCGTATGGCTTTAAATACGTCAGTTTGCGAGACCATCTTGAAATGGAAAGATTGAGAACAGGTAGGCTCATTCGCTTTTAGGTCAAGGCTTCGAATAACATTGCGTTTACGTTCAGTGTCAATAACTGTGGGGAGAGTCGAGAAATTAATATTAAGAGAATCTAGTGATATATTTTGAGGCAAGAAAGAATGTTTAGGCTTACCAATCCCGAGATGGCACAGATTATTCCATAGTACAGACGGTGTTTCTTTCGGACTAGATATTGAGTATGCAAATTTTATTTTAGCATTCCTAATATGCTGCTTAGTTTTATTTCTCAAGCTTTTGTAGGTATTAAAAGTACTTGGGCTTTTGTTTGATCTGAAAAGGCGGAAAATAGAGTCGCGTCGTGCCATCATTAATTTTATATCGGCAGTTAGCCATGGCACGCAAGGTTTGGAGACATGAATAGTTTTGACGGGTGCATATTTGTCTAACAAGGATAATAGCAGAGTATTAAGTGTATCAACTTTTTTGTCTATGTCGTCAGTATGTTCTATTATGAACCAGGGAAGAAGGGCAGCATCAGCGAGTAGATTATCATAATCGATGTTCTTAAAATCTCACTGTGAGATGAACTTTTGTTTATGCTTAGGCGAATTAAGAGAATATGCTAGGAATATAAGGTCATGAGACGAAATTCCGGGAGCAGGTAGCTGGCCATGTGTAATTACTTTCTCCGGATTGGCTGTCACTACGAGGTCAATCCATGTAGATGAATTTTTAGTGTTGTTTGTAGGCATAAGTGGTAGAATATTAAGATTATGGGAAGTAAAAGAATTTTTAAGAAAGGTTGCATCATTAGTCTGAATTAAGATTTGCGTTAAAGTCGCCGGTTATGATTATGTGCTCGTAATCCTGTCTTAAGTTTGCAATGATGTCGTTGATGTCTGATAGGTGGCCTATTTTTGGAGGATGATATATTATCCCTAGCAAAAGCTTTTTTGAGTTTACTATTATTTCAAGAAAAAGTTATTCAGGTCTTCGGGAATACTGAGCGTCACTGGCAGCTATTACTTTGCAAAAGAGATCTTTACGGACATAAATTCCTACTCCACCTCCTCCTTTTCCAACTCTAGTCATTACGAAATAAATTACACCCTGGCATTTCTACAGAAGAACTCAAGATTGAAGGTTTTAGCCACGTCTCGGATAAGGTGATGGCATGTAGGTTACTGGGCGGAAGAATTGAACGCAATTCGTCGAAGTGGGCGACAAGACTTTGCATGTTGAGGTAGATGAGTTGAAAAAATCGAGGGAACGGGTTAAACTTTTCAGTGAGAAGATGTTGAGTAGGGGTTGGGGTTGTAGAGAAATGGCCATTAGTATGGTGAGTTGGGAGGTTGGTGGCTTGATGAGTAGGGAGGTAATGAGAATGTCGTTGGAAGGTTGGTCTGACCTGCGGGAGAGGCAAAAGTACATTCGAGTTCAGGGAAGACACCATGGGGGCTGAAGGGACGAAGGCAGGTGCGTAAGGTTTTAGGGAGGATGGCCCGGGGAGTGAAGAGACGAAGGCAGGTGCATTGGGGTTTAGGGAGGACAGCCCGGGGAGTGATGGGACGAAGGTAGGTGCATTGGGGTTTAGGGGAGAATTTTGAGAAATGTTGGGGGAGGGAGTCTCTGGGGTTGGTAAGGTGATAGTCATGATGGTGAATGTATGAAGAGAATCTCTTGTATATGTATTATGCACTAAAAAAACAACAGAAAGGCATTGGCAACTGCACAGCGATATAATATGCGGTGTGAAACAAAATATACAGTTTTTTTTTGAAAAATGTGTTTATTGACAACAACGCACCACACCTGAAATAAATTCAATGCACTGCAAATTAATGAATGGACAGGGAGCACTTAATAGGGGCTACACTGATAAACAAATCAGGAAGAGAATAGATGCACCAAACTAATATTTTCACTAGGTCAGGAGGGAGGGATTAAGAAAACTTTTAATTGGGGTAATAACACTAAGCGACACACTACTGACACCACCACTCGCACAATGAGGAGAAAAGAAAAAACACTAGGGAACACTAAGGAAAAAGCACCAATGGAAAGTACAACACAACTTCAATGCGCAATGGATGATGGGGTAACACTACACTAAATAATTGGGAGGGAAAAATTAAGGGCTTCTTCTGTACTAGCAAAACACACTATTTATCTTGCTTCTTCAGGTCGTCTTCGTCGTTGAGGTCATCTTTTTCTCGGTCCGTTAGTCTCTCCCGCAGTTGTCCCTCAGTGGAAGTGGTTAACGTCGTCTGCTCCTCGTTGTAACCTGCGTCGACCGTTCATGGTGAAGTTCTTCTAAATCTTTTTCTGTAGTTAAGTAGGCTCTGGCCCCATTTGTGTGAAGAACAACAATTTTGCCATCCTGCGTCCAAACATTTTTCGGTCCTACTAGTTCCTTCGCGGCCTGTAAAACTTTTTTCCTGGTGACTGTTAAGGACCCAGTCACTAGAAATCCGGTTGCCTTGAGAGACTTTTTGTTCCTCCACACATTTTCTCTATCACGGTAGGATAGAAACCGGACAATTATTGGCCTAGGGTTGGAGTCGGTTGCATTCCTAGGCGGGCCGATTCTATGTGCCCGACCTAGCCAGTGAGGATCCAAACTGATTTTAAGGCGGTCTTTAATGAAAGTAGCTGCGTGGTCTAAGCAGTCTTCCCTCGGCTTTTCAGGGATGCCATGAATCAAGAGGCAGTTGCACCTTGAATATTGCTCCAAGGCATCCAGCTGGTCTTCAAATTCATCACTTCGCACTGTGAGGCGGCTGATATCCTCAATGATCCTTTTTTCGAATAAGGCAAATCTGTCTTCGACTGACGATATCACTTTGCTTTTTTTGCCAGATTCTTCTTTCTTCGCTTGACTGAGTTCCTCCTTGAAGGAGGACAAGGTCTTGGTGAAGGACTCCAGGGCAGCACGCAGCTCGGAATTCTCGGGCTCGAGATCTTTCTTCTGGGCAGTGGAGGATTGGGGGGCCATAATGACGGTCGTGGATGGCGGTTAAAAGGTGAAGGTACGGAGCGACCGAGTGGCACGTCAGGCTCCTACGAGCATTAGAGACGGAGGGAGGGAGGTTTGTGCCTCCTCGGTGTACAGAATCTGCGATAACCACGCTACAAACTTGCTATGCTGCCTCTTGCTACGCTGCCACTTGCTGCGTTGAGTTAAGAGAACTAATAACGTTATAAAAGTTTATATTATTTGAATGGGACTTTTATTTAATCAATTGCCGGTAATTGCTTTTGCCCTCGGACCCCTTCCTCCCTCCTCGAAGTAAATTTCTGGGTACGTGCATGCCAAGCCCCTTCGAGTCCTAGCCTCTACATTTACTATCGGCAATCCTCAGTGAAATCCGAAATGAGCTTGAATCTTTCTGCTAGTTAGGGGCATCCATCAACTATGTCACGCTGTAGGTGGGGGCCAGAATGCTACCGAAGTCTAACCTACAAGTGTGTTCTCCGCAAGATTAGTCCTATCCCTAATAACGCCCTCACCACGACTGTCCCTCCAGTGTGAACCAGCCTTAAAACAGTTTTAATTTTTTGGTCTAGAAACATGTAATCCCTTTTTAGGCTGGTTTCCAAAGGAAACAGCCTTATGAAATGTTTGTCTGTGTGCGTGTCCCCTGCTAACAACTTTTGAACCAATGGACCGATTTTCATGAAACATGGTATGAGGCTCATGCCGCCAGGGCCCATCTCCGGGTTATATTTTATTTCCCAAAGATTGAAGTCCCGAGTTCGATTCCAGGAACTTTTTTTGCCTACTTGTCTTACATAGAAAATCTCAAATCCATCGTGGAGATGTTTTCTTTAATACATTAAAATATCTTAAAATTGTGATATCAGAATGAGGTTTGCACTGTTCTAAGGGGAAAAGAATGCAGATTCTAATTCTTATCGACGAATTTTGATAATTGATCGTATTTTCTTGAATTTCTATTAAAACGTAGTGTTTCGGCATTTTATAATGTATTTTATCGGATTGTTACCATGGAGATGATTAAACTTGGCTTGAGCATAGACAAGTAAATAAATAGGTTATTTTCTTTTCCGTATGACTACTCTTCAGCAATGACACTATTAATTTGTTTTCCAATTTTTATCTATCATTGATAAACTATGAACTACAAGTGGTATTTATGGTATGAGAATTCCTTGAAATGACTAACACATACTGAAACATTTCCTGTCAATATACATAAGTAATCAATTCGGGACATCAATTTTGAGAAACCAGCCTGCGTTAGTCCTGGTTTGGACTACTTGTTCAAATTGCCATGGTAGTGTTACCATTTTTCATGAAATATTATAGAAAATGAAAGCACAAGTAATATAACTCTACCCAATATGGCCTAGATAAGCTTTATTAATTTTTTAAGCACCTTTCCCAAATGCTGAAAGTAAAACTAACATAATTTACTCTGAGATAGTTTATTTATGTAAACAGAAAAAAATGTTACCACTATAATGATTCAATATGGAATTACTGATTGGCATTTTTGCAAAACCTTGCTGTTAGGCCATATTAGGAACATATGATCTCAATATGGCCTATTGGGTTATTGTTCAAAAAATAAGAGAACAAGAATCTGAAATATTTATCAAGTACTTGTATCAAAATTCTAAGCCATGATTGCTCAAAAATAGTTACAATAAATTGTCGGTAGGCAAAAATAACTAAAAAATGAGAGAAAAAATCACGATTCTAATTTTACACAGGTCAAAATCGTAAAATTGTACCACCAAATATTTAGGCACATGAGGTCAAAATTTAATTTAAATATAGAAATGAACAACAAAATGAGATCTAAATCATTCAAAAAATTCATTGTCATTATTTAAGGTTCACGAAATGGGCAATATGGCCTACTTAGGCCATATTGGAGAGACTTGGATTAGTAAAACATATTCCATTGGAATCACATGACATCTCAATGAACTGCCAAACCAATCACACCACTAATAGCACAGACAATTATCTTGTAGAATGCCTAAGGTCAAATTAATTAATTAACTTTTATCTGTACAAACAATGACTTAACCAACGTCTTGAAATTAGATGAACATAATCACAAACGCTGCTCTCAAACAAACTCTCCAGCAAATTCAGCCAACTGAGCGCCTCCAGCAGAATTCCATATAAACACAATTGTTAGTAGTTGAGCGATATACTGCAATCAATTTTGTCAGGCAGTACGTTCGATACAGCAATTAGGCCATATTGGGCACAGTTACCTTTAGTATTTCCTGACCTATAGGCATCTCTACTGAGATTTTAAAACGGATTAGAAAAAATATACTTAAATTCATGTACCGCATGAGCGCTTGAAAACTGCTTGATATGCCATACGAACATGATTGCCAGTCAAATATGATGGGTAGGTGTGAATTAGTTACTAAGTTAAAATAAAATTCAAATAAAAAATCAATGAAACCAACTTTTATATACACTAAAAGTGACCAATAAGTATAAAATCCAAATAATTGAATAGCATTCTAGAAAATAAAAATAATGATGGCATATAAAAGTTGTGTGGCAAGAAAATGTTAAACATAATAAATAATTCTATTAGAAAACTTGACTGTATGGGCCTTCACTTGATGGTGTTCCATCTTTAAAAACACAACAAAAATAACTTTTTGAATACCAGAAATTTGTAATTAGTTTCGTATTAAATTTGTGGTATCGTAAAGGTTACTTTTGTCATGTTTTTCAATTCTAGTAGAATTTAGTTATATAAAGAAAAACCCTAACCTATAATAACTGCAACTTAATTTGCACACTACGAATAACACCAGATAAATGCTACGGATTATTTCGCAAGCTACGAATATCACCAGATACAATAAACAATCTTCGGAAAAAATCCCCTGAAAAAGAAATGCAAGCTAGGTTTTCGAACAATCATTAACTCAATATCAATGAATAGTGGAATATTTATTTATTTAAGTTACCATTATTATTGCCATTATAATGGAGCAAGTGTGAGTTTATCTGTCCAGAATCATCTCTATGCATCACCGGCAGCATAAGATCCAGTGGCATGCATTCTATCGTTATCACTGAGAGAGATGGCTAATTTTCTTATGACAGGGTGAGAGGAAGTGAGAGGGAGTGAGTGAGGTGGTAGAGAGAGGGTGAGAGGGAATGTGAGAGAAAGAGAGAGAGGGACAGAGAGAGGAATGGGAAGTGTTTAAATTTCAATTTAATACAAGATTGGAAAGGTGTACTCCATGTTGGAGTACACATTTCCAAATGCGTTCTTTGAGATTTCACAATGTTCTCAATATTTTTCGCTCAGATGAGAAGATATGTTGTAAAATACGTGTAGGTCTTCATATAAAGTAGCCGTAATTATTGTCCAATTTTAACCAAAATTGGAATCGGCCAATTAATTTTAACAAAACTTCCCAACACCAAATTTCATCAGAATATGACAAGGAGTTCCCGAGTTGAAAGAAAGGAACATTGTAAACTACATGTAGGTCTTCATGTAAAGTGGTCATCATTGTTGTCAGATTTTAACCAAAATTGGAATCGGTAGACCAATTTTAGCAAAACTCCACAATACCAAATTTCATCAAAATATGTAAAGCAGTTTCCAAGTTGAAACAAAAGAACATTGAAGGTCTTCATGTAAAGTGGTCATCATTGTTCTTCCATTTTGACCAAAATTGAAATCGGTGGACCAATTTTAGCAAAACACCCCAATACCGAATTTCATCATAATCCATACAGCGGTTTCCGAGTTTTAACATGCGGACGGACGGATGGAATCGACCTCCCCTATATGCGTTCACTTCGTGCAAAGAATGCATAATAATGCTTAATTCATGCATACCCATCATTTTTGATGGGTAATTACATTTGTGTTAATTTGTCCATATGTGGAACATATTTTAAATTTCAACATTGCTCTCAACAGCACTATATGAGATATAAGGAATCAATTCTAAACCATAAAATTCATGTACAAGATCGAGAACAACTTCCTATTGCTTCTTGGACTCCTTAAAATAAGGAGAGATAATGAAATACAATTTAACATATTCAGAAAGCCTATAGACAGTAATAACTACATGCCTGTCATAAATCATTTCCCCACAATTGACAATATGGCAGCTAACCACAAGAAACCCTTCAAATAAACTTGGAGGTTTTTCAGTCAATATTCTCCACTCTCATTAAGAGAGAAGCTGATGTTCTGTGAGATTGTGATGCTGTGGTCTGGCATGGCCATCTTTTTACGTTACATACAGAGGATACCAAAATTAGCTTACTTTTATGAAAAACCACTCCCATTCTGAAGAATGAAGTACCAACTTGGCTGAACTCTTCACAATACACAAGCCAGGGACAGGGGAAGTGGAATTAAGAATGTTTCTCTGCCAGGAGCCCAGGTATTCAGCATAGAGAGCCAGTGCAATAACACTAACAATACATTAATAGTCACAATTTTTTAGTCAACAAGCTTTCTTTCAGCAAAACATTTATTCTCTAAATTATATATTTACATAAATGTTGAATTCTTAAGGAGAAATGGTGGCAGAATTGCAGCTGCTGTCACAATATTGATGATTCAGGCGTTTTATGCACCTCATTAGTTTAACAAGGGCTGAGGGGGTTACTCCTGGTATACGACTGGCAGCAGCAATCTGAAACATATATGTCAAGACCTTGACCAAGAATTCAAAAGATTTAAGAAGAAAGAAATGAAAGTTTCAAAATGAAATACTTACACTGTGTGGCTGAGCAGCTGATAGTTTTTCTTGTTCTTCATAAGAAAGACACATGTAAGGCCTAAAGTAAAAATATTACAGCATACAATGTGAAGAAAAACATATCATTGTCAAATGAATCAATTATACAAAATAATGTTAATGGCAAATGTTAATGTCATGTCCAACTTGGCCTTGGTCTAATTTTCTGCAAATTCTACAAAATTTAATTTTCGAATGGCTTAACGTCCCTTCCAAAAGACGGAATGCTGATTTTGCACGGTCTTAATTTTAGAGTAATTTTAACATTAAATCAACAATGGTATTCTTTGCAATTAAATGTTATTATAAAAAATGTACTCACAATGAGTAATCAAAATGTTTAGGAATTAATAGAGATTCATCTCTCTGGACTTCTTCAATCTCTGCTTCTTGTTCTTTAATAGATTTTGCATACAAGGCTTCAGCTTTCAATCTCAAATATAAAGATGAAGTATTCACAGTACATGCTCCTGGGCTGAGAGCTTTCATTGTATCAGGAAAAGCTGCTACCAATTTCTCAACAGTCACAGAATTATCTCGAACAGAGAGCATTTCCAGTGCACTATCACCAATAGAAATTCATACAAAATTGATTATATAGTTGCACAATACCATATAAAAATATTACAGTAAATCCCCTTATTTACACTTTTATAGGGACCTGTGAAAAAAGTGTAAATTGCAGGAAAGTGCAAATTGAGGGAAAAGGAAAAATAACTAAACTGATTTTACTTTTAAACTTGCTCATTTGTTACAGTAAGACTAACAATAAAAACAGTGCTAAAAGAGCTAAGTTTGTAAAGAGTATATTGATTTATTCATTTACTTAACCAGCACACTTTTTTAATAATAATAATATTAAAATAAGTGCTGAATTAAAATGCTAGTATGTATAGTATGCTTGAGTTTCCATTACATTCCCCACATTACATTTGTCTGGAAAATTGTACATAGATGTAGTAGGTATATTTAATTCAGGAACATCATACTTTTTTGAAGTTTAAATATTGTTCGTTTTTTCCGCCTGTTGAGCTATGACTATATTAAAATTCATGTCATAACATCGTTGGATTCCTCTGTTGACCTGGGATTTGGAAGACCCTTTTTTCTCAACATGATCAGCATCCTTTTTGTCTCACATTGTTAAAATAATGGATGGGTGAAAACTCACTAAGGTAGGTACAAAGAATATGCCAACGCACTAATAGCTTCAATTCAATGACTAATGAGGAGTTGAGGTGCTGACTGAACTTGATCTATTCTCGCCTCAGGTGCTTTTCAAGAACATTAAGTTGAGTGAATAAAAATTAAGCAAATGCTTAAAGCAAACAGTAAAAGAAAAAGTATTTGCTAAAAGCATAAGCAAATGCTTTTTGCATTTGCTTAATTATCATGAAAATAGAGTACTTCAAAATATCTTACCAAGCCCTTTACCTCACTTAAAAAAACATAAGCATAGGCTTAAAGCATTAAGCAAAAACTTGGTTTTATTCACAGAATTTTAGGCAAATGCTTAAAAAAATCATAAAAATAAGCAAATGGTTATTCTTTCTTGAAAAGAAAATGCTATTTTTTTATTCACCCCAAATCAAGCATTTGCTTAAGAAATGATTGAAATCTTAAGCATAAGCATTTGCTTATTTTTTATTCACTCGACCCATTGTAACATGTATGCCTAATGTGTCTACAATGTAACAAGCATCTTGTATCACTTAAACAGATGTGCAGAATGTACGATGATTTTAAGATCTTTTAAAATCACTAGTACTCAAATATAACACGGGCTCCATTTAAAATTTCATTTTTTGGAGAAAAAAATGTGTTATATTCAGGACAAGACAGTAATTTAAACTGCAACAAATTAACTTAAATTTAATTACAAACTGTGGGAGCCAAGGGGCAGAATTTTAGTGGGAAGGGTTAAGACATGATAGTGCCAAATTTCACATCTTTTCAATAGCATTCATACTTGGTTCAAAGAGTAAATAGCATAAATAGTACTTCTGTATCTAGGTACACTGTTTATGCTCTGCCGCTCGGCTAGTGTGATTTATGTATGAGGTTTTGAAGTTTTCACCCAAAAGAGTTAATATATATTTCCGTCTCTAAGTGCGCTATTGCTGAGTAGCATCTGTTAAAGAAAGAAAGAGTTCATATTTCTGCCTCTAGGGGCACTGTTTCTACTCTGTCGCCATTTTCTGATTTTTTGGAAAGCTAAGTTGAAAAATGTTAAAAACTGTTGAGAATCACAAGCTAAATTGTTTTTAAAAAATTGAAAATTCTAATGTAAAATGAGGCGTATAGCGGGAAAACAAAATGAAATAATGTAAATACTGGGTTTTACTTACATTGGAATGATAGGAAAATTGCTGGGACCCATATAAAATGTTGTAAATAGTGGGAAAGCATTCATTTTGATAACATTAATAGAGAGTTTTACTGTATTTTGAAAATGGTTTATCAAATATTTTTTTATTTTAGGTGCAGAAGTTTTATTTTTTAACAACTATCACCACTTCTAGTTGTTTCTCAGCATTTTCTGATCCTTGTTACCATAAGTATTTAAATATACTGAAATGGTTAATGAAAGAAAGAAAAAAGAAAATAGAAAGGTTCTATTGATGTTGGATAATGCTCCATGCCATCTGAGAGGGTTAATGTTGTCTAATGTAAGCTTATTGTTTTTACCTTCCAATACATCCAGCAAATTACAGCCCCTAGACCAGGAAATAATTCAAATGTTCAAATTGTTTTACAGATGACAGATTTTAACTACATTGGTTGCAAAAATGGACTCGGCAGAAAATGTTCAAGATCTGGTGAAAAAAATTGGATTTGCAGATGCTTTAAAATGCATCACCAAATCATGGGATTAAGTTTCGGAAAATATGATTAAAAAATGCTTGGTGAAATGTGGAATTGGTTGTGATGAGATAGAGGATAGTGGAAAATAGTAGTGAGTTAGAGGAACTTAGAGAAATTTTATCTGTGCAGAATGAACTTTTGCCACATGGTAAAGAAACAAATTTCGATATTGACATCGGTTTTGATGAAAACATCGTGAAAATTGGGAGAAAGAATTAATTGAACTGTCAGAAAATTGTGATGATGATACCAATGGAAACAAAGAAAATGAAGATGAACATACCGAAGACGAAAGTGAACAAAGATCAACTCCTATTACTGAAAGTTTGAAAACAGTATCAGAACTAAAATAATTATCTTGTGAATTAGGGAATAATAGAATGTTAGATTTGTTACATGATTTTGAAAAAATCTTAGAAAAGGAAATTATAAATACTGTACAAACTCAAAAAAGAACAGACAGACTGTTTTGCAGGATTATTTTAAATTTTTGTATTTATTTTTTATTTAATTAATAATAATATTAATTTTTTTATGGGTAATGACATTCTTTTTTGTATATCTGAAGAAAAGCTTTTTTTGCTCAAATTTTTAGTTAGTTTTTAAGTAGAATTACATGGATTTAATGGTACACTATTAAATAAATAAAAGTTAAAATTTCTACAATAACCGTTTTTTTTTTTAGTATTTCATTTAAAAATACCAATGACCGCTCTTCAATAACATTTTTCCCTAAGGCGACCACCTTTCAAGGTGACCGAATTCTCTAGGTACCTTAGGTGGTCATCTTAGGGAGGTTTCACTGTACATAAAAAAACATGACATACAGCAGAAGTTATCAACCTGTGGTCAGTATTAATGGTCTAAAAGAGTTAATAGCAGGGCAATGAAAGAAATAGAACTGGATACAGGTAAAATCCATTACAATGAGGTGGATGGGATCCATAACTTCAGACCGAGATATAAACAGATTTCCTTACCCGGCGGGGTGCCGAGGAGGGTCCACCGCATCGAAAGGTAAAAGTAAAGGCAGTGGGAGGCAAGCTGCAACATTTTATTCAAAAGAATAATGAAGCGATCAATGTGACTGACGTTTCCTCCGCAAGGCAAATAAGTTACTGCTTTGTAACGTTTGCTTCTCTTCATACAGTACACATACATATATTATATGTATTATGTATATGTTATTTGTCTGACAAAGCGGGAAGCCTATATCCCATATGCGGTAGTTGTAAAATGAAAACATTTGATAAAAAAACTTCTTTTTCCCCACGCGCAAATTTGATACCACGTAATAATGAGTTCGGTGTTAAAATGGAGTCCATTGACTGACCGTGTTATACTGGATTTCATGTTCTAATGGAGTTGACCTATATCTTAATCAAAAAATACATTTTTTATAAGACTTTAACTGACCCTGAAGCAAAACATAAAATTTATGTTTACTTTTTTTGTTTCTCAGAAGTCGGTGAAGTGAAAATGTCTTTCCTTACCAGACAGTGACATTCATTCCATTCTGAATTTCCCACTCATCACTTTAAAGTCCCTCATGGCATTATCTTATGCTCTACCAATGAAGACTCCAAAGAAAAAAGAAAGCACTTATTATATCCTGTCTCCACAATATCTGATAAATGTGTCAGCATCTATGGTTTTTTCCAACTTATGATGGCCACCATACTCTAAACAAAAGATGTTCATGAGATGCCTCTTTCTCTTGAGGTCAGGATAGAACCTAAACACAGTCCTACACCAAGACAAAATTACCTTTGCTGCACAAAAAAACCAAGCAGTAAGGAAGATATTTTTCTATTAGATGGGTTGGATTCATATCCTACGATGTGAAAACAGTTTAACTCTTGACTCATAACTGAACAACACTCATCCTCATCTTTCCCTATCCCAGTTGGTCTTTTCATAGCACTATTGTTTTCTGCTCGTACTGGAAATATCTGTCATCGGATACATCTGACTGAAATGTTTATGTTATATTCCCTGCTGATTCAACTCTTGCCTACGTGCAATGGGTATCTAAGAGGTAGTGCAATGAATAGCTGGATAGCAAGGGAGAAGAGAAACCTGGTGCCAGCTTTTAGCCTCCTCTTAACAAAGAGCACCAAGGGGGCCAACAGCTAAACATCCTTTCGAAGGACAGAACGCTGATTTTGCGGTCTCCTAAAATCACATAAACAGGATTCGCACCCGCTTCTCTTTCAAGCAGCAGGCGAGTAGCAATCAGCATCCTAATGACTACACCATCAGCACCCTCTCCAACAGAAAATTTTGCTGCTGGCTGCATAAATTAAATTTACCCCACAGCCTTCAAAAATCTTTTCACCAAAACTACAACATCTGGGAACTCCTTTTCACCCACATAGCATCCTCCAAATTTCCCTGGGTGCTCCTCTTTGTCCGATATCCCAAACTTTGTGCAAAGGGCCACACCCACTCAAAGCCCTCAATTGATTGGCATGGCATATGTGCGAAGGTCATAAATGCACTAAGACTAATGTGAGGGAAGTTTCCTCCTGTTTCATGGTAGAGGCAAAAGAAAAACATGCAGGAGAAGCAATTCTTTGTAGGTAAGCATCTTAGAAAAATTTGGATCCGAGTTTAGGGTGGGTGTGAAAATGAGTGCCCTTGCAGGCCTCTAGTTAAGCCGCTTCACTGCGGAGATTGGATTTTTTTGAGCATTTTTTGCCAATGGCTACCAATGTTTTAGAATACATTGAACGAGAAAGTCATTTAAGTCTTAAAATGAAAACTAAAATAGTGAAGAAGAAACTCATTGCTGCATAAGCAAGTCTTGAATCAAGTTTGAAAGAATGTGGGTCCTTCATGTGAATGCAACTCTTCTGACTCTTGACTTGACTTAACAGAATCTGCATTTTCATCATGTATTAGGTAAGTTATACGTTGTAATATTTAAGATACAATTAAATGGTTTGAATTACATAATGAATATTATCATCACTTCATTATTACCCTTTCCCTGCAAAACTTTGTCTCATCGTTTAAGCCGAAATGGGTTTGCTGACAAAATTGTTCTTATGTTTATCATACAATAGTTTTCAAAACCCATTTCAGAAGTAAAAAAAATAAGGTAGATAATAAGAAAATAATTTTTTATTCCTTTGGTAGTTGTTAATTTTATCTAAGAACTAAAGTAAATTTTCTGGAAGCTTACCTTTTTATTTGGACTGTTTTTGAGGGAGGCAGTTTCAAACACATACGCCACTGATATGCAGACATTTTGACTGATGAAAGAAGTTGAAGTGCACTTGACAGTTCTCTCTGAACTTTGCACAGTTGCTGATATCTTTTTTCTGAAACACAGCCAACTTTATATCCTATAAAAAAACACTATATTTTAAAATCTTAAGGAAAAGAAAAGACTCATGCAGCCAACTTTACTCAAACACCAGTTAAATTGTCTCTGAAGATCATATAAGATGAGATGAAGTATAATAAAAAATTATTAGGATAAAACTCAAGCATTTACATTTACCTTTAGAAGTGAGTCGAAGGTCAGCATTGTCAGGTCTTAATGTGAGTCTAAATTCAGCACGACTAGTGAACATTCTATATGGTTCGGATGTGCCAAGAGTAGTGAGGTCATCAACAAGCACACCAATGTACCCTTCCGACCGTCCAATCACAAAAGGTGCTTTCCCAAGAGCCTACTTGGAATACAGATCTCTAATTAAACAAAAGCTCTAATAAGATTTTTTTTAATTCATACAATAAATTTTAGCATACCAAAGTAAACAAACAGAAATCTACCCTATTCTGAATGCCAAAAATATTGCAGAAAGCGGTCTCCTTAAAATATGAATTATGTTTGGAGAAAGATCTGGCTCCAAAGTGTCACTGCCTTTCAAGAATTTCATGAAATAAAAAAATCCAAAACAACATCATGGAAACAAATTTTTTTCAGTATTACAGTGGCATCTTGATGTGAAAACTTTGATACATATGAAGTAATTTCATATTATGCAAATTTAAGATGACTCTTGGTTTATCAAATGCTAGTTATGTATAGAAATATGTACAGGGAAAAAATCAGATCAAGGGAGCCATTTTAAGCCTTATGCTGAAAAAGAGAAAGGAGAGCTAACACCAATGGAAGATATATAAGGTGAAGATGAAAGGGAACAACTTTGAGGATGAAATTGCTGAAAGCCATTTTAATTACTGTATTTACTTGACCTTTTTGCCTTTTTCGCCAATTCAAAATTGCCCCTCAGCCACAATCAAGTCCATTTAAAAACCAACATAATAGTAGTGCAACCCTAAAACTCAAGCTAAATATTGGGATGGGAAAGTGATGTACATATGACATAGCATCTATTAAACTTAATATTTAAAAAGTTATACTAAATAAAGGGCTCCTGATTTGCACACTTCTCTCGTTCTGATTTACTCACACATATGGGACTCCCAGTGTTTCCTCTCTCTCTCCACTCTCCTTACTAGGAATCTCCCATTACTAGGAATAAGGTTGCCACCCATTCAGTTTTACTATGAACAGTTCCCTAAATGAAGAATTTTTTCAATATTTGGTATCGATATTGACACAAACACATAATGATCAAACGTAACTTTGCTGAAAAAATTTACATAATTTGCTAAGTTTAAGCTGCTACCCGATACATCAATCACATTAAACATGTGAACTTTGGGAAGGAGAAAAATTCTGAATTTGACCGGGAATTGAACCCGAATTTCAGAATTCAGAAATTTTCTACTTTTCAAAGTTCATATTTGAGTTTAGTCTTATGCACTCACACATACAAACTATATTTCCCAACATTCCATCTTGTCACTTTCAACATAATTAATCCTTTTTGTTTCATAAACTTCACATTGGGTGCAATCATAGCTAAATACCCCTGCTGCATCAAAGAAACTTCACTTTCAAGGTATGTAAATAAAGAGTTTACAGTATGTTGTTATGCATAGTTATTATTGGTATTTTATGAAATTATTATCGTTATGCTATTTTGTAAAAAGCTCACTAATTCTATCTAAAGTGTTTGGTTTTGTTCATTAAATACGCAGTAGCTTGATTTAAATGATCAGTTAGTTCAGTCATGTTAGCAAAAGGTGGCTAGGAACCCCCAGTCCTTTATTTGTTTGTTTTTGAGGAAGGAGACTAGATACATCAAGTGACATTATTGGGTTCTCATCTTTGTCTGGGATGTTCCACAGTGTTGTCATTGTAGGCTGACTATGCTTCTCCAACATTATTGTTGGCATCTTCAGGTCGAAGTACAAACTACAACATTGAAGAAACAGCCTACAATGACAATATGGCGAAACATTCCATACGAAGCTGAGAACCCAAAGCCACACTGTGAAAGCCTTCACATTAAGTTACATTATTGTTTGCACATTCAATAAGTGGTGCATTTTGAATTTACTCAATGGCACGGAAGGCGATGCGATATGGGATATTACACAATTATAGGCTGGAAAATGCAGTAACCTCTAATAATAAGTATTTTCCTGCTGATGAAGTAAAAACATACCCTGCAAGCAGCATTCACTCCTGCAAGTAAACCCTGAGCTGCTGCCTCTTCGTAGCCTGTAGTGCCATTGATTTGCCCTGCAAGAAACAGGTCTTCCACTCGTCCTGTTTCCAAGGTAGGTCCAAGCTCTCGAGGATCTACAAATTCATATTCAACGCCATATCCTAGGAAATAATAAGAGTAATAAACACGCTTATAAAAGAAAAATGTTTATGAATCAAAGTTAACCGTAATTTAGTGTATATTTTGATGCCAATGGACGATATTTAGTAATTTTTTGGGACATATGGCTTAGTTTATATTATTTGTGACATCAGGCTGTACGATTGGATGGATTTTAATCAAAATCCTTATAGTCATTTTTGAATAAATTGAATTTTGTTTCAAAATATCCAAGAATAAAGTACCCTTAATTGTTGCGCAATATCGTTCATCTCTTCCGAGTATCTATTATGAATGGTATTATCCACAAATATGACATATCATTTGATTTAGTAACCATTTAGGCTGTAATAAGATTTTGAGTGGATCACAGCAGAGGCGTGACATCATAGGGCTTAGGTAAGGCAGCTTAGCGTACATTATAATGTCACTGGACGTTATATAGTGATTTTAAGAGATATATGGTTTATGTAGTATTATTTTTGACATCAGGCTCTACTATTTGATTGATTTTAATCAAATTCTCTTGAGCCATTTTTGAGAAAATAAAATTTTTCAAAAAATCGCCAAGAAAACTACCCTTGATTTTTGGGCAACATCATTTTTATGAAAAAATGGTCTGCAAAAGATGACATATTGCATAAATACAAGATATCATTCAATTTTATGTACGCGTTTGGGCCCTAGAACAGAGAACAAACCGACAGACAGCTTGGCGAAAACAATTTTTATGGACTCAGGGACACTTAAAACGTGTATTTTTATCAAAATCTTGAAGTTGAATTTTTTCACGGTTACAATACTTTCTCAATATACTACATATATGAGAAAGTAAAAAATGCTGTAATGGGTATGTCAGCAAAAAAAGGTTGAAAACCCCTGATCTAGATAGATAGACTAGGAATGGGTAACTAGAAAAAATTTTGATAATCCGGAGTTTGTGAATTACATTGTTTGGGGTGATGAGGCAAAATAAAAGCTTAATGGAACACTAAACTGACACAACTCTGTTTTTTGGTCTCAAAATAATCCACACATTTCCAATGATCATTCAGTAAATCTATCTGGTGTGACAGTTTGGGGTGGTGTTTCCTCACATGGAATCATTGGACCTTTTTTTAGGTGTACCATTACTGGTGAAAGTTATCTTCAGATGTTGAAAGAGCAAATTTTCCTGAAGATATGTGATCTTTACGGAAGTGAAGAGTTTTGCTTTCAGCAAGATGGAGCTCTTCCACATTACCACAGAATTATATGTCAGTATCAGAATGAGGCCTTAGTAGGATATTGTATTGGACGACGTGGGTCAGTAGAGTATTCTCTATGTTCTCCAGATCATACCCTCCTGATTTTTATCTCTGGAGGGTATATGCTACCAAACCATCTACAATTAAAGATCTCAAAGAAAGATCAGTAATGCTTTCAATCTAATTACAGTTGAAAGTTGTGCTCCAGCATGTCAATCAGTCATTCGCAGGTGTCAACAATGTTTAGATGCTGGAGGGCATCAAATTGAAAACATTTGGTGAACCAAATGTGTATCAAGATCGCAGATCTTTGTGTTATCAATCTATTAATTTTGTATTATTTAATTAGTACAATTATTTTATAAGTGGGTTCATTTTTTGTGGTCATCATGTATATCGTAAGTTCCCGTTTGATATGCTTTCACTTTACACAATTTTCCAATATAGGAACAGTATTCACTTTACATAATATTCACAACACGACTGACTCTATGAAAATGCATTCTTAAGTGCTCTTGAGTGGATCAAGCCCTGGCACTTAAAAAATGAAAAACTTCTTGTAATTGTTTGGAAAACAATCCATAAACAACCTACTTCAAATATACTACTCATGGGAGAATAAGAAAGACACAACTCAAAAACTATCCATTTCTTTTCTATTAAACTTTCAGGTATTACTTGCCAACACAACCTTTAACTTGTAAAATGCTCACCGTCTATATTGAATTCATGGGTTTGATTCCAAGATCCTATCTTTCCTACATTTGAATAACATGGGAAGAGATGAAATGTTACGAGCAAGCCTTTCTAAAGTTGAACATTAAAATCAGTTAGAATTGAGATACAAACTCAGGACTTGGACATAAATGAGGCCAAAAGAGTAAACTTGCATTTTACAGCAAAGGGAATATGAATCAATAAAATGGATAGCAACATGAGAAGTTAGTATAATACTGAAATGCATATAATGTAAAAATCCACTAAATGTGGGGTTTTGTTTTATTATGGTGGGTTGCAGGTTTTTAAGTTTTTGAACAAAATGGTTTGTGGGACATAAGATGCAAAAGGTTGAGAATGTCTTCTTCTTCCTTTAACAAAACACAACTCATAGTCTCTAGTGTCTGCAGCACTAATGTGATCCACAATTAAAATTAAGAATAAGTACAATTTTGGAGAAAATGAAATACTCCATTGGAAGACAATTTTGCTAGATGATACTAAATTATTACAATATTTCAAATTTACAATAATAGCTTTATGCAACCTAAGGTTAAATTCAGGAAATTAATAATACATTGTCTTTGTACCTGGTTGAGTAATGACAGCATTATGAAGACCTGGGATAGTCCTCACCATTTTCACTTGCTCCTCTTCAGGTAAAGTGCATGAGAGTCCATTAGGATATATTAAGTTGGAGTTAAAACCCTCAGGCTCCAACCATATCTGATGTGACCTACCTGGAAACCTACCCCGTGGAAAGTATGATATATATGTAATAAAAATAAACTCAAGAAAAAAAACAAGCATGCATCAATTCATATTCTATAGTTACAGCGAAACTCCTATTTAATGTTTCTATTGGTGAATAACTTTTTGTACACAAAATCTGGATAAACACTAAATAGGAGTTACATACTATTACAAGTAACTGTAAAATTTATTACAGCAAAATTGTTTTATAACATTTTCTGTTTGTATAAATTTAGTGCAAATTACATACTGTATTAATCCAAACCCAAGACGAGGGTTTTTCTGAATTTCAGCTTGTAAAAATCGGGGGTCGTCTTAAATTCAGGTAAAGTAGGGTTATGCATTTAATCAACGACTTTTTTAACATATGAAACAAGATAAATTAATTATATCTACTGAAAATTTTCAATGAAAATTTAACAATCCAGATTTACATTAACAAAGTATTATTTTTTTAAAATACATTTTAAAAAACGATTTTTTTATCAAACAAAAACTGGTAACAAACGAACTATACCTATACTGAATACGTGTGTTTGAAATGTATGCCAAATACATACAAACGACGGCTTATTCAACAAACTAGAGATTTATTGAATTTTATTTTTGAATGATGGTATTCAGTGAACAATTATCACATGAACGATTCCCAAAAGCTAAGTAAACTTTCCTTGTATATTGGCAAATATCTTTTCGAAGATCTGAAAACAAATGATGGCGTAATTCACCAGAATTCACCCATTCAACAGTTTTACGACATAAATTCTCTAATTGTGACTTTGTTTTACAATCCTATTAAATAACAAACCTTTTCAATGAATTAACGAACTATACCTATAATGAATATGTTCAAAATATACGCTGAATACATACATATGACATGTTATTTAACAAACTAGAGATCTAGTGAATTTATTTTTGAACGATGATGTTCAGTGAACAATTATTACATGAACGATTCCCAAAAGTGAACTAAACTTTTCTTGTATACTGGCGAATATCATTTTGCAGATGTCAAAACATATGATGGCAGATATCACCAGAATTTCCGTAATTAACATCTAATTATGCTATCAGTGAAAAAGGTGCAAAATCTGCAATATAAAAATGACAGGTAACAAAAAAAACACGAGTTACATTAATGTTGGCTTTTTTAGCAGATGGATTAAAATTACAGCCATATGTTATCCTAAAACAAGAACAATGTCTACAGGAATTAGAGTCAGATGATAATGGATGGATGTCAAAAGAACTTAGGAGAAATTGGTTACACGTTGTCTGGAATGGAAGACCAGAAGCACTATTAAGAAAAAGAGTGACGCTTGTACCAGATGCATTCAAAGGACATACAACTCCTGAAGTTAAAGATTCAATTAATGCAATGAATACTGACCATGTAATAATACCTGGAAGAATGACATCACAGCTTCTAGTTCTTGATGTTTGTTGAGATTTGAATTGCTGTGGGTAACTAACTTCTTCCCCTGTGGTTTGACTTGGACCCGTCCGTGGATCATGTGATGTGACGCGGCAGAGGAGAAGGGGGAAGGGGAGAGTAAGCTGGAGTGTAATGAGTGACCGGTGGGACGGAACAATGAGGAGGGCATGCCGAGCTCCCAGCAGTAAAGACAAAGAGTTTTAAATTTTATCCCTACGGATATGTATTCCCGTCAGTTATTTTAGGAGTTGGTTGACCACAGAAATCTAGAGATTTGTATCAAGCTATGTTTTGTTTTTTGATTTCTTTTTTTATTAATACAGTCCACTTTAAGGTTTTGTATCGTTATTTAATTGCGAACCTTCTGCTACCGAACAATGTTGCTGTTAACAAGTCATTTAAAGATAATTGAAAGGCTTTATATTCTGAGTGGTTATTGAGTGGAGATCACCCTATAACACTAAAAGGAAACCTAAAAAACCCTACTATTTTAATGCTCAGCCAATGGTTCAAGGCATCATGGCAACAGATAAATACAGAAGTAATTAATTATGAGTGAATTTAAGAAGTGCTGCTTATCCAATGCCATGGATGGAAGTGAAGATGATGTTTTGTGGGAGTCTACAGACAAAGTTTGGAGTGAAAAAGATAGAGAGAGTGAGGACAACAACAAAGAGAGCATAGAGGGTGATCATGACTGATGTAAAGACCTATATTCAATAAAAGTTTTGCTAGTTTTGTGGAATTTTTAATTTTTGCGGGGCTCATATGTATTAGATCATAAAATTGTGTTTCTGTTTTGACAGTCTGGGGGGGGGGGGGGTCATCTTAGATTCGAGGTCATCTTGGATTCGGGTAAATATGGTACATTGGGGCAAAGGTACCATATATGGCCACTTCAAGTTTTTTTAAACATATCAGAATATTTATATAACTAACTGGTATCATTAATATGTCACAAATTTGATTGTTACACTGCCCAGTGGCTCAGCCAGAAATTTAGTACTTCAACATTATTATCTGAGCTCTTGTTCATTGATTTATCTACAAGAACCTTCAAGTAATGATAGAAGCTAATGAATAAAGGTACTGATTCTAATTTGGACACCTTCAATCCACCTAATTTCCATCTGAGGCTCGCCAATTCTATGCTTTTGTTAAGATTGCCACACCGTGACTGTGCCACTAGCTCTGCCTTATGGCAATAACAATGAAATGTTTTCACTTCTGTGATTTTCATGCCCGAGTTCGGACATAAAATGCTCAGAATATATGGGCACGCAAGCAATTTTTTCACACCTGAGCTGACTGCAAAGTCACACCATGGCTGATCATAAGTTAGTGTTCATCAAGCAACCACTATTCTCAGTGTTCATTCAGTTAATATTGACACCTCATTATTTCGATCCCAGATAATTCGAAGTAGCAAGCAATTCAAAGCTAAGAGCAGTCCCCGGCCAACATGCTAGGATTTTGCATACTTTTTAGTACGGATTATTTGAAATACGTCTACAATGAACTTCGAAGTCATGATCTGGTCTGGTGACTTGTGAACATTTCGTTTAATTTGAAACCTTGACCCATATTGTGTAAGTGGAAAGCTCGTGCATGCACATGACAAAGGCATCGTGCTTTTGTTCTCCATTTTTTGCAAACGAAATATACATTGCCTCCCAAACAGGTAACTTCTTTTTACTTATTTAATAGTGAAAATAAAATTGTTGAGGATACAAATACAGGAATCATCTTATCCTTGCACCACTAGACCTTTTACAAAGTTTTGTTTATGCTTTTGGTGTGTCACTCCCAAGCAAATGGTTTAGTCAGCGGTTCTGAATCATTTTCAGTCGATGTATCCCTTGGTCTAAAGAGTGAGACTTCACGTTCCTCCTTTCAATGAGGGCTTAATTTTTATTCCAAACTACATGCAATAGTACAGTAAAACCCCTTATTTATACTTTTCTAGGAATCTAGGAAAAAGTGTAAATTGTGGGAAAGGGGAAAATAGCTAAACTGATTTTACTTTTAAACTCGCTCATTCGTTACAGTAAGATTAACAATAAAATCAGTGGGAATAATTTAAAACGAGAAAAAATTCTGCTATGACCGGGAATCGAACCCGGGTCTTCCACTTGCCGGGCGGATATTCTACCTCTGAACTATCATAGCAGAACACTTCTTCTCGTTTCTGAACACGGATGTTTCCTTGGTTGGGACGGAACTAGTTCAGAGGTAGAATATCCGCCCGGTAAGTGGAAGACCCGGGTTCGATTCCCGGTCATAGCAGAATTTTTTCTCGTTTCGAAATTATTCCCACCTTTACAGCTTATGCCTGTCTGCATAGGATCTTCGGATCATATTATTCCATCAATAAAATCAGTGTCAAAAGAGCTAAGTTTATAAAGAGTACATCTATATATTCATTTATTTATCCAGCACACTTTTTAAATAATACTATTGAAATGTGCCAAATTAAAATGCCAGTATGTATAGTATGCTTGGGTTTCCATTACATTCCCCACCAGGCCCTCTGAGAGAATCATAGAGGCCTGGGCCACTTCCAGATTTTGAGGTCCCTCACCGTAGTAAAAATTTTTTAAATTCTCATAAAGAAAAGTTTAAGCATTACATAACCCAATTTGGTGGTTGGGGTTCACTGAATGGTTACAGCAGGTTACATTGGAGGCAGGGGCTTCACTATGTAGGACTCTTTCATTAAATCATCTGACCCCTTAAAGAAAAGATATAATCCGAAAAAATGTTTTGTTTACAGTGCTTTTTACTCTGTAGTCCACGTTAAAATGGCCCACTAGAGAGAATTTTTTAAAAAGTGAGTACAAAATTAAAAATTGTGTGGATTACATAAGAGGAGAGAGGGAGATCTAATTGAGAGTTATGCAGGATTATAATGATTATCAAAAATTAGGGAAAAAATGCTGGGTTACGTAATACTTGAACGTCCTACAAGAACAAAGTAAGAAACTCATATTTTATATATATTTTTGGCATGTCCTATTCAACATTAATTGTTGATATTTAGATGAATAAAATGATAAATAAATAAATATACAAGATAATAAATTATTTGAATAATTTTTTATTTAAGAAATCCTTTTCTAGCTTTTGTTTCTGCAAATGTATTCATTATTGATAAGAAATCTAAGTTACGTGCAATGTCACTTCAGCTTTTCAGAAAATAAGACGAACATAAGGTTTTAGGCCCTCTTTTTGACGATGCTTTTACGATCTTTTAAATCACTAGTACTGGAATATAATGCAGGGGTAACTTTTAAAATTTCATTTTTTGGGAAAAATACATCGCGTTTTATTCGAGACAATACAGTGATTTAAATTACAACAAATTACAAATTAACTTCAATTTAATTACAAACTGTGGGAGCCAAGGGGCAGAATTTGAGTGGAAAGGGTTAAAACATGATATCACCAAACCCTTCCACTACCCAATAGCTTTCATGCAGAGTTTTGGTTAGTCTCAGCTTTGAATAGGGTTTTTAAGAAGCCACAATTCGCATAACTACGCAAAAATTCAATCACAAAATTTGACGTATGATAAACAGTAAAAATTGCAGAATTAAGCACAATAGGAAGGTTCAAGGTTACTATTTTGAAATATATAAAGGTTTTTCAGATTCATGAAAATCTATTGCTTCAAAAAATAAAGAAATCTAGCGACCTCTGCGGCGTACCCAGTACACAGGGCCACATTATTTGGAGAGCATGTAATTTTATTACAGCTGTGTAATATGGATAAAAATAAAATTGCAATGCACAAAATTGCCTAGAGCTAATACAGAATTAATTAATTAATTATTTTTGACCATACTGATGGCATGGAAAGTTTGAATGAAATTCGAGGGTATTACTATGTGATGGTTCTTATCTATTATCTATACAATATTTCACACAAGTGTTTTCCTAGTCCTTTTGGCATGCATTTTCGTAATCTTTTGGCGGAGTACGTGCGGTTGAAAGTCTTTTCTTCCGAAACATGGATAAAAGAGTAACTTGAAATACACACTGGGAAAATTGGGATGTTCACTTGAGCCTATTTTTCACACATGGTGGAGTTCGTGAATCATGAATTACGTGGTCACTTCATCTCTGTTCATGAATTCGCCGTGTGTACATACTTGTAAGGTCAATAGGTTTTGTAGCAGAATGGATAGATAAGACTATATTGCGATTTTACTGTCCAAGTAATGGATCATAAAAAATTTCAGTTTTTTTAAAGTTCATTTATTTCAAACCCGGATAATTCTAAGTGTGTGGTCCCTTGAACTTCAAAATAATGAGGTTTTACTGTATTGAAAAATGTTGGATTTTAATGAAGTTTCTTTAGCTGTTCTGCTGCTAAGACAAAAGTGGTGGATTCAACCATTAATCAGTGAAAGACTAACAAATGGAAAATTATATATATTATTTTAACAAACTCGTCTCACCCAAAATTTTTTTTAGCTCTATAGAATCCCAATAAGTTCATTCAATGATTTATTACACATAGTAAGCAATCAACTGAGGAAGGAACATACAAATATGTGATGATCTATTAGTTCGATAGGAAAAGTCACAATTACTTTCATGATAGTTTTATTTGAATGTTATTTCCACAAAAGACAAATAACTAATTAGTTTGTTACAAGGTAATGACACAAGGTAATTGAGATTAACTGACGGATAATATCTTAAGTTTTTCAAAAATAAAAATACTTAGTTGGGCATGGCATGACCCTGCTGTCAGCTTGGATGTGAAAAAAATCAATGGCAGCTTTACATAAATTCTTTTAAATACAAAGGAAATTATTGCATCCTTAGAGCATCAGTACCCCTAGCCACATGCTTGCTGCATCTGATGGGAAATCCGGTTTAATGACTTTTCATCAAAGAAAATTTGTCACTACAACAATTGGTCACAGACATTTGGTCATAGGGACAATTGGCACCTGGGACATTTTGTCACACACGATTTTTGGTACCTATGACATTTTGTCAAAGATGGCATTTGGTATCTGCAATTTTTTGTCACAAGCTGCATTTGGTACCTACGACATTTCATCGCATGTTACATTTGGTACCTACAACATTTTATCACTCATGACATTTGGTACCTGCAACATATATTAAACGTACCTGCAGCTTATGCAACAATGTTTCTGATATAATATATGTGATAAATGATAATGCCAAAATTCAGAAACAGAAAATTCTGATATTTTTAATAGTTTAACCCTTTCTGGTCCCAAGCACCTGAAAGTGCCCGATACGAAATCGCCGCTTTGGGCCCAAGTGCCCGAAATCACCCGTCATCTCATAACCTAAACTGAACCATCAGCATGAGATATGGGGCCCCTATCTTTGAGAAGATTGCTTACTCAGTCCACAAGGAGTCTATTCATCTGGAACACATGGCCCATGGTATCTTAATTGGGTTTTTCAATCCCTCCCTTTTGCATTGCCTCTCAGTGTGTGACCATGGCTCATCTGAGCTGGAGCTCTATAGAAGAAGAAATGCGTAAGAGCGGCTTTAGTGATTCTGAGTCTTCTTTTGATAGTGATTTCAGTAATTATTTGAGTGATAATGAAGACAACATGACTTCTAAACCTAAGGATAATGTGGTTCCTACTACTGACGAAGACCAGCATCCAGAGGTGCGAGCATAAGGTGAATCAGCTGATTGTAAGGAGACAATGCAGTTTCAGATTCCAAAGGCATTTTCCGGTGATGTTGGACCAATGCACGATATCTCTGTAGGTTCTAGTGAGTTTTCCTTGATTAAGTTCATGTTAGGAGGTGAAGGAATATTTCAGATGATTGCAGACAATACCAACAAATGTATGCATATAGGTCGCAAAAAATTGGGTCCACAATGGGGAATGTGCGCATTTAAATTGGGATGGGAAAGGGTTAAGTATTAATGAAAGTGTAATGAGATGTTATTTCATTGGAAATTGAATTCATCCATTTTTATAGCTTCTATTAAATATTTGCCTTATTTCATAAGTTATTATATTTTGTGTATAAGTCCATCTACAAAAGTCTATCTACAAGCTAACAGCGAGTATACATGTCATTAAATCAAGGGGGTAATCGAATTGGCAGGGGAGGAGGTAAGGGGATAAGGGTTTCTATCCTGGAACATTGTCTTCATGGGTATCAAAGTACTTGGGACAATACGCATGTTGGAAATTTTGTATGTATCTAAGAAGTTTAATTGGAATCAGCGGAGGAAAAGTGGTGGAGGGGGCAATGAACCGAGAGAAGTTATTTCATTACTCAGCACAAACTGTGCCTTATTCTGGAGACCATTTCTGCCCTTTTCTGGAAAACATATTGCAAATGATGGATGAAAAAGGAATTGAAAATGGTGTATTAGTAATGGATAATGTTCATGGAAAGAAACCCCTATCCCCCCACCGATTTCGATTAAACTTGTCAGATATACAGTAAACTCTTGATAATCCGGCACCCGTTGATCCAGCACTATTGTTATTATGGCACTTTTTTGTAACAACATCGCGGAGTTCCACATTTCGCCGCTAGATGGAAATACTGTTGGATGAGAACTGAGGGCATTGAACCAAGTTTGAAGTGTGCAATGGAAAAATTAAACTATTAGTTTAAAATTTGTATTTATGTTTAACTAATCGTTGAGAACCACAGCGTAGAGGACTATAGTAGGGAGCACGAACAAAGCCGGGTGTCAACTGGATACGCAAAAGGTCAGGAATGTCACAAGGTTTCTCCCACTCCTGCACTTGTCCAATCAGCATCAGTCAGTTACAGCAGCTTTTGGGGTGCAGTTCGTACATTTACGGCGTGATTTTCATGTTTATTTGCGTGTTTTACGATTGAGATTTAAATATTACCGTCTTGCGATGTTCTAAAATGGAGGGCGAAGGAAGTAAACCCAAGGTTTTGCACAAACAGGCAAGAGAAATCGTATATAAAGTGTATCAATACTCACGAAGAGGGGAATTAGATTTATTACGATAAGGAGCATCCACGAAAAGTGTAATGTTTGATTGGTAATATCCACCCAATTTTGTTCTTATTTCTTATTTTGTATTTTTATTTTATTTCTTGTTTGCATTTCCTGTGATGTGTGTTTTGTGTTATGACGACATCCATGACGTTTGTGCTAAGTTGCTATTTGCAATTTGTGTTTAGAAGTTTAAGTAAACAAATTGTGTTAAATGATGATGATGCAGTGGTATTGTAAACAAAAATGAGTAACTGCATTTATTTCGATGGAAATGGTAATGTAAATTAAAGAAAGAGATTTCTTTTGCCAAAAAGGTTGAATTACGTGTTGGTTTTTGTTAAGCTTGGGAACCGTGAACTTTAAATAATAGGGGCTGACCAATATTTACATTAACTTTGCTAATTATTTCTAGTTCACGAAGAATGATAGCTGTCTCCAATAACCTCTTTCAAATGAAAACCACAGAGCCTGGTTGTTTTCGACAATGCACTATCAAAACTACTTCTGTTCCTTCACAAAACAAATGAGTTCATGCGGACACCTATTCCAGCATAGAATTAACATTAATTCTATGACTGTGAGTTAAGCTACCGCAAGGAGTTAGCTAACTCTGTCTGAAGAAAGATCAAGAGAGACAAAACACAGATGAACTTAAAAGCATACGAAATATTTGAATGAACGAATTTAATATTATTCGAAAAGTATTATGGAAGAGTAACAAAGCACGTATCTTACGTTATTATATCGTAATTTCTCCATAAATCTTCAGTCGCCGTATTTGCTATTTCTACAGAAGCGTCCCGGAGATGATTTTATAATTATTTAATTCTGCTATGGCTCGAAAATTCAGATAAGTACCTAATCAATGATGAACCTGGGAATGAAACCTACATATGTGTCTGTATACAGCATGTAATTCCCTCACGCATGTAACACATGCACGGGATTTAAATGTTCATGGTCATTTTTTGTTATTTATAAATAATTTACGTAGATATAATTAATGAGGTCAGGCTCAACTTTGTGGAATTTACTCATAATGAAACGAACACTTTGTGGTTTCCACAACTTTAATATAACACGACTGGTTTCACTACGATCGTAGCATCATCAGGTGAAAATATATAAATTGTTCCATATATATAGGGTAAAATGAGGGGGGAGAGGGAGACAGTAGGAGTTACAAAGAAAACGAATGGGAGGTAATTGGATGAGCGGTTGGGAAAAGAAGGGGGGGAAGCAAACTGTTACAAAATTAAAAAAACTTGGTAAACGGGCCAAGGCAACCATGTAGATACAAAGTATGTAATTACAAAATTTTTTGTAAGTTGAATACAGGAGAATGATTGTCGAAAAGGTATTCGTTTAAGAGGGGCGAGTCTTTACAAATGATTATTTCTAACTGCTCGAGGGCATCCAATTTACGACCTTTACTTTCAAAATGGAGGAATTTAGGGTTGAAGGAACTATGATGGTTGAGGTTTAACAGATGTTTTGCAAATTGGGAATTCAAGTTATTTAAACGGAAGTATCATTTATGTTCCTTAATCCTCTTGTCAAAACTTCTCCCCGTTTGGCCATTGTTGACTGCTCCGCAATCATCACACGCCAATTTGTATACACAACTTCTTGAGGACGACTTTATTGGGTCTTTAGCATTAAGGAATAATTTGGAAAAAGTAACTGGGGAGTAGAAAGCAGGTTTGATTTTGAGTTTAGGAAAAAGATTGGACAATTTATAAGAAATGTTTTCTAAAAAATGGGAGTCTGTGCCAACTTAGAGGTTTGGGGTTGAGATTAGGCGGTAAAGAATCGATTTTTTGGGAGGCAATGAGAAAATGTTTTTTGGAGATAATTTTATTGATTAAACCAATTTGGTAGCCATTATTGATGGCGATCTGTTTAATGGTGTTAAGTTCTATAAGGAAATTGGGTTTGGAAAGGGGTATACTAAGAAGGTGGTGAAGCATAGAATGAAAACAAACCATACGAAGTAAAAAGTTTCTCTTCCATATTTCTATTACTTTTGCTGGAAAGACTTCTCAATCACAAGTGTAATTAACAAGATACACATAAAGCTCATTCAGGTCCTAATGCAAAAAAGGACATCTAATTGATCAATATGGATCAATTGGAAGATCTAAGCTAAATTTGATGTGTAATTTTTATTTAAAAACTGTGGAAGAGATTCAGTAGGTTACGACGGCCGTTCTAGACAGCTTGCAGCAGAATGACTTGTGGAAGGGCTTTGACAGTTGGAAATGATGAAGAATTTAATGTGTAGATGCATGAAGGACCTACTTTGAAGGAGATCACCGCAGTCTACAATAATATCTAATATATGGCTGCTCGTGACTAGTCTTGTTATTTGTCAGAACTCATGCATGACTTTCAACCAATTGGATGTAATCCTCTTCTGGCACTAAAAGATTGCCTCATGCCTTCACGTCTATGAAGAACAACAGTCTCATCAGCTTTCCCTATGAATTATTTCATACCCTGATTCTTTCCAAGGTTTGCCTGGAAATACAATGAACATATGCTGTTAATCGAATCTCTTTGCAATTTTCAAGTTTTTTGTTAGTAATTTACCCTTTTCTCTGTATGAAGGCATTTTAGAAGACTTATGAACCCAAATCATCAGATCCTAAAGAAAAAGAGAAAAGCAATAAAATGAATGCTTATATATGTATAAAAATTTAAGGCACGCAATAGTGATAACATCAGCATGGTCAGTTGTTTTGCCCACCTGGTATATCAAGATAAATTTATATAAAAATTCTTAAAAAAGAAATACAGGAAGTTCTCATTTACACTCTCCTGCTTCATGTAGTTTAAACAATGTCATTAATATCTTAGGCAACTTTATGCGTTATGTTGTTCAGATATGTCAGTCCAATCATGTACATATGAGGTGCTACCCAAAAGTTATGAGAATGCTCACTTAACAATGTAACCAATAATAGTACAAAAATGATCGCACTAGGTAGTGATAAAAGTACTTTCACAAGTAGTTTGCCTCGTCATACAGTGGTCCCTTGGTTTACGATGTCATTGATTAACGATCCGCCTCCCATAGGGCATCATTGTTTCTATTAACAATAAAATTTTGATTAATGATATGCTTACAATATCATGCAGCCACCAATTTTGGCCAATTGGAGCATTCCTAAGTGGACTCAACAGACAACAACCAATTAGTGATGCCCTATTTTAAGCATTTGGAGCTCAGCTGGTTTGATTTTCAGTGTTTGATGTGTGCTGCTTATCGAAACAGCTCTCTTGCTTGGTGTTTTTTTTTTGACTTAAAAGTTAAATAAGATAAATAACAATGGCCCCTAAAGTGAATGTGAAGAAAGACAAGAAAGCGAGGAAAACAATTAGTATGCAAATTAAGCAGGAAATAATTGAAAAACACGAAAGAGGTGTAAAAACAAGTGCTCTGGTTCGTGAATATGATCTGCCCTAATCCACCATTTCCACAATTATTCAACAGGACAAATTTAAAGCAATCAGAGTGAAAGATGCTCTATTCATTCATTATTTATCTATGTTTCTATTATTATTGCTTTACTGTTCTTATAATATTATATATTAACTTTTGAACCAATATACCGATTTTCATGAAACTTGGTGAAAATCTCTTACCACATGGGCCGAGCTCCCGAGGACAGTTTTTGTTGCAAAGATTGAAGTCCCAGGTTTGATTCCAGGAACTATCCTTCCCATTCGATTTACATGGGATTTACATGAAATTTGTGAACACAACGAGCTACATATCCGCAGCGACTTTAAAGCTATTAAAGCCAATATAAGTATTAAATAAATGAATAAATGGAAAATAGGTATCATAAGTTCCGTTTGGATCATCTTTTTAATTCATAGGGGCTTCCCCAAAACCATGGAATATGACAGGAAAACAAACAGGAAGCACTCAAGGAGTCTCATCAAGTCACCAATTTAATTATTATTTTCACAAATGACTTTTGGCACTCATCAAATATTCTCTCCAAAAACTATAACAAAAAAATATCCTACAGGGATATATCCTCAATGAATATCATAGTTCCACGGGAAATACATGCATCGATTTATGTTATTCCACATAACAACTTGTTTTCCAGGATTGCATCCACAGCATAAATCAACGAGTACCAGAATAAAATGAAGACAAAATAATTTAAAATCTGAGGTTTATTGTAAAGAGATGGATAAATCTTATCTAGTTCTCATTAGTTCTCGTTTCAAAATTAATCCCAACAGTACAGCTTATGCCTGTCTGCATAGAATCTTCAGATCGCTTGATTCCATCAATTATTGTTTTATTTGACTGTTTTTATATATTTTTATATGCAATTATTATTTATTGGTTGTAATGTTCAATGTAATAGGCCTGAGTGCTGTTTTTGAAATTATTAAATAAATAAATTATCTAGTGATGTTAACAAGCTGCTAATGTCTATGAGGAAAAAATTGTAAAAAATTTTTACCTGAGAACCTTTGATTCAATGGAGGGACAATATCGAGGACCCTTGATCTCTTCAGTCACATGACGATTCTGGTGCAAGTTTTCCAAGATGACTTTCTCCACTTCAGGACCTGTGAAAGTCATGTGACACACCAGTTGATCTTCTGGCTAAAATGATATATGACATAATGAATAAGTTTATAGCATATACAAAATACAACATGAATGTTTTTCAAAAATGTTTCTTTATCCCCTTGCGTCCTAATAATGAGTCTGACTCGTAGTGGTAGTGCAATACCAAACAGCAACACTATGAGCCACACTCGTAGCTATGTTCAAGAATAAGCTGACTACATAGTTCACGTTTTGCTACGTAGATGGCAACACCAACCAATGCAGGATGCCTTCAGCTTTCTGTTCATGCCTTTCTGCCAGATAATGCTATATGGTGGCAAAGCCTGCACAGTGCTGGGTAAAGTAGGACGCAAGGGGTTGAAATCACATTGTATGTCTGATATAAAGATTTCATACCAAAACATATTTTTCACTGCAAAAAAATTATTCATACATTGAAAATGGTATTGTAACTACAAAATAAATAAAGAAAATCCTTGGTCCTTGGATAACCATAGTTATTTGTTTAAATTTATTATATTTTACCTGACATATTTTGCTTTTCAGCAAATAAATGATAACATGAGAACCTGCAGAAATTTTATCGTAAAAACAGTATTTTCACACTATAATCATAATAATTAATCTTTAAATATTAAAAAGGTAATCTGATCAGAGTAGACCTTGCAATGATGGACAGATATCAGAACCAAAGACAGGGAACTTTTTACAAATTAGAATAGCCTCAAGTGAAGGCAGCACATACCTTAAGCCAAACAGATTCATTCATGAAAGAGAATGGTTGTGGAGGTGAGTCACCAAATTGCACCAAACATCCTGAGAAGTCGATTGACTCCTTGTGAAGTCGAGGAGGGGTGCCTGACAAAGAAAAAAACATAAACATATTTCTAAAAACAATTTAATTTTAAATTTATATATTATACAGTATAAAACCTTTTATCCGGATTCTACTTATCTGTAAATCCAGTTACCCCGCTAGTTTAAAAACTACTGCAGTTTTCCAAAATTTGTTAGGAGAAGTAAATTTAAATTTGGCGCCTCACTAGTAATTATCTGGCTCACCACTGAACATTGAACATGCTCCGAGCTTTCATTTTTTCAGTGCCTTGTTTGTCTGTTGACCAGTGTTAAATATCTCCTTTAGTATTCTGCCCCACAAAATATCTAAAAATCATAAGCTCAGGTGCTTTCCCGGAATCAAGGTTTTCCCTGTGCACTATAAGGCGAATAATAGAGCATGGTTTACGCCTTCAATATTTATTGAGTGGTTCAAAAAAATTTATTTATATTGATAAATACCCAATTACTGTAGCATTTTTACTTTCTCCATACATAGTATAGGGGAAAGTATTGTTTTCATGAAAAAAATCGATTTCGAGATTTCAACGGAAATACGTTTTGAGGTCCCCTGAACATGTTTTGACCATTTTCTCAATGATGTGTGTGCGTGTGTGTGACAGCTTTTTTGTGGGTGCTCTAACTCAAAAACTATCAATCAGGTCAATGCGAAATTTTATATTTAACATTTTTATGAGAGTCACAAGAATTGATTAGTTTTTAGTAAAAATCGGTCAACCAAAAGTGGGTGTTTACTCTTGTCACATCCATTATTTTGAGATATTTACTTTAATATTTGATATATTTAAAAACATACTAGAATAAAAGTTGTAGGAAATTTAATTTTCTACAACTTTTGTTCAAAACATTTTTACATATACTAATGCATTGTTTAAGAGATATTGTAAAAACTAAATTATTTAGCTGCCACTACCATGCCACCTACCAATGACTATTGTTAACAATTGATGCTTAGTTACATCTTAGTAATGCTCCTTTTTATTTTGTTAATTGTTGGAGCTTTGTGGCTATATCCAATATCGGAAGGCTATGGTTTGAGTTTATTTCTGCTCTTTGTAAAGTCTAAAATTTTCACAGTCTCTTCAAATATTTTTGTAACCTATTTGGAATTTTTAGAAATATTACATGTATGGTGAAAGTCATGTGGTGGCCACATCAGATTTTTATTAATATACAGTACAGGTATAGTTTACAGAAGTGCTTGAAATAAAAAATATTATGAAATGGATTGCTTGTTCTGGTAGTGGAACCGAAAGCCATGGCCATTAAATAAATGATAGAACATTTACGATTGAGCTAAATTTGGATTTATTTCTTATTTACTATGCCGAAGAAAAGTGAAAAAAATATTTTATATTTCTTTTTATTAAATGAAGTTAACACACCAATATTGCTAAATTTTTGACCAGACAGAATAATTTTACCAATGTGTATGACGAACCGGAATATAGTTCATGTGCATTCCGGCCTGTTCCAGCACATGTGCACTGTTTATGAGTATATTACAGATAACTAGAATTTAAAAATAACCAGCTATCCCTATATCCCAATCTTGCTTGATGAAAGGTTCTATACCGTACTTACACGAATCTAAGATGATCCCAAATTTAAGGTGATCTCCCACTTTTAAGCTAGTCTGGAAAATTATTATATTGGACAAGTTATATTTATTCTCTGAAATATAGAGCAGGCTCTCACCGACCACAGTTTAACGTGTCCATGGTTGAAAATTTTTACCCACTTCGCCAACTGCTATATCTAGTATTGAGTATCCACATGGACTCGTCTAGTTCACTAATTTTACAAATGATAAAATTTACTTTATTGAAGAAGCTAAGTACTAACTAGTCTTTGCCAGAATGAGAGGCATAAGAAAGAGGATTTTTAGCTCCCAAGAAGACCGTTAGTCAGGAGGTTTAGGTTTGAGGAATTTTATGGAATTGTTAGTTTACCAGTATTTGTTTAACACATTCAGTGTGGATTCAAGAAAATATGGTAAACTTGATGAAATTTTAGATAGAAAGTTAGGACTAAGACAACACAAAAGAAATAATAAATACAAATTATTGTTTAGATAATTAAGAATTCATGTGAATAAATAATTCAAAAATTTTTAAGCCATAACAGATAAAATGAACTATTTTATGGTTGCTCACAGCATTGCATGTCAATTAAGTAATATATCAAAATAAAAATAAATACAAGAATGAAATCATAAAAATAAACAGGATATTTTCATAATAACAAATAACAATGAACTGACCAGTTTTAAGCCGACTCATCCGAAAGCCAAGACTTTCGAGAGTGTTGGCAAGGCCAATTGCTGGGGCATCACCCATTCGTCCAGCAGATCTCACTTCAAGACCAATGTTTATTTGAGCCTTAAGGAAAGTTCCAGTGGTTATGACAACAGTCTTCCCAATGATGTGTGTACCATCCCCTGTGCAGAAAAACAAATTAAGGCACCAATGAATACTTATCTGCCTGTTGCAGCACTGTTTGCACAGTTTTAAATTGGTTTAAAAATTTTGTAACATTTATTAACTGACAAAAATATATAATAATCAGTGAGGTATTTGTGAAACCTATATGGGGGAGGGAGACACACTGTGAGAATCTGGTACATCGCTCCTTATAAAGCCTCAGTAAATATAATGTTTAAAACCATTTAAGGTTTATGCTATAAAATGAGTTTTAACTGAAGAATGTACATGTAAACATATACCAATGATGATGTAGAAAATATATTAAGTAACCTTAAATAAAAGGCAGAACTAATATCTTACACTTGAGGAATGTAGTGCACAATTTCACATAAATTTACAACTATCCTAGTCAAATTGTGCATAAATCTATAACAATTGACTTTTAAGAATTTTGCGCTCAACTACATACTTTTTCATATACAGAAAAACCTTGTTAGTTTGAAACTCAAGGAATCAAAAATTCATGGCTTCAAATTAAACAGATTCAAATTATCAGATATTTCATTATGCTACTAAAATTTAAAGTATTAAGTTCTCATTTCCTCACGTGGTTACAAATGCTGTTGTCGTCACCAATAAAACTCAACACTGTATGTCAAGAACACATTTAATGAACAAACAGATATATATATATATATATATATATATATATATATATATATATATATATATATATATATATATATATATATATATATATATATATATATATATGTACATCTATACATTAATATCAACAGCCATTAAAGGAAAACACAATATAAAATAAAAATTTTAAATGACTTAAATGGAAAATAAGTCATATATTCATTAATTCATACCACTGTTTTGAAATATTCATTAATTGTACTGTTTAAAGACAGCCCTGTATTTCTCAGGTATGAATTCATTTAATTTGTAATTTGAGGAATTTCATTCTGCATTACACTTAGAAATCCTGCTTTGTGTGGAATTTTTCAAAACAGGAAAATACACAAAGGCCAACAGCATATTTTGCATTTTGTCACTGTCTGTATTTTTCTTTTCTGAGAATACTCAGGATAGAAGGCAATTTCTATTTACAGGCGAATGTTTTTTTTCTTCTCTAACTTAACAAATGGGGCCCCACTTACACCTTGTCTTCCTTTTTGGGAAGCTTTCAAGGGAATAGCTGATGCATCTTCTTCAATAAGTTCCCTCAAAAAAGCAAGGTGAAACTGCCAATGTGTAATTTGCCTTCCCTCTGACCTCAGTAAAACATAGCTATTGAGCACTGTGTTCTTGAGGAGGTGGAAGAAGAGCTTCTTTGTCAACTTCCAATATCCTTGGGCCGTGGAGAGGTCGAAGTCTGGGAGTTGGAAAGGGGCTAGGCTAACCCTCTATTTTCTGTTTTCTCTCGGTGTGAGGTGTCCCCACCCTCATTAGTTGGGTCTACTGCATGTTTGCCTCTAGGACCCCTCCCAAATTTCACACATCCATGACGAATGTAACAAATGTGGGCAACTTCGAAACTAAGCGGGCACATGTGGACCCATGCAGGTACGCCAGACATTTAAAGGTTGATGGTTAATTGACTGTTCATTCACATTTTATCGTGTTTTTATGCATTAAAAGGTTAGTAAAATAATTTAATTACTAAGTTAGATTCTATACGTTTTAAATAACATAATTTTCTCAAATATTTCAAGTAAATTTCTGCTGATTCTTCATACATTATATTTTATTATTTCAATTTCCCTCTCATTTTCAGCAAATATTTGAATAATCATTTGGCCTCTCTGATAATAATTATTTAAACAATATAATTAAAACAAAGATAACTTTCAGAAACAATGATTTGATTGTACCAAACCAGATCATAGCAAATTTTACTGATTTTTCATATTGAAAACAAATATCTTTGGAATATTTTATGATGATCCCATCATATTTGATGGGCAACTACACTAGTCAACAAATAACAGTGAAAGAAAACAAATATTGTTGCCAATAAACAGAAATAAAGATAATAGTTTTTTGCATGCTAAATAAATAAACATGTAAATGAAGTCAGATACAAATATTAGAATTGATATTTGAAGATCTTTGGGGACATTATCTGCAAAAGCTGCATAAGTCTTTAATCTTCAGTTAAAAAGAGAAAAATAAAGTCTGTATAAATTTATTTTAACGAAATCACATTTTTTATGCAGTAAAAAGTAAAAATTAAATCTAAAATTCACATATTTGAATGTTTCATAAAGTAAAAATAGTTTTGGGCATATAAAAGTTGTGTAGCTTAATGTTTTACGAATATATCTTCATTAATATTTCTTTGCCACACAACATTTGTTTGCCTGAATCTATTTTTACTTTCTGCAACATTCAGTAATGTGAATTTTATATGTATTGTTTACTTTTTAGTGCACATAAAACTTGGTTCCATTATTCTTATTTATTTTGTAACAAAGTTTTTAATTCACACATAATCCTCATATTTGATGGGCAATTATGACACTTATCCATACACAATCTAAAAAAGCATCTATACTTGCAGCAAACACTGCCGTGTAACCACAATTATTCAGAACCTATCACAACATAATTATTTTCTTTCCATTATCTCAAATAAATATAAACATTTGTTTTCTTGGGAATAATTATTTAGGACAAAAATTGGAATATTCCTTTGTTCTAACATGCTTAGTCATGGCCAATATTATGCATGAAACTCACATGTTGGATCTGGAAAAGTTATCAAGATTCTGGCTCAGAAGGCTTTGTACACAATACACAGATAATTTGGTCTATAAAGAAATACTGTAAAATTAGTGTGTCATTTCTGCAATCCTTTTACTACTGCATAAATATTACAATTATAAGCTAAAAGTTAACCAATTGGGGCCTCCAAGCCCTCTGCAGGAGCTAGGAGTTGATGGCCCATAGGAATTTACTAGTTAGCACAAATAAGTCATTCTTCATACAAAGACTAAGAAGTCTTTTTCTTCACCATATGCTAAAATTGACCGAGACATTCATCAAATTCAGTTTGTCTATTTTTAAAATTTTATTATTGTTTGGAATAATCATTCCTTTTTATGTACCACATTAGCCTGAGTATAACGGAATGTTATTTTTCTGAATTTGCATTTGAAAATTAGCTCTCACATTATATTTGAGGACTAGTGATTAAAAGCTCTTGGCCTAAATTGGAAGGAGTAGGTTTTGAATATTCATATTTTAAGCTTTTCTAGATAGTTGATTACTATTATGAAACTGTGTATACATTGCCGCAATATTCTGCAGATTTCTGATTTTTCGTACGTTTACATGTTTTCCTTGAACATCCTTCCAAAATCTTGGGATTGCATTATATTTGAGTTTGCCTTTTATTCGGACTAATATAATATATAAATTAAATTGTTTAATTTTAAATGACAATAGATACTGAGTGATTAGAAATGGCCTTCCTGATTTTTAAAATTTATTATTATAAAACAAAGATACAGTAATAAGCAAGCTATACTAATGATGAAAAAATCTAAGAGTAGAAATTCTTTTGTTAATTTTGCTTTCAAATGTGATTTAGTCTTTTCACTAAAGGACAATTCGTGAGGCTCTTGGCAATTCCAAAAATTGAGTTTGAGAGTGCTTCTGGCACTGGCAGGAACAGTGGTATAATGGGAAACTGTCAAATATCGGGAATTACCGAAAATTTTATTAAGTTGTATTTATCTAGTAAGTAAATAAAATATAGTTAGATAAGTAAACAAAAGGTAATGGACAAGGCCAAGACTTCATGGAATTCCACAATAAAATAACATGAACAGTGCTAGATAGTATTTTTTATTTATATTAAACTTTTGCTAATTTCCACAAAATATATGAAGTAAAACACAACAGGTTTCGGTGAATAATCACCATCATCTGCCTTTACAGAATCATCAGGTCAAATATTCACAAATATACAAAATTAATGTGTGTCTTGTCTATAGGAAATGTGGTGAAGTTTGTTGTTTTAAGTGTCTATCTGCCTTAGTTATTACCTATACTTGTGAAAAAAAACTGTATAAGTGTTTGTAATAACTGCATGTCTCTTTTGTATATGTCGCGAATTTCATCATTGCTTTTATGGATTTTTTCTCCCTTTGAGGTCAATGAGGAAAGACTATGTTAGTAATGCTGTTGGATTTGTTAAACTGAAGCGAGAAGGAAAACTTTATATTGTTAAAGGCAAGATTTGTCCTGAACACGGAATAAGATAAAGAGGTTATGAAGTGAGTGCAGTTGTAGATGAAGAAGATTTAGTCACGTCTGTGGAGTGTCATGACTGCCCTTATTTAGCAAAACATGGTCCTTCAAAATACGATGCTGTCGTGGATATTATGTGAACAAATTTATTCAAATATTTAAATTACAGAACTAACTTAATATGTAACATCTGTAAAAGTATTTGCTTAAAAACTTGGTACTTAAATATATGCACTGCAACAGTAATTATTTGCTTAATAAACCCATAGCCCAACGATTTCCATAAGTTTGATCTTACTTATTTAGAATAGGTATATTACATTATGAAGGTTTTGTTAAAATATACATGCTAATCTTTGAAACATAAAAATATAATTTACTCTTTCAACATCCTCTAGAAATATACGCATCATGTCAATGTAATGTCGACAGAAGTCATAAACTAAAATATGAAGCAATAAAATTATGTACGTACATATAACTAGTACTTAGATTAAAATGATCTTCGCAGACAAATGCAGTTGTACGTTCTGATATATCAGATGCATATCTCCTCATGGCTTTCAACCACAATATTCTCTGTTTCTTATTTCTTCCCAAGGAGCTCGGTAGTGTGAAGAACAATTTTGTCAGGGTTTTAATCGTTGTATTTAAGTACTGAGGTACCAGACAATACTTATAACCCTTCTTAAGTTCCATGTTCTCCATTTTAGCTACAATATCAGGAAAAGCAACAGGATGAAGTATCAAAACCATGTGCTTTCAGTACGGTCGTAAGGCATGCGATGACGTCACATACCCCTTACTACTACTCTCTCTCCAAACAGGATGCTGCTTTCGCGGGATATTTAAAAGTTATTTTAAATATTTTTTTTGCATAATGAAGACGATTTAACAAAAAAATGTTCACATGGAGTAATTAAGTCAATTACAATAAATTAAAAAACAATTAAATATTTTGACAGTCCCCCATTGTTTACATGCCAAAGAAGCCTACTTTGAAGGTGATTTGCCTCCCATCCATCTAAGTACAATATTTTAGTTTTCACAGATTCAGTTTCCATACTTTTTGATCAGCCCTTGTATCTCTAATAGCCAAAAGAAATATGGGGAAACCAGACACACATTTCTACTGCCAAGCAGCAATTATTAGTGTTATTTCACTGATAATAGATGCACAATATTTTTATAAATCTATATTTTTTGTAAATTTATTGTACGTGAAACATCAATGATGATGGTTTCTTTGCAGTCAAATTGTATGTCTGGTTATTGGATCCACCAAATTTATAAACTGGATCCTAATGATTAGCCTTAATGTACAGGGTGCATCAAAAGTCCCATTATCCCATTCGTTGTTGATGCTGGGTAAGTGGAATAAAAGTTGACTAATTATTAATTTATTATTTCATTTTATATAGCACAAAAAATATAACTTATTAATAGGTTCAAAAGTTTCCCAGCTATTTTATTATGTATCAATTATGTCAAAGTCTGGGCATAGTCTAGTTCAGTGTTTCTCAACCAACAGGATGCATCCCACTGGTGGGACATGAAGGTCATCCATGTAGGATGCAAAGTATGGAAAATAATTATTATAAAACTTTTTCTCAACAAAATACTGCAATATTTAAGGTCCTTAAAAATTTCCATTAATGATTAATAGAATACCAAAATGCATTTCACATAAATATTCATTTCTGGGAAAATATAGGGTCCTGTTTTTATCATAGTGGGACAACGGTTTTTCTGACAAAATGGTTGGTGGTACGCAAGATGCAAAAGGTTGAGAACAGCTGGTCTAGTTCATGGCAAAGAATAATGTGATTCTATGTTCTGTGAGATATTCAGGGCAACACTGATGGTGTGCCACATATTAGGCATAATAGGCAGAAGCCATGTCCTGCTGAAACCAAATTTTGCCAATAAAGTTGAAATGTTGTGACACTAGTTAATAACTCAACATGGTCAAATAGGTGTGTTGGTTCACTAAACCTTCAAGGAAGTATGGACCCTGTACATAGTTTTTGGCTATAGCCACTCACCAAGTATAACTCCTACACAGCGCTTTATAAAATTCTTTCTCTCTGAAGAGCTTTTGTTCTCCAGCAAGAGGTCTTCAACAGAGGCAACCATCACTTCTAGATTTGGTGTTTCATCAAATAATTCTTTTTGGAGGCATTTTTTGTATAAAATGCGGTCAATTTGGGCTCGTGGTCCCCAGACTGCTGGTCCCTTCCTCTTGTTCAGCACCTGCAGAGAAAAAGATTCATACCAAAAGAGTATTATGATAAAACTAGTATAAAAGCCTGCCAATATGACAAGAATGAATATATTTACGTATATATTACTCATATGAGAATTAAGACAATAATTGGCCCTCGATTTTGACAATGGCCTGGTTGTCAAGGTAAATCCCCATGAAATCGCAAAGTTTTGCCAAAATAAGTCATTTAAAAGTTACATTCGAGTGTTTGCAGTCTTAGGAAGACACTCAACAATTAGAATAAGAAGCTTTGTTCATTTTCCTTTAAAACAATCCGTTTGAAGATCAAGAGTCAATTCTTTTAATTTTTATGAGCAAAATAATGAAAGCTTGCATGTTGTTAAATTGATTTTTACATGTTATCTTATGGGAAATGGAAATTCTCTCCTAGAGTCAAACTCGTCTTTTTGTGGATTTTTTTTCGTAGATGGCTTTTGCTATAAGAATCAAACATTTCTACCAAATTTCAATCTTCTACCTACTCTGAAAGTTTGTTAAAATAGCATATAGTCAGTCATAAATAGTTCTTGATTCTCCCTCTTTTATGATAGCACTTTAAGAGTGGCGGCACAGTTGAGCATAACACTTGACACATAACCAAGCTAATTATATAGGTTTGATATTATACACATTGTAAATTCAAGCTGGTATTAAGCCTTTTCTAGGATTTATTTAAAATGTTTTTTTTTTCAGAGTTTGCTAGGTAAATATGACATTATTTCTCATTACAAAGTTTAATTTCAAAATAGCTTAGATATGCTGATGAACAGGTCTATAATGGGAGATAAATTAACTACTATAATCAAGAGAGAAAATATAATCAAAGATGCATCAAGTCCTAAACCAGGCTGAAAAAGCATGATTTTCAGCTTAATGCTGTTCTTAGATGTAAATTAGGGGATTCATTTATAATGTAATGGTAATAAAATACAGTAAAACCTCAATTATCATACCTATATGGGGGAAGGACCGTTGGATAAATCAAAAAGGCGGATAATCCATAAATAATGGAAACAGTGCTCATTTAGAAACGTTATGTATTTATTTAAGCACTAGCATAATTGCCCGTCAAATATGATGGGTATGGGTGGATTAAGTATTAAATTTAAGGCACTTCCCATTCTTCCTCTCTACCATCCTCCTCCCTCCTATTCTCCCTTCTATTCTCCCTCCCTCTATCCATCTCTGGAAAAATAGACTTCCCAGTGTCAATCTCTCTAATAAAGATCGTTATCTATCTATCTTTCCCTCCTTCTCTGTCTCCCTCCCTCTCTCTCCCTTTATCTCTCTTCCTCACTACCTCTCCCTCTCTCTCCTTTTCTGAAAAACACAATCTCGAGGTTTAACAATGACATGGTCGGCAAAGCAACATATCGTTAAAAAGCTTAAAATTTTCCAATAAATATTATTTAAACGTATAACTTGAGCAATTTCAAATCATAGGTGAAATTTGACGATAAGAATAAGAAAAGTTATTTATTTTTCTTTAAAATGGCTCAGGTCTCAAGATCGTAGGTCAATTCTTTCTAATTTTAATTTTCAAAAGAGTAAAAAAAGCCTTAAAATCGAAAAATCTATTTTTGTGTTATCTTATGGGAAACAAAAATTATCTACTGGAGTTGAACCAAGGTCTTTTTTGGAGATTTATTTTTGTAAATGGCTTTTACTATAAGAATCAAACATTCCTACCAAATTTCAATCTTCTATCTACTCAGAAAGTTTGTTAAAAATAGTATTACAGTCATCATAAATAGTTAATATTAGTCGAGCAAGACTGGATTTCTACACTCATTATTTAAATAGATTTCACATATAACTCAGGCCACTTTACAGTGAAATTTAAAATAAAAAATAATATAGGAAAATATATTTTTTTTTAATATTAAAATTAAATTATCAGTGGTCTCCTGAATGAATAAATTGTCAAGTAGGGTTAGGAAGTTAATTCCGGAAGATTTTCTTCTATATTTTAAAAAAAACCTTATGAGAATTATGATACATTTTATTTATTGATTAGAAGTCATTTAATGAATATTTAATCATAATTTTATTTTTTTAAATTAAAATTTAACTCCTTAACTGTAAGATTCAAAATTTAGAGGCACACTGACAAAGAAAAAAGTAAGGGAAAAGGGGAGAAAAACAGCAAAAAGAAGGGCGAGAAAACAATAAATGGAAACAAAAAATACAAACAGGTTTAGGGGTTGTTACCTGATGTCACTCACACATGCACTCACTCAATCACTAATTCCTGTGCCAGGGACCCAAAAATCACACTGTTGCTTTCTTTCTTTCTCATTGTGTCTCTAAATTTTGAATCTTATAGTTAAGGAGTTAAATTTTAACATCAATTTCACCGCAGTCTCCACCTTTACTTATTTATCACAATTTTATTTTACTAGATTAAATAATTAGCGGTAGGTAATGATCTCCCATGTGAATCATCTGTCTGGCGATCTCTCGCATGAACCAACTTTTGGTGGATAAAACCGGCATAAGCTTCCCGACTATGGTTAGACATCATCTATTTTTTGGTCAGTTAAACTGAAAGTCAGATAATCGAGGTCTTATTGTATAGGCAAAACTGTAAATGAATGGAGCAGTTTTAATTTATATTTTTCATTTTCGGATGCTTGAATCTTTCATCACAGGCTATCACTTAGGTATTGAATTACTAGTTTACATTTAAAAATTATTACTCCTTGTTTTTCCTACCATTTTAGCTCTTTTAAACTGCAAATTGAGGTATACTAATACACTAGGTGCTGATTATCATTATAACTGGTTATTGTAATCTAAGATGGAATAAAAAATTAATGAAATGTTTAATATCAACATCAAAAATTAATACAATAACTGTATTTTATCGACATATTATCATTAAGTATTTAAGCGGATAGTTATATTTGAAGGGGGCTGGAAAACAATAGATTTCTGCAGCGGCTATGAATAATCAATCCTTCAGGACATATCTCAAAAACCCGTCTAAAAAAGGGTATGTGCAACTCAAATTATGATCGTACCTTGTATTGTACTCCAGATAAGTCACAAATACGGCCGCAAATGCCACCAAGTGCATCAATCTCCTTCATAAGATGACCTTTCCCAATCCCACCGAAGGATGGGTTACATGACATCTCGCCTATAGACGGCAAAGAATTAAACAAACACGAAATTAAAATTACTTATGTTTCTTAAATCATGGTATGAAAAAGTTTGTTGAATTGTTTTTAATATAATAGAAGAGAATGATCGCTTCACAACAAACTATCATTGAAGCGAACAATTCAATAAAAAAATCGTTTAACAGAACTTCTAAGACAATAAGGAAAGACAAAATCAAGTGTTTTTATGTTTAGGAGTTTCCGAATACGATGACAACTCACCGATAGTCTCCTTCTTGTGAGTAATCAGAAGAGTTTTACAACCCATACGAGAAGCCACCGCACAAGCTTCCGTGCCTGCATGACCGCCACCTACTACTATTACATCGAAATCCTGATTGTATTGGCTAGTTTTTCCTTTGCACCGAAGGCTTTTATTGAAATAAAACCGAGCAGATTTGTTAATTATCTGTAATGCTAATCGATCACACATAAATCTATTGCTATTGAAAGCCATTTTTTAATCACTGCGCTCCTAAACTGTCCTAACATTAACTTCGAATACCCATCTTTAAATTCCTGAAACTTACAATTAGACGCGAATTTAACGTTTTGTTTAACAATTACAGGCAACCGGAAAACCGCCACTACACTTTGATATCTGTGAAGTTATATACGATACAATTGTCAAATATCGATATATCGTATAAGGCATATCGTATATAACTTCACACACATTACAATTGTAATGTCTGTGAAGTTATATACGATATACCATATACGATATATCGATATTCTGAGTGACCAACAAAAGGGTTCAAACGTGTCGGAAGGTTATTTATTGCAAATTATGCGAAAAATATGCCATTAAGGTGAGTAAAATTATTTAGGTAATTTGAAATACATTTTATTTTATCATAATAAACAATTTAAATGACCTAACGGTATAGAGAAGTAATAAATGATACTTTCATGTTGATGTCCATTCCTCATCAATCATCAGCCGAAAAAGGAATGCTTGAAGTTTTATACGATATGGCATATATGATATAAAAAGGAACAATAAAAGAAAAATAAAGTGTTGGAGATTTGCAATAACAGGTAATACATAGCAGTTATTTCTAAATCTATTTGTGTGCGTCACTAAAGACTTCTAGATATAAATTTTCTTTTATTTTAACATCCGAAGAGCTAGCACAAACTATCAAATTACGCACAAAGTATGGTTTGTGAAGAAATGAAACAAAGTAGGAAGCTAGCGGTTATCCTGTATTTTAGAGTACTAAATTATTGACATTACTCTGTTCAGTATTTTAGAGTGCTAAATTATGAATACTATTTTATTCATTATTTTAGCGTAATAAATTAAGGAATCTTTAGAAATATTAGAAAGTGGTCTTTTAGAAAAGAATCAGATGCAGTAGACATAATTATATTTACTTAAATGAAACAACTTAATAAAAAACCAGGGTACTTGTAGGTTATACTGGACCACTTTTCAAAAACGGGCAAACGGTGATACTTGATAGGCATTGTAATGCAAACTAATGTAGAGGATGAATACTCGCTCAATCCAAGGCGAGGGAAATGACTGTGTACTTGGGGAGAAACCATACCTTTAAAGCAAACCATCCCAAACCAATGGGAAGAACACATTGAAAGTGGAGCAACAGCGTTCAATGTGTTCTTCCCCTCAGGTTGGGTTGGGGTGGTCTGCTTTAAAGGTATGGTTTCTCCCCACGTACACTGTCATTTCCCTTGCCTTGGGTTGAGTAAGTATACGTCCTCTACATTAGTTTGCATTACAACGCCTATCAAGTATCATCATTTGCCCATTTTTACGTTTTTGAAAAGTGGTCCGGGATAACCGATAAGTACCACAAAATTTAATAAAATAACAATAAGATTAACAATGTTAAAATTCCATAGCATAATTTAGCACTCTAAAATACAGTAGGTTTTTAATGTCTATAATTTAGCACTCTAAAATACAGGATAACCGAAGCCCGCAATAATAGGTATGATTAAGCATAAATTTCTACGTATTCTGATATATAATTAACAAAACCTCTGATGTACTGAATTTCCATTTAATTTGGTTCTGGAGAAAGTGACTTATTTTGAATCATCTGAATATGAATATAACTTTGTTTGTACTGTGTTGTAACTTAATGGTCTGGTGCAATGCAGCTTCTGGATTCCAGAAATAGTGCGGATGCCCATAAAATGTTGCAGAAGTAGCTTACTTTCTGCCTCATATACCTGAATAGTGCTAAAAGCAAAGTGACATACATGAACATTTTCTGTACACCACTCAAATAATTGTCTTGGTGTCATGATCTGATTTTCAAATGGGCGTTGCAAACTGGTATGTGCAGCAAGTTGTTTTACAGTTCTTGCTATACCATCACATGGTCCTTAGCCATGTGGTGTGGCAAAAAACTGCCACTCAGCTGTTAAACTGAAGTCTTTTTCATGATAACACAAATTAATAAAGTTTTTTTTGTTTTTATATTGGGAGGCTGCCGCATCTGAGAAGTAGTATGTATGCTTAGGAGTTCTATGGAAGTAAGTTGTCAAAAGTGTGATTAAATGATGTTGAAACAGGTGTAAACTGACAGTATCATGGCAAAGGCAGTCAGAAATTACTACAAATGAAATGTTATTTGTGTTTCCATTTTCTGGGTTCCTGTAGTATGCCACAAATGGGTGTATTGTGGCCTGTGCATTATTCCAGTGAAACCCCTGTACTTCATCCTGAAGGACAAATGAATAGTTTTCAGCGAAGTCACATATAACTACATATTCATTGTCAGATTTTCCTTTAGTTCTGCTAAGAATTTTGCTTGCTGTGTTTCAATAAAAGAATGTGGTAAAAGTTGTAGCAGTTTTACATCCAATGAATCTAGAAACTCATCACAAGTCCTGGTAATAGACTGAAGTGTTGTTCTATCTGTAGACACCCATAGTTTGTAAGTTATGTCATCAATACAATTCAAGTAAAACAGTTCTGAAATATACTCTTTCAATTGTGATGTGCCTGGGCAATGCTTACATGATCCTAGGTAACATGCTGGTAATGGGGAATTACATATAATCCATGAAAGGCAGTGCTCATAAGAAGTAAGAGTTTCATCATTTTGTGTTAACTCTTTTAGTTTACATCCTAACAGCATTAGTTTGACATTCTGATAAATACAACAAACACACACAATGAGTCCCACTGGCACCAGCTGAGACAATTCTTGGTCCTCAGTTCACAAAACTTGGACAAACCTATATGTAGCTGCGGATGATTATTTTTGAATGACTTGTATGCTTCCTTTAGGTTACACAATACTAAACACTTTTGTTTTTGCACTCTCACGCCATTTTCTTTAACCCTTAAAAATGTCACGTAACTGGGTGAGTGGCGCACTGCATGCGCCATTCCATCTTGTGGAAAATGCGGCTGTAAATAGTAATAATAATGATAAATTCATTTTATATTTTTGTTTATTCAGTATTTTAATGTAGTTAATAATTTATAATTCTCATTGTTAAAATTATCGTTTGTATTTTCTACATTATATACGAGCTAAATTTTCATGATATATTTAGGAAAATATGACATTATAGTATTAAAAATTTATTACTATGAAATATTAAAATAAGCGCCATTTTAGGATAAACATTGTAACAATAGAAGAAGTAATGCTAAAAAAATATTCGTTATTGAAATATTTAAACTTTTACAGACAGATCGCAATGCGTATATAGCACAGTAGAAACGACACACACAGCTTTGTGTCTGTTTTACTCTTTAAGAACAATAGCTAAAAAGTTGCAAACAACTTGTTCGACTACTCTGGCAATACTGATAGGTTACATAAAATAACAATGGATATGAAGCAAAATTTACAAGTTGCCAGTATTTCAAAATGCGTTGGCGCACGCCCACTTAAGGGTTAACTGAAATAAAATCCATTTTACCTGGCATACAACGGCTTACATCGTCACTGCAGTAGAATTCCTTAACTAAGTTGGCAGTATCATCAATCATGACCTTTCCTGGTCTTGAATTAGGTATACATAATATCCCAAGGAATGTTGAATAAGCAAAATGGAGAAGTGATGAAACTTGACTCCGTAATCTTAATTAAGTTACATGAGCATGCCCGTTAAAGCTACACAAGTTGACAAACTATTGGTCATAATAAGCCTTCTTTTTATTGGTTGATCAGATTTTAAATATACCTGTGGTTGGTTATAATAAACTAAACATTAATTGGTCCTAATAAAATTAACAGTCATTGGTCACCCTCAAAACAAATTTAACGCTTATTGGTCATAATCAACTTAAGAGCCATTGATCACAATAAAATTGAGCTATTGGTCACAATAAACTGAACTGTCATTGGTTCTAATAAAGTTAATAATCATTGGTCAAAATCTGTGTCTTCTACTGAATGTTCATGCTACATTGAAGTTTACAAATGGCCTGTTTAAACTGATTAAATATTTTTTTAAATATTGTTTGTCTGATTTGAATATATAATTACTTGTTTTAAAATGAAAAATACATGTTGGTAAAAGACGCATCCAGAAATTTGCAATGCACCCATATAAATAATAATTTATATCTTCTAATGCCATAGGTGTGCCACCCTAATATTCTAGGAGTTAGTGTTCTAGTATGGAAGCAATAAAATATATTTTTTTCCAAATTTTTTGAAGACATTATTTGAATAAATACAAGATCAGAGGTCATTTTATAAAAATATAAATTTTACTATTGATTGAATTCCTTCCAATATATATCAAAAGTAGCTTCTTTCAATGGCTTTCAAACAAGACCAAGTTTAATATTCTAGCGCAATTATGATGATAGTTATGACTGATTGTATTTTCCTTTGTGCAGCAATTTTTGGTGTTTTTCCATAATTTTGAACCCCCCTATTTCTAAAACCATTAGTTATATAAAGCTATAACTTTATATTCTTCATATCCCCACTGGATACTTTGTGTGTACTTAATTTCATAAAAATAAAAAAAGGTCAGGTTAAAAGTGATGCTTTACTGTGATGATCTGACTCTGATGGGTTTAGTCAAAGATTATGAGAGAACTACATAGGGTAGGTAATTTTCAGTTGCTTTGACAATACCGTATCACATATATTTAACGTGTATTGATATAAAAATTAATCACTTACTTACTTACTTACTTTCCATTACGCCGAGTTATCTAAAAATCTCATGCGTAAGGCATCTTGACAAGAATAGGTATATTTTTTCTGATAATAATAACAACATTAGCAAAATATTTTTTTCAAAGATATTTGAATATACAATAGTACGTTTTTAAAAATTTTTGACAATGAGTTATGATCGAAAAATGAGAAATTCAACACAGATTTTGGATGCACTACTGACGTCACTCGAGTCACAATCTGCAATTATGAAAAAACTACGACATGTAGGAAATAGCCACGAATAGTGATTATGAATCATAATTCGCATTTGATGATATGTACCGCTATCTCTTGCCCCTCTTAGATTTCCCAATATATAATACAATTGCTGTTCCCGAGTTGAAACAGAAGTACATTGTAAACTACATGTAGGTCTTCATGTAAAGTGGTTGTAATTGTTGTTCGATTAACAAAAATTAAAATTGGTTGACCAATTTTACTAATATTTCCCAATACCAAATTTCATCAAAATATGTCCATCAGTTCTCGAGGTTTAACATGCAGACGGACGGAAACAATCTCCCCTATAGGCATTCATTTCATGCAAAGAATGCATAAAAATCGTTTTCTCGGCCATCCCAACAGTGTCCGTCTGTGCCCAAAGGTCTCCAAGTTAAGAAATCAACCATATCCGCCAAACCAAGCATTATAGCAAATTACAGTAAACGGCAAAATGTTAACAATTAACCATACTATTTGCCAATATATATTGCATTTATCTACCCCCTTTTGTCAGATATTTAGATTTTCCAAAAATGCCAGAATCGCTCGAAAACATTGATATGAAACATTCTTTGGTTATGAGCCTGGTCTTTTCGATGATCTCTACTGATGTTTCGGTCACTAACTCTGTTGCCATCTTCAGGGCTCCTGAAGATGGTGACAGAATTAGTCACTGAAGCATCGGCAGAGATCGTTGAAATGATCCAGCTCATAACCCAAGCACACTTCGCTCACAATATAGTAGAAGGAGAATGTTCATTCTGGTGCAAACCACCTTGGATTTTGACAAAAAACGATAGTAATTCAATCATTATATCGAAACAAAAGACGATCGTAATGTGCAATGGCAGGAAATTTGAATCTAGTTAAAATTTTGCTGTTGTAGGAGGTAATATGATTTTAATAAATCTTATTCAAGTGGGTGGTGAGTTAAAATGAAACATTATAGAGCAGGTTGATCAAATTTTTATTTACAATAAAATACAATCATTATCACGTTATAAATACCCACAACACAAATAACAATCTTTTTTCAAAGGAGCTGGCCCATCGATATGAATATCTCCTATATTGTAGTATTCAAGGTATGGCTGATATTGTTCCCTCCAATACAAATCTTCTAATTCTTGTAATTCAGTAAATTTACTCAATATCTGATGCATATCACGTGGATGAAACAATTCATTATAATCAAAAGGTATATATTTCAGTTCCTCCAAATTCATACTCTTCCAACCATGTTCATGATAGGTCCGAATAGCCGACCCAACTTTATGTATAATTGCAGTTGTTTTAAGTCCATAACTGCAAAGTAATGATTTTCAAATAAAAAATTGCTTAGATTTATAATACTAGTAGAAGGTGCTTGCATTCTGCAAGCATTTCATCTCACCTTGAAAAATAATTTTCAGAGATAATTCATTATTATAAATATTTTTTAAATTAAAAATATTTTGCCTCTGTACCAATTTTTGTTTTTTCCTTATGGAGCAATATAGTAGTAAAAGCAATCTCTAAAATTTACCTTAGGAGAGCATTCTGATGTGTAGAAGATCTGGATGTCTTATTATGCGTTTTTGTTTGAGAAACTCACTTTATTCAATATCACTATCTGTATCATCTGACTTGTTTCATTCAAGTTTTCACTCTCTGTCATCAAAAGACTCATGTAGACTGTGCGGGAATCCCTGAAGGACTTGCATAGTCCAAGGGTTAATTTCACTTCACAGTCTTCTGCTTCTGGTACTTTGAAATCAACATTTTCTAGACTACCTTTATAAGAACTCAACCAGTGTTCTTTTATAAGTTCCTTGTTCTTTGTAATGTGCACATGAACTACAAAATCTCAGCCCAAGATACATCTGTCCTCTGCTGAGTCTCAGATCAGAATGATTCATGTACAGTCCTGGCCAAAATTAACGCAACACCTTGTGGTGTTCTACGGCGGTATCCGCGCGAACTTAAACGAGCAAAGTCTCTTTCGACGGAGTGGCAACCCTGAACAGGTGCAGGAGTAGGGGAGGATCTGAGCACTGAGGGGCTGAGGAAGCCCAGACTGTATTTGATAAATTCGGGGTATGGTTTAAGGTTTCTCGGTTGTGTAGCGAAGTTTTCTTGTTGCCTCCGAGCTTCCTACTCTCGGAACTCAGGAAGCGATCTTACAATTTAGAAAGCACGGAGAGGGATTAAGTCGAGGGAGAAAAAACGTTAAATACTATATATAATCATCACTGAAACCTTTGCCAATGTAATGCGAATGAAATACAAATAAAATGATAAATAAAAACTAACAACTGGTGTTTATCTGATATTATATCTTTAATTAATATTCAATCCACCCTCCTCTGTTCTGGATAACTAGTTCCAATCTCTTCAGCATGGATTTAAGAACGTTCCCACATAATCTAGTGCTTATCCTATCCCATTCTGCCTTAATAAACTCCTGAATAACCACTGAGGTTGAAACAAACGAGGCGACTGGCTTGGGATATTCTCAGGAGAAACCTTAAGTGCGCCGTCTGTCAGATGGGACCATACTCCCCTTCCTTGGCATCTTTCTCTAAGAGCAGGCAAATGCCGGCCTCTGGTAACATTCCTCTCTTCTTCCTGCCTTCCATACCTATTCCCGATCCTTTTCTTCTGGTCTGAAAAGCTGTTATCGATGCTCATTTGCCTCTTTAAATGTAGGCCCATTTTTCCAATCATAATTTGTATATTATCAAGCCGTCTCCTTCACTATTGGTCGCCTGTTTCAATTATCATACATTGTTCATTGTTACAGTCAACCGTCGCTGAAGAAGATAACAGACTGCTGGAGTATGTCAGGGAAAATCCCTTCACATCCTCAACCCAAGCCCGAATTTAAACAAATTTTCATGCAAGTACGAGGATGGTCCGTCGGCAGATCTTGGCCACTGATCTGCGGTCAAGAAGAGCGGCGATAAAAGAAATTTTAACTCCTGCTCACATTGCTGCTCGCCTAGAATTTGCTAATGCACACATAAGGAAAGGAGAAGAATTCTGGGGCAGAGTGATTTTTTCCGACGAGAAAATATTTTCGTCGGTGTCTTCTGGTCCAGTGCTGGTGTATCGGCCCCAAAATACTCGATTTGATCCAAGATACATTGACGAGTGGGCAAGGAGTGGATGCTTTTTGGTTCACACCTGGGCATGGATATGTGCAGACGGCCCAGGGGTATGCTGGAGGGTGGAAGGAACTTTGAACAGGGAAAAATACGTTCAGATTTTGATAATATTATGCTTCCCTCAGTGACGTCGTTATTCCCGGATGATTTTATTTATCAACAGGTAAGTGACCTTTGAAACTACCTTAATTTTGGGCATGATGTCTTCTATTCTGCGGAATTTAAACATTGATGTGCGAAGTTACGATTTTTCCATTGATTACTTTTTTATTCGGCTGTGTCCTACGTGAACGGCATATGGGTGTGTGGGTTGCGCTGCCTGTCTTCCTGCGTTAATGTCATCGCATTGTGTCCGAAGTAGACGTGGGTAGTTTGGGCTGTCGCGATTTTCATTGTTGTGGCAGATGGCTTCACCACGACGCCTGTTTTTTCATACTTCCTTTGAAGGCATGCAAGGGGGATGCGAGGAAAAACAAACAACTTAGATTTTTACTTTCTCCATGCATACGACGTATGTAGAGAAAATATTGTATTCATGGAAATTATCATTTATCTGATTTTGACGGAGATACACGTATTGAGATCCAATGAATACATTTTGATAAATTTAGCGATGATGTGATGATGTCTGTGTTACAAACGTTTGAGGACACAGCAACTCAAATAGTTACAATCCTATCACCACAATTCATGAAATTTAACATCCACAACTTATTTAACCCAACAATGAACTGATAACTTTTTTACAACAGTCTGCATACCTGAAGTGGCGTATTGTGACGTCATATTCTCATTTTACTCGAACATGTCCTTTTGATATTTCAGTAAGAAAATGATTCATAACATATGTAGATGATATAAATATCTACAACGTATGTTTTTAATAATTATCCATAGATCGCACAATTGAGTTCAGTTTTTTAATATTTTCCTCGGTTTTCCATAGTTATCCCCATGAAAACGTTGGTAATGAAGATTTTGTATGCAAATAAACGTAAAGAATGTTATCTTTTACAATTATTGTTGGAAACGATTTCCTATAAAATGCATCGCTTAACATAATTTAATCTGAATATAATAAAGTTCCAAACTTTCAACGAAAATCCCAATCGGAGAATCGTATGTAGTCTGACGAAAGCCATGAGTTGGTCACATCAAATATTTAATCAAGTGTGGGCGGGTGGTTAGCATCTCCGCGCCGCCCGCAAATCCTCACTACGGAAGACACGCATTATAGTTGATATGTTAGTTCTCCCCCGCTCTACACTTGCCGCAACGCCCACCCGCCTAGGATACAGCCTATAATAGAAGTGTTCGTGAATGATGTAGCAATAATTATTTAACTATTATAACTTAATTTTTTATTAAAAACAGGACAACTCTCGAGTGCACACCTGCATGGTGGCTAAAAGGTGGTTTGAAGAACAACAAATCACACAGCTGGTTTGGCCAGCTAGGAGCCACGATCTCAACCCTATTGAAAACATTTGGGCGTGCATGGCAAGGGAGATTAAAATTAAAAATGTGAGAGCCCAAAACGCTGCTCAATTGTGGCAACAAATAGAAGAAGAATGGGAGAGCATAAGCGCTGGATTATGCGAGAACGTTCTTAAATCCATGCTGAAGAGATTGGAACTAGTTATCCAGAACAGAGGAGGGTGGATTGAATATTAATTAAAGATATAATATCAGATAAACACCAGTTGTTAGTTTTTATTTATCATTTTATTTGTATTTCATTCGCATTACATTGGCAAAGGTTTCAGTGATGATTATATATAGCATTTAACGTTTTTTCTCCCTCGACTTAATCCCTCTCCGTGCTTTCTAAATTGTAAGATCGCTTCCTGAGTTCCGAGAGTAGGAAGCTCGGAGGCAACAAGAAAACTTCGCTACACAACCGAGAAACCTTAAACCATACCCCGAATTTATCAAATACAGTCTGGGCTTCCTCACCCCCTCAGTGCTCGGATCCTCCCCTACTCCTGCACCTGTTCAGGGTTGCCATTCCGTCGAAAGAGACTTCGCTCGTTTAAGTTCGCGCAGATGCCGCCATAGAACGCACAAGGTGTTGCGTTAATTTTGGCCAGGACTGTACATATGTGAAACTTGTCTTATCTCACAAGGATTCAGCAGTTCATAACTTGTCAAAGGTCTCTCAAGGATTCAGCAGGTTGTTACTTGACAAAGTTCTCTCTCAAGGACATGATTCAGCAGGTTGTAACTTGTTGAAGGTTGATTGGAAGGTGAAATAAGTCAGTTTCTTTTTTAAATTAATATTTCTTGATTTTTATTTAAAATATCTTAAGGACAATCAAATTCAGTTCTTTTTATTAAAGGACAAGTTATCATAAATCGATCATGTTCTTTTTGAGGGTCATCTCCTTTTTACCATTCATATACATTCATACCACATTTACTACAAATAGTCATGTCCATATATCCAGAATAAATAAATCCAACAGAAGCCATTTTATATACATCGAAAAAAAATGATTTTTAGGAAAGCAATTGAATGGCAAGTCTATCAGATTCATTTTTAGGCCAACCTTTTGTTGAAACCAGTTCTTAATTTTATGACAGTTATTCACAGCACACATTAAACTTGCATCATTCCTATGTTTATACAGCATACATCTTTTACCTGATGAGGGTAATTGTGAAATCAGAGGGCAGTCAAAAACGAGTAAATCGATGACTTTATGTCCTATTATTTCAGATAAGAATTTACATTTTTCTAAACCTTTTACTAAAATGATGTATATTTCAACAGTACATTTTCAAAATTTTTATGGGTGATGTCACCTTCTTCTACCTTTGTCCCATGATAGTACTTGGTAAGCCATGAAGTTTCATTTTTACAGATTAATTCACATGGTGATGAAATAATCCATTATTGGCTATAATCATGACCAACATTGCAAATAGCCAATACTGTGACTACAAATTCATTCTTTTGATTGCGAAAGGCTTGAAAATCCACTATACATTTTCTCAATTGAAAAATTTCTAATGGAGTCTGGTTTACGGGAGTATTAGCTCCATTGCCAGGGACTGACTCCATCATTCACACACACAATCTAGCAGCTCACAAGGTGTTTGAACCCAATCCCAGTGACTGCAGTCTTCTCACCTATGCTGTAATAAAAATTCTCTGATTGAGCAATGCATAGGGATTTCCAAATTTAATCTTTCAAAATCGATTTTGCTACCTGTCAGTTGACCTATGTCGGTAACAGACTGATTACACAACCATCATCCATGAAACTTTCATGATATTCTTTTGCATTTGAAGATTCTTTAATTATTGTGTTTAGTGTTAAATTCAAAGGTTTAGATTGCACCAATAGCCTATTCCACTCCTCTTCATTCAAGGTGACTGAGCAGCAGTCACCTTTCATTATTAAATGTTTAGCTCTGAAATACTTTATAAATTGTAATAGTAGCTTTTCAATGATTGGTTTGCTATCGGAATTAAAATAGCTAGATATTATATCTTTTTATTTGAATAAATTAAGCCATTGTTCATTACTCAGATTGACTGCCCCTTTACCGATTTGAGTAAATTGCACACGCAATTCCAAATTTTCACAATGATTAAACCCAACACTAACACTTTTCACTTTTTTATTATTCAGATAGTACACAGTTTCCAATAACAGTTGATTGATTTCACAAATATTCTTCTTCCGTGATGACTTTGTGGTTGATATGGGAAGCTGCTTGCAGACTGGATGGTGGTGATGGTTGCAGATTGGATGATGCTGGTATTGGAACTTTTCTCCTCTGTAGAAGAGCAGGAGAACTGCTCGAATTCTCCATAGTGAATGATTGTGTGGGGTTTATATATTTCAATGTAACCTACCGTAAATACCCGCGTATAATGCGCACCCTCGTATAACGCGCAGGGGGGTTTTCAGCCACGTAATCTATGATTTTTCTCTATACCCGCGTATAGTGCGCACAGATTTTTTTTAGCGTTAACATTCCAGAATAAAGTAGATGGTGTAACGTGTTCTAAAGCAATGATGGAATTATTGGTATTATGTATTGGTAGCATAATGAAAGTGCGAAATGAAATTTTCAAGTAACGTTCCAAGAGAACGTCAGCTAACTCAATCATTACATACTCTATGTTTACTTACAAGGTGATATTAGGATATACACAATAAATCCAATTATATTAATTTCATAGTAGGGCTTATGACATTATTTGAGCTAATAAAATGAAGGAATGACGATAATCCTATTTTTTTTACATACGTTTTTGTCATGCCTGTGGTGGACGGGTTCACCCAACCTTCAGTTTTACCCTTATTAGAACACTCGGAAGCATGTAAACACGATAGCAAATAACCATAATTAACTACAGACTCGAAGAATCAAGAATAAATCACGAGAAAGGTAGGGAACGATAACTTTATTTAGTTCTACAAGAAGCATCAACTTCCAGCGTACTCAAAGGCATCAGCTGCCATTGTTTCTAATTGTTAGTAGTACCAGTACCTCACCAACAGGCCGGGTGCCGGTGTAGGGTGACGTCATGCGTAAGATGACGATTCCGATAACAACATCGAAGAAGAATTGTGCAGTGACAAAGAATTTCTTGGCTTTTAGAATGAATAAATACTGAATTCATTCTTTTCATATCTAATTAATTTATGTTTATAGAATTAGTTAATAAAGTTTTACTATTATCTATTTTACTTTTCATAAAAATCACCAATAAAAATATGAGGATACCCTGGCAGTAATTACTGTGCTGAAATTGTGGAAATATGAGGTCAAATGAAAATAGGAAGATTATATACCCTCGTATAACACGCATCCTAATTTTTAACTCAAATATTTCGAAAAAAAAGTGTGCATTATATGCGGGTATTTACAGTATTATAATTGATGAAGGGGTGGTAAGAGTGAGGGGAAGGTTATGCTGGTAGATGTGAAAGTGGAAGAGGGTACTTTAAGGGAAAAAAGTGGAAGGTGGGCCCAGAAGCCTTAAAATTATCGGCTGCTTGTCCTAGATTGCATCATGCATTGGAGTTGATTTATCTTCGAGCAGCAGCTTTGTGATTGGGGATCACAATGTCTTTGTCTCGCTTTCTAAAATTCGAAGAAGAGGTTTGCGACTTGCCAGTAGTTGAGGTAGGGGTGGGTAAAATGGAAAATGAAATAGGTTAAGGTTTTCCTGATTGATTTGTAGAGAGTGTAAAGACAGCAAAACTCTCCAGATAGGTTAGAGTGATAGATAGGTTAGAGTGATAACTTTGGAGTTGAAATGGATTTTTGGTGTAGGAAAACGGTTGAAGAAAAGAGATGATTTCATGAATAAGAGGTGGATAACCGTATGAATCGAAATATTCGGCATAATAATTGTCTATCTTGTGAACCGCAACCCAATGACTCCTGGGTTTATTAGATAGATCAAAGTTTATTATGTAAATTCCAGGTTTTGGTTGATGAGGTAAATGATCTGAAGGAAAAACTCCACAAAAAAATCTTCTCATTCGATTGTCTTTAGAAAGCATATTGATAATATCTCTCGTGTTCATCATGAATTTATGAAAAGAATGCGTGGATGTTTCTATCTTTATCTATCTTGATGGATGTCATATATTCGGCATAAACTATACAGGTAATTGTATTAGGTAAAGAAAGTTCAAAATTGGCTTCAATCCTCACATTTCCCTTTTCCGGCAGACTGCTATAGTCTGTGTTACCAGATCCATTAGGTGTAAAATCAAATGCTAATAATAAGTACCCATGAGCAAATATTTCCATCGATATTTGATTACCTTTATCATGGTGTTCTCTACCTAATCCTTGATACAGATAATAGTATGCATTAGTGCAAATTTTATCAGTGAAATTCATCTTCAACCCTCCCGCAGGGATTTGAACACCGTTAACCAAAAGACTGAAATTTGATAGAGAATAATGATTTAATGAGAAAGGATTTTTATCCCTCTCTCCAACATATGATCAGTTATCTACCATAATGAAAATCATAGTTTCTGGTAATTGTCCCATCACAACGTTATCCAAATTTAACATGTGGATATCTTTTGGAATCTTAGAAGTTTTAACATCAACTCGTTTTAATGGCTGTACTGCATTGATGCTGGATGATAAAGTTTTATTATGAGCCAGCAAAATACCCAGAGTCACATTAAAGTGTCAAACGTGTAAAGTAGCATCAAGAATTTTCAGAATTGAGTTCCCAGTATTTGTCTCCATTATGTAAAAACTAGGTTTCGCACGAGTCAGTTTAATTACCATCTCAATTCCATTCAGGAACAGCTGAGATTGATTCAACACATCTGCATGGAGTTTACCTAAAAGCTCTACGGTAGCACTGTTAGCATATTGTTACTTTCTCTCAACAAATTCTGGATTATTTGAAGTTTGTAAATTAATATCTGTTCCACTATCCAGTAACCATCCGGCGCATCTCAAATGCGTAGATGCAGCATCTTGCCCATAGTTTAGTAGAGTTTCTTTGTAAGTACAATAATGGTAATTATCTTCCGATGAGGTGACTTGTATTCCATTTAAATAAACGTTACATTGGGAGAATAAGGAATGTAGGAGTTCATTAACCACCCCCGGTTGATCAGCATCTGATGCGTTATAATCTGGCCCATCTCCTTTACAAAATTTAACTTCCAGCTGTAAGTATACACTATTCAAATCTACATATGAATCTCCAGAATTTTTAACTCTTGATTCTATTACAGATTGATTATCCACAGAAGATGAGGGTTTATAAGGAATCACTTGTTTCAACAAAATGTTCGTTTGATAAGTAGGTTTACGAATAAATCTAGAGAAGTGAGCATGCATTCATTAGCCATTATGAAAATATATCGTGAGTAAACGTGTTCACTCCATGCTTAGTCTTTTCCAAATGCCGCTTATTGCATATGGTTGTTCTTTTTATTTTCCTCAATTTTTGTCATTTACTAATACGTAAACCCATCTCCACCATCAATTTAATTTTATCTTCAGCTTTTCTTTTCAAATTCATCCTTGCTTAACCGCTTCCCTGACGATTTTTTTTATGATATAGGTCTAAAAAAAGTCATTTTTTTATTCTAGTTTCGGAAAAATCACAGTGAGACAATTAAAGAAATGCATTCATTTTTTAACAATAAATATTATTAAAAATTTTATTGAACTTTAAAATATTCATATTATTGATAAATACGAAGTATTTGAACTGGATTCATATTTCAAAACTAACATTTATTTTGTGGTAACTACAAAATTGAGAGAAAGTTATGTATAATATGTACCTATATACAATATAAAACACTTTTATGCAATAAAAAATGCATATATATAGTATAGATTTCATATACACTTGTGTTAGACATGAAACAAAATAAAATACAATAAAAATAACTAATAATAAGTAAAAAACTACTAAATATCAACATAACTAATACACATAAGTAACAAATAAAATATATACAAAACATATAACATTCATATATTTGCACTTGTGTGGTAAATCCTAAAACATGGCACCATGCATAACAGAACATTATACGTCACGCAGTAGAATCGGCTCTCTTTCCTAATCCGCTTTTCCCGAGCATCTCGCTTTCATCCACACAATGCACACTGCTTTGTGGGGTTCATCTTTTTCTCAGTAGGTGGAATATAATCAGGGAAGTGTCTTCCTGAAAGGCGAAGGGGATGCGGCATCGAAGGTGGTCGTCCAGCCCTAGGAGAGGTGATGCTAGGGTTATAAACCTCGATTGTTTTTTTCAATAAGTTGTGTTCTGTATTCTAAATGTTCATGTTCTCCTCCAGACTTTTTATACAGAACAAATGAATTCCATGCTACTATGTCCAGAAGATGGAAAAATATTTTTTTATAGTATTTTTTCCCACGCTTCCGTGGAATGGGATAATCTGCAAGGTGCTGGTCCACTCTGTCTACCCCTCCCATTGTGTCATTATAATCAATGACAGCCTTTGGTTTTTTTTGCCTATTGCCACTCTTTCCTTCCACTGTCACCATTTCTTGGTTATGGATGGTAGAGAGAATCGTTACGTCTCCCACGTCCCTCCATCGAAGCACAATCACTTTCCCTCTACGATATGCCACTATTTCTCCTTTTCTCAGTGGTTTCTCCCTTATGCCAACGGGCATCTCTTTTCGATTTTTGCACACTGTTCCATGAATGTCTGTTGACCGTGAAACCAATAAATCTGCCAATTGCGGCAAAGTATAAAAATTGTCTGTTGTTAGACAGTTACCTTTGTCTAGCAAGGGCTTCAATAGAGTCATAACCACCTGTGATATCATTGAAAGATTTTGGACTTCCCTTTTAAGAATAGTCCCTTTTCCTGTGTAAATTACACTTGATCACATATACCCACTTTTCGCCTCGCAAAGCATGAAAGTTTTTATGCCAAATCTAGCCCTTTTTTGCAGAATATACTGTTGCCATCCCATTCTTCCTTTGAATAACAAAAGGCTTTCATCAATCGTGATGTCTCTCTCGAGTGTGTAAACTTTTCTGAACTTCTCCTCTAAGATCTGAAAGACGCCATATTTTATTCAATTTAGGATTTGGGTGATTTTCGTAGGTCTCATTATCACTAAAATGCAAAAACTGCCGTATCAAGAGAGTTCACTGGGAAACGATATCTGAGGCCAAACAAGTAGTTTTAAACTGGTTTCATTCAAACGATCAAAATTTCCACAGAAATGGGTTAGAACCATGGCGACATCGAATGGAAAAGTGTTTCGAGTTAAATGGTGAATATGTTGAAAAATAACTCCAAAATAAATGGCTCTTTTTGAGTTTTTATTGTTTTTATATGATAATTCCAGGAACTTTTTGATTCACCCTCGCATAACAATATAACAGAGTATAACAATATAATAGAATATACAATATAACAGAATATAACAAAAACAAGAGAATAATAAAAATGCTAAAGAGCACAAACGGAAGGAAAACTGCTAGATGTATTCACTCAAAAGGGGGGTGGAAATTGAGATTGTGTACCTTATCTAGTTTTACTACCACATCGGCGAAAGAGGTTCCTGTTTGTTTTTCACTTCATTCTCCTACTGATTCTGTTGAACTTGCGCTTCTTTCACTTACTGTTTTTACACTTCTTTCCTCCTCCTCCACATTTATGATCGGAAAAGAAATCTTACAAAGCCCAACTTGCCATTGACTATTCTCCAAATACAATCTATTAGCTAATTTTGTTTGAATATGAGCTATGGAATTATCATTAAAATACTTAAAAGAGTGATATAAAAACCATTCATTTTTTTTAATACCCCAATTTATAATGAATCAACATTAACTATCGTTGAGACTTTATCACTCTCCGTCTTTTTTCTTCACAAAGCAAATTGAATATCGACTTATAAAATTTCAATTTTTTAAACGATTCACAATAGATGCTTTTTTATGACAAAAATGTATATAACAAAAATTGAAGGAAAAAAATTTTAGGAAAGTTTTTGTTCTATGAAATTTTTGATGGGATGATTATGAAATGAGATCGTAAGAAAAATCATAATTTTGCTTTTCAAGCCATTTTTTAGGTCGCTGCAGGCAGGCTCATTTCATTCCCTCAGTGCAGCTCAAGCTTTTATAGTGTTCACATCGTTCTTTTACGCTCTTTCTGAGACCGTTGAAACTCGTGAGTTCCGAAATATATCAATATACGTTATTGAATTGATTTATTGGAATTGACCTGATTCGAAATTGGATTTAACGATTACGTAACTATTTTGTGAAATATGTTACTACACATACAACACTGAATTGATTTGAATTGGATTGGTTTCAAAAACGGATTTAACGATTACGTAAAGATTTTCTGTTCATAGCTATTGATTTATTGGAATTGAGTGAATTTGGCTTGAACTGAATTTGATTCTGATCTAATAGTATAAAATGTTGGTACACGTTGATTGATTTATTGATATTAGTTGGCCAGGCTTCTGCAGTGTTATTATTTGTATTATATTTGTTCTCAAAAAATCATTATCATTAGAAATTTCTAAAATGCCTTCCCGAAAACGAACTAACCTTAGTGGTAGATCTGCTGATGCAAAACGAATGCGATCATTGCAAGAGTCCGAAAGTCAGTCTCAGAATGAGAGTCGCTTGAACTCCCAGAGAGATCAGTATGCGAAAGAGGAAGAAGAATGAGGAAGAGAGAAGAAGATGGAGGAAGAAGAAGGAAGAGGAAGAAGAATGAGGATCAGAGAAGGAGGAAGAATGACGAAGAAGAACTTAGAAGAGAAAAGAAAGTGAAGGAGTTTTAAGAAAGAAGAGAAGAAGAAGGAGAGAGTAAGAAGAATGAAGAAGGGAGAATAAGGAATAGGAGGAAGAAGAATGAGGAAGAGAGGACGATCCGAGGAGTAAGAATGAGAGGAGGAAGAAGAATAAAGAAGGGAGAAGATAGAGGAGGAAGGAAAATAAAGAAGAGATAAGGAGGAAGAAGAATGAAGAGAAAAGATGAAGGAGTTTGAAGAATGAAGAAGAAATAAGGAGGAGAAGGATGAAGAAGAATGAGAAAGAGAGAATAATTTGGAAGAGAAAAGGAGGAGAAAGAAAAGAGGAAGAAGAAAATATGAGGAAGAAGAGAGGAGTAAGAAGAGATGAGGGGAGGAGGAAGAAGAGATGATGAAGAAGAGAGTAGGAGGAAGAATAGATTAGAAAAAAGAGGGGAGCAGGAAGAACAGATTAGGAGGAAGGGAGGAGGAGGAAGAAGAGATGAGGAATAAGAGAGGAGAAAGAATAGAGCAGGAGGCAGAAGAGATGGGGAATAAGAGGGGAGTAGGAAGAAGAGAGGAAATGAAGAGACGAGTAAGAACAGAGTAGGAGGAAGAAGAGAGGAGTAGGAGGAAGAAAGGAGGAAGAAGAGGGGAGTAGGAAGAAGAGATGAGGAAGAAGAGAGGAGTAAGAAGATAGGCGGAATAAGAGAGGAGTAGGAAGAAGAAAGGAGGAAGAAGAGGGGAGTAGGAAGAAGAATAGAGGAGGAGGAATAATAGATGAGGAAGAAGAGGGGAGGAGGAAGAAGAGAGGTGGAAGAAGAGGGGAGTAGGAAGAAGAGATGAGGAAGACCAGAGTAGGAGGAAAAAGAGAGCAGGAAGAAGAGAGGAGGAAGAAGAGATGAGGAGGAAGAAGAGATGAGAAGGAAGAAGAGATGAGGAAAAAGAGAGGAGGAATAAGAGAGGATGAGGAAGAAGAGAGGAGGAAGAAGAAGAGAGGTGGAAGAAGAGATTAGGAAGAAGAGATGAGGAAGAACAGAGTCGGAGGAAGAAGAGAGGAGGAAGGAGAAGAGAGGTGGAAGAAGATATGAGGAAAAACAGAGTCAGAGGAAGAAGAGAGGAGTAGGAGAGGAGGAGGAAGGAGAAAGGAGGAAGAGGGAAGGAGGAAGAAGAGGGAAGGAGGAAGAAGAGATGAGGAGGAAGAAGAGATGAGAAGGAAGAAGAGATGAGGAATAAGAGAGGATGAGGAAGAAGAGAGGAGGAGGAAGGGATGAGGAAGAAGAGAGGAGGAAGGAGATGAGAGGTGGAAGAAGAGATGAGGAAGAACAGAGTCGGAGGAAGAAGAGATGAGGAAGAACAGAGTCGGAGGAAGAAGAGAGGATTAGGAGAGGAGGAGGAAGAAGAAAGGAGGAAGAGGGAAGGAGGAAGAAGAGGGAAGGAGGAAGAAGAGGGAAGGAGGAAGAGGAGATGAGGAGGAAGAAGAGATGAGGAAGACCAGAGTAGGAGGAAGAATAGAGCAGGAAGAAGAGATGAGGAAGGAGAGAGGAGGAAGAGGGAAAGAGGAAGAAGAGATGAGGAGGAAGAGAGGAGGAGGAAGGGATGAGGAAGAAGAGAGGAGGAAGGAGAAGAGAGGTGGAAGAAGATATGAGGAAGAACAGAGTCGGAGGAAGAAGAGAGGATTAGGAGAGGAGGAGGAAGAAGAGAGGAGGAAGGAGGAAGAGGGAAGGAGGAAGCAGAGGGAAGGAGGAAGAAGAGATGAGGAGGAAGAAGAGATGAGAAGGAAGAAGAGAGGAGGAAGAGGGAAGGAGGAAGAGAGGAGGAGGAAGGGATGAGGAAGAAGAGAGGAGGAAGGAGAAGAGAGGTGGAAGAAGATATGAGGAAGAACAGAGTCGGAGGAAGAAGAGAGGAGTAGGAGAGGAGGAGGAAGAAGAGAGGAGAAAGGAGGAAGAGGGAAGGAGGAAGAAGAGGGAAGGAGGAAGAAGAGATGAGGAATAAGAGAGGAGTAAGAGAGGATGAGGAAGAAGAGAGGAGGAGGAAGAAGAGATGAGGAAGAACAGAGTAGGAGGAAAAAGAGAGCAGGAAGAAGAGAGGAGGAAGAAGAGATGAGGAGGAAGAAGAGATGAGAAGGAAGAAGAGATGAGGAAAAAGAGAGGAGGAATAAGAGAGGATGAGGAAGAAGAGAGGAGGAAGAAGAAGAGAGGTGGAAGAAGAGATTAGGAAGAAGAGATGAGGAAGAACAGAGTCGGAGGAAGAAGAGAGGAGGAAGGAGAAGAGAGGTGGAAGAAGATATGAGGAAAAACAGAGTCAGAGGAAGAAGAGAGGAGTAGGAGAGGAGGAGGAAGGAGAAAGGAGGAAGAGGGAAGGAGGAAGAAGAGGGAAGGAGGAAGAAGAGATGAGGAGGAAGAAGAGATGAGAAGGAAGAAGAGATGAGGAATAAGAGAGGATGAGGAAGAAGAGAGGAGGAGGAAGGGATGAGGAAGAAGAGAGGAGGAAGGAGATGAGAGGTGGAAGAAGAGATGAGGAAGAACAGAGTCGGAGGAAGAAGAGATGAGGAAGAACAGAGTCGGAGGAAGAAGAGAGGATTAGGAGAGGAGGAGGAAGAAGAAAGGAGGAAGAGGGAAGGAGGAAGAAGAGGGAAGGAGGAAGAAGAGGGAAGGAGGAAGAGGAGATGAGGAGGAAGAAGAGATGAGGAAGACCAGAGTAGGAGGAAGAATAGAGCAGGAAGAAGAGATGAGGAAGGAGAGAGGAGGAAGAGGGAAAGAGGAAGAAGAGATGAGGAGGAAGAGAGGAGGAGGAAGGGATGAGGAAGAAGAGAGGAGGAAGGAGAAGAGAGGTGGAAGAAGATATGAGGAAGAACAGAGTCGGAGGAAGAAGAGAGGATTAGGAGAGGAGGAGGAAGAAGAGAGGAGGAAGGAGGAAGAGGGAAGGAGGAAGCAGAGGGAAGGAGGAAGAAGAGATGAGGAGGAAGAAGAGATGAGAAGGAAGAAGAGAGGAGGAAGAGGGAAGGAGGAAGAGAGGAGGAGGAAGGGATGAGGAAGAAGAGAGGAGGAAGGAGAAGAGAGGTGGAAGAAGATATGAGGAAGAACAGAGTCGGAGGAAGAAGAGAGGAGTAGGAGAGGAGGAGGAAGAAGAGAGGAGAAAGGAGGAAGAGGGAAGGAGGAAGAAGAGGGAAGGAGGAAGAAGAGATGAGGAATAAGAGAGGAGTAAGAGAGGATGAGGAAGAAGAGAGTAGGAGGAAGAAGAGATGAGGAAGAACAGAGTAGGAGGAAGAAGAGAGGAGGAGGAATAATAGATTAGGAAGAAGAGGGGAGGAGGAAGAGGGCAGGAAGAAGAGATGAGGAATAAGAGAGGAGAAAGAATAGAGCAGGAGGCAGAAGAGATGAGGAATAAGAGGGGAGTAGGAAGAAGAGAGGAAATGAAGAGACGAGTAAGAACAGAGTAGGAGGAAGAAGAGAGGAGTAGGAAGAAGAAAGGAGGAAGAAGAGGGGAGTAGGAAGAAGAGATGAGGAAGAACAGAGTCGGAGGAAAAAGAGGGGAGGAAGAATAGAGCAGGAGGCAGAAGAGATGTGGAATGAGAGGGGAGTAGGAAGAAGAGATGAGGAGGAAGAAGAGATTAGGAAGAAGAGATGCGGAAGAACAGAGTCGGAGGAAAAAGAGGGGAGGAAGAATAGAGCAGGAGGCAGAAGAGATGAAGTATAAGAGGGGAGTAGGAAGAAGACATGAGGAGGAAGAAGAGATGAGGAAGAAGAAGAGAGGAGGAAGAAGAGATGAGGAAGAACAGAGTAGGAGGAAGAAGAGAGGAGGAAGAAGAGATGAGGAAGGAGAGAGGAGGAAGAAGAAGAGATGAGTAGGAGGAAGAAGAGAGGAGGAATAAGAGAGGAGTAGGAAGAAGAAAGATGGAAGAAGAGATGGTTAAGAAGAGGGGAGTAGGAAGAAGAGAGGAGGAGAAAGAAGAGAGGAGGCGGAAGAACAGAGTAGGAGGAAGAAGAGAGGAGGAATAACAGAGTTGGAGTAATAAGAGAGGACGTGGAAGAAGACAGTATTTTTGCCAGAATGAGATCCAGCTGTTTCTAACATGTACAGTTTTAGGTAGTGTGCTCCAGGGTGAGTAGCAGCAAGGATCTTTTCATATGTGCCCCAGATGGAAAAACTCATAACGTAGTTTACAGAGAGGCATTGATATAGATAACCCGAGAAATGTCGGGTAATACAGCTTTTGTTTTTGTGTAAACTGGCTAACTTTATATTTATCCATTATACCTTAAAGTCACACCGTGCGAAGAACGGGTATTTCAGCTACTTAATTATATTAGCCCTTAACTGTGCTGGTAAAAAAATTGCACTTACATGCTGGTGGGGTGTAATACACCCCAAATTTAAAAGCTGTTTCATTTAATTGACAATATTTTAATGAATAACTATGAATATACACATTGTAAACGTGATATTAACTTAATAAACTCAAAATGTTCTTCTCAATAAAATTCAATTTGGTAAATAGTAGAAAATTTCAACAGGAAAATTCAGTAATAATAAAAACATGACAGTGTTGCACTACATCAATGCAAATATTAAAAAAATCATTTTGAACATTCATTGCACAAAATGGTAGCTGTGTTCCGAGCATTTGAATTTTTGGCATTTTGTGCAGTTATTTTAGGTTTTGCGATCGCGTTCCTCGTAACACAGCTGACAATGTCCCTTAATCACTAAATAATTTGGTGACAGTTTTTCAGGCTCCTTTCCTCCCATTTTACCACAAGTGTTTGAAGTTTCCTTGGAAGGTACCTGGTTTCGCGACGAGTGATATGATCTTGAATCAAAGACTTTCCCAAAGTCTTTATAAGGATTCTCCATGGTAATTTAGTACTTTCGTTATAGTATGTCACCACTGCACTGTTTACTCCTGCAATGTCAAGCATGGCAAAGAATAGATCTATATGCCATCTACGGTTTCGTCTGGATGTAGAGTAGTTGTTGCAGAGCTGGTCCAGGGTATCGATACCTCCTTTGATCACATTGTAGTCCATGATGATTTCCGGCTCCCCAGATGGGTGAATCTTCTGATCATGATGCATACTAGATATTAATGTAATGATTTTATTTTTCTTGGGAACATAGTAGCAAAGAGTCAAGCCAGTTGTGTGCCCGGAGAGAGTTGAACCGAATTCTCGATCACGATGAGGCTTGAATTCTTTCGAAATCCTTGGCTTCTTGATCCGCATGGTACCCAGCAATGTAAAATTTTCTTCTTTGAGCTTCTCAGCTAGCTCAACTGGACAGAACCAATTATCCACTGTTAGATTTCTATTAGTTCCTTTTGCCGGTCCAATAAGCCGCAAAAGTGATTGCTTAGGAATTGAGCAGATTATCCGTGGTCACTCATTTCAACATTATCCTCTTCAGTGGAGCTATCATCTTCAGAAACAATACTATCGTCAACGTCATCATTTGAACTGCAGTCCTCCAGCATCCGACGAATTTCATCATCCAGAAAAATATCACGTCCAGCCATATTTTAACAAAACAAGCTGCAAAGAGACAATACCTTATACATGAGAATTGAAAAAACTTACACTAACATGCTGGTGGGGTGCATTGGGCCCCAACGTACCTCTTACGCCAATCTACTTTACCCTCTGGATCCCTAAAGTATACTGTTATATTGCTATTTAGTGCGTAAGAGAATACCTAGACACGCAGCCCTGCCTTGCGGAAAATACCTCAACTACCGAGATAAAGCAAATGACTTGGATCCAGCATATCCCACCAACACAGTTAAGGGTTAGAACAGTAATATAATTTATCCCATAATTCGAAATCGATTCGTTTTTTAACAAAGAACATGTGATAACCAATCGAAACGGAGTTCACAATCATTTATTTCAATTATATTATTTATGCAAAATAGTACTTAGAAGTCTGCAGTTAGGGTATGTATTTGGGAAGTGTAACAATCATTTTAAACAGAAAACGAGAATGCCAGACTGTGTCAAAAGCTTTTTCCAAATCGATTAGCAACAAGCCTGTGAGTTTTTTAGAGAATTATTAATACTTGTAGGTAATCTTCCTGCAGAGCATGGAATATTGTCCTGCAAGTTTCTAAAATTATTTTACCGAGTAATTGAGGAGAAATGGTACAGTTAAATTTCATATCCTCGTAGCTTCTACCTGTCGCTAAAAATCTTAATGTGGCAATTAAACGTTCTTCTGCGCTAACAGATTCCCTTAACAGAGTTTCTCGCTTTTCAGTATTTGGTCTTATTGAGTCCAAAAATTCCGAAAAGGCATCGTGATCCATTCGTAAATAATTTTTATAATCCGCGGGTTCATTAACTTCCAGCTCACGCAATAAATTTATATGAGAAAATTCTGTTCGTTTTTTAAACCAATGTTTCATCCATGTCAGCTTTTTTTTTCTTCCTCTAAACACAACATTATACCGACAGAAATAGCAACTTTGGACTTTTTATTTAAAGATAGAACCATGATTGTGAAAACAACTTGTCGTCTGAACCGTCAATGACACACGGACCGGCTCGTGAAGTGTAGGCGAGCCGGAAGGGCGTCGGGCTCATGTTCGGGTCTCTGGACCGGCTCGCCAAGTCAATGGATATAGGCGAGCCGGTCGGATGTCGGGCTCGCCAAGTGAATGGGCAGCTTATACATTGCACAAACTTTCTCATACGTTTGGTCGACTGTGTACGGTTTAGCGTTTATTTTAATGCCACTGGACGATATATAGTAATTTTTGGGACATATGACTTAGTTAACATTATTTGTGACATTAGGCTGTACGATTGGATGGATTTTAATCAGAGTCCTTATAGTCATTTTTGAGCAAATCGAATTTTGTTTCAAAATACCCAAGAATTGTTGCGCAATATCGTTCATCTCTTCAGACTGTCGATTATGAATGATATTATCCACAAATGTGAGATATCATTTGATTTAATTTAACCGTCTAGACCAGTGCTTTTCAAAGAATGGGCCGCGAAATGTTGAAAATGGGCCACAAGGCCCTCGCCTACAAAGCTTATTGTAAAATGGTTATTACCACTATTTTCATTAGTACCAATCATTTGTACTTCTCTTTTACCCCCACCTCCTACATTACCTTTCATAGTTTCTTTGCGCTTATGACTGGCAGACGAAAGTCTTAAAATCACTTTGTTTTGAGAGATCGTCAAGCTAATACCATAGTCTGCTTCCTCCTGTGAAAAGAGGAAGAAATGTGATTTGTCAGTAAAATATTTTCCTTTGGTGACAAGAATGAAGGGTCATTTTCGTTCATATACTGAAATCCAAGTGGTAATTCTTTCTATTCTCCCATATTTGCCAAATAATTTTCGCCATCATGTAATTTCCAACCCTACTTTGCGATAAGATAAACAGGATTTTTTCTTTGCATAACTAATAACTCATTTTTCGAATACCTAGCTTTGAATAAATATTGTTTTAATTAATAATTTGTAAATAAATATTCAGTTAGTACCATAAGGGTTATTTTATTATACAGAGTAGCTATCGACTATTTCAATCTTCCTGGTAATATCAAGGCATTGAAGAAAATTTCTTCCATATTTTTGCACCTCGGTTTTATAGGTACCTCATGTATTGGTGTAAATAGCGCGATAATTAGGAAGCAAAATGGTGTATTTTTTATTAATATCTAATGAGTTCCAAATAAAATCATTGCTAAATCTCATTGGAAAAGGAACTAATTATTTCATTTTTCTAGTATTAAATTGAGCGCGCATCTTTGATGATTCCATTTTCCGGATTAAATATACTGTACTCAATGACATGCAGATTCATTTTTAGTGTCATATCTGTATGTGTGTGTGTGTGTCCTACTAACAACTTTTGAACTAATGGACCGATTTTCATGAAACTTGGTATGAGGCTCGTGCTGCCGTGGCCCACCTCCGGGCTACATTTTATTTGCCGAAGATTGAAGTCTCGGGTTCAATTCCAGGAACGTTTTTTTCCGTATTTGTTTTACATAGGTGTCTCAAATCCGTCGTGCAGAGATTTTTTCTTTAATACATTCAAATATCTTAAAATTGTGATATCGGAGCGAGGTTTGTACTATTCTAAGGCAAAAAATGTAGATTCTAATTCTTATCACAGAATTTTGATAATTGATCGCATTTTCTTGAATCTATACTAAAACAGCGTTTTCAATCGCATTTTATCGGATTGTTGCCATGGAGGCGACTATTACCGAACTCGGCTTGAGCGTAGACGAGTTAACAAAAGGGTTATATTCTTTTTCGCTCGACTACCCTTCAGCAGTGGATAGTTTATCCATATATATTAGCGTATAAACAATAAAATTTATTAAATTCGTTTATTTTAAAAAAACACATGCAAAATATGTCAGAAAGATTTTGGCATTGCTTTTAGTATTATAAATCTGACAACGCTATTAATTTGTTTTCCAATTTTTCTTTAACATTGATAAGCTATGAACTACAAGTGGTTTTTATGATATGAGAATTCCTTGGAATGACTAACGCATACTGAAACATTTCCAGTCAATATAAGTAATCAATTAGGGACGTGAACTTTGGGAAACCAGCACGCAATAGTCCTGGTTTGGACTTCTTGTTAAGTTGTACATCCAGTTCTGCATTTCTGGTTTGCAAGCAGCGAACGCATATTCTTTGTATGAAATATTACTTTTTGAACACTATGTACGAATGATTTAATTAATTTACGCTTGTCGTGTCGCAGATTCACTAATTATTATTTATATATAGTAATTGATGAATAAAACAAGATGGAAAAGTATACATACTCCATAAATGGAATACACAGAGATTTCAAGAGCGTCCTTAATGAGAATACGTATAGAAAGATATCTAAACATTAGGTGATTCTTGAATTTTTATCCCCGAAACTATAGAGTCGGGGATTTTCTTGTAGTAAATGTTGTTTATCCAAATAAATTTTTTAATCTATACCTTGCAGATCATGTAATGGGATAGAAATATATGGATTTATAATTGTTGTTTACTGAGAGAACAAAATATGCGATGTTTTTCTCGGGATTTTCTCGAATTTTTATCTCCAAAACTATAAGTCGTAATTACCATCTTGTAGTAACTGTTGTTCTCTATCCGAATAATCTTTTTAAATCTATACTTTGCAGATCATATATGAGAATGGGAGAGAAATATATGGATTTTTAATTGTTGTTTGTTGAGAGAACCGTCTTAGTGATCGATGTAAACAAAATATGTGATGTTTTGCTCAGGATTTTCTCGAATCTTTATCTCCGAAACCATAAGTCGTAATTACGTGGCCTCGCGGACTTTCTTGTAGTAAATGTTGTTCTCGATCCGAATAATTTTTTTAGTGTATACCTTACAGATTATATAAGAGTTAGGGAGATAAAAGTTTTATATTTCATTGTTGCTTGACGTATGTTTAACGAGATACGAGTATAAGTTTATTAAAATAATTATGTGAAGTGGAAGTTCTAATTGATGGGTTCAGTTGAAAATCATAATTGGGCGATAAATTTTAATAATGATTACTCATACCTATTTAAATTAAATTCTGTCCAGCGATTTAGGAGAAGAAAGTTACGACGGACGGACGGACCAGACGTGCCCATAAGACGTTCCGCTATTAACGTTTCCCTGGTAAAGAACGCCTAAAAATTGTGGGCCGCAACATATTTTCCCAATTTACCGGGCCGCTGAGAAAAAAGTTTGAAAATCCCTGGTCTAGACTGTAGTAAGATTTTGAGTGGATCGCGGTGGAGGCTTCGCGCACCATTTATATATTAAAATCATGTAGTATCATCGTATGAGTTCGAGACTAGAAACAACGAACGCCCAAAAGAACGAACGTTTGTTTTCCTGCCAATACGTGTCGAATTGATCACCAGATCAGTTTTTAATGCGAGAATTAGACCCATTCATAGTGATTTGAATTGTTGCCAGTTTCGTATAATTGGGTACCATTGATTTGGGTAATAGCTTCCCGTCGCATCTATTCACGAAATTTCATTTTAAACGAGCATCTTCCTAGTTTTATTTAATTCAGAGTAGCTAATTTGGTCGATTAGGGGAGGAGGGATGGGGAAAGGAAGAAGAATAGGAGGGGAAGGTAGTTCACTTCAACGCTTAGTTTCAGATTCATGCGACCATTACTTTTGGACCTTTTTTTATTAATGACATTCACAGGCGCGAGAAGAAGCCATTTTGACATTGTATTAGCGCTCCATTAAAATTGAATTAATAGAGAGACACAACCAGAGCGTTAATCTCAAACTCCTAATAGCTCATTTACTAAATAGCATTCACTGGAAAAATATTTAGTAATCATCAGAATTTCTATTGGTACAACATATATAAAATCAAAACTAATTTGATTGCTTAACATTTGCGGCTGAAATTCGGAGGAATATCTAAAAAAAGCTATGAAGGCAATTCTGGAAAATCTTAACTCGGCACAAAATTCAAACGTACGATTCCAAGGACTCATTAAACACTTTCCCGGGAATCGAGATAAAGAAATGTCGAGAATTCCCGCTTCCAAAACTTTATATTTTATAATTACTTGCTGAGAGTGTGCTAAAGAAAGAGAAAAAGACACTTTATTCTTAAAACTTTCGATGTACTCGCGTATTTTAGGCAGATACAGTAATATTTCCAGCACATTCCACTTAGAAGCCACTCCTCCAGCATATTTACCTCACCGGAAGTATTCCTGAGCCGCATGGGGCTCTTTAAGGATTTGCGTATAGTTCCCGAGAGCCACTCTCCTCGTTAAAACGCCTAAAAGCTCCACGAACGAAATTGACTTCGTAAATTATTTTAATAGAAAATTGTAGAAAATACAAGGTATGGTCGTATTATTAGAAGAAACGTTTGTTTTACAGCAGGGGTCGGCAACCTACGGCCCGCGGGCCACGTGCGGCCCTCAAGAACGCTTTATGCGGGCCGCAAACTGGAATGAAAAAGTGATCAGGAAAATTTCTCATGGGCAATTTTATATTTTTTGAGTAAAATTATGGTCTCAAAGCCTTTTCGGGTGAAGTTTTAACGCTAGTAAATTATGTAGACTTGATTTCGTTCATATGAAACCACAGAATCTCCAGAAAACTTCTGATTTATTCGCTCATCCGGCCCGCCGAGGCTTTCTTGATTCCCAATGCGGCCCTCCGAAGCATTCACAACTGCAAATGTGGCCCGCAGTGCAGAAAAGGTTGCCGACCCCTGTTTTACAGAGATAATCACAAAAGGTAAAACGGAGCTCAAGTAAGGGGGAGGGAGGACGATCGCTCCCATCATTCAATGACTGGGGTTCTTCTTTTGTGTTGCGTGTTATACAAAATTCGAAAAAATGGCTCTTTCTGTAAAAAGGTTGCCGACCCCCGCTTTAGACAAATAAATGAATCACGTACTTCTTTGTTTCCTGGCTTGCTCTTGACTCGGCGTCGCTGACGCGTCTTTCTTCCCACCGATTTTACGAACAACGCTCAGAGCTTCTCCTCCCTAAATCCTACCCACCCCTGCAGTAATCTTTACTTGAGGCACACCTGCTGTGATCCTTCTCGTGGTCTTAATGTTTTCAGTGAACTTTTTCCTTCAATCTTAAACCGCATTAACTTCCTAGAACAAAGAAGCGCGACCAATACCTATTTCAACGCCTATTGCCGATTATTTTTCCCTTTCATATTAGGCGATTCATCGTTTAATTACAGCAAGACCGACGTAGTACTGAGAGTCCGTAAGCTACATATGTTCAAAATTTCAAAAGGTTCATTTACCCGCATTAAGACCGCCCGAAAGAGTGACGGAGATAGACCTTGAGATAGAGCAGCGGTTCTCAACTTGGGGTCCTCGGAATAGAAAGGGTCAACGGGGGTGAGAAAAGATCGGGAACCATCGAGATAAAGGACAACTTTCACTTTTCATGTGGTAACCGGCACTCAACGCTCAACAATCGTTACGAAATTAATTATATAGATTGTGTTATACCTCAATTGATTAATTTATCAGTGTTTTGATAAAAATCGAAGTTAAGCCGCGCGTAACGTCGGAAACGGCGAAACTGACCGCAATTGACAAGGTCAGCTTTGGCTTAAGAGCAATTTGATATTTTCCTCCCAAAATTTTGACTCTGTCTTTAGCGACCTCTTGTGGTCGGCGGAAGGTACTAATCACATTCTTCATCAAGACGTAACTGTGACCACTGGTGCATAAGAAGCAGCGGTTTCTGCTACGAGTATTAATGTTATAGGTATGTCTACAGCCGTATTGAAATATTATTAGTTTGTATTTACTTGGTTACATTTTCACAAGACTTAATGCAAAGCATTATCGCTATTTGTTGAATTTTTATTAAAGTTTTTGGCTAGTAAGAATGTTATGATAATAATTATGGTGGATATGCAACTATTTTTTGTATGGCAGTATTTGATGAGCTCTTAAGGTGTAACAGACCATTTGCTTATTAGGCAGCAAGGAAAGCCACGTGGTTAATATTTAGTCTTGCTTATGTGAATTTTGATTATTTTGCCAAAATATTGAATCACTTAAAGTAAAGCTAAGTAAAAAGAAATCTTGCTTGCTGTTACAGCTGGATTTACCATAAAATCTCCCAAACATTTGCACTTTGCCTGTTAGCAGTTTAGATTTCTGGTCTCCTCTTATCTATTGAGCCGAGTGAATAAAAACTTAGTAAATGCTAAAAGAAAGTACCAGAAGCAATTGCTAAAAGAATCAGCTCTATTTTGAATGAATAAAAGTTTGCTATTAATAATAAGCACATGCTTGAATATTATGTAAATGAACACATTTTATCTTTCCATCAATCAGATTGACAATAATATCTTAATAAATATGGTAGAGAGGGTACCCAAATTTTCAGGCTAAGCTTTTCTTACCTTGTGCTCAACATATTAACCTCTTTATTTACTTATCACAAGCTTGTAGTGGTTATGTTTAAGTATATTGAATAAATAAACTATTTATATTACATAAAAATGTTTCTAATATTTTTTATGAAAAAAATCTCTGCGATTCTTCTCTCACTTATTATATTTGTTTACATAAAAACAAGTGATAGTTGAATATTATAGCTTCATCATACATTTTGGGTAATATTTAAAAACATTTCATTATTTTAATTGTCCTTAAAACAAATATTTTCTCTTGATTTTTTCATAGAAACATTTGAAATATGTTTCCCATTTTCTTCTGTAAAGCTGCAATAAATTTTTGTAATCATTAGTTATTGACATCAATGTTTTTTCATTTTTTCTGAAATCATAAACATGATAATATCAATAGTTTTGGTAAAATATCACCAAATTATAAAAAAAACGAACTTGATAAATTTTTAGTGAGCCCCTCGCCACACTTAAAAAATGTCAAGCATATACTTAAAGAATGTAGTTTAAGCACAGTTTTATTCACACATTTTAAGCATTTGCTACAGAAAATAAGCCGAAGCAAATGCTATTTTTTATTCAACTCAAATTTAGGTTTTGTTTAAAAAATTGTGAAATCTTTTAGTAAAAGCATTTGCTTAATTTTTATTTACTTGGCTCATTGTTTTAGGATTGAAGCTTTCCTATTCCTCCATTGATGGAAGTTAGTTAGCCTTCTTATTAATCATATTACCTTAGGAGAGGCCATTTAGAGAAAGTGGGCAAGTGATTTAATAACATAATATTGCTTTTAGAAATATTACTTTTTTGTCTAACTTAGGAAGAGTAACTTTATTCCCTTACATTCAGAATTTTCTTCAATGTAAAATTTCTTTGGTTCAAATTCCTGTGATTGCTTCCTTTGGTAATAAGGCTTTCTGTTAGGTAACTTCTTATTCCTATCCACACACTAGCTTGGGGAAAAGTGATTGAATTCTCGGACATTTCCAAATTTTAGCTCTAAATCAGTTTTCTCATTATTAGTTAGACAAATGTAAAATTGATTGATCACTGCAAAAACCTACAATCGAAAATAAAAGTTCAGTTAGTATTTCATCCTGTAGTTCATCTGCAGCTAGGGAGGGGTGATACTTTTGTATTTCATGAAATATTCTTCTGGAGTTGAAACTTCCGTATATGCAATAATAAATATAAAATGTATTCTATTTGGCTTATAATAAAATATTAATTCTATAACTATAAAAAGTCTAAGGCAGTGTTGTTACATCTTGGCCTGAATGTACAACTTATTACTAAAATGCTAATCATGCCAAATTTGATGTGTGTTATCAGGTTAATGGCTCCATAAATACATTTTTATTGTCGTGTGATTTCATGTTCTGAGAAGAGTTCTTAACTTGTGGAAATAAAAGTCTTATTAGTTATGCAGTGATATTAAACCTGAGGTAAATATTAATGGGATCATACCATTGCTCTGTATTAATTAAGAGAGACCATCATTTGGCATGGATGCAGCATCACACATTTTCACAGATTTTCTCTGAATTTTTTATCACACAGATTTTATTCCACTGAGCTAGAGATGAAATTTTCATTGTCTTAGAGCAGTTCATAAATAATTAAGGCAATGGAAATATCAACCATGTGTTTAGTTATGTTGATATGAAGATTAGTAATCAATAAATATTCAAGTGTATTTTAACCAAATACTATGGTTTATCTGAGCAATTTAAAAATGATGCTTTGATAAATGTACAAAAAGGCACTTTTACGTCATTTCTTTGTTTAAAATCTTCAAATTAAAAAGTAATATGAAATTAATTTCTGAAAAATGGTAGAATGATTTCACATGAGGAAAGTAAGAGTATAACAAAGTGCCTTAATATCAACATAACATTCTGTGGTGTAAGATTTTTGATTTGATTCTGTTGTTGTTTCAAAAGCATGGCTCCAAGAGATAGTTACCTGGCCATTCTGGACATGCAGTCCACCGCTCAGCTGACATCCTGGATCTTCCTGGACGTGTTCTCTTTTGCATAATCAAGGAAGAATTATGGTGAGTGTAATCACTTTTTGTTGCAAATTAGAAAGAATGAGCTTCCCACTTTACATGTAGTATTTATGAGTTTGATTGTTGTAATTGATATTTCTGTTTGTATTCCAATTATATTTATATTATATTTATATTATATTCCAATATGTCCTTTTGATCTATTTATTCATGCAGAGGCAATAGTTTTTGGAATGAAAAACATTTCACCATATTTTTATAAAATAGATTTTTACATGTTTAGGCAAAAATTGCTGCTTGGAAGCAGGAATATTATCTAACGAAACTAATAGAAAATTTTACATTTTGTCACCTGAGGCAATAAATAGCATAAACATTTATGCTACATTAATAGAAGTTGGACAAATTATTGGTAAATGCAGCTAGTAACATTTTCACTCTATGAAATGCAGCATATTACTTATTTTTGAGGAAAGATATTTGTCAGCAGTCAATTGCAATATAATTTGATGGTTATGAATATGCAAGTGTGCAGTATAAAATAGTATATGACATTTGTGTGATATTAAGAAGATTTGAATGAAATAGATTTGTGAGACTGAAAAATATAATCACACTATGGAAATTGTTTAGTTCTCTACTCAGCCAATGTAGCAGTGATAACTTAGGACTTAGGCTATCAGCAACTAAAATATTGAATAGAAAATTTTAGAATCATTATTTTGAATCTCGGATGTGTATAAACTGTTAATGGTTCATCTACACTATATGAATATGCAGTATATTCTTGATTTACAAACTAACGATGTATATTTGAAGAACATGAGTAGTAAAAAAATTTCAAAATTTGTCCTAAAGATAAATAACACTAAATCATACTTTAAATTAATTTGGCAAATTTTTGAGAAATGATGATTTATTTTCTGCTTCAAGCCAACTTGTTAAATTAAACCTGAATTTCATTAAATAAAAAATGCCTGATCTCTGTTTATTCATAATGTAGTAAAAATTGAATATGAAGCCTGTTATTTTACATTATAGTAAATTTTAATTAGTGATTCGGACTGCTTAGTTTATCTCTGATGATAGTTCATGAAACCTTGACAAATGTTACTCAAATGATTGGCAAAATTGTGAGTTAGCAAATCTTACATTATTTCTGTCAAACATTACTGGCAGAGAAAATGTAGTTTACTTGGATATTTTTCTCTCTAAGATTGTGTAAAATAGTATATGAATTTCATACTCCCCTTATATCCTCCATACTAAATTTTTCTGAGACTATTTGTTTCTACACTCCAAGTTAAACTTTTTAGTTAAATATGTATCATATATTTACAAATTTAATAGGCCATGCACAAATTATTTGTCTAGATGGCATGCCTATGCTGGGAGTTTATATATCATTTTTAAATAAGCAAAAGGAAAATGCTTTTTGTGAAAGTTGTCTAAATAGCAGTTTCATAGTATTAAGTGCAAGAATAATCAACAGTATACTCTATATCAGGGGTCTCCAAACTTTTTGGAGTCAGGACCCCTCCATGAAATCCTTTATCCTTCATCGACCTCTAAGCATTTAATAAAAAAATAACCAAATAAATAAAATAATATATGAGAGAAAAACTTCATTAACATACTTTCTATTGAATTTGTTGACATCATTAATGGGAAGGATGTGGATGATTAGCATTAACAAGGGCATTGATATTTGGTTGGAGACTGGTGAGTTTAGTCGTAAGTCGCCATGTTTTTCCAGATTCATTCTGTTCCTTTGCTTTGTTAAAACTGCATGTACGTGGCTAAAACCAGCGTCAACCATATACGTACTTGGGAATGAAAGTAAAAATGGCTCAACTGCTGCACAAAGCTTGAGCTTTTTTATAGCAGTATTTACATTGCTCCAATAATCACTGAGACTTTTACTCTTGAACACGGATTTAGCTTCGAGATCAACACACATATCAATGAGTTCATGTTCATCTTGTAAGTTAGATTCATTGACTGCATTTTCTATTTCTAAATCAAATGGCATAACAATACAGTCAGGTACATGCATTTTCTCCAGGTCCTCAAAACGTACTTTCAAGTCTTCCCTTAATTTTTCAAGGTGTTTTATGTATATCTCCAGGTCACCACCTGAAAGGTTTTGATCTTCTTCTTCTTCCAGTTGCTTTAGGGTTGAAAAAACTGAAAATGTCTGCGTACCAATGCAGATTTAAGCAGGCCTATCTTGACTTGGAAGCCTAATAGTATTGTATGGGCTTGAATGAAGGTAACACCTTTACCTTGCAGACGGTTCTGTACTTCATTAAATTTTGAATACAAGTCTGCCAAATAGAACAGATGGTTCTTACACTTTATCAACTCGTTACATAGTGATAGATCCATATCCATAAGATACTCCCCAGTTGAGTCATACAAGTTGACAAGTCTTTGCAAGGTATCACCTCTTGACAGCCACCTTACCTCAGTGTGCAAAAGTAATTGGTTGAATGTTTCATCGTTTTTTTCACATAACATGGCAAACAGTCGCGAATTATGCTGATGTGCTGTAATTTTATTAATTGATCTGATATACACTTTTAGGGCATCATGCAATTTGCCACTGAGATTCTTGGCTACAAGATGGTGTCTGTGTAACACACAATGAATAGTATGCATATCAGGAACCTTTTCCTTGAGAAAGGTGGCAAATCCTCTGTAACCAACCATTGCTGGTGTACCATCGGTAGCCACTGCAGTTATATTGCCAAGGGGAACATTGTGTTTCTTCAATTACTCTTCCAAACGTCGAAAAATTGTCGCACCTTTTCCATCAACTTTCATATACATGGCAAACAATAACTCATCAACAATACATTTTTGGCTTTGGCTACAATACCTCACATAGGCCATGAAAATATTTGAACTGCCGAAAGTTGACTCATCAAGTTGGATTGAGAACTTGCAATTTTGAAGCTCAGACGCCAAGGTTTTCTCCACATCATTGGCCATCTCATCAATGCGTCGTTGCACTGTATTTGCACTTAATGGCATGCATTTTAAAACAGGATGAGAGTCTTTCTTCATAGCAGTTTCAATCACTTCTTTAATTGCTGGTATTATAATCTCATCACCAATGGTATATGATTTTCCTTTCTTTGCTATAATGAGAGATATTGTATGATGCCTTTAGTTCTCCTTCATTATCAGTATGAGCAGGTGCTTTAAAAAATGTCTTTAAATTTGGCCAATTTTTGATTTTTTCCTTTCAGCACCTTAAAAAATTTAAGATCTTCATTTTTCTTATCAGAATGAACCCTTTCAAGGTGGTCTTTCATCTTTGAAGGTTTCATGGCATCATCACTGAAAGTCTTTTCACATAAGAGGCACATAGGCATTGTTTCATTGTTAAACAAAGGCACAAATCCAAATTTCAAATACTCTTGTGAATATTGTCGGCACTTTTTCTTAGCTTCAGCGGCTGCCATTGTACTTATTGGGGTTGTGGTTCAATTTAAATTTTACAGTAAATGCACAGCTATCACTTCAATAACACCACTCCGATAGCTACAGTGATGGGAAAAGTACTGAAAGGAAGTAATTGGGCTCGATTAAAATTACTTTCTCAAAAAATTAATTGATTACAAGTAAAAGTAACTTTTTAGAGAAGTGATTGAGTACAATTACATGCAAATTACAATTACATATGAAGTAATCGATTGCTTTTCAAGTAAGTGATTAATAGTAAAAATTACTTGGAGAAATTAATCAATCACACAAAGTACACCAATTCACAAGATAAATGATTATATAGCACTTATTGCAGTATCGATAAGAATATAAAAGTTGTTTGAAAATTGCATGAAATTTTTAATACAAAAATATTTCACAGAAATAGTTAACCATTAACCTTAAACAGTTCCTGGAAATTAACCTAATCAATGGTACGAATTTGAGCTCTCGTTAAAACTCTCTTAAATAAGATCTAGTAAAAACTCTGTTATTCTGGTTTTAACCTGAAATATATGAATACAAGCCAAAAAGTTTAATGGAGCCCCAATCCACCCTCCGGAGTTTATCAACCCAGTGGATTCTGCTATCAATCCTTGGGGGTCGATATCGACCACTTTGGGGACCCCTGCTCTATATGCTTAACCCTAGAATGCTAATGTGTTGTAAAAATTAGGACTTAGGTTGGTCACACTGCTGATTTTTCATGATTCTATCAATGGCAGTGATGTATTCCCTTTAGTACTCTCAGTATTTGTTGTGCAATGTCCTTGAGTGGTGTTGATTTTCCAGAGAGGCATTTTTGTTGCATTTACAATAGACACCGTCATCAAAAATACGACTGCTTAGCATTAACTTAAGTTTTGATATATACATGGAATATACATATATGATTTCCAATATTTTATACATTTCTTTGCCAGAAATGGCTCAGCAGTCTTCAACACCTAATATTACCACTGTTGCAGTTACTATCCTTCTAGAAAACGACTTATGACCACCACTTATTGCAAGCATTGTTCAAAAGCAATGTGTGCTGAACATAAAGCAAAATGTTGCCTTATTTGTGATGAAATCAAATTGCTAACACATTTTTTAATTGCATAACATTCTTATATATGTATAGTTTTTATTAAGACTTTTTTCTTGCAAATTAATGCATAAAACTTGTGCAAAAAAAAGGTTCTAATTTTTATGAATGCTTAGCATCAATGCTTTTCACAGTCAACATTAACATTCTAGGGTTGAATAAATCATGCAACTCACTTTATTGCTCGAAATAAATAGAACATGCATATAACTCAAGTACCTAAAAGAGGAGATATCTGTGATTCATACAAGGAAACTATTTTCAGGTTCTTGTTTCTGTGACATTTTTTACAATGTGAATTCAGGGACATGTAAGAGATAGAGTGGCATTCTAAAGAAGAGAGCCTAAGTTGAGAGTTAGGGTGAATGGTATTATGTAGTATTAATTCTCTGAATACCAGTGCACTGTTGGCAATTGCCTGAAGCCATTTTGCAGTCATACAAAAAATGTGTAACTCTTCCAAATTTCAAGACTTAGGTAAATCAAATATTTCTCACTTACATAGAAAACACTATATTGTATGCATTTATTACAAAGCATTGTCAATTTAGAAATACAGTAAAGCTCCGATTATCTGTGTTGATTGGGATGGGTTGGCACAGTTAATTATTATTCATTAAAATTCTGTAAATGTAAAAATAAAATGCACGACATAAAATGAACTTTCAGATGGGCTAGAAAATTTGTACTAAGTAAAACATACTCTCAATGTGATGTTAAAGTTACAGTTTGTCAAAAATGTTTTGATCCTTCGACTGTATCTGACCTTAGTTTAATCTAATATTAGTTGATGCAAAAGTTGCAACAGAAAATACTCACTTTATCACTGCAAATAATTTGCATTACTGCTGCTTATTGATTTATAAAGGAACTTAAATAATTAACCAGTTATATTACTCACATTATAATTAAAAAGCTATTAATTAAACCAGAAGAAGAAAATATGAACTATGTTACAAAAGCATTCATTCACCCTTATAGTAATTTCACATCGCTGTGCATTTAAGATGGTCCTTTGTTTATAAAAATCAATCTAACATAAAAGGTTAGGTAATTCAATTTATACTACATTTTTGGTAAAGAATAGCCAACTTTTTTCACTTTTGCTGAAATATCTTTTGTTTGATTGATCTGACATGTTAACAGTTTTAATAAATAAGTGCTTGTCCCCTTCATTTTCTACGTAAGCAGAAAATTTCAAACTAACTGAAGATTGCCAGGTAATCCATATAAAGCACACATGAACGGTTTAGGGCTCTACTGTAATTTTGCACTGGAATAAAATTATTAGATAAATTTTAGTTTAAAAAATAATTAAATAGCCAATTTCCCAGCAATGAACTTCTGAGAAATGCAATGTTGTTTTTATTTCCCTGATTCATGGCCAATAAATCAGGTAACTGGAAAATATCTCATATAGTGAATAAATAAGTTACAAGCCCTTTTTCATCAAAGGCATTTATATTACAGAAAATTTTTGAAAGTGATGTCACTTTGAAAATATAATATTTTACAAAGTATTGATTTTTATAGGCTAAACTGTCATATTACAAAGAATACTAATATTTTAAACTCTTGCAATCATTTTACATGAAATAATTGCTCTTATAGAGTTACCTAAATGTTTTTGATGTTCTGATATTCAACCACAATTAACTTTGGCATACGGTTAAAATATTGTAATGATGCTATATTTGCACAATTTTAGAAACAATGGAGTGATTATTTTATGCTAAAATCTCATGATAATCTCCATAACAGACTCTTCCATCAACATATTGCTAGGATTTGAAGAGAAGCATGAAATTAAAAAAATATTTTTAACGAAAAATATTGACTAGTCTAAAATGTACTCTATGATTCAATTACTGTACACATTCTTCTGTGTAATGACATCTTTGCAAGTTAAATCTTGGACAAACTATTTTACATAAATGAATATAGAGTCGTCTGCCACTATAAGGGTTAAATGCGAATGCGGGGGAGGTATTCTAGAGAGAGAGTGCATAAATTAAGAGTTTGGAATGAGGCTTGTTCAGAGGAGCTATTGAAATCTTATCTTATTGTGAGGTTTCTTGCTTTTATGTATTGTGGAAAGCTCATTCATTTTTTCTTGGTACCATTAATGAATCTAGGGTGATTATTAATTCCAATTTGAGAGGTTTTGTAATTCTAATTCTTTGTAATGTTAATGCCTCCTGTTGGTTAAGATGTGATTGGGATGAATGAACTCTTTCATGGCCATTGTGTGATATACTGTTCGCTAAATTATTCCTACCATTATGATTATAATTCCCATATTTTGTATGCTAATCATGTATTCCGAACATCTGAAGACTTGGCAAATGATTCTATTATTTTTCAAATTTTTATTTATGCTGAGCAATAATTTTGGTGAACACATTGAGTGATTGACTTTTCGTCAGCTTTTCTGAGAAGGGATTCTTGAATTTTATAATAAATTGCTTAATTATATCTAAATATTTTGTAAAACTAGTTGTTATATATATAGTTAACACATCTTAACAAAAATATTTATTTTTCTTGGTCACTTTTAATAATGAAAATGATTTGAATTGCTGAATTTACCTAATATTAACAATTTGGCCATGAAAGACTTAGTCATCCTAGGGATAGTGTACTCTGTGAATGGTGAACTAATAATGCCAGCAGTGTTGAGTTGTGCAATGCAATTTCTATTGCCATGGTAGATAAATTTGTCAAATCATTAGATTTTATGCATTTACTGTGTCTGGATATAACTTAACTAATATTCAAGCAACTAATAGTGACACTTTTCTATAAACTTATGAAATTTGCCTAACATCAGTTTTATATTGTAGCATCACTCGTCTGAATTATTATGTAAAAACAAATTGATATTTGTAATTCTGTATAGCATCTCTTTTTACATTGACCACTCGGTTATTGGTCTAAATTTTTTTAGTAAGATTATTCAGCATGATCTATCAAGTATGAGCTCAATCCTTGCTGTTATAAAAATTAAATTATTCCATCATTTCATTTGACTTCATGTCATGCAATTATAAGAAAATTTAAAAATGCTATAATAGGAAACTGTCTTAGGTAAATACGGTATGATGTTATACACAATTATTTTGGCTAAAACACTTTAACCCGCTAACTTACTTTGCATTTTATTAATAATGGACTTGACAGAGTTAATAATTGCAGTCAACTTAAGAAGTTGTATTAAAATTTTATTTACTATCTCATGGTTTTAAGGATTTCTTTGATGTTGTCAGGATTGAGGAGATTAATTTCATGCAAAAATTGATTACCCAGCATTCGTTTGTATTATGGGTGTAGGAATTGCATTGGGTAACTTGTTTTTATTCAATACTGCTGGCATTATTTTGTCTTCTATCCATAGAGTACACTGCTCACAAGTTGAATTTAATTGGCTCCAGTTCTCTCTTAAACACAGGAGGCATTAGCATGAGGGGAGTTACTGTAGTAGTAGTGAAAGTGTTCTCATTTCAAAATAATTTGTTGGAATTTTATTTGTTGAGATTGTCAGGTGAAATGAAGAAATTGTGTATGGAGTAATGGTGAAACCAGAACAGGTGTAGCAGCAAGCAGAGAAAACAACAATGCAGCAATAAATTCAGCTGGAGCAGTGATCTGGCTGCGAATGGGAGGATTTTTTACCAGGAAAAAGTGCCTTAAAAATCACCTTAAGTCCAACATACCTAAAAGAGTGGCCGGGACAATTGCATGGACTTATTGATAGGAAATTGAAAAACAGATTGTTTTATATTCTTTTATTGCATTACTATGAATTGTATACAAACAATAAAAAACTTATGTCAATTTGATGTCTTCTTTTGTACTTAGAATTTTTCCTGGACAGAATTTTTCCTGGACAGAATTTTTCCTGGACAGAATTTTTCCTGGACAGAATTTTTCCTGGACAGAATTTTTCCTGGACAGAATTTTTCCTGGAAATAGAATTTTTACTGTACTTAAAATTTTTACTGTACTTAAAATTTTTACTGTACTTAAAATTTTTACTGGAGTACAGAAAACATGACAATACATAACATCAATTACAAGATGTTATTTTTTCAATACATTTCTTTCAAAAAGGGGCAAGGTAAAAAATCCCTCACCCTTTCATCCCCTCCAAATGTGGATGTAAGAGTAAGGGAATCTGTCTACAGTGCTAGAAAAGATGGGATGAGGAAGGGTTAGACCAATGCGCTGCTAATTCCAGTTTGTTCATTAAACAAAAAATGGCATTAATTAAAATGGGAAGAATTGTTCCATTTGGATTAAATTTCTCTCAATCATAACTCATACTTGGAATAGATGAGAAATATTTACAAAGAAAAATATCTAGCGAATTTGGTAGATGGAATTTAAAAGAACCTATAAAATTAAAATTGACTAGCTTCCTCTTGATACATGAATCATTACCAAAAAATTTATTTTTAAATTTCATCTTTGTATGAAACCAGACTTCAAAACTACTTGAAATTTTGCTCACTTTAGTCTCCAAATCTATTTTGATAATATAGCATATCCCAAAGTTAACTTTACTAAGTATGTAGGACATTTTCCCCATACTACTTTAACACATCTACCAAAAATAGTTTGAAATTAACAAGCATGACAAACTTTCCCAAAAAATTTTAATATGAAATACTGAAAATTCTTATCCAAAATACTATCAACATTCTTTTGACAACTGCACCTACTAATGTTAAATTGTGATTTTTTCTACCATCCAATTTTTCTATCACTATGCACAAGTTTGTAAACATGAATACAGTGCCACCTCATAAGTCAATCAAATATTAATTTTAGGCATGTAGAATATTTTTAAGAATTTTAAATTCCAAATATAATTTTGGAGAGACTAATTGACTTTTTATATGGTCTTTATAATTTACAATGGAAATGCACAAGTTTGTAAATAATGAATACTGTGCCACCTCAAAAGTCAATTTAATATGAAATTTTGGCAAAAGAATATTTTTAAGAATTTTAAATTCCAAATATAATTTTGAAGAATCTACTTGACTTTTTATGACCTTTGTAATCCTATGAAACTTGTTACAATATTCGACTCCTATTAATGCTAAGACAAATTCATTTTTAATAAAAGAAGTTCAATTTAATGAAGGATGCTAGGTAACTTTTATACACAAAATGAAATTGATTACTCAAAATTATCGATTTGATAAAATAAAGGCTGCTTAAGTTCCAATAGAAAATTAATGTTTTATAATCTGAGAAACAAAATACCCATGCATCCAAAATAATCGAGTCCACAATGGCTAGGTACGAAATGTTTTTGAGGTTGCACTGTATTTACATTTCTTTAACAAATATAATGAGTTAAATGATTAAGAACAATCAAGTTAGGATAGGTCATTTAATCCAAATGTAACACCTCATAATGAATACTAATTCTCATTCCATTTATCACTATTGTCTGCCAATGTGAACAAACCAGAATTTTGCAGCCACTAGCGAAAACCATTCTCTCATCCCATATCTTCCAGCCAAATCATCTCTTTACTCCCACACCCAGATGCATATATATACTGGGTACTGCACAGCAAAGCTTTTCACATCATGGCTCTGCTCTGTCCAACAGCATGTACATCCACTTGCTCTGCTCAACCTGGTCTATTCTGAATCTGCATAAAGCGCAAGCACCAAAATTAAAAAATTAAAAAGGTGAATTCAATACAGAAATAGTGAGAAAATTGTTTATTTTGACTGAATTTTGCAAAAAGAGTTTGAAAAAGGGGCAACAAGATGTTGGGATGAGGAAGTCCAGTAAACACTCGCCAATCGGTCAACTTCAAGTTGACGAGGCCCTGGGGATGTCGAAGCGAAACACGTAAAATAACACTAAAAGTTGTCTCTCTTGTTAGCTGAAGAAGGAATCATTCCGAAAGCTTCTATGTTAGTTGTTTCTGTGTTGTTTTTAGTGTTGTTTAACATGTGTCGCTTCGACATCCCCAGGGCTTTGCCACCTTGAAGTCGACCGATTGGTGAGTGTTTACTGGGCTTCCTCATCCCAACATCTTGTTGCCATCCATATATTCCTTTTACCTTTCCTTTTCCATAAGCTATATATATATATATATATATATATATATATATATATATATATATATGTATATATATAAAACATCCGCATGAATGGTCACCGGAATAGCGTTTCTCTCACACGCCCCCTCCCAGTTGCATTACACGCCAATACTCACAATGTCCCCTTCAATAGTTGCTACAATGTTAGGATTATTCGCGCTTTACACTATGACACTCCTGCCCCCTTCTCCAACAGTGGGAACTAGCACATATACATCTTCTTGACTTTCTCCCCGCCTGGCCTTAACCTCCGCTAACCCTATTAGCCCCCTCACAATGTCTCCTCTGTTACATTGTAGCTATTCCCACTTTCCCTTACCACACTCCCTCCTTATTGGCTATCCACCCCTCCTGCTCCCCACCTCCTCCAATCATCAACCTTCCCACATCACTCTGTCATTCCCCACCCAGTGTTTCACTTGCAGATACTCTTTCGCTGAAGAAGGGCATAGGCTCGATAAGCTTGCGTGTTTTTTTTTTTCGTTTTTTTGTGTTCATGTGTTTTACGTGTCTCTTCTATGCTCCCAGCAGCCTGCCAGCTTGGTTCTCAACTTGGTAAGTGTCCGCTGGGCTTCCCTCAACACCTTGTTGCCACCCTCATCACTACCTTTTCTTTTCCTTAAGTTAATATATATATGTATAAAAAGCGAAGTTAATATAAAAGTTGGTAATAACCCATTTCTTCACTCAACTATGCTCAAGTTGAGTTCGGTAATAATTGTCTCCATGGCAATAACCCAATAAAATGCGATTTAAAATGCAAAAATGCTGTTTTAGTAGAAAATCAAGAAAATATGATCAGTAAAAACTAGAATCTACATTCTTTTCCCCTTAGAAGAGTACAAATCTTGTTCCAACATCAATATTTTAAGATATTTAAAGTAATAAAGAAAACATCTCTGCATGATGGATTTAAGACTTTCTATGTAAAACAAATAGGGAAAAAACCGTTCCTGGAATCTAACACTGGACTTCAATCTTTGCCAAATAAAATGTAGCCAGGAGGTGAGCCCTGGCAGCACATCATGAAAATCAGTCCATTGATGTAATAGTTGTTAGTTAGTGAGAGACACACACACACATGAGAATTTGTTAAGGCTGTTTCCTTTGGAAACCAACCTAATAAAAATGCCACACCTGGTGGTGGAATTGTGATAATTTTGCATTAACTTAAGGGATTAAAATAAATTGACAATTTTGGTAAATTTGTTTGCAGATTGACTTGAAGTATAACTAATTTCAGTCCATTTTTCTTTTACTTGATTTTGGAATTCAACATTGAAAATATTTTTTATTTCAACTTATTTTGTACTCTTTAGCAATTAATGTTCTAAATTAATTCCAGTAGACTGTTCACCAGTAAATTTTGACTTCTGGTAAGCATAAATAGAAGCGAACCCATTAATTACTAATTAAATATTTCAAGTCACCCAATTTAACCAATTAATTTTGTCAAATAAAGTAACTCTCACATCATTACACATTTAGGCCAAGTGGTAATGCGATGAAGAAATCCAGCATTTACCTATATTATCATTTCAATATAATGTGCCTTCAGAGTATAGCAGGACTCAGTACAAAGTGAGAGATAGGCCTCTTTCATAACATTTTCTCTATGAATGTTTGATATTTTTCAGATTTAAAAAATGCAATTCACATGTATAATTAATAGAAATCTTCATCTCAGAATATTAAGTGAAAGAAGAATATTCAAAGCTTTACACTTGGCTGAAGGTAAAGCATTTAGTAGGATGACAAGACCTGGATATTGCACTGTAAGTGGTAAAAACAAGTGAAGATATAAAAATGAATTTTTGTAAGTATAATTATGATAACCTTTTTGCTTGCATGGGCGTAAAAATTTGCAAGTGTCTACTGGCTCTTGAGTGATGTGGGGGTCTCTATTTAAACTTGAATCTTTTTACAGTTGTGAGAATGGTAGACAGAAGTAGAGAACTCAGTGACAAATGTAAGAATGTTTGGTATATAAGTAGTAAGAAGGTTGATAGTATCTTTTGTTTCATTAATGAAAATATTGACATCAATTCATATTGCTTAAAATTAACGAAAATGCATTGCTAGTTCAGAGTAATTCAGCTTTAGATACTACTAGGAGTGAAACTTGAATATTTCATATTTTAGTCACCTAACTTAAATGAAAAAAATAATAAATTGTTCTTTTCCTAACATCACATCAACCATCCATATAAAACCACTGTATAAGTATAGTTAGCTGAAGAATTGCTAAGCTACAACACAACACTTTTAAATGTTTTATTTAAATTTGTTCAAATTAATATCCTTTACAACAGTGTTACCTATCTTAAATACTGAAAAAAGGAATATGATACTTAAATGGGAGAGCTTTTAGAAAAATGCTAGAACAACTGGTCTTATAGGCCTGTAATTAGAAAAGATTTCATCCAAAGTAAAAACTAAGCAAAGTGAACAGTTCCAAAGAATAAAATTATGTTCATGGCACAAACTACATAAATAAGTCATCTAAAGTATTGTTCAAATGAATTTTCAATGTGAACTATTCCGAGAAGATCACATTAATAATTATTAATAGTATTGCAATATGAATGTGATTATAATGTAATAATAATAAAACTCATGTGTAAGGCAATATTATAAGAGGAGCAATAAGAATTTAATAATAATAAAATTCATCAAAAGCTTACATGTACCTTGATTTTCCAGACCTATTTCTTAATGAAACTCGTAGAGAAAACAGTTTTTAGAATAATTTTAAATGAATAAAGACAAAAAGTTAAGAAAATAAAAACTTACTATCAATAATAATTATGATAAATAAAAACCTAGAATTATTAGCAGAAATAACCCTTCAAAAAATGTAGGAATGCTAGTATCAATACAAGTCCACATTAAAATCAAGTTCACTTACACCACCAAAAATTACAATAGTTTGTTTAATCTCATTGCTATGATTGACGCTTGTCTATCTTCCCACACAAATTCAAATACTCATTTATCGCAGCACTGACCTAAGAATCGGGTGGTCGAGGTGACTAAATCACTTGTCTTATGCGAGGTGAGGTGGTTCGAACCCTGCAAGCAGCTTGGGATTTTCTTTCGATTAGACAGGGTCCAACACAAACGAAGTTAATATAAAAGTTGGTAATAACACTACACCTTTTTGAACTTCGCAAATAATTGGTTCAAGAAAACTGACGTGAAATTCACGAAGTGCAAGTCCTATTTTCCCATAAGACACCATGTTATTATGAGAGAGTGGTTCCCAGCCAACCTAAAAAATTTACTTTTTTATCATAAATAATGCAGTTTAACAGAAAATAAAACAAAATGTAACCGCAAATAAAAAAATTTTCATTATAAAGTAAAAAAATACTTTTATTGTCTTCAAAACATAATAGAAAATGAAAACCCAGTATAACAAAGCGATTACACTTCTTTCTGCACTTGTATAGTTTAGTATAGTATACTTGTATAATTTCCGATCTTTTGTTCATTCTAAGGAAATGGTTTAATTTAAATTGAACTACTGAAATGGAATGTTGAGTACATCATGGACCAATATTTTCCTGGATTCTGCAACAACTTTTCTTTTAGTAATAGCATTCAAAATACGCAGCAGAATATAATATGTTACAAGATGAGAGCAATTCTTAGATTTACATTAAAAATTCATAATAAACAATGAAAACCTAATAAAACAACAGTTCCTTAAATTACATTAAAAATACAATGATAATAGCATTAAATCATTAAATATTTCAGTCAAAAACCAGCAACCTCATATGCTAATAATGAATATTTTCAATGTCATACTCATAAAAGTTCTGAAAAAATAAACGCGCAGGATGCTTATCCATTTGCCAATAATTTCTAATTTGGCCGCTAGATGCCAGCAACTTCGACTGTTATCAAAAATAGCACCATTGGCAGTGAGTTTTAAACTGAGCTACAAAAGAATTAAGTCGATGGTTATCACTTTACTTTGAAAACTGCTAATAACGACCATTATATAATATAATAATGTCCTTTTCTAGGATGCTCAAGTTTAAAATAAGCTTAGAAACAAAAAAGTATAGGGAGTTCATGCTTGTTGGCATTGTAAACGCATGACACGAGATGCAGGTATTATGCACAAAACACAAGTAATGGTCATAAAATTTTTTTTCACAAAGTCCAAATTTGCAAACAGAAAGCATGCATGTTTCAAAAAGGTGGTGTATTGCTTCTGATTTGATGTCACTGTTATATCTCTTATCCTTTCATACTTAATGAATAGTATGAGGACCAGATTTTGATAAGATAAAGCAAGAGATAAAAATGGAACAACACAAATTGTTTCCGTAACAAGAAAATTTTTTAGCCAGTTAAATACATTGTTGGAACTTTAAATCAGTATTTCTAAACCTTTTTAGTATCACAGCCCAACTGAACTTCAAGAAATTTCCCGAGTTCCACCATAACATACGGAAATTTGACTAGCCCAAATTTTCTTCTTATATAATGTTTTTAAAAAAATTTATATAACAATTACTGCCTAATTGCAAAACCTTTTTGCAGCCTTCTTAATATCCATTCACAGCCCACCTGTTTAGAACCAGTGCTTTAAATTATCATTATTTTTTAAGATTGATACGCAACTTAAAAATGAACCACTCACAACAAAGAAAGAAACTACTACTGTACCCAGCATTCCCGCTATTTATAACAAAGCTGAAGCACATACTTGCAGGTTATCTTTACTCATGCTATGAATAAAATTTTACTATTCCATTTGCTCCACAATTAAGCATTGTAAAGCAATTAAAAATATTTTTACTATTAATTGTTTAAATAACATTATAAAGTTGCTTTTAAAATGTTTAAGAGAGAAAATACTGCCCTGATAATTATCAGGACATGATGAAAAACTGCTATCCCATAAAAACAGGGCATCTGGTGACACTATAAGTAACCATCCCAAGTTTTCCATCCCTCCGAGTGATTTAGGCTCACCCAAATTAATCTCTACTATCCTAGTCTTTTCTATTTCTGAAAAATATCCAATGTTACATTTATTTTGTCATCCCTGACTTGTTCCTGGCATCCTCAGTTCTGTTCTTATAATTGACTTTGCTCCAAAATTAGACACCAACTTTTGCCCCCCCCCATTTTCTTCAAACTCCACCCCAATCCTAATGCATGTGAAACATTTATCTACCCCCTAGTCTAAATAGATTTCTCCAAATCTTAAATTACTTCTTTCCTCTTGCATATTATACTACATGACTTTTCTTTCTTTTCAGCACTACAATTTTAATATCTAGTCAAACTCCCTCTCATCAATTAATTGTCGATTGGGATATGTTTAAACCACATCTTGTCTCTGAGGTTGTTACTGAAGGTAGTCAATGATGGTATTTTGATGTAATATATTTTACATGTTCATAATTATAAAACCTTCTCTGAATTATGTTGAGTAAAATTCGGTTTATAAAAATGAACTCATCTATTGATGAAGCACTATTTTGGAAAATATGCTAAAAGAAATTAAATTCCAAAAACTAATACATGGCTATATGACAACTAAATTTATCCAAGGTATTCATTAAAATGCAGTGACAATGCTTGCAAGAAACTTTTGAGATAATATCAAATAACAGCATTAATTAAACATCAATTGATAAATGCCCTATATAAAAGCTCCATCAAATTACTTCTTAAAATGCATTGTTACCTAATACTCACCACCAATATTTCATGTTGCCACATGGCGGATCAATTACAAGATGTCAACTGCATGTTAGACTTCAACAGGAAGGTACCTTTGATACATGCCTCTGAAACAATAATAGAATCAAATCAAAAACCTTGCATAATGTAATTTCATGCTAAATAATATCCACAATTCCTCAAGTGTATTAAGATGCAACTGTCTCATTTAGGTTAATCTCTCGTAATTCATAAGATATGTAGGGTACAAAAACGATATGATACTTCTTAGGTGACACTGCTGCTGCCAACAGGCAATCAAATATAACACAATGGTAAAGTGACAAGGAAATGCTTACAACTATATTAGAGTGAAATTATACAAAGCAGAATCATACAAAAGATATACTCAATAGAATTGTCCAATTGGAAGGATAAAATGATATAGCAGTGGAATAACAAGGAAATTTTGGCTGGTTCAGGTGCTCTCTCACTGCTTGCTTGAACTCTCATTCCCTCTCTACCACCTCTCTCCCAGGTTTGACACTCATGACTGCCGCATTGTTCCACAATGTTGCCAGCTTAGAAATCTGCTCGTTCGATCTGTTCTCGAGAAGAGGGCACACCACTCGCAAAAGTCTATTGGTTAAATCCATAGAGTAAGGATATAGGTAGAGTGATTGGTCTACTGTGCATGGCTCCAACATTGGAATGCCTACATACTACATCAGTCCATTGGTGGGACTGAAATAACACACAAGAAGTTTAGAGAGCAACTAATTTGAAGATTAATATACATTGCTACAGAAAATCCAGGTCCAATTCCTAATTCACTGGGTTACCCAAGTGCACAGCAACAACAACTAATGCGTTTGGAGAGCTGTCATAGCAACCACTGGCCTGAGGGGGTGCTCACAAAGGCAATGCGCCATGTGTGCATAAAATGGGCAGCGACAAACAATGAAGGTGTGGTGTGCTTCTTACGATGTTGCCTTGTGTTTAGGACACTGTTTCAAGATTTACCACACAAAAACCTGCATCGTTGATTTAGCCCTGAGAATACATATGCCATTGAATAACTGATATTTTTTGGTAAGTAAAAACTAAAGATTTGTTTTTTAGAAGAAAGATACTTTTTACAGAAATTCTTTATCTTTTGTCTAAGAAAAATTATGAGAAAAAAACAGAAGAAACTCATTTCAAGGGATTTAAACAAAAAGATTCCGGCCGGCAGACCTGTCTGAGGGCATTTAAATTTTGCTCTTTAAAGGTTAATGAGAAAGATAAATATCGGAGACTTCAGGTCGAGATTCTCAAAATAAGTTCTATTGATGCAGTTTTCTGATGTAATATTGCTTCTCAACTTATTGGAATATTATAGGTAAATCAGCTGCTTGTGTAATCCAATACTTTTAATGGATAATCGTTATTTCGTTATAATATTAATATAAGAACATGAAGAATGTACGAATAGTACGTAATCTCGCTCAAAAATATTGATGTATGGAACTTAATTTTCTACTTCTAATACCACATTTTATAATACTGTTCATAATACAACTTTCCATCTTGTTCATTCAACAGGTTATTAAAATCAATAAAATGTAATCATGACATTTAAAATTACATAATTAAATAAACTGATGTGGGTAACACATGCCTTTCTCCATATTTATATGGCAAATTACATGTTAGCTCTGGGATCATTGTCAATATTTACTTTCGGTTGACAATTAAGAAAAGAAAAAGGAGTGTTACTAAGATGTAACTAAGCATCAATTATTAACACTAGTCTTCGGTAGGTGGCATGGTGGTGGCAGCTAAAAATACAAAATCTCTCTTCAACAATGGATTATATGAAAAATTTATCAAACAAAGGTTGTAGAAAATGAAATATCCTACGACTTTTATTCCAATACATTTTTCAAATATTAAAGCAAATATTTCAAAATAACGGATAAGTGACAAGAGTAAACACCCACTTCCGATCCACCGATTTTTGCCAAAAAATAATCAGATCTTCTAACTTTTATAAAAATGTTAAATATAAAATTTTGTATTGACCTGATTAATAGTTTTTGAATTAGAGCACCCACAAAAATAATCTATCACATACAGACAGACACACAGACATCATCGATAAAATAGTCAAAACGTTTTCAGGGGACCTTAAAACTTCTCCGTTGAAATCTCGAATTCGATTTTCTTCATGAAAACAATACTTTCTCTATACTTCGTATATGGAGAAAATAATAACTGACATTTTTACCACGGTTTGTGGAACAACTTATTTGTGAATTTAAAGCAAAATGGTTAAGTATCAAAAATGATATTTAACATGTCGATATAATTAGAAATAAAATGTTAACATCACAAACTGCAATACCGGCCCAAATTAAGTAGAGGAATTATTAAATGTTACTACTAATTCTAAAAATATTTCCAAAAAATTAACGTAAATAACAAAAAACGTACAATTGAAGGAAATAATCAAATTCCGGACAGGTGTTAAAATCCCGCGCGGACGTCCCCGGACACCTTAAAAAAGAGGACATGTCCAGGAAAAATCGGATGTCTGGTAACCCTAAATGAATATTGAAGAAGAATATACTTTATTCTTTTGATATTCAGTTATACTCCGCATTCAAATAATTCATGTACATCTCACAATTATAAAATTGGCAATACATCAGATCTAAATTTAAAAATATCTAATTTCAATAATTAAAATGAACTTATGATTTAATGTGATGAAAGTGTTAAATTCTACACTTGCATAGGAATTTCCAACAAAAAATTAAAATTATCGTCATAACTGCATGGGTTCGCAAAATCAATTATGTATATTAAGAATGAAATGTGCATGCGCCCGTCACAAACTTGACAGAAGAAAAGTATTTAAAATTCCTATTCATTATCTTGAATGTTAACTTAAGGCACAAGCATTAGATTTCTTATTTATTTTGATTTGGAACAATCTATTTTAAAACTCCTTAATCAAAATACTTCAGGGGCACTGCATATAGGAATGGGCGGAACAAATTTGTTCCTTGCCTGTGACACGAGCTAAGGCATATGTTGGAACAATTTTCTCTCTTCTGCGCAGGTAGGAAGCGCACAAATCCTTACTCTATGGTTAAATCGCACGATGGTAGCGTTCTCTTCTGGGCTAATGTCTGTTGCCTATAAAGGTAGACACTGTACGTACGCGGAGGTTTCCCGTACGCGCAAAGCCGAAGTACTCGCGTAGCCGAAGTATGAATGCATGCCGAGGTACATGCGTATGCAGGGGTGCATAGTTTGCAGGGGTGTATCGTTCGCTGAAAGTTAACACAAAAACTTCTGGCGAACACGAAAAACTGATCTAGAACTCGATAAACTGTCGGAGGGTATTATATAATGCCCCCGCTTTCCCCGTGCTAAACCATTCCACTAATACTCGAAACTGAAATTCCATTGCAACCCAATTCAAAATTAAAGTAATAAAATAGAGAATTATTTTTATAAGGTGCTTAGTTAAATTTACTACTTCTTTCAAAACCATCAGACTAAAATTTATTGACTACATAACTAAAGGGCAACTGAATATATTGCGAATTTTCATGAGTTTCTCGATCGACAATTACTTACATGCTATAATTAATGAAATGCTCTCACGATAAGAAAATATCACTTATAACTCTCGGGAACAAAATCGCAGACAATCTCATGAAGCACAAGTATGCTACCATGCATTTATATTTCATAACCTATCTCTAATCAAGAATGGAATCGCAGTGTAACCACAGCGGCCTATAACGCAATCAAATGTATCGTGTGTCCGTCACAAATTTTACTATAAACACCTGATGGAAATTTGAACAATTCTTCAATGCGATTGAATTCCACTTTTACATGCCTACCTCATGCTTACAGGTCCATTCGACGGCTCCAGCGTTTTTGCCAAATTTGATATCCGAGGCTCGTAATAACACAAAATTCGTTTTTCTACCCAATAAAATTTTATATCATAAAATAATGTAAAGTAAGAATTTAATATTAAAATGGTACTATCCAAAAACCTTTAAATTCCATTAATCTATTTTAACTTAGAAACAATTTAGCCTATATTTTGCGTCAATATATCTTGGATGGATCTTTATTGAGCGTTTCGCGTCCCAGCGTTAAGCCACTACCGTAACTTGGAAAAACTTGGGACTGCTCGATAACCACATTCATCTCTCAACTTTCCCAAGTCCGCCTGAAATACACGTGGTCTGTTGAAACAGATTACAATACAAAAATACAATTGCGTCAATCCAAAATAACCGTGTCTCTTAATCGATGTTTAACTATGGTAATGAACAAATTAACGTTTGCGTCGAGTTGAAAGGCGCACTTTACGATAAGTAAAAACTAAATCAATCCAGCATTCATTACCGCTAAAATAACAAAATTCTGAAAGAACCGATTACATAAATCCGACGTTAATTTCAAATAAGTATTCCCAAAGATTTCCTTACCTGTTAATGTCAAAGCCGAACCAAGGGCCGAACAACCACGCCAAAACCGAACGACTACACCACACAAACCTTCAAGCCGAAATGAACTACTGGAAGCGACTGAACTGGACTGAGCTGACAAAGCCGAATACGCATAGTACGGTAGTACGTTCGTTTAGTGGTGGTGGTGCGCAGAAGGCACTCTCACAGAAGGACGAGTCCATCCTTGAAGCGGGACCGCCTATAGGGGAGGCCATGTTTAGCCGTGGGCAAAAGCTGCGCGACCTATTCTCCGAACTATTAGTCCGAACCCAAAATGTGCTACTGCGCATGGCTATGACGTCGACTTTCCCCTTAAAGGTTTCCCTCCCAAGTCTTTCCCTTCCCCTCTCACGCGTCGCCGAATGCCACCACTAAACAAACGAGCAATAAATGTACCTATTATGTCGATACAATCGCAGTGTACTATACGATATCGAGATAAAAAAGAAGCATCTAAAAAGTTTTCCAACCTTACAGAATTGTAACCAAGTGTAGCATACCAGAAATCTTAGTGTATACCTGTATAGTTATGAGGAAAAGGTGCTGTTGTAGACAACACAGTAAGGTACACGTATACCTCACGATACGCTCTGGATGATTCCCTAAAACTCGGAACGTATTGCGAAACACATTTTTATATAAGAATAAAGTTGTAAAAAGTAGACGCGTTCCCAAAGTCGACTAAAAAACGAGGGTATTTTCATGTGTGTATGTAAAGTAAATAATCGATTATCCGTGCCATTTAGGGCTAATGCAGGTTAACTGAAAAACACGCATACACGTATAAACGGCGAAATAGTTTTCAAACATAAATTCGGCAAACACTTGAGCATCGTGCGAATTTATTAAAATTTATTAACGATGAATAAAAGATCGCATATTGCATTCACCTATCTAAAACGATACCTACGGAGAAATGTTATTACTTTATTTGACATTAATGTTTATGTAAACATACAATCAAGTTGTATACATAAAACTACAGAATGCCCGGAAAATTCGTACCTAAGAGATAGATCATTTCACTTTCAGCAAACATGAAACTGACAAAATATTATAAACCTTTCTGAAAAGAATGCAAAAAATCACTGCATATTTTGACAATTTTATCGTTGTCTATTTGAAAATTGATGATTTTTCCCCTCATGTATCGAACTGGAAATCTTTTCATGTAACTCTGAAGATGGCGTGGTAGCATCGAACTCTGAAGATGGCGTGGTAGCATCGAACTCGTTTATAGAACAATTTTCAATAAAATTAAAAAAGTTATTTCTTGTTAAGAGATGATGTCCTTCGCAAATAGACAAAGCAAGGCTCTTTGGTCAGTTTTATAAGAGAGTATGCCCAAATATAGTAAGTGGAATGAGAGGTAGAGTCATGAAGTATAATGTGCATAAAACCAAAATAAACTTTCTGCGAAAAAGAATATCAAGATATAATCCTGTAGGTAGTATTGTATAATGTTGATGAAGTTATGTGTGATTGAATTGAACCGTATACAATATCCAGACAAAAAGCAGCAACGATATTTATTTCCACCTTAACGAAAATTATGAATTAGCTAAGTGCAGTTTAAAATAGATCATTGTTCAAATCTGTATAGTTAAGGTGGAAAATATGTGTGGTCATATAATACAATATGATAGAAATGTTAACGATAATGGGATAAAAAAAGAAGCATGGACATCTCTATCCAACCTTTCGAAAATATAATGAAAAATATTATGTAACCAAATGCTATCTATCATAAATCCTTATATACCTTTATACCCATGTAGATAGGGTGGAAAAGACACTGTGGTAAACCAAAAGTAAACAATAGTGATGTAACTAGCCTCAGAATTGATACTAGTAAAATTTACTTAGATTTAAATGCATAATTTCAAGTTTATCTTAATTTATCACTATAAAAATTCAACAGATATATTGTTATTTAGATGGGAAGGAAACAACACATTTTTTCTTGATTCCTCATCAATCAAAAGTCATAAAAGGAATGGAATATTAAGAAACCAAACAGTATGAAAATTAGCATTGACATGTATTACACACTGTGGCAGATTAACATAAGGGCAAAAGGGGCAGTTGCCCCAGGGCTCCCAGGCATGAGGGTTCTCAAGACTCCATAACAAATTTTATACTGTGCATTGAATCATACTTCTTACCATGCTTAATATTAAGAATAAAATTCTTCTGATTTATATATAACAGCTTGTTATGTTACATTAATATTTTAATATATTGGAGGGAGATCCCTGTAACTTTTCCCCCGAGTCCCACCTTTTCTTACTCCACCTCTGGAACATGCAACATATATTCATGGAAAAATTAACATTTCTGGAACTGTTAAACAAGTAAATTCAACAAGTACAGAAATGTCTTTCCATAAGAAGAATTAGGTATCTTCTCTAAATGAAATATATGGACACAATTTTTATACAAATGCTGAAATATTTGGGTTCATTATATTCTAAAAATTGCAATAAGCATGTTGAGTGCCTTTCTTACATTTTAAATTCCTTTCTGTTTGAAGCATAACTTTCTTTTTGTGGTAGAAAGTAGATAATGCTTATTTTGTCATAATAGGGTCATGGGTAAGCTAGAGAAAGTTTATAGACTGACCAACTGGCAGTATACTCCTGAGTGAGACTAGGACAGAAACAAGAGAGATACTATTTAGGATAGAATTACTGAGATATTTATGAAAAACCTTGTCGTATTTTACGGCACACGATGGATTGTAATTTATTTTCATTTCACCATTATCTATATACTGTAATTAACAAATGACTGAAGAAATAACATCTATAGAATCTGTAGACTGACAGTGTGTGAATCATCTGTGAGCAGAGGAGGATATACCAATCTACAATATCGATCGATCTACTAACTAACAGGTTTGAATCCCTTTGCCAACATATTTTAAAGGAAAAATTGATGAAAAGTCTGTGAAATTTGAAAAAGGTCAATCGTAGAATTAAATAATAATTATTATGTAAAATACATACTTTTCACAAAGTATACCTCTTACCCTTTATTATATTTTACTTATAGACACACCCAAAGACAAACCAAAAAGTAGCACAACCAAGTCCTGATATTGTGTCCATGTAATGCTTTTGGCGAATAAAATTACTTTTAAATACTCTTTATCTTTTTATTATCATTATTTATGATGAAGAGTTGCAGACAACATGAGCCCTGGGATTCTAGCATACATAGTCTTTAGCCTTTGCGGGACCCGGGGGAAACTTCCTTGGATGGACCCCTATGTACATTTTCATAATGACCATTCTCCCTGGAAGCGACTATTATTTTTACGTGTATTTATGGATGTATGTAATTTCTAATACATGGTTCAAAAACCATAAACAAAGGTTATACACATGGAAAAGCCCAGGAGATAGAATAAGATGCCAAATAGATTACATCCTAGTAAAACAAAGATTCAGGAACAGCATAAAGACTGCCAAGGCATTACCAGGAGCAGATATTGATTCAGATCACAGCCTTCTAATAGTTTATGTAAGTACAAAGCTCAAACAAATAAGAAAAATGAGAAGAGAAAGAGAGACTTGGGACCTAGAAAAGCTGAAAGAAAGGCAGGATGTACTCAGCATGAAGTTGGAAGATCGCCTAAGAACTGTGGAAAACAAACCAAAGACCATGGATATAGAATGGGAAGAAATTAAAAACAATATCAAGGATACCTTGGATAAAGACATTGGAAAACAAGAGAAGAACATCAGAAAACCATGGATCACTACAGGAATGCTAGGAAGATGAACGAGAGATGAAAATGGAAAAACGTTAACAGTGAAGTAGGTAGAGCCAACTATAGACATATAAACAATGAGTTGAGAAGGGTAACAGATAAATATAGAGAAAAATGTGATGAAATACAACAAATGGAGAAGTTAGGATGGTATGATATGATGTATGCTAGGGCACTGGAATTAGAAGATAAGAAAAGAAGTCTAATGAAATTCATGGTAAAGGAATTATGAATACGGATGGGAAGATAGACTCAGAAACAAAGGATGTAGCACAGTTATGGGAAGAATACATTAAGGAACTTTACAGCAAGCAGGCAGGATCAGCTAAAATAGAACTGAAAGATAAGGAACACATTGAAGAAGACAACTTAGGACCAAGTATTATGGAGAGTGAAGTAGAAAAAGCGATATAGAAATGCTAGGGGAAGATCAATTCCATTTCAGAAAAAGATGAGGAAATAGAGATGCTATAAGGGTAGTTAGAATAATATCAGAAAGGGCAATAGAGTACATTCAAGATATCTGCATATGTTTTGTAGCCTGACAGAAGGTCTTTGATAGAGTAAATTGGGTAATGTTGATGAAGATATTAAAGGATATAGGTGTAGACTGGAAAGACAGGAGACTGATCAGGAATCTATATGTGAATCAAGTTGTAAAGGTCAGATTGGAGAATGCGGGCACCTGCAGAGTAAATATCGGTAGAGGAGTATGACAGGGCTGCTGCCTATTGCCGACCCTATTCAATATATATGGAGAAAGTCTAATGCAAGAAGTGTTAGAAGGCACAGGAGATTTAAAAATTGGAGGAAGGATTATAAGAACAGTAAAATACGTGGATGATCAAGTACTTCTAGCAAGAAAGGAAGAGGAACTCCAGAAAATGATAAATAGACTAGTAATAACAGGTAGAAAATATGGTATGGAAATAAATACAGAAAAATCCAAGGTCATTCAAACATCAGGCAAAGAAGAGAATCTGGAAATAAGTAATAAAGGAAAGCCTTTAGAACAAGTTTCAGACTATAAATACCTTGGAATCATCATAACAAGAGAAGCAAAATGTATGGATGAGATCAGGACTAGAATAGAAAAAAAAAATCGGCTTTCAAAAGAAAGAAACACCTATTACGGGGAATATAAGGGAAGATATCCGCAAGAAGTTCATAAAATGCTATGTATGGAGAATAGCTTTGTACAGGGCAGAAACATGGACACTAAGGAAAAATGACATCAAATACTTGGAAAGCTTTGAAATGTGGACTTGAAGGAGAATGCTGAAGATAAAATGGACAGATAGGATGAAAAATGACGAAGTGCTATGAAGAGTAGGAGAGAAGCAAATGATTATACAGACTATTAGAAAGAGGATGGCGAACTGGATTGGACCTTACCTGAGGAGAGAGAGTATGATTAAAGACAGGTTAGAAGGAAAGCTAGATGGAGAAAGGAAAAGAGGGAGGAAAATGTTTCAGCTGATATACGATTTGAAAGGGAAAGAGAGTTATCAAGATATGAAGAGAACAGCAGCAAATAGGAACATATGGAGAACCAGGTGTAGCATGCGCCGGAATTATATGTGACTTTATGAGTAACATGTATTTGGTTGAGATGTGACTATGTGTGGTGAATCATCGGCCTATAGAGTGGGGGGCTGAGTGTGCGGACGGTGCTGACTTTGCTTGGTCCGATGGGGTGTCCTCATGATAAGAACTGTAGACATACACGATATGGAGGATGTGTCACAGAGATGGAGCGGACCCGGACCCTGCGGTAGAGAAAAGAAAAAAGCACCAAGGAAGAGTCGACAGATCACGCACCAGTCGGGATGTGATAACCAGAGAGAGAGGATCGGAATAGGAGAAGGACTGGAGGGAGAGACGGGAGAACTTATTTTTGCAGCATTAAACTCTGTTATAAGCCACTGTGCCTTCTTGATTTCTTCCGCCAAACTACCCTTTTGCTTTTCATTCCAAAGAGGCAGCCGCTCGACTCTGAGGGAGAATGCAAATACGTCACCAATATCTCGCCGAAGACGACGGGATACGACACAGGTTTAACCAAGAATAATCACGGACCTGTCTACTGGCAGACTACCTATGATGATGATGATAATTTGTAACTAAATACTTTTGTAAACTCTTCTGGAAACGCCCTCACCATCCAAATAATATTTTAAATTCATACATTACAGCTTATATGAGAGCAAGGGAAAGGAAAGTTTTGTATTTGTTAAAACTTAGATACCCTTTCCTTACCAATACTTAATTATGTTTGTGTAAAAAATAGAAGATTAAAATTTTATTTATTTCATTTTGTAAAATCAAATAATTGCTTTTCATACCTTTTTTGAGCAAATACTTCAATAATGTCTGTAAAATCAAGTTGACAAAGTGAGTCAGCTTCAGCACTCATTATCATAATATTAAAATGTATAATAGAAGTACATACCTACTTACTTTTCATGGATGAAAAACATCAATAAGTACCATTATATATGACAACATAAAATAACATTTTTTTATATCTTCGTCAAACTTTTCTGTTTCTTGTCAACAAAATCTCACTTCCATATAAAAGCTATAAATATAACTATAGATATTTAGATAATTGAAACTTTCATCAGTGAGGACATTTCATTGGTCAGCTTCTTTTTGTTTCCCAATGCACTCATTCACACACACAAAAATATTTTGATTCTTTGTCTCTTGACTTTTTTGAGTGCCTATACTTGGCAGATGATTTAGTAGAAATGTGGCCCCTAATGTTAGAAGTTATACAGGCCTGCGTTACACAAAGTCAACAGCGTCATGGGCCCCCTATCATCCATGGGCCCTGGGCAATTATCCTTTTTGCCCATTTGATAAGATGGTCCTGTCTGCCACTGTCTGTTACAAGTTATCAATTTGGTATTGATAGGAGGCCACTAAAAGAACGTCCTTGCCGAACCAGATAAATAGGTCACATTCATTTTCATCTACTTCTGAATAGTTTATCAGTGTTGGCACGATAACATTACCTTATTTAAATATTTAAGTTGAAATTGTTCTGTGCAAGAGTCCAGGAATTGTTGAAAGAACGATTGAGTTGCACCTGGACTTGAACCAATCACCTCTTGATTGAAGAATCTTACTTGGTGTACTTTTCCTTGACATTTATTTTAGTTATATCTTTTTAAAATCAGTAAATTGTTATAGGAGGTCACAAACAAATATATAGATAATTTCAGAGATTTTTACATAGATACAGTTGCAATATTAACAATAGCTACAGTAAAAATATTTTTTTCATTACCATGTACACTAGGAAAAGTGTCAAAAATATGATTAGAATGTATGATGCTGTAATAATGTTTTAACTTTATCATCCATGAAGGTTTGCTTTATTTTTCATCATTTTTCATCTATTTCATATCATAAATGTTGAAAGTAAGCAAACACATTGCTTGTTAAGTTCACATGAGAAACAGGTATACCAGCAGAGGAAAAGCAGTATTTGCTCTTGGTATGTTGTAAAATTTTAAATCACTTTCTCATCACCAATGCCTTTAGTGGATTTTTAGCAGACCATGGAGTAGCGATTCAAGAACAAGCACTTAAAAATACTTCTCAGTTATCTCCAATAGCCACAAGGTTTTTCCATTGGATGTAAGAGTTCTGAGTTTAACTTAAATTTTTCTAAATTTTATCTCAAATGTAAACATCATACCTTGGGTATGTGCCCTTCCTTCCCCTCCCTTGGCAATGCAGTATCATAATAGCAGATGTCTTGTTGATATATATTTCATGGTTACTATAGTAATTCGTAGGTTGACGTGTGTTTGGACAGGTGCAGACTGACAATTTTTTCTGGCCTGGGAAAGGTTTACTTGACCGGGCCTCTTGCTGACTACATCCATTTTTATGCTGGTTTCCAAAGGAAACATAGCCTCATGAAATGATCTGGTCTGTGTTTGTGTATGTGTGTATATGAGTATGTTTGTATGTGTGTCCCCTACTAACAACTTTTGCACCAATGGACCGATTTTCATGAAACTTGGCATAAGGCTCATGCTACCAAGGCCCACCTCCAGGCTATATTTTATTTGCCGAAGATTGAAGTCTCAGATTCAATTCCAGGAATGTTTTTCCCATTTGTTTTACATAGGAAATTTCAAATCAATCATACAGAGATGTTTTCTTTAATACTTTAAAATATCTTAAAATTGTGATATCGGAGAGAAATTTGTACTTTTCTAAGGGGAAAAGAATGTAGATTGTAATTCTTATCACAGAATTATGATAATTGATTGTATTTTCTGGAATTTCTACTAAAACAGCATTTTTGCGTTTTAAATCGCATTTTATTGGATTGTTGCCATGGAGATGGTTAGTACTGAACTCGGCTTGAACATAGACAAGTGAACAATGGATTATTTTCTTTTCCGCTCGACTACTCTTCAGCAATGGACAGTTGATCCAGACATATTACGAATAAACAATAACATTTAATAAATTCGTTTATTTAAAAAAAATACATGCAAAATATAATGTTAGAAAGATATTTTGACATTGCTTTTAGTATTATAAACCTAATAATGATCTATTAATTTGTTTTCCAATTTTTCTCTATCATTGATAAACTATGAACTACAAGTGGTATTTATGGTATGAGAATTCCTTGGAGTTACTAACACATACTGAAACATTTCCTGTCAATATAAGTAATCAAATTGTGATGTCAAATCTGGGAAACCAGCCTGCATTAGTCCTGGTTTGGACTCTTGTTTAAGTGCAATATTTTACCTATTATATCAGGAGTTTGATTATTACAATACACTAATCATTTAATAAACAAAAATATAATATTTATTAACATAATGAAATATACATATATGAACAAAAATTGTACAATGCATTATAAAATCTAGATCTAGCTGAAGGTTTCAGTACCAATGTGCATGTTTCAGTCTGAAGCATTATTGCAGGATGAATATTGTTGAGATAACCTGGATGTAAAGATCGACATATTATAATGTCGGATGCTATTTAGTTCTTTTTTAATATGGATTACATAGTATTGTTAATGACACCAAGTTCTATAAAGGAGTTAATTTTAATGAAAAACTTTAGGGTTATTTTTGGAGAAATCGACATTTTGTGAAAATCAACAAGAATATATACCCTTTATTTTTGCGATATATCGTTCATCTATTCAGAGGGTCTATTATATATGATAGTGTGCCTAAATACATAAGGGTGGTGAGCAGTGATGGATCCAAAGGGAGGGGGATAGTGGCAGAAGTCCCTGCTTTCTACTCCAAGATATGCTCTTAGACCCATTCTGTACAAAATTTCTCAAATTTGCACTGTAGATTAGTACTTTCCAAGAAAGGGAAACAAAAATCCTTGCAGAGCATAAGAAATACAGATAGAAGAGACATAGGTCGTCGGAAGTTGCATGTCTGAGAGGACAATAGGTGCCATTGCCCCCATCGATTTCTATCCTGAGCCGGGTTGAAGTATTTGCAGGGCTCGGTGCAAAGTGCATGCAAGGCCATTTATCATTCAAAAATTTTTAATCATAAATTTTAATAAGTAAAGCATTTTCTCTCATTGTAAGGGTGTTCGACGTTTTTTTTTTTTTCAAATTAAAAAATTTTGTTCCCATGCATAATAAATATTTTTTGGAGAGTATGGGGCCTGGTGAAATTGTACTGTTGGCCCCACCATCAAGCCATCTATGAAAACACCCATCATCTCCCTCTTAAGAAGTTTCCAGATCCAGCCCTAAAACTGAAACCATAGGTAATATCAATTTCAATACTCAATCCGAGTATTATTTATGGCGACCATTTGTTGGTGGAAACCAAAGAAAGCATTACTAGGCAAATAATCACTATTCTACATTGTGTGTTTGTGACTGATGTTTCTCGTCTTTTTTGAAACTCATAATTTATGAGCAGTAAGCACGAGTACCATATGGGATAAATGAGTAACATATAGATGGACAGCAGGTTGGCAGGTAGCTCTACATCGTGTGCTCTGCTGTCTTTTTGAAACTCATCAGTTCATATATATTATTTAGAACCCTGCACAGTTGATTTCCAGGATGGCGTGTCACTCTTACTTGTGAGTTTCTGGAAAATAAATATTCTAATGCTAAGTTTATCTATACAAATTGACTTTTATTGCACAATTGAACACTAAAGAGCAGGGGTCGGCAGCAAGGCCCTTGCGGGCACCATGCTGCCCATGAATGATTCTAAAGGCGCCAGCCATGAGGCCCCTTTGGGAAAGTTAAGATATATTCCACCTTTAATTATGTAATAAATTGTTTACTTTATCCAAATTTTTGTAGTAAATTAAATTGTAAGATATTTATTTGAATAAATATAAACAATATTTTTCGTCAGCTGCCTATGTTACTTTAATCCATCAATCTCTCCTCCCTTGATTGACGCCTGCCATCCAAATTGTCAAAGGTGTCCTCTGGGGTAAAAAGCTTGACAATACTTACTATAGAGTCAATTGGGTTAAGACGGCAAAATGCTTGTTTCACTTAGATTTTCTGAATAGTAACAGAGGGTGGCATGAGCCTCTGACTTAGTTATTACATCAGTATTGCCATGGTGGGCAGTGGTAGTGAAGGTGTAATATTTTTTCTCACATTTAAGAATTGATAGACTAATTGCAAGATGTGTTCAAATGGCCACCTAAATATTGCTACATATTTAGTTTGATGTAAAAATATGAACTATAGTTAAAAGTAAGATAGAATTCCAAGATGATTAGCATGCAATATACATTTTAAAGAATACATTGTTAGTGATCACAGATCTGTTAGTCGCCATATTGCATCTCAGGTTATGAGTGGTATCTTACTCTGACCCATGGGAAAGATACACATTTTAAAAATGTACTTTTACTTATTGCAGAAAATACATATAATCCTGCAAAGAACACTAAGTGGTATTCTTGGTATCTGATACTGTTTTAGATGCGCAAAAATCATTAGTTGAATTCACTAATGGAGCAGCCTCTGGTCTAGTGTATTGTTACAAAATTTGGCTTCATGAAACATGTGCTAGTTCTACAGTATTATTTTTGTATTTTTATACTTTTTATTAGAGGATTAACTCAGAGTGTGGCTTTTTAATAACTTTTATATGAACTTGCCTAATATATATATATGTGTGTGTGTTTGCTTTCATCCTTTTTCACAAATTAGTTATTGCAAGCCAGGAACATCCACCCCAACCATTGAAAAGCCAGAACTTCACCAAAGAAAAGTGATGCTCTGTTTGTGGTGGGATAAGAAGGGCCCAGTGTACTACGAGCTGCTGAGAGTTGGTGAAACCATCAATTCTGAACTATACTGCATGCAGCTTGAACAATTGAATAGGGCCATCAAGGAAAAGCATTCAATACTGGCCAACAGAAAGGGCATCGTGTTCCACCATGACAATGCTCGACCACATACTGCAATGATGACTCAACGTGGCCCTTCCTAAATGCCTTGGTGAACCAAAATACTTTTTCCCTGAAAAATCTTCTCATAAACCATGGTGCACCTTATACCCCGGTTGGTCTTATATGCCAATACATACAGTATTTCGAATTATTGATGAAGTAAGAGAGCAAAATTCATTTCAGAAGGCTCAACTTTGTGGAAAGATTCCATAATAGAGGTAAAACACTTATTGTAATGACAGATGAGACAGGGTCGGCCAACTCTTCTTTGGGCTTCATGCACTTGCATGTTTTGCATACCGCTTAATCTGGCCCTGCAAGTAACTCACTTTCCAAAGTTCTGGAAATGCCTAAGTTTGCAAGGAGAGATTATATAATCAATTTTGGCTTATGTATCTGTCACAATGTAAATAGTCTTCTCTCAATTTACACTGTATATTTGTACACGGTTTTACTCTTATGTGGTCAACTAATTACGGCGTTTGTTCGAATTGGATGGAACAGATTCACTTTTACAGTAGCTGCTGTCCTAATTTTTTTCGTTGTCGTTACTGACTGCGTTTTACCAGTCCACTCCCTGATCCTGGATATTATATCCACGGAGAACCACACCACTCTTATTTATTTTGCAAATATTTACCTAGTAAAACTCACCAAAGGAAGAACTCCTTATGAGATTATAGACGGAAAACTGTGAAAACCAGAAAAAATTCCCTATATATTTTTTTATATATTTTAATTTCACTGTGGCGTACGCGCAACGCACTTACACTGCTTATGCATAACTAAATAAATAGTGAAATTGATAGTCTTCAGCGTGACTAGTTGGAATGATTCCATAATTATAAATCATGATGTTTCCTTGTACCGAAACCGGTCGAAAATAAAACTCCTTTTTTATATGTGGAATATTACGTTGTTTTTTCATTTCCCTGATTTATAATTAAATAAATAGTATTTTAATTAATAAATAAAAATTATATTACTACAATCTACTTCTTTTCAATTACGCAACTTGTGAATAACGGAAAACTTAAGAAAGGCGGAAAATAGGGTTTCCTTCAAAGTCTCCGGGTTTCATCCCAAAATCTCCGGGTCATGACGGTCTTAATGTTGGAAATAAATAAAAACTCCTGAACCGTAAAATAATCCAAGTGAGCAATCACACTTCAATAAGAGAAAAATAGAGGGGGAAAATAAAAATAAATAAATATATACTTAATTTATTTTTATTTATTTATTTAAGTATGCAGGGCGATGGCCTACAAGGACCTGTTGTCGGAAACTATCCTAAATAGGAAATAAAATCGACCGACGAGTTTTTGACTTTGTATATAAGTCTCGGTTCGAAGCGCCTGGCGTATGCGATGGAAAAAAATGGAAAAGATTACATACTCCATTAATGGAACAGAAAGATTTCAACGGCGTTCTTTATAGGAAATACGTACAAAACGGCATCGAAATATTCTTGAATTTTTATACCCGAAATTAAAGTCGTTATTATGTGGTCTCGCGGGCTGTTCTGTGGCAAATGTTGTCCTCTATCGGAGTAATATATAGCTTACAGATTATAGGAAGAGAAAAATATGGTGTTTAATTGTTGCTTGCTGAGAGAAGCGTCTTTTAGTGATCGATGTAAACAAAATATGTGATATTTTGCTCGGAATTTTCTCGAATTTTTATCTCCGAAACTATAACTCGTAATTATGTCGGGCATATTTGTGGTAAATGAAGTCCTCTATCCGAATACATTTTTTAATGTAAGTATACCTTACAGATCATATAAGAGCTAGGGAGAGAAATTTATAGTATTTAATTGTTACTTGACGGATACCATTTAACGAGATACGAATATAAGTTTATTAAAGTAATTATGAAAACTGGAAGTTATAATTGATGGGGATGCAGTTAAAAATCACAATATGGCGATGAATTGTAATAAGAATCACTCTTACTTAATTAAATTAAAATCCGTCAAGCGGTTTAGGAGATGAAAGTTATGACGGACGGACGGACGAGACATGCCCATAAGGCGTTCCGCTACTACAGCTTCGCTGGTCAAGAACGCCTAATAATGTATCTTTAACAATGTTACTGAAATATATCCGTTAATTTACGCACTCACGAAGCCTTCGTTAAATCTTGGCTGATTCACCGATCACACTGTGTTTGCGAGATCCTTTTCTAAAGACCGAATAAACTTTCATTCCACTCAGTAAAAACGAAAATTTTCAGGATTTTATCCATTCAGTTGATTCCACGACAGGATATAGGCTTTTACTCATACAAAAATTGCGTACCCTTTTATTTATACATACTTTTATTAGGGGTGTTCGTAAACTTGCATAGCATCTACTAGCGTTGTCGAGTGGGTCACAAGCAATTAAAAATTATCTATCGAGAAAGAAACATTTAAGTTGTAATGGGTCATATTAGCTAGAAAAGACTTCGACCGAATTAAAGCCGTTCCACAATTGTATTGCTTCACAAATCCTGCATGTCTACAGCAAGTAACAATGTGTTGCGACGAAAATTGGTCCCAAATCAAAACAAGAAGCTTCATTGCTTCCAACACATTCCATTTTGGCGATGTCACCATAATCACGACAAAATCTAGAGGTGGAATACACTGTCGTGAGTAATGGCGGCCCTAAGAATATTAGCGACCCGGGCGAGATAGCACTCCAGCTCCCCCCTCCGTAAATGTTTGATGAGATATTTACAAAGCGCATGTTAATTTATTCATCACTCTTTTTAAAATATCGATATATAAAGAAGAAAAGGAATGCCATCAAGATTCCAGCCTGATCTACGATATAAATTGGTGTCCAATATTAATCCACTTGCAAGTAATTAATGGATAGTGGCTCGGGATAGCGCCCCAAGACTTGGCGCCCCGGGTGAACGCCCGACTCGCCCCTAGTCGTGAGACTTCGCCTTCAACCGTGAAAAAATCGATCGTGTGCTCACAGCCTAAGGGTGGTGTACAGACTGCAAGGTATAAACAGCTCTGGAGATGACATCGCAGGTACAGTTTGTGCAGAAAGTTAAGGGGAAAAATGTCGGGGCTAGTTAGGATACGCATGTAATGGTGAATTTGTCGCAACACAGCCCTCGTTTTATACGTTATTTTTTCATATAATATGTTATGTTAATATGCTCAGGCCATATTAGGGAAGAGCATTCAATTGATTGATGACAAGTGATTGATTCATGTCGAAAGATTATGAGCGTAAGTCTGATCAAAACAACTTAATGAAGTCTTGGGTGCAGGGTCTAACATTGCAATTTTGGCACGTTTAGCTTTAACTCACAGCAGGTTGGAAACACTTTCGGCTGAAATAGAGTCTGAAAATGGTAACTTGTTATCGCATTTGTAAGTACGATGGTTGAGAAGAGGGATGTTTCTCAATGGATTTCTGGCTTGCATCACTCCAATCGAAATCTTCATTAAAGAAACTGAAGAGGACTATCCCCAACGGGAGAATGAGCACTTGATTTTAAAACTTAGCTTCTTGACGTATGTAAAATTTCGACGATTTCAATTTGCGACTCCAAGCAAATGAGCATTTCCTAAAGCTCTTAGAAGAATGGAAAACTTTTTCTTGCAAGCTAGTGTTATTTGAAAATGACGTAAAATCCTTAACATGGTGGTGCTTTCAGATAGCAAAATCATATGTAAATAAAGTAGAAAAAACATTCGTGGAGTTGGACTTGGATATGACCTGCAATTATACTTGCATCATCAAAAAAGAATCTGGTACCCAATTCGAGAGTCTAAAAAGGCATGTATCCATGTTTTCATTTACTAATAAGCCAAAAGTAAACGTAAATATACTTCTCTTTGCAGATGACTTAAAAATTTATAAAACGGTACATTCCTCTAGTGGTTGCGATATTTTACAATTGGCTGTGAATAACTCATTCAGATGGTGTACTGGCAACAAAATGCAATTGAATATCTCTTTCATAAATAAAAATATCTTGTTTTAGAACTTTATTTTATAAATGATACAGCACTTAATAGAGTTAACGAAATTAGGGATTTGGGTGTGTGTTTTGATTCTTTATTTATGCTTTCTAGCCATATTAATTCTGTTGTAAAGAAGGGATTACAAATGTTTGGATTTATTTCAAGGAATACTAGCAGGTTCCGAAATGTCACTTCTTTAAAAATACTGTATTGTTCCCTAGTAAGACCCCATTTAGAATATACTTCACCTGTGTGGTCACCATATTACCAAAGCCATTCTCACTCAATTGAGAAAGTTCAGCATAAGTTTTTAAGACTGGTTAATTTCAAACTCGGGTATTGCACATCTGACATACATTATCAACACCTTCTTTCTAGTCTAAAATTAAAAACACTACATTTCCATCGATAAGTCTCTGATATTGTAACATTACTAAAAATAGTAAATTCCACTTATGACTGCCCCGATTTATTATCATTAATTCAGTTTCGCATACCGTCTTATAATACTAGGTCCACTGATATATTTTTTAACAAAGTCTGTACTGTAAACTATACATACAACTCACCAATAAACCGCCTTCAACGTTTAGGTAATTTGTTTTTATCTCATAGTTCTTTAGACATTTTTGAAACTACGGTTAAACAAATCAAGGCAATCCCTGAGTCTATGTAATAATTGTGTGTTCTGGTCATATTTTATTATGTATTTTATGCAAGTTATGAAGTATATATTGTATGTATTATTTAAATTAGGTATGTTTTACTTATGTATGTACTGTCACATTTATAAATCAGGTATGCATACCTTATGCATTATTACGTATGTATTATACATGTACTGTTGTTCTATCTTATACTGTAATTTGGGTTATTACCCGTACTGATTTATTAAAATTAAAAGTAATCACTGATAATGTTCTCGAATTTCAACATTTTGAAATTTTCGGAACTGAAAGTCTGGAAATAGAACTGAGTTCAGAAATTCAATGACTTTTAAAAAATGCTTCAAGATCTCGAGAAAAATAACCATCTAGATTACTGGTCCTCGGGCAGATTCGTCAGGCGACCCCTCAGTCCGGATGTTTGGTCGCCGCGACCTTCCGAGAATATTCGAGAAGAAAAAAATCATTCCAGTTTTCTCCATACAGAGGGATGAAGATGATAAGGAAATTAATAAAAAGAAGACTTTTTATTTTGTGCTCTTTATAAATACAAGATTAGCACTATAAATTATTTTATTTACAACTACGTATGTGTATTAAAACATTAAAAAATGTGCTGTGTAGTTTAATTTTTTAATATTATTTACTACTGAGATATAATTTCTAGTTTATTTTTATTACATACATATAACTCATTTTTTTAAAAAGGTTTGTACATTGATAAACTGCAGAATTTTCTTTATTATTTGAACAAAACATGTCGATATATTAAAACCTACAGAATTGTTAAAACCAGAATAAGATCACTTGCCATAGCTAAGAGTGCTTTCAACCCTCTTAAAATTATCTCGTGGCCCCGTTTGAGAAACACTGATATAGATGATATTTCTTTTTGTCACGTCCACCAAAATCTTGTACATATTAAAAATATCACATTTGCATTGGTTTCGAGTTAACAGATATTTTCGCAAATGAAATTTATATTGAATCCATTACGAAATAGGCTGACAACCGAAAACTTATGCTCGTGTTTGGATATAAACCTATAAACTAAGAAATACGTAAAAATCAAATATATTGATTCTAAAAGTCAGCACCAAGGAAACCATTAGGAACTGGCATGGAATTTCGAAGTATTTGTGTTTTAAAAATAAAAGAGTAACCTAATCAGCTTTAAATTTTAATATTTTTTATTATACCCTAACTTATTTTTGTGGTATTTTTAATATTACTGATTTCCATTAATTAGGAAATATTTTCTAGAAACATATTTGATTCTTTCCTTTATATTTATTAACATTTTTGAGTTGACATTCTGTAAAAACCATTAGTTGGCCCGCGATCAAAAAGATTACCTATCGCTGCTCTATTATATACTTGAATTTGACACTTGCGCCAATGACACACTTGTACAACACGCAACCCAACTGTTGGACCATTTTATCAAATTCGTATAATAATCGAAATATTTCGGTATTATTTAATATAAATTCAAACTACTCCTGATGTGCTATGTTATCACGAGGTAAAGATATTATTACTGAATTCGAGGCTAATGAAATAAAAATTTATAGTACTAAGACTAGAACGAGAAAATTACTCTCATTTTAGTGTGAAAGGCAGAACCAAACTTTCTCTTGAAGTGTGTGCAAACTTTAATCAGATGAATCTCAGATATATATACAAAATATTCATCATCATCATCATGCCGCTGTCCGAAGACAGGTTTCAGCTGAATCGCTGCCTCCATTTCTCTCTTTTATTCTTCTATAAGTACTATATTCCTGCTTTAAATTCTCTAATATTCGTATTCTTTTCCTCCCTCTTCCTCTTCTTCCGCTTATTTTACCTTCTAAGATCGTGCTTTGTAAACACTGTCTTCTCAATATGTGCCCTATCCAATTTGCTTTTCTTTTCCTAATATTTTTATTAGCGTCCTTTCTTCTCCAACAATTTCTAATACTTCTTCGTTTCTCTTTTTCTCTGTCCATTTCACTTTCATCGTCCTCCTCCATACCCACGTCTCAAAACTGTCTAAATATTTTTCCTCCTTTCTCCTTAGAGTCCACGTCTCTGCGCCATAAAGAGCCATGCTCTATATGTACCATTTTGCTAATTTTTTCCTTGCTTCTAAATTTATTTTCTTTCTCTTCCTTCTCGTTAAATTCTGCTCTTGCCAAAGCAATCCTAATTCTGATGTCCTGTGTACTACTTCCATCCTGCGTTAAAATAATGCCAAAATATTTGAAACTACTTACTTGTTCCAATTTTTGAACATTTACCATTACATTTAATTCTTTATGTTCCTTTGAAACCACCGTGACTTTCGTTTTTCCGGCATTTATAAGTAGGTACTTGATCGTCCACTGCTATATCATCACTCTCAACAGTCTTCCTTCTTTTCATGTCATCAATTGCTGTTTTAACTTCACACTTGAGAATACTTGATCCTAGCTGGTCTTTTTCCCGCATCCTCTTTTTCATCTAATTCAATATTTTCTGGCTTTCCTTCTTTGTCATGCAGTACCTTAATGTATTCCTTCCAGACACACTTTATATCATCTGGTTCCGTGACTATTTTACCACTTTTGTTCTTGATTCCTTTGCGTCATATCTTTCTTGACTTTTCTTGAATAGTTCCCTTGATTTGCTATACATGTGGTGTGTTCTTTAAATTCTTTCACGGTCGACAATTTCCGCGCATGTCTCATTTATCCCGTTCTCTGGTTTTATCTGTTTTCCTCCTGATAGCATTATTTAACTCCTAGTATATTCTTTGGCCTTATTCAGTGTTTATGTTCTTTCACTTTCTTCTCTCTTTCATTTTTGGCAGCATGGCTGCTGTGACCCAGGGTTTTTTGTTTCTTTCACACGTTATCTTTCCAACCTTATTTTCCATAACATCTTTAATGCTGCTATGGATGTATCTACACTACTCATTTACATTGTTCCTATTTTCTTCAGCTCTCTCCTCCGACCTTTTCCCAGCTAAGTCGTGATACCCTCCTTGTTCTTAAAGAGTTACTCTAAGTTCCATTTCTTTTTAACTTATACTTCTCTTAACACTCTTCAGTTTACATTGTGTATCTGCCACCAAAAGGTTTTGGTCGGAATCGGTAGTTTTTTACATTTTTAATGATATTTATAAATCTTCCATTGACTAGTATGTAATTTATTTGGTACCGTCATTGGTTTTCTGGGCTTCTCCATGTGTATTCTCCGCCGTTAGTGCTTAACCCATGTATTAGTTTCAATCATTCTATTTCTATCGCAGAATTCCATAATTTTCTCCTCTCTTTCATTTCTCTTCCCTTGCCCATATTTCCTCACTATGTTATCTTCCTCCGTCTACACTGTTCCAGTCTCCCATTTCTGTGGTGATCCTTCCTTTTCCCTCCTCTTCCAATATCTACCTAATCTGTTCATGCAATTCATCTGCTTCGTCATCACCAGAATTAGTTGTTGGCATATACACTTGAATTATAAGCATTTACACTGGCTCCATCTGAAGTTTTACGGCTATTAATCTATCATTAAATGTCACTACCTTGCTAATTCTTTCAGCTATCTCACTTCTCGTCATAATCCTCACTCCCCGTTCTTTTTTCTCTCTTCCCGAGAAAATGATTTTAAATTTGTCTAAAGTTATCTCGCCTTCTTCTCACCGAACTTCACTAAGACATACTATACCTACAATGTTCTTTCCCATTTTCCTTTTCAAGTTCTCTAGTTTCTTCCCTGAATTCGTAGTCCTAACATTTCATGTGCCTATTCTTAATTTATCACTACTTGCTTTCTTCTTATTAATGTTACATTTCCTCTGTGCATCCCCTAGGGTAGTTCCCAGAGAGATCCATAGAGGTATTTGCAGATCTCAGCCCTATCATGGGAAATATAATGAGATAATTTCCCCTTGCTTTCCTCATCACAGTTTCACAAGAATGATTACCCATCTGTAGTGGTCAGATCCACATGATCACCACCTACAGAGGTATTTTGCAAGTTGCTGCCCTTACAGTTATCTCGCCTTCTTCTCACCGAACTTCACTAAGACCTACTGTACCTACAATCTTCTTTTCCATTTTCCTTTTTAAGTTCTCTAGTTTCTCCCTTGAATTCATAGTCCTAACATTTAATGCGCCTATTCTTAATTTCACATTAGTTGCTTCCTTCTTATTAATGTTACATTTCCTCTGTGCATCCCCTAGGGTAGTGCTCACCCGGAGATCTGATTGGGGGACTATCTTACCTCCGGAAAATTTTATCCCAGAGAGATCCATAGAGGTATTTGCAGATTTTTAGCCCTATCATCTGAAATATAATGAGATAGTTTCCCCTTGCTTTCCTCATCGCAGTTTCACAAGAGTGATTACCCATCTGTAGCTGTTCAGATCCACATGATCACTATCTACAGAGGTATTTTGCAAGTTGCTGCCCTTACACAGGGGGATGTAAAACCGCAAAGCTGTAAAACTCCAAGACTACAAGACTGCTTCTTAGATGGCTTTTCCTCTCAGTCCTTTCCGGCTTGGGTGGTCCTACCAGCAGAATAATCTCCCGTCGGCATAGCACATTGGTTCATAAGAGTACACAAACCCTTCCACCTCGATAAGAATATGTACTCCATAGGGAGGGTTAATATTTAAATATTCACAAATTTGTTTACCATGAAGGAAATCATGTGTTTTTATTCCAGCAGAAATCATGAACTGTTTTAGTCATAATAATTATCGAATATTTTTATGTGATGAGATAGAAAACACTTCAGATGTTGACTAATGTACTAATCAGCCTGTTACTATTAAATATAAACTCATGTAAGCGTCTTAATAAAAAAAATCGCATCACTGGTATTGACGAATCGCATTGTGAAGTCATTTGCTGCAGCTTTGCTCAAACCGGAAGTGCTCTTAATGTTTATGACAGTACGTGATGGCAATTGTTTCTTGATTTAATGATATTCCTATATTATATCAAGCACTGATTATTATTGTTTTACGCTACCTAATCATATATTTAATTAAAAATATATCACAGCTTAATTGGGCGAATATGAATTCGCCAACTGTATAAAATAAATATAGAAAACTACGATACTGTAATAATTAATTTATTTGGATAGATTTTTTAACAAATACATACGGTCATACTCGTTTTTCATACACGGTTCAAGTGCGACGTCAATGAAGTAGTCATGTTTCTTGGTTTGCCCAAGCTTTTCATTGGTATTGGAGGTATATGCAATTTTTTAGGCTAATAAAATGGAAAACAATACTTGAATCTAAACATCGCTGTTATTGTAGAAATATTTGAGGTTTTTCCGGCGAATGGCTGCAATGAAGTTTTCTCGGGTTTCCAGCCGGGTGGTGATTTGGTTTCCCAACGTTTTGATGGCTGTCTCTGCTATCATCCTCAGGGTGTAACAACGGTAAATCCCAGAGATTTAATTGAAATTGGAATTACCGTTATTGACTTTTTAGCATTTATGTATATTATGTACTCACAAGCAGCGTTAAGAACCGACAGCACTCGGCTTTAATACAAATTATATAGACAAATTGTATCATTCTCTATAGCTGTATAGATAACAAGGAATGAAGTTTTTGGCAAGGAAGTTATAAAATAAAATTAAAAACAATCCTTAAAAGTTCAACTAAATTCTGTTTCGTAGAAATATAGGTAAATTTACGCGGAAAAATTGGCGGGAGGAGTGGCGGGATGAGTATCGGGAGGAGTGGCGGGAGGAGCGGCGGGAAAAGTGGCGGGAGGAGGGGAGGGAGGAGTGGCAGGAGGGAGCGAGGTGAGAGATGGCGCTGTTTGCGTTGTCAGCGAATATAAAGGAGCCGTATTGGGGTGTTGATAGCAAAAGAGGCGGCATATCAGCTCGCGTCACGGATGGATCGATGTTGCGTCTTCTTTCTTTGAGTTCTGTTTTGGACGAGTAAAAATAACCGTTTCTCTAGAATCGCGAAAGGGGAGAAGGAGAGGATGTTCCAGTTTTGTGTGGAGCAGGTTTCGAGGTTGCAATATAAACCAGGTGAGGCACCATTAATCATTTACATCGAATTAATATAGGATTCCTTACATACATTCCCTGCCTCTGCGATATTACTTTGCGAATTCATTTGTATGGGTCATGGCAGTTTATCTCATATCCTCCCTTCTTTGTTTTTCACAAAACAATAATTTACTCTCTTTCTCTCTCTCTCACTCCGCTATTTTCCTCAATTATCTGTTTGCTGCAGTCGACTGAAGTGGATTTGGGCGATTCCCTCCATCTCTCCCTTACGCTAACCGCCGCGAGTAATCGCTTTTAAAGACGCAAACGGCGATATTTAGCGCAGCGAGAAGCGATCGCGTGTATTTTATATTGACTCTTCGTCAGCGTATTCCGAAGCGGCACTTGTTGAAATCACAGAATTATAGCTAGTTATAACTTATTTTTGTAGATTATGCATTTTCCGCTTTATACTAACAGTACCTAAAAGCTTACCTAGTATACAATGGGTTTATTAATATAAAAAATTCGCTATATATTACCAAGGAAGAATTGTACGAAAATACATGCTCGGGGACACACTTCTTTCCCTTGTTACATCCCTTTGAAATTTTTGCTCAACGAAAACTTTACCTTCCATTTAACTTTGAGAATCAAAACGCATAAACATACAAATTAGAATACATATTATATTAAGAAAACTGTACCTATGCTAATGTTAATAAAGATGAAGTGCTTAATTCAATCAAAAAGCTGATTAGTGCAGGCAACGTGTGTCCAACAGGCAATACCGTGGGATGGAAGTGTAAAATATCACCCGCGAATTCTTTTTCGAAATGTTTTTGTATGGACCATGAGAGGGGAACAGTTCGATTGACCACAGCATGGGAATAAAGTTTTCTCTTGCATTAAATTTTTTGGCCCAGTACATTTAAGTGGTTCTAAATCATCAATTACTCAATGCTTAATGCAATTTTATGTCTGACTAGCCAATTACCCGGAATTTGCTCCGGGTTTAGAGTTTCGAATTGTTCCTACTCATTTCATTCATTAGCCAATATTTTCATTCATACTCAAGGTACTCTCGAAATTTAGTGACTAATGATCTCCATTAATTTTCATGAACAAATTAAATATAGATTCAAATTTGATATTTTGAAAAGAATATTTAAGAGAAATAGTGTAATTTTTCAAAAAATTAACACCGGTCTCTAGTCAGGGTACGATTTATATGGCACCCGCTTTCCAGGAAATCAAAATTCTGGCTCAGAGATTCAAGGTCTCTTTTGTATGTGTACCAATTTTTAGATCTCATATGATTTTTATAGCGTCCACCTCTCTCTCCCTCTCCCAAAAATAAAACAAGACTGGAAAGATGCACACCAATAGAGCCTATATTTAATGAATATATTTACCTACCCTTCCATAGTTTTCCGTTTTAATTTAATATTTCTTAAAATCTACATTAGATTCCTAGTCGATAGACACCTAAAATGCCTATTTTTGATGAATATAATTTGTACCCCCCTCCCTGTAATCTCCCTTACCCTGCCATTGCTTTCCGTTTTTATTTATGCATATTTAAAATCTATGTTAAATTCCGAATCGATTGACACCCATATTGCCTATGTTTGTCGATAATTTCTTTAGCCCCCTCCCCTACCAAATTTCGCCCGAATAGAGACGATTATCTATCTATCTATCTACCCTACTCTGGGAGTAAAATTTGATGTACTGTACGACGCTGGATGCTATATAGTTATTTTTGGAGATATGTGACTTATGTAGTGCCAATTAGGGAGCAAAACTCTATAAATGAACCAATTTTAAACAAAATCGTTTGAGCCGTTTTTTTTAAATAGACAAAAATAAACCACCCTCCATTGTAGCGCTTTATCGTTCATTTTATTAAGGGGTCTATTTTGGATGATTTTATGCATAAATACGAGATATCATCCAATTTTGTTTAACCGTTTAGGTCCTAGAACCGCGCACAAATAGACAGACACAGACGGCATGGCAAAATTCACTTTTTAGCGATCTTTTCTAATAAATATTGCTTATATATTCGATTGATCCGTTCGTCTGTTCGTGTTAAAAATAACTCAAAATGATGTAAGTTATAAACTCCAAAACTCCAGGATAGGTAGTTTTATATAAGAGCTACATATGTTAAAAATTTGTTGGACCGAGAATTAGTAGCTATGGAGTAAATTGTGGGTACAAAGATCAATTGCTAATAGCTCGAAAAGTACTAGTTGTAGCAGGAATAATTTTGAGAAGTAGAATGTAGGGTATCAATATTATCGATGGATATCATGTTATTGTTGTTGCAGATTGGAATAAGCATCTTGAAATTGAAGGGAAGAATTCCTTAAAAGAAAGAGATTTAGATTGAATTTATTACCTCCAAAGAGAACCAACCTCTGATCTCAATACCACAATTGAAGCAATTTTCGGAAGAATTCATTCATACGATGTACAAAGTTTAATTAACGGATCTCTGAATAGCTATCATATGTCTCTAGTTTTAAGATAAAGAAATCGTTGATAAATGCATTTTTTAAAAGAAAAAGAACATCTATTATTAAATTGTCGAAAAAAGGGCCTTGCAATACTTTCTTCACCTTTTGAACTCAGGGACGTGTATTTCCATGAAAATCTTTAAGTTGCTTTTTTCGCGATTACCTGCAATACTTACATTATATACTACGCATATGAGAAAGGAAAAGGACAGTGCCTTAAAAAATATATATACTTCTTGCATTACTTGTTTACACACTGTATACATTTGTTTTCCTTTAACCATTCTCTCTAGAGGTGTATTTATAGCTGCGATATGTCGCTCGATAGGTTGTAAAAAGTTGGCAAGCAATTTATTGTGAATATATCCATGATAAATCGTTAGACAAATTTTGCGAAATATTGAAGATTTTTTCAGCGTTTACATTTGTCGACTTATAGCGGATAAATTTAGTAAGGAAAATAGAATTGGACGAGGAACTTCTGTTTGTGCGTGCTGCAGCAAATTTTATTTTTGAAATTGAACAGTCAACAAGTGAAAGAAACCAAAGAAGACGGAAATGGTGGACATGAATTTTTTATAAAAGGCGAATCCATGAAGCATATAAAGTCATAATTAATGATTTGCGGATAGAAGATAGACAAGGCTTCAAAAATTTCGTGAGAATGACTCCCAGTGATTTTGAATCTTTGTTGCCACCTCATCGAGTTTCACCTGAAGTCTTCGGGTTTATATCTCAATCTTTGGTCTCCGGGTTGCATTTTGTAAATCTTCTGGTTGAAATGAATTTAATGGAATATAATACACTACTTTTATAAAAAATATTGCCACTTGCGGAATTGCATAAAATGATGACTAATTTCTGCAAAAACAATTGCGATCTCGCCTAAAAAATAATTTTTGGGTGTCAAAGTAATTCTCGCTTTGAAATTTCTTTTTCCTAATCAACAGCGCCAGTTTTTGTCAGACTAAACATGTTTATAATCGTACTATTCGATATTTGGAGAATTGTGCAATTACAATAATTTGCCTTAGATGCATTTATAAGTATTAAATTTAACTGGTATTAACTACGAAAAATTTGTAAATGTATTTGTTGATGATAACAAGTTGTACGACGAAGTAGATGTAGTAAAATCAATCACAATAAATATGAAAGAAATGCAATCGTGATTGGACCAAAAATGTGTACATTTATTTAATAATGTGGATAATAATTACCAGGCATTCCAAAATACTTAGAAAAGTGTTTCCAATATCAGTAACGAAAGCCTATGTCGAGAGGGCATTTTCAGTGATGGAAAATATTTCGACGGATTAGACCCAGATGTAGATAACCGGAACTTCTCATTGGAATAAATTTTGAGATGAGTTGGTCTGATTTCGCAAAATTTATATTTTAGCCAGAACATGATCTTTTTAAACTCTCGGCAGCAAAAATATTCTTGGAAAAAATAATAAGTTTCCATCACTATAATTCAATGAAATCTTTTTTCTACTATTTTACTTCCAAAAATATTTGGGTTGAGAATTAGTCTGAGGTTGAATATTTGTAAAAGGAATAATTTTATGTATAAACAAAATGCTACGATATGTATATAAATTCAAAGTTAGTAAATAATACCATATATTTTTAGGTTTTTCCATAGAATCAATAAAAATGTCTCAAATTAACAATACATTTTTTATCACACCAATCGTAAGATTCAACTTAAGATTTCAAATAAAGTTGATTCATTGCAAGTAATTTCTAACATTTCAGAGAGATTCATCGATATCATAGTATTTCGGATTGCTACACTTACTTTTCCTCGTGTGCCGTCAAATGTTAGCCATGCCAAGAAAGTGTTCAAAAAAAACTTGTAGAACCAGTCAAATAAAATAATTTTTGCTAAATATATTTTTATCGTTGGACAAACATTTTCAAGAAAGTCAAACAAGCAAGTTCTGATTCGCTAGGAACAAAAAAATTCACACATAGCTATCTAACTGTTATCAACGAAAGCAATCTTCGTTTTAACTGAAGTAAATAAGATGTGTTATAATTAAGAAAATATGTTTAATTTCCTTGCGTACGCATGCAGTTTTTTGTAAGCAGAAGGAAATGGATATCTACGACGAGGAAAGAACCTAATCGTAAATATTACAACTACTCAATTCAAGCGAGGTATACTTACACCAACTTTCATGAAAAACGGTCCATTGATGCATAAGTTGTTAGTGGGGGACAAACATACACACTTACACAATCATTTCATAAGGCTATGTTTCATTTGGAAACCAGCCTAAGAAATATTTAATTTCTTTAGGCGTGCACGAAAGAATTTATAAGCGGAAGGAAATTGATTATCTACGAAAAAGGAAAGAACGTAAACGTAAATACTACAACTACTCAATTCAGGTGAGGTATGTTTTAAGTAATTATAGATTGTTTGACATATTACAACTGGTGAGAAAAGAAATCGATAAACAAAAATGTAATAATTCCTTGGAATAGTTTCAGATATATCGTTTTGCAGTATTTAGCCATTACAATTACATCAATACGTTTATTAATGCACCAACTTAGTAGAGTGTAGAAAGTTTTAGAAGACAGAGTAGGGTTACTATATTTTTCAGCACTATGGTCTGCACAATCTTATCGAGGTGGGAGGGTTTGTGTACTCTTATGAAAAAAGAGCAATGTCGGCGGGAGATAATTCTGCTGTTAGGACCACCCAAGCCGGAAAGGACTGAGAGGAAGAGTCAAACTAAGAAGCAGTCTTGTAGTCTTGGAGTTTTACAGCTTTGGGGTTTTACATCCACCTGTGCAAGGGCAGCAACTTGCACAATACCTCTGTAGGTGGTGATCATGTGGATCTGACCACTACAGATGGGTAATCATTCTTGTGAAACTGTGATGAGGAAAGCAAGGGGAAATTATCTCATTATATTTCCCATGATAGGGAATACTAGTATAATTTCCCATCAAATATGATGGGATTATGAAAGAAGTATTTCGATATATCTGGTTTGGCTTTCATTCACAATCAAATCAGTGTTTTTTTAAGCTATCTTTGTTTTAATTATACCGTTTAAGTAATTAGTTAGTTAGTACAGAGGCCAAATGACTATCCAAATATTTGCTGAAAATAAGAGTAAAATCGAAATAATAAGATATAATGAATAAAGAAGTAGCTGAAATTTACTTAAAATATTTTAGCAAATTATAAGTTATTTAAAAAATATATAATTTAACTTAATAAATGAATCTTTTTACTGTTATTAACTCGTAAAAAACAGAATAAAATGTGAACGAACAGTCAATTAACCATCAAAGGGAAAGTGTAGTAACTTACTATTAACTAAATACTTACATGAACTGCAATGATTTTTAACTATAGTTTTAGATCGCACTTTTCTTTTAACTATATTAGTTTTGAAAAATCACTTTAGTTAAAGAAATAATAAAAAGTTATTTTTTCACTCCTATTTGAAATTCCGTTCGAAATATTTGCTGTATTACCAGTTAAAGAAATCCATTGAAAATTACGTGACCTATATTTAGTTTTATGAATCCCACCATTTGGCAATGGCGCATGATTCAATAGTATAACATTTTTTATAATCAATTATAATTTATTATTGTTATTTTGTACTGCAGCTCCTTTTAATCCTATACAAATGTTACGTCCTCTTTCTCAATTTCTGCTCATTCCTATTCTCTTTTCCTTCCTCCTTCTAATTACTTAATAGATTCAGTAAATAAGTTATGCCCATGTATAAAAGTCTGACCCGTGTAAAGCACTAAATTGGTGCATTTATTATGAGGCCAAGTATAGAATTCGACAATTGGGACAACAGTGGTCCAATATAAACAAAATGCGTGAAAACGTAAAAAATCGTATTAAAACGTAATTTTTGGAGATTTACGAATGAGTTCTAAATTCTTCTCTTCGCATACCTAATGTAAGCTAAATACCTCATCCTTGAAATATTTTAAAATGTAAACGAAAAAGGTCTGCATGTTAAGGAATGACTTTTTGCGTGATTCATATACGCGATGCGAATTTATAACTCCGGTAAATTATAAGATGCACTGCAAAAAACTATGAAAATAAAAATAGTTATTTACCAAAAATTTCAATAGGAAGTTAACTGAAAAGAAATTAATGAAAAACACGATTTTAATTGTATTCATTATCATCATCATGCTGCTGTCCGAAGACAGCACATTATATTTATTAGCAACCAACGTCCCAGAGAGAATAAACAAACTCACTATTGAGTATGGAATAAGTGATCATCTGACTGTGTACGCGGAGTGTAAGTTAAAAAGCCTCAAAGGAAGTTTTATGTTTGCCAAGGCAGACCTTCCAAGTTTCAGGTCGCGCCTACGAGAAATAATACCTATCTTACATGATATGATCGAACGATCCGACTCTGAGACGTCAAGGCCCTTATTCAAGGATACGATGCTCGAGGACATCGATAGGTACATTTCAATTAAATTTAAGGTCGACAATAAGGAGCCTAGTTGTTTCAATAAGCAAGTTATGAATGCGCTTATGCGTCAGAAAATAAGCCAGGCGAAAATAAGAAATATGCCGTCTACAGCATCCGACGAGTATAGAGCAGCTAAAATTCAGATGTTCAAGGAATCCCGTGCTAAAGCGAGAAATACCATGCGCAAGGCTTTTACTAATTTTAGGAATAAGGTATTAAATAATTATTTGAAGGAGAACCCTGGTTATATGTGAGAGAAGTCTAAGGTATAGGCCCTATCATACCTTCCCTGCGTAATGACTCGGGTACCGTTATTCATAATGGCGTACAGAAAACCGACCTACCAAACGGTCATTTTGTAAAAACATTTAGAGCCGTCAACGATCAATGCGTACATTATGCACCCAATGAACGATACGTATAGTACTTTCTGAGGGAGGAATAGTAAGGCAAAATAGTGGGATTGGACCTAACAAAACCTAGGGCCCCGAAGAAATTTCTGCTCATGTCTTCAAAGAATCAGCCGAAGAATTTGGATAATATTTGAGAAATCTATTTCCTGGGGAAAAAAAGGCCCCTAAGGACTGGAAGTTGGCGCACGTGACCCAAATTCATAAGGGCGGCGGCAAAGAGAACCCAGATAATTACAGGCCGATTTCCCTAACTTCGATATCGTGCAAGATTCTTGAGCATATACTCGTTAGCAGCATTTCTTTAGAGTAATTCATGGCTAGACGATTGTCAACACGGTTTCAGCTCGGTCTATTTGTGAATTTTTTACTAGGAAGAGAAGAGAATAATAGACAAGTCGATGCCATCTTCTTAGATTCTAGGAAAGGCTTTGATGACGTACATCACAGGAAGTTCATAACTAAATTAGAAACATTAGGCTTTAATTCAAGCATTATTAATTGGACCCGTGAATTTTTAAATCATAGGAAGCAGAAGGCAGCAGATGGGAAGTTCTCGAGCTAGGTGGATTTTGTCTCTGGCGTTCCACAGGGCTAGTCCGTTATTATTTCTAATTTATATAAGCGGTATCAGCTCAGTATTCAGAAGTAAAATTAGGCTTTTCTCGGACGACACCGTCATTTATAGAGAAATAAGCAATCTGGAAGATAATCAGTATCCCCAAAATTATCCAGAAGCTATTTCTGCGTGGTATAAGAAATGGAAGATAGAAATTAACCAAAAGAAAATCTGCGTCATCAATTTCTGGAGAATCAAAAATATCATGCTAGGTGTTAATTAATCGTTCTACGGAGTGAGGATTCTAATTTCAGATTCGGTTAAATATCTAAGAGTCACGATCCATCGTTATTTCTGGTGGTAAACCCACATTCGCCGAGTGGTAGGTGCCGCTAACAAAAAGTTTGCCTTTATAGGGAGAATAGTTCGAAATTGCTCCAAAAGAGTGAAGAAATTATTTTATTAATAACCTTTGTATTACCTTTACTTCATAAATATAAATATATCGCCCCTATAATAAAAGCTTATGTTGGTCCGTTGGTTGACTGGTCCATGTGTCACGCTCTTAAAACGCGAATAACTCAAAGAAATATACAGATGTAAACTTGAAATTTGGCAGAAACATTCTATTTAGTTATAAAAATGCTGTGACGAAGATACATTTACAACAAATGTCCAGGGTTCTACTCCAAGGAATGATTTGCGTTCACCATAAGGTAACTCGTAAAAATCAACTTTTAGACTTTTCTTCTTTTGGAAATTAAAATTAGAAAAATATAACCTATGACTTCTCGATATAAACCTTACTGAATGAAACACTTTGAAATTTTGTATTCTATTCGTTTTGTTTCGCTTTCATCTCGAAATTGGTCATGTAAATCGTTTGAATGATAAATTTTGGAAAACTCTTGGCATTTTAACAGTATCTTGCCTTGCCTCGTGTGAGATCTTGGCGATAAAACAGACGATGAGTGTTTATGCATCGAGTGCCTGAAAAACTATTACCTCACGAAAGAAACAGTGGAATGGGTTCAGTGTTTAGGAAGCAAATAGTGGATGCACGAAAACTGCTTTATGTAGGGTGAAAAGTGCAATATTTGTGGGAGAGAGGAAAAAAGACCATCACACTTTTATTTTTCTGCTAAAATGGAAATAAAAAAAATGATTGTATGCAAAATAAATATTCTTTACAAAAACTCCAATATTTTGTGTTATAGGTCAAATTTCATTTTTTCTGTTCAAATCCTATTTAAACAGAGTTGCATTATTGTTAAGTGGGGCACCTCTTCCGGAATTATCCGATTTTAGTGCCAATCATCCAAAAGAGAAGAGAAAATCAGTATTTGTAATCCCTACACTTTGCTTTCTAAAGTCTTATGTCATTGTCTTAAGAACTCATACTGAGCTGCCGCGGGGTCTAAAGTCAAAGGCTAAAGACACAAAACAATATAACCTGGTTACTGCACTATCATTACCATCGGCTTGATTCGATAATCCCTGCGCATTTTGGTCGTATTGTTGATACGATCAGCCGCCATATTCCATTTACTGAAAAGTCGTTGGACCTCTCTTGTGCCTTTTGTGCGACAAGATCTGCCGGCCTCCTCCAATATACGAAAAGAAGGATTTTCCCAAAATAAAAAATGAATACTGATCGTCAGATGTCCCTGTAATATATTTACAAACAGAGTGATAAAATTGATATTTTTAGGGGTGATACCCACAATCTATCCTCCAATAATAGTTTCTCGTACTTAACTTCTCTTGCATTGCTGTAGGAGGAGCATCGTTCAGCGTTCGCAATGTGGTTTTTTCTAAATTCATAGCCATTATTTAACAATGTAAAAGTGTTCATATATACATTTGGCTATACGTTATATTTACGTCATATTAATTTTGTTGTTACATTATAACGATTTCGTTAATAAGGGGCGCGATTAACAAATAAAATATTTTTCCGATGACTGTCTGCTAGGGCAAATAAAGATTTACTCTTTTGTTTTGGACGTTTGGCGCTAAAATATATTACATTTGAGTGAGATAAAGCAACCTTAAAAATCCTTTTGAATAATTTCATAGAAAATTTAATAATGAAAAATCGATACTTATCGACGACCCTTCATTTCCGGCGATTCTGAAAGCTTAACGAATTCGATGTTTATCGACATTTATCAATTTAAATCGAATCCTGCCAAGCCTACTTATATGGCTCCTCAGAATATATAGATAAAATCCGATTTAATCTCTAATCCGGCCCGCTGAAGAATTGGCAATTGTCAATGTGGCCCGCCGAAGGATTTGCAATCAGCGATGTGGCCCGCCATTAAAAAATGTTTGGTCAACACTGATATAGATGATAACACAAATAATTAGATGAGGAATGCGAAATGGTTGGACCATTTTCTAAAGAGAGATTAACTATTTGATGGAATAGAAACTTGGGGACAAAACAGAAATAGAAAGGATTTTTCTAATACACGACTTGAAATGTAATGAGAGTTATTGTGAAATGAAGAAGATTGCGGAGAATGGGTTTATGTAGAAAACTCGATTAATGACATAATAACGGACGTATCTCCGTAAAGATTGTGATGATAATTTTTAAGTACATAACTGCAATAATGTACACAACCGCTCAGTAAATTATATCCGCTAATGGCTTTTGAAATCTCGGTTGGCGTTTCCCCGGAATAAGACCAGAGGAAAAAACTCATATCATGGTCATTAAATTACCTTCAGAAATCGAACTTGCAAAGGAGTCTAATTATGACAGTGAACCAATAGCCTCCTCGGGACGACGTCGCTCGTCGCAGCTTTCCGCCTCGTAGTTATTAAAACAGTGCCAATTGGGCCTTCACAGAAAAGCGTGACTTACGTTGGTTAGGAGCCGCTTGTTATAGGCTTCTCATGAGAAATTCGGGCGAAGAGAGGGTGGAACCAAACCAAAATGCCGCCTAATCAGGAGACCACACAAGTTATCTCAAGGAGCAATGGGGGAGATTCCACAGTCTCAAAAATTTCACAAGCGAAACACGGAAGGTAATTGCGTAATAACTTTTACTAGATATCCAAATCGGAGTAGTAAATTAAAAACATCGAAAGTCTTTGGACTAATAATGATTTTACTCATTTTGACTCATGAGATTCCAGTTTACTTTAATCTTGAATTTACAAATAAATTAGGGTAACCAAATTCCTCAGACATGGGGCTATCTTCATTGGTTATTTTTTCACTCGAAAGGAGCTGCCCTTAATGTGATAGCATCACTACATTAAATGATTCCTAAACTCACTCCTGAGCACTCGTTACACAAGATTTAATAGTGATACAATCGAATCGACATGAAACAGTGACTAAAACTGACGGATACGCGGAATCCATTTACAAGCAGGCGACTTCAAATTAAGAAATGCAATATGAGTGATGCAGGAGTGGGAAAACTAAAGCTAGCTAACAATTTTTTCGTCATAAACATAGAAGGATGGTATGGTAAATTTAGTGCTGAGTACTGCAATAAGAGCGGTCATAAATAGTAAAATGCTGTCGTAAACATTAGTTTCCACTTTAACGTGTATGAAACTGCAGTATCTTTTAATTAACGCTCGACTCTTCCAGCAGATGCTTTTATACCACCACTTCTTTTAACACCACGCAGCAAAGAGACATTAAGATCGATTCACGCCTTGAATGGAGTATTTTCGTCACATCTAAGTTGAAATACCGCGAAAATCGTTTATAGCGAGGTATGGCGAGTCAATGGACTTGAAGACACGGCAATAACGAGCAGATAAATATTAACCAAGTCCAGATTAGACACTCAGCGTAAATATTGCAACAGGGTCTTCCTATTCCTCTGAAATGTGGCAATTGAAATCCGTATAAATAGGCACTCCATAATAACCAAAGATATTTTATCCATTTACTTGAAAGACAACCCTCCTTCATTTTAAAACGTTTTCCCCACCTCATTCAAACTTACTTCTCTATCTACTAACCAATCATTTAAACGACTCACTCCAACTTCATAATTTATATTCTTTTGCAATTTTCTCAAACTTCGTGGAGTGCGTGGGATTCTGTAAGTTTCCAATATGTCTCGTACCAAACCAAAGATGTGGGAGAATAATCCACAAGCTATTATGAGGGGAAGACACACTTCTGCCTGCAATATAAAAATTATTACTGTCATAGGTGTCACAACTGTGGAAGAATCGAAACTCAGTTGAGTCAAGATTATAAAAAATATTAAGCTAATAAATTTGATCCTAGTATGGCGATTTTTCCAAATCGATATAAATAATTAGACGTAATATTAGTAATTTAAAAAATTCTGGTAACGCGCAAATATATAAAAAACTTCCTTAAATGAATGAACGTATTTAAAATTGTGCCGTTTATTTAGTAAGTACTACAATCACAGTATTTTTGGACTTATCTATTCTCCGACACTAGGAGGGACGCATTTAACGAGCAAAAGTTTAATTTACTGACTTCTCATTATGACTGAGTTCAATTTTATATTAAAATTTGTGCCTAGTTTTAGTAATAGACTTTATAATTTATGCAGTATAATCGTGCATAGAAGAGATTCGTTACACGAAACTCTAAAATCACTACGATGTGGAAAACAATAAACAACTACCATATTACTACTCCCTAGCATTGATTATATGGTCGAGCAATATTAGTTTTCTCGAGGTAAAACATTCCACATGTGAAATAGTCCCCCATTCGGATCCCAGGGCGGGGACTGCCTTGAGGAAAACATTTGTCAAACTGTAAGGTATACTTATGTATAGGAACTTGGAATACAAAAACAAAGAGGAAGATAAAATAAATGAGAAAAAATCGGATAGATATAATAGGGTATAGCGAAGGAGATGAGCGGTTCGACTCGCGGTAGTTTACTATGGAGTAAACAGTGGGTCAAGTGGAGTAGCTCGGATACTTAGGATTGATATAACGAAAAGCGTTACAAAGATAATAATAATAACACACGATAGTTTGGTGGTAAAAAAGCTAAAAGTAGCTGTGGCGAACATTATGATAGTCCTAGTGTATATATACTCATGTAGAAGAAGAAATCGAGAAGATGAATAAGCAAATGACCGAAATTTATGATTAGGAGGAAAGAGGAAAGGTAAACAGTATATTAATAGAAGATTGGAGCAGTCAAGTTGGAAAAGGACAAGAATATGTTATCGGTCCAAATGGACATGGAAAAAGAAATCTAGAAGGAGAAAAACTGGCAGAACTCTGCATTAATAACTATCTAATAATAATAATTAATACTTGGTTTAAGAAACCATAAGCGAATACTATTTATATGGAAGAGCAAAGGAGATAGAAGATACCAGTCGAAACCCTCAAAACATTTGTGGTAAAATAAAATTATGGTGATTTTTTATTTTAGCGCATTTTTTTAAAATATCTTGTCTTCACTTCGTCCGTCAGACCTTGCGCCAACTTTTGAAGCAACGAGAAAAGCTGAAATGCTAAGATTTTCAGGACAGTTTTGGTTGATGACAAACACAAACGGTATAGAGATTGGGATCCTTCTGTCAGTCCGTTTGCCTTTTAGAAGGATTCTAAAGAATTCTTTTTGAGCTATCTATCTATCTCTTCACCCTGAAGAAGCAACCTGCAACGGTTTGCGAAACGTTGGTAACATCATGTTCCGGACACAGCTGACGCCGAAAGCCGATACTAGCTATCTAGATATATGGGTTTGTTACTATGGTAAAATTTCGTTTTGTTTATGTTGCTACAAGAATAAAATCGAAACGTTCAATTTACTTTCCGAAAAGGGATAATGATCATATTACAACTGTTTAACGGTGTTGAGGCATGATTTAAATGTCATTTGATTGATTTTTTGTTTTGTTTTGATTTGATTTTAAAGTTAGGTTTTTAATGCTAATATGGTGATACATTATAATAACGCAGTTAGATCGCTAAAGCTAAATTTTGTTGAATCCTTCATGTGCATTAATGTTTTCTATTGTGAAAAGATTAAAAATAATTTTATTTATATATAGTTTCGTAACTAAAATGCAATGAGCCCATTGGATTCGATTTCTAATGGATCTTTTTTATTCCAATCAAATCGAATCACCTATTTCGATTCGATTTCGAATTGAATTGTCGAAGCTTCATAGGTCCCTAATTAGATAGGAAGGTATTAAAGATAACTGAAGTTATAATCAGTGTCGCCAGCATAGTGAGCATCATAGGAGGCAGTAACAAGTCTCAGAGACATGAAATTCATAGATTTTCTAAAAGAAGGGAATGCAGAGTTATGTGACCTATAGTTGCACTAGAATATCAGGTGATTGAATGCAGAGAATTGTCGTCATCATTTATCTTCTCTTCGGGAATAAATGCTTTTATTCTTCCAGAATGAGCAAATTGGTAACACTCATGAGTACGATTTGGGTAGTTATGCACTTAAAAATGGCAAATATGCACTAAAATGGGCTTAATATGCACTAAAATGGGCAAAATATGCACTTAAAATTTGCTATATTTCTTAAAAAATAATGAAATAATCGTTTATTTTCAGAATTATGTACATTTCTTCAGCTGCAAACAAATAATATTAGAAATAACTATTATAATAAAAACTCACGCATTTATTTAAAAATTACGTAATTTGAGATATTTAGTTTGTAGAGTATCTACTTATTTACAAGTCATGGTTACACTTAATTATCATGTGATGTAATAGGTGCTCAAACAGAGATACGCCTATTTTCACATAAAATGTTCTTGTACTAAAAAAACACGCGTCCAAGACCACGTGACACAATTAGAACATAATCCAACTTCACTACGTCCGATATTTCAAGGCCTCACCGTCAATATTTTCTTTGCCTTGAAGTACGCCATTGTGGTTTTTTAACTTTTGTAAACCTATATTTTCAGAATATTTTCTGCATTCTTTCGTACAACTTCTTTCTTCGTAAACTACTCATTGCACATTCAACTTCTTCTATAATGTTGATGCTGGTTTGTAATGACAGTGTTTTTGTTTCTAATTTTATGATTGCTGACGATATGCAGGTTAAGTTGGCACGAATAAAAAGAAGTTGCTCTTGAATTCTAGTTTTTTTCAATGCACCTTGTGCTTCCTTGATACACACAGCTTCCTCAGGGTTGAGGTCTTCAATTACCCTTTTCACTTATGCATAATTTTCTGCATAGTAAACAGCAGCTTCCAATCATGTTCCCCATCTTGCAATGAATGGTGCAGGAGATAGCGATACGTTGCCGCCTGCATTAGTATTTTTTCCCCTAAGACTTAGTGCCTTTACGAATACCTTCTTAACAGTATAAATCGGCAAATTCACTTCAGAAGAGAATGTTCATACTATTTCAGCAACTCGGTGAAGTTCGTATTATATATACGTATCAGTTCTGGATAAAGTACCTGAAAACCTCCCATGGCTTTGCACATATAAGGGGCAGCGTCGATGCAGACCACGAGAACTCGATCACATGCAATGTCAGAAGGTCACAAAAGACTCGGTGAATTATTGAAAAAACAGCAATTGTTGAATGATTCACATTGTCTAGCACCTCCATAGAAAGTAAATATGATTTGCCTCTTTCCTCCTCCTCTCCCAGAACAACAAATATGAATTTGGCCACATATCTCTGTTCCACGTCGGTTGTTTCGTCAAGAGACACCCAAATATGTTGGCCAATAAATTTTTCTTTCACTTTATTTAAAGTCACTTTATACAATTCAGGCACATAATTTTTCCGAATTGTTGACTCATCTGGCACTGAATGTTTTGTATACTTCTGCAGACATTCTACGAATTGCTCGCTCTTCATCTTAGCCAGTGCAGTGGTATGTTTGCAGAGACAAATGTCTTGCACAAGTCTTCACTAAGGATTGGTGTTTTCGCTCCAAATTCATTTCTTTATTTTTTGCATGTTTTGAAGTTTGAAGGTGCTGCTGAACTCGGTACTTCTTTACCACGGCTACAGGGACCTCACATTATTTACAGAAAATTTTTTTCTGTTTCTTGAAAAATCTTTGAACATACACACGAATTTAATGTCATACTAACAGTTTTCTTCTCTTTAGGCATTGTAAAAGTTAGACTGAAACTGTTTGGAAAATAAAGTACACAGAGTAAACGAACCCCTTTTATTAAACAGAGTACAAAGTTTCCACAGTAATATCCAGGAACGACCTATTTCAACGAGTAATCGCCGTCATTAGGTGAACAAGTTAACGTCAAACATGAATATATTTGTCAAAGAATTTTGAGGAAAAGGTAGGAGGGGAGAGGAAACCAGAGGGGAAATAGGTAAACCCCGAAAAGGACAGAGAGAGAGAGAGAGACCCAAAAGACAGTGGGAGGGAAGAAAGACAATGTGCGCAACGTTATAAGCGCGTCGCTTCTACTCGGCTAAAATTTTGCTGTGTATGACATTGGGGTAAAGAGGAAGAGTGAAAGGCTGTGTGAAGAATGATTGTTTCTAGTATGAGTCATACACAGGTGTCCTATCGTTGTCAATTGTCCTCAGTCCTGATCTAGAAACCTTTCCACAAATATCAGCCATTAAATGGAAATAGAAATAAAAAATATGCACAAAAAGGCAAAATCATCAAAATATGCACTTTTCTACGAAAAATACTTAAAATATGCAATTGCATAACTATCCTACACTTACTCATGAGTATCAGAATCAAGGGAAAGATGAAGATTTTCTTCGCTCTCTGACTTTCCTGACAGTCACTTGAAAGTGCTGAACCTGAAATTGCAGGATAGGCAGCAGAATGCCTCCCAGCTGGGAGGGCAAATTGAAACATTCCACAAGACGTTACAACTATTCAGTGTGTACCTAAAAAAAATGTTCTTTCACACTTTCCTTATTGTTGTGAACTGTTTACAGATAATAAAAAGGGAGACTTTTCAAGCTTCGCAGAAAGAATTGCAAATATCTCGGAAGAGTTTGAGAAAATATTTGCAGATTTTGGTAGATTAAAGCCGTTTCCACGTCTATAAAAATCCAATGGAAGTTACCGCTCAGACCAACTCGTTAGAATTATGTGGGCTGCAATTTGACCCTTCTTGGTTAAGAAATAAAACCGAGTTTCTGGACTTCGGTCTGTTTCCCCAAACTACGAATCTTTGTGCTTAAGATGAGTTCAATGTTTGAAAGTATATATATATTTGTGAGAGCACATATTCCATGATGGAAAAAATGAAATCGAATACATGGAAGAAAATTGGAAATGGGACACTTGATGCATGTCATCGACTCACTATCACCAGCATAGATATGGATTTTCTGGTTAAAGAAAAATCTCGTCCCCAAAAGTATCATTAGCAGGTAAGATTAAAAATCTATCTATGAAAATTTAATATCTCACTTCTCATCTTTCATTCTTTTTATTACTTTCTCCATATGTACAACATACATATAGGACAGCGTTTCTCAACCGCCGGTCCGCGGTAGAGTATCTCTCTATTATTACCAACTTATATATATATATATATATATATATATATATATATATATATATATACGAGAATTGTCGGTGCTTGCATGCTGGAAGCGCTAAAAATCACCATATACCAAGATCTAAACTCGTAAATAAACCAACGCGATCTCCAGGGCAACAGCACTTCAGCCACGAGTAATAGCAGTATATTTATAATTATAAATTCAAAGCTGAGATAACCATCGCGTAAGACGAGTGATTTAGTCACCTCGGCCACCAGATATACGTGATAGCGCTGCGATAAATGTTAATTTGAATTCATGTGGGAAGATAGATATATAGTATTAGTGGCATTTTTCATATTTATTTTTTAAAATTTTCTTTTTAGTTGTTTATTTTTATAATTTTCTTATTTTTGGCAACAGTTATCACATTATTTTTACTATATAACCTTAGCTTTCCTTTTCTGTATTTATATTGTTGAAGCGAATCTAAAAAGATTTCAAGCGTCCATCATAGCACCGAGATTAAATAAACTATTGTCATTGTTCGTGGCGTAATAGAAGTCTCTTTATTTTAATGAGGATTTGTAATGATATGAGCATTCCTACGTTTTTTGAAGGGATATTTCTGCTAATAACTGTAAATTTTCATTTATCGTAATTATTATTGATAGTAAGTTTTTATTTATCTTAAAAACTTTTTATCTTTATTCATTTAAGATTATTCTGAAAACTGTCTTCTCTATGAAAAGGCCCTTGAAAACCTCATTGGTGATCAACAGTTTCACTTCTACTAGTATCTAAAGCTGAATTACTATGAACTAGCAGTATATTCTCGTTAATTTTAAGCAATATGAATGGATAAGTCGGTATTTTTATTAATGAAACAAAAGATACTACAAAACTTCTTACTACTTATATACCGAACATTCTTACGTTTGCCACTGAGTTATCTACTTCAGTCTGCCATTCTCTTAACTGTAAAAAGATTAAAGGTTAAATATAGAGACCCCCTACATCACTCAACAGCTGGTAGACACTTTTACAACTTTTTACGCCCATGCAAGCAGAAAGGTTATCATAATTATATTATAGAGTTTATTCATATTAAAGTATTAACTATATAAAAGTTGGTTATAAAAAATCATTTTTATATCTTCACTTGTTTTATGTATTATCTCTCTGGAATTTGCAGAAGAGGACCATTGCCACGGCAAGGGCAGAGAAGGGGCATCGGGAGCATGTGGGAGCGGAGGGGCAGAGCGAGCCAAAAAGGTGAGCAGTCCGGCGGCATTGGGTCACCCAAGGAACGTGGAGGAAGGGAAGAAGAACCGTGAGTAATACGATTTTAGCGACCAGATATTTACAATGTGATTCTTCTTGGATTCTCGATTATGTTTTGCCCTCCGTCTGTAAATGTTGCTTTTCTCAAATGTTGTATTGTATTTGTTCGGATACATGATCAAAACAAAACTATTACTTCAAAGTATTTAAGAGGAATTACTTAACGGCAGGAGTTTTCAAGCTTTTCTTGCTAACATAACCCCTATTGCGGTGGTGCCCAACCTACGGCTCACGGGCCGGATGCGGCCCTCGGATGGGTTTTGTACGTCACGCGAAGCTATGATAAAAGAGCAATCCGAAAAATTTAACACACAAATTCATACACTTTTATGAAAATTTTGATAATACGCCTTTTAATATCGATTTTCACTTGTATGGAACCTCAGAATATATAGGTATCTTCAGATTTAAACTCTAATCTGGCCCACCGAAGAATCGGTAACTTTCAATGCGGCCAGCCGAAGGATTTGCAACCATTAATACGACCCGCCATGTAAAAAGGTTGAGCACCACTGCCTTAGAGCATATTTAATGGTCGCGTACACCCAAGTACATTTTAAAGCGATATTGAAATTAATAACAGTTGTATTAAGTAGGATAACCCATGTTTATAACGTTAAAAATCACCGCTTCGGCGTTTTTCTGGTTTATATAGTTATTCTTAGACATAATATTGCAACTTTTGATTCCAAAGTCGTGCATAAAAGTAAGAAGAAAAATTATAATCTTAAACACTTTTACGTGCCCCTTCAAAACTCTTGTGTGTTTTACCTAGGAGTACGAGTACCCACGGTTGAAAACGGCATTTCGTAAGAACTAGAGAAATATACAAAACTGTTTGAAATTATGTATTCGTGATTTTCGTACCGGGTGTTGATGGTAGGTATTATCATCAGCAGAATGATGATTAGAAGCTTGAAAATTGAAGCCAAGTTGAGTAACGTTTCTTTCTCCGTATCATTAAATTGGTTGTTTGGTCGATAAGGACCGGAAAAAGCAATATGAAGTTAAACGAGACTAAATACGTAGGAGCAAAAATAAATCGGGAACGGCTCTTTCCAACTCTACATTCAGCATAAATTCAGAGTAAATAATAGTACAATAAATCCTCGATTTTACTGACCTCGATTTATCGGATTTCGAATTCTCCGGATTTCGGATATTCCGGACTCCAGATTCTCTGGACAGAGTCTGGAGAGGTGATCTCGCTCGATTAAGCGAATTTAACGGAAATTCAGTCTGATGTAGAAAGACTTACAAAACATTTAAACATTGCTAATTTTACTGCAAGTAGCGGATGTTTGTTGCGTTTTCGCAGTAGGCACAATATAACTAACAAGAAAATTCAGGGAGAATATTTGAGTGTCGACGTCGAAAGCCGTTCCGAAAAAAAAGTTGAATGATATCATATATAAATCAGCACCCCGCTTAGGCCAAATTTATAATGCTGATGAAACTGGAGATTTTTGGAGATCATTGCCAGAAAATATTTAGGCATTGAAACGAGACATCAGCACATAAACATATAACATAGGTATAAAATATCCCAAATCAATCAGGCCCTGAGACACCACGACGGCATTTAAAAGCCGTACGATAAAGGTTAAGAACTTACTTTCACTAATTTATTTCTGTAACGGGGTATCTTAGTTTGCACCCTCAGAAAAAATTCCTCTCTGACAAGACTACGAACTGATTTTACAAACTTATTTCAGTAATTTCCATGACCATGTGCTTTTCATCTCGACTTTCCGGGTTTTCGCCAAAACCGGACACTCTCCCCAGAAAAGTCCGGACACTGTAGTTGAATTTGCGGGTCTGTGAATACAACACACTCGACTACAGTGCCTTTTACAGTTAAAATCGCAATTGCGCCCAACTTTGATGTAGAGTTAATTTTTGATATTCAGAAAAATACTCCTCCTAAAGAGTACTCGTAATATCAGCAAATTGTTGTGATAACCTTGAAGAGGGTATCCTAAAATCTATGTAGATATATCATTATACTGCACTAAGGTGCACTAGGTGCGTGAAGGTGTATGGAATTTTAAAGAACCGTAATTTATCATTATAATTTTGTAAGCAATCCAGTGAACACATTCAAGGTATCGCACCCATAATAAAGATAAGCATCGTCCTAACAAGGGTTTGTACTGAATCGTCTATATCTATCCGACACAAAAATTATCACGTTCTTTTACCACGAAAAAACCGTCTGATACAACACTTCCCTTCATCATCAGAGCTAGGCAATTCCCCATACGTCTGGTGTTTGCAATGATTATCAATAAGTCATATGGACAAACTTCAAAGACGGTTGGTCTTTACGTACCTAAACCCATTTTCACGAATATATAGCGCTATCCCGATTCAGGGCTTTTGGCATCTAAAAAATAAAAATATATACTCAACCGTAAATGCACTGCTAACGTTTTATACAAGAAGGTGCTATAAAGGAGCGCTTCACAACCGCCGGTCCACGATCCAGATTGGCCGGTGCGTGTTATTCTATTTTTTCATAATAGTTTTATAATGGGTAGCATTGGTTAACGAAAGACTTGTGTTTTCAGTTGTCAAAGTGTAACATTATCAAATGATTGGTGGGTTAAAATTGATTTTACCTGTCCTTGGCAGATTATTCAGATATTACACCGGTTCGCGGTTAACTCTCTGTCGTTACACCCGTCCTTGATGAACTTTCGGCTGAGAACCGCCGCTATAAAGGATCCGATGGGTTTTTATTCAAAACTCCTGAATTCACATGCACGATACTGCTTTGGGGAGACTGGACGGACACCAGCTAGTACATATTATTATTAAGTATATTAGTTTTGTCTTACAATTAGCAGTCACTGATCGGTTGCGAAAATAATGAATATTTAAATATGTGAATATTTAAAATTCTCATTATTATATGTTTCTGCGTTCATTACCTCCAAATAAAAAATTAAAATGTCAGCAATTACAAATAATTAGGAGTTACCCTCAGTAGCAACATGTCAGATATGGACCACGCTAAAAACATTGGCAAACAGGATTTAAGGGCTTTCCTGCGAGGGTGCCTTCTCGAATTCGAAGGAAATGGCATATTTTTAGCAAATCCGTCCTACTGTAGAATACTGCACCACAGTCTGGGACCCTTTCGAGGAGCGCCTTACAAGGGAATTCGAAATGGTTTAACGTAGAGCGGTTAGATTTTTAAAGGGACAGTATCGGAACGATGCGAGCGTATCAGAGATTTTGAGAGACATGAATGAAATGGCAGACAGTAAAAAGCAGAAGAATGGAATACAAGCGGAAACTGTTCGACACATATTAAACCTCCAAATCAGTTGAAAAAGTGAGCGGCATTGTTTTAACCACATGTAAATATTTTATTTCTTTTTACTAAAAAACGTTATAAACTATTTCCACTCACTAGGTACTAAAAATTTTTTCAGTTGATTATTACTATGTTATCATAAGCACATTCAAGTTTTTCACGTTAGTATAAATACTAATATATTTTGGCATTATTTACTTTAAAATTGAGATACGTACATGACAACCATCTGCTATAGTTAAGCAGAAAGACTGACAGAAAAGATGGAAACGTTTTTTCACGGAAGATATGAATAATTATTATCTGTAAATCACAAATAATAGTATTTGTCTCATTTTCAGTATAAAGTACAGTTAACTTAAATATCATGGGTATAAATGAATATTTTCAATTTCATAATTCACTTTTGGTTATGGAAATTAATCGCATTAACTGCACAATGAAATCAGTCTGGTCACCTTCTCCTATAACTACATTGTTTTCAGATTTCTTCGGAAGAACCAAGAAGGTTTCCGCTCCGCCTGCCGCGCAGTTTGAGGCGCTGCTAGCGGCCGCCTCTCACCTCAGAGACGCTGAGCGGCGCAGAAAGAGAAGTGCTCACAATCCGCCCCACCACATCTCGCCTGATCACCACCACCCGTCCGGAGAGCACCCTCCCGCATTACCCTGCAAGCATGCAGATATCGCGCGCGGGGCGCGGCCCAAGAGGGGTGGGTGTGGGGGCGGAGGGCGGCAGGTGGCGGAGGTCGGCGACGCGGGGGCCAGCAGGTCGGAAGAAATGGCGGCGAAGTTGGACGCGGCGTTAGCGGATGTGGCTCGTCGCAGGAGAGAGGCCGAATCTGCCCGGAAGGGAATGCCTCGTGAGGGATCGAGCAGCAAGACGACGGACAGCGGACGATGATCACAGAAGCTTCCTCCGCGTGTATCGCAATGATGTGGAAAGTTTGGCTGTGAAGCGGTGGGGCGCAAGTAGGACATGTGGACGATAGAGTGGGATTAATGGGGCAATGCGTCGATGGTCCGTTCTGAGCATTTACTAATTAGATCGATTCGACTGTTCTTGATCATCTCGAGACTTTTAATTAATACCTCGTCTGTTTTCACCTACGTCTGATATTTTTGCGTGACATCGTTGCTTCGTCTTGTAGTATTTTATACTGGAATTACTACGCGTCTATTATGACTTTCTTAATTACACAAAAAATCAGACGTTCTGTTCTTGAAGCGCCGTCTCTGTCGCTTTTTCTGTACATTAAGAAATCTAGAAATTTATTTTGTGTTTAATTTTATTAAATTTAATCTTATTCCGTGAAAGAATCGCTTAATTGTCTCGTCAACAATTATATACTCGAAGAGTAAATATAAGCCGTGACCAGGGGTGTAACTTGGGAGATGCAGGCCCCGTAATGCGCGGGGGCCCCAGCATTTTTAGGAAGCCTGAAAAAATTCTTAGAAGACTCTCACTAAATTTAATGAACTAGAAACAAAAGAATATTCGCAAAAATTTATAAGAAATTTATTTATTTGTGAATAACTTCCCTCGCTATCGACAAACGCTATTGAAAGGTGAGATCGAATACTATATGGACACCAAGGAACTATTGAATTTAATATTGATTAAATGCAGACTTGGATCAATCTATAGCAATATATGTGCAACTTTGATGATATATTTGACATTGCCAGTAACTGTTATGTCAAATGAAAGATCTTTTTCAAAATTAAAGTTAGTAAAAAGCCACCTACGCGCTTGTATGCCCAGAAGTAGACGAAGTGCATATTTATCACTTTTTCAGTAGAAAACTCAGAAGCATGTAAAATAAAATCAGATGAGTTGATGGAAAATTTTTTCAAAATTAAAGAGGCTGAAAAATCAAAAATTAAAATTATATAAAAATAATTTTACAACGATTTTGTTACATTAGTGGGGGTCACAAAAATTTTACTGGCATAGGGGCCCCAATATCGTAGTTACGCCCTTGTCCGTAACATATGTAATTACTATGAATGACGTGATGCGATGTCATTCGGTTAGGATTAAAAACAGCAGCCTTGGAATCTTATTGAAGTTCGCAAAATATGAAATGTGTTATCATGTGAATGTGATATGAATATGGATTGCAGCACTCCAATTGGCGAGAAACAAAATGTGCGCTCCGATGCAATTTTTGTGAGCCCTCCCTTTTAACCCGAAAGATAAGAGAATATGTATCTGAAGGAAGAAGATGGAGTAGAGAGTATGGAGGTGAAGAAGAGGGAGTGGAGGGGAAGTAGGGGGTGAAGGGGAAGTAGGAGAGGGGTGGAGGGGAAGTAGGAGAGGAATGGAGGGAACGTAAAGAGGGTGGAGGGGGAGAAGGAGAAGAGTTCATCCATGCATGGATATACTGGATCTCGCGGTGTCCGAATACATAGAGAACAAATAGACAAACTCTATTCCTTATATTATAGGACTTTTGCATCTCCTGCAGCAGGAATGCGGAGATCGAGACATACATTCACGCTACGAGTATGCTGCTTTTAGCAGTCAGCAAGTAGGCAGGGAACAAATTTCGTTGAAAGGATTGCTTGACTGGTAACATAGGATATTGCAACTTTGTTGGCAACCCCATGAATTGCCAGACGACGATTAGCATGAATCAAATCCTTCGTACGAGTTATTATTACATGTTGAAGGATGGCCTATACGCTCGTCATCCTCTACTGATGCTCGGCCATCTTTAAATTAGGCACACCATCGGAATGTTGCTGCACGGCTTTATATTTCATCACAGAATCTTTTTTTCAATAATTCATGTATTTCTACAGCCGTTTTTCCCAGTTTAATGCAAAACTCATTGCCCACGCGCTGTTCTTTGCCATCAACCATTATGAAATGCGTAACTGCACAGAGAACAGGGTTGGTAAATATATTGGCGAACTAGGCGGTCGCCCGTGTCGGGAAGCTCTCAGGGGCGTCAAATTAGACAGTAGTGAATATCATTTTTCTATTTTTTAAATGTATAAATTCTGGGCAAATAAAAAATTCGGAAGAAAAACGCTCCAAGGCCCGTACAGACGTGATATCGTACGGGGCGGCCGAAATTAGGGGCTGCAAAGCAACCGAAAAAAACATTAGTGATAACTTTGTTAATTTAGTTGCAATAAAAATAACAAAATTCTACTTTTTTAAATATGGGTATTAATTAAAATTACAATTTGCTATTTTATATCATTATAAAACGTTTCTATCGCCCCTTAGCTCTTTAAGCGAATGGCGGCGTACGGTTATTTGTTAAATAGTTCAGAAACTCTTTTCTTTGGGTTCAGGTTCGGGTTTAGATGACATCACAAAAGTTTTGTTTATTATTCTCTTTTGGCAAATGAATGATGCTATTTGATTTTTATAGAAAACGCAAACATTTATCTTAACCGCTTGTAGTCCCGTGTGAATAGATTGCCGTAAGCTTGTGCGTGTGAGTAATTCGAATTCCTTTAGTTTCCTCATTGCGTTAATGGCTTGTGCTCATCGTCATCACGTAATTTTTTTGGAAATTTTACTTAGACTGATTGCTTTTTATATTGATAATTTATTTGAAACAGTTAAAAAAGTTTTTCAGAAGGTTAACGCCATGACAGACAGAAGAAATCGTCTGCAACTCTGCATATTAAACGAAAATCTGAGCATGCAAAAGAACAAGCAAACCAAAAGGGTTCCATCCTGAAATACTTTACATTTGATCCACTTCAAAATGGAACCAGTTCACAACATCAAGATGAAGATAGCATACTTCAAGTAGAATGCAGCTCACGGCATCAAAATAACATTGAAGTCGAGATAATGTTTTCACCTACAGTTTTTAAGATGATATCCTGGCCCAAAATCTTCTGCACCAGAATATTGGTCACGTAGAAACGGTGTAGCCAGGATAGATACTGCACAATAATGAAAGGAAGATGCAAGGTTTGGTCGGCATTCACGAAAGATATTGGAAAGGATGGAGGTCGAGGTGTAAGGCGATTATCGCAGGCCCTTTTTCGGCGCTATCGTGAGCAATGCCCCCTCTTATTGCGTAAAGACATACATCTGAGTTGGATGGGCCGTGAGTGAGCGCAGGTAGTGCTGAAATGTAGGCTATGGCATTTCAATATTTCACACGGTTCATTAGGGAATAACAAGCCTGGCTCATCAAAGCTTCCAGCTTGCCAAGGATGGAGGATCAGAACCTAGAGACTAAGATCGACTGCGTTAGCGGATTAAGACAATCTAGAATAATTTCCATGAAATCGTCATCAGAAAACGATGCCTTAGCTGCATTACGTATTTAGTAAATGAAATCTCTTGGAGACTCATCCGTGTATTGAAAGCTCCACATTTTGGGATCTATCGATCTCTCACACTCCCTTTTCGACACGAAAGAATCCCAGATTTCCATTTATGATATCTGTTCATCACCGTGAGCCAAATTTAAGGCAATTTGAAGAAAGTTTAGAAAGAAAGAAAACAAATATTTGGGCCGGCAGTATTAGGGAGAGTGAAAGAATCTCGGAGGACATTGATATAAAATGTAACCAATTCTCGGAATTCACCTGAATGAATGAGAGGAACTCCTCAGACAGTTGGTTCACGATGTGATGACCCACCGACTGGCTCGAAATCGCCACACTTGACTGCACAACGGATGGCGGACACAGTTCTTGGCGTTTTTCATAACGCTCACGCATATATTTGTTAATAGCCTGATAAGTACGCCTTTTGGCAACGTAGACTGGGTCTTCGTGGCCAGGGATGGTAAGCAACTACCATTTCAAAGAATATCATGAACTAGCTTCTTCTTCCGAGCGATAGAAATTACACTGTTCTATGGATTAACAAACATAAAATAGTCCTACTTTGATGATTAAATTAACAAAAGATAATACAAAGATCTCACATCAGCAGATCAAGAAAATAATATGCCCAATATCATTAAAATTCTGTTTAACAAATACTTTTCAAAATAAATCCCAAGATGGCGAAATTTAAAACTATGGAACATTAACATTTTTTCAGAGAAAAATATAAATTACTATCCGAACAACTCACTTTACCAGTTTAGCACGTCACAGTTTGGGCGAGTTTCTCGAACCGCACAAGATTCCGGGGAACACCCAGTTTTTGCAACGACCCTCTGGGCCACGGTTTAAATTTAAACACTCATAGACGGTGATTTTACTAGGAAATTCCCAGAGGCGCATGGATTAAATAGGTTGAATATAAAATTACAATACCGTCTGTTTTCTCACCTATGATCCAGTTCTCAGCACACGTGACTTCTCGATTCAGCGTCTTGCACAGTAGAGAGCGTTCACAGAGACGGCGGAAAGGAATTCTTCCTCTCTCTCTCTCTCTCCTGTTCTCATGTGATGAGGGAACAAGCCGTGATGTGTTAGGTCGACGAGAAAGCCAATGATTGAGGAGCATCGGCTGACTTCGGAAATTTCACGGTCGTAGTCGTCCTATATAATTGGTGTGAACTGGCCAAAACGAAATTCCAACCGTGGTGCCAGCACAGACGACCCATGGTCGCATTAGAATTTCCTAATTTCCTTCCACATAGGAAAAATAACTCTGGATAATCCGTTCCACCGTTCAAAAAAGAGCGACGGCGCTCCAACATTACACTTAAACCGCCTGACACACGGTCTGGTAAAAGGTTGCACAGGACATGCCGCGGGAAGAGAAAGTATAGCATCTACAGCATACCCAGAGCCGCAAAAACTATTTGCGAAAGTCATTCGCGATAAAAAAATGAGTGAATAAAACCATTAGTAAATAAAACCATGAGTGAATAACCATGGGTGAATAAAATCATGAGTGAATAAAACTATGAGTGAATGAAATCATGGGTGAATAAAATCATGACTGCATAAAACCATAGGTGAATAAAACTATGAGCGAATAAAACCACTAGTGAATTAAACCATGAGTGAATAAAACCATGGGCGAATAAAACCATGAATGAAAAAACGAGTGAATAAAACCATGAGTGAATAAAACCATTAGTAAATAAAACCATGAGTGAATAACCATGGGTGAATAAAATCATGAGTGAATAAAACTATGAGTGAATGAAATCATGGGTGAATAAAATCATGACTGCATAAAACCATAGGTGAATAAAACTATGAGCGAATAAAACCACTAGTGAATTAAACCATGAGTGAATAAAATCATGGGCGAATAAAACCATGAATGAAAAAAACGAGTGAATAAAACCATGAGTGAATAAAACCATGGGCTAATAAAACCATGAATAAAAAAATGAGTGAATGAAACCATGGGTGAATAAAACCATGAGTGAATAAAACCATGGGTGAATATAACCATGAATGAATAATTCCATGAGTGAATAAACCCTTGAGTGACGCCCGTTAGCCAAAAAACCAAGTGAAGCAAGTTAGCCGAAATGCACATTGGGCAAAATTGCGGGCGTATAATTTATAATGATTTCAATGTTAGTTTTTCCTAATTGTGTTTGTTTATGTATCGTTTGCATTTAAATACAATTTTCATTGAAGTGCATTTCCTTTTATATTACTTATTTCATAATTACTTTGTTATTGCAAAGATAGACGACGTTTTTTACTTCATATTTTGGGCAAAGACATATAGATTCTCTTCTGTTCTAACTCTTGAATACACAACATAAAGTTGGCCATGAGAAAAGCAAAGATTCTTCCATTCTTTTAAGCCGCATTCCTCCTACTTGCCGGGATAAGAGGATTTTGAGGCATTTGTGCCGAACACGAAAATTTTAAGATATTTTAAAGTGAGCATCTATCGGCGCCAAGCAACTGCAACTTGACTCTTGATAAGCCGTCAGTCCTTTGAATTTTAGCGGTTCTCTCAATTGCTTTGCACGCATCTTTGTTTAAACAAGAGCTACTGTGTTTCTTCGTTTCATTTTCTAATTGTTAGCACATTTTTTTAAAGCAAGCGCTTAGAGTTTCACTTTGGTGTCTGTCTGTGCACTTGCTCACCTTGAAATTGTAACAAAACCGTAAACGATGGAGTGTTGAAACTTGGAGTGTAGATTTCTGTTCTAGTTTAATTTGTTTTTCTTTATATTTGAGGTTTGAGAAATACACGGGGCCGGATTGGGGCCCATTTAACATTTTATTTTTAAAATATCCCCAAAGGTGTAAACGGTGAAAAACTGAAATTTTGAGCGTACATTTCCACATTTATGCCACGTATTTGTAGAATGTTTTAGAAAAATCCAACAAGAAAGTCGTACTTTCTTTTGAGCTTGCAATTAGAAATTTTCTTAGACGGCTTAATTAATTGTTGTGAACGAAAACAATCTTCGTAGCTACTGAAGCAAACAAGATCTACTACAAATACTTAAATGCGTTTCGCTTTCTTTCATGTGCATATAGAACATAGTAAATGAAAGGAAATGGATTATCCACGACGGAGAAATGAAGGTAAATAAGTGAATTTTCCTTCCGTGTGCACAAAGCGCTTTGTATGTAAAAAGGAATGGATAATTTACGATTAAGAAATGAATGTCAACGTAAAAGCTACTTTGAAATTACTCAAGTAAGATATGCTTTAAATAATTTTTATTGTTATACCTATATCTACGAAGGTATAAAAGATGTAAAGCTGAAACTTTTAGCGTGCATTTCCACATTGATGTCACTCGGTCTCGAGAAGACTGAGTTCTGAAAACTTTTAATACAAAATCGATTGTGTTCTAAACTTATATGTCATTTTGAGGGTAAAATTTATCCAAGAAAGTACATTTTCATGTAAAATATATATTTATGTATAATGATGATGCGCAATACAACGTTATCTTAGCAATGGAGTCTCTCTCATTTAAACGTTAATGTCACCTTCACGTGATACCACACATTATAAAACAAACGAGGCTCTAGTGACCGCATAAATGGCGGTACATGAAAAATAAACAACTTAGGGAAGAGTACAGTGTATCACATATAGGCGCGTTTGGAGTATTTGAAACTAACGGATATAGTTCGAACAAACGCACCCCATAAAACAGCAAAACACCACGACCCGATTATGTCTCTGTCTAATAATAATATCTTCCACCCTAAGTTGGTGCGTTAATAAATGCATTTGCGTTATTTCATTATAATGGCTAAATGGCACAAAAAGTTATATCAGAAATTATGCCAGAAAAATATTAAGTTTTTGATTTAACGATTTACTTTCTAATCAGTTGTAATTAATCAACAATCTTAAATAATTTCAAACATCTCACTTGAGTTAAGAAGTTGTATTTTTTACGGTTATGGTCTTTTCTTCTTCGCAGATAATCAATTTCCTTCCGCTTACAAAATGCATGCATGCCTAAGGAAATTAAACGTATTTTCGTAATTATAGCTGATCTTAATTACTTTAGTTACTACGAATATTGTTTTCGCTGACAAAAATTAAGTTACCCTACAAGAATGTTTCCAAGTTAAAAGCGAATTTCGACTTTCTTGTTTAATTTTCTTGGTAACGGCTACTCCTACGATAAAAATGTATTTGAAAATAAATACTCTATTTGTCTATTTCTACTAATGATATCATGAAACCTTTTGATATCACAAATATTTCACGAGATTTGACAAAGTTCGTTCTTAATTTCAAGTAAAATGGCACCCCTGATTTGGTTATGTGAACTATTTATGTCATATTGCTTTTGTCCAAAAGTCCTAAATACCTGATTTCATAAAAATCCGTTCGGTAGAAGCCGAGAAACAACATGCACACGGACGGACGGACAGAACGAAGCCAATAGGCACTCACGTTGGCAAGGAACCGCCCATAAAAACGCGCCAATTTTTCCATGTTCATGGATAACATCACCTGTTTAAATTCCCCTCGGGAGTGCATGGGTTCAATCCAAGCGCGTTCATTTCATCCATTAGAATACAATGGGAAATTTCATATCACTAACATCGCTTGCTACGAAGATTGTTTGCAAGGACAATTAGGAAACTTTTTTCCTCTTCCTGTCTTTTATAATGATCTGTCATGATCTATGAAACACCAATCAGAAAATTCTTTCCGAGAAATTACAGTATTAGTCACAAAAAGTCAGCAAGAGCACATCATGGCACTTAAATACTACACTATGGGTGAAAAAACACCCAGAGCAGCTGTGTTTGCTTATAGCTCAAGAATGTGCGGAGTAAACATCGTTCCCCCTTAAATATGCCGTCCCCTGAGTCTTTTCCTTTTGCCTACTGCTTTTAGACCTTGGTCATAGCATGTCTTGGTCTTTGTCTTAGAGATCTTTATAGTGGAACTCGAAGCATTTTTGGGGCTTTTATATATTACCGCTGCGAAAAATGTCATATTTATACAAACTAAATTCGGTGAAGTGCACATCATGCAAGCAGTTTGTTTGTGTTCAACATCGCAATATAATCTGTGAAAACTGTATTAAAAATAGATCAAAAGTGATCATAAAGTGATTTTTAATATTTTTTGTTAAAATTCATTTTGTATCATTTCCAATTTTGCACTACTTATGTATGCACTAAAAGATATGAACATTTTTAATAAAAACATCGGTACTTGTTGTTAAAAACATTTATTCATACTAAATCCGCATACGAAAGCTGCCGGGTGAAAATTCACTCGTGTAGTAGTAGCGTAGTTTTTTTTAGAAGTATAGTATTTAAGGGTTAAAAGTTTCGGAGTTGAAATTCGAGAAAGTGCCAAACAAGCCATTAGGTATGTTGTCTACATTGGTTGACAATGATTTATTTTGGTGATTATAATAAAAAAAAGATTTTCTTATTCTTTTGTCTTATATTAAAAAATGTCCCAAGACTGCTTCACACGCAAATCCCGCAAACGAAGAAAAAGCACCTGGCCTCGAACTCTGGTACTTCGAAGAAAAAGGGATGCCTCGTTGCCCTTCAACTCAAGAAGATCAATAAAACTATGATATTTTGGTGAATTCGGCGGCCGTCGTGAGCGCAAAATATTTCAAGATATCTTCGAAATTTCGCGTTCAAAAACATGAAAATAAAAGTTTGTTGCCCGTGGATGCAAACTGAGGGGCATTATCCTTATGATTTCCTGCGAGTCAGCTCATCTCGGGTATCATATATTTTTAGTTTTTGGAATTTATAATAACTGTAACTATAGTTTTTAGGAGTGCTTTACAAAAAGCAAGAAAGGGGACGGGGACACAGGTTGGGCCCAGCGGTTGGGGCCAAGGGGTTGGGGCCACAGGTTTGGGACAACGGGGGTGGGACCACGAGGCTGGGTCCACAGGGCTGGATCCACAGGGCTGGGGCCTCGTTTTCAGCCCAGGGATGGAACCCTAGTTGTTTATAAGTCTAGTGAGCTGATATGAAGCAGGCGATCAAATAAAATGTGGCCTTGCCAATGATTGCACAATTTTGTATTTTCATTAAACTTCTCGAGCTCATAACTTCATGTTGTTGGTCAACAAAGAATGGATCAATTTTTGTACAACTTTATTTCTCTATTTATAACTACGTTTACATCATCAAGGAATTCATTTAGGCCGAATTACAGTCCAGGCTATAAATTAGCACTTGACGACATCAAAACATTTATGCGATACTATATTGTATTAACTCAGGTAGGCGTAGAGAGTCTCAATAATTGCGCGCCATAATTTTCTCCATAATCGGAGTTAAACAGGAATTTCCTTCGAAAACACCGACATAGGTCTCGTATCATGATCCTCATAATTTGCGCTTGCGGAAGGCTGACAATGGAATCAGGATAGAGCTGTCTCGGAGTAAAGGAATGTCCTGCAAATTCCCATCTATGAAAGCCAAATTAAACAAAAGTTTGGCGTAACGGAGCAATATAATGACAGAAATGAGGCACTAAAAATGTTTGTAAGGCAAAGAGGATTACCTATCGAAAGTGGCGGAATGCAATTTCACGAATCTGATTAATGCGCTCGCCTTCCGACGTCAACGAAGCCAATTGGGGGAGTGGTAGAAGGGGAGTGGAGGAGAAGGGGAGAAAGGGAAAGGATAGTGAGGGAGGAAGGATTGGGGGGATGGAGGAGGGTGGGATGAGGGACTGGGAGGGGACGAATTTGCTGTAAAGCTGCGAAAGGTTCTTGGCTAGCGCGATAGCATATTTATCATGTTTATTTGTTAAGTATGAATGAAACAGGTCTGGACCGAGGACGGAAAAAAATAGCTTTCAGCGGGCCATATATGAACAATTGGAAATCTTTTGGTACCCGATTTGTTTCATCTACAAAAATCAATCTGCTTTGAGAGTCGCCAAGACCAAGCCAAATATCCGCGTGAAGCTAATGCAAAATTCGATAATTGCAGGCAATTTTGTAGTAATTTCAAGAAATGGAAACATGCACGTCCCCCATTGGCAATTTATTGGAAATGTGAATTAGTCTTTCGTTAAAATTTCGTTTTTAGACTAACATAGCGTGACACTATCATTCTGAAAGCGTTAAATACTGGAAATACTGATATAGATATATATATATATAAGAAAAACTTGGTTGAAATCCCAATAGTTATCACATTTATTTATAAAAAGTGTTCTTTAGAAGCAGGGAAGGTCGAGGTAGCGCCATAGAAGTGCCATGTTGCTGTCGCAACTCGACAGTCAAAGTTGTCGTACCGTCGTAGGCTTAGATAGGGATTAAAGCAAGAGATTACTTTATCTGGTTTCCAGATAATCATAAAATATATTTACCGACTTCTATTTTGGTAGCAAATGAGTGAGAAGGGGTTTTCTCAAATAGACTTCCTCCGCTGGTGAAGTTTGTCCTATAGATACATATATAAGAACATCAACTTTAAAAAATCGAGCGATTTAAACCAATTTGGAATGAATTTTGTAGATCTATGCAACTAAAATTTTATAAATTTGAGTTATTCTTTCACAATGTATGCATTAGGGAAAAATGCTGAATTAACCAGCAATATTTATCAATAATGGACTTTTTGCGTCCTTCCACACATAACTATAATAAGCAAAGTTTTGCGATTGAAATAAGAAATGTGGGAGCCAAATGCAACAATTATTGATTTTTCCTGCTGCCGAGAATTCCATTTTCCAAAACTTTATCAGGACATTTCATTTAACAGAGCAATTATGAATACTAAAGGGTTGAGTGGGAAGGCGAAACATTTTTTACATATGAGTAAAGGTTGCATGCATTAAGAGCCCTTTTTTATTATGCCAACAGCGAGGCTTATAACTATGGAGCTCTGCATGAGCGAGATACTGCGTCAACATATACATTTCAAAAATACACACACTAACACAAATATATGTTTTGAATTCATAGTTTTTTAGATTAATTTATATCTAGGCTAATGAAAATTGTGACCGTATTTTTTTCTCCTGGCCTTTTTACCAAGCCATTAGAACCGTTAAAAACGATTAATCGTTTTCCACCAAGTTATCTCTTTAATTATTCAATATTTTCTTTCCAATCCATTTCAGAGCCAATGTTGCTATTTTCTCAGGAATTTTGATCGTGTTGTGGTTGTCTTATCGGGGTAAAGATGGGGACACCGTATGGCTCATGTTCTATCCGCCTGTGGAGATTTCTTTTGACGTCCCTTTGGTTTCTCTTCCCCCTTGGAACTGCTTTGGTTCATGGCCGTGGCGCTGCTCTCCTGACATGGTTCCTTCTTTCCGGCCGCCGCGACCTTCGCCTCCTCTCATTTTGACCCGCGCTCTGCCAGAGGAGGAATAAATTGCATTATGAAAAACACTTGTGTATTGGCATTGCGAATAACGTAGAATATACTCGTTTAGTTCCAATGCGTATAACCAGAAGAATCCGACCTTATTGCGTTCTGCAGTACATATTGCGGAAAGAAATGTTTTAATAAAATTCTCGAGCACAAAATTTCATTAATATAGCACAATATTATTTATTAAGAATTAATGTTCAAACTGCAACAATTTATTTATCAATCTTTATTTTTAATAATTTTATATTAACTTCATATATATATAAATATCATATATATATACACACACACACAGACGCCGTGAGGTTTTTTAGCGCCCAAGGAAAACCACCCTTTCTGTGCGATAAACTAAAAAAGTATAAAATTTCATTAAAAAGGAAAATATTTGCAAAATACTTCATTATTTATGATAGATTATAAAAATTCAACAGCTGTTAATATTCATTTGGAAACAAAACATTTTGTCATAACATTACTTATAGATTATAGAAATAAAAAATTAAAATAATATTAAAACTTTTTATTTGCTCTGTTTGCTAAAAAGATGTCAAACAAATTTTCAATGTACATACATAATAATTTCGTCGTTGTGTATTCAATCGATAAAATTGCAAAAGAATTAAATCGTATTTGATGTACTGATGATCGTCGAAAGATTTTGATTATTTTTAATTTACTAAAGCTTCTATCTACCGATGCAATTCCAACAGTAAGCGTTAAGAATATTCTTAATGAAATGTCAGTATTGGAAAAAATTCCTCTAAGCTAACTTCCAAAAAGATACTACAACACTTCCATTTGGTGCTTATGTTATTTGATGTCAAATTTTGTAGTTAATAGATATGATCCTTCAATGACCATAATTCAAGAAACAGTCCCATGAAATCAACGTCATCGGGATAAAATTCGTGTAAGAGTTTACAAGTTGCTTTAATTTCTTCATCACTTGAAACTAATATTGACGTCTTAGACAAAATGTTGAATTTCTTATAAAAGTATTGTAAAGTAACGTAATGTAAATTGCATTGAATTTAATGTTTAGCTGGTCTTTGAAGTCAGTACAACCATTTGTATTTCATTCTTGAATGATTCTTCAATTGTGTCATTTAGACGTCTTAAATCTCTTCAATTCTGTTGATATATTTAAATCATGACAGATTTTCTTAGCAATTGCAAAAAATCGTCAACATTTTTTTCGATGCTATGGATCTTATTGTTAGACTCTAAATCCAATAAAAATATAGGAACTGCCTTTTGTGAATTTCAATCTTTAGACTAACATTTTTGTTATTTGTTGCAAGCATATATCCCAAACAACAAAGTAAAAAACGAATTTCAAGTCAATAATGGAGATGTGACTTTCAGCAACTGCATCACTTTCACTGGGTTCATTCAAAACTTCGAGAAATTCTTTGAGTCTTACACTTTTCACAGCATTTGCTTTGGAGCTCCATCTTGTCGAGCAATGCTGTTTCACTGAAACTTTCAATTTTTTACTCGCTTCATCACATATAGAAGTTGAACATGATAAATGCCCCATATTTGGTATGGTGGGGTCAGATTTGACCCCAAATTAAAAATTATGTATCAATTAACAATTTCGTTTTTTTTTAAGAAAATCTTTATCTAATGCGTTATTTACACTATTTTGAAAGGGATAAAACTCATTGCTTTTGTTTAAAAGTAACTTTAGTTGTATTATGTAATAAAAACATAAGTCGTCTGCTAAGATATGTATTTCAATTAAAAAGTTATTATTTGCATTATATAAAAAGATAAATCAAATTGTCTTCATTATTGAATTCTCTGGCATTGTTTTATTCCCCCAAACAAAAATATAAACAATTGTCGAATGCATAATAACCAACATGGACGTTTGTGAAGGGATGTTACAAAACAGAAATTGGCTTACCTCACTCTGATTTGTCGGCACAAACGTCGCATACAACTCTCTGCGTACTATGATCCTTGCATACACTTTTTAGCAGGTTTCGTATGCATTTTTATCATCAATTATTTTCGTAACAAAATTATTCATGATAACCTGTTAGTTTTAGTTTTTATAAAATGTAGTAAGCAGTGGTTGCATTCTGCAAGGATTTCAGCCTACTTGAACATAACATAAAACGTTTTTATGATTATTACTAAATGTTATAAACGCAAAAGTTTGTTAATCTGTGATTTACATGATTTATTTGTGGAGGAATTTTATCACAAAAAAGTTCCTCTTATGGTATGGTGGGGTCAAATCTGACCCCAAGGGGTACCTAGGGGAAAAACGAATTAAGATAAAACACTGCAAGGTCCTCTAAAGCGTAGTTCAGGATATAAAATAAGATTACAATGATACTTTGATAGCCTAGAATGGGCCATGGTGAATATGTTTTAATTTTAATATGCCTAGGGTCAGTCCTGGCCCTACCATACCAGTTAAGGGTTAAACTCGTGCTCGTTGATTCTGTCGTGTACTTTTTCCAGTCATTGAATCCTCTTTTGGGATTGGAATCATTGTTTTCCATAAAAATCGCAAATTATTCAAAAAATAGACTTGTGCCTCTTAGAATGAATCAACGATGTTGGCAAAATCTTTTTCAGTTTGAGAGTTTCTTAAAAAACAATTCTTTACTAAAAGAACGACCATCTCCTTCGTATTGTGAATGATTTGCATTAACACCTGCGTTTATCATATTTTTCAATACATACTCTCTCGTTGATCTATTAAAATTCGACCAGTTACTGTTAATAGGATCACTTAGGTCGACTGATTCAATCTGATAGAAGGTTTTTCATTTTTCAGTTCTCGCTCATTTTTTTCATTTCTTATTCTGCGATCCTGAGAGTTTTTTGCTCATTTTGATTCGATTTATGCGTCCAAAATTCGCTTTCACTAACTTTTATCTTAAATCTGTCCTGCTCCCTTGTCTACCCTCCACTTCATCGGAATACGCTATTTGTGAAAAGTACGGTATTTGGCATTTATCGAGTGCCATGTGCAGGGGCGGATCCAGGAGCTTCCCAAGGGGGGGGGGGGGCGATTGATTGATTGATTCTGCCGCTGCCGATGACCATACATTTTTTAAATCCCTACCCTTATCAGAATCTTTCCTTCACTTGTCATACAGACTAAACATTTGGTATAGAAACAAGGAATGTTGTGCGGAATGAATTTAAGAATGCGTCTAGTGGAGGGCAATGGGCTCGTCCAAGGGGAGGGCGATTGCCCCCATCGCCTCCCCCTTGGATCCGCCACTGGTCATGTGCAATCAACACACTGAAAAGTTCCAGAACCGTGGAGAACGTCGAGCGACCGCAAGGGATTAATTCATGATGCGCAATTTGAAACTCGTGCTAGAGTACTCTCTCGCCAAGGAGGGCGCTAAGGTACTAATACTACATACCATATAAAAGGAAAAAATATAGAATGCGCTTTGTCACATCCAGCTAACAATTATTTAAAGCTGAATTAAGTCCAATTTTCGCCTAAAAGATTTTATTTTCGCCAAATCGACTAATATAATAAGGTTGCCAACTGCAAGAGTATTTAATGATTTGAGGTTATATTTGATAATTACTTTGTATTTACATAATAATAAACAAATAACGTTCCAAAAAATATATCTCATAATTTAATAATCTATTGTATATTTTAGTGCTAATTTTATTAAATTCTTATTATGTTGCAATATTTAGAAAGTTCGAGTCAGAACGAGATAAGCTATTGAAAAAAATTAAAAATGTTTTAAAAAAATTTCTGTATAAAAATTTGTAGGCATATTTCGGCGCCTCACTTCATTCGGCGTTCTAGGCATTTGCCTAGCCTAGCTGTCAAGGTAAATCCTCAAAAATCGCTAAATTTTGCCAAAATAAGGCATTTAAACGTAAAATTAGAGCGCCTGCGGACTGAGAGAGACAATCGGCGATAAGATTAAGAAACACTGTTCATTTTCCTTTAAAATGATTCCAATTTAAAGATCGAGGATCAGTTTTCCTAATTTTTATGAGCTAATGAATGAAAGCTTGCACGTCGCTAAATTGATTCATATGTGAAATTATCTACTGGAGTCAAACACGAGTCCTTTTTGGGGATTTATTTTCCTGAGGAAAAATGAGGAGCCTGTATAAACTTTGCTAGATCAGACTGAAGAAACGGCTGAGATATTGAGCGATACTGACAAAGTGACCAAGAGAATAAGGGGTTTATAGTATTTGATTATATATATATATATATATATATATATATATATATATATATATATATATATATATACCCACGCAATCACCGCTTCCATTCCCCAATTCATCCTAACCAACATATTTTTCTCCGGCATCCACGATATTCTGAGGAATATCCTAAAAAGTCGCCCAACCTAATCTCACATTCTTCCCCCCACCAGGTCCCATTTCCTACACCACCAATCCTCTCCTTCCGCTGACCACCTAATCTGGCAAACATTTTATGGAAGAAAGAACCCCCAGAAACCACTCCCCTGCATCCTGCCGGATCTCACCACTGCGATAGACCCTGATGTCTCACATGCCCAATAAACCACCCCTGCAATTCCTTCTCCAGCCCTATCACTAACATCACCTACCGCACAACTTCTCCTACCAGCTGCACTGCCCGCAATATCATTTACCTCCTTAAATGCACCCAATGTCCCGCTTTCTATGTTGGCCTCACCAGAAATCCCTTCAACCTCCACAAGAACGGCCACCATAACAGCGTCATTCTTAAACGACCGCTGCCCGTGGCCGTTCATGCAAACAAACAACCTGAAATTTAATGATTGCTTCACGGTGAGTCCTTCTCGCTCTCCCCGATAATGCTTTTGCTTCCCAAATCCGTCAGTGTGAAATCGCTCACATCCACCTTCTAAATTCCTTCTCTCCCACAGACCTCAACCTTCGCTAGTATTTCACTCATTTTCAGCCATTCCACCATCCCCTCTACATCCTCCAATACCCGACCTTTCCACCCCCATGCCACCACCCAGTGTCACTGCCATCAGTTGTCTCTCTCTCCCTTGTGCTGATGCAGGGATCACTCAGAAAGCTTTAATCTACGTGTTTATATGTTTCTCTTACATCTTTTAAAGGATCCCGTTATTGGTAAGTGTTCACTGGGCTTCCTTACCTCAACAACTTGTCCTTCCATTTACGCTATTTACTTAACTATTTACCATAAGCACCTACGGAAATATAGCGCAAAAACGTAAGAGCCCTTCTTCAGTGACAGAGAGAGGACTAATGCTAAAAATTAAGTGACACACTGTGTGTAAGAGGATGACAGGGTAATGTGAGAAGTTTGGTGATTGGAGGAGACGGGGAAGGGATGGATGGCCAAGAAAGTTAGTGGAGGTTAAGGAGAGAGAGGAGAGAAGATGTATGTGGGCTAGCTACTACTGTCGGAGAAGTGGGGTGGGGGTATCATTGAGCAAGGCGCGAATAGTCCTTACAATGTAGCAACTATTGAAGGAGATACTGCAGAAATTTGCGTGTGATGCAACTCGGAGGGGGCGTCTGAGATTGACGCTACACCGGTGGCCGTTCATTCGGATGTTTATGGAGTTACTGGTGAGGCCAACGTGAAATACAGGTGCTGGTGAGGAGGAGATGACGTTACGGGAGGTGCAGTTGCTTCTGGAAGTGATGGTGTAAGTGATGATGCTGGAGGGGCTGGAGAAAAAGGATGAGGGTAGGTGGATTTGACAATTGAGGCGGCGAGGTTTGCCTCAGGGATAAGATCCTACAGCAGGTGGCGGGGTGGATGTTGGTGATTCTTTCTTCCACAGAACAATTCCCAAATTGGAGGCCGGCGGATGGAGAGGAGCGGGGAATTGGTAAAGGGGGACTGGGGGGAGCTAGAGGTAAGAAATCGGTGGGCAGCATGGAGGATTATCTTGAGGACCTCGTGGATACCGGGATTGAAAATGGTGGTTGGGGTGGAAGGATGGATGCATGGATAGTGGGTGTGTGAGAGTGAGCTCTATTGGATGTAGGTGTGATCGATCTCCGGATCTATTCACAGACCAAAACCGGAACGTAACCGCTTTTGAGAAAGGCATCTTCGAAGATTGAGTAATACTGGGAAATAGATTGCTTATCCGAGCAAATCCTCCATCCTCGCCGAGAATAGGCATAGAAGATATGTAGGGACGGTCAGCTTTCATATTGGAGGTAATGAATGCTGTTAGTGGGTTTTATGTCAACGCAGGTGTGGATTTTTCATGGATGGAAAGGTCGATATCCAGAAAGATGATGTTGGATATAGAAGAATGGTGGGTCAAGGAGAACGAAGGTTGATAGGAGAAGCGCAGAAGAAAATATTTAAGAAAGTCAGGTCCATGCGTCCAAATAAGAAAGATATCTCGATGTATCTCAGCCAGAAATGCGGTCTGAGAGGTACGTTGCGGAGGTAGTTCCGAGGCAGCAATTGCGAGTGCTAATCGGAGTCCTTTTTATCTGGAGGTAATGGAGCCGTAAGAAAAGTTCTTCTTTTCGAGCACCATTTCCGCTAAGTCTACTAGGAAATGGGAGGAGGGTATTGCGTCGGATGTTCTTGAGTCCAAGAGATCTCTGAGGGCTGAGAATCTGTGACCGTGGAAGATGTGTATGTAGAGGGAGCAGATGTCGATAGTGGCCAAAATGGTGTCAGGTGAGAGAAAGGAGGTGAGGTATTTGAGAAGTTGGAGGAAGTGGTTAGAGTCTTGGATGAAGGAAGGCAATTAACGGATGAGAGGTTGTAGATGAGATTCCACGAATGAGGAGATTCGCTCTATGGGGGAATTAAAGCTCGTGGCAATGGGGCGGCCAGGGATGTTGGGTTTATGGATTTTTGAGAGATGATGGAAAATAGGGGTGCGGGGTTTGTTGGGCATTATTAGAGTGACGCCAGAATCAGGAAGCCCTTCCTGTTATCCTGAGTGGCGGTCTGTGGGCATGACGGTAAGGTGTAGGTAAAAGGTTTCATTGGAGAGTAGGCGCTCGGGTTACTCGTTGTTATTGGGCGCAGTCCATCACAACCGTGGTGGTGTCCTTGTCGGCGAGGATATTGTGGTTGAATTTCAGGGTAGAGATGGCATGTCTTTCAAATAGAATGTATTGGGTTGAAGGCTTGAAAATGGAAATGGTCGGTGGAAGGAGTTTTGCGTTGCCAGAGGGCAGAGTGTTCTTTAGAAGGCCTGATGTTAAGATGGAATGTGCGGGCAAAGGACTGGACGCCGGCAAGGAGTCAGTAATGGTCAAATTTGGTGTGGGACTGAAAGAAAGGCCGTGGGAAAGGAGTGAGTTCGTGGGAGGAAAGATTCAGGACTTCGTCTGGTTTACATTAGGTTGTGGTGGTGGCGGGGATATGCGGGAAATAGGAACGCTTCAATGGTTTGCGGGTTGTGAATGTGTGGGTCTTTTTCAGAGTAATGATGGCCTGGGGTTGGGAATCCCATGAGATCTGCAAGGCAGGGCTTTTGGCCGAGAAGTGGCGGGAAGGTTTATTGTCCTCACCAGTTGGTATTTACACATCTTGCAGATGGCAGTTCTTTACATGGGAACAGAACATTGTTGCATGTCATAAGAAGAGAAATATTGATATAAAGTCAGTGAAAATGAAAAGCATAATCCTAACCTTCAATTATTTTGCAAGCAGTTAATACAAGTGATTTTTTTGGCAATCTTGCCTGAAAATTTGCCACAAACAGCCTTGTTGCAAACATAACAAGTGTCCACGGTTTAGAGAACACTTGATATTGGCGTCGTTTGCAGTCACCTTTGAGCTGAGGTTCATTCTTAGAGGGTACGCAGCCTCGGGGTCTTGTCTTCGTGTACTCTGCACTTAACTCTTCTACTAGTTGGAGAATGAACTTGTGTCGAGGGTTTTTGTTTCCAGTGACCTCTGTAGATGATCCAGGCGTTGAATGCTGCCTGGTCAAAAGTGTTGTAAAAACGTGTACAGACCACCTGCGAGATGCGGCCCTCACAGACTATTTATGAACCATTTGGTCAACTACGTCCACACCAAACTTAGTAGCGATGTAGAATTCTATGGTTTTGGGAAGCTTCTCCTCACCTCCGCGTATTTGTACACTCGGGTGCAGAGTGCTTAGTACCAAAATATTCTTACTCTACTTTCCATGGTACACAGTCAGTGTAGTATCATTTGAACTCTTCAGTATAGTATTCTTGTAGAGCTGTGCCTGTGATGCCCGTATAGACTCTGGGATCTCCTTCGTCACACTATTAATTGTTCCAAACATGCTAGTTTGTTGCGCTTCCAGCCTCTCAGCCAGCTTCATCGATGTGAAGAAGTTATCAGTGGTGATGTTGCGCCCTTTCTTGAGGGAAGGGTCCATGAGATCCATGATAACATTTTCAGGCAATGACTCACTGGCAGGACGTATCTCATCTTTCGAAGCAACATCAGTCAAAAGTCAGACTTTTATTCCAAATTTATCTGGTTTGTTGCTCATGTACTGCGTGAACCTGCACCGAGCATTGCTGGGAAAGAGCTGTTCATCACCAGTGACGTTCTGCGCAGGTTTGTGGCACAAAGTACAATTCTCAATGAATTTGTTCCACACAGCAGAGGCCAATGCATATTTATCTTATTAGGTTGTTGGTGAGTGGATTGCCTGTACAAGGTTTATGCGAAACATAACTGCAGTCAAAATGATTGCTAATGGCCCTTCTAGGTATGGTCCTCTTTACAGGTGTCCCTGTTGCAGGTACAAGCTCAGTTTTTCGTATGAAAGTGTAAAACCATAAATGATGAAAAGCTACAAATCCGCAACATTTTGCTTCAAAAAATACGAACATGGCACTCTTTTAAAATTTGCTAAAGGTCAAAATGACCGCTGTGGCCCTTCTAGTGTTAAAACGAGACACCTAATTAGAACGGCTTCGAAGTACTGGTAAGATACGACTGACCCTTGCGGTGGAAAATGCATATTCAATTTGTCATCATGTGTGAATAATAAAGTACTAGCAATAAAGGACTAAAGAATGGTTAAATATCTCTACAGTAAGAAGATCCTCTCGGAAAACTGAATCCCTCATACAGGGCACAGAAACACTAAGAAAAATTGTCCTTAAATACAATAGTTCCCAAACTGTTTACAGCAGCCGATTTTTAGCGGTGTAGCAAAAAACTTAGTTTAGTAAATAAATCAATGGTTTGGATGTGTTTATGGGTAACTAGGGCAATAGTTTTTCTCTTAATAAATTTATTATGAAGAAGCGTCAACAAATAAATGCGTCCAAAGGTTGTAATACCCGTACCTAAAAATATATTAGCCTCGTTACAAGGAAGGAATGCCGCGAAATTCTGTTTATCTTTTAAAGTGTGCCGCGCCTCAAAAACGTTTGGGATCCACTGCTTTAGTGGATCCCTGCCTCGCATTGGGCCCACACTCTTGCCCTCCTGCGTGCATTTTATGACGGATTAATCCCGCACGTGGAAGCAAAGAAGAGCAGTGAGGAGGCGAGAAGAAAGCAGTGGGTTGAGGAAAAATGGCCGAGAAATAGAAAGGTACGGGAGAGTTATAATGAAAATAAAATAATAACAATGTTCACTACATATTTGCGTAAATATACAGGAAAAATTATGTACACCTCTGCGGCGCAACTCAGAGACAAATATATAAGTTAAGCGCGGGAGAATCGGGACAGAATATATAAAATCAATTAGAACAACATTCACAAAGGTTAATTGTTAAAAGCAACTACATGATATAAATAGTTATTTCTTACTCTTAATCTTCTATATCTCTGATTCTTCGGAAATCCTTTTAGATTCGGAGAATTACGGCTTTTGTTAAGCGAAGTAAATGACCCTATTCACCCGACGAAAGGGGTGAATGGAATCAGACGAAGGGCGAAAAGGGTTAGCCAGAAAATTAGCCGACAATGAAAGCAAACAAGAAAAAATATGTTAATAACCCACTGAGCAATTATTTAAGAAGGTTAAATTGTGTCAAAATACATAATACGTTGCAATACATAAGAAAACTCACTTATTCATAGGCTAATGACAAGGGTTTAGGCTCATTTTCCACAAATAAATGTTTTCATGCCTTTTGCTCCAACGCAAGCTTCATGATACCATTCGCTGCTTTTTCCCTGACACTGTATCCAATGACTTCTTTTCGCAGATTTTTGGTCAGAATAGTGTAATTGGCAAAATTGGAACTTATCGTCTTCTTCAATAATTTGTTCCTCAAACGGCTTGTCCTCATATTGACGATGATCGCTCTCACTTTCTGTAATAATCTTCTTAACGCACCGATTTCTGACTGTTTTCACTTCTTAGCTTCTTCTTTGTCCACTGCCTTGCGTTTCAAATCAGCAATTAATTCTGGAGAAGTTAGAACACACGCTTTCTACTTTGGTCTTCCCATTTTGTCAGCTTTTGTAACTTTCGTGGGAGTCGGTAACAAGTCCTGAAAAGAAGTGGACGTACCGCCATCGTCAGAAGTAAGATCGGCTTCAGGATTTTTTTCGGGCTCTTAGTTGCTGTTGATGCCTGATATGATAATGAGGGTAAGAATTTGTGATCTTCAACAACATTTGAATTCAGGGGGAAGATTCCGGTCGAGGAAAATCCACTCTCGGTGATGGCTGGTGTTGCTGCTTTGGACCATGCCACTTTAAAAATTGCGCCAAAATTTAGTTTCGTTATCTTCCTTTCACCTACAGTGCGATGGACAAAATTGTTACTGGTTTCATTGTAATAATCCTTTTACTGTTTGAAGAACGACCTGTCCAACGGTTGTAGTCTATGAGTGCTGTGACTGGGAAGACGATCAAGGTGGATGGAGTATTGCTCACTAAATTGTTGAATCTGAAGACTTTTGTGAGAAGATTGGTCATCGAGGATCAGTGCTCCGTATATAAGAGATTAAAAATAAACGATTTTAACACTGGCGTATATATTGTGAGATGGAAAATACAGGTTAGAATAGTGGAAGACATGTGCTTAACGCAGAAGTGTTTGTTTTCCTCCGTTGCACGGTGTTTCTATTACAAAATCACAACTTCGGACTTCCAAAAATAAGAATTCAGCAAAAATGCAGGCGTAGCTTACCTTGTTCTTTCTGAGAAAGCTCAGGTTAGAGAATAATAATAAAAATAAAAGTTTGGCATACCTCATAGTTCCGAAGAGTTTAAAAAATATAATTGTTAAAACTGATTACCATGACAGGCATTAAAAATATCATAAATAAATCAATATATTTTCACAAAGAGGGCTATTGGAGAACATCAAAAATAGCCTCCAATTACTTTCACTTTACCAAAAGAATGAAATAATAAAAATAACGTATTATTTATAAAGAATACAAGATTTTTTGTTAATTTTTGTGAAATTATAATGTACATATTTTCCCCTAACAATTCGAATGCTGTATTTGCATAAAATGATTACGATAAAATGAGCGGATAATTGAGAGAAAGTAAGCCTGTTGTATTTGGAGTCTCTTTTGACAGATGTGGATGTCGTCTAGTTCGGTATATCAAATTATAATGCCAAAATGTTTGTAATTAAAACCTTAAAATGTTGTGTACTTTGTTATGAAAAATATTATATTACATGGACCTAAACATCGGTCGATAATTCTTTTACATGAATATTTTAAATATTTATCTGAAGACACTAAATGGAATACTCTCGCTGGCCGTTTTCCTATACTACAAACTCAAATTAGCTTAGAAACAGTTCTTGACGCAACAAACCAATTGCTAAGGAAACGTTTGCACAAAGCCATCAACCATGGGGTCAACTGAATATATGATAGGCAACCACTCATTTATATCTATATAATGAAATTGAATACATTATTATATATTATACATTTTTATATTATAATAACACTCAATTACGTTTCTAAGGATGTGTTTTTTGGCGTGTATATATTTGCAATGCCTACCTGTTTTTGTTGGCGTCTTGTTCTTCGTTTTTGGTGTTTCCTTCTCTGGGCTGTCCGTTCCTCCTTCGGAAGACTTCCCTGTGAAATGAAAAAATTATCCTTTTATTTTTTCAATCGAATTTATAGTTCATCAGTAGAAGACCAGGTAATATTGTCCCTATCCTCCCTTTACACCTAGCTTGTTTAAAGTCTTAACCATGTGGGATACCTAAACAAAATTTCTTTGGGTTTCTTATATTACAAAATATGTCATCTCACTTTACAGACACTCTCCGATTTACGTCGTTGATGCGTTCCAAGAAACGGCGACGTATATCTATACGATGTAAATTGAGAATGTTTTTTTCCAATAGACTTAGTTTATAATGGGTGGTTGCGTTACCGAGGTATATTTTCGGGATCTCTAACCTAAGCCTCACTCAACAAAATATTAGACGCTACAACGAAATAAGTATTTAATAAAACAGGAAATCAATATAAATAAAGATATTTATCGTGTATTTTCTGTTATTAGACACGTTAAAAATACAAGGATGGATGTTTGAACAACATTTTACTTCTTCTCTTGATACAGCTCATTATATCAGCGCAAAAGTCCACTCGATCCTCGGCTTCATTTGCCTACGGAAATGGACATCATCTTCTTTTACAAGATGTAGGCTTAAGACATCCTCTTCGTCGTCAGCTGCTTTAATTTTAGCGTTGGCTGCATTCTCTGCCTCGGAAATTGCGAACCCACTCCGGCCATATCATCCGTCAATCACAATTCATTGTAGCCTTTGGTGTCTCAATGTTTTCTATGGCATTCTTGATATTGTAGCCCTCCCCATCCAGAACTCCCGAACTGATGGCTTATCATCCCCGTCTCTCTCGGTGGTCAGCTGCCTCATTTTGCGGCGGAGATAATAGGCCTTCAATGTCGCTATTATCCTTGGTCCATAGGCTGCTAGAATGAGGACGTCTTTGGTGGCATAAAAACGACGCAAATATTGCTAGCCATGTTGTCAATGTCAATAGGATGGCCAAGGGCGTTGTCTTAAGCATGCAATGGCTATTGTGGATATTTTGTTCGTTACAATACTTCTCGGCGAAAGGGCAGAAGAAAGATCCGACCCAATCCTGGCACAATGACAGTCTCCCAGTCTTTCTGGTTAGATCGCCAAAGCATGGAGGATGGTCTTATGTGCACCCTTTCGTTGCCCTTGAATTCTCTGCTTGGTATACCAAGAGAAATTTCAATTTGACGTCCACTTCTGTTTTCTCCTCCCTCGAGATATATCTGTGGGATGGCATATTCTTCCAATACAAACCCTTCTCGTCAACATTAAAAACTTGTTTGGGTGAACAGTCACTTTCCTCGATGGAAAACTCTCGGCTGCAACGTTGTCTGAAATGGCGGTCTCTCCAGTCATGATAATAATGTGAAGGTTTGTACGAATCGTAAACCTCCGAAACCGACCACTGCTTGCCTTGAATTCAATCTCACCGGATGAACCCACACCGCCATCATTGTTTTAATACTTACAAGCGCAACGTGACCTTTACTTCAATCAGAAGCAAACTCACGGGCACATTTCGCTGACTCATGTCTTCCCTTATTTTGAAAAGCATCATATTTTCCTTTCATAATACGCAATGCACTTCCGGGGGTCACATTTTTAGCGCTTGCCTCCATTTTCTCATCGATATTTACAATTGTTCTCAGGGAAGATAAGCACAAGCCCAATGTGCACAGCACGCTCCCAACGCTCAGGACAATTCACAACATCTAACTTAACTTCCAAACTAACAGCCTTGAGGAACTTTTTGGTGTGTGTACTTGCAGAAGGACTGATTACAGAATGATTACTACTCACGGTTAAGGGTAAAGTAAAGATTTTTGCATAAAATGAGTAAGAATCTCACTCTATGCTGACTTCACGGGCGAGAGACTGAGGCAACGTTCCTTACGGCCGACGTGGCTGACGTTTCAAATCGCGCTGATGGGCCGATATTTTTGACGCTCGACTCAAAACGACATTATATCAGACAGGAACAACGTTAAAGGAATTTTCCCTATAATTTAACGATGTAATAGAGAAACAACGCAAATTGGAACGATGTAAATAGAAGAATGCCTGTGTATGCAGTGGGAGAGGGTCTTCATCTTGAAGATTCCCAACCATTATTAAAATTTTAAAGAACCGACGCCTAAAGAGACTTATAGGTATTGACGCTAGATTGAAAGAAAATATCGATACCTCCATCGTATGATATATCGGTAACCACTATCGAGACTTATCGATAATGGTCGTAGAAATATCGATATTGAATAATAACGAATGTTACAAAAACACTAATTTGATGCGAAATGGCTTCTTATTGCAAGGCAAATTTCATTGCGGGTCAAATTTTAATTTTTGCTATGTCAGCAAGACAGTCTCCGACGGAGTAAAGCGTTATTCATTGGAATAAATTTATGATTTATATTAATTAAAATCGAAAGTTATCGTTCCGGCTAACTCGGACATGATGGTAAATGTTTCATTTGATTATATTAAACATAAGGCACTCGTATAAGGATTAGAGATGTTAAATGTGGTATTATGATAAGCCACTGCATACAACTAGGGTTGCCACCTCAGATTTATTCTCAATCAGAAGATTATCAGAGAAGAAAAAAAACTGTTCACAGACATGCATTTCACAAACATTTTAATGGACTAAAAAATATATTCCAAATCCTGCCTATAGCACACTCATTGAGCCTAGAAGAAACGCCGTTGCTTCAAAAACAACAAAAGCGCGGAATTTTCTGCACGTAAATAGTATTAATATATTTATAATCACATATGTGTGAAAATTGAACATGATAAATAGCTACACCATACGTGTCATGCATTATGTGGATTGGTTCTAATGCATTATTAGTGGACGGCTATTTTCGAGTACCTTTTGTGGACAAGGGGAATGTGGACGTAAAGCTCAACGTATTATATTATAATGTCGGTTGACGCTATATCAATATCTATTTGAGATTACATCGACATTTTGTGAAAATCGTTATTGCACGGGCAGACAGACGGCACGGCGAAAACCATTTTTTTGGACTCAGGGACACGAAACGCATACGTGCTTCCATTCAAATTTCGGAGTCAATTTTTTCGCCATTATAATCCTTTCTCTATATAATATGTTAACGAGAAAGTAAAAACATCAGAAAAATTAATTTCACTGAGATACAGGAATGGAATACATATAATTGTTTTAGTTTTCAAGAATGTTTTTGTTGCTTCTTGAAAATTTCAGATTCCTGCTGCAATATAAATTTTGTAAAATCAGGGCAAATTGTCTCAAAATTCATTATAATGAGAATCTCCACTTTCCCTATATTTAAGTCTTATCGATTTCTCTCATCTTTTAAAGTTTTGCCATCACCGAAAATAATTTCTCGATATAGCCATTCGTTATCGACAGTCAAAATGTCTTGTTTCCAATCGAGGCAGGAACATTCCCGTACGCCCGGATGCGGACCCTAGCAGTAGTCGCTCGACCCGGTTGGGAGGTAACGGTAAAGCTAGACAAATGCAACAGTGGAATTATTTAGTATCAGTCTCACAGCATCTCTTTGGCCATGCAACCAACATTCGAATCACTCTGCCAATCCGATCCGGTGCCGAGGTGCATCCCGACAGACAGCGAAGTAATTTAATTGAGTCTGCTAATTAAAAACGCTAAGCAAGCTCAGTGCTTCAGTCCAAGGGAACTGCACGAGACATTCTGCTTATTGAATCTGATCTCCGCCTGGCCAAAGCCTCTCATCGAGGCCGAAGCATACTTGCTAGCCCGAATGCGGACGAGCCACAATCCCGCACCGTCATGGCAGCATCTCCCATAGTCTTTTTACCTGCCCATTCCGCACCCGACGAGTCGGTGTATTCACTTTTCAGCGAAGGAGCCAACCTCCCTCGTCCCGGGAAAATCCAATGATCTTTCATAGATCAAAGGAAACACATAAGTTAACTGGCTTACTCTCATTTCACGTGAACTCCGGAGTGATTTCTGAGCGCAGGCCAATATGTGCTTTTCGCGCGTCGGACACCCTCATGACCATGTATTAGCGCTATCATTGCTTTTGATTACTGATGTGTACAAACGTGACAAGGAAAGACTCACATGGTTTTGGAACAAGGAAATGTTCCGTGAAAGGCGGAGATACGCAAAGGAAACAACCTCTTTTTGCGTGGCGCCTTTGAAGCTCGCGTGGGTTATTCTTGAGAGACAACTCACCGAGACCATTCCGCTAGATCCTAAGAGATGAATCAATTTCGCAAAAGCTGAGGCAGCGCTTAGGGGAGCTATGGTTGGAGCTCAGGGTATACCTCAAGATATGAATCTTATCGTATATATTGGCAATGTACCTTTTATTTACGGCTTAGACAAAGGCAAGGGTGTTTTGCTTTCTGATTGTGTCTTGAAGAGTTTAAACACTAAACAAATAAAGTACGTGGCACAAGTTATGACATGGACGTACGTCGTGTCAGACCAGAATCTCGCCGATCGCCCGTCTCGGGTGGTACTACCTTATTTGCCAGACCGGCTCGAGATTGGGCAAATATGAATGGTACCAGAAGCGAAGCAGGAAGTTGGGTTTTGGTTCTGGCGGGACGTGCGTCAAGACCATCGAGCAGCTCCTGGAATAGAATTTAGGGCCTTGGAATCGGATGTGAATATAGCAATCGCCCTTATCCTGGACATAAAGACGGACAGACGGAAACTCTTCTTTATAGTATATATTTTATATGGTGGACCTGGTAGAAATTCTCCATATTTCAAGAAAATTTAAACAACCTAAAATTCAGAATAATGTTATTATCACAAATGATTTCACTATATTTATTTATGGAAACGTTTAGTTATGAAGGTTATGGTACTAAAATATTGTGGAATTTACTACGTTTAATATTATTTTATCGAAATTTGAATAATATTTGAAATAAATAATGGTGATATTTTCTTAAATTTAACTTATGATATATTTACCAAGAAGTTAAGCCGAATTAGATTATATTATGATAAAAGGTTTTTAATGATCCAAATGGTAAGTTGTTCAACTATTTCTGCTGAAGCAACACCACCTAACTTGCTTCAATTTCATTCCATATTTGTTGAAAACAATGTCTTCTCTAATTTGTGATGTGGAGCAGGAAAATATTAATACATTATAGTCGGCGATAAACTAGTTGGCCTCTTAAATGTTTACACACAGAAAGTAGAAGGGAAACTACTTTGTCGAATTTACACTTACAAGACACCCGTTATCTATTTATGAACGAAACTGTAAATAAAACTTTAAAATTCCGCCAAACAAAATACGTTCTTTAATAAAACTATTCACTTGAAATAAACTTACGCAATTAGTTTTTGAAAAGTCTTTTAAAATAATTATCAAAACGATGATATATTCTTTTAGTCAAAAAATCAGGTTATTTTGCCGTTTTTTCTCATGTAATTTTGAAGTAATGGCCAATTCTATTAAAGCGAAAATTTTAACGAACATTCGTCATACATTGTACTCGACAATAACAATAACCGAAAAACAAGACTCAGAAAGAACCGGCGCACAATACTCATAGCTGACAATCCAAAGGCTACTGATTGAGAAAACTAAGCGACGCTGTTAAGGCACAGAATGGCAAAGTTGCAAGACTCCGATAGGCCCAAGCGTAAAAATTACTCTGCCAATGTACCCACGCTCAACTTTCTCAGGGGCCAACTTGTTTCTCGTCGAGTATAGAGGGCTCTCCCTCACCCCTTACTCGCTACCGCTCACCAACCCCCGGCCTCCGCTCGCCTCGCTCGCTCTAGCGTTCAATGCGGTCTACGTACAACTGCGCTATCTACAATTCGTCCGTGGCCGCGTAAAGAATTACCGAAAAAGTCGGTGGGCAACACGGTCAACTTTTTTATGTAATAGAGAGGTATTTTTCGATAAAAAATAAGGCATTTTCATGTTTACAGAAATAAGCGACTCGGAGCGGGGCATAGTGGAAGTGATTAAGCATCTCTGATTGAACAATGTGATGAAAATCAGCGTAATAATGCAATCTCAGTAGATTGATCTAAACTAGAAGCCAAAAGGATGGCATATTCAAAAAAGAAAAGGACAAACTTTTTTACTGAAATAAGAGGTAAAAGTCTTCGAAAAAGAGGATATCTAATCACCCTATGTGTAAGTAATACAAAATGTTAAATTCGATTGGAAATGAAAGACTTTTTATTTTTATTTGTTTTGAGGGATTTGTCGTATTTGGAGTATTCTTAATGACTGGTAAATTTTGTAGGAAGCAGATTTAGAATCAATTTTGCTTATGGAAGACTACAACTTACTTCTCGGCGGTGACATCGCAACAGCTCCTTTTGTGAACAATTGATAATTAAATAATTCTCAATAATATTTTTCTTACTCCGTTCACGAAACACACAAAACAAAACTAATTATAAGACAACAAAAATCAAGTTGCTCTTAGTGTAAATGTATAGACATGTCCTGACCTGAAAGATTTCATAAATTTAAGTTGACCGATTTAACTAAAGAAAATGGAGGAAGATGCTATGGTAACCAAAGGCCAAACAATGTTGCCCTATGAGACCGTGGGTATTACAGCAAACACGTTAAATACGCTCGCCTCGCTATATAAAACTGTTTAATTCATAACATTCGATACCACACAGGAAGTATCGATACCAAGTATCGGCACATTGGTACATATACAAAAATATCGGAATATATTATCGATAATTCCGAAGTAACGGGATATCGTTTGCACCCCTACTTGTAGTACGATGTTATAATTTTGACAGGATAAATGCTTTCTTATCTGTTTTCTTTACTTTTTATTGTAAATGAATATAGGTTGATATACCAATACGAGTAAAACATTTTTCATTATCTTTCAAATTCTTTGCAATTATTAACTGCTAAATTTGAGCCTCTTTATGTTGATTCTCTGTATTTAAAAAATCTGATGGGGCCACCACATGACTTTCCCCATACCTGTAATATTTCTAAAATTATTTTTTGGTAAAAATCGGTCAATCGAAAGTGGGTGTTTACTCTTCACTTATCCGTTTTTTGGAAATATTGCTTTAATATTTGATGAATGTAAAAAAGTATCAAAATAAAAGTTGTAGGAGATTTAATTTTCTATAATGTTTATTCGAAAAATTTTCCCATATAATGCATTGTTGAGGAGATATTTGAAAAACTAAATTTTTTTAGCTGCCACGACCACACCACCTACCGCCAACTATTGTAAACACTTTAAGCTCCTTTTTATTATCTTAATTGTTGGAGCTTCGAGGGTATATCCAATATCAGAAGGCTACGGTTTGAGTTTATTTTATTTCTTTGTAAAGTCTTAAATTTTTCTCGCATGTTCCTTAAAATATTTATTATCATTTAACCTATTTGGAATTTTCAGAAATATTACAGGGATCGAGAAAGTCATGTGGTGGCCACATCAGATTTTTTCTCATAAATACGTTTTCGTAGCTGCGCAACCCCTCCTGTAATGACCCTTGGTACACTTTTTGTTTGTAGCCTGCCTAATGTAATAACTCTATATACCGCAACCTGTCTTAAGTAAGTTCAGATATTTCTTTTAAATGTATTTTATACATGGGAAATCGTTACTTCGTGGTCCATTGGTTTCATATTCCGCATGATTTGAGTTACATTTAAAACCAAAACTATTGCAAAACTGATCAAAATTGTCTTACCCTCTACCTAAAGTTAAAAAGATATTTTCAGAAAATAATATGATTGAGGCATATCAATTAAAATTTATCTATTCCGGTTGAATAATCAGTGATTTTTAACCCAAAACTCACAGAAACGAACACATTTAACTAAACATTTCAGGACCTAAGACGGACAGGCGTGCGGTCGAGATGCTGGAATGGTTAGAGAATTGGCCTCCTACGCAGCGGTCGCAGGTCTGTATCCGGCTGAGGTCGGATTTTTCAACATGGGATCGTCCCGTCTCCTATAAGACCGAGCTCCGTCCTACGGAAGGGACGTTAAAAAGTTGGTGCTCTTCGTTGCGAGTAGACTAACGCCGGCACTGGGTTTCCATCCTCCCTTGTGAGTGCGTCTGATGTGTATGAAGTTATGGCTATAATAATCCAAGAGGTTGATTAGCCAGATACAAACACAAAACACACAAACGGACGGGCGTAACTTCTTTTGTCGATGATCAGGGAAGAGTCGGTCGTATCACACACACGAACCCTTAGGCTATCACACACGCACGCACCTCTGGACTGCTGGAATCTCTTGGCCCTGTCCTGCTCGTTGGCAACCACCCTCATCTGCTCGTGGTCGTGGAGGGCAAGCGTCGGAAAGACGGCTGCAACAGGAAACAGACAGAGAGAGAGTGAAATGTCAGATTTAAAGGAATGAAAATGAAGCGATAGACGACATAAGACAATCATTTTTTCTAACTTGAGTGGAGAAACGAAAGGAAAACGACTGCAGGTGGTGTGACATTAGAGTGGGCGAAGATTACACCCGCGCGCCTCCAATAGGAATAAACAATTTTTATTACCAACTGGTTTATAAATCTACATGAATTCTAATTTTTTGTTAATTAATACGCTATAAAAGTTGTTCTTTATTGTGATATTTTCATGTATAATTTATTTATTAGTGCTTAAATTTAAAGATTTAGATTAAAATTTAATTTCATATGGAATAGTATCTTCATATTCTATTATTTCTCCTTGCTCTAATGTGAATTTTTTTACAAATTACGTTAATGCTTTACTGAAAAAGGTACGCCTCCGAAATACATCGGTAAATACAAAATACTTTTAATTCTTTGAGACAAGCAAAAAAAATCTTTTTTTAATGCAATGGTAGCTAAATAATTAATGCACGCCTTAGTTGCAAAGTAATTCTCCCGAATATTTCGTAAAAGTTACGCCACACATCCCTGATCTCTTAGCTATGCGGAAGTTGAGGTAGAAATTAAACCTAAGAGAGAGCAGCTAGAATAGCATTTCAAATTAATAAAAAGTACGAATTGTAAACAGCACAAGTCTGGGCGCCAAGTTCAAAATACTCGAATGACGAAATAAAACATTTCTATCATGATATGGGGGAACTGCATGACAAAGAAAGCTGTCATGTTAAAGTGCTAATGAATTATTTCAATTCAAAAGAAGAACAAAAGAACGACGAAAACGCATTTGCAAAATGGAGTTATGGAAAAAATGAGCGCGAACACACACTAGCTGAATGTACTAGCTTCAACAAAATGAACATTTTTTTTAAGAGGAACCCAAAAAGCATATGAACTTGGAAATGACAGAATTGTATAAAAAATGACATTGACATTGATCAATAAAAGATATGACGACCAAGTTAGAACGGGTCTAGGAAAATTCACCACCAGCAATTCATCGTCATGAAAAATTCTCCGCCAGCAATTCATCGTCATGGAAAATTCTCCGCCAACAATTCATCGCCAAGGGAAATTCACCGCCACGGAAAATTCATCGCCATGGGAGATTTATCGCCTTGTATGGATCATGCTGTTAACAAAGGCTGTATTAAAAATGCGTGTGCGGACTCGACACCGCCAGAAGAACATTAGGGCAAATAATCCAACTATAGCGGTTTTAATAAATACGATAATGTTTCATTTTTTACAAATTGTAAATTTAAAGCCTAATTAATCTTTAAGTTATGAAATTCAGCCAAAACTATAAACTATTTCAAGCAAACGTTGTTCGTGTACAAAAATACTAAAACGTGTATTTCCGTTGAAATCTCGAAGTAGATTTTTTCATGAAAGAATAGGTACATTCTCTATACTCCGTCTGGAGAAAGTAAAAAGAATTAAAAAAAATGGTATTCGCAATTCTCGATTTGTAAGTGAACAAATGGGAGTGCTCAAAATTTTATTCGGGAAATGTTAAAAAAATGTATTTGTTGATACTTAAATACAAGAAGATCTAGACAGAATTTATAATGATCGATCCTCTAATATTTTTCAAATAAGGGTCATGGAAAGCAAAATATAGATTTCCTAATGTTGTTTATTTACAATGGAGTCTACAAAAATAACGTCAATATATTCCATTTCCTTTCCTCTCTATCCCCTACACAACTTTTTTCCCTTTTTTTTCTCTTCATACTCTTAATTGTTGTTAAATTCCTAGATAGTAGATATCAATATTGACTATATTTGATTCCTAGTTGATTGATATCAATATTACCTATGTTTCATTATAATTTCTTACACGCCTCCCCCCCCCTGTCCTCCTTCCTCTACACACTTCTCCATTTCTTCATTACATCCTCCTCCCGTTCCCCCTCCCTTACTCTTGGTTAACTTTTTCTGCATATCATTATTTTAAAAATTCTCATTCGGTTACTTACTTCCATTGCGTCCCTGGTCAAAAAATGAAACATTATCGTATATATTGAAACCGCTATAGTTGAATTATTTGACCTTATATTCTTCTGTCGGCATCGAGTCCACACACGCATTTTTAATACAGCCTTTGTTAACAACATGATCCATACAAGGCGATAAATTTCCCATGGAGATGAATTTTCCGTGGTGGTGAATTTTCCGTGGCGATGAATTGCTGGCGGTGAATTTTCCGCAGCGTTGAATCGCTGACGATGAATTGATGGCGATGAATTGCTGGCGGTGAACTTTCCGGTATCAATCCTAGACTGATACAACGAATGATTAAATTCTAAATTGGGAAGACAGAAGTTGGTAACAAATTTAAAATATAGAATCTCACAAAAGTATAAAAATAACGGAAACAGTATTTCCAGTTTGTACAACAAAATTGGAACGTTAAGAAACCAAATAAAATATTACAGAGTTAATGAAATAAACCGCTAAGCAATAAGAGGATCCATCAAAATGAAGTCAGATAAAAAAGTTTACTAATAGAATAAGAAATGCTGATAAAGAAAACAAGGTAAATGAAAATGATTAAAGACCCCAAAGGAAACTAAACAAAGAAGACGTAAATAAATATAACCATGAGAAGCAGAAGTCTTTAAGATGAAGCAGCGCCAAACGATCGCTAAAAGAAAGCTGAAAGCATTGATGCTGGAAGACGAATCTATTGCCTACCATTATCATCGGTTTCCTGCCATTTGATTGTTTTTTCATCCATCCAACACAATTTGCCCCATTCAGGATTAATCTCTTTACCTTCTCATACCAATCCCATTCCTTTAATATATCTAATACTCCTATTATCTTCCTATCTCTTTGCCTCTTCCTTCAACAGTCAGCAAAGTATATAAAATTGATCCATTTATTCCTTCTTTCTCTTAGTACCGTAATTATGTTCCTATCTTCCACTTCTCTCTCCAGAACTTCATTTATTTTCCTATCTGTCCAAGTAACTTTCTCTAGTCTACGCCATACTCACATCTCAAACGCTTATAAATTGAAAACGGTTTGATGTAGCCTTTTTGTTTTTTTTAGTTCGATATAGCATTAAAAACTAAAATAAACCCTTGCATACAGAAACATTCACAGTGTATGTCTTTGCTCTGCATCTATCATTAATAATACTCAAATGTATTGTCAGTTGAAATTTGAAAACAGATTTTATATAAAATCTTGTTAGAATTGTTTTTTCCCACCTTTTTCTTAATTTTGGCGGACGTATCTTTAATAAATTTTGATTGCAAACAAAAAATGTCAAAAAATACACATTAAAGAAGTGAACCTCTGTTAAAATTTTTTCAGTTTCCGCAGAAAAATGCATTCTAGATATTTTTAAAAATCAGTAAATTAAACTTTTATATTTGACTTTTAAAAAATTATATATATATATATATATACATATATATAAGCAAAAAGTTAATAAATAATGGGATATTTATTTATTTTTGTTATCGTTGTGGTATTTATCGTTACCAAGGAATTGTTTAAACTTCAAAATAGTGTCGGAATATCGTGAATATGAAGACAGATGCGACGCAAATTGATAATTCCAGTCAATCAATCGCAGTTAGACGAAACCTGGAACAATGCAAATCACCTCGATAACGAAAGATTTAATCATGAGGTAATCCTCGCCTATAAGTAAACAGGTTTTCATTTTTGAGATTCTGACCATTAGAGATTCTGTCAATTCAAAATTCCGTCCACTCGAGATTCTGTTCGTTCGAGATTGTGGGTTTCGCGATTGTGTCCGCACACCGCTCGAGCGGAGTGCCACACGTGTTGCGTCTGCTCTGAGGAGAATGGTCGCCGATTAAGGGTTAGATGATGTGTGGAGCGTGCTCCAGAGGGCAGATAAAGGATGCACATCCGTCATTTTCAGGTCGCAATTCTCAAGAGCCACACTAGACAGAATTTATACCACATCACTTTGCGTCGATTTGATTTGCGTCTGTGTTAAAAGTAAAGAGGCGGAATATCGCAGCCCTAGAACGTATCTCATGTATTAACTTTACCTCATGTTACTATTTTATGGGTAATAATATTCCAGTTCATGTCGTTTCAGTTTTGTGGCATGTTTTAGCACATGTAGTTAAAAGAAAAAAATTATCCAAACGGAAATTATGATGCCTACTTTCGATTTAATCATTGGTTTAATTCATATATTGGCTTTAATAGCTTTAAAATAACCTCGGATGTGTTGCTCTTTATGTTCCCAAACTTCATAATTTAGCGTTATAAAATATCACAATTACATTCGAATGGAATATTAAATTGATCACACATATTTGTGCGGCAAAAATAACGCGTGTACTATCTATTAGACCAGTGTTTCCCAAACTATCTGAAGTCACGGAACCCTTAGACTCTTTTTCTTATTTAATGGAACCTCGTGAAGCTTCTGCGGAACCCAAGGGTTCCGCGGAACAAAGTTTGGGAACATATGGTGGTGATTTCCGGGAATCTGCCGTGTTGATCCATTTCCTGGACCTGAAGAAGTCGACTGGAACGTCGGCGAAATATTGTCCAGGAAATGGATCAACACGGCAGATTCCCGGAAATCACCACCATATCAACAGCACGCCGTGGAAGCCTTCGTACTAATTTACAGTTTGGGAACCCCTGTATTAGACTATACCGAATCCGATTCCAACAATATTTTTTACTATGGCAACACTTGTGATGAGTAATAAAAACCGCAAAACGCCAGTATTTACGTAAAATTCCAAGAAATACGATCTATAAGCAAAATTATATGATAAAAATTATAATCTTCCTTCTTTTCCTCAGAGAATAGTACAAATTGCGCTACGATATTACAATTCTAAGATATTTTAATGTGAAAGAGAAAATTACCCTGCACGATGGATTAGAGATTTCCAACGTAATGTAAAATAAAGAGACTTGTTGTAATTCCACATAAATTTATTTTAAACGACCTAGGTTTCGTTGCAATGCCCGTTGCATTGCAACGAAACCTAGGTCGTTTGAAATAAATTTATGTGGAATTACAACAAGTCTCATTATTTTACATTCTGAAGAAATTCCACCAAGTGACACCTGAAACCATTAACTAGTTCCAATGTTAATGAAATGGGAAGGCAAACCGGAATCCTGAAAATTTATAAGAAAACGTGATTCCACCTCTTCTTTTAGACGTTAGTGTACATCTGCAGGCCGCTATTTCAATCTCTAGAGTCCGTGATGCTGGCCCCTTCGTTTTTAGATCACATTGCGGTTGGGGTCATATTATCCAGCTCAGAAAGGCCAGCAGGGAACAAGCCGTGCTAAAGATTCGATAACCGACTCCTAGAGATCAAACTGCGTGGGAGGAAAACGATATAGGAGGAGCCATGGTCGTGCTCCCATTGGAGCAGCAGACATCGATAGGGTTAGGTAACGTCAACTTTTCTCAACCCTTCACAGAATGAGCTTTGGGGCGGGGTTCCTCGAAAGGCTAAAGACTATGTAGAACGGAGCTATGTTATCAGTGTGGCGTCATCCTGACAGCGCCTATAAACTATCCGTCAAGTTTAATCACTCTCCGGCCATTTATACACTATCAACATATAGCCCTTTCCCAACCTCATAAGAAGAAAATTTACCGGAATATCGTTGCCGTAGTATGAGGGAAGAGGCTGGCGGTTTCCGCCTATGCGAATAACGTGTGCATCTTCGTGGAAAAGGGAGATTTTCCAAGGATTGCATCGTCTTCCGTTGTGTACTCATCGTGTTCTTACAAGTTGTTAAAAGCGAAAAAACCAAGAGCCTGTGATGTGGCAGCTGAAAAGACAAGAGGGACTCACCTTTAGATTTTGAGTGAGGAAATGATGGCTCCAACTTCCTCGGTGTCTGACTGGGATACAAAGATAGAATAACGGCTTTGAAGGTCCTGTTAAAGAGGGTGAAGAAGGGTACTGAGATGCGAGGGTAGGGTCAGTGCCTCTGAGGCCAGGGTTCTGGTCGCCAACCAGTTTATGGCTCCACGCAAATGGCGTAGAACTCGTTTACAAAAAACGAACAGATATTGTATGGGCCGGGGAAGACACTGGGTGAGGAGTGCAGTGAAGTTGCGTTGGCTGATCAGCGTCGCCGTCAGAATTGAAGCACTCAGAAATTTCTATGTACAGAGTATGTATGGCCCTCCCAATTCCTTGTTGAGACTAGTAGTGGCGATAGGAATCCAGAGAGAGAGGGCCGGGAATGTCCGCGGAAGGGGGAGTAGGGATTTTTACCCGTGGTAGCCATCCATCTGGAAACGGAGAAGAGTTCTCTGTGATTCGCACTAATAAGGATCTACAGGAGACTAGTACGGATGGTCCAAGGGGCAGTTTATTAAGGAAGAGTAGCTAAGGCACAATCTCAAGCTCAAGATCACGGCAAGCTAGAGTTCAAGTCAAGCTGAACCGCACGTATACACGCCTGGCCTGCGATTTTTCTCGGTGGGGCGAAGATAATATTTCGCCTCATGACACTCAAGAGCACACCCGAATTTTTCGAGTTCCTCACCTAGTAGTGAGAGAAAAACCATTGTGCCAACCGCAGGTGTAGTGAACTGTGCAGAAGGGCAGTAAACGATCCGTCCCTTGCGAATATCAGCATTTTGCATTCGTATATCCTCATTATAATTGCAATCACGTCGAGGCACACCGTTGTTCAACGTGAATGATGATATCAGACAAAATAATTTCTTTCATTTCTTCTCCGGTGATCTGTTCGACTGAAAAAATTACCGGAAGGAATGTAAACAACCATATTCACACAATGCGTTTGTAACATCTTCCCATGTTTGAAACAGTGCTGTTTTATCCAAGGGGCAAAAGGGCCAGTTGCCCAAGGCCCATGGATGATAGGGGTCCCATGGAGCTGCTGTCCAACTTCTAACATTAAGGGGCCACATTTATTCTTAATTGTTCGCCAGAGATAGGCACTCAAAAGAGGTCGCAACCAATGAACCGAAACATTTTAGTGCGTGTGAATGAGTGCATTGGGAAAAAAGGAGCTGCGGGTGAAAAAGTCCCTCTGTACTGGGAGGGGTGAGAAAGCCCTAGTCGAGAAAACCAAAGAGAGCCTAAAACATAGGTTCTTAACCTGTGGTCGCACCCACCCTAGGGGAGCGCATGAGGATTCCAGAGAAGAGGAGATAAATACCTAGTAACTAAGACATTAATAGTATTTGTGATTTGGAAATGAAGGAACATTACTTTACATAACATCAGTGTTGGAAATCGTTATGCGTAACGAAAAGTAATAATGGTTTGATTGTATTGTATGAATTATCAGAAAAACTTATTTGAATTTCAACACTTACAAGTGTTTTACCATTTGTTTATAGAAACAGCATAAATAAGCTCTTTAAACTTTACGATGTTTTTCATAGAGGTAAAAATTAAAAAAAAAATACTTTAAATTCATCTCTGTTTTGTTTAATGAATGTATGATACACAAAAATTCATTCTGATAGGGAGAAATACTTGCCACAACAATGACAGCAACAGAATATATCCCGGAATTATAGTTTTGGAGGAAAAATTAAAAAAGGTTCTCATGTTACTCGAAAATCCCGTAAGCGAAGGGTGTTATTTTTAATGTGACTACTGATTGACCAATATCTTTTAAATTTTAGTTTTGGAAAGATTTTTTGTTATCAATGCTCATAACAAGTGTCATGATGATCCGCTCGATAGTTTCGGAGATGAAACGGACGGATATAGGGCGGAGGGACAGAAGGACATTAGACATGATCTGGCAGAAGATTGTTACATTCGAATAAAGTCCCGGGTTAGACTCCAGAGGAAACTTTCATTTTCCAAATGATAAATTGGATTTTTGGCCTGCAGGCTTTTACTCTTTTGTTAAGAAAAATTACGTAAATTGACTTACAAACTTAGAAGAGGGAGGGAGAGAGGGGTGATGGAGAAACGTGGAGGGAGAAGAATTGAGAATAACAGAGGGAGAGAAAATTAAACGGCACTTGAGTATTTACAAAAGGAAATTAAAACGAAAAGAAAAATAGAGATGAATACGTTTAACTTAATTCCCCGTCATTTTTGACGGGTACTAACGCTAGTGAATGTGACACTGAAAAGATGCTACAGGTTGTTCTTCCAACTCAATGCTCGTAATAACTTTATTCTTTTCTCCCAAACCCTTAAATGAAATTTCTATTAACATGGCCGTGGGTCTGCAAGTGATGCGGAGCAACCGTATCAGACCCCATTCTTTGAGACACATTTTGAAATGTTTCTAGCCACCAAGAAATTCGTAACCCTTTCGGTTAGCACGAGTAGTGCAAATGTAATCCGGAATTTCTCCATCGGTCATTCACCCAACATCTCCCTCGTTCCTACCACTTGTAACTTGCTATGCGACTGCAGGTCTTCAGACGACTGCCAAAGACAAATGGCGACACCGACCACTGCCGATAATCCTCGAGAGTTTCGGGTCTTTCACTTTCTCCAATTCCTTTTGTCCTTTGTAAGATAATATCTACTGTCTTCATCGACCAGGCGAAGGATGGAGAACTCATGGAGCGGGAGAAAAGAATCTTCCTTTTGCAGTTGTGTAAGAAAGAGCTATTCGATCCCGTGGTAACAATTTTAGTGAAAAAATATGTGTAAGGTAATGAAGTGTAGATCGAAAATCCCGCAAACGGGGTAGTGTGTCAATTCTTAAGTAATATTTTTTAAGAAAAGGTATAATTGACGCATTTTAGTGGAGGATTTCATTTCGTTAGATTATGCGATTTCTGCATAATAATTGCATTTGCCTTCAATCGGATAACCCTGTAATTTCTGAATAATCGATCAATCATCTCAAAATTTATGCAACACCCATTAACCTTCGGTCAACGAACTTCTGAAAAACGAATAGATAAAAAAATTGGTTCCGTGAATTTCCTTAATGAGAGGTTTTACTGTATTCCTATTTGAAATATATTTCTACATTGTGTTATTTTATTTCTGTCGGTATTGAGGAAAGTGGACACTAACGTAAATTTCATACTCTGGTATCACAAAAAAGGAGAATTAAATTGCATAATGACCGACTATTTGCAAAGGTTAGATGTTTGATTTCAGCCACTATGGCAACAACGGAAATGATCATCTGAACGAAGCAAAGAAGAATCATAGGAATGTAAATGATAAATGGAAGGGAACATTGTAAAAGTATATTACTGTTCTCTTTTCTTTCTCTCTAACAATAACCCCTCTCTTAAATTTTTACTTGAATTTTAATTCGGATGTCAATTAAAAGTTTAATAAAATATTTTTTGAGTCTTGCTTCCCCGGTTTTGCGCCCATAAAAGTTTTGCGCTGGGTGGCTAGCACCCTTCGCACCCGCCCTAAGCCGTCACTGTGTCCAGGTATGAATGACTAGCCACGGTAGCTTCTGAAAAAAGGAATGGTCCAATGATGCGATCTTTCATCATGTCACATCACACATTCACTTCTGGCATGTCCCTCTGATGTTTGATTATTTGATGGGGTGGCTCGCTAACACAGATTCTGCAGTTATGCCTATTCACGATACCATTAAAATGGAATGTTGCCACATCCAAAAAGCATACAGAGTTCAGGAAACGCTCATCACACTCAATTTTATGAAGCATTTGTTCGCAAAATCTCTTCCTGGTCTGATGTGCACCAGCAGCTGCAATTTGTACGCACGTAATCGTAAGCGTTTGTGCACAACATCGTGAATGGTAGAGCGGGTTATATGCAGCAGCTGCCTGCTTTCTGTGCGAATCGACTTGCGTGGACTATGGAGAAACACTTGTCTAATGTGTTCCTCATCTTCGTTGGATATTCTCGGACGTCCCGGCGACTTGTCATTAAGAACACTTCGTTTCTCTCAAACGTCTATCCCACTTCTTAATGGAGTTGTAGATTGGTGCTGAACCTCCTTGCACTAACCAAAACTTACGCTGAACACGTGTAACAGATTTTAACTCCGTAAGCCACAAAACGCAGTCCACCTTCTGCTAAAGCGTCGCCATGACTAGGTGCAGTGATTCACGGAAATGATGCATGCGCTGCAGCTAAACCATTGATACCAATATAAAAAACTTGGAGCTGTATGCTACTGATCGGTCAGATGCTTTTCTCTGTGCAACATTTATTTTTCTGCATGTGAATTTTTCACACCTTTCTCGGACAACCTGTATATTACGAGAAATGGATATGTGTGAAGAAGAGTGCTTCCTGCCGGGTGTGAAATCAACCCCGCAGTCGCTCCTGCCTAGACGATAGTGACCCCCCTCAGTAGCACCTGACAGCTAGTCTGCTACACCGGTCTCGTTGGAGGATTCACCATAATGCGCACTAGGAGCCCATATTGCCATTTTCCTATAACAATGCTGAAGTTCAACGTTCTTTACATGTTGTTTTCATCAGTGTTTACTAGTGATTAAAATTATTCCACAAAATGGCGTTGTGAAATATGCTTCGGTGTGTTGAGAGTGTACCGCGAAACGAAAACGGTTGAGAAGCACTGAACTAGATATCCCTATTGCCCATTCGAAAAAATATTTGCCGGAAATTTTTGTTATAGGTTCAATAGCTACCTTTATAGGAACTAGTAAGAATGTTTGCTTATTTCAGCGGACATGCTTTTATGCTTTTGTGTTATTTTAATTTAATATCTCCGTGTCATTTAGCTAACTAATTTTCAATAATTAATAAATAGCTGGAATTCGAATTTAACAGAGCTCATATTGAAACAATATTTCCAGAAAATAGCGCGTTATATTGGGAGCAATATTTAACGGAATAAAACGGAAACCTTTTATTAGTCATTTTTTCCAATGCCGTCTTTAAAACTTTTTCATTCTAGAAAATTTGAAATTTTCTTTTCTTTTAAATCGAATCCTAAAACCTATTTCAGCAATTTGTAGTAAAATAAATCCTTTTCTTTGTAGAGTTCCCGGGTTTCCAGCCAGGTGAATATGTTGTCAACCGACGTTTCGGTACCTTCCTCAAGTCTCCTGAGTGAGCCTCCTGAAGATGGCACTTGAGGAAGGTGCCGAAACGTCGGTTGACAACATATTCACCTGGCTGGAAACCCGGGAACTCTTCACATCATCGATTCGCCAGGAAAGCATCAGATCTTTCTATACCTTTTTTTTGTACTTCACATTTGTGATGAACTTAGAATGGCGTTTACATTATTTGAAATTTCTTCGAAAAATAGTTCTTACAATGTGATTACAAAGCAAATATTTTATTATTCTAGATTTGGTAAGTTTTACAATTAAACCGAATACATTTCTTTATATTTTTCTGGTTCGTCATTTCCTTTATAATTTTTTGTAGAAGAGAATTTCAAAAGAAATCGAACCCCGTCATCATTCCGAAGCATTTGAGTGGACCGCGGAAGCGGAATAAGAAACGGAGATTTGAGGAATTAATTAGAAAATAACCCAAGCTTAGTTGATATCTAATATCTTTTAGAAAACGTGATACAGTAGTATCTGTTGATGTTCCTCTAACTCAGGCAGTTCTACAAAGTGATTTTGCCAATGAGTACACAACCCGATCAGCTGATAAGCATCCCTCATCTATAGTTGTAAGGGAAGTTGGACTAAATGAAGATGAAATGAACATGGAGATTTAGCAGTCAGGTTTCATGTCCAAAATAGGTATGTGGATCAGATTATCTACTGCGGAAATGCGGAATTTTGTGCCAAAAAGGAGAGCATCAGTTCAAAAGACATTTGAAACACTACGAAAAGAAATTTTTCGCATCTGTCAAGGATGGCCGTGGTTGCACTTTGGATATGTGTATTCGTAAATGTGCCAATAGAGAAAATATTGAGCGGAAGTGGTTGTGTTACTCAACAATCACCGGATAGTTGTACTGTTTTGATTGCAAATTATTTGGTTCGGCTAGTAATGCATTTGCAAATGCAGGATTTAATGACTGGAAACATGCCAGTGAAAGAATTTCAGCACACGAGCAATCTACAAATCACATTTTTGCATTGATAGATGCCGCAAAATATCTTAAGAATGAAGACCGACTTGACCATGTTATTCAAATTCAAATTAATGAGCTTACCAATTATAGGCAAAATGTAATGAAGCGATTGATTAGTGTGATAACATTTCTTGCAGAGGTAATTATCAAACGATAGGTTCTGCGCACAATGGTAACAATCTTGGCCTATTGGAATTAATTGCTAAGTATGACACATTTTTGGCATATTATATTCATAATAAAGCCAACAAAGGCAAGGGACACACTAGTTTTCTATGCGAGGACCTTAATAAGTTCATAGGCAACAACGTTTTAGACGATGTGATTAATCGAGTGAAGAAGGCAAAATACTATTCAATTTCTGATGATTCCACTGGAGATAATGTTCATACTGCTAAACTTACGGTAATTTTTCGATATGTCGAAGGAAATAAACCTTTGTAAATTTTCTTAAGGACAGGGTGAAGAAATGGCAGAAGCCATTAACATTTCTTTAAGGTGTTGAAATCAATATGCGGAAGTGCCGTGGTCTAAGCTATGACAATGCGAGTAACGTCTGGTTGCTACAAAGGTATGCATGCTAGAATAGGTAGCCTGAATAAACACGCGGTGTATGTGCCTTGCTGTGGGCATCCTTTAAATATTGTGGTAAAGGATGCTGCTAATTCGTGCAGTGGGACTGTTGGATTTCTTCATTTTGTGCAATCATTATATGTTGTTTTCTTCACTGGCTGAGCTGGGCGGTATTAGAAACTGAAAGATCGTTTCAAAGAAAAAGCACCTTTTATTTCAACGCCGAAGCAATTGAGTGAATCGCGTTGGTCATGCCTTGCAGATGGTTGTCAAGCTCTCGTAGACGAATACGCGCATATTATAGGTATTTTGTTGGAGATGCCAGAAGACTGATTTGAGAAGTAAACTCGAAACAGGAATTTTCGCAGAATTCTGGAATGTCATCTTCCAGCGTCTCAACAAAAGCAGCAAATCTTTGCAAGCATTATAGCTCAACTTAAATTATGCGGTTGGTATTTTTTTCACTTTTAGATTTTATCCTTCAGCAGCCTGACAAGTTTGATGAATTTGAAGCGACTGGCAAGCGTTATTCCGGAATCGAAGAGTATGCTTTGGAACGGAGTCGAGTTCGTCGTCGAAATTCATTTCAGCAGCCACTTGATTATGATCATACAAAAGAAACTCATTGTCAGTTGACACCGAAGGAGGCATTTCAAACTGGAACCTTTCTACAGTGCATTGACAGACTTTTGGTATCCCTAAAACATCGGCTAGCAGCATATAGCGAAATATATTATCTATTTGGATTCTTCATTACGTTTCCAACGATAAACCCTGATATAATTAAAGTTGCTCTGAGCAAGTTATCTAAATTACCTAGATACCAACTTTGATGATGAGCTCGTTCACTTCCAGCCATTTCTTGCTATTTTTGCATCAGAAAATAGAAGAATGTAACTTGAAACAGTTTATGCACAATTTAATAGGTAGTTGAAAATAAGATGCCAGTAACTATTCTTAACAAGAAAATTACTTTTAAAATGTATCTTACATTAATGATAACCAATTCTTTTGGTGAACGATCTTTTTCAAAAAAGAAACTGATTCAAAATTTGCAACAGACAAGTATGACTCAGATTCGTCTAAATAATCTTACTATGAGTGCTGAAGGTTACATGCTTCGTCATCTTGACCGCACAGACATTATCGAAGTATTTGCTATAAAAAGCACGAAAAACGATCATTTGAAATTATTTTTTAAGTGTTAATATTAAATTATTTTATGTATTTTACGTTAAGATAAAAATTATTAAAAAATATATAATCATATTGGAGTTCCCCCTTAGATATCCGCCTGTAATTAATTTGTAATCAGTAATTATGTTACCTACCTTAATTACCATAAAAATAATATTGCAATATATTTGCTAAAAATAAATATAAGAAAATTGTAGTCTTCTATTTTTACACGTACATAATTAGCTATTGGAAAGGAAAGTGGATCTTAGTTTTAAGAAATATTACATTTTCCTTCCCCTTGCTTTTGTATGATCTGTAAGGTATGTATTAAAAAAATTACTCGGATGGTGGAGCTCATTTCCTCGAGTCTGCGAAAATATTTAATTAAAAATTATATTATCAAAGATAACCGTTTGTGAGCCCAGTTACTGTTTAATATACGAATATCACAAAAGATCCAAATATAGGACAACTTGAGGAAAAGAATGTCTTGTTTTTGTCTTATAAAACGAACAAAATGTCACAAAAATGGTGCGTATTTGGTGAATGTCATGAGAGTGCATATGATTTCTTTATGCCGGTCTAGGCGTGTAACATCATGAGAGGTTTCTTAAAGACCTACGTCCGTAACTACACGCACAAATAATAACATAGCTTCATGAGGTATTGGTTAATGTGTTTATTTTAGCGCGGCGGGCGATGCATGCTTGTTTTCCACAACTACGCACTATCTCGGCGTGATGACGTCATCAAGCAGCTTTGTAGCTATATTGCTTCAGTTAATTGTGACTTCGAAAATCCTATTTGCTTTCCCTTGCCCTTATATGAACTGTAAGGTATCGATTAAAACATTTCTTCAAGTAGAAGACAAAATTTCCTACAAAAAGTCCGCAACAGCAGGTGTCTACGACTAAGGCGGGCTTGGTAGGATTAGATTTAAATCGATAAATAAACATCGAATTCTTAAAAATTTTAAAATCGTCGGAAATGAATTGTCGTAGATAAGTGTCGATTTTTCATTAATAAAATTTCTATGAAATTATTCGAAAGGATTTTTAAATTTGCTTTATCACACTAAAAGCTAATATATTTTAGCGCCTAACGTCAAAAACAAAAGAGAAAATCGGTATTTGTCATACCAGTTAGCCACATTTCATTCGGTATTCCATACTATTTCTAAGATCACTTCTGTCTTAAGGATCCACACTGAGCTGATAAGGGCACGGGACAAACAATATGATCAGTTAATTGCACTCTGTATTTAATCTCAGACCACATCTGATAATGGGAATATTTTTGAAACGAGAAAAAAGTCTGTTATGACCGGGAATCAAACCCCGGTCTTCCACTTGCCGGACGGCAAAAATATTCCCAACATTACAGCTTATGCCAGTCTGCGCAGGATCTTCGTATCGTCTTATTCCACATTTGATAATGCCTACGCGCCTTCTTCTGTCGCTTACACGATATTATCAGGTTTCATACTCAATTTACTCAAAAGTCTCATGATTTCTGCCGACAACCTCCAAGATGCGAAAAGAAAGATTTTTCCAACATGAATTAATACTGATCGCCAAATATCCCTATAACAGGTTTCGAAAGTATAACTAATTCCTACTCCGAGTTTGACAAAATCCACTCGCCTGTAATTCATTTCGTGGTTGCTATGTTAAAAATCTATTACTACGAGTATATTTCTGGAGCTATGGCCTATAGTATTTTCAAAAACAGTCATAAAATTTCTATTTTTGGTAGCTCTACCCACAATGCATTCTCCGAATGAGAGTGTCACATGCATATTTTTTCTTGCAATGCTGTCGTAGAATCTTTCAATGTTCGCACTCTGGGCTTTTTTGTACACTCACCATCGTTTGTCACTCAACAAGATAAGATAAACATTACGATAAATTTTTAGCCGTATGTAGCAGTTTAGACGTATCTGGAGTGGAACCTTCAGTGGTTGTACCTGTTTGTTGAGCTAGTTTTGATGAAAGTTTAAAAATGACAATAAAAATGTGAGATGGCCTAAACAAATGTTTGACGGATTCGGAGGCACCTGGTGGTAAAAATATTTGACCACCAAGAAAGTGAGTCATTTGGTCAAATTATATTTAGGAGTGCGATTGACGCCAATCATCAATTTTCAGAAGCGGCTTGGAATGAGTGCAACCAATCGAATCGACCTATTGCCAAATGGACGTTTCTGGGAACCTCTAAAAACGGGTGTCTTTGTTGCTGTTATGAAAAAACTTCCTAATACTACAGCAGTTGTTGAAGCAATTAAAGAGTTTTTTGAAGTTCTTTCTTCAAAATACCATGAAGATAAATGTTCACACATCAATCAAAGAAATACGGAATTATATAAGCTATATTATATCCGTTTTACAAAGCTTTGCATGTCCCAAATGTTGACGACTATGTTCAGCTATTAGGCCTTTTTGAAGCAGATGACCGGCTTAAAGCCGAACTTGCAACCTATTTACGATAGCCCTCACCTGAAAGCCAAGACTTGAATATTTTTAACGCTTGGATGGACGCTGAAGCTTGATAGCCATCATTAATAGAGACTGCCTTAACATTGTTAGGGGTTCATTACCAGCGAAGTGGAAGTATGAGAACGTCTTATGGGCATGTCATGTCCGTCCGTCCCTCCGTCGTAACTTTCATCCCATAAACCGCTGGACGGATTTTAATTTAATTAAATAGGAGTGATCCTTATTAAAAATTTTCTCCCAGTTGTGATTTTGAACTGAGTCCGTCAAATAGAACTTCCACTTCACATAAATATTTTAATAAACTAAAATTTATTCGGATCGAGGACTTCATTTACCAATAAGAAGTTCGTGAGGCGATATAATTACAAGTTTTAGTTTCGGAAATAAAAATTCGAGAAAATCCCGAGCAAAATATCGCATATTTTGCTTACATCGATCGCTGAGACGGATCTATCGGTAAGCAAAAATTAAATTCCATATTTTTATCTTCCTAGCTCTAATATAATAATATAATCTGTAAGATAAATATTAAAAATTATTAGGCTAGAGAACAACATTTTCCGACATTTTTACGACTTTAATTTCGGGTATAAACATTCAAGAACCGCCCAATATTTCGATGCCATATTTTTACGTATTTCCCATAAATAACGCCTTTGAAATCTCTGTGTATTCGATTTATGGAGTATACTTTTCCATGCTTACCGGTAGCTGTGGTGTGGAACGATCGATCAGCCGTTTCCGAGAGTTCAAAACTCCGGAAAGGAATAGTGCAACGAAGGTTACCCTCCAGACGATGCTCTATGTATACAATACATTGAAATAGAGCCTGATTTTTACTTTATGGTGAGTACGGAGAAAACAAAAGTGCACATGTTAAAAGTTTTATTTTTAATTAAACCTGTTTTGATCCTCTTATAAAATGTAATTGCTTTGCTTTTGTTTAAACTCGATTTCACCCGATTTGTTTGAAATAACTACCGCCTCACTGTGATTTTATTTTAAACCCGAAAAATGAATGTCCTAGTCACAAACTCGCGTTCAGCAATGCGTGAACAAAACTTCAGCGATTTGTTCCAACTCGTAGTGCGTAAAAATGTGCGACAGCCGCTGGAGGTCAAACAGAAACACGCCCGGACAGACACGATATTTTATAGATCCGCTAGTGGCTAGAACACAACTTGAATTTATATATATATTTTAGGCCAAGATGTAGAATTTAAATCCTAAAATATGAGTGAATATAATTTTAAATAAAATAAACAGATAACAATAGTGAGTTCTGTATTTCAAATAAAAGTAACAAATATAGTCGACTATGATTTTTTTAAACCCATTGTAGAACAGTGTAGAGCAGTTTCCAAACAGGGTGCCACGGAAGATTTTTAGGGGTGCCACAAAAAAACTATATTTAGCAAATAAATCATCGATTTGGATGTATTGATGGACGATAATATCTCCTTTAATAAACTGATTATGGTGTAGTACCAAATGGATGCGTCCACAAGTTGCAATATATATCTTTGTTTCAAGGTTGGAATCCCGCGATATTCTGTTTATCTTTGAAAGAATGCCGCACCTACGAAAAGTTTGGGAAGCGAGGTAAAAAAAGACATGAATGCAACTTTGAAGGCAAAAACGAAAGTGATCTTATAATCATTTCCACCCCTGAAAATCAGAATGTTCAACTTTTTTTTACTTTTTAAATATAAATATCTATTTATTTTATTTTAAACTATATTCTCTCAGACCTTAGAATTAAAACTCGATGTCAGTAGAAACACAATAGAAGATATGTTAGTAAAGCTGAGGGTGGAGAGAGAAATATTGATGCTTTCTAGCCATGGAATACACGCGATCGTAAAATCCGAGGGAGTAGGCAAGGCCCGATTTGGATGATGAGCCTATGATTCTTTCTCTTGAGCAATGCAAACAAATCAAAATTGGTTAATACAAGCTTGAAGCTAGAAAACAGCGCAGAAAATATTCTTTGATGAATAATAAACATAAGAAAAGATATTAACTGAAATATTTTTTACCGTTTATAAATAAAATAGCGAAACGCTGTTTTACATAAAAATACAAAAAACAACTAACAGCAAACATCTAACCACGTAGTTTAAGAGCATTCAACTTACACGTATACTGCTTGTATTGCGGTCAAGAATGAAGCACAATGCATTTCTCCTGATTCACATCTCTATATAGTATTATATTTATCTAATGTCCCCACGCAAAAATATCATCCATCTTTCCACGGAACTTAGCTAAACCCTAAGATATCCATCTTAGCACTCCATTTCTAACTACATATATTTAATCTTTCATTTTATAATCATCGTCCTAACATAGCACGTTCCTATCCTTATTTTCGAACAAGTACCTAACACTTCCTCGACGATTAAGTTTCCCTTGGGATCACTATCCGACCCAGAACGTTCCTCATTCAGCTGCCTCTCGAATATCTTTCCTTCCCCAGCAATACTCTCTCAGCTATGGCTACCCGGGATTCAAGTGGTCACTCAACAAGTGATTCACAAGCAAGTGCTGGAGTCGAAAATTCCGAAAATTACCAATCATTTAGAAAGGAAGACATTCGTTTCCCTGAACGAGGATATGAAAACTGAAATCGGGAGGTGTGGGAGGGATATAGAAGTGGTGGGAGAGGGAGGATAGGGGGGAGTGGGAGGAGAGGGGTGAGAGGGAGAAGGGGAGAAATGGTTGGAGAGGGGAAGGGAGGAGGGGGATAAGAGGTGGGAGGAGACTAAGAGGTGGGAGGGGGAGAAGTGGTTAGAGAGGGGGAGGGGTAGAAGGGGTTGGAAGAGTGGTGCATGGCAAGGGAGCAAGTGTCAGAGCGAGTGAACGCAAAAGAAGGAAGCAGGAGAAAAGGTGGGTGAGGGGGAGGCAGGGTGAGCGGCGGCACGGCAGGGGTGACGTGGGCGCAAAATCCTCCCTCGAGAAAGATCAATTCTCGTTCGTCCTCTCTCCGTCATCATTTCTTGGCCCGACCACTTCTCGCCCATTTTTATTCCCTGTAGCTATATCCAGGGCCGTTGCGTGCAAATCCGCACCCCAAGGCAAAAATACAAAACGCCTTTCCGGGTCACGATATATAGGTGCAGATCGGTGGCTACGCTGCTATGACGCTGTCCCCGGGAAAAATTCCGCCCGAGGAGGTCGGCCCTCAAACCTCAACTAGCGCGATGACCCCATGCTTTACCCTACAATCTCTATAGCTGCGTGAATCCGTGATGGAGTGAAACGAATTTTTTTTTAATTCAAATCCAGGGAATAGATGCACGAAATATTGGACACACGTCGCATATGCGCAATAAAGCCTCGACGAATATCTGGGGATGGGAGAGAGGATGGACGGCGTAAAAGACGAGGCACCTTTCACCTCCTCACCTTTCTTTCCTCCCCCGGGCATCACATAGGAGGGCCGCGCCGTGGGGGCCGAAGTGCTCAGCCAGCAATAAATGGTGGAGCCGTTTGTTGGGTCGCCCCACTAGTGACAGATATCCAACACACCCCTCCTCTTCGAACGCAAAGCAGCTGGGCTATTAATCACAGCGTCTTCTCCCGGTGGATGTGTGCAAACGAAGAAACTCTACACGACACGAGACAAATTTCAGATTCGAATAAGAAGACGCGCGCCTTAGGGTAAGCGGCGAACGAAGCGGACTCTCCCTGGATTCTGAGCGCGATCGAGCGACTGTGCTGCCGCCACCCCCAACCTCCCATCGAACGCCGCCTCCCCCTTTCCCGACGTCCGCCGCCACTCCGCTATCCCCCTCTTCCAGAATCCAGGACCCCTATTCCCTCTCTCCCAGCGGCCGCCACTCCACTTTCCCCTCGCCCCTGAAGACGCCATCCCTCTCTCCCGGTGGCCGTCAGCATTTTTTCACATCTTCCAGAGTTGAATTGTTTAATTATCTAAAAATAAATTTTAATTTTAAATAATAAATCATTTTTTATCACTGTAATTTGCAACATGCATATGTAGAAATTTGGCATAACGTTTGCTACAATATCATTATCAAATGGAATAACTAAATGACAAAACGATAAAAAAATACTTTTATATTTACTTACAGAAATAAAATATTCATATTCAATTTTTGGAGCCAATGTATTTATATCCAACCACTATTTAAGGGTTAGATATAAGAATGGACATTATGGTCTAAATTTTGCCCGAATAAAGACATCTATGTATTTATTGTGTGAAAAATATACCATCTATGTCTGAGCTCTACATATTTGTTTAATATCAATATCGAATGCAAGGTAGCAGCCTAATCTAATACTGGGCTCTAAAGAAATATTTTATTACAACTTTATTATCTTTGACGAATCTGGCCAATTCAATAAATTCTATTTCCATAGCTAAGATTGGTCTTCACGATCGTGTTGGCACGGCACCACGGTGAATTCCCTCTAATTCAGGGGTTCCCAACCTAGTGCTCGCGAGCACCACTGTGCTCTTTGGCAGCTTAATTGTACTCTTAGGCCGCCAGGTTATGCACTTCTACGATGGTTTAATCTCGATTCTTTACATCATTAATTTAATATGATTAGTTTCTTTCTAATAGTATATACAAAAATTAATATTAATACTGGCATTGGTTTTATTTTAGTATTTACAAGTAGTTCGTGCTTGCATTCTGCAAGCATTTCATCTCACCCTGATTAACATATTAATTTTTCAGAGAGATGTATCATTATTAGAAATATTTTTTTAAGTCAAAAGATTTCACCTCGGCACCCATTTTTGTTCTTTCCTTAAGAAATAATATTGGATTAAAACAATACCTAAAATTTTTAATTTTAAGATTGCTATAATTTCCCATGTGGTGCGCTAATGCCACACTTTTATGTCATATTTTAACGTTGTAGCTCATTCAGAAATAAAATAATATTTGTCCAATTGTTTAAATTTTAAAAATTTATAACGACCGCAATAATAATTTCAAGGAAATAGCCATATGGTTATTTGTGCAATTGCACTAACCTCTAAATAAATTTAAAATCTCAGCTTCTTAGCTCGCCTCGTAGTACTTAAACATTTACCTAGTTGTTTAAATTTTAAGAATTTTTAACAGCCAAACAAATTAAAATTTTCTATAATCCCTATTTTGTTTTTTTACAAATTCTACCTGTAAAAAAATTTTAGCTTCGTACCACATTCGAAATTACATAAACCTTGAAATTTTGCTTAAACATTTGCGAATTTTTAGCGGTGGCATTGTTGAAGTTTTTCAAGATTTTCGTTTTTTCTGGTCGGTTTTGCGCATAATTCTACCGTCTTACACAATTTGGAATCACCAGCTCTTCTGGAAGTGCCTAAACATTAGTATCCTCCTATATATACTATATCATATGTATGAGCCCCCTCTGTAAGAAGTGTCTATATATGTCTATATATGTCTATATAATGATCATTATTTTCCCCCCAAAATATAATGGCGCTCGCTTGATATTCTAGGATTCAATTTGGTGTTCGCTTGATATACCAGAATACAACTTAGTGCTCGCCACATCGAAAAGGTTGGGAACCACTGCTCTAATTACATTTAGCTAAAAGTGTACTAGCAGAACAACTCGTTATTGGTCCGGGGTATTTATGATTTATATCTTGAAAGAGTGACAAAGGTAATAGCAACGAACGATAGACTGATGGCAATAAAGCTAAAAGCAGTCCCAGTGGACATGCTGATAATAAAGGTATATATTCCAAAGTCAGCTCATGGAGATGAAGAAATCGAGGAGATTTATGAGCAAATTAATATCATTTACGAAGAAGACGGAAGAGGAAAGGTAAAATGCATAATAATGGGAGACTGGAACAACATAGTCGGAGAAGGACAGGAAGAAAATGTTGTCGGACAATACAGACTTGGGAAGAGAAATCGAGGAGGGGAGAAACTCGTAGAATTCTGCATCAATAATGACCTTGTAGTGACTAATACATGGTTCAAAAACCATAAACGAAGGTTATACACATCGAAAAGCCCAGGAGATAGAATGAGATGCCAAATAGATTACATACTTGTAAAGCAAAGATTCAGGAACAGTATAAAGAACGCCAAGGCATTTCAAGGAGCGGACATTGATTCAGATCACAGCCTTCTAATACTTGACGTGAGTACAAAGCTCAAAGAAATAAGAAAAAAAGAAGAGAAAGACAGACTTGGGACCTAGAAAAACTAAAAGAAAGGCAGGATGTAGCCAGCATGAAGTTGGAAGATCGCCTAAGAAATTTGGAAAACAAACCAAAGACCGTGGATATAGAATGGGAAGAAATCAAAACCAGTATCAAGGATACCTTGGATAAAGAGATTGTAAAGCAAGAGAAGAAAATCAAAACCATGGAACATTAAGGAAATGCTGGATAAAATGGATGAGAGACGAAAATGGAAAAACGTTAACAGTGAAGAAGGTAGAGCCAACTATAGACGTATTAACAATGAGTTGAGAAAGGTAACAGATAGGCTACAGAAAAATGTGATAAAATACAACAAATGGAGAAGTTAGGATGGTACGATATGATGCACGTTAGAGCATGGAATTAGAAGATAAGAAGTCTAATGGAATTCGTGGTAAAAGAATTATGAATACGGATAGGAAGATAGTCTCAGAAACAAAGGATGTAGCACAGGTATGGGAATAATACATTAAGGAACTATACAGCAAGCAGGCAGGATCGACAAAAATAGAGCTGGAAGATGAGGAAAACATTAAAGAAGACAACTTAGGACCAAGTATAATGGAGAGCGAAGTAGAAAAAGCGATAGTGGAACTAAAGAAAGGGAAAGCCACAAGCAGCGATGGATTATAGGCTGAGGTACTTAAATTCATGAAATCAGGACTAAAAGCGATCACGAATATAAATAGTAAGATTTAAGACACAAGGAGAGTAACCTCGGGATTTCCGAAAAGTAACAATGATCCCTCTAAAGAAGAAGAAAAAACCAATGCAGTGTAAAGATTACAGAACGATAAGCCTTCTGTCACACCCTTCGAAGATCATCACGAGGATTCTTAATAAAAGACTGGAGAAAAAGTGAGAACAAATGCTAGGGAAAGATCAATTCGGTTTCAGAAAAGGAAGAGGAACTAAAGATGCTTTAGGGGTAGTTAGAATCATATTAGAAAGGGCAATAGAGTACAGTCAAGATATCTGCGTATGTTTCGTAGACTGGCAGAAGGCCTTTGATAGAGTAAATTGGGTAATGTTGATGAAAATATTAAAGGATATAGGTGTAGACTGGAAAGACAGGAGACTGATCAGGAATCTATATGTGAGTCAAGTTGCAAAGGTCAGGTTGGAGAATGGGGACACCTGCGGAGTAAATATCGGTAGAGGAGTAAGACAGGGCTGCTGCCTATCGCCGACCCTATTCAGTATATATGGAGAAAATGAAATACAGAAAACGTTAGAAGGCACAGGATATTTGAAAATTGGATGAAGGATTATAAAAACAGTAAAATACGCAGATGATCAAGTACTTCTAGCAAGAAAGGAAAAGAACTCCAGAAAATGATAAATAGACTAGTAATAACAGGTAGAAAATACAGTATGGAAATACAGAAAAATCCAAGCTCATTCGAATATCGGTCAAAGAAAAGAATCTGAACATAAGTACTGAAGGAAAGTCTTTAGAATAAGTTTCAGACTATAAATACCTTGGAAGCATCATAACAAGTGAAGCAAAATGTACTCATGTGATCAGAACTAGAATAGGAAAAGCAAAAGCGGCTTTCAGAAGAAAGAAACACCTACTTACGGGGAATATAAGGAAAGATATCCGCAAGAAGTTCATAAAATGTTATGTATGGAGTATAGCTTTGTACGGGGCAGAAACATGGACGCTAAGGAAAAATGACATAAAATACTTGGAAAACTTTGAAATGTGGACTTCGAGGAGAATGCTGAAGATAAAATGGACAGATAGGATGAAAAACGATGAAGTGCTACGAAGAGTAGCAGAGAAGCGAATGATTATACAGACTATTACAAAGATGAAGGCAAACTGGGTTGGGCATTACCTGAGGAGAGAGAGTATGATTAAAGACGTGTTAGAAGAAAAACTAGATGGGAAAAGGGAAAGAGGTAGGAAAAGGTTTCAGCTGATAAACGATTTGAAAGGGAAAGAGAGTTATCAAGATATGAAGAGGACAGCGGAAAATAGGAGTATACGGAGAACCAGGTTTAACCATGAATAATCACGTACCTGTCTACGGACAGACTACCTATGATGATGATTATGATCTTGAAACACTTCCTTTGGTAAGCTTCAATGATCTCGCATGACTTCGAGGTCATGTCTTTATCTCCATCGACCTACTTAATTTTAAAAATCATACTGAATACCCTTTTACGATACTTCCTCATAGATTATGGTGTCGGTCTCAGGGGCGGCTGCCCGGGGCGCCTAAGTATTGAAGGTGCTAACCCAATCATCTATCTGCGCATTACTTGCAACTGAATAAATGTTGGAGATAAATTTATATCGCGGAACAGGCGGGAATCTAGATGAAATTCCTTTTACTTTTCATTAGCAATTATTTTACGAAGCAATGAATAAAGTAACAGGTTCTTTTAAACATATCTTAACAGAAACTTACGGATGGGGGCACTGGAGCGGTTTCTCGCCCGGGGCGCCAAAATACCTTGGGCCGCTCATGGTCAGTCTTCCTACTTGGCGAAAGAATATACAAATTATTTCGGTTACTTACTCTTGAACATGCTACATAAAACTGAAATGAGAAAAGCAATGCGCACGTAGGTGAGCCCCGACAACTCTTAGTGAATGTTATGCCTTATTAAATGCCATTGGAAAGCAAAATCTGGCCGGAAATTGAAGACGATATATTTCAAAATGTTAGTCACTACGAATCATAGGGATATGTGGCACGAAAATACACTGTCCTTTTGCATAACCTGTCGAAATACCTGCTTCAATAACATGAAGATTTGAGGTTTGAACCTGCAAACGGGTCCAGTTACACAATTCTGGAGCATTCAAATTCTGCAGCATTATAACTTGTGAACCAACCTTCAAAAGCAATTTATAAGGCACTCCTTGCGGGTTTTGTGAATTAAAATATAATTTTACGGTATATATTTTTTATGGTATCGGCAGTGCTATGAACTATTTCTTCAGCAACAAATTACTTTATAAGATACTCATCGATTAAAGCCATGGCTTCATTTTAGCTGAGGAAATATCTCATTCACATAAACATGAAACTGGCTTCTTACTCAAATAAGAAACATGTAGATGATATTTGATTCTATTTCATAAACAGGATTCACCACGCACAGGTATTAGCTAAGAAACTTGGAATAGAAAATTTTGACTGTTCAAGTGGATGGATTTGGAGGTTCCAGAGGAGACATGGAATAACATTGTACGTTATTTATGGTGAAGCTAATAAAGTGGATGAAATAGATGTGAACGAATTTTGAAATCGTTAAGAGCTCATATTCTGATCGGGACATTTTCAATTTGGATGAGAGGGACGTTTTCTTAAACCTATGAACAGATTGTTCGTTTAACCTAAAAGAAGTTGTGCCATGGCGGAACAAAGAGCGAGGAGGGACTAACCATAGTCGCCACACTGAAAAGATTGCGGACCCCTGGTCTATACGATAGACTGCCAATGAATTTTTAACAGTGGACCGCATTAGTAGTTTTGATTATCATGACAGGCTGAAATTGCAATCTAAATCGGAAGTTACTTAAGATATTTTGTGGTTTCGTCGAATGAAAAATCGATTTCAAATATTTTCAGCGTTAAAACTTCTCAAGGCGAAGCTTTGTTATTGTATTGTATTATAATAAAATAATATGTAGTTTCATTAATTAAATTCTGTGGGTCTCTTATACTTCATGATTTCGTAGGGCGTTTAAAAAAACTAGGGAACTGTCCTATATCATTTCCCGAATCGCTACCTAGCAAACTTATTTAACACCAGAGCGAGGTGAATGAATCTTTTATGACTATTCCATTTCACCCAAAATACGACTATCTGAAATATAATTCTCTATTCAACTATGCTGAATATTCGCCTAATTAGATTGTTAATCGAAATCACAATACGTTACAAATAACCCTTATAGTGCCAAAGTCGATTAGATTGGCTTAAATAAACGCAATAATATCGATCACATTGACACTCTGTATTTTGCACGTTATTTCTATTGCCATCCAGCGGCATCAGCTGGAAATAGGGTTAAAATTATGCGCAAAATCCTGAGCGTCAATTTGTTTGGTGAGGGCGTTTTCCAAAGGTTTTTTTTAAGGGTCGATATAATCGACTTGTTCTCTAAACCAAATTTCTAAAATCTCATGGCAACCGGTGAAACTACCAATACTGTGGAATTTCCTGGGTGTAAAAGCTAAAGGCGTGCGTTTTTTCAATACCTACCGGAAAATGTGGGTTTAATTGTATATCTGAATACAATTATCGAGCTCGTCTTATGGCTGGAAATATTCAAAAACAAGTATTTATGAAATACTTGTCTCAGGTATCTCCAATACAACAAGGTTATAAAATACCAGATGCGCATCTCGGTTACAAAGCATCCGTCTTCAGTGATAATTCACCGAAAATAGATTCTGGTGCTTGTTCTTGAACTCTGACGAGTAACAAGAAGTTAGGGATCTGCATTTCATTCCGCAGTGCGAGCATTTTCCCACGAGCGACAAATTGAACAAACAAGAATGTCTTAAGGAAGTGGGATTGTTGGAATAAAAGAAGGAATTTCGGAGGAAAAAGATAGCGGCTGAGAGATAAGAGGCTTATGATAGTACTTAAGGAGGCTTCGAACACGACGGCACCGTTAAAGGTAAGTTATACGCGTTGCTGAGTCGGGCGCCATCCGGAGGTTCTCCTGGTCGAATTGAAATATGAGAAAAATAAGTGAAACGTCTACGTCGATTCCGAGCCGCGTCGTTCGGTGGATATCTGACATAAGCGAAAGCAGTTAACAGTGCTGAGATCCACCGGACAAAGCGATAAGTGTCTTTGAAATTTACACATTCAACTCGTGCTACAACTTATAGAGATTCAGATGTTCCCCAGTTTTTAAAATTATAACTTAAAACTGTTTAATTACTAGTCGCCATTTGTCGTGAATTCTCATGGGATATGTAATGCGTTTTATGCAGTCTTCAAGAATTATCTTTCATCGACAGTGGTGCTAAATAGTACTGAAAAGATGGAAGAAACGTATTTCATTTCTTTGATTTGAAATTCCAAAATGAAGTTTCCTTTCCCATGCATGCTGTGCTGTGCCCCTGGGCCCGGACCCTTGAAGGGGCCCGGTCAGGAGCGTAACTACTATGCAGCCAGGTCCGCCACCGCGGGGGGGGGGGGGGCGAAGGGTCTAGGGGCCTCAAAGAATCTGGGAGCCCTCGACGCCGGCCTAAGTATTTTTTATAAGTCATTACTATGATTTCTATTTTCCACCCATTGCAAACAGAACCTAGCAGGCCGCTTGGCCTTATAAAGTTAAACATTTTTCCTTGAGGCATGACGATAATATAAGGAAGAAGGCCGATTGTGAGTTCAGCACTCTAGATGTGAATACGTACGCCCGTTATGAACACATTTTTCCATGAAGCTTACCAGAAAACTTTGATTATTTTTCGGTGTCTTTGAGGAGAGAAACATTAAAGTAATTTGATAAGTATAAAAATATAATTTCGTCTTTAGCTTACTGCATTATAAAGTATTTATTCATATATTTTTTTATACATTACATATTGCTAGATATGGAGGGCTGAATTTCAAAATCACGTGACCTTATTCAAAACTTCTCGACTTTCGTGTTTTCCGTAAGAAATTAAGTATTAAGCCATACGTACTTAAATATATGTATGTCTTCAAGCTAAGATTTCTCGCAGGTAATTATCATAAACTTAATATAAATTCTTTTTACTGAATGAAAATACCCTGCCATCCACCAGTATGGTGACTTGCAGGGTATCATGTAGATATAGATGAACAATAATCATCGCATTACTAGAACGCGAACGTCCCTAAGCATATTCCTACCTAATTGGAAATCCGTCCCTGTACACATCTGCATTTAAGAAGAAAATGCTTCCAAAGAAATCGGGAAATTCATAAGCTAGAAAATATTTAGTTTATTAATTCAGTCTCAAGATACATAGCGACCATATTTCTTGTTTATCCTATTTATTTAGATGGAAAGGATAATTCAAGTACAACTAGGGTAGCTGCGAAAAAGACAAGGAAAGAAAATTAGAAGATCTCAAAAAGAGGAACAATAAAATCACCTCACTGAAAATGTCTAATGACTTGTAAATAAAATTATATATTAAACAGTGTATTTTTCATTTATATCAACATTTTCGAAGAGAATGTAGGATGATTTTTAGTATGGTTAATTACGGGAGGCAAAACTTTCGCGAGGAGGCCCAGAATTTTAAGTTACGCCACTGGGCCCGGTTTTATCCACTTGATAGTCTATAATTAGTAACTAATGAAATAGCCTTGAGAATCATTACAATTATAATTTACACGTATCCGGCGCATTGCCGGCGCCGTGGCGTCCGGAAAATGAGAGTGGCCATACCGTACTTTCAGATAGGGTCGGTAACGATATTTTTCAAGTTTTCACGGCCAGAGTCACGGTACTGACACGGACAGTATTGTTTCCGAGGGACCAGGAATGTGTGTGGCATCCACCAACGTCAATACGGTCACTGTTCGGATAGGGCACAGCGGACGCGCGAACGTGTAGGTAAATACTCGTGTCAGCGAGAGCACGTACGGGACTGGTAAAACACGGACCCTTATTTGACTTCAACAGTTTATCCAATTAAATCATATGTAGCGACGAAGCAACATCATTTCAAGGTTAAACTTTAATTTTAATCCTTAGGGAGCTTTTATACCAAGGTGCCTCGTGACTAGAGTTTTGGGTTCCCGGCGATATTTTTTCCCGGGAAACGGGAATTAGATTTTCAAATATCCCGAGAATCCCGAGAACCCGGGAATAAGAATGATTTCGCATTTTGAATATTTAATTCACCATTTTTCATTTAAATGTGATATTTATTATTGATACAACGTAAATACATAAGTGTTTAATAAATACAAATGACATGTGATACATTATTTGCGACAAATTGTTAGCAGATTCAATATTCTTTGACTTGCGCAACCGATCTTTCCTCGATGTTGAAGATATGGAGATAACAAGAAACCAACTACTAATTTGCCCTATATTGCAATTCCATCAAAGTTAGAATTGAGGGTAGAAAACGATGAAAGAGGTTTAAAAACAATCTAAAATCTATAATAGCCTTCTTCTGTCCCTTTGTGGCTCCCTCTGCCACGTTATAGAAATGTAAATAACTCGATAAAGCATCTAAATATTTTTTAAATTTGGCAGGAATGCTCGATTTACATATTTTAAGCTGATGACGAAAATAACTCGAAAAAAGTCCTGGGTTTGACTCCAAGGAAGACATTTCCAGTTCCCATAATATAACACGTTAACAGACTTTTCGACGTGCAGACTTTTATTCTTTTTGAGAAATAATTTACCTATAATTTTCGATTTAAACCATTTTAAAGAAAGAATTATAATATTTCTTATTCTATTCATCTTTTTCCGCCTACAGTTCAAAATTCCTCACGTTAAAATCATATATTTTGGGATAATCTTGCCATTTTCACGGGATTTTGCCTTGCCAACCAATTACATTGTTAAACCTCGAAATTCTACTGTCATTTCATTCCTCATGCGTGAAAGAGTGTTTTGAATGTTTTTAATACGAGAGAGAAAGAGAAGGAAGGAGAAGGAAATTATTTTAATAGCAACCAATGTAAACAACATTCGTTGCGTTGTATACGAGAAGGAATAAATTTGAATGTAGAACATTAATCATTCGCTTATAAAAATCACTTAGAATCATCGTAGGAGTTCGAGACTTAAAACAACGAACGCCTAAAAGAACGAAAGTTTGTTTTCCTGCCATCGATTTTTTAATGTGTCGAATTGATCAACAGATTAGTTTTTAACGCGAGAATTTGACGCATTCTTAGTGATTTGCATTGTTGCCGGTTTCATGAAATTGGATACCATTGATTTAATTTTGAAACGAGAAAAAAGTCTGCTATGACCGGGAATCGAACCCGGGTCTTCCACTTGCCGGGCAGATATTCTACCTCTTAACTATCGTAGCAGAACAATTTTTCTCGTTTCTGAACGCGGATGTTTCCTTGGCTGGGACGGAACTAGCCAAGCTAGTGTCAAACTGCCCCAACGGCTGTCCTCTAAGAGATACATCGAAGAAAACTCCTCCCTCTCAAATGGTGAGATTGCCAAGCAAGAAATTGATGGAATAATGGCTAGTTCCGTCCCAGCCAAGGAAACATCCGCGTTCAGAAACGAGAAAAATTGTTCTGTTACGATAGTTCAGAGGTAGAATATCCGCCCGGCAAGTGGAAGACCCGGGTTCGATTCCCGGTCATAGCAGACTTTTTTCTCGGTTCAAAATTATTCCCACCTTTACAGCTTATGCCTGTCTGCATAGGATCTTCGGATCATATTATTCCATCAATTTCTTGCTTGGCAATCTCACCATTTGAGAGGGAGGAGTTTTCTTCGATGTATCTCTTAGAGGACATCCGTTGGGGCAGTTTGATACTAGCTTGGCTAGTTCCGTCCCAGCCAAGGAAACATCCGCGTTCAGAAACGAGAAAAATTGTTCTGCTACGATAGTTCAGAGATAGAATACCCGCCCGGCAAGTGGAAGACCCGGGTTCGATTCCCGGTCATAGCAGACTTTTTTCTCGTTTCAAAATTATTCCTACCATTGATTTGGATAATAGCTTCGCGTCGCATCTAGTCACGAAATTTTATAAAAGACTTTCCCGTTTAATTTCAACGGGCATCTCCCTAGTTTATATATAATTCACTTGGTCAGAGTAGCTAACTTAGTCGATTAGGGGATGAGGGAAGGATGAAGAATAGGAGGGGAAGGTAATTCACTTCAGATTTGTGCAACCATTACTTTTGGACCTCTTTTTACTAACGACATTCACGGGCGCGAGAAGAAGCCATTTTGACATTGTTCCATTAAAATTGAATTAATAGCGAGAAACGCAACCTGATCCTTAATCTAAAACTCCAAATAATTCAGTCACTAAATAGCATTAACTGAAAAAATATTTACTACTCATCAGAAATTCTATTGTTACAACATGCATAAAATAAAATAAATCAAAACTAATCTTGATAGTTTATTTATCATTTGGAGCTGAAATTCGGAGGAATATCTAAAAAACCAGCTATGACGGCACAAACTTCAAACTAACAATTCCCGGAAATCATTAAAAAATTTCCCGGGAATCAAGAATAAGAAATATCGAGTCAATTCCCGGTTCCAAAACTCTACTCGTGACGGTGATTTGATTTTGATACGACAGCAACTTAAGTCACTTGAAAGTCATCGTCACCTGAACTTTCATTCCAAAGTGATTCAATTTTGACATGATGCGAAATTTAATTCGCCACAGTTTGAAAGATGTGTTGATGATTCGCTAGAAATGGGCTGGTTGCTAACCAAGGATCAAGTTCAAACAAAGTAAAATATTTGCAGAAATACGTTAACAAGTATGGCCAAAACGTAATTCCTTCACTTTAACGCTCTGTGAATGTAAACTCAATAATAAAACATACATTGTATCATTTGAACTCTGAGTTGCCGCGTCATATCGCCAGCGCGTTGCCGTCAACTTGGTATGAATTGTTACATTTAAAAGCAAGGGCCATCAGAAAGCAACTAAAGTTGCCCTCGCGTCAAAATTAAATCACCGTCAGCGATTACCTTGGTATAAAACCCTTCTTAGAGATTGACTCTTCATATCTGTTAAAAATCCGAACAGAAAGAAATCAATACAAAAAGTTAAACATTCCAAAGTCATCAATATCAATGCGATTGGTCACTTAAGGAGGCCCGCTAAACTTTCTTGCCCCAGGGCCCGTTGCTTACTTGTTCCGCCACTGGGCTAAGGCATATATGTTAGTAATTTGGTATTTGCTTTTCAATTTATTTGCGGCCCAAGTAAGCTTAAGAAAGTAGACAAAAACATGTTCTCGTAGAGTGGCGCATCCTTAACAGCAGATATAGCCCAAACAAAAAAAGCGGACACATTCAATTTAATTCCAAGGTATCTAAAGGAATTTACCAACGCATCTCGTAAAGGAAGGGTCTATAAGGTCGATAGGGAAAATCCTTTTGATCCCTAGATAAAGTAACAGTCTGCCGCAGCCGACATTAGGGAGGGACAATTGCGCAGTAATGCAATGTATAGGGAGAGGAAAGTGAATTTCATCGCCTACCGTGTGCACGCATCGTTTTCTCCCTACCCTTCACCACCACTCTCCCCTTCTCTTTTCGAATTCTACGTCATAATCCCCTCCAACCTGTTTGTCTCCAGCCGCCACTCCTGCCTCCAAGAATGTTTTCACGCCGCAGGGAAAAAGTGACCTTCAATAGGTCACGAGATCGTATTGCTTCCGTAGCCAATGAGATGCTGTAGTCTTCACCACACCCCCGGAGAGTGGCTGCTCTTCGTCATTCTGCACAGAGCACCGCTCGCAGGGACACGAACACCACTCTGTACCACCGTGTCTGCATCGACGCTGCGGAAGACCAATGGTAACGTTCAATCTCGGCTTCTGAATCTAATTACTTTGTGAGAGAGAATTTCCACTGGCTAATATTCTGCTCCGCTTATTCTTTGCAGACGACGTATACGGACAAAGGACCCAAGGTCGGCAAGCCTTAGCTTTTACGGCGTTTTAAATAGTATTTTATGGTTTCTTGAATTTAAAATTTCGAAACGGAGTTCGAAGATACGATTATTAATATTAATATGCAAAAATATTTGCTCAAATGATTCGGAGCATTTTTCTTTTTCATTTCATCGCTTCTCTTCCCTCTGATATTCGGAAAAATCGTTAGCATCGATTCCTAAAAATGAAATCTTTTACTGTTAATTGTGTCAATTTAAAAAAATTGCAATTTGTATTTACCCCGTTTTTTTGTGAAAGACCAGCATCATTACGATTTCATCGAGTGGCGGATTTAACAATGGGTGCAAAAGGCGCACGCGCAGGAGCCACGGCGCTTAAAAACTGACAACACTAAATAACAAAATTGTGTCGACGACACAATTGGTAACCGAGGTACAACAGACCCATCTTTCCTTCATTAGTATTACTCTGAGCATGCCACCAAGGTCAAAACTCGCGTTACCGGCCAATGACGCTACGCGTGGCCAACCGTACCACACTTTTAAATCGTATACGCAATGCCACTTTGCATTTGGGACGTGATTTTCTAAACTTTCGTTTAAGCACTTCTTTCTGCTCATCAGAAACGGTAAGTACACACATAAAAACAACAAATATACCGACACACGTGTTTTCTTAGAATCTACTCGCGTTGAATTACCACTGAAGACGGCTGCCTTGTACTCGAAATGTGCATCCGGTTTTTCATAACATTGTTTTGGCTATTGGAGATACCTGAGATAAGTACTTTTTCAATTTTTGTATTTTAAATGCTTATTCTTGAAATTGGTTTAAAATGTATTTCTATTTATAATTGAACTTCAGCATACACTTCTATCTTATTTGTCTGAAACTTTCAAAATACGTTCGGGTATTAAATCAATTTCGACCTTGTTTGCGCCATAACCCTTTAAGATAACGACTTATTGGAGAATGTATTAAATTCGCTTGATTCACGATGTTTGCTGCCAGTTATGTTATCTCTTGTGTGTCTCATTTCTAGATACCAATATTTATATCGTTTAATTTTTGTGTGACAAATATTTTTAAAACTATTTATGTAAAACAAATAGTAAAATTAATTATTACGTTATAAAATGGTCGTGCTTTTGTTTATCATCGGACCCCGTATTTGGTTGCACCCATGGCCCTACACTTGCTAAATCTGCCACTGATTTCATCGCATGATTATTTGTTTTTGCCATTCCTTTGATTTAGTTTATTCTCCAATTTTAAATAATACAGTACCTCAAGGATTTTCTTTCATGATCAATATACAATATTTTTAAGGTAATATATTTTTCATTAAAATCAACGTTTAGAGGAAATAAGTCTCCTATAACAAATTTGTCAGGAATAACAATATACTCAATGCCCAGGTACATTTACACTCAATTTTGTGGTAAACGTCAAAGGAATCGATTTATGATACTTTATTATATTGTCTAATTTTCCAATTCTTCTTTCTAGCCCGAGGGCGGACGTTTTTTGTCTTTTGATCATATCACCTTCTGGGTTGGAAATGCAAAGCAAGTAAGTAGTTTTCATTCACCTTTCTAGTAAAAGAGTTACATGAGGCTTTATATTCCACTGGGTGGCCACATGCTACCTTTCAAATGGCTTTATACATTGTTGAGAGTTTTTTTAGTGCCTGCATTAAGTGGACATTGCAACCTCGTGCTCGAAAAATATCAATTTGATTTCATAAATGATATTTAAAGACACCTGCTAGCAAATATACAAATATACATGTCTAAAAGAAATTACTGCGCTGGGCGTAGTTTGGGAACCACTAATCTAAGCCATTTAACATATATATTTTAGCATACAAATGTATTTCCTAATTTTAAAAAGTGCAATTTTCTTGTCTCTATATATTCCTTGTGAGCGTAAAAATGCAGGTCCTATTATCCATGATGTCTATTGAATTGCTTAAGAGAATCAAATTAATTCAAGCTTCAAGATAATGCATCACAGTGAAATTCAAGACTATATATTTACAAGTTTGGTTTATTTTTCACTTAGTGTCTTTTATGGTCCCAGACTGCGATAAATTTTCTTCACAATCGAGGGGCATTCTGGCAGGACGCCAGAGGTAAAACCTTGTACCCTGTTAGCCGATGCTATGACGTTTTTGACGTGCTCCCCAATGGATATACTCCTAATGTAACTCCTAAGGATTTGTAATTATTGTCGTATTTTAAGTATAACCCAGACATTTCGTAAGGGTGGAGGATGAAATTCCTGCATAGCGTGTAATGCATGGCGACATTTCTCTATATTCAAGTGAAATTGTCAATCCTTACAACATTTCTCAATGCCGTGGAGATCGCCTTGTCGTTTCCTGAATTGATTTCTCATTAAGCAATGGTATCTTCCGTAAAAATATGACCTTACTATTGATATTATCTCCAAAATCATTTTATGTACATGAATAACAGCAGCGGTCTAAATACATCTCCTTGCGGCATTCCGGGAGACACTTTGACGACGTAAAGAACTACTCACTGAATTCTGAAAGGGGCGAGGCAATCTAGTTTACGATTCTCTAGTCAATTGACTTTTCCTTTAATTTTTGCTTTGTTTCGCGTGGGAAACACTGTCGAAGGCTTTCTAAAATCCAAAAATACTTCATCTACTCTTACTCCGTCGTCCTCTGCTTTCATAATATCATGAAAGAATACAGCTAACAGAGTCTCACATTGCCTTCCTCTCCTCAAACCATGTTGGTTTCTGCTCTGAGAATCGTTACCTTTTAAGAGTCGCGTTATTTAGCTACCTACAATGAACTCAAAAACCCTACGGAAAATGGATGCCAGTGAAATCGGAAAATACTTTTCTGCGCATAATTTACCTACCGTTTTGTCAATCGGTGTAACGTGTGCTTTTTTCCATAACCGCTGTCAAATGTTGAAGCAATTCTCGAAGTGAGATTTAGCAGATTGGTCTTAAGAAAAGAGTCGCGCACACTTTCCATGTTGTCAGCGGTTAGTTGAGGAACTGTGTAATGACCTCCTCGAGCTTCGCGCAAGTTGGACCAAAATTTTTTCGAGTTCTTTTTAAGTGACTCTGAGACTATTATCGATGGGTATTCCTCGAAGTCTTTTCGCGCTTCCTCTTTTGCAAACTTACAACGGAGTGGTTAGAGCGTTGGACTTCCACACAGCGGTCCCAGGTTCTAATCCCGCGGAGATCGAATTTTTCAACCTGGGATTGTCCCGTTCTCTACTTGTGTTGTTTGAGGAGACCGCGCAAGTCATCGCTCCGTCCTTCGGAAGGGACGTTAAGCAGTTGGCCCCCTTAGGTGTTATTCGTTAAGAGCAGGCTAATGCCGGTACCGGGTTCCCCTCTTCCCTTGTGTGTGTTCGTTGTGGAAGGAGTATAATAATCCAAGAGGTTGATTAACCATAAATACAAACCAACAACCTTATCTATGAACTTTTCTTCCGCACCCTCCACGCCTACCTATCTTAAAACTGAATTATTTTGCTTTGAGCAGTCTCTTCTCGGAGCCTGATGATGACGTGCTACGTGCTCACCGAATATATCCTGTAGTTCCTACTTAGTGGCCCTTTCTGTTGCTTAGGGCCATGCATAACTTTCGGGAGCCCACATGAGGTAAAGGGAATGCGAACCTGGCCGTAAACATGTGTGCGCAAAAAAATTTAAAAATTCCCGCTTTCACCTACGCAGGGGCAATAATAGGCAACTCCACATGACAGATGCAGGCCTTCCGTAAAACCCTTATATTTTTTCGACATGAGGAGGTATACCCCATCTATCGACGGAGAAGTAAACTATGAGGATACCGCTACGTGATATACAACCCATATGACCAACTTTTTCGGCATACCCATAGCGATTGGGCGAGAAATTCGTATGACGAATATATACGGCATACCCACCACGGATGAGAAGAGCCATGACAAATATATATGGCATACCCAGTTGACTGGTTAAAAACAACCATATACAGCGCATTACGACCAATCGGCCGCTCCCGATCATCCGGGTCCCGTGCTCGCCGCACTCATCGCACGCATGTTCTCTGATCTTGCTTTATTTAATAAATGATGGTGACCATGAATGAAGTCATGCATTAATGATCAAATTGATGATAAAATATTAGAATAATATAAATATAAATGTTCTACATTAAATTATGTTATGAATTATTAATTATCAGCTATTATTCAAATGTTATTTGAAAAATAATGTCATTGATTGGAAAAACAGAACTCACTATAAATAAAATATGACATCACATGAGGAGAATTTGAGAGGCGACCACCAAAGGCAGTACTGTTATAGTGGCGGCAATATAGAAGTGTTGCTACCTATTTGCATCCATCGTGAACTGGGGTGGCATTTTGCCTCCTCGGGCGGAAGAATTCCATGAACTGACACAAATGCCAATTGAACTGTGTAATATCACTCACTTCACTCGTTTAATTTTATTTGGATTTTAAGTTTTCTATTCATATTATTTTTACTATAACTTATATGGTATTGTATTATAAATACATATTGTTTCCTTCGAAATTTTAATTCCATTAAATAAATTTATAACTCTATTTTATGCATGATAAATATAATATACAAACAAAATATTACAGGCAGCGTCATTCTACTGCGCCCGTATGGGATTTGAGCCACTTGCATATCAAGGACTTGAAACAGGTTCAAGAAAAGTGGCTTCCCATGTCATCCGCCAAAATAAGGTATGTGCTTATAATATAACATCAAAGATTAATCAATAACTGCATCCGGGATCCCGAATATTAGGGGCCCTCGAAGTTTGTAGACATCAGCTATTAAAGTATCGGGTGTAAATTTTGCAGAGAGTTTTACTGAAAAATGACTTGTCAAACTGATTTCCATAAAATAAATAAGGGAGGAGACTACGGCGAAGATAACTGATAACTTGACATTCTATCTCTGAACAGTACAAGTGAGGACTTAGAAGAAGCCAGTAACGCAAAATACGTATTTCATCGCCAGGACGGAAATGTGTTTTGTGTCTGGCATTTAACCTGTTGTTCGTTTGCGTGAAAGTGGAAGTGTAAGGAGTGGGAGGGTTGATGGTTAAACTGTCAATAGGGGAGAGGGAGATAGGCCCGCGGTCGTTATTCCTATTAGTGTTCTTGTATTTTTTGATAAACATGCTCTCGTAAGCGTCCAGTTTCTTTTCATTGTGTACTGGTTTTAACAGTGTTAAATTGTGGATAGAGATCGGGTGATTGTTTTCATGTATATGTGTTACTACACTTGAATTGTTTATTCTGTTGTGTCTAAAGTGTGCTGAGTGCTCTTTCAAGTGTTTCTGACATCCGTTTTATCTGTCCTGTGTATACACATGTTCCGCAAGATATATTTGTAAATTCTGAATTTTTGTAAAAGGGATATTATGTCTTTTGGGTTATGGAGGGTGGTTGAGGAGTTTATTATAGTTAACATGCACCGCATTAAGACAGTGTTTATAGGAAATATTGCAGAATATTTTGTTGACGCCGGGAACGAAAGGGATTTTTATGCATTTTGAATTTGTGGTGGATTTTTGTGAGTGTTGTGTGATTTATTAGGTGTGTTTATGTTTTCTAATATTTGGATATGCAGTTTTTATGTAAGTTCTTAGCGAAATCGGTTTTGAAAAAAGGTACATGTAAGAGTCTGTGTATTATGGAGTGGAAAGGTACAAACTTATGTGAGATGTGATTGTGGGAATCATGTGGAATGTGTGTGTCCGTATGTTTGGGTTTCCGGAAGATGTTGAATTTTAGCTGGTTGTCATGTCTTTTTACGGGCATATCAAGGAATGAAAGGGTTTGTCTTGTTTTTCTTGCGTGTAAATTGGATGGATTCGTATTGTTCGTTTAGTTTTCGTATGAACTCTTTGATGTATCTTTTTATAGGTAAAAAATTTGGAAGATATCTGAGTCTCGTTTTGGGGAAGTAGGTGAAAGTGCCTTTGCATTGCTTTTCGATGTTTTTCATGAAGAGGTTTGCTAGAAAGTGAGAGATAAAGTTTCCCATAGATGTGCCATGGTTTTGTTGTAATATTTTTTGTTAATTTTGAAAAAATTCTGGCTCATATGAATACGTGTTAATTGTACGCATTCATTTATTGTTTCCCGTGTTAGGTTTAGTTTTAAAGTTTTTATAGCACATAAAAATAGCTGTGCTTTTGATGAGGCAATAATACTCGTCCAATTTACTATTGTTTCCAACGCATTAATTATAGCATCTTGCACCTTTAAAAACGTCGAAATTGAGTAATAACGTTCAATCCATCTAATGGCACACAAATTTGTAAGTTTTTCTTTTTTTTTATTTCTGGGCAAACTTCTTTGATCGATGCAATCAATGCTAGTTGTTTTTTCGGTACGTTAAAAAAAGGTAAAGCTCCCCAAAAGAGTCAAACACTGCTTAATCGGACGTACATCACAAACACTACTAATCGCTAAGTTGAGACTATGACTTGAACAGTGGACGTAAAGTGCATTCGGAAATTTTTCTTTGATTTTTATTTTAACTCCATTGTCAATACCAATCATAACTGGTGCGCCATCATATCCTTGACCACGAAATATCTTCAGATTAATTCCAAGTGCTGATAAAGTTCTTAACATATTGTCCAACTGCAGTGGAGTTGGTGCAAAAACTTTTCACACATTTTTGGCTCGTTATTTTCGAACATCAAATATCGAACACAGCGAGAGCTGCTCAATGCTTGCAATATCAGCAGTTTCATCCTTCAGCAACGTGAAGCATGGTGCTTCATTAACTTCTTTCACTATTTGCTCCATTATATAATTTCCGACTGTTTCCGTAATATCGTTATGAAATTGAGGACTAATATAGGAAGCATTTTTTGGGGCCGTTGTTAATCTTGATTTAAAATTTTCATTGTATCTAGCAAAAAATCTAAAAAGAGATCGAAAATTGCCATCATTCTCATGTGGTCCACCATAAAATGATATGGGTCCCGAATCTCTATGCCCTCTCAATGGAATACCCTGTCTTCCACACAATATGATTGTCTCAATTATTGGAATTAACAAGTTTTTGTTATTCTCTACTTGTCTAGGGAGCCCATGGTCTATTTTTAAATTTACTTGAATGATTTCGTTACTTACAATTTTTGATAGAGTTGTGACTGTTATGATGCATGCTTTGTGGTAAGAGGCTTCATTATGTGAACGAAAACGTTCAACTCCATGCTTCCATGAATCAAATTTACGTAATTAACTAACTGCCCTAATTCTTGCTTACTTCTCGTTTGATCATTTGTTAAAAAAAGAATCAGTACTTACAAAAAGCACCATCAAGACTCTTCGAATATGAAAACCAGTGAAATTTATCACACCAGCTTCTCTGAAATTTCAAATTTTTTGGCACTTCTGTGGGAAATTCATAAGTCACATCTGGAATTTTTAACAATCTGATTGCTTCTAATTTTTCATGAGGTGTTAATAAAGAAACTTTGTCGAAATAAAAACCAATATCATCATTTTTTAATTACAAAGAAACCTAATCATTGAGTTCAGGAATTGAATTTCCTTCAGATACACTCCCATATCTATCATATGAATTTGAAATGCAATCATTTGGAGGTGACGTGTTTTCACAATCATTTATCTCTATACAATCTTTCCTGGGAAATTTGTGAAAATAATTTAACAAATTATTCTTTCGTTTTTTCATTCTGAACCCCAAAAATGCATGAAATGGCAATTAGTTATTATTTCCCTTATGACCATTATATATTTGTTCCTGCATGATTCATTTTGAAAGATTTTGACTCCGAAAAGGTTATTTAAGACATTATAAATTAGTTTGAGGATTTTTAATTACACGATTTTATGCCGTGTGTAAATTAAATAGAAGTCTTTAAAAATCCAAATCAAGGTACTTTTCGACAGGATGAAAAATCTAATAATAAGATAATGATAGGTATACAGTTTAGCAGGGAGATTTTCCGTAATTTACTATTTAAATGGATGTGAAAATACATCAAATTTTATTTCGATAATTCTACCTTTAAGTTATTTTGTGTCAAACTATGCGTTAATTTTGTTATCTTATTAAGTAATTTATGTTTATATTTCTTAATAATTGTGAATTAATCTAACCTTTAAATTTCATTTTGAATTACAGTTAAGTGATGATTTATTGTAAAATAAATATTTTTAAAAAGTTTTGCTGACTTTACAATTTTAAAATTTAGAATCAGACGATGAACAATATTTTTATGTTATAAGTGACCAAATGAAAACTCTTATACATGCAAATCATGTATCAGGCTCTCTAGTGGCGTTTCAAATGCGGCTTTTTTGTAAGATTCTGTTTTATTTGTGACAATGTGGAGTTTCTGATAGTATTCTTGATGTTGTCAGTTAAATTGTTATTGATGATTCAATGTCTGCGACAAGGTCTTCTTCTGGAGGTTTAGAGTATGGGAATGTATATTTTAAGCCATTTCCAAGAAGTGGAGACCTGTGGTATGATATGGTGGAACACTGATACTCTAAAACAATTTAAATAACAGTAGAATTTTTTCTTTGCAGATTATTTTTGTATTCAAGTCAGCATATGAGCCAAACAATAAAGAAATGGGAGAGCATCTAGTAAAGCATGGCGACGGAGTTAAAGACATTGCATTCGCAGTTGAAGATCTAGATAGAATATTTCAGGTAATTTTCAGTTAAATGAAATAATATATAAATGCTACTTTTTAAAATACGTTTTTCCATAAAATATTATAGTAAGCACTCTTAAAAGACGAGTAGACGCACTACTTTATGAGATGCAACTAGATATTTAAAAAAATTAGGAAATAATTTTTAATATTTTACACTAATGTCACTTTTGAGAAGAAAAAAAGCAATGTAGCACACTAAAATAGCAAAGAAAAATAAAGTTTCTTCATTGCTTAGTCCACATAGCTCTTCATAGCACATCAAACAATGAATTATTTATGATAAAATGTATTTGGTTAGTCATAATTTTGTCGAGTTCCATTTCTTAAAATGAAAGAAACATGGATTAACTCTGTATGAGACACTATTAACTATTGTGAGATACATATTGTTTTTTTTAAAAAGTTAAACATTGTTAAGAGTTGGTGTTCATCTTTTCCTCTTATTCATAAGACTCTACATTATATTGGTGTACATACGATCAATCATAATTTGGATATTTAGGTAGATATAAGTGCTTCTTATACTTCACAATGTCCTTCACAATACGCATTACAATAATCAAATTTCTATGTATATTTTTTGAATCGCTGTATTTATTCGCATATAAGCCACTCCTTGCTTTCTGAGACTGGATCTAGGGAAAAACCTCCCAAATATAAGCCGTGGATTAAAAATCGCCATTAGTTTTTTAAAATTCTGGCTAACTGAAAATCACCAATAAATACCATTAAATGCCCATAAATATTTATGGAAATAGTTATTCTGTATAATAATAAAGTTTTTATATGAATTAGCTGTAACCGATCACCACATAGGTATTAATATCATGGGATACAAAGGGTGATACAGACAGACTTGTAAAGCAATGTATTTTACCCAAACACCCTGTATGCTGAAAACGACAAGAAATTAAGAGGACTTCTAACCTTTACAGTTTTTCCAAACCAGATTAAAGAACTTATCTTCTTATCTTTCACAGAAAGCCAAAGAACGTGGAGCAATTGTTGTCAAAGGTATCACCAAAGAAAGTGATGAGAATGGAATAATAAGGTTTGCAACTGTTCAAACAGTGAGTATATTTGTTGCTATTTGTGGAATATTAACATTTATTATTTGTTACAATCGGTTTCAAATAAATTTTCTGCTTTGAATTACATTTCAGTATGGAGACACAACACACACATTTGTTGAAAGAAGTAAATACAAAGGAATTTTCATGCCAGGTTACCAAAAACCTATTTTTGGTGATTCCCTTACACATAAACTGTAAGTAAATACATCTTACTAATTTACTTTTTCTATTTCTGTAAAATACAAAAATTTAGTATTTGGTACATACTGTAATATTTTTAAAGAATGCAAGTTCTGAGTGAAACCCAAAATTAGTTGTATTACATGCTAGAACCAAAGCATATATTATGCAGGTTTCCTTCAGGAAATTTAAGAATAAAATTATGATTTTTCCAGTTTGATGGTAACCATAATAGAGGACATGATTTGAATATAATTTTTCCTTACAGAATTATTAAATTTATTTTAATTCCATATTTAATTAATTTTCATCACAGGATTTAGGATTGGAAATATCATGTTTTACTTCTGGTGTTTTGGAAGTTGAATGAAAAAATACTTAGTCTTTTATGCTCTTCTTACTTTCTCCATTATAGAGAGTCTTGTTTTGGTGAAAAAATGGAATTTGAGATTTCAATGGATATCCATGTTCCAAGGCCCCCTGAGTGCGTTTTCAGTATTTTCTCAATGATGACTGTGCATTTGAAATTTTGTGGGCTCTCTAACTCAAAAACTACTTTAAAATTTGGTACAAAAGTTTATATTTTATTAAAAACTCAATATTTGATTAGATTTTAGACAAAATTGGTCAACCGGAAGTGGAGGTTGTTTACTCTTGCAATTTTTCCGTTTTTCCAAATATCTCCTATAGAGCTTCATTAATGTAAATAATTGTTATCACCAAAGTTGTAGATATTATAATTTTCTTTAACTTTTGTTCGAAACATTTTTCCATAGAACAAAATTTCAGAGACGTGGTTTATCCGTCTGAATTTGTTCAGTACGTTGATTGCCGCTAGGTGACAGCTTTGTTTCCATAGCTATGATAAAATTTTCCAATTGTTGATAGAGACGCCAGTCTTCCTAAGGATAATTTTAATCACGGTCAAAATTATCCCAATGCCATCTAGTCATATTTTGTGAACAAATCTTCCATAGCAACAAATAACTTTGTTCACTTATTGTATTTACAATGTGAAAAGTGATTCCGAGTATTTTAAAGGACATGTATTAACATCGCCTACATGATTGTAAGTTATTAATTTTAACGAACCCCTCGTATGTATATTAGAAAGAGTAAGAACTACAATAGTACATACATTCTTTCTTCAGCAAAGTTCTTCCATTTTTTTCTACTCCCAATGGAAATTCAACTGTTACCTTGCCAAGAGTCCTCCAGTTTCCAATATGCATACGAAAAAAATTTAGATAATAAAATTCATCTATCATTTCCGCGAAAATTTTTGTCCATGCATCTATGGCTGCATAAGATCCAGGGGAAAATTTGGCCCGTCTTCGTTTCTTAGCTTTCTCTTTCTCCTTTAGGGCTTCATTAATATGAATATTTGTCATTATCAAAGTTGTAGACAATATAATTTCCTGCATGTGATTGATAGGAATACTGTGCGTGCTCTAGCTCAAAAACAACTAATCAAGGCAGCACATCACTTTATATTTGAGATTTTTATAAGAAAATCAAGGTCTGATTAGATTTTGGCTAAAACTGATCAACCAAAAGTGGAGGTTTATTCTTGGCATTTTTACGTTTTTGCCATATACATATCTCCTTTTGAGCTTCATTAACGTAAATATATGACATTGTCAAAGTTCCAGACAAAATAATCTTGTGTTCTATGAAACATTTTTTTATAGAACGGATTGTTTCAAAGATATAATGTTTCTATTATCCGACAGATTTTATGCTCAGTACATTGAATACTAGTGTAATTGCACGTCAAATATGACGGGTATGCGTGAATTAACTATTAAATTTAAAGCACTTCCCATTCTTCCTCCTTTTCTCTCTTCCTCTCTCTCTCTCTCTCTTTCTCTGAAAAAAGACTTCCTAGTATTATTACATATATGTGAAACCATGGTTACAATTCAGTCAAGTTTACGTTCGTACGAACTTACATTCGAAATTATTGTATTATAGGATTAGCTCTAGCTTTATTTTTGTTGCTATGATAAAATTTTCGAACTGTTGATAGCGACGCCAGCGTAGCCAACGGTAAATTTAATCGCGATGAAAACTATCCCAATACCATCTAACGTCAAATTTTGTACGCAAATTTTCTTTAAATATTGACAGCGTTGTCAATGATGCCATGACGCCAAATGTAATTCTAATCGCCAATATTTCGCGCAATATTTGATATTAGTAGCACAGTGCGCATCAGCATTTTGTTACCTATACCGACAAATAATTAAACGCCTCCAAATGGGTGAAATTGATGAATTCTATTTAGGCTCCGCTTGAACCCCTATACGCCTTGTGCACTGTTAAAGCATCAGAGGTTTTTTCGACATTTACGAAGTGCGAGTTCCTTCTATGGATTCGTATTTGGTAGATCAAGTTTCATTTACAAAATGACTTCATACACACCGGAGGTGAAAAAACTGCTGCGTAATCCATTGCGTTTACAGACCCAACATGAGTGGAAAGATGAACACATCATGCGTGCATACATGCGAGGCAGAGGCTTTCTTTACCATTTATGCAATCAGGTCAACAAAAAAATATTAATGGTTTAGTATAGTGTCTACGAATTGGAATGCCTGTGATGCTGCCAAGGAAATATCTAATTTTTGATTGATTTGATTGTAACAATCGACAATTATTGTTACTTACCTTACTCGAATAGTAGTAATGTAATCTTTATGTTCACGTTCACTCCTTCGTCGTAAATTACCCATTTCTTTTAACTTACAAACCCTGTGTACCTATAAGTAAAGAAAATAGACGTATTTACTTTCATTTCTTCGTCATAGATAATCCATTTGCCTTCATTTACCAAATGTTGCGTACACGAAAGAAAATTAAATTAATTAGCCATTTAAAGCAGGTGGATATTGTTTACTTCAGCCGCTACGAAGATTGTTTTCGTTGACAACAATTGAAAAACACGAGAAAAGTTTTCCAAGTTCAAAGTGAATTACGACTTTAAAGTTTGATTATATTGAAATCGGCTACTCCTTCGATTAAAATGTACGGGACAAAACATACGCTATATGATCACTTCTACAAATTTTATTGAAGGAGTGATATTTTACGAGATATAAAGAAAAGTTCATTTTTGTCACTAGTAAAGTGGCACTCCCGATTAGGTCACGTAAATTATTTATATCATTTTCTTGGTTTCTTTGCCCTTATGTCCTAAATACCAAATTTCATCAACATCCGCACATTGGTTTCTGAGATGAAACATGCGGACGGACGGACGGACACGACCTGACCATAAGGCGTCCTTTTTTACTTAAGTAAAGAACGCCTAAAAACCGGGATAATTATGCATACATAAAAAATTCGAGACACCGGGACAGGACACAAAACCGGAACAAATTCTAATATAAGGTATCCGGAAATTTCGAATTTTGGCTCCATATCCATGTGTCCTGATCCCGGTTTTCTCGTTTCTGCTTTATGAGATTCCATCGTCACTAAAGTTCATACATTGCATTTCATTGGAATAACATGACATTGGGCAAGTTCATCTGAGGCTTGACGCTTCGGGATGCGTTTCAAGTGAACATGTTCAATTACACGCGTTACTTGCGTAATCACTACACGCAATCCATGATGGTTGCTGGCTACCCGTATCATCTGTAGGAATGGCGATACGAGCGACCGCCAGAGACCCAAGGGCTTGGAAGGGAGCCACTTCTCGGATCATGTTATTTATGCTTTAGCGTATGACCTTGGTCATGTGACGACGCAACCAATAACCTTTCAAGGTTATATGAGGACGCAGAGTCAGCCAGTGATTTAAACATCGCAAACTCAGGTTTAAAACAAACAATTTTGAAGAACATACATTGAAGAAAGTTACAGATAATTGGACAAAGGGTTGAATTCAGTGTAACATAATCACAGAGCTGTTTGCAAAAAGAGCAATAATGATTATAATCGACGGATTATATTTACTTGTTTCTCTTTCAGAATCAATGAAAAATACTTTGATATCAATCAATTCATCGTAAATAAAACTAAAACAAGTTATAAAAGTGTACAGTGTATCACAAATCCAGTGGCGGAACTAGGCCGGGGCAGTGCCCCGGGGCCCGGATCCTTAGAGGGACCCGGTCTGCTATCCACTTGATAATCTATAATTAGTAGCTAATTATATAGCCTTGAGAATCATTACACGTAACCGGCGCAGTGCCCGTACCGTACTTTCGGATATCTTCGGCAAAGATTATTTTAGAGTTTTCACTGCCAGGGTCACGACACTGACACGGACAGTATTGTTGCCGTCGGACCGGCAATGTGTGTGGCATCCGCCAACGGCAATACGGTCACTGTTCGGATACGGCAGGACTGACGCAAGGACGTGTAAGTACTCATGTCGGCACTGGTACCAGATAGGCTCATATTTGCCTTCAACGGTTTATCCAATTCAATCATATGTAGCGACGAAACAACATTATTTCAAGGTTAAACATTAATATTAATCCTTAGGGAGCTTCCATACCAAGGTGCTTCGTGACGGTGATTTGATTTTGATACGACAGCAACTTAAGTCACTTGAAAGTCATCGTCACCTGAACTTTCATTCCAAAGTGATTCAATTTTGACATGATGCGATATTTAATTCGCGTCAGCTTGAAAGATGTGTTGATGATTCGCTGTAAATGGGCCGGTTGCTAACCAAGGATCAAGTTCAAACAAAGTAAAATATTTTCAGAAATACGTTAACAAGTATGACCAAAACGTAATTCTTTCACTTTAAATATGTATCGTTTGAACTTTTGAGTTGCCGCGTCATATCGCCAGCGCGTTGCCGTCAACTTGGTATGAAGTCTTACATTTAAAAGCATGCGCCACCGGAAAGCAACTTAAGTTGCCCTCACGTCAAAATTACCGTATTTAGACATGTACCGTGCGCCCTCGTGTACCACGCGCACCCTTATTTTGCAGCAAGTTCGGAGGGAAAAAATAAATTCGTACCGGAATAAGTTATGTAACATCTGGGATTTTGAAAAAAGTCGGCCTCTTCACCGATATCCCTTCTCTGGAACAAGGTCCGCGCGTATACTTCGTAGAATTCTTCGTCTTTTGCGAGTACAAACGTAGACGCAAGCGTGTGGCAGTGAATTTACTATCGACACTCGCAATTTATATAACCTGTTCAGAAATCCTCATATAAGACGCGCAATCCCTTTTTCTTGCCGACATTCTGGGAAAAAGATGTGCGCGGAACACGAGTAAATACGGTAAATCATCGTCACCAGTCACCTTGGTATAAAACATCAGCGTCTGACTCTGCATATATCTGATAAAAATCCTATCAGAAAGAAATCAATACAAAAAGTTAAACAGTCCAAAGTCATCAAAATCAGCACGGTTGGGCACTTAAGGAGGTCCGTTAAACTTTCTTGCCCCAGGGCCCGTTGCTTACTTGTTCCGCCACTGACGAACGCACGCCATAAAACAGCAATACACCGCGACCGGATTATATTTCTATCTAATAAAAATTTCTCCCCCTGAGTTGGCGCATTAATAAAGATATTACGTAATTTTAATGACTAAATACTACAAAAGATTTATCAGAAATGGTGCCAGAGAAATATCCCATTTTTATTTACCGATTTATTTTCTAATCAGTTTTATTCAACCAAACAATCGAAATTATTTAAAACATCTCACTTGAGATCAGTAATTGTAATATTTATGTTTACGTTCTTTTCTTCGTCGTAGTTAATAAATTTCCTTCCGCTTACAAAATCTTTCATGCACGCGTAAGGAATTAAATATTTTTGTAATTGTAGCAGATTTTATTTACTTCAGTAACCAATAAGATTGTTTACGTTGACAACAATTAGGTAGCTATGCATGAATTTTTCTAAGCTCCAAGCGAATTACGACATTTTTGTTTGATTTTCTTGATAACGGCTTCTCCTACGATAAAAGTGTACAGCAAAATAAATACTTTACTAGCTCTATAAGTTTTATTTGAAAACTATCTTGATATGACCAACACTTTACGCAACATGACGGAAAGTTCATTTTTTGTCACTAGTAAAGTCGTACCCCTGATTGGCTTACGTGATTTATTTATGTGATTTTCTTTTTGTCTTTGACTGTAAGTGCTTTATATCAAATTTCATGAAAATATGTTCGGTAGAAGTCGAGAACGAGCATGCGGACGGACGGACAGACCGAAGCTAATAGGTGCTCATGCTGGAAGCGAAACGCGCCTCAAAAGTTGACATTTCAAATAAAATTTTGCTAATAACATAAAAAGGGGAACACGAAAAACAATGACGGAATCTCTATAATAATAGACAAGTGTCGGTTGGTGATTATTTTAAATCGTTTATATCTCGATTTGATAATGGTTCGAAATTTTCAGAAATGCTTGATTTGCATATTAAAATTGATTGACAAAATTATTTGGAAAAACGACCCGATTCGACCCCAGGGGATTGTTTCCATTTCTCATAAGGTAACATGTAAAAATGGACTTTTCGACGTTCAGGCTTTTATTCTTTTGGAAATTGAAATTAGAAAAAAAAACGACCTACGATCAGTTATTCTATCTATCTACGATCATATTCAATTCATCTTTTTCTGCCTACAGCACGAAATTGTTCATATTAATAAATCACATATTTTGGGGTATATTTTCATTTTAACAACTACTTTGACGAAAATGTAATTGTCAAAACTTGAGCTCAGATTGCTGTCTCAAGGCCTACCCTACCTCAAAATTTGTTTATGTTGACAAGCGACTTCTGAGAGAAACAAAATCGATATAAATAGTGATGGTTAAAATAATTTATTGAAAGTTAAAACTTTTATTTCCGTTTTATATTAATTTGAACCCATCATTTTTGATTGGCAATATACTAGTAATATAATAAATGAAAAATGAGGGAAAAGAGCTTGGAAATAACAAAAAGCCATGTAACCTACAGTTCATTCATGGTCATTCTACCTTTCAGTAGATTTTTGGCTTTCCCAGCTTAATCTGTATAATTCTAACTCTCTCTCTCTCTCTTTATCTTCTCATGCTCTTCCCCTTCTTTTAATACATCTAATATTCCTTACCTCTTTGCTTCTCATAGCCATCTTAAGGGGGAAGCCACATGGGCCTTGACCCAGGGCCTCACTTTAGATGGGGGCCTCAAATTTTGGAGAGAAGAAAACAGACTCAAAAGTCAGACACTTATGAACTATTAGACACGAGGAAAGAAACAGAAAAAATAGCATATTTGGCTTTTTACATTGAATTTTTAACAAATATATAATATGAAATCGTGGGTTTACTTTATACTTTTTGTTTGTTTAATATTTTAATTTTTCCAGTATTTCATTGTGCCCCCAGCCATCCACCCCCTAAATAGCGTAATACTGTATATTGTAATTCTCTTTGAAATATGATAGGTAGTAACCATTGCAGCATTTTACAATCAATGCAAAAATTTGATAAATAAATGGAGAGAGGACTCAAAAATAGGGTCCATGGCCCCCAAATGCCTTAAGATCGCCCTGCTGCCTCTCCATTCTATGACTTCCTTCTGCAGACCTTTTAAAATTTTACCCACCCATTTCTTCTGTCTTTTCCTTATTACTCTAATTAAGCTCCTCTCTTCCCCTACCCTATTCAAAACTTCCTCATTTGTTTTTCTCTCAGTCCAACTAATTTTCACTATCTCCTCACAGCTTCTTTTTTCATTGTCCATGTCTCGCAACCATATAATGTAATACTCCATATCAAGGTCCTTACTTATCTCTATTCAGACTGTGTCAACAACTCTCTTCATCTCACAATACCTCCTTTGCTCTTTGTATACTTATTCTTACCTCTTTTGCACTTCTTGCATCCCGAGGCAGAACACTGCCTAAATAAGTAAAAAAACTACATTTGTTACAGCTTTTTCCTATCAGCTGTAATCCTGCATTATGATTATCATCTCTTGGTAAATCTCATGATTCTGTTTTCTTCATATCAATTGTCATTCATTATGCCTTTGCCCTTTCATTCAAGGCACTAAATAGTTTCTGCAAGCTCTTGCCCATATTACACACTGCTTTGTCATCTACAAATCTAACTTATTTCACCAAGATACTTCCTACCTTTTTCCTCTTTATCTACATATTATCATGCCTCCCTTTATATTTTATTCAGTATAAATATTAAACAATGCTGGTGAGTGTTGGCTGCCCTGTTTCACGCCTCTTCCTAGCATTGCCCAATCTGATTCTCCCTCTCTTACCCTTACCTGCACAGTCTATTCATATAAAGATTTCTGATTAAATGTCTTTCTCTCCAATCCACCTCTATTTTCCTCAACACCATTTTGAAATCTACTAAGCACATTACTACATCCTGATTGTATTCAATGTTTCTTTCTACCTATGTCCTCCTTTACAGTATCTCTAAAGCTGTGGCCTTTCCAAAATCTGAACTGGTCTACAACTATATAGTTATTAGCTCTTGATTCTAGTGTCATGTTCAAAATCCTGAGAATAACTTTCACTGCATTTAAAATTTAGCTGATTGTTCCATAATCCTGACATTCATTTGATATATTCTTTCTCTTCTAGGGAATAATATTGATCTAGTGAAGTCCTTTGGCAACTCTCCCTCTTCATACATCTTATGACACAATTTATAAAGACTATTTTCCTAATTCCTTTACCATTTCTACAGCAAGGTCATCAATTCTTACTGCTTTCTTTGACTTCATATTTCTGAGAGCCTTTTCGATCTCACTCTTCAATATTCCTGGCCCAACATTATTGCAGTCTACATTTTCCTCCCTATCTCAATAGAATCTGGCTTCAAATCTTTAGCGTACAACTCCTCCTTATACTCTTTCCATCTATTCCTCATATCCTCTGCCTCAAATAAAAGTATGCCATTTTGTCTTTAATTGTGGCCAGCATATTTCCCTCCTTGTGTCTCATTAACTCCTTCACTTTTCCATACAAATCTATTCTACCTTGTCTCAGCAGCTCCTCCATGTCTTCACATTGTCCTTGCCACCACACCTCTCTCACTTTTGTAATTTCTCTCCTAATCTTATTGTATAATTCTCTGTACATTCTCCTTATATAATCTGTATCAAAATAAACCACAATTTAAGAAAAGAAATGATTGTTATAAGTCAAAAATTTGTAAATGATTTATAGATAACACAATAATTTGGCTCTGCAATTTTTAACCAACTTAGCACAGGTGCATTTTGCAGCTGCCTCTCTGAGGTACAGACACTGCTTGGACTACTCTTAGTCTGATCCAGTAGCATAACTAGGAGCAGAATGGTCTATGGAAAAATATTATTGGTGGCCCCTCTCCCCTATCACCTCAACCAGCAAATGCATGTGTTCAACTAAAACTGAAACCCATCGTAAAGTTTATCAAATTGCATTTATTAATAAATTATTAGGAATACGCTGAAAAGTTTAGGTTTTAAAAATTATTCTGTCCAAAAATAATGATTAACTGGAAAGTCATTTAGAAATTAGGATAAAAAGATAAATCACAAAAACAATCTTAATTTTTTCTATACATATTTGTAAAAATTTGAAGGTCACTGGGCCCAAGGCATTTGGCCACCTATACAAACCTATTGTTACGCCACTGTTCTGGTCCCTACCTATTGATCTTATTGGCATCAAGGTCTAGAGAACAATGAAGCCTTTTTACCGCAACAATGTTGTAATCCAAAAAAGTGATAACAAAGTAATCATATAATAATTTGTTTAATTAACAAACCTAATCGAATATGCCAAAATTTGATAGCATTTTGTTAATCTTTCTGAGCTGAAGGGCAATGAGACATTCTTATTTCTCTGAAGTACCAAGGTTTGAGACCAGATGCAATTATTCTTTCGTTTACAGGATTTGCACATAAATCAGTCTTGGGACATTCTCGAATTTTTATCTCTGGATAAACTTTTTTATTGGTACCTCAAGGATCATATAAGACACAGGGAGAGGAAAATAACATTTTTTAAATTTGTGAGCAATCAAACATGCCTTAAGTAAATTATATCACCATAGTCTGATTCTACTTCTGCAGGAAAGGCTTAGAACTGTCTGTGATTCTGCTCTTGTGAAATAGACTGTAGAAACAACCAATTCCAACACATACTTCAACTAGAGAATCTTCACACACATGTGTTCCTAGTGAATTATGTAGTGACTTCTTGAGACACTGATGTTGGCATTAGATTTACAGGTATTGCCCAAGATTCGACCAGGATGCGTTCCTGAAGACGTGGTCAAATTTTGAACAGCCGAATGTCGAGTGCCATTTTCCCATAAAGTACATGTTATTATTGGGGGATGCATTCCAGCATCTTGAAGAAAAATTATTAAGTTCCATCTCATATTATAAAAAGTTCAAATAACAGTACTAAAGTGCTAAAAAACAATATTAAATCATTAAAAAGCATAAAATAACTTAAGACTAAAGAAAAAATACAAATAAAAATATTTCCCTGCCTGAAATATTTTTCAACTGTGCTTGCTGGACTTGGTTTATTAATTGAGAAGTTGAAAAATTTTAGTTGGAAGAAGAGGGACTGTCCGCTGTGGGAATGTATGGGCTATTGATTGGGAAAATGGATGAGCTAGGGACTGGGGACATTGAAGGATTGTAGCAGAGATTGTCAAATTAACTCCATTACTTAAGCAATCCAGAGTTTTCTCCTGTTCCACATAAGTACTGAGAGACAAATGAGATATTCCCAAGGATCACATGATTTCAGCAAGGCCTTCACATTTCTCAATTTGCTTTAAAAGTTCTCATTTTAATTCATAGCTATGAGTCATATGTGCTCTTTTATTTGATCCACTTGCATCACTACCAGCCTTCGTTTTGGATGTCATGTCAACACTTCTAAAATAGTTTTAACCCTTCAGCACCAATAATATATATTTTGTAATAGAAAAAGTAATTTGACAAAAACAAATATCCCATGCCACAGTGATGCCTGCTGCACGGGTTGACATGAGCAAACAATAATTCCTACATCTTCACTTTCACTGAATTCATGAAATATCATGAATTTCTCTTTACCTTAAAATTACTTTTTGAAGCAAGTCTTTCTTTTCATAAATATTCTTTCAATTGATTTTAAACACAAATAAAAAAACTCAATAAAGTTATTTGAAAAAATCAGCTTAGAGAGAACATGCAGAATTCTAACAAAGTGACTCCAAACCCTGAACTGAATGCAAAGCGCCGCCCCCCCCCCTCCCCAAATATTTCATAAGTCCCTCCGCAGATGCGATGTATTGCCAGTTGCCTACATTTATAGCAGCATGTACATTATGTTTTGATTAATTTAGTGTTCAATAGAATGGTGTGCTTTCCTTCAAGCAAAAACTTAACTTTTTGCTTCAACCTGTAAAATTTTTTAGCTGAGAAAATGTTTTCATAGAAGTTGTAGAACAAAACAAAATAAACTTTTCTTGTCATATACTTTTTAATAGAATATGCAGTTTTCAAGAAAATGGTCATTACAAATTTTTCAGTTGCATGTCCATATTGTATGAATGCATTATTTTTTAATTTGAGGCTTTAATTGCAATTAAATAAACTACAAAACCAAATTTTTCAATATCATTCAATCAGTGATGCTAATGGCAATAAATAATAGATAGATAGATATGCACATGGGCATCCGCAGGGGGAGGCAAGGGGCGGCAGTTGCCCCCCTCTGGACCTGGCCTGTGTCAAGTGCCATTGATGTATGGTTAGGTCGTGGGATTAACACAGTCATTTTTCTGAGGTCAGGCAAGAAGGTGGGGGTCTTCTGCAATATGCTTGAAACAAACTACTAAAATACTAAGCCTGCCAAACCCGACTGTGGGAGCTTGCCCCCTCCCGGAATGACTGTGAGAGCTGTCCTATCCCTTTGTCCCCTCTGGATAAGTTCCAGCGGATGCCAATGGATCTTTATTAGGGTAGGATTGCAACTAGAATTCCAGCATCTAAATCCTTAATTTTGCTATTGTTGATATTTGGAATTTAATAAAGGGGTTATTTGAATCATGTCAGCCTATAAGGGAGCCACCTAATTGGGAAAAACTAAAATTTCAATTCCCACATCACCTGAGAGAAATCTATCTAAAATATGTTAAGCATCCAGGTTAAATTACTACAATTTTGAAAAATTTTAATATAAGTTAGAATTAATAATCAATTGCAATTAAATTCAAATAGATTTTTTTTTATATAGGCCTTCTGGGAAACTGGACTTCATTGATCATGTTGTTGGTAATCAACCCGATCTAGGAATGGAACCTGCAGCTCAATGGTCAGCAACAGAAATAAAGCTGGAATAAAGTTTTAATTAAATGTTGTATGATTCAGTAAATGGAAATGAAAGTTATCTTTTGACAGGTATGAGAGAAATTTAATGTTCCATAGATTTTGGTCAGTGGATGACACTCAGCTTCACACAGAATATTCGGCTTTACGGTCCATTGTGATGACCAATTGGGAGGAAACTGTCAAGGTACTTATAAACAGTCTCAATTAAAAAGGTTGGTGGCTTGGTTAACTTATGGCTCGAACTGTACAGTTGACTTTCAGTCACTTTCGATACAAGTTTGCCCCTGAAGATGCCCACTTAGTGGATGAAATGCATTGGGTTTTTAATAAATTTTTATGGCTGAAGGAGTTATCTCACCGATGAGAATCTTAATTAAGTCACCATTTTAGTCATTGGTTTGTAGAACTTACGATGCATATGAAAAAATCAACAATTTTGATAGAACTACTAATTTATAAATGGTTTAACATTCATAGAATTCATAAGTTATGGCCAAATAAATTTAAAAAAAAACAAAATTTCTGGAATCTGTCTTTTCTCTATACAAATAACATGTGCATGGGTGTAGAGCTTTTAATATTTGCTTTAATCCTTAAAGTGACAGCATTAAAGAAACGGCAGACACCGAAAAGTGTTTATTTTAGTAAATTCTATTATTATATTTGTTCTTGAGTGACACATTTACTGCTCTGTGCAACATAGTAAGAGAAATGGAATTTGAACTTTAAAATAGAATACTGTTATGTAAAAGTTAGATCAGCACTTCTGCGATACTCTGCACATTACAATTCGCCAAACTAAAAAAGGAGGAGTAGTGTGTAATAATAAAGAGTTTAGGCCTAAACATTGTTTTTTTTTGTTAAAAATGATGCAAGAGAAAGACAAAAACTCTGCTTGACAAAATTTAATTTATTTTTTACGACCCAATTTTTGGCAACGCACCTCTTTTCGACCTTTTTGAGGCATGCCAGTTGAGAAATGGTGGATTAGACCTTATAAGATACTAATTTTAAATGATCATAGAAAATTTTGCCTCTTAAAAGCCTAAAAAATAATAAATAACATCAACACCTATACAGCCATACTAGGAAATGAACAGTCTACTTATTCTGCTAACAAGAAAATTCATTCTCCATCAGCCTAAAAAGAATTTTGAATCTGTAAAAAGCAAATTTTCAAACATGCAAAAAAGGTTGCCAAATTTTATAGTTATGTTAATTAATCAATTATTGCAAAGGTTTCAATGGTATGAATTACTGCAGTTGTATATTGCTTGATTTTGTTCCATGGATGATGATGATGTTCAAAGTTTTGCTACCATTACAGCAAGCATCTTCAGAAATCTTGAAGATACTCATTAGTAAAATGTTGACAATTAGAAATGTTCTTCATATGACAAAACCATGAAATTATATATCATTCTATATAAACGTTTCTTACAGAGGAGGAGGATATAACAGATAACATATAACATATATATAGGAGGATACTAATGTTTAGGCACTTCCAGATGAGCTGGAGATTCGAAATTTTTTTCTTAGGTAGGATTTTGTGCGAAACTGACTAGAAAAAACGAAAATCTTGAAAAAGTGCAAAAATGCGGCCGCTAAAAATTCGCAATTGTTTAAACAAATTTTCAAGGTTTATGCATTTCCGCATGTGCTACGAAGTTGAAATTTTTTTAATAGGTAGAATTCGTAAAAAAACGAAATAGGCATTATACAAATTTTGATATTTTAATTTATTTGGCAGTTAAAAATTCTTAAAGTTAAAACAAATAGATAACTGTTTAGACATTACGGAATGAGCTAGGAAGCTGAAAATTTCAAGTTATGTACAAAGTAGTGCATTTGCACAAATAAACATTTGAATCTCTACATAAACATATTGCGGCGACCGTTAACAATTTTTAAAATTTTAACAATTGGAAAAATATTATTTAAAATTTGGCAGAAATTTGTAGCATTAGTACCCCATAATGGAGAAAGTATAAAATTCTTAAAATTTCAAAGTTTTGGGATTGTTTTAATCTATTATTTTTACATAAGGGAAAAACGAAAATCGCCCCGGAGGTGAAATATTTAGAATTAAAAAAATATTTGTAATGATGAAATATGAAAAATGAATGTTTTTTTGTGTTGAGATGATATGCTTGCAGAATGCAGGCACCAACTACTAGTATTAAATACAGCTATCACGGAAAAGTTTGGTGATTCAGATAAGATTGGCCAAATTAAAAGAAAATAGACATTTAATTCACTTCAAAAGCAAAATTATCAGGATGTATATATCTCAATCAGGAAAAGAGAAATTGCATATTTTCAGATTCCAATCAATGAACCAGCACCAGGCAAGAAGAGAAGTCAAATAGAGGAATATGTGCAGTACTATGGTGGAGCAGGAGTTCAACATATAGCCCTAAACACCAGTGATATCATTGGAGCTGTAAGAATAAATATAATTGCAGCTATTCACTCTAACACATATCATTATATGCTGACAAAAGTTACAGTGCAGTATTTTGACAGCTAATAATTTTTTGCTTTTTTTAGATTAGAAACCTAAAATCAAGAGGTATGGAATTTTTGAATATACCCGACACCTACTATACTACTCTACGACAGAGACTTAAGTCAGCCAAAATAAAGATACAAGAAGATATTGATGTTCTGCAAGTAAGTACACATGAAAATTTAAATGTTTCACTGGGTTATTATCTTAAAAAGACCTGTAAACAAGCTGTGTTATAGTTTTGAGAAGTGATCTCCAAACTTTTTCACAAGCGGGCCACTTAGCCAATAAACTGGTCAGCTGGAAGTGTCATTTTTCCATTTTTTCCAAATATCTCCTTTAGGATTTTATTTATGTAAATATTTGCAATTGTCAAAGTTTTAGAGAATATAATTTAGTACAACTATTTTTTCATAAGATAGATTGTTTAAGAGATATTTTGATCATCTATATTATATTACCCTAATGCTTGTTGCTGCATGGACGAACTGAGTGTTGGTTGCCAAGAAACAGCAGTCCTGCCTCTAACAGCAAGGAATTAAACAATATTATTATATGATTGGAGAGCCTGTGACAAGCTTCGCAGTCAGAGCCAGCTAGGAAAATTGTGGAGTCTGGTTCCAAGTACCCATGGGGCCTCATTCGCGTCAACATTTTTTACTTTCTCCTTAGGCAGTATAGGAGATAGTATTATTTTTGTAAAAAAATCAAATTTTAGATTTCAATGATAATACTAGTAGTTTTCACTATTTTTTCCAAATATCTCTATTAGGACTTCATTACTGTAAATATTTATTATTATATAAGTTTTGGACAATATAATTTTTTACAAGTTTTCTTTGAAACATTTTTTCAAAAGAAAACATTGTTTAAGAGACATTTCGATTGTCTGAATTTGTCAAGTATGTCGCTAAGTGATACTTGATAGTGATCTCTAAGGATAATTTTAATTGCAATCAAAACTATCCCATTGCCATATAGCATCATATTTTGTAAACAAATTTTCCCGTAAATATTGACAGCAATTTCAGCGCTGCCAAAGCTAATTTTAAGCACGCAACAATATTTTGTTAACCATAGCAAATTTTTTTAATTATTGTTTTTCACAGTGAAAATTATTTCAAGTTTTTTAAAATTATTCATGAGTGCAATTGCGGATAATTATTTTTGAGGATGCTGATGTAAAGAGCAACTTGAAAGTACAACTGCAATAATATTCATAGAGGAAGTCTTGCGCTGGACATATCACATTTTTTTTTTCAATTTGAAAACTTATTCAAAGTATTTTCCATTGTGAAAAATATTCAGTGTTTAAAAGTTAGTCAAGCATTTGCCTTGGATATCACATATGTTTATATGCAGGTAATCTTGGTAGATGTCTGTGAAACGCTTGCAGAACGCAAACATTGGTCATTCATTAAAGTAAAACTGAGAAAAAAGTCCATATTTTGTCAAGGTCAATGCAGGTGAAGATATATGCAAATATTTCTTTGATTTGATGTGCTTGAAAAATTTTGGGCATAGAATTTAAAGAGGCAGTTTCATAACAATTTTGCATATATAATAAGGTAACTCGAGATAATATTCAAGGACAAGGTAATGATGAATGTCACAATATGAAAAGTCAGCATTCCAATATCAAGCAGAAGATATTAAATATAAATATTCAAGAAATGGCCAAACTTTAAATTTCATTGTTAATGATGCTTCTAAATCAGCTAAAGATGCTGTATCATTTTTTTAGTTTAATGCAAGTAGTTTATGTACAAATTCACTTGAAGCTGGTCAGTTTGAATGAAACAAGTGAGAAGACTCAGTTTTTGAGAGAAACCAGATGGTAAATAGCTGCAATCTGACCATTTACATTCCACTCAGGTAGGGTTGCCAGATTTAAGCATTTTTGAAATATCGTCGGGAGCATTCTATGAAATAAAATTCAAGGAATAACTATATCAAAAACTAAATGAAAAAGGATTGATTTATTCATAAATATTTTTACAAACATTAAAGTACAAACACAAATTAAAGAAATGATTTTGAAATTAAATTAATTGTAAATATTTTAGGCTTGATTTTGCTTCCTTTAGTATTTTCTTACCAGCTTCTGTATCTAGATATAATCAAAACTCCCTAAAACTCCTTTGGAAGTTTTGCTTAATCATAAGTTCAGCTTCTAAATTGGATAGCAATAGTTTGTTTTGTCTTTTCTCCATGCAACAGCCATAAAACTAAATATTCTTTCACTTGCTGCATTCCTATGAGGTAATGATAAAACAAAGCTGACGACTTTTAACAGTTTATTTATTTATCCTTAATATGGTGAGGTTGAGGCCCTATGACCCCTTTTTCCACCTAACTGTTTTAATAACACAATTAATTTATATGTACATAATTCAGTTCAAATCATAACAGTGAAATTAAAATTATTTCAAGGTTTACATAAATAAGAATAAAATTAAGCAAAGTACAACACAAATATACATGAAAGTAAAATAATTTATTTAATTTATTTATTTATTTAATTACAAGGTCCATAAACAGCCAAATTTGGCCTTTTACAATGGATCATTAACATACATCGGTATAAAATAACAAATAAAAAATATAAAAACTATAAAATACAATAAACTACAGTGAGATTTAAAATTAAAAATCGTAGAACAAATATTAAATTGTTCCAAACATGAAACAGAGAAATATACGAACACAAACACATTAAATGCATTGGACAAAGAAAATTTATGGGGGTAACCAGGTAACTAGTGCAATGAAGGATGAGATGGGGGAAAAATATTAATAGTATGGAAAAAATGCACCAGAGAATTGAAAGTTTGGGGAAATCAATAAAAGAGAGATCTTTTGGTGACAGAAAGGCGGCATTTGGGTAAGTGGAAAGGGTTGGGGTTGCGGGGGGGTCGAGGGGGGATATGAAGAGAGAAGTAGGTAAGAAGATGATTTGGTCGGTATTTACCATTCATTATTCAGTGGAAAAATTTTAGGTTGAATGTTTTCTGACGCAGTTGCAGAGACAAAATATCCAGCACTGAAAGTAATTCCTCGTGAGACAAGTTAACGGTATATGGTATATGGAATCAAATAGCACTCCAAGGTCACTGTGTGAGTAAATTGCGGGTATGGGTTAGGAGGAGTATGAGTAAACTGAAGGGATGGGTTTGGTTTGAAGGGTGAACTGTATGAATTTAGATTTGGTGGTATTAACTTTAAGTTTCCATGCAGAGCTCCAATCGGAGATTGAATGAAGGGTGAGCTGAAGCAAATGACTGTCAGTAGGATTGTCAAATCTCTTGAATATCTTGCAATCATCGGCATATAACAGTATATTGCAGGAATGGTGAAGAACAGAATCAACAATATCATCAATATATAAAGAGAAATGAAGGGGACCAAGGACACTTCCTTGTGGAATACCAGAAGGAACTGGAAGAGTAGGAGAAGTAACGCCATCAATTTTAACACGTTGCAATCTGTTGGATAGAAAATTGGTGAGAAGGCTAAGAAGGGGTCCATGGATATTGTAGAAATTGGTAGGTTTGTGAACTAGTAGGATGTGATTCATAGTATCAAAAGCTTTAGAAAAATCAATGTAAAAAATGTCAAGTGGGAAGATTGTTCGACAGCATTGATGATATGATAGTGAATGATGGAAAGATTGGTGAGACATGAGCTCCTGGGAAGGAAACCATGTTGATAGGGGGAAATGTAAGGCAGGATAAATGACAGAAGGCGATTATGAATGATGCATTCAAAGAGGATGGAGAGGACAGGAAGAATAGATATGGGGCAGTAATTATCAATGCAATCTTTAGAACCAGACTTTAGAATAAGGGTGACATTTGCTGTTTTCCACTGCATCAGAAAAGATCCATTCGAAAAGCATATGTTGAATATTTTCATGATAGGGAGGTGAAGAATGTTGGCCATGATTTTGAGGAACGGAACCGATGGCAACAGATCCTGTGGCCTTATTTGAAAGTAAGGAGGAAAGAACACTTCGGACCTCATGGTGGATGGTTGAAATGGTTGAGGGGGAGTGAGTGCAAATGGACTCAACGGGTGGTAAGGGGGATGAGAGAGAGAGAGTGTGGAAAAGTTCGAACTGAACTGGTTGTTGAAAGCAGTGGGCCTATTGTGGCTTGTGAATGATTTGGAATCGGATCTCATAGTAAGGGGAATACAAGAACACTTTCTTCTGCCATTTATGAGAGTCCAAAATCTCTTGGAATTGTCTTTGAGTTCTTCGGTGATTGTTTTTACGTATTTGGCATAGTCACATCAGAGAAGCGTTCTCGAGCGGCTGTGAATTTTAGCAAACTCGAGGCGTGTGTGGGGGTTGGGGTGGGTCTTACTTAGTTTCCAAGCAGCTTGTTTGTTATGGAGGGCTGTAGCAGTCGCCTCGGACATCCATAGGGGTTGTCTCTTAGAAATCTTATGGGAGGGAACAAGGTTATCGATGGCATCATGGAGAATGTCATAGAAAAGGGAGATGCTATCATGCATAGTCCTGCACTCCAGGAGGTCCCATGGAAGGAGGGAAAGTGCACAGTTGATGACCTGCCAGTCTGCTTTGTTCCAAGCTCTCATGGTTTGTACTGGGGGTGAGGGCGACGGTGGCAGGGGTCAGTAGGGTGGGGGGAGGGGAAATTCTAATGACTGGTGGTCAGAATTGAAGATACTTCTGCCAGGGATCATGGTCTGTACAGGGACCGAGGAAATGCAGAGATCCAACATTGCCAAGTTTAAGGTTGGGTGGGAGTTGCACTGCAAAAACCCAGATCATTAATGAAATGGTCCAGGAAGTATTTATCATGAACACTTTTGGTGGAACCATCAGTATGTGAGTTCTAATCAATGGAGAGATTACAGTCCCCAAGGAGAATAACATTGGGACAGAGTGACCGCACACAAAGCACTAATTGGAAACAGTTCTCCAACACCGAAATGTTACTGTTCGGCGGGTGATAGAAACATCCAATAAATATTTTGTTGTTAAATACCGCAGAATTATTCCATGGCGAGTTAGTGAAAATGTCAACTTCAGTCCAAAGAACATATAATTCATTAGCATCTATATTTAATTTATAAAATTCAACTCATTTCTCTGTGATTATTTTTTTATTTAAACATAATTATATTATATATTCCGATTACAATTTTGAGTTTTGAACAATTTTGTTTAAAAAGCAGGACATTCGAAAGATAAGTCGGGATTTGGGAAACATTAACAAGTTGGGACAATCCCGCAAAAGTCTGGCAACCCTACACTCAGGTGAAATATATGGTTCTGTGTGAAGTCAAGATTTATTGTAGAAACTATTTTTTTATATGAAGCAGAATCACTGGCACATCCAATGAATCATTTTCAATATTTAATTTCAATAGTTTTGCTAGCCAAAGATTCACTCCTCATCAAGGTTGATTACTATCATTTACTTATGTGCATGCATCCATCAATAGAAAATTTTCACCTGACTGCTCAGAGCTTTTGTTATCTTTGTTATTATATATATATATATATATATATATATATATATATATATATATATATATATATATATATATATATATATGGAATACTTTTTTTAATTCAGGAGCTATAAATTGATAAATTTTTAATTAAATCTTATCTACAGGAACTGAAAATATTAATTGATTATGATGACAATGGATACCTACTTCAAATTTTCACAAAAAATATGCAAGATCGACCTACTGTATTTTTGGAAGTCATTCAGAGGCATAATCACAATGTAAGTACCATATACTATACATAAATACTTCAAAGTTAAACTCAACCACCATTTTATTTTTTTATTATTTGGCTTACTTAAACTTAATTTATACTAGCTGCTCAGTGCAGCGTTGCTTGCAGCATCAATAAGATATGTGCTTACTTCCACCCAGCATGGTAAATTAATTCAATGGGTGGGTTTATTTTTAGAAATGTATTCTCAAGTACTACAGAACTTTTCAACTATCTCCAACAGTCCTGCATTTAAGGTTATACCAGTTCCATGTTCGGACCTGAGATGGCAGTAATAGAAAGATCCACAACATAAATATTTTCTATCAAAATTTTCTGTTCAAATTATGTTTTGCGACAAATGCTGCTATTAGATATATGCACTTTTTTACTTTATTGTTTTTTATGACATTAATGTAATGCAATGGAAATCAAGAATGTGCATGGTATAAGTTTTCAAAATACTACAGTGCCACCTGGTGGAGAACACTTAAGATACCTCCGATGGTCCCGCATTTTAGGTTATATCAGTTTCTTTGACTGCTATGAGATGATAAAAGGGATGCGAGACACGGTGATACAATACAAAGTAAATAAAAAGTAAAATATCCTTCACCACCAATTAAAAGGAAAGAGAAAACTCACGTACGCACTGCAGGTCTCCGTTGGGAACGTCGGGGACCTAATCCTTGATGAAGACACAGGCACACACACACACTCCAAGGAGGCACTCACACCGTAGACTCTAACCAAAAAATTTTTTAAACTAGACACCGATGTTTCGACAGCTACGCTGTCATCTTCAGTGATGTGGGTGGTATGAGGAAAGAGGGGGTATATATGTTGAGAGTGATCGTTGGGAAAGGGGGGGTGGAAGGTGAGGAAGCTGTTTAACTGAGTAACTGAAAAAGTGGGGAGTGTGGGATGATACCAAGGTTGTTGTTCATGACCGTGTTTTTGTTTTTATGTATGTATATGCTTTCGTATGCATCAAGTTTACTGTACTGATTAATTGATTTTAGCAGGGATAGGTTTTCTGAGGTGATGGGATGGTGAGTGTCAAAAATATGAGTGGCAATCCTTGATCTGTTTAATCTGTTGTTTTTGTAATGTGCTAGGTGTTCTTTAAACCGGGTTTCCAATTTGCGTCTAGATTGCCCTATGTAAATTTTGTCGCATAAACAGCAAGTGACTTGATATATACCTGATATGTGGTGATTGGGAATTTTATCCTTTGGGTTAGACAATAGGTTAGATAATGTATTTTCATTTACAAAATCTGGGTGGAGATCAAATTTCGAAAGCGTGCGCTGAAGATTCTGTGTTAGTTCCGGTGCATATGGGAGTTTCATGTATTTTCCATTGTGTTTTGTTTTTGGCTCGTGAGTGTGGTGCATGATTTAATGTGAACATTGTGTTTTTGTGTTTTTAAAATATTTTCTATGATAGGTGAGTCGAATCCGTTATGTAAAGCGTAATTCTTAATTAATGTAAGCTTTATGTCAAAGTTTGTTTTCGAAAGAGGTATGTTTAAAAGTCTGTGAATCATCGAGTGGAAAGGAGCCAATTTGTGGGAGATATGGTGGTGAGAGCTCATATGGATGTATGTGTCGGTGTGTGTAGGTTTCCTGTAAATGTTGAAAAGTAGTTTGTTACATTTTCTTGTGACTAGTAGATCTAGGAAGGGTAGTGATTTATTTTTTTCCTTTTCGTGTGTGAATTTTATGGTGTCAAATTGTTGGTTGAGATGTTGTACGAAATTAGGAAGGCTATCTTTTTTAGTGTCAAAGATAGCAAATATGTCATCTACGTATCTAAGCCAAGTTTTTGGGAAATATGGAAACGAAGCTTTGCAAATCTGCTCGAAATGAGTCATGAAGAGTTCTGCTATGAAAGGAGAAAGAGAGTTACCCATAGTGGTACCTTCGTTTTGTTGGTAAAAAGTGTGGTTAATTTGGAAAAAATTTTGTTGCATGCACAGGGAGGTTAACCGAACATATTCATCTGTTGTTTCTTTAGGGATATTTTTTTCCAATAACCAAGTCTGTAGAAAATCTATGGTTTCTTTGATCGGTACACTTGGGAATAAGGAGGTGGCGTCGAAAGAAACTAAAATCTCCAATCCGGTTGTTCCCAGAATGTATTGCCTTCCCAAATTACACAAAACAGGCATACCTATGCGACCTATAGTTTCAGGTATCAACTCTCCTACATACAAATTATCGCAGTGGCTAAGCAATCAATTTCAACAAATAAAATTAGATAATGTTTCACACATCAAAAACACACAAGATTTTATTAACAAAATAAAAAACACTACACTTGTAGATAATGAAATTTTAGTTTCTTTGGGGTTCGGTTCGGTGGTGGTGGGACTGCTACAAGTGCCCCATTGCCAGCCGTGATACTACTAACGACCTTCTTCGCAATAAACAGCCAAGGCTGGAGGAAGGGATCGATGCCCAGTAATGGGCTTAACTTCTGGAAACTGAGCATAGAAAATAGACATCGCTTCGTATTTGAAGCACAGCTAGGAATGCAACATACCAGCCAAAGGGCTGATGATTGATGACTGCAATGGTAAATTGTCACAGAGCATTGACCTGAGATGCTCGCATATTATAGATGTGAAGTGTCATCGGTGTTTTCTAACACACTGACAAAACGCACTTAATATATAAATTTAAACTCCTTCTATGCACAATAACCCTTTATGTAGTTTCTGTAGATCTCAATATCTGTTACAGGTACATATCTCATGTTAGTGAGGTCAGTAGTTAGAGCTCAAAATAATAGTAGACATGCAATATCTGTATCTCAAAAGGCAGCTGCAAAACGCATTTGGGCTCAAAGGTCAGCCAAACAAAGTGATAGTTTTTTGATAGAAACACCTTGACTGCTTTTTCCTATAAATACATCAATAAATAGACATGTGAATCACTATATGCATTGAACATAGCAATGATAGATGGCTGTACTGGATGTCATCCCACAAAATAATTATAGCTCATAATAGAAAATCATAGAAATAGATTAGAATGGGACTAATTTCCGCTTTGCTTTATGATTGTTATTACTCAAGCAGCACATTTCTGTTCCTCATTCTCTCATACAATGCTTTAAGGCTTACCTTAACAATAAAAAAACTAGTTTTAAGTTTTGTAAAACATTAAATCTTGTGCACACTTGTGGTATTGGTCTAGGGCCGGGGTCTCAAACTCACATTGATGTGCAGGCCATATAAAGGCACTTGACCAAATTTGCGGGCCACATAAACACATCATATCAATTCCGCGAGTTGCATTCTAACTTACAGATTTTCCCAGTTCTCACTGTTTCATATTTCCTCTACATTATTTCTCCTATTTCATTAAATGTGGGAGGTCGCCTTCACCCTCTGATGTACTCTTAAACACATTCATCACAAAAATGCTGGATTTGGCATCGTACCCTAATTGTTCAGGTTGTTAAAAAATGGAAATGAGCAATAAAGTGTGGATATTTTTAAAGTGCCAATGTAATGCAATAATTTAATTTCTTAGATTATTTATCAAGATTTATTTGAAATATTTTATAAAAGATAAATTTCAGTTCTGGCCATGTGTTTGAGACCTCTGGTCTAGGGAAAAGCTGAGGAATGATTGTGAAATTTGGTTTAAGAAACAGAAATGAACAAGGAGAGAAATTGATAGGTCTTTTGAAAAGGAATTCAATAATGATAACTAATATATGGTCCACTGAACATAATAAAGATATACTTCGAAAATGCTGGTGGAGAGATAAAAGTACTATTACGTTATACTATGGCAGAGGAGAAATACACTCTAGTTCTCCAGGACCAATGCGCAAAAATGCATAAATTCACATTGGACAAATTGTGCTGTCTAAACCAGTGAAGAATTTGGAATAAAAATTGATAATTGATCCATGTGAATTGTGTTAACTTAAAAATATCCTATTTAATTCCACTGAAGCTTAGTTTGCTCAGGAAGATATAACCTCAATGTACAGCATAGAAACTCTACAGGGCACCTCCCATACTTGAACTACTTACAATATTTTACTTTAAGTCATTGTTATGTTTGAATCATTTAATTTAAGAATAAGTTAATTATTATCCAATCTGAACATGCATGATTCTAAATTAGTTCCAATAAATTACAAAATCCTTAATGAAAAGTCTTTCTCTTTCCAGGGGTTTGGAGCAGGTAATTTTAAAGCACTTTTTGAATCCATCGAATTGGATCAAGAAATTCGAGGAAATCTGTAACTGCAACTAACCCAACACCGGAACACATGATGCTGATTTATCAAATTTGGAAAGCAATATATGTACTTTACTAGATCAATATATATTTTTTATCAAAGCATACATACTGTCAAGAATATCATTTTTGTCAAGTAAAATGAGAAATGCTGTATATTTTTGTCTTTTCTTACATCTGCAAGCAGTTTCTTTCACATTCGTGTTTTTCGTGTAATTAGCCTCATAGAAGACATTACCATTACCTCCTGATGATATTAACAATTCCAGCTATGACTTTTCGTTACATTTAATATTGTACCTGCAACTTTTTGTCATAATGAAAAACTACCAAATTTTTTTGTCAATCATTTGTAATATGTGAATCAAGCATTCCTGGACAATTTCTAATCATTATCCCTTACTGTTTTTGAGATATAATACACAATATAAAACGATCACCAACCAACACTTGTGTATTACCATATTTACTTGAATCCAAGACGACCCCCGAATCTAAGGTTCTGAATGTATTTGGTGTGTATTTCATACATTCAGTATAGGTATACTAGTTCATTCATTAATTTCAATGGTTCACTTCAAATTTTTGTTTGAGAAAAACTTTTTTAAAATTGTATATTTAAAAAATTAATACTATATTAATTGAAATCCGGATTGTAAGTTGGAAATGAAAAATTTTAATAGATACAACTATTTTAGCTTAAGTATCATTTGCTTAAAAAACATCTAATAAACACGTAACCATATTTCTTACAGTTCTATGACAACTCGTCATGGTCAGTTCGTCGCACATCAATTCATCGCATGACAAAGTCATCATGTCAATTCATTGGTTCCAGCTCCCCCTCTGCTGTACACCAGTCATGGTGTCTCACTTTCCAATTTCTCTCGCGACGAAATTGACTCACGACAAATTTCTTGAGCGATGAATGAATTGGCAGGCGATGAGTTTGTCATGCAATGTATTAATGCATGATGAGTTTGTCTTGTAATGAATTGACACGCGATGAATTAACCGCGATGTATTGACAGTACACCACTTTGTACTCGAATTTAAGACGACCTTCGATTTTCACAAGCTGAAATATGGTATTATAGAAAGTAAATTGAACGTATTTCCACTTAGCCCTTATTGTTGTAGCGACGTGAACAAAACAGTAATGGACCCGAGCAGATAGTTCATATGGAGTTTTTGAAACTCTTGCTAAAACGCAAATGGACATACGGACTCCAAAATCAATAAGGTTCATGTTTGTCACCAACCAAAACAACCCTGAAAAATCTTCGCTTCCCAACTTCTCCTTCTCCAAAATTTTGCCCATGGATGTATGGACAAAGTGAAAACATAAGCTATTAAAAAAAATCTGACGTGGCCACCACCTGGCTTTCTCCATACCTGTAATATTTCTAAAAATTCCAAATACTGTATTTACTTGTGAGCCCCATGTCCTTGTGTACCACGCACCCCCCTATTTTTGTCAGTTCAGAGTGAAAAAATAAATTTCCGCCGGAATAAGCTGACATCTGGAATTTAATAAAAAAAAGTCTGCGACTTTACTGATTCCCCCCCTCTGAAACAAGGTCTGCCCAAGTTAAGCATCTTCTCCCTTCTACTTGCATGACGCAATTTATTGGGTGATCTCTTTATTGTGATGCTAGCAGATATCTCCTCCTCGGTAGTCACCCCTTTCATGTTAATGGAGCATCAAGGGTGAATTTAGCAAACACAGATACCAACTTATTGCTACAAGATGTTAACGTTTTATTTATATCATATTCTTTCATGACAAAAGAAAGTCATTTTACATGGCCACTGGAAATTGCAGCAAATTCGGTGGGCAGCCTGTGTTAATTTTAAGATTTGTCTAAAATTAATATTGCTTCACGTCTACTACAAATGTTATTATTATTATTCAATCTCATAGTTTGAAATGCAGTAAAAATGCATTCGACCAGCACCCATGGGGACCAGCGTCATGTGGATCAAATTTAATTGCCAGTCAAGAGGTTGGTCAACATCTATAAGGAAAAGCAAACAAGCACGAATAGTGGTCGCTAACCACAAGGTGTACATTAGGTTCACTTCATTGATTTTGTATAGCTTGAATGCCCATTTTATGATGAAATCAAGGAATTTTAATATCTCGTCCAAGTACATTCATAATTTAAATCATAGATCATAATTACATACGTATTTGCCAGCCAACTGTTTTGAATAAATTATCGCATCACTTTATTCTCAAATTATTTAGTCTTGTCACTTGCTAATGGAAAAATTTTCAAATTGAAAACTAAATCTTGTGCTTTTCGGAAAGGATTTTAACTCTCTTTGCATCAAAGTTAGCAATTCTTTCTGCCACTAACGTGAGTTAATTTGTTTTGCTATTGAAATATATAGATATTTTGTTTTCCTCCACTACTTCTGGTTACATTCATGCAGTAATGCCAGTTTTATGATATGCAATGCCACTCGCTACTACATGAAAATCCATTGGCAGATAAGGGAACAAAGTGATCACAGGTGCCGGACATGCGAGATGGTAGGTGGAACGTGTGCCAGTCAAATGGGCTTTTACTGTAAAAATTAGATACAGGGAAGGATTTCAAAATAAAATAATGTATTTTAATAAAAACTTTATTACACTTTTATATGAGAAATCACATATCACATAAAAAGGTACTGTACATAAAAACATAATTTGTGTACAGCTAATGCTCTTTCTTCAGCTGATGTACTTGCAAGTGCTTTAAATACCAGGACAAGTTCCAGCTCTAAATATCGATATATAAAATTACAAAGCATACCTGCGTGCATAAAAGACAGAGCAATTCAAGACTTTTAAGTGACCTCATTTATCAAAGAAAGGCACTTATCATACTAAATATTCAGTAACACAACCCTTATAAGAGCACAAATATTATCAAAGCTACATCCTTTCATAAAGTAACCCAAAAAATTGTTTCATTAGCTTGATAATTATACATGTGAAAATAAGAGAACCTTATTTTACGCTATTGCGATTGATGCAATGAATATGAAATTTTCGTTGTCTTAAAAGCCCATGATGATGATGATGATGATGATGCGATGGGTAAAAATCCAAATTACACAGCAAGAAAGAATAAAGACTGACCAAACAAATATCCATCTAATTACAAGCATCAAAAATTGCTGGAGGTACCCCAACAAAGCCTTTTCAATACCAAAAGTTAAACTTACACAAATGATTATTAATCCTCGAGTTGCTTGGTTGGGGTGGTCAGCATGCTATGAAAGCATAAGGAAAAATGGGCGACAGACCCCAAGTGTATAAGCAACATTATAAACTCAACAAGGGAAGCAATGAGAATATAAAACCCTTTGTATTATCATGAGTGTTTGGGTGCTTTAGACAGCCGAGCAGAAAGGGATTAAGACTCTCTCCCCCTCCATCCCCTCTAAGTCCCACTTATCTCACACAGCCTCCCCAACAACCCTTCCCTCATCCACAATGAGCATCACTTGCTCCTTCCCTTCACACGTTCCCTCCAATGCACTTCCTTCATCTTTACTCACATCACCAGCCTCAGCTGCTATTCCATTTGCATGTGGTGATATCACCAGCTCAACCTTCTCCTCCACATTCTTTTTGGAATCTATATTTTCCAAAGCTTTCTTTAGAACTGTACCATTTGAAACAGCCCTTTTTGTTACTGCCATGGGACCTTTCTCAACCGATGTTTTAGGAGCTGCATTTCCCTTCAGATCTACGCTACGCCTGTTAGCAGACACACTACCTGTTGCACGAGTTGCTGAAATGTGTTTGTTAGCAGACTCCTTAGCTTTTTTGGGATCACCTGCTGCTGATACAGATGGAGATGAGGCTTTAGTTGGTGTAGGTGTTTTTGTTCGAGCAGATAGAGAAGCATTAGGCTTGGAACCTGAAGCAGGTGGGGTTCGTGCTGGCTTTGATGTACTACCATTCACAACATTTGTGACACTAGTTCTAGGTTTGGATAATGCTTCCGATGCAGTCTTATGAGATACTGGTGCTCCTCGAGCAGAAGGATAACCTTTTGAGGCACTTGTTGGTTTTGAGGCAGATGTCGTACTTGTTAAAGGTGTTTTACGTGGAGCCGACCTTGAAGCAGTGCTGCTCAAGGAAGATGATTTTGATGCTTCCCCATTGAGTGCCCGTTTCACCTCTGCAACTTTTGGATGAGTAACAGGGGCCGTTGAGGACTTTGGAGCTGGAGTAGACTTGGTTATCGTATTGGTCAATCCTGACTTTGAGGAAGCTGTGGCAGCCATTCCAGATCTTGCAGCAGTAGTTGCCACTTTAGGAGGTACTGGTCTAGTTGTTGTTGTAGTTGAAGGCTTCACACCACTCGTTTTTGGTTTGGAAGACAAAGGTGCAGTAATACTTTTTGTAGAAGCTAAGGATTTTCCAACAGATGAAGCAACAGTTTTACGATCTGCAGGTGATGGTCTGGATGTCAACATACCTCCAACTTTAGTTGGAGAGGTTATAGGTGCTTTTGAAGGTGCTGAACTTGCCCTTGAAGGCACAGGAGATTTGGTAGCTGTTTTTCCTTTGATAGTGCCAGTTGAAGAGGGAGGTAATTTGCCCTTCTCTGGTATTTTTTTCTTATCTATAGCTGTAGTTTTTTTGGTAGAAGGCTTGGCCTCTATGGGTGATGTTATGACAGATGTAACTACAGATCTAACAAGGACAGCTTCTGCTGCAACAGCTCCAACTGAAACAGCTTCACCACTAACTTCACCAGTACTTTTATTTAGAATTTGCTCATTGCAAGTGTCCATAGCTACAGCTCTCTCATTCATAACATCATTTGGTTCTTTTACTTGAGCTAAAAGTTCCACAGCTAAGACCTCTTCAATTGAAGAAATATTTTCACAGGATGGAATAACAGAGTCATTAACTATTTTCTGATTTGTATCCACTGGTTCTAATTCTATTACTGCTGCTGCAACTAGAGTGTCATTTTTTACAGCTTTCAACAATTCTTGTTGGTCAAACCTAGAAACATCATCTACAACAGGCAACATTTCTTCCGAAGATGATGATTTTACAATATTAGAAGCAACATCTACAGGTAGAATTAGAGATTTAATATCTGGACTCAAAATAATAGAAGTATCTGAAAAAGGATGACCACCAACAACTACGTCAGGGGAAAGAGCATGATCAGAAGAATTCTTAACTTCCATTACATGTTCAATAGATGAAATAGATCCTGGAATGACAGCTGTCAAGTCTGTTCCATCATAACTTTCTATAGCTGACTCTACAGGATAAACAGCAGTCTCTTGACAAGTTGATTTAATCAGTGTCACAGGATATTCCTTATCTACATTATGGTAGCTCTCATGCCTATCAATCAGAAGATTGTCTTGTTCTTCTTGCCCAAATTCGACTTGTTTCAATGAGTAAATCTCTAAATTTTGATTTGTCAAAGATTCTACAGATTGTATTTGTTCTTCTTGCCCAACTTCGACTTGTTTCAATGGGGAGATCTCTAAAGCTTGATTTGTCGAAGATTCTACAGACACTATTTGTTCTTCCTGTCCAACTTCAACTTGTTTCAATGAACAGATCTCTAACTTTTGATTTATCAAAGATTCTACAGACTGTATTTGTTCATCCAGTTCATGAGCATGAAAAATTTCAGCCTGAGATGTTTTTATTTGCTCTTCATGCTCATCTTTATGAGGCGCTAGACATTCTTCAAGAATCAACAGATGGTCTGCCTGCTTATCCACAGGCAACACTGAGTCTTTACAAAACTCATCTATTTGTTCTTCTGGAACTTTCTCCTCAAAATTACATACATTTGAATCTTCACTGATTTTGCCACGGGTTTGATAGACATTACTCTGATCTTGAGTTGAATCCAGACCCTGCTGACCAACCTCTTGGCTAGGAATTTTATCACGTGTCAAGTGAGACTGAAGACCATGAAACTCTGCAAGGATTGGTGAATGTCTCTCATTGGCAGTTTCATGCACATCTTTTCCAAAAGAATGAACATCACCTGACTGGTTATTAATTGAAAAGTGATGGGTTTGCTCCCCTACTTGGTCAGTAATTTCATCTGCTGATCCAGTTTCAAAGATCTGCTCAGTAAACATTTGAGACACTTTATTAAATAAGCCTTCAGCCTCAAGTTGAACCTCGGTTGATAGTTTACATATTTCCAAGGGTGGAACAGTATTTTCTAACTGGCCTTCTAAAATTGCTTTGCCCAGTTCAGATGTTTCACCTACCATTTTCACAGGAAAGGAATCTTCAACAATAGCAGTAGGCTGAGATGATTTTTCATTTCCACATACTATATTCTCATCTAACTCTTTATGTGAACTACTTGTATCACCTACACTCAAAACTTTTGGTTCAGCATGCTGTTGCAAATTTTCCTTATCTTCAAAATCTTTCACATTTTCTTTATTCTCACAATCAGCAAAAGTGGATGGCTTCCAGACAAAACACTCTTTATCAGAAGGCAATCTCTCAACTTTTTCAGCCAACTGTTGCACCTCACAGGTGAAAGAGGAAGATAGCACCACATCAGCATCATCACTTTCACTCAAATTAGGCTCTTCCACTTTCTTGAGTGGTTTTGTGGGTGTCATAGACATTCCATCAAATATTTCTCCAGGACACGCTTCCGCCTCTTTTTTGAACATGTCAAATTCACGACCAACAGTGGAGAATGGCTCTGGAACCAGATTTCTTGTAGGAGAAACCGGTACAAATTCTGCAGCATCTGGATTAAGCCGAGACTCCATTGTGGAGTCCCCTGATGAATCTGTGAGCTCGTCCGTTAATTCTTGTTTCAAATTATACTCTATTAATTGCAGTTCTTTTTCTTCCAGTGTCTGCTCCCCAAAAGATTTCTCCAATGGTTTTGTCTCCAGATTCAAATTTTCTTCCACATGGACCTTTTGTACCACTTCAAAGCCCAGATCTTGACAGAACTGTCGATGAAAAACATAACTTTCATAAATATCACATGATTAAATGCATTAAATATATATTAACTAAACTTTTAACACAATGAAACACTCATTGTAATTCAAAATTTTATCATACATAACTACTATTACTAGATCATGGAAACATCAATTATCACTATACTCAATTATTTTACAAATATTTTTGTCATTATTGTACCAACTTATTTCTTACCTATTAATCTTTAAACTAGCTTAAATTCTCATCATAAGAGGGGGTAAAGAAATATTAACACTAGCTCTCATAATTAAAAATTCATAACTTTTCCCTAACCTTGAAAAACCAAAATACAACATAGATACACAACGAGTTTGCAGTGTTAGTCAATAGTTTCAACTTTGTCTTGCTTATAGAAAATAGGTTTGGTAATTTCACACATTGCTACATTTTAAAAAACAGAAAACTCCAATGACCATGTGACAGTTGGTTTTATTTAACTTTTTATTTCTACTGCAGTTTGCTTAATTTCAAGCCATAAAATGAGCTCCACTTTTAGAAGTAATAACATGTTTACAGTGACAAAGCTTTTACTTCATTTTTGTGCAAAAGCACCTATCTCCTTATATTATATTACTAGTGTAATTGCATGTAAAAGTAACAGAATTTTAATCATAAACAATTAGGTGAACCACCTCACTGACTTTTTTCATAAGCTCATCTTATCTGAAAATAATAAAAGCCTTTGTTACTTTGTCACAGTGTATTTTATATAACTCTCTCCCATCTTTCCTTTTCTTCCTCTCTTTCACTTGCTCTCCTACCACCCCACCATTCTCTCTCCTCTCCCAATCTATCACTGCCTTTTTTCTCCATCTCCATCTTTATCTCTTTCCTCTCTATCTCTTTCTTCTTTTTCTCTTTCTCCTCTCCTTTTCTAATTATATCCCTCTCCCTATCTGCCTTTCAACTTATCTCCCCTCCTTATCAATCTTTCACTCTAACTCCATTTCTCCCTCTCCACATCCCCTCCCTTTTTCTCTAAATCTATATAGTTGTTTAGATAAGCAATACTAAGCTAAACTAAATTCCAGTCCCATAAGGTTATGTAATTTTGCAAAAAGTGAAGGTTGCCACAAATGATTTTTTCTTCAAAAAAGCTTGAAATTCTTACTTTAAAAATGAATTTGTGGAATGATTTGACGTGCATTTGAAAAGCGATGTTAGGAATATAAATTATCATTCTTTTAAGCATTCTTTGGTTCAACTCCCAAGTTTATGCAACAATTGACAAGGTGACAGTAACATTGGAAATTAACCAACCAGTATGTTTCTATGACTAATGGACTGTAATCATTGCAATGAATCACCATTGCTTGGCATCAGTTAGAACCTTCATCAGCAAGACATTTCTATTGTGCACATGCTTTTTTTTTTTTGAAAAAAAATTATAAAGAAAAGGTGAGTTATGAGTACTATTTATTTTTCCAAATGCTGAATCAAGTTTGAAATAATCTATTGCAAAAATGGAAAAATCCTGCCTCTCAGCGCAACGTTTTTATTGCAGTGAAATTATAATTTGTTTATCCTTGAAACACGTGGCCTATTTTAGTTTTTCTCCTTTCTGCTTACATTTTACAGTATTACATTAATTCTTCATCATTTAGGTATATCTAGTTTAGGAGCACTTGTTTTGATTCTGAATGCAAGAGGGAAGAAATTTAGGAGTAAAGGTAAGGCTCACTTCGTTTTATTTACTGCTTAACTTTCATAATATTCTGTTGCTAACTAAATTTAAATTTATGCCTTGCCGATTCTTGGAGTTTGCTGTGAGATCAGCAACATCAACAGCCTTTACTGGTAACATACAGGTCATTTTAATTTTCAAGGCAGAGCACAAGGTCTTCAGAAATCGCCTTCAGAGAACATGTAAGTTTTAGCAAATATTATTTCATATTAACATGCATACATTCCAATGCATAATAAATGTCATTTTGTCTTTCTGTGAGAACGATTTTATTAATTCGTGTAAAGAGCTTAAGAATAGCCCCCTTGATTTCGACAAATCTTTCATTATGTTCTCTTGCATCTTTTAGATGCGAGTCCTACTGTGAAAGCATGGGTTTGATTTCAGGATCTTTGACATTCTCTATTTGTTAATACTTTAGCAACTTTAGGATAATATTAGCTTGCACTTTAAAATTAGATATAATCAAGAAATGACCGTGGGACTTTTAGAGATCAATAGGGAAGAAAACAATGAGTATAATTTCTAATTTAATCTAAAATCATAAAATAAAACTGCAAACTTAATACTCAAGAAGTTTTATGTTTTGGTTCTCACAACATCAATTTAAGTTTTCCTCAATTTAAGGTACAAAAAGCTTGTCCCCCAAACAAGCTTTACATGGGGATCTACTGTATATACATGGTCTGAAAATGAAGTTATGTGACTGATGATATTATGGAATATGTGACAACCCTGGAGAAGCAGCTGTGGTTGCAATGTGTTCTGAAGTGGGTGGGGTGTATTTTTGCTTAATCAACCTCTTGGATTATTATAGCCATAACTCCTTCCACACTGAACATAATCACAAGGGAGGAAAATCCAGTGCCGACATTAGCCTACTCTTAACAAAGAACACCTAAGGGGCCAATGACTAAATGTCCCTCCCAAAGGATGGAATTCTGAATTTGTGCGGTCTCCTCAAGCCATACAAACGGGGCCAGGCGACCTTGGAAAAAATCCAACTTGTGCAGGATTCGGGCCTTTTCAAGCAGCAGACGAGTAGCAGCCAGCGTCCTAACCACGACACCACCGGCATCCCCCATGTGTTCTGACATGAGTGACAGGTGTTCAGTAATTAGCTTCTTTAGATAGTGCATTACATTCAAGGTCGCTTTATATTCGGGACAACAATGTAACATTTTCTCTGTGCATCATTTCAAAGATGAGTCAGGACAATGTTAACTTGAATCATCAACAATGTTTATTGGAATATGGGTAGCAATTTTTGAAAGATGTTTACACAAATCAACATTAATCGAGGCCACGTTAAACCAAGGACACACTGTATTTCCAAATTTGAAATGTAAGTTCAAGGGGCCATATTTTATGTCTGTAGAAGATATCCAGAAAAAAGCGATGGTCGTTCTTAATAGCTTGACACAAAATAATTTTCATAATTGTTATGAGAATTGGAAAAGGCACTGGGATTTGTGTATCACAGCAGAAGGACACTACTTTAAAGCAGATCAGATTAGAAATAAGTTTTCACATACAAGCAGACCTCATCTTTTGCGGCTTCACCTTTCACATGTTTCTTTCTTCCTCATTTGTGATGTTTCCTCTTTTGTGGTATCATTTTTTGCTTTCTCAGTTAAAATCAGAGAAGAGGCTATGTGAAGCTTGACTTCTTTGTGATTGCATATTGAAAATAAATGAATCTTTCAAGTAAAAAAATAATCACTATCCCTAAGTCCTGAAAAATACCTTTGTGATATTCTAATATGCAATCATTTAATTAGGTGAAATGATGTATTATTCACAAGTAATAAAACATTAATTCACTTTAGTATCTTATTCATACCTATAAACATTTTTCTGATGCAATCCTTCTAGACTCTTGACTGAGCCCCTTTATATGAAATGTAAAAAGTTGCTAAATCTAACAGAAACATCACTATATTGGCATTGCCATAGCGGTAATACTCTTGTTGATCTCTCAATTCAGCACCATTGGAGTGTGTTCTCACTTGTAGCAGTGCAGACAAGTATGCATTGTTTTATGAATTATCTTTAATTATTAGTGATTATAGAAGTGATATCATTTAGTTTTGGTGATAGTAACCTGCAGGTTGCTCTGAGTTTTTAACAATTATTTTTCAAATTAACCCATCTATTGGATATATAATGTCCCTGAAGTGCACAAATGCAAGGGGAAATAATCAGTCTGCTAAAACATAACCAAGTTATGTCCTTGAAAGAAAGTCAGAATATTGGATAAATTAAAAAGCAGTGCAAGTGTTTCCTCTATCTCTAGAGAATATGATGTGAATGAGACAATTCGCTATATTAAAAAAACAGAGGACAAAATTCAAAGAACGTCAGAGTTGATGCTCCATAGTGACGTTGTTAGTGCATTAGCTCCTTATTGCAAAATTTATAAAAGTTTTAAAATGAACAGACAGAATTCTTAAAGGCAACATCTTCCTGTGCCCACATCAATTAACACTTCTTCAGTTCATCAAGGTTATCTTAAGTTTTTCAGCTATGTCATTCATGGTGTTGGAAAATTCTAATAAAATTTTTCCTTCTTTAACTTATTTATAGGGATTCCCTTTTGTTTCAATCTCACTTTTAGATATTCTATTTTACTGCATTTTGGATCCAATGTTTTACATTTAAACTGCCACTTTTGCTTTATGACTGTAGCCCCTGTGAAAGGCAACCTACACTAATTTTTCAGATTTTTCCACCAAAATTAAATATTTTTTCTTTCACTTCATTCGTGCATTATTTTATCTCATTTTGTCTCTCATCCTTCAACTTTCATATTTTTCTGTTCCTCCATCTGCTATGCGGTCACCAATGCAGAGAAAAAAATTGCACTATAGTTCATACTTGTTGGGAGGCAAACTAATCCCTGTATTTCACACTGTCTTAATTACATCTCTTTTGCGGTTTTACCTTTCATGGAGATATTCATGAATGTAACCCCCATGCTAGACAAGGTCTGCCTGTATAGCTATTTATAAGGGCAGACCCATAACTTTGTCAGACCTCGTATTGATAGTATATTTAGGGAAATGCATGGAGTATGAACTAAGCCCACATTAGAAAACATTAAAAATAATTTGGAGTATAGAGAAATGAGGTTAGGAACTTACATTGCACATTTCTTTGATAAAAAGAAATAATAAATCATTCTAGACAGGTTAATGGTGTTTCTTACAATAAACTTCTTATCTTTTTAATGTCTCATCATGTTTAGCAGGCCAATACCATATAAACATGAAAATTGAGAGCAAAACCTGTCAACACATTTCACTCATAAGAAAACTTTCAGACAAGCAGATATACAACTTCATCCTGGTGAAATTGAGATTGTAGGCTCCCTTTTTGCATTTAACCCTTAAAAACTTACAAGAATAAGGCTTAGTTATTGGCCAAGTGATTTCGCCGAGCTTTGGCCGACAGATGGTAAATTCTGAAATAAATTTGGAGGTTTAGCCTCCAACACTTAGCCTTTTTATAGAACATAAATTTGAATACTTTAAAGCAAATATAAGCCTGAAAAAGCTATGCTGATATAAGCAAAATTGGTTCAGGTATATAATTGATACATAATTTGTCGAATGCCCGTCTGAGGCAAGGATCTGAATGACACACTATTTGAATAACAATTTCAATTGACATAAATGAGGAATCGGGGTGGCATAGTGAGTAATGTATTGGCTCACAAATATGAAGTACCAAGATTGATCCTGATTGAGTCACTTTTTAATTCAATTTTATATTTCATTTCTTTATTTAATTTGATTGATGATTTTAATTTGAATATGCTATCGAGTCATTTTTTTAACTAAAATTTTAAATAAATTTAAATTCATACATTTTCTGTTATCCTGAAATATATGAATTATAAAAGCAAAGTACATTATTCTATTTTTTTAAGTTGAGTAGCAACGGGCAAGCCACTAGTTTGTATTAAAATGTTCAAATATATTTTTCCAAAAAGGGAAAGCATTTGCAGGAAAATTTCACAAACCTATTTCCCGATTGACATTATTATTTCCCTCCCAAAACTCAGCTAAATCTCACAATTACAGCCTTCTCTTGTAAGTTTTCTCAAGAGCTTTACATTCCCAGGTTTTGCTCTAAATATGCTTAACCTTGAAACACCAGGCGTACCCATACAGGTATTGAAATGGGACCGGCTCGCTGCCGGCCATACCCGTATGGGAACGCTTTGTTTGGAAGTCGCTTACAGATGTCGTTTTTGTCATAGAGGTGTAATTTTGAAGGGTTGGTCCTTGAGCCATGCTCTCAAGAATCACTGAGGCAAAGATGCCGCCGATTCAGCACTGGGGGAAGACCTCCCACCAACTGTAAATAGAGATAAGGGAGAGTGCGGCAGCCCCGCCCTTCTCATTTCATGTGGACAAAGGGGATAGGATGGCGACTAGCTACGAAATCAGCCACCATAGTTAAAAGTGGTCAAAGAAGCTCTTCTTCCACCTCCTCAACATCATGGTCCTCAATAGTTAAGTTCTCCTGACGTCATCTGGTAGGCAGATGACGCATCGTGAGTTTCGTCTTGCTCTCATGCGAAATCTGATCCAAGAAGAGATGACGGCTCTTCCCCTTGTTACTTCCCAAAATGGAAGACTGAGCAGCACACAACTGCATCGCTCGAAGGACAAAAAAAACTAATACTGGTCCGTAAAACGAAATCACCTTCACTGCCCTGTATTCCCCGACAGCAGAACTTATACTAGAATAGTGGTGAAGTGCAAAATATGCAATGTGGGGCTCTATATTTTTGTGCTTTGAGGAGTACCACACCAAAACAATACTTTAAAAGTTGTAAAATATATGAAAAAGTACTGTTAGTTATGTTTTATTATGATTTTTTATACTTTATATTATAGATTTACTCGGAATTTGGGTTGTTTTCTTTTCTTTTAGTATAAAGGACGTATACCCATTATTACTCAAACAATTTTGCTAAATATTACTTTTTGTTTGATTAATTTATCTCTTATAGTTCAGGAAATACTAAGTTTTATCGGATCGAAAGCAAGAAAAATTTAAATGGCCAAAAATAAGTTTGGCAGCGAGATTCGCCAAATGGACATTATATCTGGTATTTAAAGGTTGAAAGACCCCAGCTTGCTTCAAGTGAGACACTAAAAAATGAGAAATTTGCCATAGCAAACATTCCAAACCAATTTTTAAGTACTTTTTATTAAAGAATTGGGCAATACAACTGTTCCTAAACTCATTTAATTGTGCTTTAAATTATTTTTCAAAATTTCCTTAATTGGTCAACAACTGAAGCCTCCTATTGCTAAATGTAAAAGTTAATGTCTATAACTACTCCAAGGAAAGTATTATTCTAGTACCTTAATAGACTGGCTATCAACTAAACCAAAATAAGCAGGTGATTTTAGTAGAAAAATAAAGTTTATGTAAGTAAAAAGTACTAAATATCTCCAATTTTATACGCTTCCACTAATTCACCTTTACAGTAAAAGCTCACCTTATTTTCATCTGTTTCTCGTCCCTGAATCTCCTCCAGTCCAAAATTCTCTTGATAATGCAAATCTTTTTCAACAGCCAGCAGCTCTTCAGATTCACCAGATTGTTCAAATACTAGGGAAGCAGAGACATCAATATCTTCTTTATGGACTACAGGAGAAACAGCAGGCTCATCATTTAGTCCTTTTTCAGGAGAAACCGCCTCTGGGACAGCTAGATTGCCCCCAACAGATTTCACTGACACGTATTTCCACTCAGCATCATCCTCTTCCTCCTCAGAATCGTCGTATGCCTCTTCTTCAGCTCCGCTCCCACCCTCCACCTCTTTTACTTGCCTCTCTTCCAACTCTTCCTCTGAACAAACAGCTGGAAATAGCAATTTTTTCCATTAGAACTCCAAGATTAGTTATACTCAAAATGTACAAGAAATCACTGAATCCATACAGCAAACGAACAAACAAACAAAACTGGATAAAAGAATTTATCATTTTTGTGAAGTTATACTACCCTTTTACAATTTTTAGATCTGGCATAATCAACATATGACCAGTAAGCCAAAATTCAACATGCCAATGATTATTATCCAGCCCTTTCACAACTTAAGCAATTACAGGCATGCCTTGCTTAGCGCATGAGAGACGTTCCGAGACATGCGCTATCCGAATTTGTGCTAAAAGTACAGTATTCAACTTAGCTCTTATCCCAGGTGATTTTTACCCTTCAGAAATTTTACTATTTTTCTTGCAACTTATATAATGATAGGCCATTTTTATATACTAATAATTTAAAGTCAAGAAAACAAAGAACCGTATTTACTAATGTAATACCTGCTCTTTTTTGCCACAAGTTCTCGCCAAAAAAGGGGGTGCGAACATTACACAATATTTGCCCCTTCATCTTTTGAGGGTAGGTCACCTGTGAAACTGCGTGCCTGGCATGCAATGAGTAAGTGTTTTCCTCAGTATGCGCAATATATCTTGCATTTTTCCCCCCCAATTTATAACCAAGGTATTTTTAAATGCATATAATAATATAATAAGCACAATATTTATCAGGTATTTTTTTACTTTCTCATATACAGTCCTCTCGCTTATCCGGGATCGTATTACTGGGATCGCATTAACCGGGATGCAGAGTGACCGGGATGCAGATTGACCGGGATGCCAAAAAAAATAGGAAAATAATTTGGAATAGAAGGTGGCCACTGAAAAAGTATACGACAGCATAATACGATGCTGAAATCAAGGTGGAGGAATGAAGAGAAGGGGGAAGAGAAAAAGACACAGTAACGTGATATGCACATATGTACAATGTATATCATTGCTGCTACTCTGTGCATGTCAGAGTGACATACATATATGTATTACATACAGTGTATGAATTTCACAGATAAAAATCACGTAGACAGCGCGATTAAACATGACTCCTCTCTCATCAAATGGATCAGGATATTTTGCTCAAGTGTTCACGTGTTCAGCATATTTTCGTGTTGTAGCGGGTGCATGCATCTCTTTGTTCTTGTTAATTTGAAAGTTGAATAAACCCTGGTGACCATGTCGAAACGTAAACGAGTTGTTCTTTCTATAGAACAAAAACTTGACATAATAAAAAAAATCTGAAAAAGGGTTGACAGTGAAGTCTTTAATGAACGAGTACAATGTTGGTGACCAAACAGTATGTAATATTGTGAAAAACAAAAATAAGTTAATTGAGTTTGCCGGAGTTTCTGATAGTGCAAGTGGCATGTCTAGCCAGAAAACTATGAAGACGTCAACCTACAATGATTTGGACAAAGCAATGATTTTTTGGTTTAACCAACAGGGCTGAGGGAATCCCGGTTTCTGGAGTTGTTTGTGCAGTGAAAGGAAAGTATTTTTTCAATGAACTAAAATTAACAGGAGACTTTGACGAATCATCTGAGTGGTTGACAAGGTTTAAGCCAAGGCATGGGATTCGTCAAATTGCTATTCAAGGTGAAAAACTTAGCTGTGATGGGCCGGCAGCTGAAGAATTTGTTTCAATTTCAACATTTCATCGATAAAGGAGGATTCTCGCCAGAACAAATTTATAATGCAGATGAAACTGGTTTATACTGGAAGTGTTTACAACAAAAAACTTTAGCTTATGAAAATGCCCCAGAGCATAAACTTCAAAAACAACACCTTACAGTATTATGTTGTGTTAATGCCACCGGTTCTCATTTTTTGAAACCATGTGTTGTCGAGACTGCAAAAATACCTCGAGCTTTTGCAAAAGTTAAAGTTTTATCCAATTTACCCATTGATTACTCCAACAATAAATCAGCATGGATGAACACAGAAATTTTTATGGATTGGTTTACAACAAAATTTGTACCAGCAGTGCGTCAACACTTAGAATCTCTAATCTTCCACTAAAGCTGTTTTACTCTTAGACAATGCCTCTAGTCATGCAAATGAAGACATTAAAAAGTCTGATGATTGAAATATATTTGTAAAGTATTTACCTCCAAATGTTACACCTTTGATCAAGCCTATGGATCAAGGAGTGATACAAAATATGAAAACAATTTATCCAAGAAATTTACTGTAGAAATTTGTAAGAAGATGGTGATGATTTACTGTTGTTTTGGAAAAACTAACCATGTTGGATGCTATTTATGAAATTGCTGCTGCTTGGAAATCAGTTCGACTTTGATAAAATCATGTCGAAAACTTTTACCATGACACGACGAGGAATTTCTTGGTTTTGAGGACAGTTTTAATGAGCCGGTGCCTGAAGTATTGCACAATTTACACAGCATAAGTGGATGTGCGAATGTTGACAAGGAAACTGTGCGCAATTGGATAAATGCAGACCAAAATTTGCCCGGTCATGAAGTATTAAATGAGGAAGAAATTGTGCGATGAATTACTGCTGACGGTGAAGCAACAGCCGCCGATGATGATTTGGACCAGGAAGAAGACAGCCTCATACAAGAGCAAAGAATCTGTCACAGCGCTGCTTTAACTCGCAGAAACCCTGCTAGATAATTTGGAGCAACAACAAGACATCACCCTTGCTGAGAAACTAATGCTGAGAAATCTGCACAGCACCATTTGCCAAAAGGTGAATGAAGGGAAAAAGCAAACTTCTCTGTTGTCATATTTTAAATAAAAGTGTAAGTTCATTCTTTTGTTTTTGGCCCGATTTTTTTCGATGAGATTTATTAAACAATTTTTAAAATCATTTTTTAAAATTTCCTATGGATGGTGATTAACCAGGATTAATTTTTTCTTTATCATCCTGGATAATCGCGAGTCTACTATGTAGTATATTGAGAACTATTGTAATCTTAAAAAATTCGACTTTGAAATTTTGATGGAAATACACATTTTAGGTGTCCCTGATTCCCTAAAAGTGGTTTTCGCCATGCCATCTGTCTGTCAGTTTGTCTGTCTCTCTGATGGTCTGTTCACTGTTCTCGAGCCCAAATGCATAAATCGAACGACATCTCGTATTTGTGCAATATATCATATTTTGCACCCTTTTTTACTTTCTCCATATACGAAGTATAGAAAAAGTATTGTTTTCATGAAAAAAATCGAATTCGAGATTTCAACGGAAATACATGTTTTAAGGTTCCCTGAACACGTTTTGACTGTGTGTCTGTCTGTATGTGATAGATTTTTGTGGGCGCTCTAACTCAAAAACTATTAATCAGGTCAACGCAAAATTTTATATTTAACATTTTTATAAAGTTAGAAGATCTGATTAGTTTTTGGTAAAAATCAGTCGACCGGAAGTGGGTGTTTACTCTGGTCACTTATCTGTTATTTTGAAATATTTGCTTTAATATTTGATAAATGTAAAAATGTATGGGAATAAAAGTTGTAGGAAATTTCATTTTCTATAACCTTTGTTTGATACATTTTTCCATATAATGCATTGTTTAAGATCTATCTTATATTTTTAGCTGCCACCTACCGAAGACTATTGTTAACAATTGACGCTTAGTTACGTCTTAGTAATGCTCCTTTTTCTTTTCTTAATTGTCAACCGGAAGTAAATATTGACAACGATCCCAGAGCTAACAACATGTAATTTGCCATATAAATATGGAGAAAGTCATGTGTTGCCCACATCAGTGTATTTAATAAAAATGATATTGCATAAAAATGAAGAATAGTTTATTCTGGGCGATTTTTAGAAATATTTTATTTGCTCAAAAATTGCTCCAGAGAATTTGATCAAAATCAATTCAATTGTAGAGCCTGATGTCAAAAATAATACTACATAAGCCATATATCCCTTAAGATCAGTATATGGCATCCAGGGACATTATAATGTATTCTAAGCTACCTTACCTAAGCCTTATGATGTCACGCATCTGCCGCGAACCACTCAAAATCATATTACAGCCTAAACAGTTAAACTAAATCGATTGATATATCATATTTGTGGATAATATCATTCATAATAGACACTCGGAGGAGATAAACGATATTGTGCAACAAATAAGGGTACTTCATTCTAGGATATTTCGAAACAAAATTCAATTTACTCAAAAATGGCAATAGGGATTTTGATTAAAATCCATCCAATCATACAGCCTGATGTCACAAATAATACTAACTATGCCATATGTCCCAAAAAATTACTAAATATCGACCAGTGCTTGTATACTGCAAGAACTTAAAAAATCACCATACACCAAGATCTAAACTCGTAAATAAACGAACGCGACATCATTTGAATTACACAGTGCCCATTTAAATAAGACAATAGTTTTCATTTTCCCAGATATTAAGGCATCTATCCGGAATTTCTAAATTCTCTGGCGATCGGCTCGCTTCAAGTTTTCGAATTTCAAGCTCAGATCACCCTTTTTAAGGCATAACTATAATCATCATCAAGACAATAGCCTTTGTGTTACACTAAGACTTGTGTAAAATTAGGATATTGCGTGTTATGATTATGGTGTCATCATCCATGCCTTTTAGTACGTATCCGGATAAAAATGAATTTAAAATTACCATGTCGCCATATGTATACGTCGTTGGTTGAAATCAAATGGATTATAATGCAGTCTAACAATAAGCATTATATCAATGCTATTGAAGTACGGAAAATCAATTCCCATTGAAAGGCATTGGAGTCATTGCTATGGTAGTTCATATTTTTTATTGTTGAAAACCGATAAACTTTTCATAATTTTATGATTAAAATCTAATTTTTACGCAAATTCAGCATCGATTTGAATTCTATCTTCAAGAAAAATACACTTCATTCTTTCTATCATAGTTTGGTGCATGTCCCCACTCTGTATCTTAATTTTAAATAATTTAAAAAAGCAGTTTTATATAGCCCTGCACTGTTTTCAATGCTTTTCCTATGGGTGTTAAAAATTGGACTTGGAGGTCAAAAACACCCCTTAAATATAACAATTTCTGGAATTTTGGATTTTTCCCCAAGGTTGTACCCAATGACCTATATTCATGCCAAATGCCAGCTATGTAGCACTTCTATAAGTACCTTAGGTTTTATATGATATATCCTATATAAATCCTATCTCTATCATAAATATTTTGAAGAATTTGTTTGTTTGTGCATTTATAATGCAACAACTACAGAACGTAGAATCAAGCTAAATGGGCCATTTTAACTGCAATAAAAAGTTAAGCAAAATGGGAGGGTTTTTAAAGCTATTTGAACTACATTTTTCATTTTTTAAATGTTTTTCTCTTTTGATTTTTCCCATTTAAATAACATGGGAATGAGTGTATTGTTTGAGTAACAACCTACTTGACAACCGTTATAAACAATACCTAAGATTAACTAAAAGAAATAATATATACCTAATATAAACTAAAGTAGAGAAGAAAGAAACGCGAAGGTTATTCAACGAAGGGCAATAACAAAAAAAACTATAAACCTGGCTAATTATTTCAAAAGGTAAGTGGAAGACAGTTTTAATGTGCAATTTTAAGTGCTTTCCTTCTCTAACAACTTTTTGTCTTCTGCATATTCTCTGTACTCAGCAGACAGGGAAATATCTTTTTCATTAACATTGAAAATGAATAAATTGAAAGATTTCTCAGAAGATAAAATAAGAAAACTTCTATTACAATTCTTTAATATAGACCAAAATTTGTAATCGTTAACTCTTCCTCCCTTGAACATCTATATGTACATTTTGCCTTCCTTTCAACTGAACATTTGTATGGATCAATTAAGTCAATTATACTTATTAGATTATAATACAAATTAGCCCGACAAAATCAGCCTTTGCATGGGATAACATATAGGTAAGCTAAATTTGAATATATCTTCAAATGTGTTTCCACCAGTTGCATCCCTGGAGCTTACAATTCCTGCCCAAGTTTTAAACGTTTTTGATAATCATGACCACATAATATCATGCAGTTTCTTCCACTGGAACTTAATTTGAATGAAATAACTATATTTTAAAAGTGATTCCATCGATTGTTTATTATAACTATTTGATAAAATTGTTGCCAAATATATCGAATAAGGATGCAGGAAAAATTAATTTGGGTAAAAGATGGGAAGACAAGAAATATTGCATACTATTAAGCACTACAATAAAAATTAACCTGGTTTCATTACTTGGTTTTATTCTCAAATCTTCCTCAACCCGAGCAACGATGGGTAATTTCATCTAGTATCCTATATATGTAAGAAGCAGCTATTTATAATGATGCTAAACAAATATACGCTAAGCTAACTTGGATTTATAAGCATTTTTCTTTTATAAGCGTACACAGTCAACCAAATGTATATACGTATATGAGAAAGTTTGTGCAATGTTTATCGTGCCATTTATTTCTATGCCTTGCCAGCTGTCAGTAGTAAACCTAAATCATGTAAATATTCTACGTAAATAGAAGTGTCCGAGTTCATTCTCACAGAAAAGGTGATGTAAGAGAAATAAAAAACTGAATTGCATTTCTTTTCATTAAATAAAAATGAAGTTTGATTGCCTTGTAATTCATGACATGCTCAAATCACATTTTATCGTAAGTGCATTTTTTTTGTTCCTTTTACGCTACGCAATCCTAAAAGAATATACATATTTATATTACTTTGTATAAAAGTGAAGAACACAATCTTGCGATGGAAATGTCACTAAATAGCTGTTGGAGTTGTTTGTTTGTGCTTTCTGAAAGCTGTAAGTGATACATTTTATCCAAAGAAGCGGGTCGCAGTGCGTCTAGTGATCGGTTTATTTTTGGTGATCTCTGAGGGATTTGACACAGGGAATTAATTTTGAGCATGAACAGTTTACGTTTATTTATATAAAATGTGCTCTTTTTCTAGGTGAATAATGGCTGAGTTAGCGTAAATTTGCAAAATTAGCGAAAATTACTCATTTTAAATTAAATAACTTGAGAATGTGCAAAGGCTCAAAATTGAAAATTTCTGCGAGATCAATAGGTTTTTGAGTTGTCTCCATGTAATATAATGGCAATGGATGTGAATTTTCATGTTTGTGTGTGTGAAAAAAGTATAAAAAATAATTTTTTGAAGTCACTGCTTAAATATATAGCTTGTTGCCATAATTATATCATCCAACTAGGCTTCAGACAGTTTATTCAACTGATATTGCTGTAAAATATAAAACTCAAAATTTTGTAAGTGCGGACATTACACGAACGAGAATTTTTCCTGATTTTTAGCTCTAAAAATGAGGGTTCCGGGCATTACATGCGTGCAGGTATTACACGAGTAAATACAGTATATGACAATTATTTTTAAATTATTATTTATTATGAACATATTGGTGTACAAAATACTGGGACCATAATAAAGAACTGGAGCATTTAGGATCATTATTTTAACGATTTTCAAAAATTAAAATTTTAGTCCCGAGATGCCAACCACACTATATCAAAAATATGCTAAAAGAACATACGCTAAACGAGGCATACCTGTAATAATCAATATTAAAACAAGCCAAATGAAAAGTATTTTGATAAAAAAAATTATCCTGGTTAAATTACTTTTTGAAACCAAAAATATAAAATCACATTAGTAATACATACTACAAATTTCTAGTGAATAATTAGTTATTATAATTAAAATTATGTTTTTATTTCAAAAGAGCAGGGTGTGGCAGAAAAAAATAGGGCAAAACAGGTTGACTGCTGTGGCAGACGCCAGTGTCCATTCTCTCTATTATCTCTTGTAAGACCCCAGGAACGCGTTTATACTGTGTTCTAGTGCCAACATTGAGGGGTTACTGTACTTGGTTGTGCGTAACTATCTTTAACTCCTGTATGCATTCCCCCTGATACCACTGATTCTTATGGAAAAACTGCATTGATGTATGTCGCACTTTTCAGGAAAGCAATATTGACATACATTGGGGTATACCTACTACTACAAAATGACTTGAAAAGAATTTATAAAATTTTTGAACACCCAATTAGGTTCTGAAATTAAAAAAAAGCCAAATCCAGCAAAAAGTATTTATAAATTTATGTACGATTTATCAAGAAACCTTATGTGGCTATTTTCTTTTATAAAAGGTTTAGAATTAATTTTGACAGATTGTTTCATTTCAATACTTGTGGGAGATAAATGCCGAGCCTCTAATCTAACCCTCCCTCCCTGGTTCAACAAAATATATTGAATGAGAAGGCGTGTCTCTCATACCCATGCTAAAAATTTGAGTCCCTGTCAGTTGTACTGACTCACAAATCTACTAGCAACTTAGAAACTGTTTGATTCCAGGTGCCTGGCATAAAATAACACCTCGTAAACCCATTTTTTACACTTTTCATCTTAGGATTAGAGCAGTGTGAATCAGTGCATGAGTGTGAGTGACAACAGGTCACCTGATTAGTTTTGTCTTTTTCTTTCATTGTCTTTTTATCTGCCCCTTTTTCGTTGTTCTCACATCTTTTTACCTGTTTTTTTTTGTCTCTCCAAATATTTGATTATGTACAGTTAAGGATGGATTTTCAGAATTATTAACATAAAACTTGATCTTGCATTTTTTGACATGGAGAACATCAATTATTGTTTGTGACATGCCTGGAGGAATTTTAATGAGAATTCATGCAGTCATTTGGAATTAAATTGAGATCTCGTGAAAACTGACAAGAATAAACTAAGCTAATGAAATCAAACTTGCTATGTAAATTTCCACTGATAATACAGTTGTCACTGGGAAACCAATAGTGAAAATAATTTTAAATGGAAATTTACAGTGTGGTTGATTTTGTGTATAAAATCCTTCCTCGAAATGATACCTTCTTTGGTTAACTATGAGAATAAACTACAACGCTATTGATAATCCATATGGTTAATTTTCCCAAGGCTTCTGTTCTTGGAGAAACCATACACCGACATGAGATTTCATTATATTCTTTGAAATTGGCTAGTACAGGGATGGCCAACCCAATGCCCAGGGGTCACTGTGAAGGAGCAAAAATGAAAAATCGATCTTTGAAAGTGACCATAAAAATTCTTAGAAAAACATGGCATAGAGAAAGCATGAATACAAACAAAATTTGAAAATATTATTTTAATGGTTTATTCAAAAATTAAAAACAAAATTTATTTAAATAATTAAATTAAATTTAACCTATTAAGTGTGCGAGACATTTTTTTAATTTTGCCCGAGTCCCTCCCAAGTTCAATTGAAAATCCAAGTGCTTCAGTTTTTTGAACAAATGTTAATTACCCACTAAATTTTATCTACTTAAAAACCCTGGGATTTAGATTTACTCATGGAAACCATGAACTATCATGTTTGTCAGTGCCTTTAAAAGATGAAATTGTTTATTTATATCAACTTAGTACTAGAGAATAGCTAAAAATCAATTTGCCGTGACTGGAAAATAACACACATTAGAGGGATTGACCCATTGAGGGAGGCATACAGAACAGTTTGTCAATTATTTTGAGTCAAGTTTGACTACACTTACTATCCCATTAAGATTCTGGTTAAATTGAAGATGTGTTAGAAAGTAGAGCTGACAAGCTTGAATAATTATGAAAATTTGAATGAGGGAAACAAGGAGCTTGGAAGATAATAACTGCCTATACAGTCTCAGTCTATCTCAGAGATAGCTCAACATTTTAAACAGGAACCATAGCTAAAACTTTAAATCAGCATAGACAAAAAGGGGCTGATAATAACTGATGAAAAGTACACCAAAACTTTTTACTATGATATGAAACTTAAAATAAAAGTTTCTTTTGATATAATCTTCCAGCATTCTTCCCCAAAAGTAAAATTATTACACAGTTGATGGCGGGTCATGTGTATAATAATCAAGAAAATATAACAATACTTCAACTCAATTAAAATTTAAAAAATTCAACTGAACTAGAAACATTTTCAAAAATCTTCAAATTTGACAGATTAGTTCATTCAAAAGAATAGCAATTCCTGGCTAAAAATAGATTTGCTATTAACCTCTTGACTGGGCATGACGATCATACTCGTCATGAGCAAAGTGGCCACCATTTGAGCGTGACGGTTATTTTCGTCATCAAGGTTTTTTCATCTTTCTCTATGGGCATGACGACTTATTTCATCCTGAGCTTTCTCTCACATTACTTGGTCCTTGAGGTTCACATTCATGCAAACAGATGGCATTTAGGCCAAATTTTCCGAGATTTAGAACCTTCATCATGAAACCCTGCATGTGTTGTGTGGGGTTGCATATATGCACCACCCGGTCGGCAATTCTTAGACTTGCAATAAAATTTTTTCACACAAACATGCGAACTCGGACACCAGGAATTTTTACCCATTCTTCTTCTTTAACACATCCGATGTTCTTACCGATTTACTTCTTTGGCACATCTTGTTTACCAGGGCTAATAAATATTTTCCACTACCCCTTGCAGAAACATTTTTGATGCACTTTTTCATTTCCTCTATTTTCCCTCAATATCAAACAGCATATGGATTACTTGTAATTGATTCGTCTGCAAACATTATGTGAAATTTTGGTTCAAAAAGCATTAAAAATTTAATTGTTCAACAAATTAATTGTTAATAACAAATTGTGAATTGACGAATTTTTAATACGTTATACTAAACATTAAATTCTTTGGAGGAAACCTAGATTCTATACACAAGCATATAATTATAATTAGTATAAGTACAAATTTTATGCTAAATCCAACTTTTACTGCTGTATCACTCCTTTGATTGTTAAATATTGCTTATCGTTCAAACAAATTCATAAGTGATTTTAATTTATTCTACTATAAAATTTGATAAGTTTTGATATTTTAATTGTTAATAAGTAATTGTTATAAACAAATTATTTGTTAAAACAATTAGTTACTCTACCTAATTTTAATACATAATTGCAAATATGGACAAATTCCTTTATATATTTAAAAATAAATATAAGGTAAGATGTAATATAAAAAAGATACATTTCATTCCTGACTCCCCAACTGGAGTGCACTTCTGGTCTCTTGCTTCCCCCAGTCAAGAAGTTGATAAAGAACATGAAAGGTGTAAACACAGAACTACAATTTTCTACAGCATACTGGCATGACGAATGAAACGATGATGATAAAATGAATACCTCAATCTTATTTGTCTGTAACATACTTTGTATTTAGAGAAAATACTTTCGAAAACAAATTCATTAAATTTTTCTCTTTTTCCATTTTATATAACTTAATGTTTGCAACTTCGCTAAATTGTTAACAATGTGCTTGCCTTTGAGAATCAAAGATTTTCAGCTCAGAAAATGTTAAATAAAAATAAATGTATAGACTGATTAGATGATTATTTGAAAATCAATGGCATGACGAGAAGATGGAAGGAATATGGTTTTAGAGTGGGATAGCCGGAATGACAAAAGGCACAAATGTAGCCAATTACACATTTAAAAGAATTTAACAGAGAAAGTAGTTGTAATTTGCTAAAGTAACGCATATCGTGCCATACAAGTCTACCTTTATAGCTTAAAAATATTTTTTTAACGCGGGATCGACCTATATGCAGAGTATAAAAATATGAACCTTAAATTTCATGCGAACGGTATTTTAGATGGCTGATTAACTTGAATTTCATGTCATTTCATCCTTGCTCGTTGGCAGAGCCATGATGAAGACTACCACTTTGAATAAATACAGTGCCATAGCATGGGCGGCGCCAGAGAGGAAGGAGGGAGATGGGCAGCCTGAAAATTTGCTTAAACTTATGTTTAAGCCATTTAAGAATATTTTTACAGATCGCCCTCGAGCTGTGGGTCTCTATATTGAAACATAGATGGCACCACCAACTGTGTTAAAGATTCTCACATTAGAGTGAATTCGCCACAAGCTGGACGGTTCTGGAACCAGCTAGAATGAGCTTATGAGTGCAGACATGCCAGAAGATTATTTTCAAAGAACTGTCTTTGTGCCATATCTTGATTCGCTAATTTGAAAATTGTTTTTCCGAAAAAAATTTGGGTGCTTTCAATTTGCTTTACTTACATCCGAAAAACTTCAAAACTGTGTCACTAATCATGTAGACGGAAATTGCGAAAAACATACAAAACATGTATGGAAACCTAGTCTACGATTTCTTAGCCGAGGCAAGACTATGAATTTTGGAAAAATTCAACTAACGGCATTGATGCCAGTTCACTGAACTTCATTGAACTACTTAAACATGTGGAACCATTTTATCTGCCAGCACATGAAACGCTTTGTATATGCTTATCACTGTCTGTGGCAACTTGCACAATTGAAAGATCCTTCAGCACCCTTTGACATGTAAAAATATGGTCGAGGTCTACCATGGACAATGAACCTTGTCTACTTTATGTAGTCAGGTCGAGAAAATTTCTGTTGAGGAAGTTGTTCAATTCTTTTGTACTGAGGATAGAAGATTTTTAAAAATAATTTAAAAATTTTGTATTAATATTTGGTACATTTTCTTCGTTTCAATTTTGATTTTCCAGAAATCCAGGGGAGAGGGGGGGGGGGCAGATGCCTTGTATGCCACACCCCTGCCGGCGGCCATGTGACATAGCAAAGGCAATAGGTGTCCAAGCGGTGGCAACAGGCAAGAATATTTTTTCAAGATACTTCAAAAATATTGCCGTTGGATTGAATTTGCATATTTACGAAGTTAATGGACAAGACCCAGATTTTGTGAAATTCCATAATGAAACCAAAATTAACAGTACGAAAATTATTAAATATAATTTTTGTAGTGTTAATTTTGGTTTCATTATGTATTTATGATAAAAATGCGATATATTTTTACCACAAAAGTTAAATCATTAATAATAACGTTTTGAGAGCTTGGATGTGGCTTTTTTTCGGTTTTATCCCTGACGCCCAACTTACCGGATGCAATACTGAACAATTGTTACTGCAAACTGAAATAGATATAAAAAATGTGGCCACCACATGACTCGCCATACCTGTAATATTTCTAAAAATTCCAAATAGGTTATAATAATAAATATTTTAAGAAAATGCAAAAAAAATTTATACTTTACAAAGAATAGAAGTAAACTCAAACCATAGCCTTCTGATATTGGATATAGCCACAAAGCTCAAACAATTAAGAAAAGAAAAAGGAGCTTTACTAAGACCTAACTACGCGTCAATTGTTAACAATAGTTAATATAAAATTAAATTTCCTACAACTTTTATTCCGACACATTTTTACATATATCAAATATTAAATCAAATATTTCAAAATAACGGATAAGTGACATGAGTAAACGCCCACTTCCGGTTGACCGATTTTTACTCATCGGTTCTTGAGACTTTCATAAAAAATTTTAATATAAAATTTCGCATTGAACCGATTAATAGTTTTTGAGTTAAGCACCCATAATAAATCTGTCATACACACACAGACATCGAGAAAATGGTCAAAACGTTTTTATGGGACCTCGAAACATTTCCGTTGAAATCTCGAAATCGATTTTTTTCGCGAAAATACTTTCCCCTATACTACGTACGGAAAAAGTAAAAAAAGCGCAGTCGCTGGCATATCCGTAAGACAAGGGGGCATGTAATATTAGAAAACCAGTTGCTTTCCTCCAGCAATTGAGAGATGTCGTAAGCAAAAAAATCGCCATTGTTTCCTCGGCAACCAACTGCTAACGTAAAAACAGAGTGTTTTGCGGGCGCTTCTGCGAGCAGAGGAGCGCCCCCGCTGGCCACGCCTCTCTCACCTTCACCACGCCGTCGTCTTTTTTTTTAAGCCACCCTCGGCGTAACACACGATACTTTCATCTAGTATTAGTGAGAATCTATGCGTAAAAATCGGCTAAAATAATTCTACATAATAACTATAAACATATCGTAAATATATTCCGTTTTCTCGTAGCAACGAAACCTAACGTAGAACACCTGCATTTATTATGTAGCGACCCAAAATTCAGAACGACCGATCAGACGCAGGCGCAATCACACTCCAGACAATGATTTCACCATTCTTCTTTCACTTGGGTCTACCGATGGCCATGACCCGCAATAGCTTACGAGTGGGTTGCATTTGTCCATTACGATCTTTTTAAACCATGATTCATACCGTCTTCCCAACTGTTTGCAGCTGGTGCGCCCGATTATCAAATCGACTCACCGCTGCAATTGAATCGACCACAAATTCACAAAATAAAATTGCTATTCTCAAACAGGTTCGATGAAAACAAACGTATCACGGGATCGAACGTTCACTAATGACGTCTCCCGACGTCAAATTTTCGCGCTCAGCAGAGCGGCGGAATATCCTGTTCTTAAGAATTAGTACAACATACAAGAATCGCCCACGCAATTCGGGAGGCTTGGCGCTATAGGAACGTCGGGGCAAGGATTAGGTCACAAAAAGAGAAAGCTTAACATTTCGGTCGCTTTAGATGATCTTTTTTCTTTTGTGTTTTTTATGGCGACCGGGCGCACACCAATATGCTAGAGGGCAGGGGAAAAGATGGGTAACCTGGTGACCTCCAACACACGTGGAACCTTCTCCGTCATCCTCTAAGAGGAATCTGGTCGAAGGGTGAAAATGGTGTTGTCACAACCGCCGATAGAATTTCGATCCCAATCGTCGACCACTCGATGAGAATGACTCCTCTCGGCAGCGCTAGGACAGACGCCAACAGATTACGACGCCATTCGCCCCCCGTTCTATCTTTGCGATCTTCCGCGATACATCGGCGTGACACCCACTACGTGTTACGATAAGTCTATTTGCATCCACGACAAAACCCAAGCGGGTAAGTCGTGGGGAGTTATAGCGACATTCGAGCGAGACACTCCCCGGCACTCTCACCTCTAAAATCCCGCAGCCGACACCACGATGAAGGATATTCGTTCGCTATGCTTCCAGTCGAGACAATCTCCTGCCTAGTACGCACCCCCCTCGGAGGGACCGGCCGCCGAACGAATGCTCTCTCGCCTTAGATCCGGTCGAGAACTGTGGGGAGCGGGGGAAGGGGACGTCTGGCCGGTCGGATAGGAACGACTCACGCGACGGCCGCTAGGGGAGCTGACAGCAAGTGCACCAAGGCGTACGAGGGGGAAGAGGGCGAGACCGAGGGAGAAGGCAACGAAGGAGAGAGAGAGAGAGAGAAAGAGAGGAAGGGGGAAGGGAGGAGATGCAACGGCAAATACCCGTCGAGCGGTCGACCTAAGCGCACAGATATCGATTCCTATCAAAATGAGTAAACCCCAGCCGAATCCAATTGCGTACGCAATCCGACTTACGAAGGGAACGACCGACCAAAACTTAAAGGGGGGATTCCGTCTAAGGTACGGGTTTACATTGCAACGCTGTAAACAACACATAAGCGAGGCGGGCGCATGTCTGCATCTAGAGAAATCGACGCCATGTGAAGGGAAAGGCTGCTCCAGAAATATCTGGCGGTGGTGTTGCCACCTCATCGGGTGCGATCCGAAGCCTACGTGTTTATGGAAAAATCTTCGGGTTGCATTTTGGGAAATTTCAGTTTGACTGACAAAAAATAATTAGGTGTTTTTGGACGAATAAATGTCATACCTTAGGGGCAGATTTAATGAATTGGAAGGTCTGCATTATGAATTCCATGACGAAATACACTGATTTCCTTAAATTTACATCCGAAAAGAAGCCAAAAAGCTACCGAAACTCAGACAAAATATTAATGAAAGTTTCAATGAAATTTTCTTTGAGAGAATGCTAAATAGTTGATTTGGTTAATGAATCTGTAAGCATGCTTAACTTTCCATATTGCAAACAATAATTAATCATTGCTTCAGTGAAAGCTTTTTTTTATAAATTTTCGGTTTGAGGCTCCCATATTATCTGGTGGTTCTGATAATCTTCCCGAGATAGCACGTGAAGCAATTACAGTCGATCGAACAGCCTCGAAAATAAGTGAGAACAAATGCTTAAATGTTATCGCCACGGGATTATACACTCGCTTTAAAAGGCTATCACTTATCTGTTTATTTTTTAAGCCAACGAGAGAACTAATTCTACTGACACATTTTGTACTGCATAAACGGTTTTTCGAGAAAAAAAGCATCAATACTACATGTCAAGAAAACAAAGCTTCCAAATGAAACTCTTTAACGCAAACACGCCCTTTCATCACGCCGATAATTTCGAACGTTGACGCAAAAGCTAAAACAAACGAGAGGGAAAAGTATAGTCCATAAATAGAAAACACAAAGATTTCAAAGGCGATCTTTATTAGGCGTTCTTTGCCGGCGAGGCGGTAGTAGCGGGGCACGTCGCCTCCGTCCGTCCGAAACTACTGGGCGAATTTTAATTAGAATACGTATTAGTGATCCTTATTAAAATTTATCGACAAAATATGATTTTGAACTCCATCCGTAAATTAGAGCTTCCAATTTATATAAGCACTTATATAAACATATATGTACTCGTATCTCGTAAAATGGCTTCCGTCAAGCAACAATTAAATACCATATTTTTCTCTAGCTAACTCTTATATGATCTGTAGGATATAGATTAAAAAATTTATTCGGATAGAGGGCAAAATTTTCCAAAAAAACGCCAGCGAGGCCACATAATTACGACTTATAGTTGCGGAGATAAAAATTCGAGAAAAACCCAAGCATATTTGCACATTTTATTTACATCGGTCGCTACGAAAATTCTATCGGCACACAACAATTAAAAATCCATATTTTCTCCCGCATGCTCTTATTTGATTTGTGTGGTAAAGATTAAAAAATGTATTCGGATAGAAGACAATATTAACCACAAAAAAGTCCGCGAGATCATACAATTACGACTTATAGTTTCAGAGATAAAAATGCAAGAACCGCCCAATCTTTCGATACCGTTTCATACGCATTTCCCATAAATAACGCCTTTGAAATCTCTGTATTCCATTATGAAGTCTATTTTTCGTTCTTATTAGGCTTTCATTACCAACGAAGCGATAGTAGTGGAATGCCTTATGTGCACGTCTACTAAGGCCGACTGCATGTTTAATCTCCGAAACTACTGGAAATTCATGAAATTTGGTAAATAGGACTTTCGGGCAAAGAAAATGAGAAAATTATGTAAACAATTTACATAGCCTAAGCAGGAGTGCCATTTTACTAGTGACAAAAAATGAATCATCTCGTAAAATATTACTTAGTATATGAAAAAGGTCTTAAAACAACAATTGTAGAACTATTCAAATAGAATGTTTTTTTTCATGCATTTTTACCAAAGGAGATGCTGATTTCAAGAAAATCAAACGAGGACGTCGTAATTATAACCTTTTTTAATTGTCAACGAAAACAATATTCGTAACAAATGAAGTAAACAAGATCTACTATAAAAACGTTTAATTTATTTAAGTGCGCCAACTGCGTCTAATAAATGAAGGAAAATGGATTATCCACGACGAAGAAATGTACTATACGTTTATTTTTCTTAAGCGTACACGCAGCTTTTGTAAGTGAAAATAAATGGATAATTTGCGACGCCGGAATGAACGTGAATGTAAAGATTGTTTATTTGAAGTGAGTCAGCTATTTTTTTACCGCACAACAAATAAGAGCATGGGAGAGAAAAATGAGGATTTTTAATTGTTGTGTGAACAATGGCCGAAAACTAATAGAATTGATAGCATTATTTTTTTAACACATCCATATTTATCTACTTGAGCAATATGCTGAACTGGCGCAATTGTCCGTCAAAAACGACGGGTTTGAATTAATAAAAAACGAAATTAAAATTTTTAACTTTAAATAAATTATTTTAACAATCATCATTTATATTGATTTTGTTTCACGCAGCAGTCTGTTGTCAAGATAAACAAATGAGCGATTTCGGAAAAAAAGACTAGAATAAGTGACTTTATTAAATTTTCTTTAAAATCGTTCAAATCGGATGATCGTAGGTCAGGGTTTTCCAATTTTAATTTCCAAAAGAAGAAAAGCCTGCAGGACAAAAAGGCGATTTTTGAGTGTTATCTTACGAAGAGTGGAAATATTATCCTGGAGTCGAACTCGGGAATTTTTTCGTGAATTTTCCTTCGGCAAAGCATTTTTATATTCGAATAGATTATTTTTGCCAATTTTCAATTTTCTATCTACATCCTTGATTGAGTTATTCGCGTTTTAATAGCTTGACACTCAAGATCAACGGACGGACAACCTAGACTTTTATTGTTATTTTTGTGATTCTTTTAAACCTCTCTTTCTCTACCTATTTCCAAAACCGTCCTCAAGTCCTCCATTCTTCTACCTAACTCCCGTAACCTATCGCACAACCCTTAACCCTACTAAATTTTTACGTTCGGTTTGTGTATTCAAACGTCAAGCACGTTCCTCAGACTTTCATACCGTTTCTATTTCAATAACATAGAATTTCGCTCATTATTACGATTATTAATTTCTTTGAATAGTATTTCAAGATTTTTAGGTATTTCTTCTCGTAAATAACGAAACGAATGCTATGAAAATCATTTCCCCCTCCTTTCGTCTTTTTCTCCTTCTCGTAATAAAAGCCTAAAAGCCTTCAAAGCAAGCATAAACCCAGAAGGATTGAAATAACAATAGGATTTCGAGGTTTAACAATGTAGTTGGTAGGCAAGGCAACATTCCGCTCAAATGCCAAGATTTTTCCAAAATATACTAATCAAACGATTAACATGTGCGATTTCGAGCTGAAGGCGAAAAAAGACGAATAAAATAAAAAACTTGAAAATGTTTTCTTTAGAATGGTCCATATCAGAAGATCGAAGGTCAAATTCTTCTAATTTTAATTTCCAAAAGAAAAAAAGTTTTGGGCGAATATAACTTCTTTGACAAATAAATACATTACGCTATACAATTATTATACGCCAAAAATTATTTTTAATCTATGTAACATTTAATTTTGTCTCTCTCTCTCTCTCGTATTAAAGCATTCAAAGCACGTATTCCTTACGCATATAGTATAAGGATTAAGGCGACAACACAATCACGAGGTTTAACAATGACACGGTCGGCAAGGCAACATATCGTCAAAAGCTTAAATTTTTCAAATAACTATGATTTAAACGTAGAACTTCATTGATTTTGTATCGTAGGTAAAATGCGACGATAAGAATAAGAAACGATGTTCATTTCTCTTTAGAACAGTCTAGGTCAGAAGATTCTAATTTTAATTTGCAAAAGAGTAAAAGCCTGTAAGTCGAACAAGATGGAAAAGTATACTCCATAAATGGAATACACAGAGACTTCAAAGGCGTTCTTAATGGGAAATACGTACGATACGGTACCGAAAGATTGGGCGATTCCCGAATTTTTATCTCCAAAACTATAACTTTTAATTACATGGTCTCGGGGACTATCTTGTAGTAAATGTTGTTTTCTATCCAAATGATTTTTTAAATCTATACCTCACAGATCATATAAGAGCATGGGATAGAAAAACATGGATTTTAATTGTTGTTTGCCGAGAGAACCGACTTTGAGATCGATGTAAACAAAATATGCGATGTTTTGCTCGGGATATTCTGGAATTTTCATTTCCGAAACTTTAACTCCAAATTATGTGGCCTCGCGGACATTCTTGTAGTAAATGTTGTTCTCTATCCGAATAAATTTTTAGCCTACTTTCCAGAATGGAAACAGACTTATAGTTTTGTCGCCGTGTCTGTCTGTCTGTCCGCCCCTCCTATTAACTTTTGAACCAATAGACCGATTTTCATGAAACCTGGTGGAAATCTATTGCTTCATGGGCCGAGCTCTCGAGGATAGTTTTTGTTGCGAAGATTGAAGTCCCAGGTTTGATTTCAGGAACTATCCTTCCCATTTGATTTACATGGGAAATCTGAAATCCAACGTACAGGGTAGTTTTCTCTTGCACATTAAAATATTTTAGAATTGTGATATCTGAGCGCGATTTGTACTATTCTCCGAGGAAAGGAATGAAGAATAATTTTTATCGTAGAATTTTGTTTATAGATAGTATTTCTTAGAATTTCGCGTAAATGCCGGCGTTTTTGAAGTTTTTATCACTCATTACGAGAGTGTTGCCATAGCAACAACTACTGTTGGACTCAGATTCGGTATCTATAATAATACGGCTACTTGTTCCTCACTCACTCCCTCACTGACACAAAAGCCTTAGGTACTTCTAGAAGGGCTAGAAATCTGAAATTTGGCATATCAGTAGTTCGAGTGGCACAACCGACGAGAAAAATCGAAAAATCACAAAAAAGTTTATATTTAAGCGGTCCTTTTAACCCCAATGTTCCATTTCAATACCCCATAAGAAACACATGGGTTTCAGTGCAAGGCTTTCTAAAAATGCATTTTTAACTTACTTTAAATTGGAATACGACCTCGAAAAAAGAACAGTTGCCCTGAAAGAACGGAGTTCTTAATTTTTAAGGCAGAATTCAAATACCTACCGAATTAGCGTAAATGTCTGCTTTTAATCGGAAAAAGCGAATTTTTTCCTCTTTTCAACAATGAAAACTTTTAAATACTATGGCAACGACCTCAATGCTTTTAAAGGGATCTGATATTATACGTTATGATTGCAGTGATTTAATGATTTTAATGGAAAGTAATGCCGTGATAAATAATTACAGTTGAACTTCCATAACTCGAATCTCAAGGTAAAGTAATAATTATTCGAGTAATAGAAATTCAAGTTATGGAAATATATATATATATATATATATATATATATATATATATATATATATATATATATATATATATAGTTTCTGTTGTTCTCTCGCTGAAGAAGGGCGTGTGTGGCCCGAAAGCTTCCAATTACTAGCCTTCCTCTATCGCTGTGGACGTCTACAACCGTTTGGTAAGTGTTCACTGGCTCCTTCCTATCCCTCTCAACCTCTCGTTGCTTTTATTTTATTATATTGTCTTTTTCTGTATCGTTATATATATATATATATATATATATATATATATATATATATATATATATATATATATATATATATATATATATATATTATATAACGATACAGAATATATATGAGGCGTTTTTTTAATTTTGGGAAGAGATGGAAATCTGAAGGCGCCAAATCAGGACTGTATGGTGGATGTAGAAGAATTTCCCAGCCCCAGGAGATCAAGAGATTCAATGTTGCGGCAGCAGTGTGAGGTCGAGCATTGTCGTGCAAAAGAAGTCCTTTGGTAAACAACCCTGGTCTCCTGCGCCGAATTGCCTCCTTGAGTATCTTTAGAGTTTCCTGATAAGCAGCTGCATTTATTGTTGAACCAGGTGTGAAATCAACCAAAAGAAATTCGTCAACGTCCCAGAAAACAGTTGACATCACTTTCCTTGGGCTCTGCACTGTCTTGAACTTCGTTTTGGCTGGAGAGTGAGGATGCTTCCAGGTAATCGATTCAGCCTTACTCTCTGGGGTGTAGTGGAATACCCAAGTCTCATCTCCTGTAACAATTCTGCTTAAGAATGCTTCACCATGCTCCTCGTAACGCTGAATAAGCATCAGCGATGGCCCCATGCGGGTCTTTTTGTGTTCGTCAGTCAGTTGACGGGGAACCCACCTCCTGCAGACTTTTCTGTAGCCGAGACGTTCATAAACAACATTCCAAAGGGTGCCTCGTGAAAGATTAAACCACATTTCCAATTGAGCAATACTCACACGTCTGTCTGCTTGCACTGCTGTATCAATGTCCTGAACATAATCAGCAGACGTGGACGGCCGACCACTCCTTTGTTCACCCATCACATTCACTCGATTACTGCCAAACTCCCTGCACCATTTACGCACATGTTATATTGTCATCACATTAGCACCATACACTGCCATTAGCTTACGATGAATTTCAACAGGTGGAACTTTTGCTGGCCATAAAAAACGAATGACAGAACGCATTTCTTTCGTCCACTCTTTCAGTACAATCGCCGTCTTGAAACTACTGCTGTCTGTTCACGTCATCTGAGGTAGTGACTATGACTGCTCTCTAGTGGTGAATGTATGCACTAACTGAACCTTTGCTTGCCAACTCAATACATACATACATACATACATGCACACACACACACATATATATATACACCAACATACGATCGTTGTCCGCAGAACTCCTAGGGTTCTCAACGGATCGGGTCGGTTCAGGCGTAAATCGACGCCTATTCACGGCGCGGATTGCACAATTAAGTAAAATCTGTGAAAAAATGCACACGAGGTCTGATAATGGTCGAGAACCGTTTCCAGGAGGCGCTTATACCCGCCCGATTATTTCACGCGACCAACACTACCGCGCGTCAGCGCTACTGTCGCCGAGTTGGCCGACCTTAGGCAGAATCATCGTTCGGCCAGATAGGACCAAACCCACCCGAAAATTTCAACAGGTGTATCAATGAAAGCGGCCACAGTGAATCTGTTTCGTTCGGACGAATACGCCAGAATTCGGACGTGTTCGAATCGGTTTGATTTCTTCGGCCGATTCTTCCGAATTCTCAAAAGGGTACTGTTTGCATAAACAGGTAAAATGTAAACAAAGCGTCGCTAGCGCTGTCGATGGCGAGAAATGATACTGCCACGGCGAAAATCGGGACTTAAAAGATAAATAAGCGGACACGTGCAGCTATTTATTTGAACGATATTAACCAAATCCAACCAAATGAATACCCAACCCGAAGGTTGTTGTGCCGTAGATGAGAAACACTTAAAGGAAAACCATAACCAACCAACCAGATGAAACTATATTGTGGAAAAGTACTACTTGTGTTTCACTGTGAATAACCAACTAATTAACCAACCGAGGAGGTTGTTATGTCGTAGTAGTACCGTTTCTCGTCGCTTTCTCAGAAGGGCTAGCGTCGCTTTGTTTACCTTCCACCCCGTCATACAAACAGTACCCTCAAAAGTTTTTGGCAGTAGTACTGCTGGCTCTCTACTATTATAGTTTTAAACATTTGTATATATACTGTGGAATTTCTATAACTCAAATCTCAAAGGAAAGCAAAAAGTATTCGAGTTACAGAAAATTTGAGTTACTGAAATATATTTTTTCATTTTTCTTTAATTGAATTAACATTAAGTCTATTCCCATACGCATATAAGTTAACTTACTCTAATTTTCAATATCATGCATATTATGAAAACATCATTACCAATATTTTCTTCCGATAATATGTAAGATTTTACTGTATCCAAAACACTAATTGCATCATGAACTGTGATTGAGGGTATCATAAATAATTGTAATTTTCACGTATTACTGAAAGCACAAACATGACGATTAAATTTGGGATATCGACTGTAGGAAGGAGCGAATAGGTTTCTTTTTCTCTAGGGCTATAAGGGAACAGAATAGGATAAACAATCCTGATAGCGGTGACGGTAAAACGTGAAAAGTATTTTAATGTTGTGTTTCGTAGTTTTTCGGGAAATTTTAACTTTTTTCAATTGTTAAGTATAATGGTGTCATACTTATTTCTCG